>CM076995.1:45013146-46244055 GCA_039090855.1 Macrothele yani
AAATATTGCGACGTAGGTTTGTTCCATTCTTGCAAACTTTTGACAGGACATTTCAACATGACCCTATGTCACAATTCGAAATTGGTCAAGAATTTCATGCTGGAAAATCAAATTCATTAGCTTGATTGGCCTGGACATTCATCAGACTTAAATCCAATAGAAAACTTGTGGAATAATTTGAAGAGACGTTTAGGTAAAATGGACTGTACAACCAAAGAACGCATGATAACGAAGGCTATAAAAGTGTGGTTCCACGATTATGAAGTCAAAAATATGTGCATTCAATTAGTGGAGTCAATGCCAAAACGAATTCAAGAGGTCATTTCTGCTAAAGGAGGACATACTTCATACTAATATAGGTATTTATCAGTGTATATCAAGGCATAGAATGATATAAAGGCATAGTTTTGGAAAAAAGAGTGATTTTTTACTTTGTCCCAATTAATTTGCACAGTATAGTAGGTTTAACAACAATGGTTTTTGCTCACCGACTATTTTCGTTACATCGAAATTTTTTACTTGCGATTTACTTTACTGCCGTCGGGGAAGATGCATAGGCCACCCAAGTGGCGCAGTGGTCTAAGCGATGACTTCTGATCATTCGTCCGAGATGGGTTCGGGTTCGAATCGCAGTGAGGCATGGATGTTCTGTTTGTCTTATGGCACTGGCTCTCTCCCTTCCCTGGAACCAGTGGCCCTAAATTAGAGACGGGCGACTAAGCCATTGAGTTGCTCACGGTGGTCATTAAACCACGAATAAAAAAAATAAAAAAAGATGATGATGCATATCATCAAAGAGCAAAACACTTGATTTCAGCTGGAGTACAAAGTACGCAAATATTCTCTTAAAAGTATTTCTTCGATGCGTAATTTTGCTCAATCGGTAATGTTTGAAGACTCCAGCAATGTTTCACAAATAAACGTTTCGGAAGGAAGAGAAATTGCACCCAGCTAGAATAAAACTTCCACATAATTATTTACAATACAGAAGCTACAAAACAGTAGAATAAATAGTTTGTTACATATTATGTGTTTGTAATATTATATATGTTTTTATATTAACTCTTTCCGGAAATTCCATGTTATAGCTACCCGTTTTTATAACATAGTGAGATTATGAAGATGAAACTCCGTTCTGTTGCAAATACACTCAGCTTATATGTGGCACATTTAGAACATCAAACTCTGCGTGCGGAGAACACGTCGCGCAAAAAATAAATGAGGTAAATTAACGATTTTTCCTTCCCTCAGTTTCGTTGCTACGCAAAATCTTACAACACGCGTCGCTACTATTTTTATTATTATTTGCTCTTCGTTGGCAGCAGCTCATTGTGAACCGAAAGGTGAAGAAAGAAAAATTTGTAACGGCGAAAGATCTTTTTTTTTTTTTTACTGCTTTCCGTAGTTTTTCTGATTGAATCAGTGCCCAGTTTCTCTTTGATTCCCAAAATCAAAGAGAAGACGTGTTTACATTTTAGAATTCGTAATTCCGCAGTCCAGGAATGATGCAATCATACCGTTGGATTTATTTTTTTTTCCGGGGTTTAGCTACCACGATGAGCATGTAGGGTATCACGCGGGTTCCCGTTCCTTATTTGTGGCACCTGTCGCCAGAGAAGGGAGGCATGCAGAGTAGTATGACAAGTACAGCATCTATGTGTCATTCAAGACTTGTGCAGGAGTCCCAGATCAGAAAAATGGCCGGACTCCTGCTTCTGTGAGAAGTCAGTTACCGGCGTGGATGGCACGGAGTTGGAATTCATTATTCCTCAGCGGCAAAAGCTAAATTCTGAAGAAACATTTTGAAATCCGTAAAATGTTTCCTAAAAGTTAGGGAGGAGATTTATTTTCTCAATAATGGGGGAAGAGGATTGAACAGAAATGAGGCGCAGACGGATCGAACCATTAACCGTGACCACAAAAAAAAAAAAAAAAAAAAAAAAAATACACGCATGGTGGTGCTACTGTCGCACCACAAGCATTTCTGGTAGCAAGAAGAGAACCAGACTCAGACCTGACACAGACAAAACCTATATATTCGATACTCAAAAACTCAATTTACATTTATACGTAATCATAAATATATATACACTATCTGCCAACAAGTAATCGCACATCTGTGATAGCAAAGGAAAACGAAGTTTGTTCACCTTCAATAGTTGGTGGAGCCTCCGCGAGCGGCAATTATAGCTGCGACCCTCCGGGGCATACTCTCAACCAGGCGTTGTACGACGGCTAGCGGCATTTCCTTCCACTCGGCTTGGAGAAGACAGTACAGTTTCTTCACCGATTTCGGACGGTGTGGGCTCCCCTTAAGTCGACGCTCCAACTCGTCCCAGAGGTGCTCGATAGGGTTAAGGTCCGGGCTCTGCGCAGGCCAGTCTATTCGATTAACCCCATTGTCACCATACTAAACCATGGTGGACCTCGCAACATGACAGGTGGCATTGTCATCCTGAAAGAAACATGGGTCCACCTCGTAAAACTGCCACAACGTAGGAAGCGCATGGTCATCCAAAATGGTGAAGTAGGTCTCGGCGTTGAGTCTACCAGAAATACCTACCAAGGGTCCCGTGTCATACCAGGAGAAACACCTCCATAGCATAATTCCACCGCCGTCGAACTTCACAGTTGGCACAATACATTCCGGCAGGAGGCGTTCTCAAGGCAGACGCCAACCCCAGACCCTGCCATCCGAACGGTAGAGGGTGAACATTGATTCGTCGCTCCAGAGAACCTGATTCCACTGTTCAACGGTCCACTGTCGACGTTCTTTGAACCACGTTAGCCGAGCAGCGCTATTGGACTTGGTGATCAAAGGCTTGTGGGCGGCAGTACGTCCATGATAACCGGGTAGATGGGCTTCCTTACGGATGGTATTCATCGAAAGAACACTCCCGGATGCCTGTTGAAACTCCTTGCGGTTGTGGCCCATCAATTTGGTGCGGTTCTTCCGAATTTCTCTGGCCAGCACCCGTCGGTCTCTAACTCCCAGTTTTGTGGGTCTGCCGGGTCGGGGAGCATTCCGACAGTCGCCTCTCATATTCCACTTGCCAATCACGTAGGCCACTGTCGATTTTGGGTACTTCAACTCGCTGGATATGTCACGTATGGATCGGCCATTTCTGTAATACCCGACGATTACACCTTTCTCGAAATCAGAGAGCTCCAAACTGCGTGGCATCTTGCATGCCACTGGTTGCGTTGTTGTTTCCCACACGATATTTAACGGCGGCGGCCGTGACGTGTATTAGGACCGCAGATATCGTCGATTGCAAGGGTGTCCAATTATATATTGGTAGATAGTGCATATATATAAGTCCTTCCGCAGTAATGTTAAGGCTGTTCCACTTAAATTTGATGGTGCTGTATTTAAAACTTTTGAATTAAGTAACTTGTATGTTTACTTTCAGTTTTTGCTGTTTTTCTGATCACATATCAAGCTTCAGAATATTTTTCAGAGCAACAATGTCGCTATTAATTTTACCATTACCCCTCAGAAGGAAGGAACACTCATGAAATCAACATTCACATTTCGGAAACTTTCAGCTCTTCACAAGCTTGTTAAAATTGGTGTTGCTGTGAAACATTTTGTAGTTTCTTAATGAGACGAAACAACTTGTAGCATTGACTCCTCCCCTATTTATTTTCAACCAGAATGTTTTTGTTGGCCTCGACTCCGTTTTCAATCTTTTTAATATTTAATTTATTCATATAAAGGCATTAATTCCGGCACGACATGCGATGGAACGGAATGTTAACACGTCAAAGGAAAACCACTGAATGATCAATGCAAAAGATGCTATGTGAAAAGTAACTCTCAGTCTTACAATGTAACACGTTGAATGTGAAAGAATGAATCAGCAGAGGAGGCGGCGACAGACAAACCCCTGTATCTTACTCCGTGCAATCGCACTGGAAGCAAACGCAAAGGAAGTATCGTTTTACGATGTGGTATTGTTGGTCGGTGGAAGTCTTCTTTGCTTTAAGAAAGTGACGACAATACTGTTATACGACAAATCATTTTTCATCCTGCTGACACCAACATCGAGCACAGGATTCCATAGAACGTAGTTTTATTTGAAAAATATTTTTTTTTAAATGAAACGGAAATAAAACCGGTTAGAAATAGGGTTAGGAACACCTTTATCCGACCCGCTTGACCCGCACGAAATTGTTGACCCGATGACCCGTTTGACCCGCACGAAATTGTTGACCCGATGACCCGTTTGACCTGCACGAAATGGTTCACTCGTGACTCGTTTTTATGTCTGGTTTCAAGACAGAAGTTGCTGTGTGAGTGCGGATCAGGTAACCGTGAAGTAATTCGCCTTTTGCACAGGCAATAGGGACTTCGCACCAAAGTAACATTCACCGTAAACTGGTTTCAGTGTATGGAGAAAATGCGATAAAAAAGAGGTATCTGTGGTTTTGGTGCAGTGAATTGAAAAAGGTCCGTGGAAGATGAACGTAGGATGGGTACACCACCAAGGAGCAGGACGGAAAACTTTTTGCTCATTATTGGCTTCGTTTTTTAGAAACAGACGAGTGGAAATTTGTGAAATTTCAGAAGTGGTGGACTAGCCGCAGTCCCATCTCTATGGAAGACACACAAAGGGGAAGTCTCTCAGGACATGCGCTGTTGGTTAATGAGTTTTAACGCGAACAACGTTTCCAGTGGAAATGATATACGTATCAAATGCTGAAACAAATGCATCAATAAATTTGGAGATTTATACGGAGAAGTAGCTCATATTCACTTCTTTCTTCATTTCTAATTTAATTTGTTCTGACAAAATTTGGGTTGTCTTTCTATTCGGAATCTTTTCATGCATTGTTAAGTGAATTCTTATATTTCTCAAATAAGCAAAAAAAAAGTAATTATTAAGTTACGGATTTGCAGTTACGTAACGATAAATGCATAGCGCTGATCTATCTGTGTGCGCACTAAAACAGTGTATTCTATGCAACCTACTTTTATGACATCAAATTTCCTTTTTAATTTACTATAAATTCCATTTGAACTTTTACAATCTAAGATCGTTGTACAGGCATGCATCCTCGTTTTTTGCTTGGAGGGAGACCAGAAAATTTGCATATATACCTGTGTGTGTATGTGTGTACATACGCACGTATGTATACATGTACGTGTGCGCAATACATTGTTTTACTAATTTCATGAACACATAGAAAAAAACAGCTATTTCTTCACGCCTTTTAAGAGTTGCTTAAAATTTTACGAAACGACTTCTTGCTTTTAATAACAACCAATCATTACACTGCTTATATACTTCCAGGTAATTCAATTAATATTAAAAATTTTGTACAAGACTATTTTAAACTACTTTTTATCATTAAACTACTGAATTACATCAACTAAAGTACTTTTCATCTTCCAACCCTGCTTATTATGCTCCACTTCCTTCGTACTCGAACCCATCTCGATCAGTGCAGATAAATATTTAAATTCTTATGCTTTATCAAACCAAAAATATTTACATGAATTTAATAATAAGGTGCAAAAATCATGTTTAAATTCATTTGTTTTGCGATTTTTCAAAAATGGAGTTTATGCTACTGCACAAAATTAGGAATAAGATGCATATTTAAAGGTTTCGGAGGTGTCCGGCCCCCCATATCTGTCACCGTGGTTACGTGCCTGTCGTGGTATAAATCCGTTTATTTAGTAGGGTAATATACAGCGTATACAAATCTCCAAGATTTAGCTCTCAACTCGGTGGAGTTTTCAATGCAGCGGTTAGAATTCCATATTTAACCACTGCCTCGGAAAAGCTTCCCAGTGAAGAGCAAAAGCTTGGTGATTTGTGTATACTGTATTACTGCAGTAAATAAAGGGAATTATACCACTCTATACTTGATTTGGACAGTTTTGTGCACGATCTACTGACGTTTCCCTTCGTTTATTTAATCGTCACGAACAAAGAGCAATGAGGAAATGTATTACGGTAGATACATTTTATCTCTTTAAATTTCAATTAATTTGAAAGTGCAAACGTTTACAGTTGAATAAAGCTTTGCATTTTCAAAGGTCTTAGTGATGGGCCTGGACATGATCTTTGAGTATACTATACTGTGCAAATTAATTGGGACAAAGTAAAAAATCACTCTTTTTTTCGAAAACTATGCCTTTATATCATTCTATGCCTTGTTATACACTGCTAAATACCTGTATTAGTATGAAGTATGTCCTCCTTTAGCAGAAATGACCTCTTGAATTCGTTTTGGCATTGACTCCACTAATTGAGTGCACATAATTTTGACTTCATAATTTTTGAACCACACTTTTATAGCATTCGTTATCATGTGTTCTTTGGTTGTGCAGTCCCTTTGGCCTAAACGTCTCTTCAAAATTTTCCACAAGTTTTCAATGGGATTTAAGTCTGGTGAATTTCCAGGCCAATCAAGCAAATAAATTTAATGTTTCCAGCATGCAATTCTTAACCAATTTCGAATTGTGACATGGGCCAAGTCTTGTTGAAATGTCCCATTAAAGGTTTGCAAGAATGGAGCAATCCTACGTTGTAATATTTCTACGTACTTGGGTGAATTCATCATACCTTAAACAGGAACTAAGCTTCCAGTGCCATTTGATGTGAAAACCCCCAAAAAATCTGTTTCAGATGGTGTTTTACAGTTTGTTTGACATGCTCAGGTCTTGAGGGTTCACAGTTGCTTCGTCTAATGACATTTGCTGGGTAACCCTGCACAAATAAATGAGTTTCAACACTGAAAATTACCTTTTTCCAGTCGTCAGCAGTCCATGATTTATATTTTTTGGCCCATGCTAAACGTTTTATCTTCATTTTCTCATTCAAATATTGTTTCGTCGTTAGTCTTCTTGCTTTCCGGCCAACTTTCAGAAGACTACGGCGTTCAGTTGAATCACTAACATCTCAACCACTAGCCAATAAATATCTTTGAAGGTCGGTGCTTTTTTTTTTGGATTCATTTTACTATTTTTGATTAGGTATTTACTGGTTCATGGAGTTGTTTTTCGTTTTCTTCCACATTTACCTCTCCTTTTTGGAGACGATGATCCAGTTGTATTGTATCGCGTAAGTAGTCTTGATACACTTGATTTGCCTACACCAACTGCAGAAGCGATATCTTTCACTGTCATAGAAGTGTGATCCTTCAGAGCAATTATTTTTGCACGCTTCTCTGCGGAAATATCCATTTTTCAATACACGAAAGCAACACGTACTCACATAGAGCAAAAACTAACATCCACCTGTCATACACAAAAGCTCACAACTGAAGCTGAAGTGCCTATTTCCTGTTTAAAACCGGTCAAACCGCATTCTTACTATCAGGTTCTAACAGTCACGCCACCTCAGAGCTGATGAAACAGGTTTACACAAGTTTCCGACATCAACTGGCGATCACATTACAATTCTGAGAATAAAATAGCTTGTCCCAATTAATTTGCACGGTATAGTAAGTAATGTACTCCATCTCTCACACGTAACATGCATATTATCTGCTGTTTCATAACGAAATTCTTGAAAGACTCTAGTTACTCATGATTATTTCATTAATAATACTTATTATACTTTGTAAGTAAAATATTGGTATCTTTATTGTGGAAATCGCGTTTTTTTTAACTCGCGTAGGGCTTTATCTTATTTTGCCTTTGTAACCGAGGGAAATCGGAAACAACGCGCCCATTGGCATGTTAAATAATGGGTATATCTCATTCTAAAATAAGCATTTCTTTTTAGCCAAACCAGAATCGCCAGGAAGTAGGTAAAATTTAGGTGATATCTAAAGCAACGAAAGCTGTCCGTGCGGATATTTCGTAGATGACAGTCCCACATTCCTTCACACTCGTAGGTTCATCACGAGCTACGAAATGTGACCAAAATGTTTGAGCAAATACCTCAATGCGGTATCTCTGGCGACATCATAGAGATCAATATATTGACTAAACACAGATTATCTAAAAATGCAGCTCTTTTTTCAGAACTTCTTTTCGCGAACTACTTTATTATGCCTAAAAACCAATATTGACCTCAAGCTAAAGATTTTCAATACTTACCTTGCCAAATGCATCTGTTCATATTGATCACTGGAGGGAGAGAGAGAGAGAGAGAGAGAGAGAGAGAGAAAAAAAATGAGACCTTTTTCAGATATCTTTGCGCGATTGAGAAGCAAAGTTCCCTGAAGTCGCATTTGTATCTTCATAACATATTTAAAACGCATAAGAGATCTTCGCAACTTTTGCATACATTTGTGAGAGAAGTTGTTCTGGTGAATAATTTAGAGAATTTGAAGCGAAACTCTTTGGATGTGTGAGAATTAAGCCCATGTTCGTGCTCTTCTCGGAAAGGAATGATCGAGAATAATGTGTGTGATACCTAACTTTTGCTCTTTATCCCTTGTGTTATATGATGTCCCTTTTTTCCGGCACAGCCTTGTGTGTGTGTGTGTGATTCTCTCGGGAAGCCGGATCGATTCATCTATTTTCCTTTGTAACGTAGCTTTCTTCCCCAGCTTATTGCGAAAAATGATAATTCCGAGATCGGAGAAATTATTACTCAAAATTTGTTAAGCAACGCGTGGTCTAAAAGAAGGTTTACTGAACGGAGTTGAGAGTGCATGTATTTTCTGTGTATTTTTTCTTGATCAGATTTTTATTCTTGAAGCATGTAACATCTTTTCCTTTTTGGGTTATATTTTCTTCATTGTTTTGTTTGCAGAAATGGAAATTCCATAGCTTAAAAATTTACAACTTCGATTCTGGATCTGACATTTTCCGATTATTCGATATCATCCTCCGTAAGGAATTTTATTTCTTTATGTATGTACAAGCAAACTAAGATATTGTTTTTGTTGCACTGATGCGTTTACATGAAAAATACACTACTCGACTTTGAAATTGTTTCACCCATAAAACGTCGGCGGCGTATCCGCATGCAAATTGGAAGGCGTATGCATGCAAGGTGGGATATGCAAATAACTGGAATATGCAAAAAATCGGTTTAAATGTGCCAGCTATAAAAGGGCAAAAACGGACCGCTGAAGCCTTTCATGTTTCACGCTCCCGTTCGAGCGAAACAAGACAACGGAGTGTCAAGGCTACTACGGGATATACAGCAATCAAAGATGTCTCATAGATCTCGTCACTAGCCCTATAACCAGCTGGGAGCACTTGACAGCAAAGTGGTCGAGCTCCTGCACAAAGCTGATTCGTTGATTCCCTGAATAGTAACCCATGTGATTCAGGATGTGCAGTTGACCGTTGTTGGCAACCGTGGTTGCAAGAAGGAACCGTCAGTCCCTGTAGCGGGATCGGTGCACTCAAGAGGACGTCAGTACACATAGATGTCCTTAAAAGATTGCGATCTCACAAGATATAGAACTCCGCTCTGGCGCAGTGGTTTAAGCGCTGGCTTCTGATTATTCGTCCAAATTAAGTCCGGGTTCGAATTCCTGTGAGGTATGAATGTTGTGTTCGTCTCACGCACTGGATCTCTCCCTGCCCTAGAACCATAGCTCATTGAGTCGCTCACGGTAGTCGTTAAACCTCCAAACAAACAAACAAACCAACAAGATACTGAAGAGAGTGCACAGCGAGCTGAATCAGTGACTTTAGGCGTCCCAGTCGCGACTCTGCCAGAAACCAAAGATTGACTGCTCTCCGGAAAACCACTCTGTCGCCTGCCATTGTCCACAGAGCATCGCTTGGAGCGGCTGGACGGATATTGTTGTAGAGCTCCGAGGCGACAGAAATGGTACTGCGTCGTGTTCAGCGGTGAGTCCGGATTTTGCTTCGGTGCTGACGATCGTCTAGTCCGCGTCTGGCGATGACGTGGTGACCTGGAAGATTAACGTGTTGTCTGAGAGCAGCACACAGCTCAACAACCAGAAATCCTTGTATGGAGTTCCATAATTTACGAATCACCTCTGCTGCACGAGAACGGTGGCACGTGACGTACAGCCCTTGAGGTTTTCAAATATTAATTGTATCCCGAAGGCAATTTTACAGAAAATAACGCTCTTTCATACACCTCAAACATCTCCTGAACATGCCTACAAACAGCTAATACTATTCCATGACCAGCGAGATCACCAACCAATCACTCATCGATCCTGTTGGGACATCATTGAACGACTTCGGCAATTCTCTCGCTGTATTATGCGACCAAGAAAGCATCGCACGATTCCATTTTACCCCAAGACACCATTAGAGGGATGTGTCCTTCAATGCCATGTCGCGTGTCAGGCGACATTACACAACATGATGGCCACACAATGTAATGACTGCTGTTAGGTAATCCCACCTTATAACCTATCAAACCTTAGTAGTTATTACGCCATGCTTTATTCTTAGTGTAAATCTCGGAACATTTGGCTTATTCTTTCTGGTGGGGGTAATTTCACGGTTGAGCAGTGTAGTTTTACAATAATGACGCTTATTTCCATTCGTAAAATAATATTAAACAATATAATTTTGGAAAATTTGATATCACCTCAGGTCTGAAACTACAAAATGCTCTCCCACTCATTTTGTTTCATTTAGCCGTAGGAAAGGAAATTAATGAAGCAACCAGGAATGTAGAACAGAACCCCATGAAGACATTTGGATATTCAGAAGATATTGATATCCTGGGATAAAGTGTAGGACATTTTTCAACACCTAAACGCCTCGTCCTTAAAACAGGAACACAATGACATTAAGAAAAAACAGAATACCTTGAAGTTCATAGAAAACATAATAACTTTAAATATCTTGTGATGGATCTACTTTGCAGGTGAATCGCATGTCAAAACGGCAAATTGAAGCGGTAAATCTTTGCCGGCGTAGTTGAATTGGTAGAATATCCGGCTCCGGATAGAGAAGACATGGGTTCAAATCCAACACCGGAAAAGAGGGTACTTCTTCACACTGGAGCCCGAAAGACAAATGAATATCTTAACCGTAGGCTTGAGAAAAACGTGAGACATTTCTTCTACACTTCGTCTGGATTTGATCAGAATTCCCTCTTCTGCAGAGAACTCCTTCAAGCATGATTTGTCGGCTGACCTGAAAGACTGTGGTTTTACGCTCCCGCTTTTCTCAAGATGTCAGACCTACCCACCTCATAAATGGCCCACAGGTCAAAACGGCCAGTTTCAGCGAAAAGCATTTACAGGAGTAGTCGAATTGGTAGAATATTTGACTCCGGAGAAGGAAGATGTGCTTTGAATCCCATAACCTGCAAAAAAGGTATTTTTTCATAACCTCATTGCGCATCTACATGTGTTAAAGAAATATTAATTTTAAAATATTAAGTTCCTTTCGAGCATTCTTTTTTTTTTTTTTTTTTTTTGGTGACTCAAAAGCTGTGTAGAACCTCCGCCGCTTTACATGCGGTCTCTTAATCAAGAATTCACCACATTGGTTGGATAATGTAACACTGGGAGGGGTAGGAAAAGTTCACAAATATCAGGGAGCAACCGTGGTAAATGGCTCATATATCCAAGACTGGTTTTTCGGGAACCGTCCATGCATTTATATTACATTTGCAGAATGCATATTAATTAGGTTGTCGACAAATGGATAAGAAACCTTAATAGTCGCCTACTACACAGACATATGGCTAGCAATTACCCAACTGAGGTCTATTAGCACAGATAATAGTAATATAAAAGTGGAAATACAATCTTAACTGTATAAGGAAAACCGATTTTTCTGGAACTTTACTTTAAAGGTTCTCCTAAATAGGTGAAACCTTGGCATGTATGAATCAATAATTAAACTCGTCGTCCTTTACGGAGTTGACAGCACCACGAAAACACAGGAAGATATATTCAATAGTAATGATATTTCATAGTTTTTAATGTTATTTGACGGTTATTTTTATTTTGATAATGTTAAATAAATTCTAAATACTGTAAAACGCCTTTTAACAGAAGTTCGTTTATCCGGAACACCCCGGTAACCGACGTATCTCCTGTTAGTTTTTTTTTTTTTTTAATAATTTTCCACCCGCGCGCCCTCTGCGTGTGGTACACTGTTAAGGTACACTGTAAATTTTTTTTTTGAAATTCACGAGCCACTTATCCTCATATCTTTCTTGAATTAACGAAGCATGTCGCTGATGCAACCTTTTCCGTGAAATGACGGAAAGAAACCTGAATTTCACGGATTTTTCATACTCCTGGATAATCCTGAATTTTTAGAAACATTTCCACAATTCATTGCTTATATTGACGATAAATTGCCATTTTTAAGATGTGTTAACGGAAAATTCTGAATTCTTAAAATTTCCGCATTTCGTTTCGTATAATAATTAGGGAAAAATCTGTTCTTACTTTTTCCGTATCCGTATGACGAAAAAGTTCCGTAATAGGAGAGATTCGCGGTAATACTTTAGGTTTGATTAACCGTTACATTTTAATAGTCTATGGAAGGACTTGATTTTGTAGTTCAGTAGCGAGATCGGATATTGTGGATATGGTATATCGCATGGATTTTTGTTATTGTGGCACAGGATATTTCTTTTCCTCTCTCCCATTTTGTGCACCAGCTATATACAGGGTTACAAGGAGAGTCCTTTATAAGGCCAATATCTCACTAACTATGGCAGTTAGCGGTTTACTTCTTGTGTAGTTGTATAGCAAACCCCTTATGGCGCATACAATAACACCATGAGGGATCCCCTCGCCCCTTTTTGAGGGGTGAGATGCTATCGCGCCCCCCTTGGCAGAAAAGGCTAAAAAGTCAAATTCAAATTTGTTCAGAGAGACAAAAATAGTACATAAATGTTATTGTCCCATAACATAAGATGGAATGGGACTCTCCAAATGCGAGAAAAGCGGAAAGCTATCCGAGTCGCTGTGTCTGAAGCATAATCGCATGGATTTCAAATATGCTTTCTGCTCCGTCGTCAGAATACAAAAGTTATATGCGTGGTCGGTAGGCCAACACTTAGTGAACCAGTGACGGGAAGTCGAAAGCTTTGCCACGTACGCAAGTCAATTAGATGTGCAAACAGTTTTCCTATTGGATGAATGTTTCGCCACTTTATGCTATTTCTCTTTGTCTCAGTGTATTTTTTACTGTATTGGACATCAAAGACGGATATTTAATATGTCAAGGAACTGCATTTTATTTCAGAACAAGAACTGCCTATAAGGTTTTTATGAAAACTTTTCCTTTGTGCTTTCATTTACTTAGAATTTACCAGTTTAGATGAGTTCTAAGTAATAAGTTCTTGTCTAAATACTCTGTCATTGCTTCCGGATGTTGTGATTTTCTTGGGACCACATTCCCGGTCCCCTTCCATTTTTTGTTATAGGACAAAAACATTTATGTACTACTTTTGACTCGCTGAACAAGTTTTTAATTGACTTTTTTGCCTTATCTGCAAAGGGTGCGCGATAGCCCCCTTGCCCCCTAAAACGGGGGCGAGGGGGTTATTTTGTGCGCCATTGATAGGGCGTTTCCTATACAACTGCACAAGTAAATCGAAAACTGCCATGGTTCGTGAGATATTTGCCTAATCAAGGAATTTCCTTGTAACCCCTGTACATTGCGCCATAGGGGCTTTCCTATACAACTGCACAAGTAAATCGATAACTGCCATGGTTCGTGAGATATTGGCCTAATCAAGGAATTTTCTTGTAACCCCTGTATATTGCGCCATAGGGGGTTTCCTATACAACTGCACAAGTAAATCGCTAACTGCCATGGTTCGTGAGATATTGGCCTAATCAAGGAATTTTCTTGTAACCCCTGTATATTGCGCCATAGGGGGTTTCCTATACAACTGCACAAGTAAATCGATAACTGCCATGGTTCGTGAGATATTGGCCTAATCAAGGAATTTTCTTGTAACCCCTGTATATTGCGCCATACGGGGTTTCCTATACAACTGCACAAGTAAATCGATAACTGCCATGGTTCGTGAGATATTGGCCTAATCAAGGGATTTCCTTCTAACCCCTGTATATTGTGCCATAGAGGGTTTCCTATACAACTGCATAAGTAAATCGATAACTGCCATGGTTCGTGAGATATTGGCCTGACCAAGGAATTTCCTTGTAACCCCTGTATATTGTGCCATAGGGGGTTTCCTATACAACTGCACAAGTAAATCGATAACTGCCATGGTTCGTGAGATATTGGCCTAATCAAGGGATTTCCTTGTAACCCCTGTATATTGTGCCATAGGGGCTTTCCTATACAACTGCACAAGTAAATCGATAACTGCCATGGTTCGTGAGATATTGGCCTAATCACGGAATTTTCTTGTAACCCCTGTATATTGCGCCATAGGGGGTTTCCTATACAACTGCACAAGTAAATCGATAACTGCCATGGTTCGTGAGATATTGGCCTAATCAAGGGATTTCCTTGTAACCCCTGTATATTGTGCCATAGGGGGTTTCCTATACAACTGCATAAGTAAATCGATAACTGCCATGGTTCGTGAGATATTGGCCTGATCAAGGAATTTCCATGTAACCCTGTATGGTGTGTTACCGTAAGAAATCGGAATCTTAATTTATTCTACAGGTAATTGTACGACGGCTGTGTATCAGTCTGCGGAGTCCTTAAGAAAATTGATTTTATCAATAGGCTAATTGAAAGTCATTGTCCGTTTAAAAATATCTCAACTTCCAAAGCATTCTGTTGCTTCGAAAAATCACAATGAAAAATTACTTATTTCTGATAAGTCCTCCTACAGAAAAAATAAAATTATTACAAATGTGTTCCAAAAAATACTAATCTCCAACAGAAAATCAAATGACTAAACCACTCAACGACTAAAAAAACTAATTGCGCAATTATAGTTTTTACCTTGAAAATGAACGCATTTTCTGAGTCTTTCTGGCTGAGTGGGAAAGACGCGTGGTTTCTGTGAAGCCAATCCGAACAACCCGAGATATAACCCCACCGCGAAAACGAATCTCTGCTGCAAGGTCTAAAAAATCAGGGTTTTCGGCTCTGCGAAATTTTTGTTTAAATACGGAAAAACTTGAAACGGACTTTTCTGAAATAAACGGAATTATTTAGTACGGAAAATCTGTGAAAATACGGAGGTTAAAAAACAGGAACTTTTCAAAACGGAAATGTCGTTAAAAGATGCATTTTATTTTCAGAAATTTTCCATGTATTCACACCACTTATTTTTTTAAAGCGAACATACCGTTCACACTTCCATGTACGGGCAGCATCCAATCAGAAACATAAGAAACACCAGCCATTGGTAGGAGGTAGCCCACAAACCCTCAGCTCAATGTGTCTGCTTCGTTCTCGCTTAATGTGTCTACTTCGATATTGCCTAAAGTGTCTCCTTCGATCTTGCTTCAGATTGAAAGCCTGCTAAATACGTCGGTAAGATGGCATCCACCAATTGAATGCGATTGAGTTTTAACTGCACAAATAATTCGGGTTGTGAGTAGGTTGGAAGCAGATGAAATAATCACGAAGCTATCGAAGGAATTGGACATCGGCGAATAAACTATCGGCGATACGAAGCGCGATGCAGAAAAATAATAAAATTAATAGCTTCATAGGGGTCATCTCTCTCGATGTCATCCCAATGTGCTCGATGGGATTGAGGTCAGGTGACCTAGCTGGCCAAGGAATCAAGGTCACTTCGGTGCAGTGTTCATCCAACCATTCGGATACAATTTGGGAGCTGCATTGTCTTGTTGCAGGATGAGGTCCCCAGTGGGATGTTGAAAACACACAAACGGGAGCAAGTGGCCGTCCAGGATATCCCGGTAACGTTGACCTGTAAGATACGATGTCACACGTACCACGTGTCCCATTTCAGTCCACGTAAACAGTCCCCAGACGAGAATGCCACCCTCACCAGCTGAAGAGTACCCTGAAGGATCCATCGCTTCATGCGGTTTGTGCCGTACTCGTATCCTGCCATCCGCATATACCAACGTGAATCTCGACTAATCAGTCCAGGCAACATTTTCCCACATGTACAGGCTCCAGTGGCGATGTTCCCACGACCATGCTAATCTTTGCACCCTCTGATGTGCGGTCAGCAGAGGTATCCTCGTGGCACGATGGCTTCTGTACCCCATAGAGAGGAGATGATCCTGTATGGTGTGGCTGCTTACACGTTTTTGTACACCAGCGTTAAATTGCCGAGTGATTTCTTGCACTGTGGCCCATCTTTTCGCTGTTACAATGCTAGCTAGCCGACGATGACCCCGCTCATCCACACGCTGTTGTCCACGGCAGTTGGCCCTTGCAGGGATGGTTTTACCGGATTCGATGTACTCACGGTGCACCCGTGACACAGTGGCTCGTAAAATTCCCAGTGCCTGCACGACTTCCGAGGTGAAGTGACCCATCCGTCGGGCCCAGACATTTTGCCCACGATCAAATGCGCTTAGATCCTTCGTCTTACCCATACTGCGTCCGACTCTTACTGATTCCCGTCGCATCACTCCTTATATTGTCGGATCGCTGCATACGTCATGTCGTTTCCGTTTACAGTGCCGCCCTCAGCGCCACATTTGCATAACGCCAGCTGTCTCTAATTCAATTGCTCTTCAGTGTAGAAGACTGGAGGAGAGTCTTATGGCCAGACGAATCCTGTTTTCTGTTACACCATGTCGACGGACGAGCTCGTGTGCGATGCTTACCCAAGGAGGCCTTCTCACCTGGATGCACAATGGAACACATCCAGGCGGCTGGAGGAAGTGTGATGGTCTGGAATATATATTCTTGGGGAACACTTGGATTCATTACTCCTGTAGAGCGAACTCCGACAGCTGTGACGTACCTGAACGTCACGGCTGAAGAAGTGTACGCTTTACCGCGACTTCATTTCCTGCAGGAGATGGAGTCTTTCAACAAGACAAAGCTCCATGTCACACTCCTAAGAAAGTTTAGGAATGGTTCCAAGAGTATGAGAGTAATTCCATTTATTGACATGACCTCTAAATTCACCGGACATGAATCCTACCCCGAATTTATGGTTTCAGTTGGAGAAACGGGTACGACCAGCATCACGTCAACCAGGTAATCTACAGTAACTATGCGATCTTCTAATGTACAGTCATGTTGCCAAATATCACGAGACACATATCAACATCTTGCTGAATCTACGCCTCGTCGATTGAGAGCTATAAGGCAGCTAGAGGATAATCTACACTGGCGGAAAGTGAAAAAAGAACACCAAGAAGGAGACGTCTGATATCAACGAAATTTATACAGCATAATAACGGAATACAGAGGATAACGTGATCAAAACATTATGGCAAAATACAGCTGTATTTGCTGGCAAACAGAAAAATAAGATTTCAATGTAACATGGTTAGCACGAGGTTGAACCGCCATGAACTGTGTCACACTGTGCAATTCTGGCATGGAGTCTGTCATACAGATGTTGGATGTAAGTTTGGGGTATTGAAATCCAAGCCTCCTCAACCTGGAAGCATAAATCGGGGATGGTCGTGGCTGGCCGTGGAGACCGGAGAAGTCGTTGTCCAATGAAATCCCACACGTGCTCAATGGGGGACAAATCCGGTGAACGTGCAGGCCATGGAAATTGTCACACACCTTGAAGTGCATGTTGCGTTGCACGTGCCATGTGTAGGCGGGCGTTGTCTTGCTGGAAAACACCACGATGGACCGACCTTACAAATGATACAACAACGGGCTGAATGATTTTGTTGATGTAGCAGGTGCTGTTTAACGTGCCCGGTACAAACACTAGCTGTGTACGCGAGTGATAGCTGATCGCTCCCCCAA
This sequence comes from Macrothele yani, assembly GCA_039090855.1. Taxonomy (NCBI): domain Eukaryota; kingdom Metazoa; phylum Arthropoda; class Arachnida; order Araneae; family Macrothelidae; genus Macrothele; species Macrothele yani. Next base: position 45,030,881 of record CM076995.1, read on the forward strand.
CCAGGAAACCAGGTGTAGGCCCTGTGTGTCGCTGGCGGATGCAAGAAGGGTAAAGACGCTCCCCTGTGCATCTGCGAACACGCATACGGCCATCGGAGGCTCCCAAGCAGAATCTGCTTTCATCGCTGAACACGACAGATCGCCATTGCGTTCTCCAGTTCAGAAGTTGGCGACACCACTGCAGCCGTTCCTGACGGTGGGCTGGAGTCAGTGGTACACATGCCAGAGGCACACGTGCACGTAGTCCTGCATCCAGTAGACGTTTGCGGATTTTTCGCACAGTCACCTCAGGTGCAACGGCAACGCGGATTTGCGTCGCAGTGGATATTCTGCTTGACAACGCCGCTCTTCTTATGCGTCGATCGGTCCGCTCATCAGTCCGTCTGTGACTCCCAGTTCCACGTCTTCTCGTGTGAGAATGTTCCTCGGACCATCTACGCCACCATCGTACCACCACCGATACTTCCCGTCCAATTCGCTACGCGATACGACCACCCGGCCTCGCGGAGTCCGACTAGACGACCTCGCTTAAAGTCCGATAACTGCTGAAATCGTACACGTCATCCATGTCTAGGCATTGCAGCTTCTTCAGGATCTTCGCACGTGTCCGTACGCCGACGACTGATTACATTCACTTCACCGCACTCCTTAAATACCACCGACGATAATTTGCATATTATGCTGAGCTGTGGCGTAAGCTCTCACCGGTTGGTCCCGAAATTAAAATCACGCCTACGTAAACTCGACCCCATTAGCATATGTAAATTTCATGATCGTCCGCCAATTCCTTCTTGGTGTTCTTTTCTCACTTTCCGCCAGTGTATATCACATTTGGTAGGTAGCTTTAATGCTTCGTCTGATCAACGTATTACAACACTCAGAACAAAATTCCAAGCAAAATATGTTTAATGATCATGCTAGTCAAGGAAACAGTTTTCTTCAGTATCATGATCATTAACATAATTAACATAATCACCAATAACGAGATGCAAAAACTAGTTACGTAGTGGAATACTTACATATATTGGAACATTTAGCATTTTCACCGGCTGGAACAAATTAACTCTGAGTTAGAAAAATGAGTTGATATTAACTGGAAGAACTGTATTCACTGTCTAAGAAGTAGGTCAAACACGGCCTGAACCGAGTGCATTTGCGCAACAGAAAGCTTTGCTTTTCCCCTTAGCTTTGTTTTACAAAGTGGTCATTTATGGGAATGATTGGTACTAATCCTTTCTGACTTATCTGCTGTAAGGGTTGTAATAATGGTGGCAATCCTACGAAAGGAGAGGGAAGATGTTTGAGTCACTTATTTTTACCAAGTGGCGTGATGTCCGTGTCAGGGGGACAAGTCCTTACCCATCATACTTTAAGTCGTCGAGCCGAGAATAAAGGATCAAAAGGAAGCCCTTATTACAAGTGAGACAGGTTTATTTTCAATAAGAGATGAGAGGGGAAAAGAAAGTCTTTGGCTGTAGCTTTCGTAAAGCCCGGTCGATGTATAAATATTTCTGACGGCATACAAAATTTTGGGCACCATGTGTCCCAGCTATGTATATTTGTCATTTATAGGGTAACACACAATAAGACGGTTCCAAAGGATCGTCTGATTCCAAAGGATCGTCAAAACAATATTTTCTTGTTGACAAAACATTTTATGTATCAATGAAGTTTTCATATTTATAGTCTCACTGAAATTCATGAATACATTATTTTTGGCAGGCTTGTGGGATGTACAGGTGTCAGCTGCACTTTTTTTCATCTTCTTTCTCATGTCATGATTGTGCACCCCTCCCTCCACACACACGACTTAAAATTCAGTAGGAAGCATACAAATGTAATATGATCACTGCAAAACCGCACCTAGCTGCAGGTCTCAAACGTAATCAATACAGAAATACAGTCAACCACAAGTAATTTGCATTCCCAATACAAAAAACCCTAAAAATCCTGAAAAGATAATTAAAATGGTAAAAATACAAAAAGAAAGAAATGAGAAAAATCCATACTTTTTAAGGTTAAAGCACACAGGAGCACCAGACCACTCATCAGAGAAAGACGTCCGAAGCACCGGGGACTAAGGTTCAGGTTTCGTATGTGTGTTGAATTTTTCGTAGCCAAAGGGCAGGCGTCTTAACTAATTTAGCATCAAGTACTTTCTTAGCACTCTGTCTTCATGAGTTGAACCGGTATATCTGACTTACCGTTCACCTCAAGGAGTGAGTTCTGACGATAACTGTCGGGTCTTATTTACATTTCTGCCTTGGGGAGTTTTAGGTTTTGATCTTGTGTGCTTCATAATTTTAATTACGGTTATGTGTGGTCCATTTGCAAGTTACCTGTAAGTTCCAGATGTTTTATGTTATTTACGTTCTACTAAATTATTCAGGTCGGCGAGACATAATGCTAAGGAAGTATTTGATACTAAATTAGTTAAGACATCTATCCTTTGACTACGAAAAATCAGCACTCTCACAAAGCATGAACCTTAGGCCCCGGGGCTCCGGACGTCTTTTCCTGATGAGTGGTCTGGTGCTCCGCTGTGCTTTAAGCTTAAAAAGTATGGATTTTTCTAATTTCAATTTTTTTGTATATAGCCATTTTAATTCTCTTTTCAGGATATGTAGGGTGTTATTTCGATAGTATTGTATTGGGAATGAAAATTACTTGTGCTTTACTCTATTGCTATATATATATATATATTCTATAAAGAAGATACCTAAGCAAAAAAATACAAATATAAATTTGACTCACACCTAGTACAACATAGAAAAGGTTATGTATCTACCTGTGTGAGTAAAAGGAGAAAAGATAAAAAAATAAAATAAAACAACTGAATGTAGAAGGTGTCGAGAATACTGAGCCTTGGCTTTATCAAGGACCAGCAAAAACTCTGCATTTTCTCACTTCCACAAAGACCTAGTTGGAAATGGGTTTCTGCAGGGCCATAGATGCAAGTAACATTCCCACCTAAAATAGTTTAAAAATATATATATATGTCATGTCCTCCGTAGAGTTGCATGACCTAGCACAGGTTAACAATTTCGCTTGCATCCATTAACCTTCCTGGCCCGACCCATGCTCTTCATCTGTTACTATTAAACAGAGAGAAGAAGATTAAAGAGAACTCAAGCTGTGAGAGTGACATAATAATTAGAAATGATTTTCAGCCATAACGAAATTCCAAGTTCGTTTGAGAGAGAATTTAAACCTGAAAATCAATGCAAAAGAAATCAAAATTTTTACTTTGCAATTAAAAAAGGAAATATTAATTTTTAACGAACAGAATTTTGAAAGAAAACTTGAGTCTAAAACCCCCTACTCTACAACTTATGACAGCACGAAAACGAGAATAAGTTAAAGATAATAATTAACTAAAGAAAACTTTGTGAAAGTTATATACCTTAAACAGTTAGTTGCAATATGTACAAAGTATTTCAGCAGTGCTTTAAGTGCATAATTAATTAGTTATTAAGAACTTAACTACTTTAAAAAAACAGCGCATAGACAGCGCATAGAAAAGGAACAAGCTTAGCCATCTTCTGTTCCTAGGTACCCCAAAAGACGCTCAAAGTTACAAAGAAAAGAAAGAGTTAAAACCCGCAAAAATGTTAACAGACTAACCAATGCCTAAAAGCTGAAAAGCTAAAAAACGACAGAGAAAAAGTACATGAAGTACAAACATTGAACTTATAAAACCTAGAACCCAAAAACCAGGAAGAGAGCTTACCTCTTGTGTGACAAAAACTTTTCTCCTCACAAGAGAAGAACATAGCTGACCTCTTCCGCCACTCCCTAGACGCTGGGGGGCAGTGGGGGTGGGGCTGATGGCCTCCTCATACAGCAAGAAACCAACGCGCGGAGATTTTAACCAGAGAAAAAATATATAAACTTAAGACTGTGGATCTGTATGATCAGAAAGAGCAGAATTAACTCTCCAGAATACATGAGGAATATTATAAAATACACGAGCAGTGTATTTAATAATCTTTGCATGTATTAAATCACCTTAGTGAGCTACTATAGATTAATCAGAATCTTATTAATTTTAATGTTGGTTTTACTATTTTTAGTATAGCTATCCTAGTGATGAATAACTAGTTTTCTTTTTTATTTGTTTTTATTTTCTTTTATAAACAGATTTTTAAGCTTTTTTTGTGATTTTGTTTATATTATTTAATTTTTTGTTTTAATAGGACCGTCATATCCATAGCACTAAGGTTCCTTTAGGTAGTTAATAGGCATCCTCTAGCCAACTTCCTTACGGCTTTGATTGGTCAGAATCATATTATTAACTGTGTAGAAAATTAAAGCAGATCTGCCAACCTTACTCTATTATTCAGAATAATTTTTCTTAAAGTTCTTTTGATGAAAGAAGAAGGAATTTCGTTCTCTAGAAAACTTTCTAATAGTATATTAATGTGGTAATTGAAGTCCAAATTGTTGCTGCAAATTCTTGAAATTCTTAGAACCTGAGAAATTAGTACATTCTCAATTACTTTGGTTGAAATGTTATTATTCCAGTGTAGATATTTAATTACTTTGAAAGGAAAATTAACTCTTTTATCAAAGAGGCTAATAGATGGGTTACCTCTGTTGAGCTTAATGCTTAAGTCTAGGAACTCAAGTTCCTGGTTACTGTGGTTGGTTTTACATAAGTTAAGAGAGCTAGGATAGATATTATCAAAATCACTCTCTATAACTTCTGAATTATTGATACACAGCAGATCATCAATATATCTAAAAGTGTAAAGGTAGTTATCTGAGCAGGTGGGGTGATTTTTAATGAATATATATTCCTTAAAGAACAGGAATAGATTAGCGATATTTGTGGACGTTGATGTTCCCATGGGAATACCGTTCACTTGCTTATAGAGAGTATTATTATATAAGATATGGTTATTTTTTATGCAGCAATTGAGATAAGAGTTCCAAGTTCCTACATCAACAAATTGGTTAAGTTTAAATTCTGCATACAGCTCTTTAAAGGTAGTGATTATATCTGATAGAGGCAGATTAGTATATAGGTTTTCAAAATCATAACTATTAATATCTAGGGGACAAACTTTGAGTATAGTAGAAATTACTTCTGCATTATTATTAATTATCCAAAAATCTCTGTACATCAAGTTAGAACAGTTTCTAATGTGTTTCAAAACCTTCTTTAAGACATCTTCAAAAGCAAGATCTATTTTCTTTTTATGACTCCTTACTCCACTAGCTATGAACCTGAACTTCACAGGATCCTTATGAAACTTAACCGTTGCAAAAAGAAATGGAAATTCAGGCTCATATCTTCTAGTTTGTGGAATTTTAAGTTTCTTGAAGAATGCCTTAAACCGATTTTCTAACTGCTTGGTAGAATAACTTACGGGCTCGTATGTTACTCTATTATTGAGTTCCATAGTTAACAATTCAAAATAGAACTTCTTACAGATAATTGCAAAATTATTGCTAGCTTTATCCGTAGTGGTAAAAATAAATTGGTCTTGTAGTTTGGAGAGTGACCTTTTAGCTTCTCCAGAGAAAAAGAGATTTCTGTCGAAACAAAAGTCCAGACCTGCCAACTCACCGGTGAAGCTATTGATTATATTATATTTCCATTCTGCGAAGGCCTCAATAGGCTGATTGTACCTTAAACTGATTTTTACGATGTACCTATTAACATCTTGAGTGAAGCTCTCAAGAATCCTTTCTTTGGAAATTGTGAAGGAAGGTCTGAATTTAGAGCCATACTCTAATAAATTCCTAAGCTTTTCATTTTCAACAAAACTCAAGTTTCCGGTGATAATATGGTTGTAATTCTTATCATAGTGAACTGTTTCTTTATGTTCATCACAAGAACATGTAGTAATTATAGGAATGTAGCTCGAAGAGTTAAGTTTGTAGTTTTAAACTATTGACCCTAAGGTCTTAACATATTTAAAACTTACAATAGACTGGTGCCTGTGGATGGGAAAAAAATTGCATTATTGTAGAACAGCTTCCTTACATTGAGATTATCGTAGGCTTTATTTAGGAACCTGATGGTAACAAAATTACTGGAAAATTCTTTAAGAGAAATTTTATCTTTAAGAATATGTTTAAGAATGTCCAGAACCAAAGCAAAAACATGCTTATCAACATGGTCAGCAGTTTCATTCCAGAATTTGAAAAAACTTTTAAGGACAGAGTGCTTGAAGGACTTGAGAATTTTGTAAGTATTTTTAACAAAATTAGTGCCAGTTTTAAAGCTTTCCAGAGTTTTTAGCAAGTTAGCAAAATCAACTTTGCTTGATGTGCGAAATAACCTCTGTCCTCTATTACCTCTAGAGCAGCTCTTATTATTAACAAGAAAGAAGAGTTCACGAATTGAAAATTTATGCTGATTATGCTTATTGTCAGATAGAGTGGAATTAAGGCCATAGGGATAAAGAGACTGATGCTGCAAAATTTCAAGAGATTCAGATTCTAGCCGAGCATAGAGGTCAGGGATAATATGTAGTACCTCTATTTTCACTTTGTCAAAACCATGAGTATGGAAATGCTCTAATTCAAAGGTAGAGTACTGGTTGGCGTTTGTGGAGGGGTTCACTCCCGAATTAGAGAACTTGTTTACTAGAGACCTGTGACCATTAATCCTAAGATGAAGAGGATTTTTACTTTGGCCAATATAGCTAAGATTGCAGACAGTACAGGTGAGCTTATAGATGGTATTGTAGGCTTTGCAAAACTTGTTGGAGCAATTATCCTCAACAGAAGAATACAGGTTAGGATCTGCAGATTTACATGTCAAACAACGTTTGTCATTTCATAACTTTAGATTACCTTTGCCAGCGAGTTCATACACTATGGGAAAGGGTGCTAGCCTAACCGAGCGGGAGGACTTAAAATATCTGAGCTGACCTCCAATCCTTTCATCGTCCTTAGAACTCCACTTGGGCCAAAACATACAAATTCTGAGCAAACCAACTAGGAAAAACTTTTTAGAAATAAGCAGTCCAAGAAAAGACCAAACTCGAGTATAAACTACACTCCAAAAAGCTGCATCCAAAACATACTAAAAATAAAAATTAGAAAATGAAAAAAACTTCAAATAAAAAAATAGTAATAAAAAAAAATAATAATAAAACATTTCAACTAGAATTTGCGCATGAGCTGCTAAATAATAAATTGAAATTAGTTATAATATTCCTCATGTATTCTGGAGAGTTAATTCTGCTCTTTCTGATCATACAGATCCACAGTCTTAAGTTTATATATTTTTTTCTCTGGTTAAAATCTCCGCGCGTTGGTTTCTTGCTGTATGAGGAGGCCATCAGCCCCACCCTCACTGCCCCCCAGCGTCTAGGGAGTGGCGGAAGAGGTCAGCCATGTTCTTCTCTTGTGAGGAGAAAAGTTTTTGTCACACAAGAGGTAAGCTCTCTTCCTGGTTTTTGGGTTCTAGGTTTTATAAGTTCAATGTTTGTACTTCATGTACTTTTTCTCTGTCGTTTTTTAGCTTTTCAGCTTTTAGGCATTGGTTAGTCTGTTAACATTTTTGCGGGTTTTAACTCTTTCTTTTCTTTGTAACTTTGAGCGTCTTTTGGGGTACCTAGGAACAGAAGATGGCTAAGCTTGTTCCTTTTCTATGCGCTGTCTATGCGCTGTTTTTTCAAAGTAGTTAAGTTCTTAATAACTAATTAATTATGCACTTAAAGCACTGCTGAAATACTTTGTACATATTGCAACTAACTGTTTAAGGTATATAACTTTCACAAAGTTTTCTTTAGTTAATTATTATCTTTAACTTATTCTCGTTTTCGTGCTGTCATAAGTTGTAGAGTAGGGGGTTTTAGACTCAAGTTTTCTTTCAAAATTCTGTTCGTTAAAAATTAATATTTCCTTTTTTAATTGCAAAGTAAAAATTTGGATTTCTTTTGCATTGATTTTCAGGTTTAAATTCTCTCTCAAACGAACTTGGAATTTCGTTATGGCTGAAAATCATTTCTAATTATTATGTCACTCTCACAGCTTGAGTTCTCTTTAATCTTCTTCTCTCTGTTTAATAGTAACAGATGAAGAGCATGGGTCGGGCCAGGAAGATTAATGGATGCAAGCGAAATTGTTAACCAGTGCTAGGTCATGCAACTCTACGGAGGACATGACATATATATATTTTTTAAACTATTTTAGGTGGGAATGTTACTTGCATCTATGGCCTTGCAGAAACCCATTTCCAACTAGGTCTTTGTGGAAGTGAGAAAATGCAGAGTTTTTGCTGGTCTTTGATAAAGCCAAGGCTCAGTATTCTCGACACCTTCTACATTCAGTTGTTTTGTTTTATTTTATTTTTTTATCTTTTCTCCTTTTTACTCACACAGGTAGATACATAACCTTTTCTATGTTGTACTAGGTGTGAGTCAAAATTATATTTGTATTTTTTTGCTTAGGTATCTTCTTTATAGAATGTGAATTCTGAATTTTCAAAACTGCTGCGTTGCGCGTTTTGATTTTCAGGTTATTTTGCAACCTTCGTTTTAAATTCTAAAGTTTTTCCTTAGTCTTCAGTTTTGCTCTTAAGTATATATATATATATATATATACACACTGAAGAGCAATTGAATTAGAGATACCTGTCTAGTAATGTGTAGCACCACCTTTCGCACTGATGACGGTGGCGATTCGTCTAGGCATGGACTCGACAAGACACCGAAAGCGTTGGCAAGCCATACGGATCCACGACCCCTGAACAAGCTCCCACAGTTCACGAAGATTTGATGGAGGGGGTCAGAGCCTCGAACATCTCTCTCGATGGCATTTCAGATGTGCTCGATAGGATTGAGGTCAAGTGACCTAGCTGGCCAAGGAAGCGAGGTCACGTTGGTGGAGTGTTCATCTAACCATTCGAATACATTTCGGGAGCGATGGCACGGTGCATTGTCTTATTGCAGGATGAGGTTCCTAGTGGGATGTCGCAGGCGCATAAACGGGAGCAAATGATCGTCCAGGATATCCCGGTAACATTGACCTGTGAGGGACGATGTCACACGTACCAGGGGTCCCATTTCAGTCCACGTAATCAGTCCCCAGACGAGATTGCCTGCCCCACCAGCTTGATGAGTACCCTGCTAGCAAGAAGCATCCATCGCTTCATGTGGTTTGCGCCGTGCTCGTATCCTGCCATCCGCATGTATCAACGTAAATCTCGACTCATCAATCCAGGCAACAGTTTTCCACATGTCTAGGGTCCAGTGGCGATGTTCCCGCGCCCATGCTAATCTTTTCACCCTGTGATATGCGGTCAGCAGCAGTACCCTCGTGGGGCGATGGCTTCTGTACCCCATAGCGAGGAGATAGTTCTGGATGGTGTGGCTGCTTACACGTTTTTGTGCCCCAGCGTTAAATTGCTGAGTGATTTCTTTCACTGTGGGCCGCCTATGCGCTGTTATAATGCGAGCTAGCCGACGATGACACAGCTCATCCACACGCTGTTGTCCATGGCAGCTGGTCCTTGTAGGGAGGGTTTTACCGGATTCGATGTACTCACGGTGCACCCGTGACACGATGGCACGGGTGCACCGTGAGTACATCGAATCCGGTAGTACATCGAATCGGATGGAATGACCCATCCGTCGGCGCCGGACAATTTGCCCACGATAAAATGCGCTTAGATCCTTCGTCTTACCCATACTGTGTCAGACTCTTACTGATTTCCATTGCATCACTCCTTATATTTTCGGATCGCTGCATACGTCATGTCGTTTCCATTTACAGGGCCGCCCACAGCGCCGCATTTGCATAACGCCTGCTGTCTCTAATTCAATTGCTCTTCAGTGTATATATCACAGTAAGAAACTCCTATACATCTCCCACCGTAATCTTAGCAGCAATCTGTAGGTGTTTTTCAATTGCTGTTATAATTTAAAATAACTTCTAAAAATGTAAGTTTAACAATACAAAATTTCCCATGCTTCTTACATTTCTCCTGGAATTCACCAGGATTGGCAATATTCTGAATTATCTTTCCACACTGACATGGGATTCCATGACACGGTTATAAAGGATAGGTTCGTATTAATTTGTTTGGTTAAATTAAATCACCTATTTCTTTCCTACTTATCTACATCTGTGGTACATTTTGCCTCATTTCGTGAACAACTGCATGTTGTGTCATTTTCTTTGTCGATTAGTGTACCTTCTTTAAATGAATGATTAGTGAAATGCGAACGATTTCAAATGTCTGAACAGAAGATACTGTACTGCTCACAATTAATGCTCTTGTGCTTGAAAACAAAAAAGAAATTGCTTTTATCATGGATATAAAAGATATGTTTGGAATGCACTTCTACCACTGATTCAAAGGAAAATATTTATAATAGTTATCCAACTAAGCAATGTTAACGCGAGCTTGGTACACGCTTAAGGATAAGAGAATAGTCAAACCAAAGCAATACCAAATCGTTACAACACCTCCCCTGAGATCATTTAAAACCCCTGAGATCATCTAAACTCCTTAAATGATTTCCACACGGACCATTCAACACAAAATTAGACTTTATTCTCGATATATCAGTGGAAGTAATGAAATCATTCGTGCGAAAGCGAATAGTTAAAAATGATAGAAACAATGCCCAGGGCATTATTTCAAGTCTGGAATTATGTTTGAAGAGATTTATGCTCTTCTACTTTAGAAATTATAAGAATATTTTATGAGATATGAAATTCTCCATGAATGAATTCATAGAATTTTTATTCAGTGAATAAGCCATTTTAGTAGCATCATTTGGTTTGCAACTTCTTACTAGAAAATATTACCTGGTAAAAAGTACTTGATTTAAAACTTGGTTTATTCAAAGCTCTAGTATATATGCCTGCAGTATGGAATTCTCCATTTTAGTTTTCACAAATGAACAAATAACGCATCGTCTTTCGCGTGCAACATAGTTGAAAACAGTAAACATACGAAACTGTGTCGTTTTTTATTGTCTATTTATTTTATTTTTTGTTTCGACGTTTAAAGATTTATATTTTCGTAAACTTCTTGAACCACAATGAGTCGCTTATCCCAAATTTAACCGAAATGGTCATAGGATTGGTGAGGACCAGAACTAGACGAGACGATCAGGTCGGCTAGTTGACAGAGATGCAGATTGGTAACTAGTCGTCCGAGCTGGGACTGGCTTTGAGTCCTGGATGGGTATTGATGGCTCGTGTTGTCTTAATGTGCTGGCTAGGTCTCTTTTCTGGATGCATCCAGTTAGGCGCGGATGCATGTGTTATACGGGAACTTAATACCAAACTCCCAAATACAAGCAGAGAAAAGCTCTATAGATCACTCGAAATGAAACGATGCTTTTGACGTAAAATTCTGGGCATAAAGGCAACAACAGGAAGTATTTGTCGCAGCAGTATCCAAATTGATACGTATATGTCGATAGTTAGCTAATATTGGGTGTGTGCAAAAGTTCTACACGTTTTTGTAATAGATGTAAATTGCGATCGGAGCAATTACGTCACAGATGACACCGCGATGCCGAATTTTCGGCCAATAAAGCGTGGAGCAATAGAGCATATAGAGGCATTAAGTTTGTACGAGTAAGTCTTTCGCAACGGAAATCAAGGACGGTGTAACATGACAGGCAATAAGGAGCACATTACACATTGCTTACTGTAAGAGTCCGATAAAAGCAGTACCGCGGCTTGCCTCAACATCTGTCAAGGGTGTGAGGAGGATGCAGTTGATGATAGCACATGTCGCCGTTGGTTTCGGAAATTCCGGGACGGAGACAGAAGCTGTAAAGATCAACCTCGTCCTGGACGTTCATTCGTGGTTTCTGACGAGGATGTGGACCAAGCCACAACAAATGACCAACATCCAACCGTTCAGGAATTAGCGGAAACGTTGTCTGTACCCAGAACAACAGTCGAAAGACAGATGCATGCTTTTGGGTTCATCACCAAGTTAGATAATTGAGTTCCGGTACCAGCTTTCTACAAAGCAACGACAGGAGAGAATCCTTACCTGCATTTCCTTGCTTTCTTGTCACAGAAATGAACCGTTTTTGAGACGAATTATAACGGGTGATGAGAAATGGGTACTGTACCGTAATGTAAAGCGTCTACGGACTGTATGCCAAGGTGCGGAGCCTGCTTCATCAACCTCAAAAGGAGGACTGCATCCCAGAAAGTTTTTGTTGATTGATTGGTGGGATGCCCAGGGAATAATCCACTGGCACCTAACAGAACGATAAATGCTAGCCTCAATTGGCAACAGCTGGACAGATTGCGAGAACAACTGACATGGAAGCATACATCACTCGTAAATCGCAAAGGCGTGATCCTTCATAATGATAACACCAGACATCATGCTGATTTAATCACTCGGCACAAATTTCTGGACTTCGGTTGGGAAGTGTTACCTCACCCTGTGTATTCCCCTGACCTGGAATCTATGGACTGCCACCTTTATGAATCGATACAGAGCGCCTTCGCTCTCCAAACCTTCGATGATATGGACGACGTAAAATTGACATTACATGACTTTTTTTTTACTTTAAAACACAGGAGTTTTTCCGGCATTGGATTCACCTACTCATAGACAGATGGCAAGAGGTCATACAGAATGATGGCAGTTATGTGAAGTCCTAGGTACGTTATTTGTTGTGTTCTCCTCCTTTTTTGTAGCCTACAGAAAAGGGTAGAACTGATGCACATACCCAGTATCAATCATTGCAGTTTCAAAATAATCGTATCATAGGTAAGGAACATAAAAGGGAGAAAAGGCTAGGCGTAAAGACGTTTTGTCGTTCTTCTCTGGGCGTGTGGCCTACTGCGTCAAAGTGATTTAGGTGGCGTAAGGACGTGATAGGAGTGAGAACACCTGAGCGACGTCATCAGGAATCCTACCATCGCGCAGGCACCTCTATCAGAGGTTTCACCATCGTACGGCTGGTTAGTCCCAGTGTTGTATCTCGACGGAAACATCACGTGGCGACAATGGGACAAATCAGCGGTTGTAATCAGCCTTGCATCATTAATCGTAAGTCCCTTTATTCAGTGCATTAATTCAGATATGCAAACCAAAAGTTTCCGCTCTCCACTTGGAGGCTTTTTCAAAGCAGTGGTCTGACATAACTTAATTTATCTACTAGAAGGATAAAAAAGCCTCCCAATGAAGAGATTATGAGCTAGTTCAGTGGCGTAATACCAGTTAGATACTGCTTTGAAAAAGCTTCGCAGTGTAGGGCGAAAGCATGACGACTTGTACATGCTGTAGTGCGCTACTGAATAGCTAAGCGGATTTATACTGCTCTATACAGTATACGCTTTATGAAATTGCATAGTTTGATATACCCTTAATTGCCATTGATCATTTTTATTTTGCACCTTACATCATGAAAACATCATATGTGCTAACTCTATCTGTTTTTGAGATGTTTCAGTATATCGTCGTTGAGAGAATAAGGCAATCTCCGAAATGCACTTAATAAATGGCTTACAAACCATAGTATAAAATGAATTCGATTCAATAAATTTTTATTGCTTCATAGCATACCATTCTGCACGATATCTTGACAAAAACCATCTGAGCACAAAGGAATGTTTTATTCTATGGTCATACATTTTTCTCAGTGAAATACTACAGAAAAGTGGTTTATAGCAGTTTTTCTTCCCTAAAATCATAAACTAAGGGTTTACTGTGCAGAGATACAGGCATATTTGTCATTCTACGAATAATACTGAAAACACCGAAGTTCAGTTTCTGTATCTGATGAATTTAATAATTTAAATGCTAATATCCCGCCTGTAAGAAACCCATTTTCTTCTCTGGAATGCGAAGCACTGAATGTCACCTAGAGCAGAGGCAAAAATGCTTCTAGAAATGTAGACTAATGCAAGACACTTCTCAGGGCCACTTGATTCGGAATCAATCGTATCGAGTGATTTTGATTATTATCAATGGTCAAAAATCGATTTCAGCTACAGTTTTGTTATTATATATTTTGAGTGGAATTCTTTTGGATCTTCTAAAATTTATTTACTAAAAATAGAGGAGGTAAACGTATTTATAACAAATAGAAAATCAATTTCCAAATGTTCTTTTTCAGTTATGGCAGTTTTAATAAACCCAGTAATGCTCTTCGTAAACTCAATGATTTGGTTTCAAACCAGTAACATAGTCTAAGAGACGTAGGAATGGAAGACGACCATTTTATCATTGTCTCTTCAATTCAGGCATGAAAAAATACGAAAACAAAGTGCAACTGATAACTGTAGAATCTTTAGATTGGAACATACTCAAGGTCAAGGCAACCCAGAACATGCAAGTGGATCCGAATACGTATTATCTTCAAAAGACAAAAAAGGTGAGAACAGGCTGGAAAACAATTCAACAACAAAGAATGTATATATTTTTTAATTGCTTGAGAAGCAAGCGGTAAAAGAGCATCCTTACGAAGCCGCAGCAAAATATTTTAAAATTCCACCCGGAGATGTTAGACCCACAGCGGAATTTATAGGAAACGAAAGAATAGTGCTCATATTAATGAATTCGTTTGCTACTTCCAAAACATCAAGAGAAAAAATTATGTATTAGGTGTACAAATAAGTTTTAAAGCGTTTTAAGACAACGCAACATGTAATTTGAGAGAAAACAACAATACGAAATCAAAATATGCGCCGTTATTATCATATCATCTTTCGCCATCGGTCGGGCTGCTGGCGGATTCCAGCTGCGAAGGAAACTTAGTCGTGTGACACGATGAAGTCGTCAACACATTTGCGCACTTCGTCGTGTGACGCGATGAAGTCGTCAACCAATTTTTGCACTTCGTCACATGCCCTGAACCGTACAGCAGACAAGCCATTTTGCATCGATAGGAACAAATGATAGTTTGAAGAGGCTATGCCGGGACTATAGGCCGGGTGCTCCATAAAATCCCAGCCAAGCGTCAATAACGTTTCCTTGACCGATTTCGCGATATGCGGCCTAGTGTTGTCATGCAGTAATTTCAAGGGACGCAATCCTTTGCCTGAGAGTGAACGTTTCCGACAGATTCCTTGGTTCAATCACAGCAGTTGTTGCTTGTAGCGATCAGCAGTTACAGTTTGACCCTGTTTCAATAGTTCATAGTAGAGCACACGCTTCATATCCCACCAGATGCACAGCAGAACTTTCTTGGAGTATTGCTTTTCGTTGTCGAAATCGTTGCTTCACAGAGGCCTACCCAGTGGATTTTGCGTTTGGGATTGTTAACCCATATCCACTTTTCATCACCTGTAACGATTTTCCTTAGGAAAGACTTTCTGAGTTGTTCATTCAACAGACTCAAACACTTCATGATACGCTCATCCCTGTTCCTCTGGCTCAGG
The DNA here is from genome assembly GCA_039090855.1 of Macrothele yani. NCBI lineage: Eukaryota > Metazoa > Arthropoda > Arachnida > Araneae > Macrothelidae > Macrothele > Macrothele yani. The sequence goes on from CM076995.1 coordinate 45,046,214, forward strand.
TCATGGAGCACACATTTTCCTTCCTCCTGAATCTTTCCCATTGCGCATAAACAATTAAAAATGTTTTGTTGAGTTACCGCCAGTTGTTCAGCTAATCCTCTTTGCGTTTGAGACGAATTTTCATCCAGCAATACTTGAAATTGCTCATGTGCAACCTTCTTCGGTCCGTCGTTATTTCTCCATTGCTAACATCGAAATCACCTGCTTTAAACCGTCTAAACCAAACCTCTAACGTGCTTTTCGATACAATATTCTCCCACAGAACAGAACATATCGATACATATGCTTTTGCAGCACTTTTTCCTTGATGAAATTCGTAACGAATGCAGTGTCGAATAAATGCAATATCGCTTGCCATCTTTTACCTACCGATGTGCGAGTGAGTTTGACTGTTGCGCAAACTTCTGTATCACATTTTATACTATGGACCAGTTGTGGTCACATGACAACAACGCAGGGGAATGTCGGATATGTAAATTAGCGGTATGCGTCACGCAAAAAACGCTTTAAAACTTATTTCTACACCTAATAGTTCACTATCGGGATTTTTGAAATTGGGTTAGATTAGTATTTCAAGAATTTGGCTAGTCTTGGAATTTTAAGTGTACCATAACTTTTCTGATTAACTTTTGTAATAATTTCGGAATTTAAATTAGAAAAATAACTGTCATAATCACAAAGATATCTCCGATAAAACTTGAATAATTGAATGTTCTAAGGATTTCTTTTTGAAAGTTAGCAGATTTATCAGTAGCAACGCATATAGTTGCGATAAGATCTTCAAATCGGATCAGAGCGAATTTGAATATGAATACTGGCAGAGCATTAAGCTTCCAGGAAGAAAAGAACACAGAAGTATTTATCCAGTCACACGCACACAAATAACATACACGTAACTGATATTGCAACTCATTCTTAAACAATTCAGATTCACGATCTCATTTTGGTAAATTCAGTAGATGTATTACTTTAAGGAACCATCTAAATAATTTGGAAAATGAGTTGGTAAAAGTGTTTTATACTTTGCTACAGAAAAATACAAATATATACACTGGTGCTCAAAATTAAAGTAACAACCACAAAAACCTTGGTAACGGAAGAACCCTGCCTGGAAATCACAAGTAAATGCTACACAAGAAGCCGGCTGTTGCCAATAAACGAACGACGGTGCCATAGAAAGCCTTGCGAATTAGTGCTGAGACGGGCTAAGCCCAAGCCGGAAGCAGAGCCCGGGAGCGAGTCGGGTTCGGGCTGTAGAATATTTACTGCGGTTCGGGCTCAGGCTGGCTCCAGCTCTTAGAGAGAGGGAGAGCGAGAAATTTGTTTTATACATAAATGTGATTTTATATGATTTAGCAAATGAGACACTTTATGGTTGGTAAAGGGAATTCTTCGGGAACTGGTTCTGATCGGGGAGCACGCATTAGATATGCCTATTTATTCCGGGCTTGTGTGGAAAATGACATAGGCCGCGCATTAATGTGTTTCTGCAGGAAAAAAAAAGCTTTTCAAGAACTATAGGTATTGATTGGATAGTTGATAACTTGCCGACGATAATGTACCCCCTATCTGCATGCAGTAGCTCCCTGCTAATTCTATTTAGCAATGTACATATTTCAGCTCATTATTGCCCGATAATATTAGCATTATTTGAACAACATGCAATTGTAGCACCGCAGAATCATTTTGGATGGCCCGCCGCTCGAAGCACTGCAGGAAGAAAGGAATGGTTAAAGAAAATCGTACAGTTACACTATAAAGATAGATAGAGGCCCCATCTTCACTCCCTATTTGAGAAATATGTCGGTTAATTTCAGGAGGAGGAGAGAATGGAAGTGTGGAAAAGGAGATGTTTTTTAATTAATGGTTGAACAGGTTATCCAATTTTCGGGCTCGTTCGGGCCCGGGCTCTATCTTTCAATATAAAATTCGGGCTCGGGTGGCCTCGGGCTGATATACCACGGGCTCGGGCTCCGAAAATTGAGCCCGAACTCAGCTCTGTTGCGAATACCACACACAATTATGTTCACAACTACCCTAAAGAAATAGATCCACTTGCTGTGAGAAGTTTCAAATCATTTTTTTTTTACATGAAGGACACCCCGTTTCTCTTAAAATGCGATTCACCAAACTAAAATCATTTGCATTAGATTAATTAATTGTTAATGTATTATACACTGAAAGCTATTACATTATGACCACCTACCTGACAAGCTGTAGGACCCCTTTTAGCCCGCACCGCAGCAACACCTCAAGATGGTGCAGAGGGCCGTGGCAACCTTACCGATTCACTCCGTTTCGTTCGACCTGTAACCCCGTCATCACTTCCCACCGTGATTGACATTGAACACGCAATTTTGAGTGACCTGCGGATCCATCTGCTCATATTGGCACGGAAGTTCAACATTTCTACCTTATAGCGTACGATATTTTGCATGACAAATTGCAATTTCGCAAGGACACTGCGCGATGGGTGCCACAAAATTCACAGACGACCAGAAGGGACAGAGAATGATGTCATCCTTGGAGCACTTAATGTGTTACGCACAAGAACGGCATGAATTTCTGGCAGTTGTAGTGACGAGCGATGAGTCCTGGGCTTACCACTACACTCCCGAAACAAAGATGGACAGTATGGTATGGAAACATTCCGACTTCCCGATACCCAAAAAATTCAGAGAAACCCATCTCTGCGCAAAACGTCCTCATGACGGTGTTCTGGGACATAAATGGCGTTCTCCTGGGTGACCACTGTGAATGTCAAAACCTACGCTAACACGCTGACAAAGTTGCATTGTGCCCTTCGTCAACAGATACGCTGCATTATTATATATATTTGCACTTTTAATGTATTAACCTCTTGCAAAGTGCGCATAGTTTACATGCAATTCACAAATGAAAAAACCATTAGAAAGTACCACTCACTCACCATAAAGATCATGGTAACCTCCAATGACAACACACTTCCAACACGTCATTCATTGTGATGTAACTGGGCTTCCAAGGTTTACAAGACTTCTTGCTTACGCTTCTTACTTCCGGGTGTGAAACATCGTATTTTTTTCCTTAGCCTTATGAGATGTTACTATAAAGCTTAGTAACATCTCATAAGGCTAAGGAAAAAAAATAATAAAGTTTGTGGCAAGTATGACATACAGGTAGGAAATCAGGTACTTACTGTAAAAAATTTAGTGATTAAAAATGAAAAAAATAGCCAATTAGATAGAGCAGGAATTTATGAAATCCCAATAAACCAGCAACCACCTGTGTCAGATATAGGCAGCACCAAGAATAAATTAAAGTATAGATTGAACCAGCATATTAATAATTGGAATAAAAAAGAAGCTAAGACAGCATTGACCCAATACTGTATGGAAAATCAACAATGTCCAAGGTTTGAAGATATTAAAATTATTAAGAGCTGTAAAAACGAAAAGCAGTTAAGAATTGCAGAATCAGTGTTAATTGAAAAAAACAGATCAAGATTATGCAACATTAATGAGCCAAGTAACCTAAACGAACAATGGAAAGCCCTAATAAAAATTGAACAGCAGCGTAAAAAGAAAGAGGGAAAAAAGAGCAGCAGGGACAATAGATGGCGCCAGAGACACAACGATTCAGAGACAGCGACTGGGGCCCATGCCTCGATGGCTCTGCTCACTTGAGCTTTGGTGGTGGGGGGGGGGCGAGGCACACCTGCCTCCTGAAGATGACAGAGGCCTGTTGAAAGTACTAGAGGATTGGATGTGAGGGGCTGAATGGGTGTGACACTTGCAGTGGGAGTAGCAGAGGTTGTGAAACAGAAGGAGGAGTTTGATAATTACAGTTGACCAAGGTTTAATCACCTATGAATGTAAGGTTATGTACATAGTTTTTACTTGAATTGTATGAATGAGTTGTATGTGTGATTTTTATGGAATTGACAAGCTTTATAGTAACATCTCATAAGGCTAAGGAAAAAAATACGATGTTTCACACCCGGAAGTAAGAAGCGTAAGCAAGAAGTCTGTAAACCTTGGAAGCCCAGTTACATCACGATGAATGACGTGTTGGAAGTGTGTTGTCATTGGAGGTTACCATGATCTTTATGGTGAGTGAGTGGTACTTTCTAATGGTTTTTTCAGATACGCTGCAATTGTCAGACTGCTTTGCGACAACGCTCGCCCACATGGTGCACAACATGTTCGTTACAAAATTGCCCAATTTGGCGGGCTGGTTCTCCAGCACCCACCATACAGTCTGGACCTGTCTCCTTCGGACTTTCAACTGTTTGGTCCATTGAAAAGATTCCTGGGCGGCCAACGCTTCGATTCGGCTGATGAAGTTAAATCGTTTGTCCGCAGGTAGCTATACGCCTAGAAAATGAACTTTTATGAGCAAGGTATACTAAAGCTGGTACTACGCTATGATAAATATCTCGGCGTCTCTGTTGGTATATTGAAAAATAGCTAAGAAGTGTAGTTTCATTCTATATATATTTTGTTTTGCCTATCTATTAAACTGTTGCCAAAAAATAATTGTGTGCGTTACTTTTCGATCCACCCGCGTATCTAGATATTTAAGCCGGAGATTCGTAGAACCGATTTCTCCAGAATTTCAGGTTAAGTCGTTTTTGATATCAACCTAAAGAATGCTGTTCCCGCTCTAAACGTTCCGAATCGGCATCTTTGATTGTTTGCACTGAATCATTAAATTAATCATCCCAAAACGTTTTGCACTGAATGATTCACTGCAAAAAATCAAACAATTAGTTATTGAATATTGGGCACGTCTAACAAATTCATCTGTCAATAGTGAACTTGTGTTGTGAACTGAACACCAAGGAAACTTAACATAGTGAAAAACCAACGGCGAGAAGTTCTAGTACGTTTAAACAATAGGTGGGATTAACTTCGAAATTTTTCAAAAAAAGAAAAAAATGGGACCATGTTGCCACTTATTCTAGAAATTCACCTCAAATACTAGCCTTGGTTGACCTTGTCTGGTTAACCTCATACTGTATTTTAGAGTACGCACGTCAACAGATTTTCTACTCTCATTTGATACGAAAATCGTTAACTCCTGAATGTTTTAAAACATATCATTGTGGTCTGTTGCTCTGAAGTGTTTTTTGCTAAATAAAACAATTACCTGAATATTCCCAGATTATTTTTTATTATGATTTCATGTTAGTGGCATGTTCTCAGCAGTTTTTCATGATTTGAGTAGGTTTTACTTAACAACGTGACAACACATAATATGCCTTTTGCGGGATCTTGCAAACAAAAGTAGAATTTATTTTCTTCGAAACATCGAAACAAAAATACAGAGATCGTAAATCGCCTAAGTGCCATTGCTGCACATCTGTATGTTGTAAACTTTTGAGGCTGTTTCTTTCTCTTTGCACATATACATCTGTTGTAGGTGCATATTTCAGCTGTTTTTATTTGTTAATTCCAAAACAGATGTCCTGTAATATTTTAATTAATTTTGCCTTCCTAAGTGATGCAGTAGCCCATGCGTTGCATTCCGATTCTTCGTTTGAGTAGGCCCGGGTTCGAGTCTTGGAAGATGGGATGAAACATGGGTGGTGTGTCGCACTAGCTCTCTCTCTCTGCTTTCTGTAAACGGTGGCTCTAACTTAGCGACTGCTTATAATTCTACATTTGCTCACGGTGATCGCTGAACCTCGAAAAAAGATACTTTGCTAATTAACAACGAAGAACTGCGCACCAATTATACATAAAATTGGAAAACCATGTTATTAACTAGATGAAAGCCCGTCAATAATGACGGGAGGAGAATAAGATGAGTAATTTTTTCGTAACCAGGTATTCTTTTTGTTTTTGATGTCCAAGTGGGAAAGTATGTTTTATGAACATCACACAAACACACACAAGTGGTTGGGTCAGGGATTCCACAATTAAAACAGCCAGGCGCTCGCATTTTTCCATGGCTCTCATCGGATGCTCTTATAGCTAGATAATGTATAACGAAGTAAATTTCTCCGTCATTTTTTGGTCTACGCCGGGATTCGAACCCGAGGCCGCTTATTCCGGAACAGGTCGCTCTACCAACTGAGCTACGCAGACATTTGTTCTGATTCCTATCTGCCTTTATGTCGTGTGCGTCCTGCTGGCAGGTACGTCACATCTCCCCCCCGAAAGAGGGCCGGGTGCATGGCCCACGGGTCAGCCGTGACCATGAATCGTTGCAGGCAGCCATCCACTGTAGAACGTGCACTTGAGAACTCCCAGTCAATCTGCTGTGTGGAATGCAACATCACACATTTTTATTTTTCGAAGCGCTGGAGAAGGAATTCTCTGATTTTTCCTGTCTCGCGGTGTGGAAATAACATCACACCAATGCGAGATTTTGAACGGCCGGGTCATCTGGATAGTTCGGGAGCCATTATAACGAAGTAAATTTCTCCGTCATTTTTTGGTCTACGCCGGGATTCGAACCCGAGGCCGCTTATTCCGGAACAAGTCGCTCTACCAACTGAGCTACGCAGACATTTGTTCTGATTCCTATCTGCCTTTATGTCGTGTGCGTCCTGCTGGCAGGTACGTCACAAATGAAACATCAAAAACAAATAACAGCAGCCAGTCACCGTTCCGGCATTTTTAGCACGTCTTTGGTAAAAAATATCGTGGTTAGGTTACTGGCTTGTCCATCCGTCCGTCTGTGGACACCACATCTATGCAACTATTGCTTTGGTGTGAGTGAAATGACCGGCGCGATTGAGCAGTGAAGACAGGCCCCCACCACAGCGGAATGGAACCACCCACAGGTGCTGCGGGTATTAAATCACACACTTAATATAAATAGCTAGCACGTGTGTGTGAAGAACAAAGTTCAGGCGTGGTTTGTTTGGACGTAACAGGGCTTGCAGAGGAAACAAGCAGACGTTGGATTTGAGAGTCATCTCCTTGTATCAATTTAAACTGGGGCATTCTACAAGAATTGTCGCAAAGCGTTTGGGGAGAATAGGACCAACGAACGAATCAATTCTGTAATGGTTTGTGAAGTTTCGATGCGGAGATACGGACCTGCAAAATGAAGCACGTGATCACCTACTCGTTGTAGTTTCTGACGATGTTCTGTTACGTGTGATTGAAGCGGACCCCCTGATAAACGTGTCGTGAGATAGCGGCAGAGGTAGGTGTCCACCACACGACAGTTGTTCGACGTCTGGCTGCGCCGCGTAAGGTCAAAAAGCTGGACATGTGGCTGCCGCATGAGTTGACAACTGCCAACAAGACTAGACGTTTGGGAGCCTGCACGTAATGCACGTCGCTGCTTGCCAGGAATAAACAGGAACCTCTACTACATCCAATCGTCACCTGCAACGAGAAGTGGGTCCTTTGTGATAATCGAAAATGACCTGCACAGTGGTCAAGCAAGGCACAGCCGGCTGGACGGCACCTAAGCTACCCCTACACACCAAGAAGATGATGCTCCTTGTGTGTTGGTCCACAGCCGGAATAATTTATCGGAGATTCTTGGGAAGAGGCCAAACCATCACTGCAGAGCGTTACTGTGCTGAATTACACCAGATGCACCAGACATTGCTGCAGAAACAACCGGCTTTGGTCAACAGACACCGCGTAACTGGAAGACCCTGGGTTCGACTCCCGGTGGCGTCCAATGAGAATTTTTCCGCGACTCACTTATAAACGTGGAAAGAGTGAAGATTTTGTTTGATGTTCCTGGTCCACGTTAAATGTCTGTATAAATTATTCATTCGCCTTCTAATTATTTCTTCAGTTGCTGTTTACCATCTTTGGTGAATCCCCAGCATTGTGCGGGGCTCCAAGAAACAACCTGTCAACTTGGCTTGGCAGTTAGCGTGTGTGAGTCTGGAGGAATTCGAGGCCGCTGTGGTGTAGCGGAAGCATATCCGACTCGTAACTGGAAGACCCTGGGTTCGACTCCCGGTGGCGGCCAATGAGAATTTTTCCGTGACTCACTTATAAACGTGGAAAGAGCGAAGATCTTTGTTTGATGCATTATATGTAAGTTATACGAAACACGACTTTATGAAAAGTTTCATTACGAAGAGTTTTTACATTTAAAGTATGCTAGTGTTTCGGTATATGGACAATTAATATATATCTCAACCAACTACTCTTAAAACATTACGATCACCGTAGTTCTATCAAACATTTTTGTCGGCGTTTTGGTTAGTCAGCGATAGACTACACTAGTGTAAGTGTTTATTTCGTGACCTTCTTAGCTTAGAAATTGTGGTTTCTGAAATCCCGATTCGCCAGTAAAAAGGCTATCGTTTAAATTGCCGAACGATTCAATATAGTCTAGCAAAATATTTCGTCTATAAAAGTCTATCGTTTGAAAGGTACAAAGAGCTCAGATGATAATAATCAGCTGAGCTTTTGTGCAACGTATCTAAAGATTCGAATTCGATGCAATACCAAGTTAGGATTCGAGGTATGCGGTCTCAAGTGTGTCGGCATTAAGTGAATGTGGATGTACGAAGTCTTGCCAAATAGTCTTGAAACTTATTTGTCCTGACATTGAAGTAATTCTCAGTATCTTAATTTGTAATTCCATGTGCTATCTACAGAGACAATCGTGGGCGATTGTTAAGACATAACCATAGACGTTCTGCTGTGGAGAGCAAACCGGAAATTGGAAAGTTATATAAGTGTTTAGAATTATTAAATATATTAAAAAATATTATTTTCTTCTTAAAAATATGATTCTTATAAAATTTATTAATAATACAGTGTGTTTTAATTCTATAGGTGAAGTTGTTCAAAAGGTGTGTATTTCTAGTTATTTAGAAAATAACACTATTCTGGAATCAAAAGAAAAGTTACAAACGTAATTGGAGGGGCACAATTTAATTTTATCATTATGTTAAAATCTTGGGAATTTAATATTAACTAAAAATTCTGCAGTAATCTTAAGAACATTTTCATCTGAGTCATATTCACAATATTGTTTTTCTCTTGATACTTCCAGTCGCGTTCTCCAGTCAAAACAGCTATTGCGAAGTTTCGCAATTTATTACCGACTTCCGTATGACAATTAGGAGAATCGGAAATATACCAATACTACAATCATTATTATCGTGTATGGTGGAATCATTACACCTCACAATTCAGGCATTTTGCCTGGTGGTAGAGTGGCTAGAGGCTCGGTCTTCTTACAAATTGTTTGCGTTTCGCCCGGAGCTAATTTGCAGCTGATACATGAGGGGGATTTGCTTGACTTCTAGTACTGGTATGTTCCCTCCATACAAAACGTAGCCCCCAAGCTAAGACAGACTTATGCCAACAGATGCTTGTAGAGGTCGTTAGTCCTGCCCGCCACAAAAGAAGATGTAGATGTGGCTGTGAAATAATCGCAGTTCTTTTTTGAAATTCACTCCGAAACAAAGCACAACCGGAAATATTTGAACCAAATATTTGGTTTTACTGCAAAGTCTACAATAATTTATTGCAATTTTTTGACCAAATAATTGATTCCACTGCACGGTCCGAAACAATTTAGTATATAATATTTCAGGCCAAACATTATTTTTCACTGCTACGTCCAAGATAATTTGACAGAGATTTTGGATCACATACACTGTATTGACAAAAGTCACCGGACACCTAGGAGAGAAACGCAACATAGCACTTATTGACATACACTGGCGGAAAGTGAAAAAACAACACCAAGAAGGAGACGTCTGATACCAACGAAATTTATACAGCATAATAACGGAATACAGAGGATAACGTGATCAAAACATTATGGCAAAATACAGTTGTATTTGCTGGTAAACTGAAAAATAACATTTCCATGTAACATGGTTAGTACGAGGTTGAACCGCCATGAACTGCGTCACACCGTGCAATTCTGGCATGGAGTCTGTCGTACAGATGTTGAATGTAAGTTTGGGGTATTGAATTCCAAGCATCCTCAAATTGGACGCGTAAATCGGGGATGGTCGTGGCTGGCCGTGGAGACCGGATAAGTCGTTGTCCCATTATATCCAACACGTGCTCAATGGGGGAAAAATCCGGTGAACGTGCAGGCCATGGAAGCTGTCTCACACCCTGAAGTGCATGTTGCGTTGCACGTGCCGTGTGTGGGCGTGAATTATCTTGCTAGAAAACACCACTATGGACCGACCCTACAATTGGCACAACAACAAGCTGAATGATGTTGCTGATGTAGGAGGTGCTGCTTAACGTACCCTGTACAAACACTAGTCGTGTACGGGAGTGATAGCTGATCTCTCCCCACACCAGGAGACGAGGTGTAGGCCCTCTGTGTCGCTGGCGGAAAAAAGAAGGGTGGAGACGCTCCCCTGTGCGTCTGCGAACACGCATACAGCCATCGAAGGCTCCCAAGCAGAATCTGCTTTCATTGCTGAACACAATAGATTGCCATTGCGAGCTCCACTGCAGACGTTGCAGACACCACTTCAGCCGTTCCTGAAGGTGGGCTGGAGTCAGAGGTACACATGCTAGAGGCACACGTGCACGTAGTCCGGCATCCAGTAGACGGTTGCGTATTGTTCGCACAGTCCCCTCAGGTGCTACGGCAGCTCGGATTTGCGTCGCAGTGGATGTTCTGCTTGACAACGCCGCTCTTCTTATGCTTCGATCGGTCCGTTCATCAGTCTGTCTGTGACTCCCGGTTCCACGTCTTCTCGTGTGGGAATGTTCCTCGGAACATCTACGCCACCATCGTACCACCACCGATAGTTCCCATCCTGTTCGCTCCGCAATACGACGATAAGACCACCCGGCCTCGCGGAGTCCGACTAGATGACCTCGCTCAAAGTCGGATAACTGCTGAAATCGTACACGTCTTCCATGTCCAGGTATTGCAGCTTCTTCACCGGTTGGTCCTGAAATTAACATCACACCTACGTAAACTCGACCCCATTAACATATGTAAGTTTCATGATTGTCCGCCAATTTCTTCTTGGTGTTCTTTTTTCACTTTCCGGCAGTGTATATTAGTACAATGTCGGTCTACCTATGGCCTTAATGCATACATTGACCCTTCGAGAAATGATTTTTACAATTTTTTGAAACACAGTGATAGGTATGCGCTTCCATTCAGTACATAATGCTGCCGCTAACTGTTGCTAAGTACTAGGCTTTGGTTCCAAACTTCTTATGCGGCGTTCTATTTCATCCCACAGGTGCTCTATGGGATTCAGATCAGTGCTCTGTGCTGGCCAGTCCACATACGATACGGAATAAGCGTCAAACCACGCCGTAACATTTCTTGCTTTATGGCTCGGTGCATTATCCTGTTGGTACCAACAAGGTTCGGTTCCATAGTATTGCCACAGAGTTAGTAGGGCATAATTGCCCTGAATATCGAGTTGGACGTGCTGGTTAACAGGTTTGTCCACGATAACAAATGGGCCGGAACCATACTACGAAAAGCACTCATACACGAGTACACTGCCAGTTCCAAACTTGACCGCAGGAACAGTACACTGTGGCAAATAGCCTCCCCCAGCTGCCGCTATACCCACACACGGCCATCAGACTGATGGATGGTGTATCTGGATTCATAATTCCATAGGGCCAGTTTCCATTGATCTACGGTCCACGATAAACGTTCTTTACACCATGCTAAACGACGAGTGGTATTCCGAGTGGAGATGAAAGGTTTATAAGCATCCGCACGACCACGGCAACCCATGGAATGAAGTTCTCTGCGAATGTAACGTGTACATGCAGAGGTTCCAGCATTTTCACTCACCTGTACACTGAGGTCGTGTGCAGTACTCCGTCTATTAGCGGTACCGACTCTCCCGAGGTTTCGACGTCCTCAATCACAGATTTCCTTTAGTCTGCCGGTAAGTTGTGCTGCTTCAGACACAAAATGTGTCTTCCACTTATTCAGTACGTCCAAAACAGGTGACTTAGGTATGTTTAAACACCTATCGGTTGCTCTTATGGACAACCCTCTAATATAACACCCAACAATCTTTCCTCTCTTAAAGTAAGTTCTCCCATGCCACGATATTTTCACTGAATCTTCATAGTGCGATATGACCACGGTTAGCTGCAGGCTTGTTTTTATACCGTTTGTAGCTGTACCGTGCATCTTAACAACGCAGCTGACCCGTTGATTTGCTTTTGAATGGGTGTTAGGTGACTTTTGCCAATATAGTGTATTTGGCCATATGAAAATGTTTCTGATATTTAGTACATATTTGTGGATTGAATAGTTTATTTAAATGCAAGGTATGAGAGAATTTAGTACAAATTTTAGGATTAAATATTTGATTTTACTACAACTTCTAATAAAATTTAGTGCAAATTTTGGGACTAAATATTTAATTTTATTGCAACGACTAAGATAATTGAGGCCAAATTTTTGGCTCAAATATTTGGTCAGGCTACAAAATCCTTTAAGATAATTTCGAATGGGAGCTCTTGTGTTCTACCGAATACTGGATTTTACTGATACATCTGAAATTCCAGTAATTTAGCACACATTTTTGGACCAAATATTTGATTAGAGTTCAACATCTAATATTGTACAAGTGTGTGTGCGTGTGGATCAAATATTTGATTTCACTACGATCTACACTAATTTGCAGTGCTTCATTGAAGTAAATTCCGTATATTTCTTTTACTTGGTGGTTATATTTTCATATGGCAATGAAACTAGAGCTACTGAAGAAATTCGATGTTCACGTAGCTTTTATTCTTTAATTTAAGTGTTCCTTGTGAACATATGAAACGAAATAGAGTCGCAAAAGTAACCTTTTTGTAAAAAATATTTTTTGTCATTTGACATTTCAGTAGATGTTGCTCGCAAATCGCGTATAAATTCCGTCAGCGTTAATATTGGTTTGTAATAAGCAAACATTTTTGTTTCAGTGAACGAAATACGGGATTTCACCATGCACAATACACATTTGTAAGATGTGAATCCGTTTACTGGTGTAAATATGGCATGGATGTTAAGTCAGATAATATCCGAAAACTTGAAAAATTTCGTTGTCCTATAGCGGGAATCGAACCCGCATCTCCCATGTTGCGACCGCGTATGCAAACCACTACACCACCCAGAACAAACATACCCGGGCGCTATGTGGGAGATGCGGGTTCGATTCCCGCTATAGGACAACAAAATTTTCAAGTTTTCGGATATTATCTGACTTAACATTCATGCCATATTTACATCAGTAAACGGATGTACATCTTAGAAATTTGTATTTTTGTTTCAGTTTTATTGTTTGCTGGTTGTTATGTACAGGTCAATCAGTCCCCATTGTAACGAAATACAAAACTTTTTCGTTTTTCTGAAATTGCGTTTTAGGATGTTCTTACGGTAGATTAATGCGCACATTCCATTAAGAAGCTCTGTAACTTACTACTAAATTAATACATTCATGTAATTCAGCGAAATCAAATGTCTTTTGGCATATTTTGCTTCTTGCAAAACCATCTTGATGTTAAAGAAGAACAAAATATCTGTGTCATGCGCTGAAAATTCGTTTCGCAGAAGACCAAAATCCTATTTGGTTTTGGATTTCAGCGTTGAAGGCTTTGGGATAAATTTGATTTGTAGCATCTCTTTTGTTTTATCTGGAATATGCACGTTTCAAAATATATATGCTTAGTGTTTTTTTTCGTGATGTTTTTTTTTATTTCCCCGCAGATTTAACCACTCTGGGAAAACTAAAGGCGATAGAATTAAATATAAATTACTGAAGACAGTAAACAAGACACAGGCATCTTAATGAAGCGGCAACTAACGACTATAAATGTGTAGCGAAAAAATTAGATATGCGCGATGAACACCACCAGAAAGATAACCTTGAGCGACTGAATGTGTTGAATGCTTCTTTAAAGAGAAACGTCAAATGCACTTCAATAATCATTACACCAAAAGTTTTCCAATTTCGAAAACGGTTATAACTGAATCTGTTTTGTACTCGTAAAACTGTGCAGTTGTCCTTCGCTCGCTGACACTACATCAATCAGCCATTATACACTGAGTGGCCACTTTATTATGACTACCTCCTCAGTACTTCGTTGGCCCACCGTTTGCCTTTAACACTGCGTCGATTCTTCGTGGCATGGACTTCACGAGATGTTGATAGGTGGTTTGTGGAATCTGAGACCATGCTTGATAAATAGCACTTTCCAGGAGTGTGAGATTGCAGGGTAGTGGATCCAGCTGTCTGATGGCTCGTTCAACTTCATCTCACAAATTCTCAATGGGGTTGAGATCTGTAGATTGTGGGGGCCACCTAAGCGAAGTAAACTCACCGGCATGTTCCTGAAACCAATCCTGTACAATACGAGTAATATGGTAGGGCGCATTATCTTGTTGAAAGTAGCCATCGCCATTGGGATAAACCATACCCACGACAGGATGCACTTGGTCCGCAACGATGTTTAGATATGATGTGCCAGTCAGACGTTGATCAACACGAATTAAAGGGCCCAAAGCATGCCAGGAATACATTCCCCAAACCATAACGTTGCCTCCACCAGCTTGAAGGGTTGTAGCAATGCATTTGGTGTCCATGCTTTCGTGCTGTTTCCGCCAGATTCTCACTCGGCCATCGGCATGGTGCAACTGAAAACGTAATTCATCGCACCACATAATTTGTTTCCATTTATCGACTGTACAATCCTTGTGCTCCTGTGCGAACTGGAGAAGTTTTCTCTTGTTAACTGCACACAGCAAAGGTGTTCGAACAGGCCTCCGGCTGCCATGTCCCATCCGATGCGGTGTACGGCGAACAGTGCGGGCAGAGATCATTGGGGGGGATCCTAGATTAATATGATCTGTAATTTGCTGCACTGTCGCCTTCCGGTTGTCTGTTACCAGTCTGGACACCCTTCGTTCCGCCCGAGCAGTCACTAGTCGATGACGACCACACATTGCACGTAGTAACCCAGTTTTTTGGCTGACAGTCCAGTCTTTAAACACTTTAACAACAGCTGCTCTGGAACATTTCACGAATGCGGCGGGGTCGGTGATACTCGCTCCATGGCTCCGAGCTTCTACAATCACCCCACGTTGAAAGTCCGTCAAATTGTATTTTTTACCCATCTCGTCACCCAAAAATCACTTCTACTGCTGTCGCAAGCACTAAGCTTTCCCTTTTTATACTAGCCTCGCTTTCTAGCGGCAACAGCGTGCAGCCATAGCTCATTCACTTAAAATTGTCAGGTGGTCATAATAAAGTGGCCAGTCAGTGTATTATGACCACCTACCTATTAAGCTGTAGGGCCCTCCTTTAGACCGCAAAACAGCGGCCCCTAAGCGAGGCATCGATTGAATGACGTGGCGGTAGGTATCCTAAGATATTTAGTACCATAATATCAGCGGCAGGTTCTCCAGTTCTTGTACATTTCGTGGTGGTGGTGATTCAGCGCGAACCCGCTGTTCCAAGTCAAACCACAAATGTTTGGGTTCGTATCAGGTGAATTTGTAGGCCAGGACATTAACATAACGTCACCAGAATGTTCGTCGAACGACTCCTTGACAATTTTGGCAGTGTGGAATGGCACATTCTGTTGGTAATGGCGATAACCAGCAGGAAACACAGTTGCCATGAATAGATGAATTTTATCCGCAACGATGTTCGGATACCTGACAGCTGTCAGGATTGTGCTGTTAGGATTATGGGGCCAAAAGTGTCCCAAGGAAACATCGCCCACAGCATACACCATCGCCGCCTGCCTGTTTCCGCCCAAAAGGGCATCCATATGCCATAGCCTCCGTTGGTAATCGGTATATCCGCGTGCGGCCGTCTACGTGATGCACCAGGAATTTTGATTCGTCAGACCAGGCAACTTTCTTCCAATCATCAACGGTCCAATCTCGATGATCTTGGGCCCATTTCGTGCGTTGTTGGCGATGATGTGCAGTCGGTATGGAGACCCGGCTGGGTCTTCGGATACGCAGGCCCATGCGCAGTAGGCTGCGATGAACTGTGTGCTGTGACACATTGCCCTAAATTTCGCTGTTGTAGCTGCGGGTGACTTGTCGCACTGTGCTTATGTGGTCGCTGTTAACAATGCGTGACAGTGTCCGCTCCCCTCAGCCGTCAGTGAGCTGCAGACGACACATGACTGGGCGACGGTTCGTCGTTTGGCCATCTGAGATATCACTTTTTGTTCGTACTCACTATAGCGGCTAGTGAACAACCCACAAGCCGCGCCGTTTTTGAGATCATAGTTCCAAGGAGCCGCACCATCACCATTTGTCATTTATCAAACTCCGATAAATCCGTTGCTTTTTATGCTTTTGACTCCGAACACTAGATCCGAAAGCTGGTCCTTGGTTGTATATATACTGCCCTGTGAACTTCACCGGCGCCACTGTTCGGCCTCCATACGTGCTCATTTCTTTAGGCCGAGGTTGGTCATAATGTAATGATTCATCATTGTGTATTAGCCTTGATTTGTGTGCTCGCTCGTAAAGCTAATGTGTACAATTTGTTTTTGAGTTACTATTGGTTTGTGCCACATTGTTTGAGGTAGTATCGTAGTTAGGACCGCCCTTAGACCTTGGACAAGTGAGTCACTTTCTCCATGCCCAGCACTTCAGGGGACAAAGCACTTTCGAGGACCCCACATATCATAGTTTCAAAAAGTCATTATGATAAGAATGCAATATTCTGAGCAAATCAAAATAATTATGAACTACCTGCACAAAAAAGCGAATGGTATTTTATATGTATGGGATATATTGTTTGAGATATACACCTAAATTAAGCCAGTCAACTTATAATGAATTAGCTTTGTTTATCTTTTTGCTAAGCTAATTATTATGAATGAATAATGCTCTAAGCTTCAAAATGATGAATTCCCAAAAGGGTGTTGTTACTCGTTAATTATGAACTTAAACAAAGTCTCAACGCTGGTTATTTATATTAAGTAATCAAAGTCATAAACCTAACAGCCAGACAGAGGTCTGACAAAACTAAGAATTGAGAAAGACTGAACTTACAGAGAAACTTGTTTATTATGATGACTCCTGGTCAACTAAGGCACTCATATATCACTACTACATAACAACACACTGCAACGTAACACACCACCAACTACACCAACCACCCTCAACTCCAACACAACAACACAACTACAACGCAACAACACAACTCAACACCCAACTCCTCTCGATGAACGCGCCTATATACGAGCTACCACCACGTCATGACTTACACTCATTGCCAGATCTCATTCAGCGGGTGAAATAATATTCCGTTCAGTAGGAAGATAATTTACATAGTAAAATAAAATAACCAGAGATAGTAAAATCAAAAGGAAAGTGAATATAGAGTATACGTTACAAACTGACCTGGATTAGACAGGATACTTCCGGATTCCGATAGTCCCTGATCCCTATATGTACTATTCATACTTTTTCTGTTGTTGCGTGTACAAACTGCTGTAAACAAGAAACATGACACTGAATTTTCTGTTGTAATGAGCAGGTTCTTTTGAATCCTTGCTCACGTGAAATAAATTTATTAAAGTCATTCAAAGTGGATACCACCGGTTAGGAAAAAATCAACCGGATTTCTATAATCGATAAAACATCTAGAAATAGCCACAGGTACTTACTGGCACTAGCGGCTAAAAAGTATGTTACGAAGATTAACAAATGGCGCGCAAAACTTTTCTCATAGCAGAAGAGAGGTAACGGAGACATATTTTAAAATCTAAAAGTTAAAAGAAAAAATATAGATTATAGAAAGAAACATGATATAACTATACGGCTTCTAGTGGAAGAATTTTGCATATTGGATAAGTTGGAAAAATAAAAGAAAAATATCTTTCATGGAAAAATTATGCTAAGGAAAAAATCCTTTTCAAATACGTCTCTCGGATGTAGAGGTAGCGAAAAAAAATTGAACTTTACGCCCACAAGCAAGACATCTGTGCATTACTTAAAGAGGATAATGCTCCACATTTCTATTAAAGCGAATGGCATACAGTAAAAAAAATTTCAATAGGGTTTTTAAAATTACTTGAAGTATTTTAAATTATACGAGAAACGTTTTGCATCGAAAACGCTCTGCAACAAGGAACTTTTTAAATCGGACTCTTAGAAGCAGAAATATAGACAAAATATGTGATACACTATCTACCAACAAGTTATTGGACACCCCTGCAATCGACGATATCGGCGGTCCGGATACACGTCACGGCCGCCGCCGTTAAATATCGTGTGGGAAACAACAACGCAACCAGTCGCATGCAAGATGCCACGCAGTTCGGAGCTCTCTGATTTCGAGAAAGGTGTAATCGTCGGGTATCACAGAAATGGCCGATCCATACGTGACATATCCAGTGAGTTGAAGTACCCAAAATCGACAGTGGCCTACGTGATTGGCAAGTGGAAGATGAGCGGGGACTGCCGGAATGTGCCCCGACCCGGCAGACCCACAAAACTGGGAGTTAGAGACCCACGGGTGCTGGCCAGAGAAATTCGGAAGAAACGCACCAAATCGATGGGCCACATCCGCGAGGAGTTTCAACAGGCATCCGGGAGTGTTCTTTCGATGAATACCATCCGTAAGGAAGCCCATCTACTCGGTTATCATGGATGTGCTGCCGCCCACAAGCCTTTGATCACCAAGTCCAATAGCGTTTCTCGGCTAACGTGGTGCAAAGAGCGTCGACAGTGGACCGTTGAACAGTGGAAACAGGTTCTCTAAAGCGACGAATTAAGGTTCACCCTGTACCATTTGGATGGCAGGGTCTGGGGCTGGCGTCTGCCTGGAGAACGCCTCCTGCCGGAATGTATTGTGCCAACTGTGAAGTTCGGCGGCGGTGGAATTATGCTATGGGGGTGTTTCTCTTGGTATGGTACGGGACCCTTGGTCGCAAGTCCTGGTAGACTCAACGCCGAGACCAACTGCTCCATTTTGGATGACCATGCGCTTCCTACGTTGTGGCAGTTTTACGGGGTAGATCCATGTTACTTTCAGGATGACAATGTCACCTGCCATGTTGCGAGGTCCACCATGGCTTGGTATGGTGACAATTGGGTTAATCGAATGGACTAGCCTGCGCAGAGCCCAGACCTTAACCCTATCGAGCACCTATGGGACGAGTTGGAGCGTCGACTTAAGGGGTGCCATCATCGTCCGAAATCGGTGAAGGAACTGACCTATCTTCTCCAAGCCGAGTGGAAGAACATACCGCTAGCCGTCGTACAACGCCTGGTTGAGAGTATACCCCGGAGGGTCGCAGCTGTAATCGCCGCTTGTGGAGGCTCCACCAACTATTGAAGGTGAATAAACTTCGGTTTCCTCTGCTATTACAGCTGTCCGATTATTTGCTGGTAGATAGTGTATATCTAAGCCCACTGGCGGGAAAGCTATAAGTTATTTTAAGCAGGTAATGTTTTCAAAATGTGTTCCGAGGTGAACGCTTTCGGTCTACGAAATAATTTTTTCAATCGAGTTTTCCGAAGCTTAGATTTTGCTGCTAATACATCAGAAACCAAATAGACACTTATTACGCCCTTGGTGGTCAAGCCATTCTTTATGAAAAATTAGAAATTATATGCAACTGATTTTCCATCAGGAGCTGTATCCAGTGCGGAAGAATTGTTTCAAATCGGAGTTTTAGAAGCTGAGATTTTGAAGAAAGCGCAATTCACCTTGACGCCCCCTAGTGGACTCTCTGGGCATTACTTGAAAAAGAAACTGTGCCTAAAATAGTCTTCGTTACAAATGGCATCGAAAGGAAGAAATAATTTTTTCCATCGGATATTAAGAAGCAAATATAAGCACGAAAATATATTTTGAATTCAATGTCGTCTGCATTTGAGCCTTCTAGCAGGGAGGTTGTGAATAAAAAAAAACGGAACGCAATTATCATCATTCTCACGTTTCACGGTTCTCAATGCAAAAACAATTTTTCAAATCGAGCTAATATTTGCAGACATATAGAGTCCACAGGAGGACGGACGGACGGACAAACCGATAGCATAAGCACGATATTTTTCACAAAAGACGTGCTAAAAACAAGATATACTATGGTTTTATTATTTAAATATTGTTGTAATTTGTATCAAGAATTGAAACGTATATCTCGTTTGATTTCACTTTCTTAAATTTCAATTTGATTTGTATTTTGTATATTTGTTGCAAAGTTATTATTTTTTTATTTCGTGAAAGGTAGAGTGATTGGATCTGAGGTTCTCAAAACAAAGGGCACTATGAAATGTAAAGACAGTATCGACAATTCGTTATTCCCTGGTTTATCTGTATCGCCAGCACAATAAATAGTTTTAAAAACTTTCTTTTAATACTTACAACTTTATTTTTTAATCCTTTAGATAACTGAGAATGAGTACAAGGCGAGATCAAGATATAAATAGAATATACGAAACTAGTTCTTAGAAAAGAAAGAAAAAATGAAAGTTATGAAGAGAGTAGTTCTTAAATTTTTAAAAACTGTAAAAAACGAGAGCTAGCACTCCTGTTGAGCATAAAGCAAATTCTATCTTCAATGAAGCCTTAATTGCTGATCAAAAAGATGAAACTGAAGATATTGTCAATATAACCAGCATATGAATCACTCAGATGAAATTCCTGTAACTTCATGTTCTTTAGCGAATGAAGCATTAATTGCACATGAAAACAAGTTAGTAAAATCATGCAATGCATTGATTATAATACGCTTTCCAACATACCAGAAATCATTACTCAAGTTATCACTCAAGTTATGAGAATAATGGCTGTGGAATAAATCTCGGTCCTGTGCCTTGACCTTTGATCCTATTTCGATGATATTCAACAGAACCGGTTTGGTATACCTCCGAAATAACATGATAAAGTATTGTCGCAATCGAAGCATTTTTACGTAAGTTATGATGCATAAGGGCTATGGAATAGATCCCGCTCTTGTTTCCTAACCTTTGACCCTATTTCGCCAAATTTCAATAGAATTCGTCCATAGGAAAGACCCTACAACATACTAACGTTGCATCCAAATCGAAGCATTTTTACGTAAGTTATGACGCATAATAGCGATGGAAGTGAAACGCGGCGAGATGACCCCATTTCGCCCATTTTCTATAAGGTTTGTCGCCAGGTGGTTTTCTACCACATACTAATATTTCATCGAAATCGAACCTTATTTACGTTAGTTATGACGCATAACAGCAGTGGAATGGATCCAGCTCGTATGTACTGACCTTTGACCCCATTTAGTTCACTTTAAATAGGGTACCTTCCCTGATGATCCCGTACCAGATACTAAAATTTCATCGAAATCGAACGATTGTTACGCGAGTTATTGTGTGAACGGACACAATCACACAACGCGAGACCTAATAAGGCAGATGGGAATCGCGACCATCGCTCGCCGCAAGTGTGACGTCATAAAACTTTAATAGGATCCACACACAACGCGTGACGTAATGAGACAGATGGCGTGTCCGCGCGCCAACATTCTCAAACGCGGCGAGATTGTGACGTCATATGATTTCTAAGCATTGGTAACATTACTGGAATAATGGAACAACGCCATCACTAAAAACATTATAATTCGGGGTTGTTATTTAACCCACTGAACGAATTCTCCTAAAGTCGAAATCAAGCTAAATCGATTTCTAGTACAAGAAAATGGTAGGTTAACGACTTTCATCAAAATTCTTAGAGCTGTTTTTAAAATAAAATGTACATACATACATACAAGAATTGTTACTTTAAGGTGGACGTCAAGTAAATTTGCTTCCTATACTTCCAATGGAAAAACTTCTGTACACATTTTCTTCACATTTAATGCGTTCCCAAGGATGAAAATTTGAACATCGATTAAAATATCTTCATTTTATAACTTGCAATACTTAATATTTTCTAAAACATAACCATAGTTATGCAATTGAACATTTGTTTGTCTACTGACGTCATGAAAACACAGGTCGCACCATCATTTTTCTGGACAATTAATGCGTTCACAAGGATGAAAATTTGAACATTGATTAAAATAGCTTCATTTCATAACTTGGAATACTTAATATTTTCTAAACCATAACCGTAATTATGCAATCAAACATTTTTGTGCCCACTGACGTCATCAAAGTACAGGTCGCGCCATCTTTTCTCTGGTTTCAACAGCACCAAAGGAAAAGTTATTGATTTTTAATATGATTATGGTTATGTTTTAGAACATATTAAATTTTCCAAGTTTTAATACGAAGTTATTTTAATCGATGTTCAAATTTTCATCCTTGGGAACACATTAATTGTGAAGGAAATGTATACAAAACTTTTTCCATTGGAAGTGTAGTAAGCAAAATTACTTGACGTCCACCTTAATAATATGGGATAAGGGCAATGGAATGGATCGCAATCCTATGTCCTGAACTTTGAGCACATTTCGTCCATTTTTAATAGGGTTCGTCCCCAGGTGGTCCCCTACTACATACTGAAATTTCATCGAAATCGAAACATTTTTACGCAAGTTATGACGCATAAGGGCAATGGTATGCATCCGGATCTTATGTACTGACCTTTGACCCCACTTCAACCATTTTGAATAGGGGTTGTCCCTTGGCCGTATCTTACCACATAGTAAACTTTCATTGAAATCGAACCATATTTACGCACGTTATGACGCATAATGGTAATGGAATGATCCCGCTCCTACGTCGTGAGCGTTGACCCCATTTGTCCCATTTTCAATAGGGTTCGTACATAGGTGTTCCCGTACCACATAGTAAACTTTCATTGAAATCGAACTATTTTTACGCAAGTTATGACGCATAAAGGCAATGGAATGATTCCGCTCCTACGTCGTGACCTTTGACCCCATTTGTCCCATTTTCAATAGGGTTCGTCCCCGGGTGGTCTCCTACCAAATACTAAAATTTCATCGAAATCGACCCATTTTTACGCCAGTTATCGTGCGGACGGACGGACGGACCGGCAAATCCGGAGCATATACGCTTCTTCAACCTACGGTAGGAAAGCGTAAAAAAAAGGGAATTACTAATATCAGATTCATATCTCTGAAGAAATGAAAGAATCCTAGACCTAACCATTACATGATGATTATCTATTATTCAAAATCTTCATCGCTATAAATTAATATGCCTCACATGGACCGATGAATTTTGTATTTGCCCGAGATCCTGACACACCTAGGGGTTGTCCTAATCGTAGTACACTGAAAAGCAATTGAATTAGAGACAGCTGGCGTTATGCAAATGTGGCGCTGTGGGCGGCCCTGTAAACGGAAACGACATGACGTATGCAGCGATCCGACAATATAAGGAGTGATGCGACGGGAATCAGAAAGAGTCGGACGCAGTATGGGTAAGATGAAGGATCGAAGCGCATTTGATCGTGGGCAAATCTTCGGGGCCCGACGAATGGGTCACTCCATCTCGGAAGTCGTGCAGGGACTGAGATTTTCACGAGCCACTGTGTCACGGGTGCACCGTGAGTACATCGAATCCGGTAAAACCATCCCTGGACATCCATCCCTCATTCACACGCCGTGGACAACAGCGTGTGAATGAGGGTCATCGTCGGCTAGCTGGCATTGTAACAGTGGATAGACGGGCCACAGTGCAAGAAATCACTCGTAAATTTAACGCTGGTGCACGAAAACGTGTAAGCAGCCACACCATCCAGAACCATCTCCTCGTTATGGGGTACAGAAGCCATCGTTCCACGAGGGTACCGCTGCTGACCGCACATCACAGGGTGTAAAGATTAGCATGGGCGCGGGAACATCGCCACTAGACCCTAGACATGTGTGTGTGTGGGGGGGGAATGTTGCCTGGACTGATGAGTCAAGATTCACGTTGGTACATGCGTATGGAAGGATACGAGTACGGCGCAAACCACATGAAGCGATGGATCCTTCTGGGTACTCTTCAGCTGGTGGGGGTGGCATTCTTGGCTGGGGACTGTTTACGTGGACTGAAATGGGACCCCTGGTACGTGTGACATCGTCGCTCACAGGCCAACGTTACCAGGATATCCTGGGCAACCATTTGCTCCCGTTTGTTTGTCTTCAACATCCCACTGGGGACCTCATAATGCAACAAGACAATGCACCGTGCCATCGCTCCCGAATTTATATCCGAATGGTTGGATGAACACTCCACCGACGTGACCTCGCTTCCTTGGCCAGCTAGGTCACTTGACCTCAGTCCCATCGAGCACATCTGGGATGCCATCGAGAGAGATGTTCGACCCTCCACCAAATCTTCGTGAACTGTGGGAGCTTGTGCAGGGATCGTGGATTCGTCTGGCTTTCCAACGCTTCCGGTGTCTTGTCTAGTCCATGCCGAGACGAATCGCCTCCGTCATCAGGGCGAAAGGTGGTGCTACACGGTACTGGACAGGTATCTCTTATTCAATTGCTGTTCAGTGTATTTTAACACCGAGAAACACTCGGAATTTTTATGTGGTCGAAATCTCATTACTAAATCGCAATCCCTTAATTTAGAGTTATTGATGCAAAATGAAGCAGAATAAAATGAGGAACCTTTAAGTCAATTTCAAATACATCGCTGTAAATAGGAAGGTAATGTCAGTTTGTAATGCGGCCATAAATAATCTCCTTCGTTTATTATTTCACGTTTTCACTGCAAAGTATTTGATTCGAAGAAAGCCCAGAGAAAATATTAATGACACAAAATGTCACACTCTGGATAATGGCGCTGCATCTCTTCATTAAAGTTCATTATCTTGAATGTTCTTTGTTAAAAGAAACCCAAAGCAAAATGGTTCGGTAGATTCCAACCTAACGACGAAGTCTCTCTCGCCAAGTCCTAATGGGATTTCTTGCTATTTCTGATAATAAATTTTCCCACATGGAGAATGAAATTTCCGTGTTGTTTACATGCTTTGTGTTAATGTGCCTATTAATAGGATAAGAGAGACAAGGAGAGTTGTTCAGTGCACAATTTCATTTAGTGCGCCATGACGGAATACCCAGTAATGCATACGAGTTCCATTTTAAAACAAAAGCATCACTAAAAGAAGAAAGAGCCTTTTTCCATGGGTTGAAAAGACACCATTGAAATCCTAATGTCAGGTACTTTTTTTGAGTGCCTCGTTTCTGAATAAGGAAAGAAGAAAAATAAATTCCCTTCCGGAATTATTCCAAGTAAATGAGCAATGACAGCAATGCTCAACTGTCATAAGATTCGTTCGAAGCCTTCGGGGAATATTTATGTGTGTACTCGTCATTTCGTGTCTCGGACACGCCGTGAGAATTACTGCTCTAAAATGGTTTCCCGACAGCGATACACTTTATGCAGAAAACGACTTTGCCTAACAGAATTAGTCAAGTTTCTAATTCCTGAAGTTATTTTGCATTTCAAGTTTCGAAAAGATTTTAGAAAAGATTACGATAACGAAATCAATAGGCGAATGAATTCATATAATCCTACACGGTTGTAATGGCCGTTAGAGTTTAAAACAAAGTTTACACACAATACTGAATCTTTAATGATCATGGATTTCTAACCCAATGGAAAATAAATTCATGCGCAAAAAATAAATTGTTTCTACGATGTCGTCAGTCTTTTTTTTACATTTTGCAGTCCATTTAGTTGCATTTTTATTTAAAATAACATGCATAAATATTTTCAGGTTGTTGGTTTACACTGTAATGCCGAAAGTACGTGGTTTTCTGTATGATGCCACTATACGAGAGGATGCTGAAAAGTTCTCGGGCTAACCCACGTCCTGTAATAGTAGCATTATTTTGTCACTGTAGCTCGATAGAGTGTTCTTTTACATTGTAAAGTGTAAATTTTCAGATTAATAGCTCTCTTGTTACCGATGTTTGACGGCCTGAACTGAATCATGTCAATGCAAAGTGCTGAATTTCCGAATGTGGAACTCCGGGCTGTCATGAAATTTCTGTTCCTGCAGACGAAAACTGCAAAGAAAATCTATGAGTGCATGACGCAAACATTAAGTGACAAGTGCCTTTCATATTCCACTTTGAAGAAATGGTGTGCCAACTTTAAGCGTGGTGACTTTGATACCAAATTTGCAGCAAGATTTGGGAGGCCTTCTGCAGTGACAACATCCGAAATTGTTGATCGTGTTCATGACTTGATTTTTTCAGATCGGAGAATCACAGCTAAAACAATAGCTGAGACACTAGAGATATCCAGGGAACGTGTTAGGTTCATAATTCTTGAGCACGTATATACGCAGAAGGTATTAAAAACACAGTTTGCGGTCTTTGCACGATTTTAAAAAATTACAGTTAGAAATATATATACCTTAAATTAAAACATGAGCACTTTCAAGTCCATTGTGGATCCGTCATCAGATGGTGTGGTTGCATTATGCCCTGGGAGGATATATATATATGTATAGTAAGCACGTTGACGAAACAGTATGTTTTAGCATGCGCATGTTCATTTCATAATCATGTCGTTTCATTGGAGCTGCTGGTATTGTCTCTTTCGCTGTAGTAGTTACAAAGTAGTTTCCTTGGTAACGGTATAATGATAGGGGTATCGTCGTTACAACCTTCTGTTCAATGTTTATGTATCAATAGGCTTTCTAACAGGAGGATAGATGAACAGGTAGTCGGCGTATGTAACAAAGTAACATCGTCCCAGATAGGTTGGTGTTGACCCTTCAGGCATAGTCTTGAAAGGGCAGTGGAGGTGGAGCATGTTTTAACATTGTATCTATGTTCAGAGACACGTAAATTAATATTGCTACGGGTCGAACCAATGTATATCTGGTCGGTTACATCAGCATTCATAGCTTTTAGTGGGATTCCATACAAACCAAATTTGGAACCAATGGGAATTTGATCCCTGTCATTTTTAATATGGGCGAGAATGTTGCACGTTTTTATGCCAAAATCAAATTTAAATGGTCGACATGCGTTTTTTAAGGTATTTGTGACAGCAGGGATGTATGGTAGTTTGCCGACGTATGAAGTGGTTGGTCTCGTTCTTGGTAATGTTGAGTATGATGCATTAAAGACACGGCGCAGTATGGAATTAACTGTGGTAGATGGATAATTATATAATGCTACAATATCTATAACTTTTGCAACTTCTAGGTCTCTTTGATCGGTTGAGGATGAATGTGTAACTGCTCGGTGAAACATAAAGTGAAGGGCTGAGAGTTTTTGCCTGAGTGGGTGGAAGGAGTTATAGCGAATCATAGATATTGTTGCAGTTGGTTTTCTATATACAGAGGAGTTACTTCGAGACCAATTATGCGTTACCCTATCTGGACATCTTGTTGGAAAGAAACCCTAATACGAACGAAGTAACTCACTCGGTTTATAGAAAACCAACTGCAACAATATATATGATTCCCTACAACTCCTTCCACCCACTGAGGCAAAGACTCTCAGCCCTTCACTTTATGTTTCACCGAGCAGTTACACGTTCATCCTCAACCGATCAAAGAGACCTAGAAGTTACAAAAATTATGGATATTGCAGCATTAAATAATTATCCATCTAACACAGTTAACTCCATAATGCGCCGTGTCTTTAATGCATCATACTCAACATTACCAGGAAAGAGACCAAACACTTCATATGTCGACAAACTACCATACATCCCTACTGTCACAAATACCCTAAAAAACGCATGTCGACCATTTAATTTTGATTTTGGCATAAAAACGTGCAACATTCTCGCCCATATTAGAATGACAGGGATCAGATTCCCATTGGTTCCAAATTTGGTGTGTATGCAATCACACTAAAAGCTATGAAGGATGATGTAACCGACCAGATATACATAGGTTGGACCCGTCGCAATCTTAATTTACGTGTCTCTGAACATAAATGCAATGTTAAAACATGCTCCACCTCCACCGCCTTTTCAAGACTATGCCTGAAGGGTCAACACCAACCTATCTGGTACGATGTTACTATGTTACATACGCCGACTACCTGTTCATCTATCCTCTTGTTAGAAAGCTTATTGATACATAAACATAGGGCAGAACGTTGTAACGACGATACCCCTATCATTATACCGTTACCATGGAAACTACTTTGTAACTACTTTGTACTACAGCGAAAGAGACAATACCGGCAGCTCCAATGAAAAGACATGATTATGTAATGAATATGCGCATGCTAAAACATACTGTTTCGTCAACGTGCTTACTATATATATATATATATACCCTCCCAGGGCAGAATGCAACCGCACCTTCTGATGACGGGTCCATACAGTGGACTTGAATGTGCTCATGTTTTAATTTAATGTATATATATTTTCAACTGTAATTTTTTAAAATCGTGCAAAAACGTCAAACTGTGTTCTTAATATCCTTCAGCACGAATAAATTGCCTTCCTATGCAGAAGGTGTCAGCGAAGTGGATGCCCAAATGATTGAACAGCAATGAGAAACGAAAACGAGTGGACATTTGAAATCGGATTTGCAGCATTTTTCGCGATCTGGTGAAACTTTTTTGCAGTGACTTTTCTCTATAGATTAAACTTGGTTACATCACTACGATCCAGAGACTAAAAAACAGTCCTTGCCGTGGCGGTTCTTTGGTTCTCCACGGATACAGAAATTCAAGACTCAAAGGTCTGCAGGAAAGGTCATGGCAAGGGTTGTTCGGGATTGAGAAGGCGCTTTACTGACTGACTATCTCCCGAATGGCCAAACAATAAATGCTAAATACTATTCCAACTTGCTGTGCAGATTAAAGTAGGCATTGAAGGAAAAAAGGCGAGCAAAACCGTGGAAAGGTATTCTCTTTTGCAGGGCAATGCACCGACTCACAAGGCTGGCAA
Source organism: Macrothele yani (assembly GCA_039090855.1). Taxonomy (NCBI): domain Eukaryota; kingdom Metazoa; phylum Arthropoda; class Arachnida; order Araneae; family Macrothelidae; genus Macrothele; species Macrothele yani. The sequence continues at coordinate 45,074,939 of CM076995.1, forward strand.
GACAATGAATGTTTTGAGGGATCTGGGGTTTAGGCGCATTAGCCATTCCCCTACTCACGAGAACTTGCCCCATTGGACTATTTTCAGTTCCCAAACCTTAAAACAAGTTTGAAAGGAAAGCATTTTCTGAATGATTCGGAGGTGATATCAGCAGCAGAGCAGTATTTGAGGGATCAGTCTTCACAATTTTTTTTTTTTTTTTTTTTTGGAAGAGTTAAAGAAAGTCCAGAAACTCTGTGCCACATGTGAATGTGTGGCATAGTCTGAGAGTTTCATGGATCTAGGCCATTTCGTTTTTGGTGAGGCCGAGAACTTATCAGTATCCCCTCGTATTACAGTATACACTGTATTCTTAGAATAAGACTGCGCAATCCACTTAATCTTAATTACATGCTCTGTTAATTCATCTAGAAGATGTTAAGTCTGGTTTAGATTGGAGTTCAAAGTTGGTTATTTTAGTACAGCCACATTTCTTTCTTCAAAGCCAGAGAAAGCCATTTCTTTGTTCTATATAGCACTTGATGAAATCCTGGAGCATTTTACATTAGAATTCCGTCAGCGTAAAAAGTACACCAGCTTACATTCAGAGAAAACGGGACAAAATAAGTGGCCGTGTGGTACGAAGCGTTAGCTTTTGTCAGAGATTGGACCGGGTTCGAAAACCATGTGAGGCATGGAAGGTGTCTGCCAGTACGAGCGAGGGAGAGCGAGTAGCGTCATTTGTCTTACGGTACTGGCTCTTCCTCACTCTTCCGTGGAACCCGTGGCTCCAAATGTGTGACGGACGACAACACATAGCCCACTGGGTTGCGCACGTTAGTTGTTAACCCCCCCCCCAAAAAAAAAAAAAACAAGAAAAATGACACCGAATTTTCGGTTGTAACGAGCACATCTTTTGAATCCGTTCTGACGCGAAATAAATTTTAAATTTATCAAAGCTATTCAAAGTCAATGGAACCGGCATGGAAAAAAATAGTACCTGATGGAAGAAAGACGTTCCCCAATCGCGTTTTTAAACCCGGGGATATTGCTGTAAACGAAATCGTCAACTTTCACTCACTGGTTGCACACTTGCGCGTTAAAAACAATTTGAAGTTATATGAAAAACGCTTCACAGCGGAAACGCTCTCCAACAAAAAAAGAGTACTACAAATCGGTCTCTTAAAAGCAGAGATATCGACAAATATGAAATATGCATCTAGGGCTCCTGCCGAGAAAACATGTATTATTTTAGGAAGAAAGTACTCTCAAAAGGTTTTTCAATGTATGCGATATTGGTCAAGGAAAGCATTTTCTCGGTCGAGTTTTCAGAAGCTCAGATTTTGCTGCAAATACATCAGAAACAAAAATTAGCACTTACGTCCTCTGGGGGCCAAGCTATTCTTTACCAAATATTAGAAATTGTATACAAAACATTTCACATCAGGAGCTGCATGCGATACAGGAAACATTTTTTTCAAATCGGAAGCAGAGATATCAGAGAAAACGCAATTTACTTTAACGCCCCTAGCGGAAAGTCTATGGATTACTTGAAACTTTTGAAATTATGTGAAAAACATTTCGCACCGGAAACGCTATCCAACAAAGAAGGAATTTTCCTTAAATAGGACTCTTAAAAGTAGAGATAGTGACAAAAATAAAATATATACATCTACCCCTCCTGGCGGAGAAACCATGCATTATTTTAAGAAGAAAATATTCCGAAAAAGTTTATCGACATGAGTAGTATCGGTCCACGAACGAATTTTTTCAATCGAGATTTTAGATGCTCAGATTTTGCTGTAAATACATCAGAAGCAGAAATTATGGATTACGCCCCCTGGTGGCTAAATCAGTTCTTTACCAAAAATCAGAAATTACATGCAAAAGATTTCTCGTCACACGCTCTATCCGAAACAGGAACATATTTTTCCAATTGAAGTTTTAGAAGCAGATATATCGGGGAAAGCAATTTACTTTTACGTCCCCTAGCGGAAAATCTATGCGTAACTTGAAAAAGCGACTACATAAAATGGTCTTCGACACAAAAGTAATCGAAGGTAAAAAATTGTTTTTCAATCAAATGTCTAGAGGCAAATATATAGGATAAAATGTATTAGGGGCATGCAAAAGTTTCCGCCGCTTCCACTAGAGGGCGCTGTTAGGGTTTTAACCGGCCGCCGACCCGTGCTGTCAGTTCGTACATGAAGCCATAGATGGCAGTCGATAAAGTTCATTTGTGGCACTGTTTGGTATTCATGCTTAATTTAGGGAAAAGTGCGAGTGAAGCATACGGTTCAATATGCCAGTAGTGTGGCGAAACGGCTATGGGTGAGCGGACGTGTCGAGAATGGTTTACCAGGTTTAAGAAAGGTGATCTAAGCTTGGAAGACCAGCCACGTGCAGATAGACCGCAGGAGCTGGAATCGCTGTTGCAAAAGGATGCCACACTATCGGCTACGCAACTGGCGAAACGTTTGAAAGTGGCAAAATCGACAGTGGTACGGCGTCTACAGGCCTTGAGGAAGATCCAGAAAATTGGTAAGTGGGTCATACTTTAAAGGAGCGTAATATTGGTTAACAATTAGGCACCTGCATGCCGTTGCTGAAGAGGTTTCAAGGGAAGAATTTATGGTGGAAGGTTATCACCGGGGATGAAAATGGGTCTATTGCGACAAACCCGTACGCAAGCAATCGTGGGTCGATCCAGGCCAGCCATCAATATCCGCTACAAAACAGGATATCCACGGGAAAAAGGTGCTGCTGTGTGTGTGTGGTGGGATATGCACGGAGTGTTTTTCTTCCAACTGTTGAAACCGGGTGAAACGATCACTGCACAACGGTATAGCAATCAGTTGATGAAACTGAACGCCGCAATCGAGCAAAAACGCCCATGGACAGGTAAAGGACGCCGCCCAGTCATCCTATAATACGATAATGCCAGACCACATGTCGGTGTCACCACGAAATCAACCCTTGAACAGTTACATGGGGAGTTTTTACCTCACCCTGCTTACTCCCCGGACATTGTCCCTCAGACTTTCATCTGTTTCGCTTTGTGCAACATGCCCTGGCCCAATACCGGTTCACCACAGTTCCAGAGGTGGAAAATTTCGTCACTGCGTCCTTCAGCTCAAAACCGGAGTTATTCTATCACAGGGGCATTCATTTGTTGCCTGAAAAATGCCAAAAGGTCATTGATTCTAACGGCCAATATTTTGGTGAATAAATGTTTACTGGTTTCCTGATTGTTCCTGTCTCTTTTCTCCTTAAAGCGGCGGAAACTTTTGCATACCCGTAATATTTTGAATTCGGTATCAGATGCCTTTATGCTCTCTATCGGCAAAACTATGAGTCGTAGAAAAACTGGAATGCAGGGATCATCATTCGGACATTTCAAGCTTCCCAACGGAAAAAGAAATATTTTCAAATCGGACTAATAGTTGCAGAGATATAGTATCCACAGGAGGACGGACGGATGGACAAACCGGTAACATAAGCACTATCTTTTTTACAAATAACGTGTTAAAAAGAGAAAAGACTTATCACAGAAGAAGACTTGGTGACACGTCATTCATCTGGTTTAGATTGGAGTTTGAAGTTGGTTATTTCGTTAGTGATACATTTATTTAAAGCTATCCAAAACCTGAGGAAAATATGCGTCACTTCATCTTAGAATTTCGCCTGCGTAGAAATTGTACAACAACAGAAAGTGCACCACTGTACACTCACAGAAGACCGAGCTATCCCGATTGCCGGTTGGTACGAAGTATTGGCTTTAGTCATCTGTCTAAGATGGTTCCAGGTTCGAATCAAGCCTGAGGCATTGATGTTTGCTTATATCATGCGGAACTGTCTCTATCTGACTTCCATGGAACCAGTGGCTCGTATTTATAGAAAAAGGCGATGGCTTACGGTCAGTTCGGTTTATCATGTTAATCCTTAAACGCCTAAACAACAGAAAAGAAGCAAAAACGAAAAGAGAAGAGATATTCGTCGGAGAACAAGACTATTCTTTTACCAAGGGTTTCAGCTCTCAGTACTAGAGCAGACACTTCGGCTGTAGCCGAATGTTAGAGGGCAAACGACGCATTGGATGTCGTCTATTTATCTAGTTTTGACCGCACGCCATTGCATGGCTCTTGCGGATACTACAGCATGTGATGCAGGAGCCCCACTGCTTTGGATAGTGGGAGAATGAGACAATCGTGTCGTCGTTCTTTTCTACGTCTATGTGGTCCAGAAAAATGACAAAGGGTAGAGATACTTCGTCTAATTCACTTTGGTAACACACTGTGTCTTTAAACATACAGCAGCACCAATTTGGACTGTGCTGATCGAAAATTCCTTTTCGTTCCTCCTATAAGGCCTCTCTCAGTCGAATCCATTTATCAATATCTCTATCGCCTGTGCTGTCTTGATAGACAAACGTCGCACTAACACACAACCAAGCATCAACTGATCTCGTAGCAGCTTAATTGTGATATATCAATAGAGATGCTATTACTGACAACGCCACCTACATCTCTGCTGCCAGTGACTTCACGGGCTGTTACCAGTTTCACTAGCACACAGAAATGGCACTAACATGACGTCAGGAATGGGTATTGTAATTTTATGTCCCCACGAGTGCATTTACCCTATTATTCGTGTAACTACCACTATTAATTCTTGCAGCTACATTGCTTGCTGACGCTCACGAAACATGCCATCTTATGAATTTCAATATATCGATGTGCACGCAATTGTTTCCCTCTCTCTCATTGAGCTGCTTGTAAATGAGTTGGTTGGTATTTCAATCCTGCGCTTGGGATCCAGTTTCCAGGAAAGACTGCGTATACATTAGCCTTCCGGTGTGAATGATTCAGGTATAAAAAACTAATATGTGTGCTGGTTTAAAACTTGGGGAGGCCCTGATTTGGCTTAATTTCGGAAAGCAGTAGGGACACACCCTCGCGTTTCACTGGTCATCAGAGAGAAGAAAAAGAAGTACCTTTTACTTTCATAGTATGATTATGACTCACATCACGATTATATTAGCCCCTAATTTTAGCTCTTGCAACACTAAATGGCTGTTTTTGTATAAATTATTTTGATTTATGTAATGCATTTATTAAAATCAAAAATGGGAGAGTAAATACAGATGAGGCAAATTACTGCCAAAAATGTGAATTTGATTTTATTGCATTTATCAGATTGCCACGAAAGGAAAATTAAAAGAAAATAAGGTTTTCTGTGAAAGGCAAAATGCCTTAAAATTGTATCTCCTGGAACTTTTAACGACAAAATATGCTTCCAGGTATGAACATTGGAAGTTGGAAAGTGAGCGTTATTTATCTGAGAGACATCCTTCCAAAGGCTTGGTGAGATATTGGGATCATACGTGTTAACGTTCCTCTGGAATATTTCACTCATTCTACTCGATTAATCTCAGTCTAGGTGTAAAAACTCTTCTAAGCATTGAGAACGGAAACCCGGAGTCATTATATATAGCTAATGATTACAAAAGCATCATTTGTCTCCCCGGAAAGGCGAGTAGTCAGCGGCGCGGAGGACTGACCCGTGTTCTGAGCCAGGTGTGGGATCAAAACCCAGATGGTGCATGGGTAGGAAGACTGGTTCGACAGTGCTGGCACTGCATCCTTCCTGGAACTAATGTCCCAAACGAGAGACAAACGATCCCTCATAGCCGTAGATCAGGGGTGTCAAACCTTTTTGAGATTTTTGAGAGTGTATACCCAAACTGGAGATAATCTTCTACAAAATTCTCTAGAGTGTCCATAGAATTTTTGAGTAGTAAATTATCATTCATTATTTGTCCACTGTTTACTCACAAACAACAGAAAAAGATGCAAGCAGGGCTAAACCATTTGCAAAAGTTTACTTCAAGTGTTACCCAAATACTGAAGTGTACAACTAATCTGCAAAGATTTCAAAACCTGTGATATGACGTCACATGTTCTTACAAATGCTCGGTTGGCGGCAAGCCGACCGAGCGTATGTATTCATTTTATTAATTTAATTTTTTAAAGTCCAAATTCTTCGTATTGTATTGTATAAGCTGTCATGGGCACTTTGAGACTATGTCGAACGTGCTGTACTGGTACATGACAATGCACGGCCGCACAAACTCCGGATTCTTTAGCTTCCTGTCCATCATATTCACCGAATGAGAACACATTTCTTCTGTTTGGCCATTTTAAAAGGAGATGTCTGGTTCTCGCTACAGCAACAGATAGGATTTAGATCTCTGAATCGCAGACCTTTCCCACCGTTGGTTCTATTACTGGTTCTTATAATGGTGTTTGCAAACTTCCTATAGTTCGGGAACGTATAAAATCTACATAATAGGCTACGTCTATCCCTAACACTCTGACGTCATTCAGTACTTGCAGGGCCATCTGCTTTTATCCGGTGGCAGAAATCGGAACTAAGTTCAACGCTATCGCACGATACGTAAAATCAAGAAGAAATACCGGAAATAAAACAAAATAAAGTTAGTAAGACAAACCACTTCATCTGTGGCAACACTATTTGAGCAACTGCCTGCGACGTTTGTTCTGTTGCGTAGGTGTTATGTTTTCTTTATTTCATTTTCTTCGCATTGCAGAGTAATTTCATAAAAAGGAATCAGCGTTATTATAAATATAAATACCGAGATGTATTTAAAACGGGTCTGACGTACAATCAAAACTGAAATTTTGAGATGTCAAAGTGACCAAAATCGCATCTAAAAACATTTCCAGCTCTTACATGAATGAGTTTTTACTATATTTCCTTACAAAAATCTGGCGTCTGTCTGATATGCTTTCAATCTGCTTCAATTAAAAATTTCACCCCATCCTATGGTCAGGCAACATCCACTATATCATCAGTGTCAACCATTATCAATCCACTGCTGGACGAAGGTCTCCCCAAGTTTCTCTAAAACGGTCTGTCTTGTGTCAGTCTTCTCCATGTTACTCCCGCATACTTTCGAATTCCATCCACCCATCTCCCATGTGGTCTTCTTCTGGGTCGTTTCCTGTCCCTTGGAATCCAGTCTAAAATTTCGGTTGTCCATCGATGGTCTGTCCTTTTGGCAATATGTCCAACCCATTGTCATTTCAGGGATTTTACTCTGATCATGATGTCTTCCACTCCTGTCATTTATCAGCTCCACGAGTTTTTCTTCTTTTCTCTCCTGGTTACACCAAGCATGCATCTACCCATGCTTCTTTGAATGGTCTGCAGTCTTTGTATGTCTCTTTTAATTAAGGTCCATGTCTCTGCACCATATGTAAGCACTGGAAGGATGCATTGATCAAACACTTTTATTTCAAGACATAATGGCATATTGCTCTTGAAAATTGTACTGTTTCTTCCAAAAGCTCTCCAGGCAAGTTTTATACGCCGATTAATTTTTTCATCAATGTGACCTTCACTTGATATCTGCTGTCCAAGATAAATGTAGGTATTCGTTATCTCCAGCTTTTCCCCATCAATCGATAAATCTTCATTTCTTTTAAAAGCATTGTACATCACTTTTGTCTTTAGAAAGTTCATTTTTAATCCCACTTCTTTACTCTCTTCAGCAAGTTCCTGGATCATACTCTACAGGTCTGATGGGGTAGTTGCAAAAATGACTATGTCATCAGCAAAAAAACGAAGGTAAGTTAGATAATCTTCATTCATCTTTATCCCTTTGTTTTCCCAGTTCAGTGATTGAAAGACATTTTCCAATGTGGCAATAAAAAGTTTGGGAGATATAGTATCACCTTGTCTCACTCCCTTTCCAATTTTTATGGGTGCTGTATTCTCAAATAGCTGAATCTTTGCACTTTCATTTCCATTGATGTTATTAGTAATATTAATGTATGCATCTTTAATACCGCAGGATTTCAAAGCCATTGTAACTGATGATGGTTTCACCGAATCAAAGGACTTTTCATAATCGATAAAATTCATGCATAGCGTAAGTTCATATTCCCTCGCTCTTTTAATTGGTTCTTTTCGTAGGTGGATATGATCTATTATGCTGTAGTCACTTCTGAATCCAACTTGTTCTCTCGGTTGAGACATGTCCAGTGTCACCTTCAAACGGTGTGAAAGAACTTTAGGGAAGATTTTATAAACCACTGATAGAAGGCTGAAAGGTCTGTAGTTCCTGGGATTCTCAATGTCACCTCTTTTATGTAGCTGGATCATTGTAGCGTTGTTCCAATCTTCAGGAATCTTTCCTTCATTAAGGCACCGAGTGAAAACTTGGGCGAGCACTGTTTCAATTTCTCCATTTTCTTCTTGTATGATGTCTACGGTAATTCCATCTTCTCCTGAAACATTTCCCCATTTCATGTTCTTGATTGCATGTGCAACTTCAGCTGGGAGGACTGGAAGAACTCTGGTAATTGTACCTTTCGTAATGTCTGAAGTACATGTATCATCCCTTTCATATAGTTTTGAGGAGAAATCTTTCACTCTTGTCAAAATTTCACCTCTACTTCTTGTTACAGAACCATATCCTTTCCTCCGATCCATAATCTGTTATATCCACTATAAGAGATTATGATTTTTTATTACTATAAAATCTATAACAGATTTAACAGATTTATAACAGATATAACAGATTTGTATTACTATAAAATCCATATATATCCACGATATATGAATACTTATTTAAAGCTTAAAAGCAACCGCCCTAAGTCGGGCTGCAGACTATTTATTTATAATAAATAGAACTACTAATAATTACTCTTAAATATTGTAATCTTTGCTTTACTATTATAGGAATTAATTCTAAGCTGAAACTGTTCACTTTCTTCTCGAACAACACAGTATTTTTGATTATGTAATACACATATCATTGTTGCGTGTCACAGTACGAAGCTTCACTGCAAAATATCGTAACAGAACAAAACTTCCAAATCTCAAGTTTAAAAACCTTTTAAAAAACTGGATTTTTTAGGTATAGCTTAAACTGTAAGTTTACTCTCATGAGTCTAAACAAAAGCTGTTCCCCAAAGTTCTTGAAATGTTCTATATTTTTTCCGTATTTAAAATTGAGTCCGACTTTAAAATTTGCCTTATCAAGGAGTAAAAGTTTAAACCTATAAACGTAACCCGTAATTGTTCATTTCTGTTTACATTTTTTGACTTTCAGAATGTATGCAGGTTGAATTTCTGCTTTGCACAGCTCATTGCAATATATACGCAGTTCCTATGAAAACGACAAAAAATATATTCGAAGCTCCTTAAAACTTCATGCCGTTTCTTCGCGACAATTTAAACATTTTGAATTTCTGTCTCCTTTAAAGTTCTAAAACCATGTAATTTTCAACAAGTGATAATATTTTTAAAAGGAATTCGGAAGCTATTGGCGCTGTGGAAGCAATTTAAACCCGAGGGATATTCGAATGCGATATTTCAGCAAAATTAATTTAGCACTGCATGATACTTCTTTTTTCACCAGCTGTGTGATACTTACTTTCCAGAGGTTTCATCCTAATTACATGCAGAATCATGATATTCCGCATAGTGTACTATACTGTTAGAATCATTTGATACTGAGTGAATATATTTACTGTAGAAAAAAAAAAAAAGGTTTAGCTTTTCAGAAAGGTACACCTCAAAATAGGTGCAACTTACTACGTACTTACTTTCCTGATCTCACGAGCTGAAGTCAGTCCATTGGCTCCTCACAACAACTATCCGTCGAAGTAAGCTCCGAAATCACTTTTAGCCTCATCCAGAGCTCGTTTTATATCATGCAATACTTCCACGTAGGCTTTTTCTGTTGACTCTTCCCACTATAATATCTATAATTATTATTTTTTCTGTTGACTATCCTTCCCCTTTATCACAATTATCAAATATTTCTGTTTATGCAAAAAATTCTCTTAATTTCTTATTTTTCCTTCTTTGTGCATCATTTTCTCTCACGGTCCCAAAAATCTACCTCAATACACAGTTTTCTAGCCATTAATGTATTCCCTATCAATAACTTAACACATTACAGGTCTACTGGCCCGACTATCGTTTTATACATTTTTAGTTTTCAATTTTTAACAGCAATTTCGACTTCATCGTTTTTTTAAAAAACAAAAACGCATCTGTTACGAGCATTTATCCTAGCAAAGATTACCTTCTCCATGTTATTTTCTTTCTGTACTGAAATTCTCAGGTAACTGAATTGTCTAAATCTGTCAAAGTACATTTCATCCATTTCCAAGGAATCAGCTTGACAAATTGCACTTGTCCTGCTGACTAATGTGTATTTAAATATCTTTTTAGTCAGGTGTGGATATTTAATTATACAAAATATATTTAAATATATATCAGTTATGAACATCTGAGAGAAATAATTTAATAGTCCATTACAAAGGAGACACATTTTCGTATGTTTAGGTTAAAAACATTCCTTCCACACATGCATAGAGAAAACCAAGAATATGTATTCTATGAAAAATACAAATTTTTTTTAATGTTCCAACTACTTGCAGACTCAAATACTCTATATGTTTCAGTTTCATTTAACGATTGTTTACATGTTTACTGAATTTGGTGTGCTCATTAGTAACATAGTCTTTTGTCAAAGTTAAAAATCTTAGAGAAACAGTTTGGGTTGTTCCTTAGCAAAAAAAAAACAACAAAAAAAAAAACAAGACAGATGACACCGACTTTTTGGGTGTAATACGCACGTTTTTCGAATCCGTTCTGACGCAAATTAAATTTATCAAAGCTATTTGAAGTCAATGGAACCGCTATGGAAAACATTAGTATCCGACGGAAGAAAGAAGTTTTTCAATCGGGATTTTAATCCCTCAGATATTGCTGTAAACGGAATGGTGAGCTTACGCACTCTGGTTACAGATTTGTGCGTTAAGAAAAACGCGAATTTATATGAGAAACATTTCGCACCGGAAACGCTCTCCAACATCGAAAGAATTTTTCAAATCGGACTCTTAGAAACATAGATATCGACAAAAATAAAATGCGACTTTACCTCCCCTGGTGGGAAAACCATGCATTAATTTAGTAAGAAATTATTCTCAAAAGGTTTTTCCATGTGAGCACTATGGCTCCAAGAAAAAAAAAATTTTTGGTCGAGTTTTCAGAAGTACAGATTTTGCTACAAATACATCAGAAGCAGAAATTAACACTTATGCCCCTGGTGGCCAAACCATTCTTTACCAAATATTAGGAATTATGTGAAAAATATTTTCCATCAGGTTTGGTATGCGACACAGGAAGTATTTTTCAAATCGGAGTTTCAGAAGCAGAAATAACGCAGAAAACGCAATTTCCCATTGTGCAAACTAGCGGAAAGTCTATGATTTACTTGGAAATTTTGAATTTGTAGGAAACACATTTCGTATCAGAAACACTATCCAACAAAGAAGGAATTTTTCAAATCGGACTCCTAGAAGTAGAGATATTGACAAAAATAAGATATACATCTATGCCCCCTGGAGTAGAAACCATGCATTATTTCAAGAAGAAAATGTTCCTAAAAGGTTTGTCGACATGAGTAGTATTGGTCAACAAACGACTTTTTTCAATCGAGAATTTAGAAGCTCATATTTTGCTGCAAATACATCTAAAGCGGAAATTAAGATTTAGGCCCCCTGGTGGCCAAACCATTTTTTTACAAATATTAGAAATTATTTGCAAACGATTTCCCATTAGGAGCTGTATCCTGTGCAGAAAGATTTTCAAATCGGAGATTTAGAAGCATAGGTATAGGGGGAGACGCATTTTACCTCTACGCCCCCTAGCGGAAAGTCTATTAATTACTTGAAAAATTTTGAAACTATATGAAAAACATGTCACACTAAAAGCACTATCCAACAAAGAAAGAATTTTTCAAATCGGACTCCTTCAAGTAGAGATATTGACAAAAATAAGATATGCATCTACTCCCCTGGCGGAGAAACTGTCGAATATTTTAAGAAGAAAATTTTCCGAAAAGGTTTATGTATAACGATGTAAGCGGCATTAGTTCGCGAAAGACTTTTTTCATTCGATATTTTAGAAGCTCAGATTTTATGGCAAATACATCAGAAGCAAAAATTAACACTTACGCCCCCTGTTGGCCAAAGTATTCTTTACCAAAAATTAGAAATTATATGCAACAGATTTTGCCTCAGGAGGTGTATCCGCTGAAGATACTTTTTTCGAATCGGAGCTTTAGAAGAAGAGTTATCGGGAAAGATGTAATTTAATTTTGCTCCCCCTAGCGGAAAATATATGCGTAATTTGAAAAAGTAACTATATCTAAAATACTTTTCGACAGAAATGGAATCGAAAGATAAAAGATTTTTTTTCAATCCGATGTTTAGAAGCAAATATGTGGAATTAAATGTATTTTTGAATTCGACATCATTTGCATTTACGCCCTCTAGCGGCGAAATTGTACATCGTAAAAAACCGAAATAAAGGATCATCATTCTCATATTTCAAGCTTTCCAATGCAAAAATATATTTTTTCAAATCGGACTGATAGTTGCAGACATATCGTGGGTACAGACGGACGGATGGACGGACAAACCGATAACATAAGCACAATCATTTTTAACAAAAGACGTGCTAAAAAAACAACCCCAAATCTGAAAAACAAAAGTAAAACTTTAAATAACATAATTCGGGGAAATTATTTATGTTAGTTCCCTATAAAAAAAAATGCAAAACCTATTGAAGATTGCCACGGTCGTTTATTTTTCTTTCGATATTTTCATCGTCTGAGTATCTACAGACAGATAGAAATGAACGTTTGAAGTACCTCATGCCTAAAATTATGGGAAATGAATATTAAACTCCTTATTATCTTAATCCTTAGCATTTTAAATGGATTGTCTAGTTTTTTTGAGTTCTGTCTAAAATTATTATTCACTGTATTTCATCCCCTGGTGCCGCGGCGATCGTCGGAAAAGCTCAAGTGAAGCTTGTTGAAGTTTGCTGGCTTGATGCCAAAGAAATTTCTTTCGGAGGAACTAATATGGTAGACATCTGCGAGTGAACAGGCAGAACAGGAAAGAAACAAGCACGGGATATCCGGTCAGGTGATCTTTAAAACCATTCATTTCCTACGAGTGAAGCCTAACATTTCGACTGACATAAATCCAGGAAATGAATCCACGCCCTGATGTCTCAATATATTTTGACGTGTCAAGTCTTAAAAGAGGAATTTCCACGGAAAGTGCGACTTTTAATGACTCCACAGAAACAACGAGATAACATGGGCTCGTATACGACTCAGTGAACATGATCATTTTTTCTAAAAACGTTCATTTCTCAGAAATTGACAACATCCTGAGAGTTCCACTGGTATCAAGAAAAATGAAGCTCACAACGTCTTGATCGAAAATTTCTAAGAAGAAGACGGACGATTCAGATAGAAGGGCGAACAGAATTGAAAGAAATTTCAATGGATACTGATGATATAAGTACATGAATGCATAACTGTAACTTTCTTTTGCAATTAGTTGACACTGTTTTCCGTATAATTTTGCCCAAGCAATTTAAATGAAACTGTTATGCCAGGATATAAATCGAATCCTTTAACACAATGTTTCCTATGTCGTGACCACCACATTAATAACCTCATATGTAAAGACCGGCCGCCCCGGTGGCTCAGTGGTCTAAGGCGTTGGCCTGTGATCATTCGTCCGTAAGGAGTCCGGGTTCGAATCCCGGTCAGGCATGGATGTTGTGTTTGTCTTACGGCACTGGCTCTCTCCCTACCCTGGAACCAGTGATCCTAAATTAGGGACGGGCGACTGCTTATAGCCCATTGAGTTGCTCACGGCGGTCGTTAAACCTCCAAAAAAAAAAAAAAAAAAAAAAAAAAAAAGACCGAGGATCATTTCGCTACATATCGAAAGGGAAACAGAACTGAAAATAATTTCAAGGGATATTGATGGTGCAAACACTGACGGTACAAATACAGGGATACTGATGGTACAAACACAAAAATGCATAATTAAAATTATTTTCTATTAGTTGCTAATGTGTTTTTTGTATAATGTTATCAGAGCAAGTTAAACTTAACTGGTATGCCAGAATTCGAACTGAATATCTTCACCTTTTAACCAATTGGAACGAATTAATTAACTCTGAATTAGCAAATTGTGTTGAAATTAACTATAATGGACAAATTCGTTGTCTAAAAAGCGGGCCGAACACATCTGGAACGAGTGGACCTGCGCGTCAGAAAAGGTTGCTTTCTCCCTTAGCTTTGTTATTCAAAGCGGTAATTTAGGTGGATGATTGGCATTCAACATTTCTGACTGATTACCAGACGAAAGGATTGCAAAAATGTCGACAAACCTAAGAAATGAGAAAGAGGATATTATTTTCACTTGTTTCCACCCAGTGGCATGATGTCCGTGTCAGAAGATCTAACCCTTCTACATCATGCTTTGAGTCACATGTTTAGTGATGATGGTTATATTCAAATTAATCGGAAACTTGAAACTTTGTTGTTCTGGGTGGTGTAGTGGTTAGCATACTCGGACGCTAGCCGGAAGATTCGTTTTCCGCTACAGGAGGACGAAAATTTCAAGTTTTCGGATATTATCTGACTTAACATTCATGTCATATTTACACCAATAAACGGATTCACATCTTCAAAATTTGAATACTTTGAGTCATGCAGCAGACAGAGAATAAAGTACTAGTAGCTAAAGCTAGTGGTTTATCAACTGTAACAGATGTATGGCCCGTTCTTCTGATATGAGAGGGAGGTGAGGAATTATTTTGATGTTGCTTTCGCGAAATTCGGCCTCGATGTAAACATCTTTGTTTGGGCAGGGCCGAAAAGTTTGGACGCCATTTGGTTCAGGTGCATCGGCCACTTATAGGGTTATCACGCTGTTTTTATGTCTGCATCATCACGTCAATAACTCTGAAACCGAAGTTGTATTTCACTAAATATGGACAGTGACTCTAAAAACTTCTTGCCTTAATAGAAGACCGAAAATGGTTACTTCGTTAGCTTAGTTCTGCATGTGTATTTATTCTTTATTTTACGATTTGATGAAAACCATGTGTAGCTCATGGAATGTGTACGGCTATCCCTAATTTTGGGCCAGTACTGGTTACAAGGAAGGGAGACGTCAAGTCTCGTAAGACAAGCATAGCGCTCACACCTAATCTGGAGCTTCAGCAGAGGCCAAACGATTTGCTTCTGACCATTCACCGAGAAGGCCCGTATGTGTACCTAGAAAGTCTTAATCAAACCCACTGAGCAGGTTTTCCATGTGATTTGAAAGGAAACCGATTCCTATAGCTTTGCTCAAAAAATATCATCAACTCGTTCGAGGTAATCTATCGAACACGGAGTTATTTGAAACGTTAAAGTAAACGACAGTTCTGTAATACTTTCGTGCAGCTAAAAACATTAAAGTAAAACACAAGGCAGCTTTCCTTGGTGCACGATACGTCAATAAAATCAATCCATGGTTGAAAACCTGAGTTGATGAACCATAACTTTAATTATGCTTAAGATAGAAGTTAAAACCTGATGATAATTAAAAACACTTCATTAGAACTTTCGGATCCACCCGTCTTCAGATGAGAAATACAAATGCAAACATAAGACAGAGTAACACATTAATTTATAGGTCTCGACAATGACGTATGTTTAGTGTTACCCTAGCGGCCACCAGAGTATCTACATCGTTGACCGATATCGAAGATAGCCCATTTTTTTATGTCGTATTTATGTTCTTTAAATCTTATTCCCAAGATACGGCGTGTCAGAAGATTTGATATTGACTTTGGGTCAAAGACTAGCAATATTCGCCGCCCCGGTGGCGCAGTGGTCTAAGGCGTTGGCCTCTGATCATTCGTCCGTACGGGGTCCGGGTTCGAATCCCGGTCAAGCATGGATGTTGTGTTTGTCTTACGGCACTGGCTCTCTCCTTCCCTGGAACCAGTGACCCTAAATTAGGGACGGGCGACTGCTTATAGCCCATTGAGTTGCTCACGGTGGTCGTTAAACCTCCAATCAAAAAAAAAAAAAAAAAAAAAAAAAAAAACTAGCAATATTCTCTCTTTGCTCAAAAATGATTGAGACAAAGTCCCGTTTTTGAATAGAGGAGGTGTCTACTCATTCCCTTTAACCAGTAGTAATACACGGGATCCGAACTTAGCATACATCGCATCAACATGCCGTACCTTGGGAATAAGATTTAAAGAACATAAATACTACATAAAAAATGGGCTACCGACAACCGCACTCTCAAGACTGGTTAATTCTAGTACCTACTCTCCGATCTGGGAGGAAGCACATGTTACGTTTTCCCTGATACACCAATCTACACTATTATTTGCGGAAAGCTTTGCTATATTCCAGACTGGAATAGGATGCTGTAATGATGACCTGCCTCAATTTATTTCGACTGCTTGGAAACATTATTTGTCGGCATTACCGTAAGTCCTTTTTGTGACTTCATTTTTTTTATATATTACATCCGTTTATATTGATATGATATGAGTTGTACATATGATGTGGGTATACACTACATCTGTTTAACATATTGATATGAGTTCTACATTTTTCGTACATAAGTTACGTTCCCAAACTTTTTGGAGCCTGTTTTCCGATAACCTATTCCACCTCTATCAACCCATTTCCCCACTTACAACCTTTTTCCCGAGGTACCTTTTAGCTGTTTTTGAACTTATTCTATATTTCCTACATATACCACCTTCAATGCCAACTTATTTGTTTTACTTTGATATCAATTAGAGATGTAGATATCCTGGTGGCCGCTAGGGGACCACTACACATACGTCATTGTCGAGACCTATAAATTAATGTATTACTCGGTCGCATTTGTATTTCTGATCTGAAGACGGGATCCAGGGTGGACCCGAAAGTTCTTATAAAGTGTTTTTAATTATCATCAGATTTTAACTTGTATTTGGAGCATAATTAAAGTTATGGTTCATCAACTCAGGTTTTAACCATGGATTGATTTTATTAACATATCGTGCAATAAGGTGAGCTGCAGTGTGTTTTACTTTACTGTTAATGATAGTTGTGTACTTTCGAGATTTTCATTACATTTGGTCCTCTGACAAGAGTTTGCAAGCCTGATGTCCCTACGAATAATGTCGAGTTAAAATATTCGACTGTAAATGTTAATTAACATTCCAAAGGTACTCTCACGGAGATTAAAATTTGCGCACCTAGCAGAAAACACGCTACAGCCGCGAAACTTTGCATATAGCTAGAGTGTGTGATGGTGTGCAAATGATACACGTTTGGTGCGATTGCGCATGATCACACACACTGTGGTGGCGCTGCAAGCACGAACCGGCAGCCTTATAAACCGGCGTGCAGTCGATGACCCTTGAAAGCGAAAAGCACCGGCCGACACAGCCAAGAGTGACAAGAATGCTGGATTGACGCCAGAGACGCAGATTTACGCAACTTACAAACGCTGAAAGAGGCTGGATCATCTGGTAGCAAACCTGGAAGGGGAGGGGGGCGGCGCGCCGTATAGCCCGGCACGTGGATCGTTTTGACCATACTGTCCGACTGTGTTGGGAGCAGTGGACACGTGACGGCACTGTTACACGGCGGAGAGGATCAGAATGGACGAGGATGACCACCGGTAGAGAGGATCGACGGATCATGCGCCAGGCACGAACGGATCCCACGAGGACCCGATCCACTATACAGGCAGATGTAGCGGCTCCTGTGTGACCACGAACCATTTTACGATGCCTCTGGTAAGCAAATCTGTGATCCCAGCCCCCTTTATGTGTGCTGCAATTAACACCGGAACATCGTCGGATCCGTTTGCAGTGGTGCTAGGCCACAGCAACGTGGAACGCCACAGACTGGCGACGTGTGATGTTCAGCGATGAGTGCTGCTTCGCTTGGAGGACAGATGATCATCGTGTCCGGGTGTGGAGGTCACCGGATCAACGGAAGAATTCCAACCTCGCTATCGAGCGCCAAAACTTCCCCACTGCATGCATTAAGGTATGGGGAGCCATTGACTTCGATACCCGATCCGCTTTAGTAGTGGTACGTAGATCATTGACACGCCAGCGGTATGTGGATGAGATCCTACGGTCTCGTGTGCTCCCGTTCGTGGCCCTGTATTCCAGGTGTGCTACACCATCAGGATATTGCCCGCCCGCACACGGCTAGGGTTTTCCAGGACTGCTTACATCATGTCCAGACACACCCGTGACCTTCCCGCTCCCTAGACATGTCCCCTATCGAGCAAGTGTGGGACCAGCTGAAACCCCAGCTGCCGCCTTAGCGCACTATCCGTGATTTGGAGCACACCGCGCAACTCATGTGTGCCAGTCTACTGCAGGACAACATCAGGCGTCTGTTCGCCTCCATGCCGGACTGTATTGCAGCATGTATCGCCGCACTAGGGGATGCGACGCGCTATTGAAGATGACTGGACTGCGTGCCACAGATCCCTCTGTAATTGTCGTGCAGCTCTGTTTTTGCCATCATGTGTATCATTCATCTGTATCATTACGTCCATAAAATTTCAGCTCAATCCGATGCTTCCCTCTTGATGCGCAACTTTCATTGTCCGTGAGTTTATGTAGCAAGGAGAAACAGCCGTTTCTGCTGGTGGCGGAATTCGAACACACATTTTTCCATTTCGGAGCTGTTGTTCTACCGATTCAATCACGCCGCCAAAGCTTATCTGTACAACTTGCCGTTTGACTCGCGGCACCTCAGTTGTATGTCATGCATACCATCATACCACTTCAGAAACGTAAAACAGCAATTAATCCCGTGGCCTCTGGGTGAACAGAATTTCAAGCCGGCAAACGTACAGGCGTGCCTCACAAAAAAATCATATGAATTGAATATGTTCGCCGAAAATTTCCGAACACGTACCAGTACGCCGACAAGACACGTGTGGTTAAATGAATGACACAAAAATGGCAGAAAGTCGTCGATATACAAGAGCTGGATATCATTCTAAAATCGATTTCCACACTGGTTTGCGCAGTGTGATCGCAGAGTAACGTTACATATGACATAAGAAAAGGAAATGAACCAAAGTGCCGAAGCACAGGGAGTAAAGATCATTTACTTCGCAGAGGGCCTGTACTTTACCCGTTCACCACGACGAGCTGCTACTGGTACAGAGGTGTAACCCCCATACGAAACACTTGCATAACGTGGTGCAAATCTCTTGTTGTCCCATTTTATGTAAAGATCTTGTAAACTGTTCCTTATGAAAACTTAGGAAAAACGTGGCAGACAGTTTTGATTGTGGAAGATATGATATGCAAAAATAATTTTCCAAAATCTGGATGTGTATGCGTATATAGCAAGAAAAATGGTTTCTTGGTATTCTAGTCTTCATCGTGAAAACTGTGTGTTAGTTGAAAGAGAAAAATGGCATTCGTTGTTAAAGATGTTCGACGGGTAAAACATTTTTCAATCTGATGTTTATATACAAAAATATTGAAGGTGAAGAGACAGAGGCGCCTGTCATGTGCTGAAGAGATGCTTTATTTCCTGCAGTTTGTGGCAGTACACGTTCTGGTCATGTGAGAAATGAAGATGTATTACATGTATGATGTGAAGCGAAATGTTTTCCGTGGGATGAGGGCAAATATTCTGAGATGGTTTGGTCATGTTTAAAGAATGAGTGATGAGACGCGAGTTTATTTAGCGTAAGTAACGGAAAGGAACGGTACAAGAAAGCCAAGAAGATCATGGAAGACCAGATTCATTAATATCTGCAGAAAAGACGATGAGTATGAAATACAAAGGTTTTGTGTCGCGAAGGATGTCAGTGAAGCTTTAATTGTGAACCAAGATCGCTGCAATAGGAGATGTTTAATACATGACAGTAAATGAAATCTAGCACTATCAGTTTTAATTTGGGATATGTGATTTCTTTGTGTAGCTAATATATGAATTTCAGAGAATACTTATTCACGTTGTTTGGAGATTTAAGGACCTTCGTGAGCAATTCGATGGGCTATAGTCAGTCACCCGTCCCTAATTTAGGGCCACTGGTTCCAGGGAAGGGAACAGCTAGTATCATAAGACAAATACAACATCCATGCTTCACCTGGATCTATGAATCTCGGAGAATTACTTAGTTTTGTTGTTGTGGGAGGGGAAGGGGTAAACGACCTCCGTGAGCAACTAGCTCGGCTAAATGCAGTTGTGTGTCCCTAATTTAGGTCCTCTGGTTCTAAGGAAAGGAAAAAGCCAGTAGCCTAAGACAAATACTACATCGACGCCTCACCTGAATCTATGTATCTTAGAGAACTACTTACTGTTGTTGTTGTAGTATGGGGGCTTGACGATCTCCGTAAGCACCCAGCAGAAACACAAGTGTTGGGAAGCTGCTGACCAGCAGCTGGCAGTGATGGGTAACTGTTGGCTGAAATCTGCCGCCCACGGCCCGGTAGCGGTTCGTTGATGGCAGCGCCATTAGTTGGCAGCCACCAATGGCCCTGCAGCATCACCGTGAATTGCTGTTCTTCAAGCAAGTGCTACTAGTGGCCCG
This sequence comes from Macrothele yani, assembly GCA_039090855.1. Lineage (NCBI taxonomy): Eukaryota > Metazoa > Arthropoda > Arachnida > Araneae > Macrothelidae > Macrothele > Macrothele yani. The sequence continues at coordinate 45,095,416 of CM076995.1, forward strand.
TAGCTGGCAACTGATGCAACTCCAACACCATGTGGAAGCAACGGGACTGAGAATGCGCAGAAGCAACATGTGCTGTATTTCTAGTGGTACCAGTTAGTTAAAGACGACGCTATCGCATTGTATTATTTCAGTGGATGTGAAGAAAAAAAAAAACACGTGTAGAGAGGCGATTTGATTTACTATAATGAAACGCCACGTCGACGATGATATCAGATTAAGCCATGAAATACACCCACTCCATTCCCATGAGTAACAAGAAATAATTTCTGTGTAATCATTCGTTTTAGCACATACTAAACCGCTTGAAACAAGTCCTGGAAAAACATTAAAATAACGTTATTTTGGAAAAAAGAAAAAAAGAAGAATTATATGCGTACAAAACTTATCAATTATTTGAAAAGAAAAAAAAACATCGCTATGCGGATATAATGTACTCATCAACGGGTTGAATACACAAGACTGGAGGAATTCACTTCTAAAAATAACGAGAAGTAAAATAAAGTATCTTTCCTCTTTATAGCAAATTTAGCTTCGGACAGCGGAAAAGATACAACGTTAAAAATGTAACCAAATGTTACATGAACAGGTAAATATATTTATTCAACAATCGCCTTTCAGGACGACAAGGACAACTCGAAACTTTGGAAACCGCCTTTAACTTGGTAACTTGTTGAAAACGAGTAAAGTTTCCTTAAGGTAAAAAAAAAAAAGGTAATTTGAAAAAATAAATTTGTGAAATATATGAAACTGACATTTATGAAAAATACCTCGCAATATTGCAAATTTAAAAAGCGAACCATTCGTTACACATCCCGCAAGAAAGAGTATCAGCTTCAAGCAAACGCTCGTGCGTGGCAAATCAGTGCCGTTATTAGAGCGCCCGCTTCCCACGCAGACAGCACTTGGTTCGTTTCCGAACAGACGTATTTCAGGACCAGTTGAGAAAATTTTCCCAGCGCAATGCAGAAGTTTCGTAAGGTGAAAAAAAGTAGTTGTAGCTTTGGGAAACTGCGGTTACCCTTTATTATTATTATTTTTTTTATGGCCACTACTGGGAAATTGGCGGACAAGATTCGGCAAGCCATCAGTTACATCACGTGATTGCCGGATGCCACTCCTGGAAAACTAGCGGAATACATTAGGCTATCCACCATTTATGGAAAGTGCTTGCAGGGCCGCTGAAGGGCCTCTTGCGGCAGCTACTGCCTGTGATGGATAACTAATGGCCCTCTTCTGGCATATGACAGTTGATAGGGTGCCATTGTTGGCCGCTGCTAGCCCGAACTGCTGGCCCATGTGGTGGCCGCCCGGACATTTTATTGACGGTTGGGCGGCGGCAACATAGTGCTGTGCCACTGCTCGCTGTGCTGGCCCAGCAAGACGGTTTTTGTTGGCAACTAAATGGGATGTAAGAAGTCGCTTTTCCCTAATTTAGAGTCGCTAGTTCCAGGAAAGACGAAAAGCCAGTACCGTAAGACAAATACAACATTCATGCCTCACCTGGAACTATGCATCCTAGTGAAATACTTAGTGCTGTTGTTGTTCGGGGGTGGGAGGCTTAACGATCACCGTGAGAAACGCGTCCCTAATTTAGGTTTAGGGCCAATGGCTTCAGGGAAGGGAAAGAGCCAGTACCGTAAGATATATGCAACATTTATGCCTCACCTGGATTCGGGCCCATCTCGTAGGAATGATTAGAGGACAGTGCTTAGACAACTGCACCACGGGGTCGGCTACTTAATGATATGTATGTACTAATAGGAAATATCGTACCGAGCGCTGATTCTTGAAAATGAGCATTTGGACAACGGTAAGCGGCATTGTGCTTGTGTTGTGCTACGAGAACGAAAGTTTTACATCACGAATTCACAATAGTAAGTCATGAATACTGAATTAAGCTAGTCCTTCGTCAAATATCAAAGCACAATCCGAGACTATCAAGTAGCCAAATGTTGAAGTTCACAATAGGAGATATACACGCATTTCGAAAGTTCAGTATTTACCGAAGCTTTCATAACTACCGAAGTTTGAAATGATACTACAAACTAATTGAATAGAAAGTAACATTTAAAAAATCAAGGGACACAAAAATTGATCGTACGATACGTCTCAGCATCGGAAGGTCGATTTACAAGAAATTTGGTGTTAAACACTCTTACGTACCAATACGGGTTCAAAGCATTACTGTGAATTGTAATAATTATCAGGGACGGATTCAGAAGCTTAACTTAAGAAGAAAGGGTGCTTCGGTCTAAAAAAGAGATTGATAAAGAGACTTGCAGAAACCCCCCCCCCCCCCACACACACACAGACACTGGCAGTACTGTCCCTCCCTGACATTGCATGACTTTTTAAAAACATTTTCCGTTAAAAAAGTGCTACATTTTTAAATCACAGAGTTGGAAAAGCAACTAAATAATCAGCGTCAATCGCCTGCTTTGAGAGGTAACAAATCCCTGCTTTTAAATATCAAGTCTGGATACAATGTTTCAAAATAAAACTGAGCCTTTCACTTCTGACGGCTCAATGTAAATAGAAAAATTAATAGCATGAATCATCAACTAATTCGTAAGCAAAATGATTCATAATTCTTCTTTAAAATATTCGCTTTTCCTTTCCCAATGCAGAATTTCCACTACTTTTAAAGGGAACTTGTTTCTTTCACTTTCATAAAGTCATTTTTGTGCCGTTCATTGCCATACTGGTGATTTTCTCTTTGTGAAAATATTATATGAAATAAAACGCACCCGTTGCTTTCCACGATCAGTTAAGATCTCTGTCCCCTTCTGCTCTTCTTAGCTTCCCCTGTTTCTGAAATTCCTAGTTTTTATTTCTTTTTATCCCCTCTCTCTCTCTCTCTCTCTCTCTCTCAAGCTAGAACGGAACAGTTAATCTCCAAAATCACAGTAAATTTTAATTACAATTTTTTTTTACAAAATCTTCATTTGTTTCTATAATTTTACAAAAATAAATACATAATTATTTACGATGTTTGCCATTTGAAAAGGAAAAGAGAGTTTAGATGGGAGCGATCTCTCCAGTCGCCTCCGATGAACACACTACTGTTAGTTATAGTTAATACAGCTGTTGTCGAACTCGATGGTTTATATGCAGTGCGAATGAAGATGGAATAAATTTTCTGAAGTACATTCCGATAGTCACTTGCGATGAGGAACTGGCGTAACAGACAATGCCTATGCAAAAATAATGTACGGTAAATTTAAAAACTGTACACATATGTACAAATCTAGTACATATGTTGGTGTGTCATGAAATTTTCGTCGAGGAGCATCTACTAAATCCATCTAAAAAAATACTACGCACAGCTTAGAAGACTGCATATACACTATATGGACAAAAGTCACCGGACACCTAGAAGAGAAACACAACATAGCAATTAATGACATACATAGTATGGTGTCCATCCACGTTTGGCCTTAATGCATGCACTTACCCTTCTAGACATGCTTTCGACAAGCTTTTGGAACACAGCAATAAGTATGCGCTTCTATTCAGTGCATAATGCTGCCGCTAACTGTTGCTTAGTACTAGATCTTGGTTCCAAACTTCTTATGCTACACTCTAATTCATTCCACAGGCGCTCCATGGGATTAAGATTAGGACTCTGTGCTGGACAGTCCACACACAATACGGAATTATCATCAAACCACGCCGTAACAGTCTTTGCTTTATGGCTCGGTGCATTATCCTACTGTTACCAACAAGGCTAGGTTCCATAGTATTGCCACGGAGTTGGTAAGGCATAATTGTCCAGAATATCGAGGTAGACGTGCTGGTTAACAGGTTTGTTCCCGATAACCAATGGGCCGGGATCAGAGCACGAAAAACAGTCCCACACGAGTACACTGCCAGTTCCATACTTTACCGTAGGATTAGTACACTGTGGAAAATAGCGTTCCCCCGGCTGCCGCCATACCCACACACGGCCATCAGACTGATGGATCGTGTATCTGGATTCATTAGTCCATAAGACCCGTTTCCATTGATCTGCGGTACACGATAAATGTTCTTTACACCATGCTGAACAACAAGTAACATTCCGAGAGGAGAGGATATAAAAGGCTTATGAGCAGCCACACGACCACGGTTACCCATGGATTGCAGTTCTCTGTGCGAATGGTACGTGTACATACCGAGGTTCCAGCATTTTTATTGACCCGTGCACTGAGGTCTTGTGCAGTAATTCCGTCGATTAGCTGTAACGACTCTCCTGAGGCTTTGAAGTCATCTATCACTGATTTTCTTTGGTCTGCCAAGGCGTGCCATGTGTCTTCCGAAGTCCTCTATCACTGATTTCCTTTGGTTTTGCTGCTTCAGGCGCGCCATGTGTCTTCCACTTTTTCAGTACATCCAAAACGACTTGGGTATGTTTAAAAGCCTCTCGGTTTCTCTTATGGACAACCCACTAGTATAACACCCAATAATTTTACCTTTCTCAAAGTCAGTTCTCTCCCGCCGTGATGTTTTCATTCAAAGTCAGCTGCAGGCTTGTTTTTATACCGTTTGCAGCTGTATTGCGCATCTTAACAACGTAGCGGATCTGTTCATTTACTTTTCAAGGGTGTCCGGAGACTTTTGTCAATATGCTGTATGTTTGATGTTCATCTCAATACTTTTGCGGGTATGGATATTATCAGCGATTTATATAACCGATTAACTGAAGTGTTTCATCTATGCGAGCTGGTTTGAGTTAAGAAGAAACGGCTCGATTTCATGAGGGGCGAATCTTGAGCGATTCGCCCCTCAGTGTCGCTCCTGCGTGCTTTCAAAATTTCAAACACCCACCCTCTTCTTTGTTCCTTTTGGTATAGTATGTAATATTTTAGTTGTCCGACTGTGGTTAGTTCTTCTAGCAATATTCTCAGCTCATTGCCACTTGATGATCTTAAGTCTGATTATGATGCTTCCACTTTTGTTATTTCCTTAATTCGTGAACTCCTTTCCCTACCTTACTTGGTTATATGAGGTATGCATTGCTCCATGCTTATTTGAGTTGACTTCAGCCTCTCTATGTTAGTTAATGATGCAATGATCTGCCCACTTATTTGCACCACACAAAAAAGGTAGACGACTGATTTGTCGGTGTTTTGGGAGAAGCGCAATATCTTCTCATAAAACACCACAATCAGCGTTATTCATGAAACCAAGTAGCGGAGGCCATCAATAAACGAAACACAAGGAAAGATAATTTGGACACTTCTAAACGTAGCCGCTGTACTAAGAATTGCTGATATTCCAGCTGTTTATTTACAATTGAACTCGCACAGGAGGTGTGAGAAGAAGTCAGAGAAAATCGTAAGCATGAAGAAAAACAGTGATATGTAATTCAAAACAACATTTCGTACACTAAAGTTTGCGACTTCCCGAGGATGTGCTTATTAGGGCGGCACCAGTCTGATAATAGTTTTTCTTTCTTTTTGATATAGGTATTTCTTTTTTCCCTTTGTTTGTTATTCAAGTGCATTTTTAACTTTTTTATGAGTGACATAACTGGAAACGAGACACTCTGTAATACATGCCTCGAAGTGTTTTCTCGATACCTAATTTAAGTCTTTGGAAGCTGAAATTGGTCATTTTATTGATTTTCGGCTGTTTACGAGTTATAAACGGTTCTCATAATTCATTATAACGAGAAATATCTTTTAATCTAATAAAGATGCTTTTATGCAACAAAAAAGCAAGTAAACACAGGATGTGAATGATCGCAGAATTTATGTTCCCTCAATGTTTATAGGGAAGGTGAAGGCAAAAGGAAAAGAAAATTTCATTTATATTTTATATTTTTGCAATACGAAATTTGTGTCAACTGAAATGTACCGAAAATCACTTATAAAAGAGGTCAGGGTCGATAACAACTGAATTTCACCAAAATGTTCTGAAATAGATATATTCCAAAGTTAACACAAATATGAATATTCCGGTACTCGTTAGATATTCCTGGGATCCATGTGAATCCTTAAAAGTGAAGGTATAAAGCGATGCTCTAAGCATCCATAGGAAGACCAATGGTTTCAGCAAGATGGTGAGCCACCCCATAACTATGGTCAGGCACAAGAATACTTGGATGCTCAATATTCTAACGATGTATTTGTACCAATGGCCTAATAAAAGATTCTACGATTTCTCCAGATTTGGCTGCATGAGATTATTTTCTGTGGGGCCTCTTAAAAACAATTATTTATTCGGACGAATTACATATAATGAACGTACTGCAGCAAAGAATATGTTCAGAATGTAGCAGATTACCTACCAGAAAAGCATTTTCAGCTGCATATAAAGCACTAATCTCAAGATTCGAGCTCTGCGTGCAGAACAATGGCTATTACATTGAAGATATCTTTTAATGCAACTGCAAGTTGTTCTTCCTTTTCTGTTTTGCATTAGCGCAGGAAACCTCTTTATTAAAGACCGAATTTATCATTAGAAATGAACGCAAATCAAATCATAAAACGAACAACATGTAGTTCTTCCTGAAATGATGCTTCCCAATGGTTTAAAAGAGAGAATTTCAGGCAAAACATGTAACTCTAATTTTGGAGAGCATGCGCCATAAAAATACACAAAAATGTAACTGGTGTTGCGGTTTATCACCCTACTATTTAGTAATATACACCGATGTGTCATTACATTATGACCACCTACCTATTAAGCTGTAGGATTCCCTTTAGCCCACAAAACAGCAACCACTCGGCAAGGAATCGATTCGATGATGTGCAATAGGTATCCTTGGGTATCTAGCAGGGCAATGTCAACAGCAGGTCCTTCACTTCCCGTGCATTTCGGGGTAGTGGTGATTTAGCGCAAAACCGATTTTCCAAGTCGAATCACTAATGTTCGATTGGATTATGGTCAGGTGAATTTGGAGGCTAGGACCTTAACAGAAAGTCACTGGCATGTTCCTCGAACCACTCCTTCACGATTCTGGCAGTTTGACATGAGTTGGTGATGGCCGTCACCAGCAAACAACACAGTTGCCATGAATGGGTGAACTTGATCCGCAAACATGCTCAGATACCTGACAGCTGTCAAGGATTATGCTTTTGGAATAACGTGGCCTAAAGTACACCCCCCCCCAAGAAAAAAGACATCGCCCCAAGCATAACACCGCCGACACCTCCGTTGGTAATAGGGGTATCTGCTCTCTGCCGTCTACGTGATGCATTCGTCAGACTAGGCCACTTTCTTCCAATCATCCACGGTCCAATCTCGATGAACTTGGGCCCATTTCCTACATTCTTGGCGATGAGGTGCAGTGAGCATGGGAACCCAGCTGGGTCTCCGGCTACGCCGGCACATGCGCAGAAGGCTGCGATGAACGGTGTGTTGTGACACATTGTCCTGATCACCACTGCTGTAGCTGCGGGTGATTTGTCGCACTGTAGCCCTACTGTCGTTGTGAAACAATGGCCGACATTCTCCGCTCCCCTCTCTCATCAATGATCTGCGGACGACACACGGCAGGACAACGGTTCGTCGTTTGGCCATCTGTGCACCACTTTTGATACGTACTCACTACAGCTGAGCGTGAACATCTCACAAGCAGCGCCGTTTCCGAGATCTTAGTTCCAAGGCGCCGTGTCATTACAGTTTGTCCTTTATCAAACTCCGGTAAATCGGCAGCTTTTCCCATTCTGACTCCGATCACTCTACTAACCGAAAGCAGGTATATATACTGCTCTGTGAAATTCACTTGCGCCATCGTTCGGTCTCCAGGCGCAATCACTTCTCTAGGCTGGGGTGGTCATAATGGAATGGGCCATTGGTGTATTTCTGGGTTAGTGTTGAATTTTTTGAGCTGAGGGAGAGCTGGATTAGGGTTAACTTTGAAATCCTTCATTTTCTGACATTTTGGGAAAATTCGATTCTGTTTTCGACAGCGAGCACTTTGTAATAAACGCTTTCATATACGATGTCAGTTAACAAAACTTGAATTATAAAAACAAAAGATAACGGCGATTTTTTTTTATCTTTACCTTTCCCGCAAACATGGTAAATAACGTAAATTCTACCATCTCGGATAGCCTCCTGTAACTTGATTTTACTGTTTTTTTTGTTGCATTGCAATTAGCTTATTAGATAAAAAAATATTTCATTAGCAGACGAATTGTGAGACACCTTGTATGTGTTTGTAAGCAGATGCATTTGTATATGTGCGTGATGCTATTTTCTCTTTCATGTTTTAAAAAATGAACTAAATTAATTAATAAAAGTATTTTATTTGAATTTCGGGGGCGTTTAATTTGCGCAAGGTCTTCTTTGATTAGATTTCACCATTCTGCCAATTTTGACGAAGTAAGTGTCACAAAGTAATTTGAAACAACTCGCCGAAACATCTTATGCATTTAGTTGAAAGAAAGAAGGTTATGAAATGATTGTTAAAATGCAAGTGTGAGAGTTATAACGAAGTAAATTTCTCCGTCACTTTGGTCCACGCCGGGGATCGAACCCGGGTCCTCTTATTCCGGAACAAGTCGCTCTACCAACTGAGCTACGCAGACGTTCGTTTTTGCTGCTATCTGGTTATATGTTGCATGCGTCCTGCGGGACAGGCACGTCACAGAGTATACTACATGCATCCCTTCTTAAAGCTTTTAAAGCTTCATTATTTGAAAAAAAAAAGAATGTCATGCGTGTGATAGAACTGTCAGGTAGTCTTTTTTATGGATTCATATCGGGAGTAGCTGATATTGGCAAATAGCAATTTCTCAGCTGGAAAATTTAATCATTTTTCTGTTCTTTTATTCCACCGTTAAAACGTATACAACTATCATATAGCGTTTATTAAAACTCTTGAAATTTTTATTGCATTTCTCAGTAATCGCCATTCAGCTCTAAAAGACGCAACGAAGCATTTGGGATGGAATACTGCAAACCCATTAATTTTGCTTTCTTTGCAATTCAAGGAATTTGGTGCTACTCACATTAAAGCTGTAATCTCATAACTAGAGCAGTAATTGAAACAACACCGTTTTCCTTGTTTAGGGTTCCATTTCTCAAAACAATTAAGAAAAACATGGGGAGACATAGTTTTGGCAAATGCCTTCTAACTTATGCAAAATGGTACATTCCGGAATTCCGCTTGAAGAATTTACCACGACAGTTTATTCTTAAAACGGCAAAATAAGCATTTACATCAGATTCCTCTCCGGCGATCTAAGGCGGAGGGTTTGCACGCCGCGAATAAGTACGAAAAGCTTAATCTCATTCGAAATTCTGAATATTTATGCCTTCTCGGGAGAGGAACCCCTTGTTTATTAGCTCCACTTATGATCGCGAAGATATGAAGGCAACATTGGTGAAGGAAATTAGGACCGTATATCAAAGATACGGCAAAGCAAGTTCATTAGCAAAGTCGTTTTGGAACCAGAGTTTCGAAGCAGTCAAAGTTAATTATACAGATTCGTGATAGTTTTAATCGCGTCAAACGCCGGCGTAAGTTGAACGTCGGGGAATCCGATGAGCTTCATAGGTCCAAGTTCAAAGGCGGGGTAACTTTCCGGCCACTTTGCATAGCTTCGACACATGAGCACACGAAGGTAGGTGCTCGGAATATTTTGGATAAATCTTCAGTACGCGCATGAGCGTGTGGTGGATATAAATTTAGAAAAGGGTGTTTGGAGTCAATTGCAAGCTCCGATAAAGATGTGTCTACTTCATCAGGAGATTACGCAAGTACCAAATACTTGAAACAGTCTACTGAAGCATTTCTCAATTTTTTTCCGAAACACAGTTTGTTCCGTTGAACACATATTACATCTTTAAAAATACGCAGGTGGCTCACTTCTTATGCCAAATTTAGGTACTCCATATCTCAATACAAACAAAGTCGTTAATCAATTTAAGAATAATCAGATTCGGTTTTCATTTACATGTAAATTACAGGTCTGGCTATACCAGTAGGAAATGATCCCAGACTTCTGAGATCTGCGAAATGTTAGAACTGTTTCGTGGCAAAGTGTGCTTATTGATACTTGTCCAAAAGACGGAAAATTGATAATTATGAAAATTGGAAACGAGTCAAAAATTTTGTACCCGGACCCGGCCCTCGCATGATTGGACCCGACCCGGTAAAAATCTGCTTTGAACTATAAATTTGAATATATCATCATCATCGAAAATCATTATCAATCCACTGCTAGATGAAGATCTCCCCACCTTTCTTCCACAACGGACTGTCTTCGGCCAGTCTCCTCTATCCACCCATCTCCCACGTGGTCTTCTTCTGGGTATTTTCCTGTCCCTTCAAATTTAGTCTGAAATTTTGGTTGTTCATCGGTGGTCCGTTCTCCTGGCAATAAGCCGAGCCCCATTGCCATCTCAAGGATTTTACTCTAATCATGATGTCTTCAACTCTTGTTATTTTTCTTATCATGAGATCCTCTTTTTATCTTTCTTGCTTACACCAAGCATGCATCTCTCTATGCTTCTTTCAGTTGCCTACAGTATTTGTGTGTGGTTTTTAGTTAAGGTCCACGTTCCTGCTGCGTACGTAAGCACTGGCAGGATGCACTGATTAACCACTTTTCTTTTAGGACAAGATGGCATATTGCTCTTAAAAATCACACTGTTTCTTCCAAAAACTCTCCAACTCAATAATTTGAATTTAATAATCCGAAGATGAGTTAATAATTTCTTCATTAATGTGATCCTCTTTGCATATCTGCTGCCTAAGGTAAATGTAGGAATTGGTTATCCCCAGCTTTTCCCCGTCAACTGATAAATCTTTATTCTTTGTAAAAGCATTGTACGTCAGTTTTGTCTTCTGAAAGTTCATTTTGAATCCCTATTTCTGTACCCTTCTGAGCAAGTTCTTGGATCATACTCTGCACCTCTGAAGTATTATTTCAAAGATCTCTGAAATATTTTTTTTTGCTATTAAAAAATAAAATGGAAATGAAACCGGGTCAAAATCGAGGCAAAAACACCTTGATCCGACCCGTTTCACCCGCAAGACATTGTCGACCCGGTGACCCGTTTCCGTCTTTGGAAACTATATGTAATAAGTCTGGTAATGATTAATATCAATATACAGTACTTTGGAATAATTCACGCAGATTGAACGGTAGTGCATCTAGATGGCTGATGTCTCGTTAGAGATCATCCTACAAATGCTGCATGAGACTAAAACCCGGAAAAAGTGGTCTCTTGTGAAGCAGGGCAAAGTATGTCGTATTTCTGAATCCACTTCGAGAAAGCTTGGGCACGGTTACATGATGCATGGCCTTTGTGGAACTATCAGTAACCATGGAGGTACAGAGAAACCACGGTTGAGTTATCTTAGTATTAAAAGAAATCCGTTTTGTTGCACGATGACATTTATTCAGCTAAAAAATGAAATCTATATACAGTTAAAAAACACATGAGCACTTTCGGTGTCACATTGACATTTTCATCAGATGTAATTTCACCATGTGGCTACATGCTGGTCTTAAGTACGTGGAGTAGATGCATCATGGGAAAGGTAATGTCAATGTCACATGATATACCAGATAACAAGACAATCAAAAAAAGGCATAGTTAGCCAATGATCACTTAACAGAAGCAATTGCTATTGTGCCGTCCTTCCCAACAAGATTGCTCCAAGGTTCAGGTAAAACATAAGGATAATAGTCATTACAGCAACGTGTTTTATAAGCCGAAATATAGAGGCTTTCTGCAAATAACAAGGAATAAACAGAGTTAGGTGTGTTTATGATTTTAGCGTTGTCCCAGTCTGGGATGGAATTTCCAGCACTTATGGTTCTTGCAAAAGAAATCAAAGTGATTATATTAAAAAAATGCTCAATGCCATTTCTAGTGTCCCTCATGTAATAGTGAAACGAGACCCCACCAGGGCTACTGTTAGTGCTTTAAGCCGCCTTAAGAACTCTTCAGCTCCTCCGGACTCCTTTTCAAAAGCCTTCAATCCATCCCCCGGCTGCCATGTGCCTGATTTATTTGGTAGATTAAAACTACACAAGGAAGGGTACCCTATTCGCTCTCTTGTGTCAGGTTACATTGCCCCCCACCCGACCTTTGGAAAAAGCTTTGGCAAGTTATCTCACCAAATTTACAGTGAATTCTTCCTACTCAATAAAGAGCACCACACAAGCTATTGATAGGTTAAAGTTAATTCAGCCACTACCAAATTCCTATTTTTTGGCGTCCCTAGATGTAGTTTCTTTATACACGAATGTACCTATGGAAGCTACATTTCAGTTGATTCAGGCTTTGCTCATTGATTCCGACATTCCTGCCAATGATATTGCTTTCATAATGAATGCTCTTCATCTCATTAAAAAGCGTTCATTTTTCAAATTTCAGAACATATTTTACCAACAAACCGACGGGTCAGCCATGGGTTCACCTTTATCCGCAGTCTTAGCAGAAATTCTTCTACAGCATATTGAAAATAAAGTCATACAAGAATTCCCACAAAAACCTAGTCTCTATATCCGTTACGTTGATGACATCTTGGTAATTTGGCCATATACCATAAATCAGTTACAGCAGTTTGTCAACGCTATGTCTGCTCAATACCCCTCCATCAAACTCACGGTAGAACTTGAAAATAATTTCGTCTTACCTTATCTTGACTTTCAAATTACTCGTACCCCTTCTGACAATTCCCTGTCTTTTGCCGTTTATCGAAAACCTACTTCCACACCCACTCTAATTCCGTACAATTCTGCTCACATTTTTCAGCATAAAATTTCTGCTCTGCACTTCCTATTTAGAAGAGCATATTCACATTCTTCTAGCCATTTCGCCAGAGCTCAAGAACTACAATGGATATCATCCCTCGCTAAAAACCATGTTTACCCGGACAACGTTGTTAAGGGAGTGCACAATAAAGTACGGTTTTCTATGTCAACTGCTTTAATTAGTGAGCAAATGCCTAAAAAGTATGTTGGATCTGTTGATTTTAATCCACATATTGTAAACCTCCTTACCAACATGTGTTCTCGTCATAAAATTCAATTTGGAATACGATCATGCAATCTATATACCATTATCCGCAATGATCGTGACAAAATTGACGAAGGGAAAAATGGGGTGTGTATGTTATTCCTATGCTCGACACTATCTCTGGTGAACTAAACAATCATTATGTGGGTTCTACCAAAAGAAATTTGGATTTGAGATTAAATGAACACAGATATGATCTAAAAATGAATCACCAAAGCACCTCTTTTGCAAGAACCATAAGTGCTGGAAATTCCATCCCAGACTGGGACAACGCTAAAATCATAAACACACCTAACTCTGTTTATTCCTTGTTATTTGCAGAAAGCCTCTATATTTCGGCTTATAATACACGTTGCTGTAATGACTATTATCCTTATGTTTTACCTGAACCTTGGAGCAATCTTGTTGGGAAGGACGGCACAATAGCAATTGCTTCTGTTAAGTGATCATTGGCTAACTAAGCCTTTTTTTGATTGTCTTGTTATCTGGTATATCATGTGACATTGACATTACCTTTCCCATGATGCATCTACTCCACGTACTTAAGACCAGCATGTAGCCACATGGTGAAATTACATCTGATGAAGGTGTCAATGTGACACCGAAAGTGCTCATGTGTTTTTTAACTGTATATAGATTTCATTTTTTAGCTGAATAAATATCATCGTGCAACAAGACGGATTTCTTTTAATACTAGTGTTCATGCACGAATTATAGTGAGTTATCTTAATCGGAAATAATGTTTATGTTCTCACGAGCATTCAAGCGTAAGTCTACTTGGATCAAGAGGCCTAAACTCTCCCATGAAAACATGTACCACAGCATTACACTGCCTTCTTCAGCTTGGATTATCGTTACTATGCATGACGGATCCATGCTTATGTGCTGATGCCTCCAACACTTCCATATATATGGTGTTGCCTCCAACTCTTCCATCTACACATTGTGTATATGGTGTAGTTCTAAAAAGTACGCAAGGTTACATGATATTTTGATAATTATTTAGGTTCCACTTACCTTCGAACCTATTGGAAATGTAGTACCTTGCATTCTTTAAACCTCCTTATTGTATTGGCAGGTCTTCTGCTTTTGTAAATATATACGCTGAAATATACGGCACACCGTACACGGTAATGTCGTTTGGCATTTCTCCTGAACCCGTATTCTCTGTGATTTAACTCACTGCATCGCGTCTCTTGGTCCGTACAAACACATATACCCTCAGCTTACTTCTGGCGCCGATTAACCATATCCCACCATAGGCCATGCATTTAATTCCAATATTTTTAACTGCGTCAATCATTCTCTGCATTTGTGCTGTTTTTGCTCAGATTTCACAAATTCAGCAGTTCTGTATACAGTTGCACTATAATCCTTCCCTCAGAGTACTCGCTGTCACCCCACTCTCAAAGTCCATTACATCACGTGACCTTCATAGACCTTCAGTAACGTATTCTGAAAGATGTGATCAAGTAGCCTTAAAGTAACGAGCATAACTGATGATGCATTATTCAAACCGCATAGAATGATCCAGAGAGTCTGGCATAATTTCCTACTATGTGCCCACCTTTTTTTAACCAAAAAGTCTTTACGACATAAGCGGCCACTATATAATTTTGCAAATACTTCCATTGCATGATTACGTTCAAAGTTTGTTAGACAAGTCACTGGATGATCATTAGTCTTGAGTTGAGACTTGGAAAGTGTGTACTCTGAATTTCACATTTTGGGATATTTGCTAGCAGCGGTGAATGACCGGTTATGCTGTTCTAATTTATATGGTTATGTTCCATTCACGTAACGAACAACAATTTGCTAACCATCTATTTTGGCTTTATATTCAGTTCACAGAGAATCAACTATCTAATCTTCTGTACTTACCAAAGGGTATTTTTGTGCGCTAAAAGATATTCTGTGATTTCAATATACTTTAGACACGATAGATCATTTTCATGTTCATGGATATGATCTCTAGCTCAATCTTTCTGCAGCCAGAGCCGCATGGTTTGTTTATTTCCGACATTTTCAGCGGTAAAAATGCTGCTTGAGGAGAAAAATTTATATCGAATACTAGGAATAAATTCTTTAAATCAGAAAACATGAACAGTCTTTGCTGCCTAAGAATATCTTCATTGAAAACAGTAATTCGCATGAAATTGTTATAGAATGCCTGGTTTATCGCAAATAATTTTGCGTGTGTTGTAAGATTTGTCTAGTTTCTCTTTCATTTTTGGACGGATCTGAATTCCGATTTCAGGGATGATGGCCACAAATATCCGGTTGCTTTAGGCTGCGATTATTAAAACTTGGTCAATAATTTACATTAAATCAGTTTTTGGACCGATTTCACCTCCAAGGTCATTGCAATTTTGGCAAAGAATTTGCATCTAATTCATTTTCCTGAACCAATTTCATCTACAGGGATGTGAAATTTTCTTAATAAGTTTTGCACCAGGATCATTGAGGCCATGCTTAGTTTTTGTCACTAAAGATTTTGTGTGAAAAGTTAGCATTTGCACAACCAATTTGTAAGATCTTATGAAAAGATGAAATCATGTTTTAAAGATCTACAAGGTCTTTTGGCTGGTGAAACCATGTTTGTAATGTCTGGTGGTGGGCTAAAATCGTGGTTTTTAATGTCTACTGAAAAGGTAAAATCATGTTTGTAAGGTCTGGTGACTTGTCGAATGTAAGGCCTACTATAGATATGAAATTATCTTTTCAACTGGCTAGCTGAAACCATGTTCTTGAGATCTGCTGCCTACATCATGTTTATAAGATCAGATGAATACATCACTTTTTCTAAGTTTTCTGGGGAGTTAAAGTCATACCATTTTTTGTAACTGATTTCATTGATATTAATTTATTTAATAATTCTGCACAAGCCGCTTATTTTAAATTATGCTAGTTTTTTCCTAGGAGGTGCAAACATATTCATTTCTTAGCGGAATTTTCAGGTTTTTTAAAAATCTGTTTTGAAATATTAGTTTCGTCTCGGAAAGGATTCAAAGACGCTCATTACAAGCGAATGTGCAGTGCCATGTTTTTTTGGTTTGTTCGCTTGTATGTTTATCGATGGCCATGAGCAACTGTAATGGCTACATAAGCAGTCCCCCGAACTAAATGTAGTGCACCTCTCGGATGGCGCAGTGGTCTAAGTGCTGAATTTTGATCTTTTGTCCAAGATTAGTGCGGGTTCGAATTCCGGTGAGGTATGGATGTTGTATTTGTCATACGGCACCAGCTTTCTTCCTTCCATAGTACCACTGGCCCTAAATTAGACACGGGCGACTGCTTATAGCCCATCGAATTCCTCACAGTCGTCGTTATACCTAAAAAAAAAAATTGGGACAACAGGTCTTAGGGAGGGGGTGAAAGTCAGTATCGTGAGGCAGCGCACTACCCTTGGCTCACACGGTGATCGAAATTGGGCCGAGTCAGAAGAACGGACAAAAGCCAGCTCTCAGACTGATGAGCCTGCGGGAGGGAATCGTAATTGCTAAAGCACCGCCTCGGGTTGAAATGTTTCTGCAGATTATGCATGATTTAATTCGAAAGAACAGATTTTGATTATCAACTATATGTATCTGATTGTGAAAGACCCTATGAAAATTGAGCCGGAATGTAAAAAAAAAACATTTCTTGAACGAGATACAAGTTTAAAATACTCCAAATACGTGGCGACAAGTAAATAAATAAACATATCGCTCTTAACCACGTTCTAGAAACACACAGGAACCGAAAAATTGTAACGCACTCAATTGTTCCGTATATGTAGCGCACTCGGCTAGATATCGAGAGTTTTGTTGGTTCAATTCCACAGCGGCGGCTGAAAAACAATTTTTCGGTTGCTGTGTGATTCTAGAACATGGTTAAGAGCGATGTATTTATTTATTCATTTCTTGAACGTTCGTAGATGTGAAAAATGGGAGAAATTAGGGGCCTTTATGAACGGCAAGGAAGAATGCAAGAAAAAGAAACAACGCCGTTATTCGGGTCAAAAGTCTCCTAATTGACAAAAAGATTTTGGTCTAAAGATGACTGAGAGAGAATAGCATTAAAATACGGGTGTTTTTCGCCTGATATTTGGTTGTTTTCACATTAACGTTTTGCACGGATATCAAAGAAACAAGTAGAAGTTCATCCGCGATGATTCAAAAGCTTCAAACCTCAGAAAGGAGTATTTTTTGTAAAACGTTTTAGCAAAAGTAAAACTGAAGTCTCCAGTCTCCATTAATTACACGACAGAAATTTTTGGATGTTGTGACTGTCAAAGACGAACTTAATGGGTGAGAGCTTCCAAGCCCATTGTAAAATTTTGCGTTCAACTAATTGCCTGGAAACTCTCTCTTAGTATGTTTCGTTTTGGAATTCGCTAATAATTTGTGGAAAATCTGGACTATGATGAAAAATGATTAAAGTCTCAATGTTGTGCTATAAATAAATGATGAAAAAATTTTAGATCATTAACTAAAAGAGAAATATGTAGATAATACAGTTATCTACATATTTCTAAAAAAAATTTAGACCATTTTCCTGAGAAATATGTAGATAATACAGCTGACTCTCGATAAGTACAATCCGAAGGAAGTAGGACTTAACGAGAGTCAACACTTTCTCTCTCTCTCGACGAATATTTTTGGAGCACTCGGAATTGAGGTCAAATGTTTAATGACGTAAGCTTTCAACAGAGATAAGAATGATTTTTGCAGTTGTGTGCGGACGATTTTTCTTAGATGTACTTGACTCCCTCTCGTCAGATGTATTTCGTTGTATCGTTAGATTCCGTGTTTTTGAGAATCACGTGTATCCGCATGCCAAAGTTCTGGATAATCCTATGATGTGTGCTGACATATAAAGTGCCTAGAGGGATCTAATAG
Organism: Macrothele yani; assembly: GCA_039090855.1. Taxonomy (NCBI): domain Eukaryota; kingdom Metazoa; phylum Arthropoda; class Arachnida; order Araneae; family Macrothelidae; genus Macrothele; species Macrothele yani. Next base: position 45,113,265 of record CM076995.1, read on the forward strand.
AGAGATTTTGCATTCGTAAGTTCAAGACTTGTTGACGTTCCTGTACGTTAAAGACAAGTGCTAATTAAATATATCTTTGTTATTTAAGTTATCCGGAGCACGACGTAACGCTTCAAATAGATTCAATAAAAAAGCAGTTAATCTTATGTAATGTTAGGGTTTGGGGGAAGTATTGATTCTTAGCAAATATGTTCAACTAAACACTTAAGAACATTACACGGTATCGCGAATTATGTCGTTCAACCTAAACCCCAGGCTTACGTCCGAGTGAGGCCATGTTTCCAGGCAGATCGTCATTTTCACCTAAATCAGTTCTCCAGCAGGTTGATTCTTTATTCAGAATCCTGCGCCAGATAAAGTCCTCTAGCTATCAAAACTCATAGGCAGTCTTTTATTGATCAGTCCTCGTATTTTCGTCATGATGAACGGTCATGAAAATTTGTGAAACGCACTAAAAGCATTGCTAATACGTAAGGCAACCAACTTTGTGCAAATAAATTCTAGAAATTATGCGTTTTAAGTCCAAAAATAAAAAATCCATAATTTCTAGACTTTCTTTGCACAAAGTGGGTTGCCTTAGTAATAATTTTTGGATTTAAAACGCATAATTTCTAGATATTATTTGCAAAAACTCGGTTGCTTTAGTAGATTATATTACGTGAATGCTGCCACTAAAATCCCCATACAAATAATACATATTAATAAGAAATCTTTAACCAAATGGTTGAAAGAGTGGGAATAACTGAGAGAAAGGCAGAAAGGGGATAAAGAGAGTGAGGAGTTTAAGAGAGAGAGAGAGAGAGAGAGAGAGAGAGGGGGAGGATAAAGACTGACAGAGAGGGGGATAAAGACTGACAGAGAGAGGGGGATAAAGACTGACAGAGAGAGGGGGATAAAGACTGACAGAGAGAGAGGGAGATAATGAGTGACAGAGAGAGAGAGGAAAAGGATAGATAGGGAAAAAGGAGAGTGAAAGGAAGAGAGGAAGAAGAGAGTGAGAGAGGGGGAAATAAAAGAGAGAGAGAGAGAGAGAGAGAAAGAGGGGGGATACAAATAATATGTATTAATAGGAAATGTTTAATCGAATGGTTGAAAGAGTGGGAATTACTGAGAGAAAGAGAGAATGAACAGAGATGGAGATCAAGAGAGATTGGGGATAAAGAGAGTGAGGAGTTGAAGACAGAGAGAGAGGGGATAAAGACTGAGAGAGAGAGAGAGGGAGGGAGAGAGAGACAGAGAGAGAGAGAGAGAGAGAGAGAGAGAGAAAGGCAGAGGGAAAATGTGCATAGGGAAAAAAGAGAGTGAGCGAGGGGGAAAGAAGAGAGAGAGAGAGAGAGAAAGAGGGGTATGCAGTGAGTGAGAGAGAGAGTGGTGGAAGAAGAGAGTGAAAGACAGAGAAATAGTTGTTCTGAAATAGAAATAATTCTTCTAAAATTGCTGCTAACTATTTAGACGTGTAACTCGGTAAAACATCAGCACTAAAACTTCTTAGCTTCCTTTAAAAAGGTATGCAAAAATCGCCATAGATTTCTAACAAATCGAGGAGCTGCATCATCAAAAATAAAAATGGAGAAAAAATCAGTTCCTTCTAAAATGTAAATTCTTCTTCGCTGAATATGTAAAAGATGATACACGTGAAAAAGAGATGGTGCCACGATTTTTTGTATCCCCCAATATTTTGCGTTCCTTCCCAAAATAACAAAATGATTCAGCTTAATATTAATTTAACAGCAGCCTTTTAGTATCTTACAAAATTAAAGGCAGTAACAGTAGCAGAGTTTATTTTTTAAATACCAGGGTCCTGATATGTTTTCGGATAAATAATTACACTGCATTTTAGAAATCGACATCGTCAGAAGTAATGAGCGACTCTTTTGCATTATCAGCATGTTTTCGTAAATATGAATAACTAAACTCATGTGTGGGCTAAGGGAAATAGAATACGAAAGATGTTTAAATCTGCTGCTGAATCAAAGTATCACGTTACAGACTTCCTTTTTTTACAATTTAAATTCTTCTCTGGTTGATTCACCTTGTTGAAAGTGTTTTGATTAGGTGATTTGCCGAAGTTTTAATTTTTGTTCAGGTATCTTGTGTAAATCTACCGTTGTCAATACTTCATGTCATTCTGAAGTAAAATTGCGTTTTCAGGATCCAAATGGAATGTGTTGCGTAAAAAAATAGGTAAATTCATGATGAAAGATAATTTATATTCCTCTTTGCCCCGTCAGCCCATATGACACGTTTTTCACCCGGGTTTTTCTGGAGTCACTATGACTGTTTTCTCATGTTATTAGAAAGAGTATAATTTCCAAAACATGATTCAGTAAAATATTTGTTTTTCCATAGTCGCTGGAATGTCAGCAACTGAAAGTGCATACAATTATCACAAGAATGCACTTATTTTCTTCAATTGTTTGAAAACAAATGTTTACCAGCATAAAGTGACAAAAGAGATGTTGCAGTTTCGGAAGATTTTGGGGATTTAACGATCCACACATGAACATCAAATCCATAAGGGTTAATCGTTCCTAATACATGGCCACTGGTTCAAGGAATAGGATATATCAGCGCTTTAGGCAAGCATTCCTTCTATACCACATATGGAACTTGAGCTCCCGCAATCTTGATACACTGCTCGAACATTTTAGGGGATAATGCGACATCGAATGTAAATGGATGTGTACTTGATGAGTTTGTATTTAAAGCACGATTAGTGGTAATAGTGAATCGAATCATGACAAAAAAGTTAACAAAATAATTATATTGCAAATTTAATGTGCTTTTGAAGAAAAACATATCAACATGTCGCAATGGGACGAACGCAAAATTCTTCGGGAATTGATAAGACGAAACAAATGAAGTACCTCTTGCAGAGCGGGACTTAGACATTCTGAGGTCCTAAACGCAGTTTGAAGTAGAGGTCCCGTTCATTAGCGATATCAAATTGGCTAGCATGCATGTCCAAGTGTGAAAAAATAAACATCTTAATTGCATGGTCGCTACGTTAAACAACTGTATTTCGCGATTTCGCTTTGGAAAAGTATTGATTGCGTCATCATAATTGCATTTTTTTAATGCAAATGTAGTAAGTCTGATACTATAAACACCATAGATAGATGAGACAGTTTTTCTTACCTTGGTGAATTTCTCAAGTAAGTGTTTACCCCCTTCAAAACTGGAAAGCATTTTTCGCAGCTGGCATTTGTTACGGGCATTGTCAAAAAAAAAATTCTAATATTGTTTCGGCATTTGGAAATGTTGATCGCAGTCCATCACTAAGTCAATCAGTCCATCACTAATACACATCCTTTGGATTGCTGACACATTCTACTTTAATGAATATTAAAAACTGAAAATTTCATCTTGAAACTGGTCTATATAAATGTACTCTTTGTATGTCTTCATTAGTTTTAAAACAGGTACCCGCACTTCGTCACTTGTCATCTGAATATTGAAAAACACAGAAAACATGTCTAATAAATCTTCATAGACTTCTACTCTACGAGAAATTTCAGAGGGTAATGTGTTGCATATAACGTAGGACGTTTCTGTCATGAAATATTCTCTGCCTTAGGGAACAACTTAGTTTTCTCTATTCTCATCAAGAAACGTTTTCCTTTTCTTCTGTCGACAATTTTCATCTTAAAATTTATGGTTGTCGGTCAAAGTTTTGGCGTTCGACTTCTATGGATTAAAAATTACTTCTAAAACTTATGATGAATGCTTTTACTGATTTCAGCGAATTCTTATTTTAGGATCCTGGAATTATTTGCTCGTTGTTGTTAAACCTTGCAACACCGCATTCCAAATTCTAAAATACAAAATGTGATTGACATTTGTACACTGGTGTGCAAAAATAAGGAACGAAGAGGCGAAATTAGCTTAGCATAACAGCGGAACAAGCAGGCAAAACGGACCGAAAGACCACTCAGGAGATAGACTAGGGTCCGGTACGGTAGGGCATGCTCATATATGCAGCATGACGTAGAGAGAGGGGGGTTGTCGGAAGGGTATAGAGCACACGGGCGGTGTACGCTCAGCGATTCGGTGAAAGATATTGCACGGTGTACATCGGTTTGAACGACGTCTAGTTGCTGCCACCGTGTGATATGGCCAACAGGCAATCCAGTAGACGACATCTGGATGACTTTACCTGAGGTCGCGTCATTGGGAAGTTGGAAGAAGGCCGAATTGTGACTAGTGTGGCCGAAGAGTTCGGGATCGCTCACAACATCTTTTCACGAGCTTCGAGATTATTTCAAACTACAGGAACAGCTGCCCGAGAGTTTAGCAGTGATCGTCCACGAGCAACCACGGCGGCGGACGACCGGTATGTTGTCCTACAGGAGAGAAGAGACAGACGGCAGATAGCGGGAGAAATCGCAAGCCACATGCAACAGACAACTGGACGTCCGTTATCGCGTTTTACCGTGGCCAGGAGGCTGCACAAAGGTAGTCTATTTGCACGACGACCAGTACGGTGTGTGCCATTAACGCCTGCTCATCGGAGACGGCGGTTTCTGCGGTGCCAGGAAAACAAGAACTGGACATCAGCAATGGGGTCGAGTTCTCTTTACGGATAAGAGTCGATTTAGTCTGACGAGCGATTCTGGACGTATACACATCTGGAGAAAGCAGAGAACACGCAATCACACCTCCAACATCATTGAAAGGGACCGGTTTGAAGGTGGATGAGTTTTCGTTTGGGGCGGTATCATGCTTGGTAGCCGCACTGACGTCCACATCTTCGAAGGAGGTTCAGTCACTGGTGTCCGCTATTGTACCGAGGTTCTCCTGCCTCACGTGCGTATGTTTAGAGGTGCTGTGGGTCCTGAGTTCCTCTTCATGGACGACAACGCTACACCTCATCGTACACTGGCTGTCACAGAGCTGTTGGATAGTGAATATATTCAACACATGGATTGGCCCGTAAAGTCCCCGGACCTAAATCCAATCGAACACGTATGGGACCTTCTCGGGAGACGCTTGGCAGCACGTCACCAGACGCCAGCAACGATTCCGCAGCTGCGATTGGCGGTAGAAGAGGAATGGGCCACGATGCCTAAACAGCTCCTTGACAACCTCGTCCTCAGCATGTACAGACGTTGTAAATCCTGCAACGCAGGCATCGGTGATCGTATTTCTTACTAAAGACTGGATTTTTCTTGGCAGCTGCCTGTCACATGGACGTTTCTGTCTTCTGTCTAGTTGTGTTCGAAGCTACCTTTTCAATAAAGTGCCTTTGTATCCTTTGGATTCCTTAATTGGACGGTTTTGCTCACTTATCATATATTCGTGCATCTTGGGGGTGCTATGGTATGATTTGAGTTGATGTGGAGCACTTCTGCACGACGTTACATTCGAAAACCCGTCTCGTCCTTAATTTTTGCACCACAGTGTATTTCGGAATACCGTGTTCCAAAATAAAAAATATGGTTAATAAAGCTTCTGTTTCATATTCCTGGCATTGTGTGAGCAGCCCTTTCACTTCTAATCGACATTCTGGTTTTTTATCTTCACATGCTTCAATTTCCGTCAACGCATTTTGTTTGTTCACAAAATTGTTTTTTAATGCAAATGTAATATCAGCGTATCCTACCACCTTGTGAAGTAACGCTTTCAATGATAAGGCTTCAGATGCCAAATAAGCATCTAAAACACTGGACGTCAACTTGGTCCCTATCGCCCACTAGTGGGCGATTCAAGCTTTCATGGTGGGCGGTGGAGGGTTTTGTCCGAATTTTGTTCTTCCGCCATATATCGAATACATTGCTAAAAACTTCGCGAGTGTGACTTTTTGAGATATGCTTTTGCAATTTAAATTTGAATTCCATCTCTAAACTTTGAATATAGATAATAATTGAAACAAGGTAATCCATAAATACAGCGTGTTGAGGATAACACAAAACAGGTTTTATTAATGATGTAGATTAATATAAGAATAAATTAAATGCGAAAAACCTTTTTATCTTCTTGCGGAGAATGTTATCTGCAGCGCTAAAACAACACAATGTTAAAGGTTGACAACACAAACACCTGTGTGAAAGCATTTAAAAGTACCACAATAATTCCTGTGCGATTTTTATCGTTACAGAAGAACAACAACATAAAAGTGTTTTACATTTGACGATGTAGTACACGTGTAAATAAAATGATTCGCGTCACCGTTTTTTCCCCTCGAGGTAGTCACGTGACAAACACAAACACAAAAAAAAAACTTAATTGAGAGTCGGGTTGTGTATATAAACAAACACATCTGTGGTGTGTGGGAACGGATACTTTCTCACGCAGTTCTCAAGGGGCGACTTCAGCTCAACGTGCTTTTAATATTGCTTTGCTTTTACAACATTTAGTGCGCATAACGAGGGCCAGACTTACCACCGGCCATCACTCAGTCTTTCTCGACAATTCTTGTCTCTCAGCTTTGTGGTAACAATTCGCTGAAAGCAGTTTTCTTTACAAACAGCCCAGTGTGCCATCCACTACACGCGGTCCATGCCGGAACGTTTGATGATATGGGTGAGGAATAACTTGATTGGTATTCACATAGACCGGATCTCAACACCATGGAAAAACTTTCCGATGAATTAGAACGTAGACCGCGAGCAAGGCCGATTCGCCCGATCAGAGTGCCAGGCACGTTCAATGCTCTAGCGGCAGGCAGTTCCAACAGCAACTTATCAAAATCTAGTGAAAAGCCTTCCGAGCACAGCGGAAGCTGGGATAGCCACAAGGAGTGGATCAACCTGACATTAAATCCTTTCATTTTACAGGGAGTTTGTGTATAGGAAAGTGTCCGAATGAGTTTGATCAGATAGGAGTATTGTGCCTTGCTTTCAACAGCAACTTATCAAAATCTAACAGCAACCTATCCACTAGATTTGATAAGTTCTAACAGCAACTTATCAAAATCTAGTGGAAAGCCTTCCGAGCACAGCGGATGCTGGGATAGTCACAAGGAGTGGACCAACCTGACATTAAATCCTTTTCTATTACAGGGAGTTTATGTATAGGAAAGTGTCCGAATGAATTTGATCAGATAGGAGTATTGTGCCTTGCTTCGTATAATTTCTCTGCGGGGTCTACTGTGATGAGGTGTTAGAGGAATGCATGCCATCGGTCGTTAAGCATAAATACATGCACGATGCTATTCATGCGACATGGGCCCTGGTTTGAGTTCCAGATGTGGCATAGGTCGTGTGTTCCTCTAACGGAGCTGATTCTCTCCCTTTTCTGTAACCATTGGCCCTGAGCTAGGAACGGGTGGCTGTTTCTAGCAACTAGAAGCCCTCATCTTTGCTTTAAATCCCGAATTACATTTAAAAAAGGTTACCTGCGTGGACCTTCACGTGGCTGTAGTAAGTACATATTGCAGTTTAGCGTTAAGGCACGGATTTCTACGAACTATCAGTGACAAACACCTATTCCCTTGCTTTCATTTATGTTGGATGATTTTACCTGATGTTCTTCTAGCTGTTCACGCTTCTTCGGAAAGATTTCACAATCTGCTTATGGCACTTTGGTAAACTATGACGTTCTGTGAGGCAGTCTTTTGTGTCTTACCCTCTTTCGGTCTTCACGTTGTCTTCCATGCTGTAGATGACACCAAACTTTCAACCAATAATAGACAACCAAATTTTTTCATTCATAGTGAAATGTTCAGAAATGATAGTGCTACCCAATTTTCTCCTAATGTTAGTCACGTGCCTAAAATCGTCACTGACGACAATTCTCATATTCCCAGCTGCATTTTGCAGCATATATGACTCGGAAAAACACCGACCATGGCATTACCATCAATGGCATTCCAATTTGCCTGCAAAATAATGTCGGCATCGCATTATTTCCTAATTGTTTTCACAAGAACATTGCTACGTAGATCATGGCCCACTACTAATTGTTACGTAGCTCATGGCCCACTACTCTGAATCTAATCCTAAAAGCCACTCACAGGATGGGACCGGAAAGATAGGGTTCGTCCTCCAACTCACAGACCAGTTAAAAAGACAGTGCAAACGCTAATATTATCCTTGAGAGACTTAAATCTAAATGAATGAAACACTTTATTACTTAAATACAGCTTCAAAATTTATAGACACGACTAGCCTTCCGATTAACCGCTCCACAAATAGTTCCGTATATTTCGTGAGAAATTTTGTCTTAATTGGATTGCTTATAAAGTAGCAATTTTTTATAAAAAAGATTTTTTCGTAGAAAAAAAAATATTGAATAATAAAATTGTTTATTTCTACTCTGCCGGACAATTGCTAAAGACGGATGACAATAGCAACCATGAAATGCAAGGCAGGAAAATGTGGAAATTAGCATAAGTGCGGGATACAGTAAGACGTGTTGTGCGTAAGCAAATTTTGGATTGCCGAACTTGTTCGTGACGTCATAGCGCTGATAAGAGATATAAAGGATTTGACGCGTATTGACCATTGTTCTTCAAACGCAAAGTTGAAAGATAAAGAATGAATTCACGAACTTGCAATTTTCAGTATGTATTCCCGACATCACCTTGATGATTTTACGCGTAGCCGTATTATTGGCAAGATTGAAGAAGGGCGAAAAATAACAGATGTTGCCAGGGAGTTCGACGTCAGCCACAGTGTTGTTTCAAGGCTTTGGAAATTATTTCAAACAAATAGAGAGTGTAGCAAACGTCACGGGAGAGGTCCTGTTCGCAGTACGACACCTGCAGAAGATCGGTACATAGTGCTATCAACAAAACGACACCGGCGCAGCACAGCTAGTGAGGTAGCAAATCAGTTTATTACTGCTACTGGCGAGCGGATCTCCCGAAAAACTGTCGCCAGACGTTTGCATGAAGGAGCACTATACGCCCGCCGTCCTGTTGTGTGCATCCCATTGTCCAGACGTCACCGTACCGCCCGTTTGCAATGGTGTCATCAACATCGCAATTGGACTGATAACGACTGGTTTGCTGTTCTCTTCTCAGATGAGAGTAGATACAGTCTATCGTCTGATTGTCGACGACAACTGATCTGGCGTGATAGTGGTACTGCATATTGTCCAGCAAACATACAGGAAAGGGTCCGATATCCTACATGTAGTGTTATGGTATGGGCTGGCATCATGATCACTGGCCGTACGTCCCTCTATGTGCTTCCAGCTGGCACTATGACTGGCCAACGATACATTAATGATGTTCTGCTACCTCATGTTCGCATGTTCCGTGGTGCTGTCGGTGATAGATTCATTTTCATGGACGACAACGCAACATGTCATCGAACAGTCGCTGTCCAGGAGTGTCCTGAGAGCGAGGATATTCAACGCCTCGTTTGGCCAGCACGTTCTCCAGATCTGAATCCCATTGAAAATGTGTGGGATGCTTTGGGGAGGAGTCTTGCTGGTCGCCAATGCCCTCCAATAAACAAGGACACCCTCATCCGTGCACTGACAGAGGAATGGGATAAATTACCCCAACAGCTGCTTGATAATGTTGTGCAAAGCATGACACGACGTGTGGAATCTTGCATCGCCCTCCATGGTGGCCATATCCCGTATTGACATCTTACGCCGGAACGCCTGTGGACGGTAATTGCATTTTTTCACGTTTACGTATTCTGCACAAAATGGCCTGTTTGTCCGTTGATCACGTTCCAAAGCCTTCTGGATTTTAGAGCACAATAAATTGTCTTTCTTGTAATGTCCTGGCATTCTGACATTATTTTATTTCACTTGGCATCCAACCACACTAATTTTTTTATGCGCTATATAGCCGTTTATGATCCGTCCTTAGCAATTGTCCAGCAGTGTAGTTTGTTTAGCCAGTTAACGGAAATGCTTTATGCCTGATAATTTCTGTACAGTTCGTGCTAGCTTTTGTTTGAATTGAGCCAACAATAAGTAGAATTTTATGAACAAACGTAAAAAAGGTTTCATTGAAATGAAATGTTAGGAAATAAGTATTATATTACTGATTATTCGTTTCTTTGCTCGTTAACGGTACTAGTTGATGCACTCGTAAACGGAAAGCTAGCCATAAATAAAGCATAATTTCGTTATACGACAGACCTAACGTAAAGCGTATGAAATTATACACTGGCGGAAAGTGAAAAAAGAACAACAAGAAGAATTAGACGTCTGATACCAACGAAATTTATACAGCATAACAACGGAATACAGAGGATAACGTGATCAAAACATTATGGCAAAATACAGCTGTATTTGCTGCTAAACTGAAAAATAACATTTCCATGTAACATGGTTAGTACGAGGTTGAACCGCCATGAACTGCGTCACACTGTGCAATTCTGGCATGGTGTCTGTCGTACAGATGTTGGATGTACGTTTGGGGTATTGAGTTCCAAGCATCCTCAACCTGGACGCGTAAATCGTGGATTGTCGTGGTTGGTCAACGACTTATCCGGTCGTAGAGACCGGATAAGTCGTTGTCCCATAAAATCCCACACGTGCTCAATGGGGGACAATTCCGGTGAACGTGCAGGCCATGGGACCAGGTGTAGGCCCTGTGTGTCGCTAGCGCATGCAAGAAGGGTGGAGATGCTCCCCTGTGTGTCTGCGAACACGCATACGGCCATCGGAGGCTCTCAAGCAGAATCTGCTTTCATCGCTGAACACGACAGATCGCCATTGCGTTCTCCAGTGCAGACGTTGGCGACACCACTGCAGCCGTTCCTGACGGTGGGCTGGAGTCAGGGGTACACATGCCAGAGGCACACGTGCACGTAGTCCTGCATCCAGTATACGGTTGCGGATTGTTCGCACAGTCACCTCAGGTGCAACGGCAGCTCGGATTTCTGTGGCAGTGTATGCTCTGCTTGACAACGCCGCTCTTCTTATGCGTCGATCGGTCCGTTCGTCAGTCCGCCTGTGACTCCCGGTTCCACGTCTTCTCGTGTGGGAATGTTCCTCGGACCATCTACGCCACTATCGCACCACCACCGATACTTCCCGTCCAATTCGCTCCGAAATACGACGATACGACCACCCGGCCTCGCGGAGTCCGACTAGACCACCTCGCTCAATGTCCGATAACTGCTGAAATCGTACACGTCCTCCATGTCCAGGCATTGCAGCTTCTTCAGGGTTTTTGCACGTGTCCGTACACCGACGACCTATTACATTCACTTCACCTTACTCCTTAAATACCACCGACTATAATTTGCATATTATTTGTGCTGTGTCGTAAGCGCTCACCGGTTGGTCCCGAAATTAACATCACTCCTACGTAAACTCGACCCCATTAACATATGTAAATTTCATGATCGTCCGCCAATTCCTTCTTGGTGTTCTTTTTTCACTTTCCGGCAGTGTAGTTTCATACGCTTTACGAAATAGTTTTCGTTCCAGTACTAGCAATTTATAGGGTTGTCGGAAAAGTCATGACGCATTTTGGCACTTGATGGCGGTTGGGGTTTTTTTTGGAAGTACTACAGGCATGCGCATCTCTGTTATCGCTATGGCATTCGTCAGGTGCCAGTTCTAGTTGCTGTCTAAAAGGAATAGTGAGCAATTTTGTTGATTTGCGGAGATTTGACATCAAGTTGAAGATGGAAGACCTAACTGTGCATTTTCGCCATATTTTACTTTTTTACTTCCGTAAAGGGTAGAACGCGCGTCAAAAATGTGAAACGTTGCGTAAAGTGTACGGTGATAATGCGCTACAAGAACGTTAGTGCCAGCGGTGGTTCGCAAAATTCCGTGCTGATGGTTTTGACCTCAAAGGTGCTCTTCGGTCCAGGAGACCAACCGAGGTTGATGACGAATGATGAGTTTGAACGAATACATCATCCAGAAACGTACAGAGCTCGTTGATCGTAAAGGTGTTGTGCTCCATCACGACAACGCGAGACCGCACACAAGTTTGATCACCCGCCAAAAATTAATGGAGCTTGGGTGGGATGTGTTGCCACATCCAGCATACTTGCCTGACCTTGCGCCGTCAGACTTCCACTTGTTTGCTCTCTTCAACAGTCCTTGCGTGGTATAACGTTCAATTAAGATGAGTCTGTAAATCAGCACCTTGTACAGTTTTTCGCCACGAAAGACAGGTCCTTCTATGAACGAGGCAATCTGCAGCTCACTGAAAGATGGCAAAAGGTTATCAAACAAAACGGGCATTATATCATTGATTGCTCTTTGTTCTTTCTATCAATAAATGACCTTTGCAAAACATGGCTAAAATACGTCATGACTTTTCCGACAACCCAATATGTATATTACTATATTTGGATTTGAACCGAATACACCGCTTTTGTTTGCCATAATACAACAGGTTACCTTTTGAGACGGCGATCGTGTATCAATTCATTTCACTTGAGTATCGTTTTAAAATACAGGTGGTGTATTATGAATACTCACATCTGAATCTCCGCGCGCATTCTTCTTTCTCCACCATTCACAAAACCTAAAAAGTTATCAAGATCGCGTTACTTTTTCTTTTTCTCATATTCATCCGCCATTGATCGCGTGACCAGTTCTCATCTACATGATTCCAAAATGCTCCTTTTTTTACATAAACAATAAAAAACTTGGGCGAATGAACTATCGCGCAACTTGACTGTCAACAAATCTTTGTTTACAGAAACGCCAGTAAAAGCGTTTAAAATGAAACATCGTGACTAGAAGAGTGTGGCGTAATTCAGTGGCTTCCCCAATTATGTGAAGCTACACTACATCTACAAAAGACACCGGTGACCGCTTCAAAAGCAAATGAACGGATCCGCTGCGTTGTTAAAATGCGCGGTACAGCTGCAGACTGTATAAAAACAATACTGCATCTGAACGCGATCACATTGCACTATGAGGTATAGTGAAAGTGTCGCGGCGGGAGAGAACTGACTTTGAGAAAGGAAAGATTGTTCGGTGTTATATTAGTGGGTTGTCCATAAGAGGAACCGAGAGGCTTTAAAACATACCCAAGTCAACTCTTTTGGATGCACAGAACAAGTGGAAGAAACATGGTGCTGCTGAAGCAGCAAAACGTACCGGCAGACCAAAGAAAATCAGTGATAGAGGACGTCGAAGCCTCAGGAGAGTCGTTACAGCTAATCGACGGAATACTGCACAAGACCTCAGTGTACAGATAAGTAGAAATGTTGGAACCTCGGTATGTACACGTACCATTCGCAGGGAACTGCAATCCATGGGTTACCGTAGTCGTGCGGCTGCTCATAACCCTTTCACCTCCACTCGGAATGTTACTTGTGGTTCAGCATGATGTAAAGAACATTTATCGTGGACCGTAGATGAATGGAAACGAGTCCAATGGATTGATGAATGCAGAAACACGATCCATCAGTCTGATGGTCGTGTGTGGGTATGGCGGCAGCCGGGGGACGCATCACAGAGTCGTTTTCATTACCAGAGTGTACTGTTCCTACGGTCAAGTTTGGAGCTGACAGTGTACTCGTGTGAGTGTGTTTTTCGTGGTATGGTTCCGGCCCATTGGTTATCGTGAACAAACCTGTTAAACAGCCCGTCTACCTCGATATTCTGGACAAATATGCCCTAACAATTCTCTGGCAATACTTTGGAAACGATCCTTGTTGGTACCAGCAAGTTAATGCACCGAGCCGTAAATCAAGGACTGTTACGTCGTGGTTTGAAGATAATTCCGTAGTAGTATAAAAGGACCGATTCTGGACCAAGGATGCATCCTTCTAGAGAAGGATGGGGGCGTGGCTTGCGGCAGAAGGATGGGGGGCGTGGTTGCTGCAGAAGGATGGGGGCGTATTATGTGACCGAAGGATGTAGGGGCGTGGCAGATAACGCTAGTGTGTTGGGTCGATGCTGCCCTCTAGCGGTGCTTCTTGGAACTTTTAATGGACCTTTGAGAGATGGCAACGACCGAGTCGGGGAAAGGAGATGTGCTGCCCCTAGCGGTGCTTCTTGGAACTTTCGATCGATCTTTGAGGGATGGCAACGACCGAGTATGGGAAAGGAGATGTGCTGCCCCCTAGCGGTGCTTCTTGGAACTTTTAATGGACCTTTGAGGGATGGCAACGACCGAGTGGGAGAAAGGAGATGTGCTGCCCCCTAGCGGTGCTTCTTGGAACTTTATTATTATGTTAGATCTTTGTTTTTGAGTGATGGCAACGACCGAGTGGGAGAAAGGGGGTGGATATAGGGGGATGTCAACTCGATGTGCTGCCCCCTAGCGGTGCTTTTTGGAACTTTTAATGGATCTTTGAGAGATGGCAACGACCGAGTGGGGGAAAGGGGATGTGTACGTTGCCCCCTAGCGGTGCTTTTTGGAACTTTTCTCGGGAGATTTATTGGACGTTGACAAATTTGGGGAAGTCTTTCCAATATTTATTTTTTAATTTTCTCGGGAGATTTACTGGACTTTGTCAAATTTTTGAAGGAAGTTTTTTAGTCGTTTCCAATTTTTTTTACTCATATTTTTTTGTCCTATTTTTCTCTCTAATTTATTTTATTAAATTTATATTTTCAGGAATTCCCTGAGGTATTATAATTTTTATAGACGTTGCAGTATTTTTTTTATTTTCTCGGGAGATTTATAAGACTTTATCAAATTTTTGAAGGAAGTCTTTCCAATATGTTTTTTTTTATTAAATTTATATTTTCAGGACTTCCGTGAGGTGTTATAATTTTTATAGACGTTGCATTATTTTTTTTAATTCTTATATTTGTCCCCCCTCCAATTTTAATTTAGGCGAGAAAAGGCTTTGTGAGCCATGTGTTTTGGGATGACTCACCATTTTCTCTTTGACTCAGAAAACTTTGTATGATACGTGTTTTGGGAAGAGTGACTATGATGTGTGACGCATGTCGTGATAGCAGATATGACATCAGCCAACGCCATTTCCTCCGCTGGGTCGGCGGTTGACGTCATTTGAGATTCTGTAGACACATTAAGTTCCAAGACTGATTTTTTTTCAATAACTTGATCATTTAGCAACGAATTTATTCCTTATGTTTTCCTCATAATTTCCCATTTTATATTCATAATTTTTTAACGTAACGATTTTTTTATTTTCTTTGAGGAGACTTCACACATTTTCAACGGACGTTCCAACAAAAACGCTTTCCAAAGTTTTGTGCTGCAGACATAATCTTAAAACACGATTGTTTATTAACGTATTTACGTGTTCATGACATTTTCTGTTACGTTTTTTTAACTAGGAATTCTTATAGACATTGCGTTATTTTTTTAATTCTTATATTTTTCTTCCCTCCAATTTTAATTTAGACGAGAAAAGGCTTTGTTTGAAAAAAATTCGTTCCTGTTGATTCATGTTCCGCTATCTTTTGTCCGACATGTGTTTTGGGATGACTCACCATTTTCTCTTTGACTCAGAAAATTTTGTATGACACGTGTTTTGGGAAGAGTGACTATGATGTGTGACGCATGTCGTGATAGCAGATATGACATCAGCCAACGCCATTTCCTCCGCGGGGTCGGCGGTTGACGTCGTTTGAGATTCTGTTAGACGCCTTAAGTTCCAAGACTGATTTTTTCAATAACTTGTTCATTTTGTAACGAATTTATTCCTTATTTTCCCCCTAATTTCCCATTTTATATTCATAATTTTTCAACGTAACGATTTTTTTATTTTCTTTGAGGAGACTTCACGCATTTTCAACCGACATACCAACATAAAAACGTTTTCCAAAGTTTTGTGCTGCAGACATAATCTTAAAACACGATTGTTTATTAACGTATTTAAGTGTTCATGACATTTTCTGTTACATTTTTTTAACGTTGTACCTTTTTCCAACGTACAAAGCCACAATTTTTTATGCATAGTTAAAATATTTATTTTTTTTATTTTTTCGTATTTCTTCATGATTAATCAGTGAAATGTGCCTTTTAACGCATTATCTTAATCTTTTTGTTTTAAATGCTTGCGTACTCCTTAAACTTCTTGATGTACCAACATTATTTTATTTTCTAACTTTTCAAACTAAGAACTACTTTTATCGAGGCTTTATTTTTGCTGATTCAAACAAGCAAACGTTTCTTCATTATTATTTCCGTTACCTATACAAACAACTTTTCTTACTTGCTTTTAATGTATGACTTAATCTGGTTTTCTATATAGCTGTTTCATGTTTGTGCAAGAAATATACAGATCTATAGCAACTAGCTATACATAACATTCGTTCGTAACAGTATCTTTTTTTTCTCCAGATTTAAACCAACACACGCTTTTTAACGACTTGATATCGGTTTTCTGGGGAACTTTTCTTTTTCCTTCATTCAATTTTATTCCAGATCATGAGACGAGGAAATGCTTCTTTAGAAACGATTTCGTTCCTGTTCGCAGTAATTATTGGATTTTGACAATTTTTTTATGAAACGACTTCATGCTAATTCTGAGTCTTTCGCCTTTACAATATTATTTTCTCGTAATTTTTCTGTGTGTTTAGGAACTCTACAGGTCTTTCACAGTTAAAATTCTGGTAAAACTATATTTTCTTACTTTATTTAGCATATCATTATAGCTTCCCAATTTTCGCTATTTTACTTCATCTTTTTTGAAATTTAGTAAAACTTTTCAGTAGGTCAATAATTTATTTCTTACTTGGTCAAACTTAAGACTCCTTTTTATTTAGACTATATTTTTTTTCATTTCATTTCAGCAAAATGATTATTTTAGATGTTGCAAATCATCAGGTTTTTTTGTTTCCTTATATATCATATTTTCCAACTTGCTTTTAAAGTATTTCTCAAAGCTTGCATGTATGTCAAATACGCATTTTTTTAATCCTTCCCTAGTTTGCTATACTTTTTCGTGGACTGCCCCAACAGGAAAGCATTCATTGTCAAGGCATGAAGTCTAAAACCTTTTTTCTTACGATAAAATGTGTATTCTTTGGGACATGTTTTCTGTATATTGTTCTGTCTCGTCCGAAAACAACATTCATTCTGGTGGCAAAGCGAGTAATTTCGTTCTTCCACTAAACATCATTTTTTTACGTTTTACTAACTCACCACCCCCATAGCGAAAATAAAGAAATACTTATTCTGTTCTCTACATATCGACTCAATCAATTTCTTTTCGAAATGCTGATCATGACATTTCAACTAAAATTTAATACTTTCACCAATTATTTCATGTATAACTAAATTTTTGTTGTTTACTCACCTCATAAAAGTCAATAAGAACTCCCTAATCTCATTCCTTTCCCTCATTTAGTTCGCTTAAATTGAGATGTTTCAAAATTTCGCGTATATTTCATTCCCTTAATGTCCAGTTCTCCCGTGTCTGCCCCTTCATTTTTAACTTCTGTGCATGATGCATTTTATCTTTAGACGTTTAGTTTCATTGACCTTTCCTTTCGTTTTAATTAGGTTTTCATTATCGTATTTTTTATTCATTGTCTCAGCAGAAAAAATCTTTCATTCTGGAGACATAGCGACTAAGTCCGTACTTCCTCTAAACATTTTTTTTTCACATTTTACTAATTGTTCAGAAACGCAGTTGTTTCCAAACTCCCATAGTGAAAATATCGTATTCCCCTTATAGTACTTATTATATTTTTCCTTCTGTTCAGTGTTGTATGATTCTTCAAACTTTGGTTTATTTTTATGAAACTTCTTTTTTTTCTTAGTTTTTTTTTCTGATTCAAACTTTCAATCTTTTCCTATCGATGTAATTACTCTTATTTTCCCATTCGACTTTACTTTTGAACAGAAATGTATCTAAAATCTTCAGATGTATTTTAGTCTACAAGGCCGATTCTTCCCTGTTTCAAATAAAGTCATTGTAGGAGTTTAGTGTAAATGCTCCTAAATCTTTAGAACTTACTTTTCATAGTTAGATACAAATTCCTCGAGGTTTACATGAAAGAAGAGTGTTTTTACGCTCTCTCCAGTGTGTGAGCTTTCCCAAGAAATTAACTTTGAATTCCCCCTTGTTTCTGTCGGAAACTGACAATCTCCTGCAACTGTTTTCACGCGTCTCTTGCTTACAGGAAAACCTCATATGGCATGAAATCACTTTGCTTGGGAGATTAAACTAAATTCTGGTTTTGAACTTTGAATGCAAACTCAAGCTCGCAAAAGCATAGTTTTCTGAGCAAACTTAAACTGTCTAAGATGACAAAAATCTAAAACTGCTGACTCAATGGGACAGAGCGTTTGAACTTTGCCGTTAATTCACCATTTAAGAGATCCGTCGTGAACCACTAGAAGGGAAGTAAGCAGACCCTGATTTAGTCCACTGTTTCCAAGAAAGGTAGAAAGCTAGTGTCGTAATTCAAAAGCTCTTAACTCAAGCCTCCCCAGGATTCAGTTTCGGACGAACGAATACTCAGATGTCCATGCTTAGACATTGAAAAATTGCTTCAGACAAATATTTTCTTACTTAAAGTGCTTCAGTTCAGAATTTGTACTATTTAAGATTTTCCTTAGTCAATATTTTTTCTATCTTAAAAACTTCTAAAGGGTTGATTTTGAAAAAAACGAGTTCTCATAAAAATGTAAAATTTCCTCAGATTGTATGAGGAAGCAAAAAATTGATGAAGCTTGGACGTTAACCATTCCAACCATTTCTTTCTCTTCATGTTTCATTCCATAAACTTTCTTCAAATTCCTATATGTCCAAGAATTTTGTTAAATGTCCAAGTTCGACTCCCCCAGAAATTTTTTGAAAATGATATTCTGTAATTTTTTTAAAAGAGAAACTAAGAATCCCTTCACTGAAACAAGAAATTCATATTCAAAGCATTACATCCCTCTTTCTACTTCAAATACTCTATTTGTAAATCTAAGGAAGTTTTTTTTTTTTTAATATTCATATATTTTTCCCTCTAACTTTAGAAGATATTGTCCCAAAATGTATGTACATATTACGATAGTAAAATATCTTACTACTTACTGCTTGATGTTCAATTCACTTCACACCGTCTTAAGGAAATTCGTTCATTTTCTCATAACACATAGACATGTTATTTTTTTTCCATTCACTTCAAAGACTCAATTGAGATCAACCTAATGGAGTCCTTTGAGAAAAACTTTCATAGGAAAGCATAAATTTGCCTAAACTACATTAAAAATAAACAAATGTTGAAAGTTCCTGTACAAGAAGGAAATTCTGTTGTAACTTCTAAACGAAAAAAGACAAATTCTAAGAAAATATGTAAAAACGTTCGTTGGATTCCATTTAAAAAAAAATTAGTTGAAGAAAAGTGTCATTCTTTTTTTTTTCGGAACAGTTCATTCTTTCCTAGGGTTAAAAATGGAACACTTCATTTTTCTTAGTAGACAATTTTGAGAAAACACATTTCATTAAAAGCAGGGAAATTCCCATAGAATAACATGGGAAAACTAGTATGCATAAAAAGACTGTTTCGAAACGAGTAAAAATCTGTTGAAGTTCGTTTTCGAAAAAGTTGGAAATGGAATGAAGTAAAAACAGTCACAACAAGTTCCTGAAAGTTGAAAATTGGGTGTACTAAAAATGTCTAAGGAAAGAAATTTTTATAAAACACAGACCGTTTAGTTTTTCCAGGCTAGGGGGTCTTCAGTGAGAGCGCTTCTTTTTTCAACTCAAAGAATAAAGCGAGTCAGTTTGAAACATTTCAAACTCCCCGAAATTAAGCTGGGTACTCTGGTTTCGACTCAATACTGTAAAGCATTGCTCTCAGAGCAGTCGGAATTCCGCCCCGATTGGTTGCCTAATGGAAAACATCAGACCCCTTTCCAATAACAATCCCCAAATATCCTTAAGAAAAGTCTAGCAAAAAAGCACTAGTTCACCATTAAAACAATTGGATTCATTCTGTTACTGTTTTAAACATTTCAAAAAAGAAGTTTACATTCTCACTTTTACTTTAAAAATCTTGAAAGCTTAAATTTTGACATATTTAAAAAATTCACTTAAAATTTAATTTAAAAAAATAATAATTACTCTTTAAATTTATGTCTTAAAACTAAAAAATATTTACGCTTAATATTTCAATAAATAATAAATATTCACACACTCACCTTCTACCTTGCCCATTTAAAAAAAATAATTCTGAATTTATATAATCGAAATCATTAATTCTCCAAATAGTTCTTTTCGCCTGATTGTAGGGAAGAACTCTTCTGAAATCTTCACTTTTCCACATGTGTTCATAAAAGCTTGATCTACTTCCTTAGGATTCAACAAGGCCACAGCGTTCTGGAAACTTGAAATCGCTTTCCTGTTCCACTCAGTGGTTAGGCATGGAGGATGCATCTCAATAGGTGGAAGTACTTCCGAAATGCATTCGCGACATCTACATACCTTCAGGATGCTCTCCCCGATTAAATTTTTTAAACATTCAATTAAATTGTGTCTAAGTTCACACTCCTCAATCGATGTACTTTGAAACTTTCGGGATTCTCCGAGTACGATTTTCTGGAATTCTGAACCCATTAACAATTCCTGGATGCTGTCCCATACGCCATCCAAAATAATTTGGAGTTTCTTAAACTGCTTTCTGGTTAATGCAACTCCTGTTGTTAAGTGAAAAATCCGGAACCAGAATTTGAAAGACTTGAAGACTTCTTACTTTATTCAAACTTAGAACAGAACTAAAATTCGCTCAGCGTTTCCTTTGCATACTGTAACCAACACATGACCCTTATCACCACGTGGTGATTGATGTGTCACGATGCGTCAGCACACTAACTGCACGATGACTGTTTCCTTATCTGGTCATCTCGCAACGAACATGCTATTGATTCTAATCAGGCAAAGCTAACTTCAGCTTGAGAGATAAACGAAAGGATTTCATTATAACTTTCATATCTTGAGAGAATAAACTAAAAAAATCTTCATAGAGTGCATAATAAGAGTAAAGAAATTCTTCAAGGCTGAATTTCCACTAAAATGATGGTGGTATACGGAAAGCGTGAGAATTTAATCAGACACCTTCAAAGAATTCATCTTGGAATTAACGCTGCTTTTGAAAAACGAGTGAACTATGAAATTCTTTGTTCGCCACACAAGAAAATTTCAGATTTCGAAATCTCGCCGTCCTGACCCACTTTTTCCTGAGTGAAATTTAACACAGGGTGGAAATCTCCACTTACGCATTCCTTTGAGTGGGGAATAGCTCTCATGAAAGGGGTCAACGGTTCCAAACAACATTGATTAAAACTGGAGAGAGGAATAATATATGAATTAAAAAATAATGCATAAGCAGGATTCCCAAAACATAAAAAAATATAAGTTTTATATAAAAAAGAAATTCCAGGAAAAATATTGGTGGGGCGAAAGATTTCCCATTCTTCCATTCCCACAAAAAATTTAACGAAGTCTAATAAATCTCTCGAAAAAAAATTGAACAAATACTTGAACTGACAAAAGAGAACGACACGTGACGTCAACCTATCCCGCGGCTAGTAGTAGGAGATACACTGTTCCCCCTCTGACATCATTTTTTTTATGCGAACAGAAATTTACTTGAACAACCGTCTTAGAAAATGCCCCTTCCACGTTTTTTCTTCCCAGCCATGCAAAAACAATCAGAGCTCCCTCCCTGTCTCGCCCCCTTGTTAGTCGGCTCCTTCGGGCTACGTTCCGGCGTCTCCTGCTCCTTCTTGCTAGAACTTTTGGTGGGAAAAGGCAATCTGATTTTTTTTGCATGGCTGGGAAGAAAAACGTGGAAGGGGCATTTTCTAAGACGGTTGTTCAAGTAAATTTCTGTTCGCATAAAAAAAATGATGTCAGAGGGGGAACAGTGTATCTCCTACTACTAGCCGCGGGATAGGTTGACGTCACGTGTCGTTCTCTTTTGTCAGTTCAAGTATTTGTTTATTTTTTTTTTCGAGAGATTTATTAGACTTCGTTAAATTTTTTGTGGGAATGGAAGAATGGGAAATCTTTCGCCCCACCAATATTTTTCCTGAAATTTCTTTTTTATATAAAACTTATATTTTTTTATGTTTTTGGGAATCCTGCTTATGCATTATTTTTTAATTCATATATTATTCCTCTCTCCAGTTTTAATCAATGTTGTTTGGAACCGTTGACCCCTTTCATGAGAGTTATTCCCCACTCAAAGGAATGCGTAAGTGGAGATTTCCACCCTGTGTTAAATTTCACTCAGGAAAAAGTGGGTCAGGACGGCGAGATTTCGAAATCTGAAATTTTCTTGTGTGGCGAACAAAGAATTTCATAGTTCACTCGTTTTTCAAAAGCAGCGTTAATTCCAAGATGAATTCTTTGAAGGTGTCTGATTAAATTCTCACGCTTTCCGTATACCACCATCATTTTAGTGGAAATTCAGCCTTGAAGAATTTCTTTACTCTTATTATGCACTCTATGAAGATTTTTTTAGTTTATTCTCTCAAGATATGAAAGTTATAATGAAATCCTTTCGTTTATCTCTCAAGCTGAAGTTAGCTTTGCCTGATTAGAATCAATAGCATGTTCGTTGCGAGATGACCAGATAAGGAAACAGTCATCGTGCAGTTAGTGTGCTGACGCATCGTGACACATCAATCACCACGTGGTGATAAGGGTCATGTGTTGGTTACAGTATGCAAAGGAAACGCTGAGCGAATTTTAGTTCTGTTCTAAGTTTGAATAAAGTAAGAAGTCTTCAAGTCTTTCAAATTCTGGTTCCGGATTTTTCACTTAACAACAGGAGTTGCATTAACCAGAAAGCAGTTTAAGAAACTCCAAATTATTTTGGATGGCGTGTGGGACAGCATCCAGGAATTGTTAATGGGTTCAGAATTCCAGAAAATCGTACTCGGAGAATCCCGAAAGTTTCAAAGTACATCGATTGAGGAGTGTGAACTTAGACACAATTTAATTGAATGTTTAAAAAATTTAATCGGGGAGAGCATCCTGAAGGTATGTAGATGTCGCGAATGCATTTCGGAAGTACTTCCACCTATTGAGATGCATCCTCCATGCCTAACCACTGAGTGGAACAGGAAAGCGATTTCAAGTTTCCAGAAAGCTGTGGCCTTGTTGAATCCTAAGGAAGTAGATCAAGCTTTTATGAACACATGTGGAAAAGTGAAGATTTCAGAAGAGTTCTTCTCTACAATCAGGGGAAAAGAACTATTTGGAGAAGTAATGATTTCGATTATATAAATTCAGAATTATTTTTTTTAAATGGGCAAGGTAGAAGGTGAGTTTGTGAATATTTATTATTTATTGAAATATTAAGCGTAAATATTTTTTAGTTTTAAGACATAAATTTAAAGAGTAATTATTATTTTTTTAAATTAAATTTTAAGTGATTTTTTTTTTAAATGGGTCAAAATTTAAGCTTTCAAGATTTTTAAAGTAAAAGTGAGAATGTAAACTTTTTTTTAAAATGTTTAAAACAGTAACAGAATGAATCCAATTGTTTTAATGGTGAACTAGTGCTTTTTTGCTAGACTTTTCTTAAGGATATTTGGGGATTGTTATTGGAAAGGGGTCTGATGTTTTCCATTAGGCAACCAATCGGGGCGGAATTCTGACTGGTCTGAGAGCAATGCTTTACAGTATTGAGTCGAAACCACAGAGTACACAGCTTAATTTCGGGGAGTTTGAAATGTTTCCAACTGACTCGCTTTATTCTTTGAGTTGAAAAAAGAAGCGCTCTCACTGAAGACCCCCTAGCCTGGAAAAACTAAACAGTCTGTGTTTTATAAAAATTTCTTTCCTTAGACATTTTTAGTACATCCAATTTTCAACTTTCAGGAACTTGTTGTGACTGTTTTTACTTCATTCCATTTCCAACTTTTTCGAAAACGAACTTCAACAGATTTTTACTCGTTTCGAAACAGTCTTTTTATGCATACTAGTTTTCCCATGTTATTCTATGGGAATTTCCTGCTTTTAATGAAATGTGTTTTCTCAAAATTGTCTACTAAGAAAAATGAAGTGTTCCATTTTTAACCCTAGGAAAGAATGAACTGTTCCGAAAAAAAAGAATGACACTTTTCTTCAACTAATTTTTTTTAATATGGAATCCAACGAACATTTTTACATATTTTCTTAGAATTTGTCTTTTTTCGTTTAGAAGTTACAACAGAATTTCCTTCTTGTACAGGAACTTTCAACATTTGTTTATTTTTAATGTAGTTTTTAGGCAAATTTATGCTTTCCTATGAAAGTTTTTCTCAAAGGACTCCATTAGGTTGATCTCAATTGAGTCTTTGAAGTGAATGGAAAGAAAAATAGCATGTCTATGTGTTATGAGAAATTGAACGAATTTCCTTAAGACGGTGTGAAGTGAATTGAACATCAAGCAGTAAGTAGTAAGATATTTTACTATCGTAATATGTACATACATTTTGGGACAATATCTTCTAAAGTTAGAGGGAAAAATATATGAATATTAAAAAAAAACTTCCTTAGATTTACAAATAGAGTATTTGAAGTAGAAAGAGGGATGTAATGCTTTGAATATGAATTTCTTGTTTCAGTGAAGGGATTCTTAGTTTCTCTTTTAAAAAATTCCAGAATATAATTTTCAAAAAATTTCTGGGGGAGTCGAACTTGGACATTTAACAAAATTCTTGGACATATAGGAATTTGAAGAAAGTTTATGGAATGAAACATGAAGAGAAAGAAATGGTTGGAATGGTTAACGGCCAAGCTTCATCAATTTTTGCTTCCTCATACAATCTGAGGAAATTTTACATTTTTATGAGAACTCGTTTTTTTCAAAATCAACCCTTTAGAAATTTTTAAGATAGAAAAAATATTGACTAAGGAAAATCTTAAATAGTACAAATTCTGAACTGAAGCACTTTAAGTAAGAAAATATTTGTCTGAAGCAATTTTTCAATGTCTAAGCATGGACATCTGAGTATTCGTTCGTCCGAAACTGAATCCTGGGGAGGCTTGAGTTAAGAGCTTTTGAATTACGACACTAGCTTTCTACCTTTCTTGGAAACAGTGGACTAAATCAGGGTCTGCTTACTTCCCTTCTAGTGGTTCACGACGGATCTCTTAAATGGTGAATTAACGGCAAAGTTCAAACGCTCTGTCCCGTTGAGTCAGCAGTTTTAGATTTTTGTCATCTTAGACAGTTTAAGTTTGCTCAGAAAACTATGCTTTTGCGAGCTTGAGTTTGCATTCAAAGTTCAAAACCAGAATTTAGTTTAATCTCCCAAGCAAAGTGATTTCATGCCATATGAGGTTTTCCTGTAAGCAAGAGACGCGTGAAAACAGTTGCAGGAGATTGTCAGTTTCCGACAGAAACAAGGGGGAATTCAAAGTTAATTTCTTGGGAAAGCTCACACACTGGAGAGAGCGTAAAAACACTCTTCTTTCATGTAAACCTCGAGGAATTTGTATCTAACTATGAAAAGTAAGTTCTAAAGATTTAGGAGCATTTACACTAAACTCCTACAATGACTTTATTTGAAACAGGGAAGAATCGGCCTTGTAGACTAAAATACATCTGAAGATTTTAGATACATTTCTGTTCAAAAGTAAAGTCGAATGGGAAAATAAGAGTAATTACATCGATAGGAAAAGATTGAAAGTTTGAATCAGAAAAAAACTAAGAAAAAAAAAGAAGTTTCATAAAAATAAACCAAAGTTTGAAGAATCATACAACACTGAACAGAAGGAAAAATATAATAAGTACTATAAGGGGAATACGATATTTTCACTATGGGAGTTTGGAAACAACTGCGTTTCTGAACAATTAGTAAAATGTGAAAAAAATGTTTAGAGGAAGTACGGACTTAGTCGCTATGTCTCCAGAATGAAAGATTTTTTTCTGCTGAGACAATGAATAAAAAATACGATAATGAAAACCTAATTAAAACGAAAGAAAAGGTCAATGAAACTAAACGTCTAAAGATAAAATGCATCATGCACAGAAGTTAAAAATGAAGGGGCAGACACGGGAGAACTGGACATTAAGGGAATGAAATATACGCGAAATTTTGAAACATCTCAATTTAAGCGAACTAAATGAGGGAAAGGAATGAGATTAGGGGAGTTCTTATTGACTTTTATGAGGTGAGTAAACAACAAAAATTTAGTTATACATGAAATAATTGTGTAAAAAATAGCTCGTTTAAGAATATGATTTTTGGTGAAAGTATGAAATTTTAGTTGAAATGTCATGATCAGCATTTCGAAAAGAAATAGATTGAGTCGATATGTAGAGAACAGAATAAGTATTTCTTTATTTTCGCTATGGGGGTGGTGAGTTAGTAAAACGTAAAAAAATGATGTTTAGTGGAAGAACGGAATTACTCGCTTTGCCTCCAGAATGAATGTTTTTCTCGGACGAGACAGAACAATATACAGAAAACATGTCCCAAAGAATACAAATTTTATCGTAAGAAAAAAGGTTTTAGATTTCATGCCTTGACAATGAATGCTTTCCTGTTGGGGCAGTCCACGAAAAAGTATAGCAAACTAGGGAAGGATTAAAAAAATGCGTATTTGACATACATGCA
Source organism: Macrothele yani (assembly GCA_039090855.1). Classification (NCBI taxonomy): domain Eukaryota; kingdom Metazoa; phylum Arthropoda; class Arachnida; order Araneae; family Macrothelidae; genus Macrothele; species Macrothele yani. Next base: position 45,139,630 of record CM076995.1, read on the forward strand.
AGCTTTGAGAAATACTTTAAAAGCAAGTTGGAAAATATGATATATAAGGAAACAAAAAACCTGATGATTTGCAACATCTAAAATAATCATTTTGCTGAAATGAAATGAAAAAAAATATAGTCTAAATAAAAAGGAGTCTTAATTTTGGCCAAGTAAGAAATAAATTATTGACCTACTGAAAAGTTTTACTAAATTTCAAAAAAGATGAAGTAAAATAGCGAAAATTGGGAAGCTATAATGATATGCTAAATAAAGTAAGAAAATATAGTTTTACCAGAATTTTAACTGTGAAAGACCTGTAGAGTTCTTGAACACACGAAAAAATTACGAGAAAATAATATTGTAAAGGCGAAAGACTCAGAATTAGCATGAAGTCGTTTCACAAAAAATTTGTCAAAATCCAATAATTACTGCGAACAGGAACGAAATCGTTTCTAAAGAAGCATTTCCTCGTCTCATGATCTGGAATAAAATTGAATGAAGGAAAAAGAAAAGTTCCCCAGAAAACCGATATCAAGTCGTTAAGAAGCGTGTGTTGGTTTAAATCTGGAGAAAAAAAAGATACTGTTACGAACGAATGTTATGTATAGCTAGTTGCTATAGATCTGTATATTTTTTGCACAAACATGAAACAGCTATATAAAAAACCAGATTAAGTCATACATTAAAAGCAAGTAAGAAAAGTTGTTTGTATAGGTAACGGAAATAATAATGAAGAAACGTTTGCATGTTTGAATCAGAAAAAATAAAGCCTCGATAAAAGTAGTTCTTAGTTTGAAAAGTTAGAAAATAAAATAATGTTGGTACATCAAGAAGTTTAAGGAGTAAGCAAGCATTTAAAACAAAAAGATTAAGATAATGCGTTAAAAGGTACATTTCACTGATTAATCATGAAGAAATACGAAAAAATAAAAAATAAAAATATTTTAACTATGCATAAAAAATTGTGGCTTTGTACGGTGAAAAAAGGTACAACGTTAAAAAAATGTAACAGAAAATGTCATGAACACTTAAATACGTTAATAAACAATCGTGTTTTAAGATTATGTCTGCAGCACAAAACTTTGGAAAACGTTTTTATGTTGGTATGTCGGTTGAAAATGCGTGAAGTCTCCTCAAAGAAAATAAAAAAATCGTTACGTTGAAAACTTATGAATATAAAATGGGAAATTAGGGGGAAATAAGGAATAAATTCGTTGCAAAATGAACAAGTTATTGAAAAAAATCAGTCTTGGAACTTAAGGCGTCTAACAGAATCTCAAACGACGTCAACCGCCGACCCCGCGGAGGAAATGGCGTTGGCTGATGTCATATCTGCTATCGCGACATGCGTCACACATCATAGTCACTCTTCCCAAAACACGTGTCATACAAAATTTTCTGAGTCAAAGAGAAAATGGTGAGTCATCCCAAAACACATGTCGGACAAAAGATAGCGGAACATGAATCAACAGGAACGAAATTTTTTCAAACAAAGCCTTTTCTCGTCTAAATTAAAACTGGAGGGAAGAAAAATATAAGAATTAAAAAATAACGCAATGTCTATAAAAATTCCTAGTTAAAAAAACGTAACAGAAAATGTCATGAACACGTAAATACGTTAATAAACAATCGTGTTTTAAGATTATGTCTGCAGCACAAAACTTTGGAAAGCGTTTTTGTTGGAACGTCCGTTGAAAATGTGTGAAGTCTCCTCAAAGAAAATAAAAAAATCGTTACGTTGAAAAATTATGAATATAAAATGGGAAATTATGAGGAAAAAATAAGGAATAAATTCGTTGCTAAATGATCAAGTTATTGAAAAAAATCAGTCTTGGAACTTAATGTGTCTACAGAATCTCAAATGACGTCAACCGCCGACCCAGCGGAGGAAATGGCGTTGGCTGATGTCATATCTACTATCACGACATGCGTCACACATCATAGTCACTCTTCCCAAAACACGTGTCATACAAAGTTTTCTGAGTCAAAGAGAAGATGGTGAGTCATCCCAAAACACATGGCTCACAAAGCCTTTTCTCGCCTAAATTAAAATTGGAGGGGGGACAAATATAAGAATTAAAAAAATAATGCAACGTCTATAAAAATTATAACACCTCACGGAAGTCCTGAAAATATAAATTTAATAAAAAAATATATTGGAAAGACTTCCTTCAAAAATTTGATAAAGTCTAATAAATCTCCCGAGAAAATAAAAAAAATACTGCAACGTCTATAAAAATTATAATACCTCAGGGAATTCCTGAAAATATAAATTTAATAAAATAAATTAGAGAGAAAAAATAGGACAAAAAAAATATGAGTAAAAAAAATTGGAAACGACTAAAAAACTTCCTTCAAAAATTTGACAAAGTCCAGTAAATCTCCCGAGAAAATTAAAAAAATAAATATTGGAAAGACTTCCCCAAATTTGTCAACGTCCAATAAATCTCCCGAGAAAAGTTCCAAAAAGCACCGCTAGGGGGGCAACGTACACATCCCCTTTCCCCCACTCGGTCGTTGCCATCTCTCAAAGATCCATTAAAAGTTCCAAAGCACCTCTAGGGGGCAGCACATCGAGTTGACATCCCCCTATATCCACCCCCTTTCTCCCACTCGGTCGTTGCCATCCCTCAAAAACAAATATCTAACATAATAATAAAGTTCCAAGAAGCACCGCTAGGGGGCAGCACATCTCCTTTCTCCCACTCGGTCGTTGCCATCTCTCAAAGGTCCATTAAAAGTTCCAAGAAGCACCGCTAGGGGGCAGCACATCTCCTTTCCCCGACTCGGTCGTTGCCATCCCTCAAAGGTCCATTAAAAGTTCCAAGAAGCACCGCTAGGGGGCAGCATCAACCCAACACACTAGCGTCATCTGCCACGCCCCTACATCCTTCGGTCACATACCACGCCCCCATCCTTCTGGAGAAACCACGCCCCCATCCTTCTGCCGCAAGCCACGCCCCCATCCTTCTCTAGAAGGATGCATCCTTGGTCCAGAATCGGTCCTTTTATACTACTTTCCGTATTGTGTGTGGACTGGCCAGCACAGATCCCTGATCTTAATCCCATACAGCACCTACGGGATGAATTAGAGCTCCGCATAAGAAGTTCGGAACCATGAACTACTTCTAAGCAACAGTTAGCGGCAGCATTGTGTACTGAATGGAAGCGTATACCTATTACCGAGGTTAAAAACCTTGTCGAAAGCATATCTCGAACGGTCGTTGCATGCATTAAGGCCAAAGGTGGACCGACAGCGTACTGATCTATGTTAATAAATGCTATGTTGTGTTTCTCTTCTAGGTGTCCGGTGACTTTTGTCAATATAGTGTAATCCCAAAGAGCTATTTTGGAATGTACTTCAAGAATTGTCCCAAATAAATGGCTGCCCCGATTAAACGATTACCCAGTTAACCGGATCACATTCGCAACAGTATTAATGCAATATCATAAGTTTTCCCTTGGCTTAAATCCAGTTTATCTGAGAGCGAAACTAAGGTTGTAAACATGCAGAAAGCGGGCGGTCATGTCTTTTTCGAAACGTGTGTGAAATAAGTACAACTTCCCAGTATTTGCATTCCTCTTTAAAAGAGGCAAAAGGAAACTCGCTGCTTAAACTTCGAATAACTTCAAAGGCACATAATGGAAGTTTAAATGAAATCATTTTAGACGCAAGAAGTAACAGAAACGTAATGTAAGAATATGAAAAGGGAAAGGTCATGAGATTTAATCAGTAAGCACAAAAATGTTAAAGGATTATAACATTTTCTTATTCGCTGTTGTAATTTTACTAACTGCTGTGTGTATTAATGAAGCAGAGATTCTAAGTAACTCTAAGTGAAATCATTTTATTTGTGTTCTTTCTGCGCACGAAATAAGTAAAAGGGATTATGAGTGAACCAATCTTAAAAAATTAAGATGTTATATCGTTATTAATCAGACTAACTATTCCATGCTGAATTTAACAAGACTGTTTTCCGTAAGTTGAAGTTAAGTCAGTTCCAGTGTATTTTACTTCCCATACAGCACAACACGTTTCAGATATGTATCAGTAATGTTACAATTTCTCATTTTCGTTATGCTTTCAGAGATATCTTACAATTACGATTCAGCAACATCTATTCTGGAACATAATTCTTTGTACATTACGGTTACTTTAAAAATAGCATTCACCGATACTACTGCTTTATATTTTCCATTGTACATAATTGTTACCTTGATGCTACATTCTGGCGATATTTAAGATTTTTGATTTGGCAACGGCGTATATGCGCATGCACAATTATGCCATTTCATCGAAGCACTTTCGTAGTCGTTCCACGTGCTACTGGAATATTCTTTGGTGATACTGTTGTACTTGAGTTAGCTGGGTGTAAAAGAAGTGGCCCCAAATATTTTAAGGGGCAGTATTTTTGACCACTTCGTGTTCACGATCCCCAGAGGTTGGTTATCTGAGTCATATAAAGTTTCCATAATTTCGTTTACTAATGTAATTCTTTATAAAAAGAAATGTTTGTGATCTACAACTCAACAAAAGATTTCAGGGTTTACAAATTACAAGTCTACAAATTATCTGAGGGCATGTGCTGACTCAGGAAAACTGTCAAGGGTGGAGGGGTAACACCAAAATTATAAAATATAAATAATTTCTGGTCCGATCGGGAGATTTTCAGCATTTAGAAGCTGTAACTCGACACATTATCTCAGCGCATGTGCCTACTTAGCAAACCGGGAGGGGGGGGATACCCAAAAGTGTAAAATATAAAGCATTTCTGGTCCGATCGGGAGATTTTCAGCATTTAGAACCTACAAGTCAACAAATTATCTGAGAGCATGTGCTGCCCAGGAACCTGTCGGGGGTGGGGGGATGCTAATACCAAAAGTATAAAATATAAGGAATTTCTGGTCCGATCGGGCTACATCGCAACAAACTCTCTGAGGGCATGTGCTGACTCAGGAAACCTTCTTTTAATACCTAAAATATAAAACATAAAATATTTCTAGTTGTAAATGCTGAAAATCTCCTGATAGGACGAGAAATTCCTTATATTCTACATTTTTGTTATTACTCCCCCCTACCCCCTCCAACAGGTTTCCTGGGTAGGAACATGCCTTCAGATAATTTGTTGAGTTTTAGCTTTTAAACGCTGAAGATATCCCGATCGGAACCGAAATTCTTTTCATATTTTAGGTTTTAAGCACCCCACACACCACCCCACCCCTCGATAAGGTTCCTGGGTTTCCACATACTCGCAGATAATTTGTTTAGCTGTGGTTTATGAACCTTGAAAAATATCGTTAATAAGAAAATACGAAATTACGGAAATGAAATGTGTGTTAGATAACCAATCTCGGGAGAAGTAGCCACGCAGCAGTACAGAACGCAATTTTTATACGGCCCCTTAAATTTTTTTTGGGCAGTTCCCCGGTGGTCAGTTCTTCGGTGCCCGTTTCGACGCTTTGTCTTTGGCCCGAAAATCAAGGAAATGTCTAAATTTCTTACTGAAAATGAAATATAAGAAAAATATATTTTATGAACAATAGTTGCTCAAGTAGCGGGGAATATAGCCACACGAAATGTATTTATGCAGAACAATTTAATGGCACTGAAATACCAATGTGGCCAGTTCTCCGGTGGCTACTTCCCCGTACCCGGAGTTAGCTAGTTAGTGTACACTAGTGTCCGTCCTTAAGTTTTGCACGCCAGTGTATAATATCTTAGTACGTCTGTTGGTTTTGAATCAGAAAACAGTCTCAATAAAAGTAGCTGTTAGTTTGTAAAGGTAGAACAAAAATAATGTTGATATATTGAGAAGTTTAACGACTACGCAAGTTTTGAAAAAAAAAATAGAGTAAGATATGCATTAAAAGGTACATTTCGTTAATTAATCATGAAAAAATTTAAGTCATCCGACAGAAAAATAAAGTGATCGGTGGAAAAAAATGTATTTCTATTAAATAACGTATTCGCAAAGCATTTAGAAAAAATAGATTAAGATATACATTAAAAGGTATAGTTTGTTAATTAACCATGAAGAAATTTAAGTCATCCTACAGAAAAATAAAATGATCTATGGAAAAAATAATTCATTTCTATTAAACAATTTATTCGTAAAGCATTGGCCTTCTCGTTAGTTCCTACAGAACGCTGCAATCGCGAGGCGTCCATGGTCGAGTGGGATAATACATCTGCTTAGAAACCCGCTCGGCAGGGGTTCGAACCAGGCTTGACTTCGAGGATTTGTATTTCCTTAGCGTCGTGACGTCACACCGTAACATTTCCTGATGGGGGGGGGGAACAAAAAGGTGTACAAAAGATATCGCTGAGACCATGTGGGGAGGTAAAAAAAAATTGGCGAGCCAAACATGTTTGGTAGGACCACGTGGCACACAAAATGTTATGGTTGAACACAAAAAGAAAATGGCGGACCAAAGATGTTCGGGAAGATCACGTGAAAAAACAACGACTGCGGCTGACGTTATGATTGACCAGGAATTGACCACATGCGTCCTTGAGGCAAGGCAGCACGTAGGCGGGTTCCTTTTTACAGAAACCCCCTATTATCACGTAACAGTAACGTAACGAAGTTACAAATATCTGTCAAACACGTAACAGTAACATGAAGCCGAACAGAAAGTGTCATAGGCGGAATCAAATTACTTACACTCTCAATTAACACTATTAAAGGGGCTAACACCAAAGGTGCTGCCTCTGGTACTAAATGAGCACTTCTCTCCTTAAATTTAGTCACCCAACCTATGATAAAACCTATCAACCACCCCAAACTTAAAGTCACCAACAAATGGCTATTCCTAGTAAAAACAAAAGAAATAATATTTTGAAGTTACAAAGACCTTTCACTGTAACGTATCAGTTATGTTTTAAAGTTATGTAACGTTTGCATACATTTTGACGTAACCGTAAGATTTCTGAAACATTACTGTTACATTGCGCAATGTATCTGAAAAGTCTCAATGTTTCAGTGTTACGTACCTGTAACATATACGAAATATTCTGTGCTGTGTTGGTTAAACAAGGAGATTAAATATAAAGACTTATATGAAAATAAACACGGAAATATACTAATGGCGCCTCGTTCTTCATTCGAGAACTGAAGCTAACTATTGTCCGCAAGGTTTAAAAGGGATTTTATTATTGGCTCGAAGTAAAAGCACAAGTTGAAATATTTGAACACAGTTTGGGAGAGTTGTAATTGGAGTGTTTCGAATAAAAAGCTAAGCATTTTCAGAAAGAGCGTGTTGAAACGTCTGCCCTAGGGTTGTCTAGACATTAGAATGAAGGTTTTCGAAACGGTTACCACCTGCTCTTTGAAGAAATGAGATTCAGCAGGGGTTGTAAATGGACCATTCGTCTTCCCTTACTACTCAACAACACAACACGGAACAAAAACATTTCTACGAAAAGGAAAGAAGTTTCGGAGGAGGGACTAAGATAGAGAGAAGGTAGAAGGAAAAGAGAATGACTGTGGAAAAAGTACGAGATAGACTGAAAGGGTAAGAATCTCAATTTTGTTTCAGTTGTATTTTTATTTCGATGAGGAGAACTTCCAAGTAATTTTCTACTCCAAAAATAAAAAAAAAGAAGCTTAATTTATAGCTCGGAGTGTAGGTGGGTGAGATAAATCTCCAAAAATGGACTTTTTTTGTTAGTTTTTTTTAGAAATGCTTCCGTGCAGATAATTTCGAGTTAAAGAAAAACATGTTTTTATATATTCTACGATACATTGGGCTGTTATGTGATAAGCAATACGCGCTTTTCTTTAAGATGCTTTTGTGAAACAAAAAAGAGGAAAAAGTATTTTATTGTAAATTGGAAATAAATAAAACGTGTAGGACCAAATATACGTATGTCTAAGGTGACTGAGAGAACAAAATGTATCCATGTAAGACCAAACAAAACTTGAAACAGGAAGGTTACCTCATTCAGTGAATAGTTTTGATATAAAATGCTTTCAAAATATTTTTAGTTTATTGTTTTATGTATATAGGTATCATCTTTTTTTAATCATCTGTAGTTATAAATGCGAATTCACTTTGAGTGGTGTGTCATGTTGGTGGCTCGTCATGAATTGAGCTTAACGCGTTTTAACAACCTTGCGTATACAGTTATCATCTGTTTTTAACCGTCTGCAGTCATAGTGCGAATTCACCGTTTTTATTCTCTTCTACATGTGTTTTTATGAGAGATTATAACTCACAAGATTATAATTTCAAACATTTACTATATTTTATTTGCTGTTTAGTTCTCTTATGTTTCTTTCATGCCTTTTTTTTTTTCATTGTTCTTCTTTAGGCATATCTTACAGCAATGATGGATGAATTTTCCTATCTAGTGACATAATAAGCTTCTATTATTTGCTATACAGAAGAACTGATATTACCTGGACCAAACCAGAATCAAAATAACACATGTTTCTGGTGAGCCACTGAAAAAATTATACCAAGTAATCTTATTTGGCATACCTGCAATTAAAATTATAACTTTGAACTTACCAGGCTGCTTACCAAATCATTGCATGTTGTTAGAATTTTTAACTGTATTGTATGTATCTGATATTTGAAATTGCATTATATATCATTGAGAATACACACCTATTCCTTTTGTATGTATAACTTTAACGGATCATTCATATTAGGCATCAATAGCGTGAGTAATAGTGATTATAAGCAAATACGCACTGTGATTCATATAATATTTCATATATCACGTGATATTACAATTGTTTGAACAATTGTATCTGTAGCATTTTTTAGTTTTTATACCCAACCCTGACATTAAGATCAGCACACTACTACAGGGCTGTCCTGTGAGTTATATTTCAGTGACCTGTATCAAGGTTTCATTAGACCTTTGCTTTAACGAATTTCGAAATTCGGTGACTTTATCGATATTTTTCTCCGGTGATGACACAAATGAAATATCTGCTAAAATTATAAGTCGTTCATTGCAGTGAAGAATAGGTTTATTCAGTTAATTACGTCTTCAAAGCTTTGTCCTGCTACCTTTATTATAACTTGTATTATTATCTCGCAATTTTCTTTCTTTCTTTATCACAACTTTAATTTATCAACTCGTCCTCTACCGCCTCTTCTCACGCCATTTTCACGACCCAGAGGAAAATCTTCTGAATCGCTCTCTTTTACAGCCCAGATCAGAAGTTCCCTGCTTCCTTCGTTCTCATCTCGGCCACTCCCTGGACCCCATTTTTATAACCCCTACTCAGCGTCTCGCAGAAGTCGCGAGAGTTACTTTTAATTTCCCTCTCCCTGGTGATTTTTCCTCCTGCTGAACTCACTGAGCTATCAACTGTGCTTCGGCCCACCTCGGATAACTACCTCCATTAAGCTGAAGACGTGAAAATTTCATGATACCTCTCTAGAACGTACATTGTACACTCACCTCTTCGCAGAAAAGTGAAGACATAAAATCAAATTCGGCGATTACACAGATCGGGCAGCAAAGAAACGAAAAAGAGTGTCCAAATCATTATCACATCTGCACGGAATTTGAGAAAAACAGAGATCGTCTCCAAATATGCGCTAAGAAAAATGTAAACCCGGGTTATTAGGCTCAGTTAAATCCGTGGTTATTAAAGTTTACTCTTTGTAAAACATACACTATATTACCAAAAGTCCCCGGACACCCCTTCAAAAGCAAATGAACGGATCCGCTGCGTTTTTAAGATGCGCGGTACAGCTGCAGACAGTATAAAAACAAGCGTGCAGCTGACCGCGATCATAATATCGCACTGTGAGGTTGAGTGAAAATGTCGCGACGGAAGGGAACTGACTTTCAGAAAGGAAATATTGTTGGGTGTTATATTAGTGGGTTGTCCATAAGAGAAACCAAGAGGCGTTTAAACATAACCAAGTTAACTCTTTTCGGTGTACAGAACAAGTGGAAGACACATGGTTCGCCTGAAGCAGCAAAACGTACCGGCAGACCAAAGAAAATCAGTGATAGAGTAAGTCGAAGCCACAGGAGACTCATCACAGCTAATCGACGGAGTACTGTGCAAGACCTCAGTGTAGAGGTGAGTAAAACTGCTAGAACCTCGGTATGTACATTTAACATTCGCAGAGAACTACATTCCATGAGTTACGGTGGACGTGCGGCTGCTCATAAGCCTTTCAACTCCACTCAGAATGCTACTGGTCGTTTAGCATGGTGTAAAGAACATTTATCGTGGACCGTATATCAATGGAAACGGATCCTATGGACTGATGAATCCAGATACACAATCCATCAGTCTGATGGCCGTGTGTGGATATGGCGGCAGCCAGGGGAACGCTATTTACCAGAGTGTACTGTTCCTACAGTGAAGTTTGGAGCTGGCAGTGTACTGTTGTGAATGTGTTTTTCGTGGTATGCCCTTCCCCCCCACATTGGTTATCGTGAACAAGCCTGTTAACCAGCACTTCTATCTCTATATTCTAAAAAATTATGACCTACCAACTCTGTGGCAGTGTTATGGAACCGAGCCTTGTTGGTACCAGTAGGATAATGCACCGAGCCATAAAACAAGGACTGTTACTTACGGCGTGGTTTGACGATAATTCTGTATCGTGTGTGAACTGGCCAACACAGAGCCCTGATGTTAATCCCATAGAGCACCTTTGGGATGAATTAGAGCGCCGGAAAAGAAGATTGGAACCAAAGCCTACTACTAAGCAACAGTGAGCGGCAGCATTACGTACCGAATGGAAGTTCATACCTATCGCTGTGTTCGAAAACCATGTAAAAAGCATGTCTGAAGTGGTGTTCTGGTCTGGGAAGTGAAGTGGTGTTATGGTCTGGGAAGATTTTTCCTTGCAAGGTTTAATTTCGTTGGTTATCATCTCACAAATACTGAATGGTAGACCCTGTGGTCCCCAGTTAGCCGACCATTTCCATCCATTTCTTCAGGAGGTTCATCCAGACCACAATGTCAGTTTTCAATAGGACAACGCACCATACACCGAGTCATCGGGCTCGTATAACACAAACACCAATACTGAATGGTAGACACTGAAGGCCCCAGTCAGCCGACCATTTCCATCCATTTCTTCAGGAGGTTCATCCAGACCACAATGTCATTTTTCAATAGGACAACGCACCGTGTCATCGGGCTAGTATAACTTCACAAATACTGAATAGTAGACACTAGAGGCACCAGTTAGCCGACCATCTCCATCCATTTCTTCAGGAATTTCATCCAGACCACAATGTCATTTTTCAATAGGACAACGCACCATGCACCGTGTCATCTGGCTCGTATAACACAAACACCAATACTGAATGGTAGACACTGAAGGCCCCAGTTAGCCGACCATCTCCATCCATTTCTTCAGAAGGTTCATTCAGACCACAATGCCATTTTTCAATAGGACAACGCACCGTGTCATCGGGCTCATATAGCTACCGAGTAGTTGGAGGAACATGATAACGAATTCACCACATTGCCTTAGCCCCAACCTTCCCTGACAGTTACTCAATTGAACATTTCTGGGTTATTCTAGAACGAGGTGTAAGAACTGCAGATCCTTCTCCGCAAAAATAAACGTGAACTGAGGGAGCTGCTGCATCGGATGTGGGTTAAGTTACGCATTGCATGGAGGACGTTCGACACCTTGTAGAATCCATCTCTAGGCGTCAGTGAGTCTAGATTACACGAAAAGTTGGACCAAAGAGTTATTAGTTAGGTGTTCCTAATTAGAGATAACTCAGTGTGTATTGGACTATTTTGAATGAATTTAGTAGCAGTACAGTGTGCAAGACTTTGCGCGACATGGGTTACCACTGGCATGCAGTCATTTGCAAAGCATTTAGAAAGGAATTCATTGCTACTAAGATACAGCGCCATTGTGAACTAATGTGGGTAGTGTGCTTGACCAATGATTAAGGCTCTATCCTTTCCCTTGAACCACTGGCCCTAAATTAGAGACGGACGACAGCTTATGAACGTGAGATTTGCTCATGATAGCCGTTAAGCCGTAAAAGCCACAGAGAGTGAGAGAGAGAGAGAGAGAGAGAAAGAGAAAGAAAAAGGAAAAGAAAGGTCTTCAACTGTTGTTTGTCCGTGAAATTAGGTCAGCAGCCCCGGTGGCGCAGTGGTCTAAGGCGTTGGCCTCTGATCATTCGTCCGTAAGGGTCCGGGTTCGAATCCCGGTCAGGCATGGATGTTGTGTTTGTCTTACGGCACTGGCTTTCTCCCTTCCCTGGAACCAGTGACCCTAAATTAGGGACGGGCGACTGCTTATAGCCCATTTGAGTTGCTCACGGTGGTCGCTAAACCTCCAATCAAAAAAAAAAAAAAAGAAAAGAAATTAGGTCAAATATGATATCTTTCCCAAATTGCAGTTTACTAATTCTTCAACAATGTGACAATAGTCTTTTGCCGTATGAAAACACATCTCTCTCTCTACAAATTTTAAAGATGACAATCCGTTTTTTTTTTTTTTGGTGCAAATATGACCAGGATGGTAAGTCAGATAGTATCCGAAAACGTGAAAAATTGGTCGTCCTGGAGAGGGAATCGAACACGCGTCTCCGAAACAGCGCCCGAGTATGCTAACCACTACGCTATCCAGAACGACCAAGTCTCAAGTTTCTGATTAATATGAATATAACCATCACAGGATTCGCTAGTCGAAGCAACCAGCATTCATGTTTAGCGGATCTGGAGGTTAAGAATCCAATCCTGTGATTGCCCTGAGGAGCAGATAATTCATGAATGAAGTACGGGATTACACCAAATTATGCAAATTTTGAAGATGACAATCCGTGTTTTGGTGTAAATATGACAAAGATGGTACACCAAACACCAAAAACGGACTATCATCTTCAAAATTTGCATTATTCCGTGTAATCCTGTATTTCATTCATAAATTATCTGCTCCTCAGGGCAATCATGGGATTGGATTCTTAACCTCCAGATTAGCTAAACATGAATACCGGTTGCTTCGACTAGCGGATCCTGTGATGGTTATATTCAAATTAGTCGGAAACTTGAAACTTGGTCGTTGTGGGTGGTGTAGTGGTTAGCATACCCGAGCGTTATCTGGGAGACGCGTGTTCGATTCCTGCTCCAGGACGAGGAAATTTTCAAGTTTTGAGATATTATTTGACTTACCATTCTTGTAATATTTACATTAAAAAAAGGACTGTCATCTTCAAAATTTGTATTATTTGGTGTAATCCCGTATTTCATTCATGACATCTCTCTCTTTTTTTCTTTGTTTGTTTTCAAAACCTCACACATTAAACTGAATTGCATTCACTCTTAAATTGTCCTGTATTTATTGATCACAATCACTGTTAAAAGGACATGAGGTAATAAAAAGGCGTGCGATGGCGAAACAAATTGCATGCCTCTCAATAAAGCTTTTAAGAACTTTAAAATAGATCAGAGGCAAAAACTTGAAATCTAAGTCCTGTGATTACTTTAATTCATATTCAATGGCTATTTTACGAAAATCTTACCTTAACAGTCAGTTGGAACTTAATTTTTTGTTCGCGAAATATTCAGAAACAAACTGAAATACGCATTTTTGTTTTGAGTTTTAGAAATACTGTATCATGTCACTGCATAAATGATGCATATCTCCATTCTAACCGTCCTTTCTCAATTTCTTCGGTAAATTTTGTTACCTCTTATTTTTATTTCGAACGCAACAATGGAATTCCCAAGTTTTTCTGTACGTTTTGGCAACAACTGGCAGCTAATCAATATGTAAGTAAACGTTTATACTTTCAGTATAACGATGAGATGATGGCGATATTGTCTGTGAAAGGCGTGATGGAAATCACAGGATGAGTTAAGAGTGTGTCAAATAAGATGTCTGTTAAAAAAGAGTGTTTCTATTATTACGACGTGCTATGATATCTGGCTATTATAAAAGTACTTCTGTGATTAGTTTAGTTTATGTTCAAGTTGTATTGAGTAAATGGACCTGTATGCTTCCAGAATGGACAAATAAAAAGTGCATGTCACTTACTTCGCTCCGTAATACCAGGACTGGATTAACCATGCACAGACATCAAGCAGAAAGTCTCACATTGGTCAGCCACTCAGGATTGATCTTAGAGGTGAGAGTTGCTTGTCACAACTGGTATTTCAGCAAAGACGTGTAACGGACATCGAGCTCACCAACCTGCACACAAGCAGTGCAGTTAGATTTATTTCCACATGATCCAAGCACCGTACCTTACTTTCCCAGGGGTTCTACAGCCAGAGATCAAGGAGGGTACCACCCATCATGACGCCAAGTCATCGCAAACAGCGCCTCGCATGGGCCAAGGAACGTCAGAAATGTACCTTCAACATATAGAACAAGAAACATGACACCGAATTTTCGGGTGTAATAAGCACGTCTTTTGAATCCGTTCTGAAGCAAATTAAAGTCATCAAACCTATTCAAAGTCAATGGAACCGGTATGGAAAACAATAAAAAGAAGTTTTTCAATCTGGTTTTTAATCCCTCAGATATTGCTTTAAATGGAATCGTGAGCTTACGCTCTCTAGTTGAAGATTTGTGCGTTAAGGAAAATATAAATTTCTATGAGAAACATTTCGCACCGGATACGCTCTCCAGCATAGGAATAATTTTTCAAATCGGACTCTTAGAAACAGAGATATCGACAAAAATAAGATGTCACTTTACGTCCCCTGGTGAGAAAATCACGCATTGTTTTAGGAAGAAAGTATTCTTGAAAGGTTTTTCAATATGAGCAGTATCGGTCCCAGAAAAAGAAATTTAGTCGAGCTTTCAGGACCACTGATTTTGCTACAAATACATCAGAAGCAGAAATTAAGACTTATGCCCCCTGGTAGTCAAAACCATTCTTTACCAAACATTAGAAAATATATGTAAAATATTTTCAGTCAGGTGTTCTATGCGATACAGGAAGAAATTTTCAAGTCGCAGTTTTAGAAGCAGAAATAACGTAAAAAATGCAATTTCGGGCCGCGGGTGGGCAGCGTTCGTGACTGCCATGGAGATAACTTCAGGTTCGATCCTGTGCAGATACGAAGGTTCGAACCACTAAATACCCGCCGTGCGTCGGATTGGCACGTTAAGCCGTCGGACCCCGGGTACTGGCACCACAGTAATAAATAAGGGCGTCTTCCTCCACCTTTCTACCCCTCTTCCGTGTCACTTTCCTACAGGGCACTCTAGCCCAAATCTCCTAGCTTCTTATTTGTAAGGGTTGTTTAAGACTTGGGGTCAGACACTCCCTTCCTAAAATAATCTACATATGATCTGATATGATCTGAAAACGCAATTGACCTTTGTGCCCCCTAGCGGAAAGTCTATCATTTACTTGAAAATTTCGAATTTATATAAAAATCACTTTGCATCGGAAACACTATCTAACAAAGAATGCATTTTTCAAATTGGACTCCTAGAAGCAGAGATATTGACAAAAATAAGATATACATCTACGCCACCTGGCGTAGAAACTATGAATTATTTTAAGAAGAAATGTTCCTAAAAGGTTTTTTTCGACATGAGAAGTATCGGTCAACAAACGACTTTTTTTCAATCGAGATTTTAGAAGCTCATATTTTGCTGCAAATACACCAGATCCGGAAATTAAGACTTACGCCCCCGGTGGCCAAACCATTTTTTTACAACAATTAGAAATTATATGGAAAGTATATCCCATCAGGAGTTGTATCCGGTGAAGAAAGAATTTTTCAAATCGGAGATTTAGAAGCAGAGATATAGTAGGAAACGCAATTTACCTTTATGCCCCCTTGCGGAAGGTCTATGAATTACTTAAAAATTTTGTAGGAAACGCAATTTACCTTTATGCCCCCTTGCGGAAGGTCTATGAATTACTTAAAAATTTTGATATTATATGAAACACATGTCACACTGAAAACACTATGTAACAAAGAAGGAATTTTTCAAATCGAACTCCTAGAAGTAGAGATATTGACAAAAATAAGATATGAATCTACACAGTCTGGCGGAGAAACCATGGAATATTATAAGAAGAAAATATTCCGAAAAGGCTTATCGATGTGAGTGGCATCGGTCCAAGAAATAATTTTTTCAATCGAGATTTTAGAAGCTCATATTTTATGGCAAATATATCAGAAGCAAAAATTAACCTTTACGCCCCCTGGTGACCAAAGTATTCTTTACCAAAATTTAGAAATTGTATGAAAAAAATTTCCATTAGGAGCTGTATCCGCTGAAGAATTTTTTCTCAAATCAGAGTTTTAGAAGAAGGGTTATCGGGAAATGTAATTTACTTTTACGCCCCCTAGCGGAAAATCTATGCGTAACTGTAAAAAGTACCTATACCTAAAATACTCTATGACATAAATGGAATCGAAAGATAAAAAAAGTTTTTTCAATCGGATGTTGAGAAGCAAATATATGGAATAAAATGTATTTTGAATTCGACATCATCTGCATTTACGCCCTCTAGCGGCGAAATTGTACGTCGTAAGAGAAACGAAATAACGGATCATTATTCGCATATTCCAAGCTTCTCAATGCAAAAAGATATTTTCAAATAGGGCTAAAAGTTGCAGAGATATCGGGCTTACAGACGGATGGACGGACAAACCGATAGCATAAGCACGATCTTTTAAGAGGTCGTCTGGAGTCATGGGTTCTGTTTTCTGCTACACCATGTTGATGACTGGGTTCGCATATGGCCTAAACAGCATGAAGCCCTATCCCTTAGTTGCACAATTGGAGGTGGTGTTCTGATCTGGAGAGTCTCTTCCTGATAAAACCTAGGGGCGTTGGTTATCATCCCACAAACAATGAATGGTGAACACTACAGGGACCTATCTGACAGCCACCTCCATCTAGAGAAGAGGTTTACTCTCCCCACAGTGACATCTTTCAAGAAGACAACGCACCGTGTCATCGAGTTCGTGTAACGCTGAGTGGTTGGGGGAACATAACGAGTTCGCCACCTTGTCTTGGCCACCAAACTCCCCTGACTGTAACCCAAATTAACATTTGTGGAATATGCTAGAACGGAGTGTGAAAAATGCGTATCTTTCACCACGGAGTGAGCGTGAACTAAGAAGCTTCTGCAGCGGGCATGGGCCAAGTTACACATGGAGGTGTTTGACACTTTGTAGAATCTGTCCTTGGCGTCTGTCTGCCGTGATTGAGCAGGAAGGTGGACCAACGCGTTATTAGGTATGTGTTCGTTTATACAAAGCTATCTCAGTGTATGTCTTAATATTTCTTCATAACACGTTTAACTCGAGAAAGGTTATTTTCGTTTGTTTTTAAGGGTTATTTTCCGCTCTTCATGTGACATGTTTCATATGGATTTTCATAAAGATTGTGACGCGCCTGCACCGCAGGACGCACATGAGATAAAGGCAGATAGCAGCGAGGACATACGTCCGCGTAGCTCAGCTGGGAGAGCGACTTATTCCGGAATGAGGGGACCCGGAGTCGATGCCCAGCGTTGACAAAAATGACGGAGAAATTTACTTCGGTATAAGATACTGAATAAACAAAACAATACTTCGAGACGCAACTTCTCACCTTCCGCTATGTTCGTCAGAGAAAAATACCACTGAAATCGATTTCTTAACTTCTGCACTTGAACATGTCTTGGATTACCCTCCTAATGGTTTGACTACCTTCATTTGATTACTTTGCTTACCCTTCTAATAATTTTTGCTTAGACTCTAATGATAATTGACCCTGAACGATGCTTTTTCACCTTGATCCCTTTCCCAGGCATGGATCTTCTTCTCTCCGTAAGATATTCGGACATTCTTTTTAACTATCGCCTGAAGTTTTCTCCTAGAGAGAATCCTGAATAGGACACTCCAAGATCTGACTTCATCGAGTGACTTTTGACGTTGTGCGTGAGAACACTTATCTGAATGTTTCTGAGTGACTATTTCTCATCATTCTGTTGTCGAGAAACTGTCAACCGATTTGTTTCGGACGTTTTTTACTAGACTATTAAATTGGCCAGGAAATGTTTCCTGGGATTGGGACTGTTTGCCACCTAATTACTTTCTTCCCCTTTGTTTACTTCATTGCACCGTGCTCCATTCATGGAGGACATTTTTCTTTCTTCCCTGCTCAAGGAAATGGTGATGGTTTTCTTTTTTTATTTTGTGAGTTAATATGTTTTTCACGTTAGGTCATTATTGTGGCTTTAAACCTTTGTGTGTGACGCAGAACTATTGTTTATATTGCGTTGCGCATTGCTATTTCTTGTTCTCTTCTCGTCACAGTTTGTGTGGCGCGTTATCAGATCGTAGAAGAATGATCTGAAGAATAGAATTATGACAGACTTGAACATCAAATCCTTTTTAGATTTCTTTTCAAGATGTTTGGCATCTGCATGGTTTGTTATATTTGTTTCTTTCCATGAGAGTCATGCCTGTTTTTCTTCTCGGACTTACGTGCAACAGTTTTGCGACGGATTAACTTTGTGTTTTGTTACACTTGGTTCAATCATTTTTGAACTTCATGGACTTAGCATTTCTTCGTTTTCAACAGTAGCCAATTGATTATCACTTTCTGATAAGTTCATGCACGGCATGCGTATTTAATTAATTTTTTAGTTATTTTGTTCTGCTGTTGTAATTGCACTGTCGTGCCTGTGAATAAGCGTACCTTTTGAGTTTGAGATCCATCCAAGTGTTCTTTAAACCTTTGTGTGTGACGGAGAACTTCTTTCACATAAATATCTTAAAAATACTTTTCTGTTCTTCACGTTTTGTTTCGGTCATAAGTTTTAAAAGTCAGATTAGCGCTTTTGTTATAATGTTTGATAACAAACATCGTCCTTTGCACTAAATTAGAACACAATTCAAACGAATGAACGTTAATGGCGTGCATATGTTATACAAATAAGAGCAATGTCTGCGTAGGTGATCGTGTTCTCGAAGACACTTTGTATGTCGTTTTGTGTCATAACAAAAAGCCTCGTGGAAAGCAGTTAACTGCAGTAGAGGTTCGAAAGATATGGAAACTTCGCGGGGAAGGGAAATCATATCGTGAGATAGCTGTTGCAATTAAAAAGTCAAAAGGTGCGGTAGAAAATGAAATAAAAAGAGGTATCAAGGGATCCGTTAAAAATCGTTCCGGTCGCAAACGAAAGCTGTCGTCAAGGTATATGCAACGCATCAGGGCCATGTCAACCAGGAAAAAAATGGCTTGTAAATAAATTGCTGGCTCTATACCTGTCAATGTTTCCCGTCAAACTGTTTCATGTGTGCTCCACAGCTCAACTGTCGTGAAATTCTTAGAAACGAAAGCTAGATCCGCCCTCACCTGAAGACATAAAGAGATGAGAAACGCAGCTGTACTCTAGTGGATGCAGAAATCACATCACGTGGGATACAAATATTTTTTTCGACGAAAAACATTCTAATTTAGATGGCTCAGACTGCCTACATTATTACTTTCATGATCTCCGCAAAGATATAGATGTGACATTGAGACCACATGAAGGTGGTCCGTCGTGAGTGTTCTGGGGTGGTGTTTCTGTTAATAGGAAGACCGATTTACGCCTGATTCTGTCAAGTATGAATTCTGAACAATATATCCAAGTGTTAGATTAACACCTGTTAGCATATTCGCGGACTTCAGGTTGTGATAATTTCATTTTTCAGCAGGCAATGCCCCATCGCACACATCGAGAGTTTGTGAACAATGGTTTTCGGACAATAACACCCTTGTTCTGAAATGGCCACCCAATTCTACAGACTTGAACATGATTGAAAACGTTTGGGTGCAATGGTTAGATTGGTATATGCTAATGGCAGACAATTTTCCACTGTTCGTGAGTTAGAAAAGGAAGTCTTAGCAGCATGGGAGAAGATCACTCCTCAGTATTTACGGAAACTCGTTGAAAGTATGTCTAACAGAATGGCTCAGTGTCTAGAGAAAAAAGGTGGCCATACCACCTATTAAAGGTAATAATATTGTAAATTTAATTTTACTTACACATGGAAGGGCAAGCTGTCCTTATAATTTTGGACCTGAGTCCAAATGGCATTTGCTTTGTTTCTTGTAATTATAACAGAAAAAAACAAATACAGAATAAAGTGTCTGCTATATTGTGTCATCAATAACGTAAATACACTATCTACCAACAAGTAACTGGACACCTGTGATAGCAAAGGAAAACGAAGTTTATTCACCTTCTATAGTTGGTGGAGCCTCAAAGAGCAGCGATTACAGCTGGGACCCTCCGGGGCATACTCTCAACCAGGCATTGTACGACGGCTAGCGGTATTTTCTTCCACTCGGCTTGGAGAAGGCAGGTCAGTTTCTTCACCGATTTCGGACGGTGGGGCACCCCTCAAGTCGACACTCCAACTCGTCCCAGAGGTGCTCGATAGGGTTAAGGTCCGGGCTCTGCGCAGGCCAGCCCATTCGATTAATCCCATTGTCACCATACCAAGCCATGGTGGACCTCGCAACATGGCAGGTGACATTGTCATCCTGAAAGTAACATGGGTCCACCCCGTAAAACTGCCACAACGTAGGAAGCGCATGGTCATCCAAAATGGTGCAGTAGGTCTCGGCGTTGAGTCTACCAAAAATTGCGACCAAGCGTCCCGTGTTATACCAGCAGGAACACCCCTATAGCATAATTCCACCGACGCCGAACTTCACAGTTGGCACAATACATTCCGGCAGGAGGCTTTCTCCAGGCAGAAGCTAAACCCAGACCCTGCCATCCGAACGGTAGAGGGTGAACCTTGATTCGTCGCTGCAGAGAACCTGTTTCCACTGTTCAACGGCCCACTGTCGACGTTCTTTGCACCACGTTAGCCGAGCAGCGCTTATGGACTTGGTGATCAAAGGCTTGTCGGCGGCAGCACGTCTATGATAACCAAACAGATGGGCTTCCTTACGGATGGTATTCATCGAAAGAACACTCCCGGATTCCTGTTGAAACTCCTCGCGGATGTGGCCCATTGATTTGGTGCGGATCTTCCGAATTTCTCTGACCAGCATCCGTCGGTCTCTAACTCACAGTTCTGTGAGTCTGCCGGGTCGGAGCACATTCCGGTTGTCACCTCTCATCTTCCACTTGCCAATCACGTAGGCCACTGTCGGTTTTGGGTACTTCAACTCTGTGGATATGTCACGTATGGATCGACCATTTCTGTGATACCTGACGATTACACCTTTCTCGAAATGAGAGAGTTCCGAACTGCGTGGCATCTTGCATGCGACTGGTTGCGTTGTTGTTTCCCACACGATATTTAACGGCTGCTGCCGTGACGTGTATCAGGACCGCAGATATCGTTGATTGCAGGAGTGTCCAATTACTTGTTGGTAGATAGTGTATAAGGTTTTCCTCTTCCTTCAGTTTTTTTGTGCTGTGCATCGCTAGTATTTATGGTGTCGTTATACTGTTCTTATAATTATGAGGATCAGTGTATTTGCGCCAGCGCGTTAGCGAATGACGTCTCTTTCCGCTCGTAGAAATAAAACCGGGATATAGTCTTTTGAACAAATCTTGAAAATGATAACCAATGATCGTATTTGTTAGGTTTATGAGGTGCATTAGCATAAATATCTTAAAAATGCGTATGATTTCTTCACTTTAGGTTTCGGTAATAAGTTTTAAGAGTCAGGTAAGAAATTTTTTTACGATGTTTAATAACAAACACCGTACTTTGCAGCAAATTAGAACACAATCTCACCAACGTTTCATCTTTAGGGTCGTCGGTCCAATGGCAGGGAATGAACACGAAGTCATTTGATCGACGACCCTGAGGAATGAAGCGTTTGTGAGATTGTGTTCTAATTTAGTGAAAAGGACGGTGTTTGTTATTAAACATTTTAAACGTTCTAACCTGACTCTTAAAACTTATTACCAAAACCTAAAGTGAAGAAATGATACGTATTTTTAAGATATTTATCCCTTATGGGCACCTTTGTTCTCTAGACACTGGGCCATTCTGTTAGGCATACTTTCAACGAGTTTCCGTAAATACTGAGGAGTGATCTTGTCCCATGCTGCTAAGACTTCCTTTTCTAACTCACGAACAGTGGAAAATTGTCTGCCATTAGCATATACCAATCTAACCATTGCACCCAAACGTTTTCAATCATGTTCAAGTCTGTAGAATTGGGTGGCCATTTCAGAACAAGGGTGTTATTGTCCGAAAACCATTGTTCACAAACTCTCGATGTGTGCGATGGGGCATTGCCTGCTGAAAAATGAAATTATCACAACCTGAAGTCCACGAATATGCTAACAGGTGTTAATCTAACACTTTGATATATTGTTCAGAATTCATACTTGACGGATTCAGGACTAAATCGGTCTTCCCATTAGCAGAAACACCACCCCAGAACACTAACGAAAGACCACCTTCATGTCGTCTCAATGTCACATCTTTTTCTTTGCGGAGATTATGAAAGTAATAATGTAGGCAGTCTGAGCCATCTAAATTAGAATGTTTTTCGTCGAAAAAAAATAATTGTATCCCACGTGATGTTATTTCTGCATCCACTGGAGTACAGCTGCTTTCCTCATCTCTTTATGTCTTCTGGTGAATGTTCGTTTCCAAGAATTTGTTTCTAAGAATTTGACGACAGTTGAGTTGTGCATCACACACGAAACAGCTTGACGGGAAACATTGACAGGTATAGAGCCAGAAATTTATTTACAAGCCATTGTTTTCCTGGTTGGCTTGGCCATGGTGCGTTGAATATACCTTGACGACAGCCTTCGTTTGCGACCGGAACCCTTTCTAACGGATCCCTTGATACCTGTTTTCATTGCATTTTCTACCGCAGCTTTTGACTTTTTAATTGCAACAGCTATCTCACGATATGATTTCCCTTCCCCGCGAAGTTTCCATATCTTTCGAACCTCTACTGCAGTTAACTACTTTCCACGTGGCATTCTGTTGCTACACAAAACGACATACGAAGTGTCTTCAAGAACACGATCACCTACGCAGACATTGCTCCTATTTGCTTAACATGTGCACGTCATGGACGTTTATTCGTTTTTGTTGGAACCTCTTTTCGTGTCCTTATATTTATGGACATCTTAAAAAAGGTAAAAGTTATTTTACTACATTTATAAAAGTTGTCTGAAGTTCCAAATCTCAAGCTGGAAACTAATGTATGCCCGTTATTCCACGTCATGTGCACAATGCGTCAATGTGCGATTTCTGTGTAATTATCAGCAGAATACGACTGTCCTTATAATTATGAGCAGCTGTGTAAAGCTAGTCCTTGGAGTAGAAAAGCAGGACAACTTGTAAATTTGTGTCTTTATTACGGAACTTTTAAAAATCACATGTAAGGTTTTTGAAAATATATGATTTTAATACACGAAAGATTTTCCAAAATATATGATTAAATATTTACTTTCCTAAAATCCGTTCTCCGTTTCAGCTGGTATTCAGTCAGAAAGGGTGAGTGTTAATCTTCCCTATAAATGACCACTTTTAATAATGAAGCTATAAGAGCAACCAACGTTTTATGATGCCCAGGTTCATTCGTTTCAGCCGCGTTCAGCCCACTGCGTTCGCAGCAAATATATTCGTTCGAGCTGATTTCAGCCGACTTTTCTGGGCAAGAGTCAGCCTATTAAAGGGTTAGCTGCGTGATAACAACGAAGTATCTTTAAAACATTATGCATACCTTCAGAAGCCTTAAATAATACAATCATCGTCCAAAAAAATAGTTGCACACAGAAGCAAGCAACCGACAGGAATGAAACTTGGTTGGTAGGCTTGATATCATGAAACATGCAAATGAGTCAAATATCACGCTCGGCTGCGCATGTGACGCAAGCGAAGATGGGTAGTAGCGCTATGCCTGACAGGCGATATAAGGTCGTCCCGTTGCGCGTGCTTGCCATTGTGACACGTGCTGTAGTGTTGGTTGCATCCTTTGCAAGTAAAGTATGCCTCGGGAAAAAGTTCGGAAGCAATTCGAGTTGGAGAAGTTCAAGAGGGGCCGCATCGTCGGGCTCCGGGAAGCGGGATGGTCTTATCGCCGTATTGTGTGCCGTACCGGTCGTGCAGTTATCACCATAGTACGCTGCTGGCGGCAGATGATAGAACAAGGCACGCAGCAGCGATGAAAAGGGTCTGGGAAACCTAGACGAACCGCGGAGAAAACCGACGGGTTGACCGACATGCGCGGAGTGACCCAAGAGCCACGATTGCGGATATTCAGCGAGCAGCGGTGCCCTCCATGCATTGTCCGATTGGTGCCAGCACCACATGCAGATTGCTGTATGACGTAGGACTACACGTACGCAGACCGTTGCGAACGACTGTCTTTAACAGCATTGCATCGTCACCAAAGATTTGCAGTCTTGTCGTGCCAGGCGGTCATGAAGCCACGAAGAATGGAAGAGGTTGATCTTCAGTTACGAGTCCCGCTTTTGTCTAGGAGGAGACGACCACTAAATCCGTGTGTGGAGGCACAGTGGAGAGCGCCAAGAGTAGCAGTTTGTCGTCGAGAATCATAAATCCAGAAGACCTGGTGTCATGGCTTGGGGTGCAACTACTTACGATGCCAGATCACATTTGGTTTTCATTACAGGCACTTTGACAGCCCAACGTTACTTTATGAGGTCCTGCAACCATTGGTCCTACCTTTCCTGAACGCTCACTCCGGTGCGATTTTCCAACAGAACAACGCTCGTCCACATGCTGCTGCTGTCTCGAGAGCTTGCCTTCAAGGCACTGACACTCTGCCATGGTCAGCCACATCGCGAGACCTATCGCCTGTTGAAAATGTGTGGGATGCTATTAGACGCGCTATCCACACTCCACCCTTACCGTACAACAGGCAAGAACTTCGTGATAAGATTCAAGATGCATGGGATGGCTTATCGCAGGACACCGTTAGGAACTTGTGCAACCCCATGCCAAAACGTCTGTCATACTGTGTGAACAAACATGGAGGTCCGACGCCATACTGAGAGACACTACTTATTGGCGTGTAGCTCAATAAATATTGCTTATATCAGACTCAATGCTTAGTCATTTATTGTTCCTGGGGACCTTTACCTTTCTCCCGAATAGCATTTCAATGCAACACGTCCTTCTGGGTGCAACTATTTTAATGACGATGAGTGTATTGTAAGAAAACCAAAACTCTTATAAACGATGGTATCGTTTTAATATATATATCATCATCATCATCATCATTGTCAACCATTATCAATCCACTGCTGGACGAAGGTCTCCCCAAGTTTCCTCCACAACGGTCTGTCTTGTGCCAGTCTCCTCCATGTCACTCCCGCATATTTACGAATTTCATCCACCCATCTCCCATGTGGTCTTCTTCTGGGTCTTTTCCTGTCCCTTGGAATCCAATCTAAAATTTCGGCTGTCCATCTATGGTCTGTCCTTCTGGCAGTATGTCCAGCCCATTGCCATTTCAGGGATTTAACTCTGATCATGATGTCTTCCACTCTCGTCATTTTTCGGATCCACGAGTTCCTCTTCTTATCTCTCCTGGTTATACCAAGCATGCACCTCTCCATGCTTCTTTGAGTTGTCTGCAGCCTTTGTATGTCTCTTTTAGTTAAGGTCCACGTCTCTGCACCATACGTAAGCACTGGAAGGATGCATTGATCAAACACTTTTCTTTCAAGACATAATGGCATATTGCTCTTGAAAATTATGCTGTTTCTTCCAAAAGCTCTCCAGGCAAGTTTTGTACGCCGATTAATTTCTTCATCAATGTGACCCTCACTTGATATCTGCTGTCCAAGATAAACATACGTATCTGTTATCTCCAGTTTTTCTCCATCAATCGATAAATCTTCATTTCTTGTAAAAGCATTGAACATCACTTTTGTCTTCTGAAAGTTCATTTTTAATCCCACTTCTTTACTCTTGTCAGCAAGTTCCTGGATCATACTCTGCAGCTCTGATGGGGTAGTTGCAAAAATGACTACGTCATCAGCAAAACGAAGGTGGGTTAGATAATCTCCATTAATCTTTATCCCTTTGTTTTCCCAGTCCAGTGATTGAAAGACATTTTCCAATGTGGCATTAAAGAGCTTCGGAGATATGGTGTCACCTTGTCTCACTCCCTTTCCAATTTTTATGTGTGTTGTATTTTCAAACAGCCGAATCTTTGCACTTGCATTTTCATAGATGTTATTAATAATATTAATGTATGCATCTTCAATACCGCAGGATTTCAGAGCCATTGCAACTGCTGATGGTTTCACCGAATCAAAGGCTTTTTCATAATCGATAAAAGCCATGCACAATGGAAGTTCATATTCCCTGGCTCTTTCAATTAGTTCTCTCAGTACGTGGATATGATCTATTGTGCTGTAGCCACTCCTGAATCCAGCTTGTTCTCTCGGTTGAGCCATGTCCAGTGTTACCTTCAAGCGGTGTGAAAGAACTTTAGTGAAGATTTTATAAACCACTGATAGGAGGCTGATAGTATATATATATATATATATATATATATATATATATATATATATATATATATATATACACACACTATATTGACAAACGTCACAGGACACCTAGAAGGGAAACGCAACATGGCATTTATTGACATACATTAGTACGGTGTCGGTCCACCTTTGGACTAAACGCATGCACTGACCTTTCGATACATGCTTTCGACAAGGTTTTGGAACACAGTGATAGGTATGCTCTTCCGTACAATACATAATGCTGCCGCTAACCGTTGCTCAGTAGTAGGCCTTGGTTCCAAACTTTTTATGCGCCGCACTAATACATCATATAAGTGCCCTATGGGATTAAGATCAGGGCTCTGTGCTGGTCAGTCCACACACGATACGGAATTATCGCCAAACCACGCCCTAACAGGCCTTGTTTTATGGCTCGGTTTATCATCCTGGTGGTACCAACAAGGCTCAGTTCCATACTATTGCCACAGAGTTGGAAGGACATAATTGTTCAGAATATCGAGGCAGACATACTGGCTAAGAGGTTTGTATACGATAACCAATGGGCTGGGAACATACCACGAAAAAAAACCCAAACGAGTACACTGCCATCTCCAAACTTGACCGTAGGAACAGTACACTGTGGTAAATAGCTTTCCCTCGGCTTCCGCCATACCCACACAATGCCATCAGACTGATGGATGGTGTATCTGGATATATCAGTCCATAGGACCTGTTTCCATTGATCTACAGTCCACGATAAAATTCTTTACACCATGCTAAACGACGAGCAGCATTCCGAGTGGAGATGAAGGACTTATAAGCACCTGCACAACCACGATAACGTATGGAATGAAGTTCTCTGCGAATATTATGTGTACATACAGAGGTTCCAACATTGTTACTCACCTGTAATACTGAGATCTTGTGCAGTACTCCTTCGATTAGCTGTAATGACTCTCCTGAGGCTTCAAAGTCCTCTATAACTGATTTTCTTTGGTCTGCCGGTACGTTTTGCTGCTTCAGGAACGTCATGTGTCTTCCACTTATTCAGTACATCCAAAACATTTGACTCTGGTATGTTTAAATGTCTATCGGTTTCTCTTATGGACAATCCACTAATATGACATCCAAAAATCTTTCCTTTCTCAAAGTCAGTTCTCACCCGCCGCAACATTTTCACTCAACCTCACAGTGCGATATGACCGCGGTCAGCTGCAGGCTTATTTTTGTACTATTTGCAGCTGTACGGCGCATCTTAAGAACGCAGCAGATCCGTTCATTTGCTTTTGAGGGGGTGTCCAGTGACTTGTGAATACCGTGTATACGCAAAAGAATTGCTGCCTCTAAATATAGCATTGCATTAATAGTGAGAACACGGTGGAATAAAAAATGAGGGATGGCGCAAGTTAAAATTCCATCCTCTCTTTTTTTTTTATATCCTAAATACAATCAGTTGTCGCAAAACACATCATGTGGTACTGAAGTTCTGGATAGAACTTTTGCTATTTTATTTCAATGCTTGAGTTCACCGCTCAATGCTGTATTGCCCTGCTTCGAAGGAATTATTTGCTCTGTGGTATTTTTCTTTTCTGTTGTTATGATTATATATTTCCCCTGGCGAAATAGTACTCGGGTTGTTCCAAAATAATGAGAAACTTTCATTGCGTTTACTAATTTTATGAGCCCGTGCTATAAGGAAGCCGTAAAAGAGTGCAATTCTAGATGCTTGATATTTATTTTTGTGTCTAAAAGAATCATGTAATTAATTTAAGGATATCGGAAGATTAAAAATCTAAATGGAAAGAACTTCCTTCTGTTTTCCTCCTTGATCGGGCATAAAGAGGGTAACAGGTTGCAAGAAACAATAAATTCTCCCTCTCTGAATATAGAAAACATTCGTTCATGCTAAAGCTTAAATTTTCTTTTTCATTCTCCGATGAATAAAAGGGTTCCATTGCTCTCAAAAAATTACTGTAAAGAATCCCATTTTTTGTTCGTTTGAATGCTCAGGAGGTATTGCAACATTGTTGTGCTTCTTTTTTTCCCTCAGTGTTTGGAATTAAATATGCCCACGACCTCTCTCTCTCTGTTGCTTTCTTTTCCTTTTTCTATCGATAACGCATTCTGGATAACAACAAAAGAATCCCCTGGTAATTTTTGCTGGTTTCAGTCTGCGGAATATTTTAAAAGATGCAGAACATAAGGCGAAAAAATGAGATTTGCCGTTAAGGGAAATTGAAATCTTGTGGGTTGCAAACGAAAGCTACCTTATTTTGTCTAACAGACAAAAATTGAAAATGTAAATTTGCCCTTGCTTTCAAAATAGCATGTCCTTTTTCTAGAATTGATACATATCGGAATATTTTTTTTTTCGATGTTGCTCATCCTGTGCCACGTCTAAATCTCCGTACATCTACAGTACCAGCTTAACACACTCAGCAAGGGTTACAACTGGTACAATACAATATTCTGATATCAATAAGAGTGTTGTAAAAAAATTACGAGAAAGCAGCATATTACATATAACTATGCAAGTTCCCTATATCCCATTAAAGCGATTCTTGATAATAAAACCCTTCTTCTGTTATAAGTGCCAGAGGAACTTATAACAGAAAAAGGATTAAATATTACTGATGAGTATCAAGTAGTGACTCACTTAAATGAGTTGCTTAATCTAAACACCTGATTTAAGCGAGTCACTACTTTATTCTCTTTTAAGTGAGTCACATCTTGAGGATATGGAATTACCCATATCCCAGAAATTGAAAATAATTCATCATCCTTTAAATACTAACTCCTCAAAATATTTTAAAAATTTATACCTCGCAAGTACATTTCATATATCTGTTACATTTTATACATATATCGTTCTATCATCCGTCATTTGTCCACAGGAATCAAAAATTACTTAAATCTCTCCTAAAATTAAATCTGGATCAAGAGATGATGCCAATAATTATAGACATATAGCTGAAATGTCATTTGTTGCAAAAATTTTAGAAAAATTAATATTTACAAGATAAATAGCATATTTACAAAAATATAATATCATTAATGAAAATCAATTTGCCTTCCAACCGAATACATCAACAAAATTAGCAGTTCTACACTTACAAGATACCATTCAAAAAAATTTAGAAATAAAAAAAATTACTTTTGCGATTTTTCTAGACTCTGAAAAGCTTTTATACGATAAATCATAAAATTAATTTAACTAAATAACAAATCCTAGGTATCAGAGGAACATCAGACAAATTATATTATTGGTGACTTATCTAACGAATAGGTATCATTACACTACTATTGATAATTTTCAATCATCTAACGTTAAAATTAACTCAGGGGTTCCGCGGGGATCAGCTCTAGGACCTTTGCCTTTTAACCTATATACACTGTTGGCCACAGAAAATGCAAAACTAAGAAGAACACGAGATAGCAAACCCAGATTTACTGGATACATAACAACAGATACAAAGATGAAACGATTGAGCTTACAGGTCCGTGCGACGTGCGGAACACGCAGACATCAATAGTTTTTGTGGCCCCCATGGCTGGCAATAACGACTACACGCCACGGATTCAAACGAAATAGGCTTTGGATGTGTGCTTGGGGTATGTCGGTCCAGGCTGCTTCCACACGTTGCTACAGTTCAACAGGCGTAGCCGCGGGTGGTGCTTGCCAAGCCACTCGGTTGCCGATCAGCGACCAGACGTGTTCGATGAGCGACATATTGGGAGAACAGGCGAGCCACGGCAGCAGTGACACCTGGTGAGCCGTGAAAAATTATTGCACGATGCGTGCCACGTGCGGGCGAGCATTGTCCTGTTGAAACGTGGCTGCTGGAAGGTCCTGCAGGTAAGGGAGGACTACAAGCACCAAAACGTCGGAGATGTAGCGGTGGCTGTTGAGTGTACCGGCGATGGCTACCAGAGGTGTGCGGGTATAACATCCAATTGCGCCCCAAATCATAACGTCAGGCGACGGACCGGTATGGCGATGCATAATGCAGGGGTCATAAAGTCTCTCGCCGCGGTGCCGCCACACGCGCATCCGACCATCGTGGTGTTGCAGGCAGAAGCGGAATTCATCGGAGAAGACAATGTTGTGCCATTCCGTAGTCCAGGTGAGGCGTTCAACGCCCCACAGCCGCCGCACTTGCTGGTGGTGTCACGTCATTGGTAATCGGAGCAATGTGCGTCGTGCGACAAGTACCGGCTCCTTAAGATGACGTCGAATGGTACGTGCTGACATAGGTTGTTGCGCAACACACCCTAATTCCTGCCCTAACGTTCGTGATGTGGCGGTGCGAGCCGTCAACGCCCGCCGCACAACATGCCGCTCCTCTAGTTCGGTGGTGTGCCGCGGCGGCGGCAATCTCTCACGTCGGTCCGTTCGTCCCTGCTGCACTCACCGAATCCGTACTGGTCTCACTGTGGCTGGATGTCGTCCCACACGGGCACCGATGTCTCGGTACGATAAACCGCTGTCGCGATAAGCCACCATTCGTCCTCTGTCGAACTCCGAAACGTGCTGGAATGACTGCCGTATTCTGCGACGAGGCATCAGGAAGTTTCCACACACAGGGCCGGGAGCACAATACACTTCCACTACTTACACCCTGCCTTCTGTGCCGCCTTCTTATAATGCTTCTCGGTTGCGTGCCGGGCGCACATGATTTGCATATGCCCTGCAAAGCTAATCGTTTGCATGTCCTCTCGCGGGCGACGCATGCTTCGAATTTCTGGCCAATCGGATGCTTCCTTCTTGGTGTTGCATTTTGGGTGGCCAGCAGTGTATGTAAGACTTGCTTTTAGGGATTACAGAGATCCTTTTACTACAACATTGGTGAACATAGATACCACATCAAAGGATAGCATAAGTTGATCTACGCAGGGGTGTAGTTTGAGTCGATTGGTAAACTCAATGGAATATTCACAGATGTTTCGTTTACAGTGGCCAAGGTAGACAATTTTGAAGATAAGAACTTGGATATAATTATATAACGGAGCATATACGTACACCCTAACTATGCATAAAATAGTAAAACTATAATAGTAATGCGATTTATTGGGGTAAGAATATAAATAAACGTTTCCAATCTCTCGCACATCAATCAGATGGCTTCTTCAAGGAAGGTAGACAGAATCTGCAATCTGAATGATATTAGGACGCTACAATTGTGAACGCGGTAACTTGATTTGACAATAAACAAATAGATATGATATAATTTTCATTGAAAGACAGAGGCGATACGTTGGTTGAGCATGCGAAATCCCGGTAGGAAAAACCGCATTATTTGAAAAACTGGTTTCAAATTCGTGGCAACTCTAGAGAAAGGGCTGTCATTACAAGACTCATTCTTTGGGTTGATCTCCAAGTTTACTCGAGTGACTGCGGATTCAAGTGTGGCGCAGAACGGTAATATCTTGATATCATCCCACATATGTGTAGCGGACTTGAATTTAACTTCTGTGGATAGGGCCGTGGCTATTCTACCGTCTTTTGTGTTCCTTTTATGCTCGTTGATTCTGATTCTAAACAAACGCTTAGTAAAATACAACAAAATGAGGAAAGATTTCGAGACAAAAGATATAAAAAATCCATACAGAAATAGAAGTATCTGAAAAATGCTTTTTTAAAGAATTCGTAAAAATTGAAGAAGAAATCAGTTTTCTATGAAAACTTTGATTCCTTATTAGATTTTTGTGCATTTCAAAGTGCAGTGAAATTATAAGATAATGCCGTTTTTATCTTTTCTGCATCAGCTGCAAACAGCTCGAACTGTATAAGATTTAATAAAATTTTGGGAGGATGGAACGTACGTCGTTTAAGCGCAAATAAATTATATATTACTAAGTTCAAGTATATATTACGATTATATGATAGGTATATATAAACATCAAAATATACCTAAAGTGTCCGCAATACAAAAGTTTTATAATTTCATATATTAGCAATTTAAGTCAATATATACGAGACATACAAAGGCTGCAGACAACTAAAAGCAGCATGGAGAGGTGCATGCTTGGTGTAACCAGGAGAGATAAGAAGAGGAACTCGTTAATCCGAAAAATGACAAGAGTGGAAGACGTCGTGATTAGAGTTAAATCCCTGAAATGGCAATGGGCTGGAAATACTACCAGAAGGACAGACCATCGATGAACAGCCGAAATTTTAGATTGGATTCCAAGGGACAGCAAAAGACCCAGAAGAAGACCACATGGGAGATGGGTGGATGAAATTCGAAAGTATGCGGGAGTGACACGGAGGAGACTGGCACAAGACAGACGGTTGTGGAGGAAACTTGGGGAGACCTTCGTCCAGCAGTGGATTGATAATGGTTGACAGTGATGATGATGATGATGATGATACGTAATGTATATCTGATTATACATCCTATGCCTACTTCTCAGTTTCTCTGCCTGATGTACCATTGAAATTTCTCACAGGATCTACATAAGAAATTTCTTCTGCTACAATATATTTGATATATCATGCTGAATGAAAGATAGAGAAAACTATTTCCCACAAACTCATGCTTCAAAGTGATGTCCATGTCTGATGAATTGTATTATCTAATGAGATTCAAAAACCTAAATCAGGCAACTGACGTTATACAAATTTAATTGCTGAGTTAACAATTTTTATAAATGAAAATATATTAAACAAGATTTAAATTACTGTACTTACAGCTTGCACTAGATATATTTATATAAGTTTATGGTTTTGAAGATCGGTATGTTACTATCTTAAAATAAAGTTATCTACACCAGATTCATAGATGCGTGAATAAGCCCTTGACCTCCGAGAGGTGAATAAGCCTCATTTTCCATTCTGTTTTTGAAAAACGCTGAGTACTTTTCGACATACACTTATGAATACATCCACCTAAAAAATGGGTTGTTGGGCCACATTTAGATGGCCCGCTAAGAAATGAGTTGTTGGGCAGGAATTAGATGCGATAACCAGGTGATATACCGATTCCATCCTACCGGGCAACCAGGACCTGACTAAAACATGCGGGGCCCCAGAAACAGGAAATTGTTACGTTCACTCCTTTTGAGAGTAGTGGTCGCAATGATGCGTTCCACGAGTGTGCTTTTGGCATTATTCGAAATAAAGAACATGGTCACCGTGTTTTATCTTAATTTTAATTCGTGAGTGCTGTGCTAAGATGCATATGAAATATAATTACATACTTTCGCATACTTCAATTATCGTCCACAGCGATTTATAATGTACTCTTCTCGACAATGTCATCGTCTTTCCACTTTTATCTTTAACACAGAGCAACCGAAAAGTTGCTATCCGGACATCGCTGAGATCAAACCCCAAATCTCTCGATAACTAGCCGAGTGCGTGCGTCTTACGCTACGGTGGCCAAAGGTTGCTGTGTGTTAATTAAAGATGAGCGTGTAAAGAGCGATGACTTTGTCTATTTACTATGTTTCCACGTATTTGGAAGATTTTCAACATTTACTCTCGCCCATGGATTTATTAGCTATAATTAAATAGCTTGTGCAATTAAACCCCACCCGATGGAGACGTCTCAGTTGCTGAGCCCATCCCTACGGAAAAGGGCACGAAAGCGACGTAGAAAGGGAAAGGAAGACGTCCTTATTTATTACCGGAGGGCCAGTACCATGATCCGACGGCTTAACGTACCCATCCGACGCACGGCGGATATTTAGTGGTTCGAGCGTTCACATCTGCTAACAAGAAAGATGGCACCGAATTGTCGGGTGTAATAAGCACGTCTTTTGAATCCGTTCTGACGCAAATTAAATTTATCAAAGCTATTCAGAGTCAATGGAACTGGTATAGAAAACAATAGATCTGACGAAAGAAAGAAGATTTTCAATCAGGTTTTTAATCCCTCAGATATTTCTGTAAACGGAATCGTGAGCTTACGAACTCTTAGAAACAGAGATATCGACAAAAATAAGATGTGACTTTACGTCCGCTGGTGGGGAAACCATGCATTATTTTAGGAAGAACGTATTCTCAAAAGGTTTATCCATATAAGCGGTATCGGTCGAATAAAAAAAATAGTCGAGTTTTCAGGAGCCTAGATTTTGTAACAAATACTTCAGAAGCAGAAATTAACACTTATGACCCCTGGTGGCTAAACCAGTCTTTACCAAACATTACAAATTATGTAAAAAATATTTTCCGTCAGGTTTTGTATGCGATACAGGAAGAATTTTTCAAATCGGACTTTTGGATCAGAAATAACGCAGAAAACGCAATTTACCTTTGTGCCCCCTAGCGGAAAGTCTATCATTTACTTGAAAATTTTGAATTTATAGGAAAAACATTTCGCATCGGAAACACTATCCAACAAAGAAGGAGTTTTTCAAATAGTACTCTTAGAAGTAGAGGTATTGACAAAAATAAGATATACATCTACGACCTCTGGCGTAGAAACCATGCATTATTTCAAAAAGAAAATTTTCCTAAGAATTTTGTCGACATGAAGAGCAGTATCGGTCAACAAACGACTTTTTTCAGTCGAGATTTCAGAAGCTCATATTTTGCTGCAGATACAACAGAAGCGGAAATTAAGACTTACGCCACGTGGTGGCCAAACAATTTCTTACTAAAATTAGGAAAAAAAAGTGCAAACGATTTCCCATCGCAAGCTGTATGCGGTGCAGAAAGAATTTTTCAAATCGGAGATTTAGAAGCAGAGATATAGCGGGAAACGCAATTTACCGCTACGCGCCCTAGCGGGAAAACTATGAATTACTTGAAAATTTTGAAATTATATGAAAAACGTGTCACACGAAAAACACTATCCAACAAAAAAGGAATTTTTCAAATCGGACTCCTAGAAGTAGAGATATTGACAAAAATAAGATATATATCTACGTCCCCTGGGGTAGAAACCATGCGCTACTTTAAGAAGAAAATGTTCCTAAAAGGTTTGTCGACATGAGTAGTATCGGTCAAATAACGACGTTTTTTTCTATCGAGAATTTAGAACATCATATTTTGCTGCAAATACAACAGAAGCGGAAATTAAGATTTACGCCCCCTGGTGGCCAAACTATTTTTTTACAAAAGTTAGAAATTATGTGCAAACGATTTCTTGTCAGGAGCTGTATCCGGTGCAGAAAGAATGTTTCAAATCGGAGATTTAGAAGCAGAGATATAGGGGGAAACGCAATTTACCGCTACACCCCCTAGCGAGAAGTCTATGAATTACTTAAAAGTTTTGAAATTACATGGAAAACATGTCACACAAAAAACACTATCCAACAAAAAAGGAATTTTCCAAATCGGACTCCTAGGAGTAGAGATATTGACAAAAATAAGATGTACATCTACGCCCCCTGGCGGAGAAGCTGTGTAATATTTTAAGATGAAAATATTCCGAAAAGGTTTATCGATTTGAGTGGCACCAGTCTACGAAAGAATGTTTTCAATCGATATTTTAGAAGCTCAGATTTTATGGCAATTACGTCAGAAGCAAAAATTAACACTTACGCCTCCTGGTGGCCCAAGTATTTGTTACCAAAAATTTGAAATTATATGCAAAAGAGTTTCCATCAGGAGATGTATCCGCTGAAGAAAAAAAACTTCAAATCGGAGATTTTGAAGAAGAGTTATCGAGGAAAAGGTAATTTATTTTACGCCCCTAGCGGAAAATCTATGCGTAATTTGAAAAAGTAACTATATCTAAAATACTTTTCGATATAAATGGAATCGAAAGATAATTTTTTTCAATCGGATGTTTAGAAGCAAATATGTGGAATAAAACGTATTTTTGAATAAGACATCATCTGCGTTTACGCACTCTACCGGCGAAATTGTACATCGTAAAAAAAAAAACGAAATAAAGCATCATCATTTGCATAATTCAAGCTTCCCAATGCAAAAAGAATTTTTTTAAATCGGACTAATAGTTGCAGAGATATCGTGGGTATAGTCGGAAGGACGGACGGACTGAAGGACAAAACGATAACAGAAGCACAACATTTGTTTTCAAAAGACGTGCTAAAAACACGGATACGAGGTAGAAAGGGGAGGAAGACGCCCTAATTTATTACCGGGGGGCCAGTACCCGAGGTCCGACGGCTTAATTTGCACATCCCAGGTGTCACGTCAATTCATCGTGCCCAGTTCATCGAGTACGAATTCGTCGCAGTTAGGAATTCATCACATGCTCAATTCTTCGTCGCGGCAAATTCATGGCGAGCAAATTCGTCGACTACTCAATTTGTCGTGGACGAATTTGTCGTATTTCGATTTCCCTCAGTGAAATACTTTGCAGTTTGAAAGAGGTCTTTGAGCACTCCAACCTGAACAATTCCTTCGGGAAAATGGTTGGGGAATGGGCTGGAGTTACGATTTTGAATGTTGTATAATTTGTAGATCTTTCATGTTCCATGTGACATGTCTCCTCCCTTCCGGGGCCCCGGTGAAGTCTTTTGAGAGATCCTGTGGTTTAGAAGGATGGGGTCTTTGTCACTCGGTTGCTCTTGCAGTATTAAATTTAACTCTTGTTCATTGCATTGATATATTCTTAGTGTACTTTACATTGTTCTGAAGGTCCATGGCACCTTGGTGTCTTCGGGCACCTCCGGGATCGCAGGACGGGGATCTGTACAAGCCTAATGAAAGTGATTTGTCCGCATGTTTCATGTTTACTGTTGTATAGAGTAGCTGACTCTACTTATGGAAATGCCCTTCACCCCCAGACCCTTGGCGAATACTGTAAGAGGCATCCGATGAGCTTGGGTTGATGTTGAGGGTTGGGGGAGGGGGCTGCACTCACAACTTCCGTAATTTTATATTTTGGACAGCTGGAGTCGGTCATTTTATCCAGGATGTTCCTCCTGAAACATCTGCGAGGTCCGCGAGCTTGGAATTGATTCTGTACAGGACCACGAATTTTCAGGAGGGTGCGATGAATTCACCTCCCCCGTCCGATTTGTAAGAGAGTAGACAACGTGTTCAAGGTAAGTTTTTTCTCGCAATTTCCATGCTTCATGTTGTGTTGAGTTGCAGGCTCATCTTGAGGGTATGCCCTTCCCTCCAAGAAAATTGGTGAAGTCTAAGAGGGATCCGAGGTTATTAAGTTGGAGTGCTATACCCCCAACTTCCGTCATTTTATATACCGGACCGCTAGAGTCGGTCAGTGTATCAAGGATGTTCCACCTGAAGGATTCGTGACCTCGGGGCGGGGGTCCCACAAAATGTTAAAATGGAATTAACACGACCCTCCTAAAAATTCGTGGTCATGTACTTCTAGAATCATTATATTTATGTCCATGCAATCTACAGTATATCCATGGTACCAGTGTTTACAGCTTTATGTCCATTTTAATATTTGGGGGAAGCCCCCAAAGCTCGTGGATCTCGCGGGCGTTTCAGGGGCAACTTCCCGGATACACTGACAGACCCTAGCGGTCCAGAATGTGCAATTACGGAAGTTGGGGGTAAAGCCCACCAACCGAAGCACCTCGGATACCTCCTGCTGAATTCACCAAGGGTCTGGGGAGAGGGCATGCCCACAAGTAGGGTCTGATACTCGATGCAACAGTAAACACGAAAAATGCTGACAAATCATTTTCGTTAGGCTTATACGAATATCCGTCTTCAGTGTCTTCGAGGAGCCCGAAGACACTGAGGTCACCGAGGTGCCATGGACCTGCAGAACAATGTAAAGTACACTAAAAATAAAATAAATAAATTTAATACTGCAAGAGTCACTGATGGACAGAGGCCCCACCCTTCTGAACTACTGTATCCCTCAAAAGACTTCACCGGGGCCCCGGGAAGGAAGTGACATGTCACATGGAACATGAAAGATCCACAAGTTATACAACTTTCAAAATCGTAACGGCAGTCCAGCCCCAACCATCCTCCCGAAGTTCTTGTTCAGGTTGGATAACTCAAAGACCTGTTACAAACTGCGAAGTATTTCACTGAGGGAGATCGTAATACGACGAATTCGTCCACTTCAAATTGAGTAGTCAACGAATTGGCTCACCATGAATTTGCCCGCGACGAATTTAGCATGCGATGAATTGGTAACTGCGACGAATTGACGCGCGATGAATTTGCACTTGACGAACTGAGTCGGCGACGAATTGTCGCTCGATAAATTGAGCACGACGAATCGACGCATAACTCCCATCCGACGCACGGCGGATATTTATTGGTTGGAGCGTTCGCACCTGACCGGGATCGAACCTGAGGTTCCTCCGTGGCAGTAAGGAATGTTGACGACTAGGCCATCCGCTGCCCGATTAGCCGAATTGCAGTATGCTTAGTACATAAATACAGTTTTTGAAGTGTATTGTACCTGTCTTGTGGGACGATGCGAATATCTCAAGGGTGCGTTAAGGAGTGCAACCCAAGCTGAAGGTTGTGGTAGGTAACCCAACGTGGGGCAGATTAACTCGGAAATCCGATAGTGGAGCTTTTCTGAGGTTTTAGAGAACAGGCACCTTTTACTCTTGAAGTGGGAGCGAGAGAGGCGGGACCCAAGTTTCGGAATGACAGGTGGGGTCGAGAGTTTCGGCATCGGCGGGAGCAGCGACGTCGGTTTACGGAAAACACAAAGCTACGGTCTAGTGTCGATTGCACGGACAGGAACGCGCACACACACACACACACACACACACAAAGAGAGCAGACATACACAAGTATTTCGTATAGGCGGAAACTTAGACCGGCACGCATTAACATATATTCTATTTTAACTTTCATTTTCAGTTTTTTTCCTATGTAAATCTCAGTTTGTTCGCTTTTGCACTTTCCAAACTTAACGTGACATCTTCTCTCTCACATGAATGAGATTTGGCAACACCATGAGGTCAGTACGTAAATGACGTATGTATGTGATAAGAACATGACAAGAGATATAATGGCTACGCAGTATCTGTGAGGAGGAGGATTTGGGATGGTACTTTAATGCTCCTTTTTGGATACGCGCCTGCTTAATTGCCATTTAAATATGTATATATGAATGCTACGTTTTCTATCTTAATAACAGTGTTTTTTTTCTGGATATTAAACCAAGTTTTCGTTGATCACCTTGTTGAAGTGCCAATGATCAAGTGCTTATTGATAGCAATAAAGGATTAAATGTAAGTAACAACTTCCTGACTTTATTTTGAGTCACTCGTATTTCACTGAAGGCGAAGGTTTGATTTAGGTAGTGTGTTTTATATGTCAGCTACACACAAACGTTACAACGAACTTTAAGACGAAAGTACAGGGTGATTCATTTGATTGGCACCTTTGATCGTATGGATCGTATTTTGTGATTCGCACTTTTGATCGTATCAGTATCTTTAAAATTAAGTCAGATTGCCCTAGGATACATTTAGCTAGGGTTATAATGATGAACGAGGTTAGTGCTGCCGACGTTGCATGACTTAAAACATGTTTCTATTCTGGTTTTAGATCTTCATGTTCCAGTCTTTACAGTTTATGTGTTCCGGTGTTTAATCAGTTGCATTACTTATTAGACATTTAAATTTTGGTAATTTACTCTTATGGTTGTATTTCGTCGTGACTGGTCTCGGAAACTGGTTATTCGAATGTTGCTGAAAGTTTTTCGATTCGCGTGTTTATCTATGCAGTTCATTGAATTGAGACTTGTATTGGCCACAGAAACCCTGAGGCAATATGCGAAAATTATGACATCTTATGTAGGTGAGTGGTAAGCTTCAGAAGGTGAAATGAACGAAATATAGCTTCACTGAACAATTGAGAATAGTAATAATGGTCAAAAACCCGATACAGTCAAACAATTGTCTATTGAATGAGATTCATAAATAATAACATAGAGTTATCGATTATCAATTGCCTTCCCGTGGCCACTCCGAGAGTTTCCTTATGATTTGGAGATAACATGTTGAACGGAATTTTATATTGCACCAGAATTATTACTGTGATATTAATCATAATGGCATCTTAAATCTTGCAAATCTTAATCATTGTGATTGAAACATTTGCTAATATGTTTCATAATTAAAAATCTTTACGAAAAGGAGATTTATTCTTGTTTATTGTTACAGCATTATGAATTCGGCCAAATGCTACAAATCTTTTCACCTGTGGACAGCGTCAATTCAGAAAATAATTAAAGATTATTATGAAAATGTGAGTTATATTTACTTACTGTGTTACAGCATTATGAATTCGGCCAAATGTTACAAATCTTTTCACCTATGGACAGCGTCAATTCAGAAAATATTTAGAAATTATTATGAAAATGTGAGTTTTATTTACTTATTGCGTTACAGCATTATGAATTAGACCAAATGCTTGAAATCTTTTTCACCTTTCGACAGCGTCAATTCAAAAAATAATAAAAAAGTATTTTGAAAATGTGAGTTATATTTCACTTATTGTGTTACAGCATTATGAATTCGGCCAAATGCTTCAAATCTTTTTCACGTTTCAACAGCGTCAATTCAGAAAATAATTAAAAGTTATTATGAAAATGTGAGTTATATTTACATATTGTGTTACAGCATTATGAATCCGACCAAATGCTTCAAATATTTTTCACGTTTCGACAGCGTCATTTTCTCGGAGCCCAAACAGGCGAAAGCCAAATATGTTTATCTGAGGTATTACCCATTTTGTGTGCAGCAACAGCGATTTTGTCTTTTGGTCAGATTTTATTCAGAATCGTTTCATGACATGCGAACAAAGCAAGGTAATGATTAAGGTAATAAATATTTCAGTTACGAATTCTATGAGAACCTTACACAGTAGCAACAATACAAAATGCAGATGGAGCAAATTGTAAAAGCGATGTAACAGTGGATTTCCTTTCTCCAAAAGCAAATCGATTGCGTAATTACATCTAACGGGATAAAGATGAGAACAAGAAAAAAAATGCCTTCTCTTTCTCTCTCTTTCTGATACCGACTTGCTCAGGCGGCAGAAATTCATCTATACCCTCGTCGCCGTATCAGCATCGCAGATCTTCCGGCCATATTCCGTAAAAGATAAAAAAATGTAAGAAAAGAAGAAAAAGAAACCCTTGACGTGAGTAGGGAGAAAATCATACTATCTGATCGATTCCAAGCCTATTGGAGGGTTCGGGGAGTCAACGGATGGAAGAGGGGAACGCAGTCTCTTAAGTGAGATTAGATCGAGCTGAGAATCAGGTAAGGAGGTTAAAAAGAGTTTCTAGTTTGAATCCACCGGTTTTACTTTTATTTTGGTCTTTCCTTTCTTATTTTTTTCTTCCTTTTTTTCGGCTATGGCAGCATGTGTCTTTTGTTGCAAGAGCATTTTCATTACTTTCTAAGAGTTGCCTCTGATGCTTAGGGCTTCTCATAGCTTCGCGATAAGAGTTTCAAAGGACGTGTGGATGTGGCTTTTTGTATTGCATGGCATTTTTTCGTCAGCCTCATTTTTTCTTCGTCTTCTTCTTTTCATGGCCATCCTGTTTTTATGTTGTTGTTTTTTTCCTACCGTTTGTGCCAACGTTCCCCCAGGGTAAACGCTGCGTTATTAGAGTTATGAAGTATATATTTTTAACTAGTTTCTTAAATTCCTTAGTGTCCATAATGAGGATACTGTGATTCAAATATAAATACACGAAGGAAAAAAGCATTCGTTCTTAAAAAAATCTACTCTTATGCAAGTTAGTTTTCGAAAATGCTTAGGTGACAAGCTTTTGGCATCAATAGAACAGACTCTTCTATTTGCGCTCAAGAATTCTAATTTTATTTTGAGTTTAATGAAACTTTTTAATATTAATTTATGATAAATAAATT
Source organism: Macrothele yani (assembly GCA_039090855.1). Lineage (NCBI taxonomy): Eukaryota > Metazoa > Arthropoda > Arachnida > Araneae > Macrothelidae > Macrothele > Macrothele yani. Next base: position 45,181,763 of record CM076995.1, read on the forward strand.
CAACTAAGTATCATATATGCCGTCATATAGTCCGCTAGCTATGTGTTTAAAAGTTATCAATTTAGGTTCTACACGTGGTTTTAAAAAAATATCGTTTTTGCGGAATTTCAATTTTTTTTAAAATGCATGTCGTAATATTCAAGAAATGTCGTATATTTGGAAAATTACCAAAAATAGGTTAATACCAGGAATACGTAAATCAATACGGAGGTAAAAGTCTGCAAATATTTGAAAGAAACCCTTTTCTTTTTTTCTTTTTTTTTTATCCTTACGAGCAGTCGTGGAAATGGGAATTTTTCGCTGTCGGAACGCAAACGTACAACTTGTAGTGTTGTCGCCAAAACCCGTCAAAATGACGTCGCAACGTTTTGTCTATTTCTGACTCCATAGTCAGAATTCGACGGGTTTTGGCGACAACACTACAACGGTACAAGTGAATGCATTAAAAATTTAATATTCGCAAACCCATTTGCTGTACACATAAAACCATATAGGGAAATATCGTTATTAAACTTTAAAATGAAATAGTCCCATTTAGCTAAAGTCAGAGCTGTTTTCTTCATTCAGAAGTACGTTTCTTATTAGAAAGACCATGCTAATGTGTGTCGGTGCAATTAAATGTATCACCCGTTTTGGAGGTGTCCTCAAATAACAAACATCGGAGAAAAAACGTCAGCTCATATTTGAGGCAGAGATATGTAAGTAACCACTGTATATGGGATGGCAAAGTAAAGAAATTCGGCTTTGTCTGAAATATCCATTTATTTAGCTACAATATCTATTATAACTTCGATTTGAAAAAAAAATCATCTCCGAAAATAATCTCCAAAGTTTTTGTTTCAACAAGTCTTCTTGCATCTTTTCTTCACGTTCTCTGCAAGTCAAAAAGATCTGCATTTCTCCTTCCGTCACTCAACCATTTCCGTACGTACGGCTCGGGATTGAAGATCTTTGAAGGAGGTCCGTTTATTTTTATGAACATGAGGTTGCTGGCGTGTGTGACGTTTAAAGCGTTTCTTAAATCAGTTATTATTAAATTCATGGTGCTAAAACCTCTTTCACACTCAGCTGTTGATATAGCAACCTCAGCAACAGATTTTAATAACACTTTTAAATGATGGGAAACTTTTTTAGTTTCCTTGAAATGTCTGAACTCTTCAATGATTTTCCTTTCTTCCTCCAATCCGAATATTCCGCATAAACTTAGAACCCCTCCTTCTCCAAATAAAATATCTATATCGGTGGGCGAAAAAGACGGATACAAAACCTGAAGTTGTTTTACAATGTCCTCGCTGCTGAACAATCTGGCAGATAAATTGTTGGCAACACTCCGAAAAAACTGAACACGGTTTATTTTCCCGTCAGGTTTACATTCCCTTGAATGTAAGTCCACCCCTTTGAACACCATATTTTTTACGGCATCTGATGCTACTAAATAAAACTCGTCAAAACCACCATCAGCTAAACCTTGGAAAACTTTCACTGTAAGAGAAATATGCGAATGTGCTTCTGGTAACGATACAGAATTTCCTTGAAGATGCAGTGACAATGAACTAAGTTCCTTTAAGACGGTTTTCATTAGTGCCAAATTTTCCAGGAAGCATGTGCTCGAAAGTCTTTTTAGTAAGCCAGAAAACATGTTTCTTTATTTACTATCCCTTGAAGCATCAGCAGATGCGCTTTAAAATGCACAGCCAAGGCTGGAAACATATTCCAGAAAGCAGATACTGTTTGCTCACTAGATGCGACCCATCTTGTTCCAAGAACTCTCCCGATTGAAGAAAACAGAACTGCAATTTCTTCAGCACAGTGATGCAACCCGCGGGCGTTCTTTGGTGAAGCGTGATACAAAGAGTATAATTTATCGCTAAACGATTTAAAACTCTGTATGCCGTAAACCTCTTTAATTACGTCCCCGACAACAAGTTCTGACTTATGATTTGCACAGTGCCATATAATAAGTTCGGGAATTTTTTTAATGTGTTGAGCCACACCAGATATAGAACCTGCGAAGTTTGCAGCTCCGTCAAGGTGAAAGATATCAGATTATTTTTAATAAGCTTTTTTGGAAAGTACTTCACCAAGCAGTTCATAATCGATTCAGTTATTGCTGTTGCTTTCAAAACGTGTAATTCAACCAAGTCAAAAAATAGAGTTTAGGCATTTATATCATCCGAATCTATGGACATTCTTATGCAGATTATGAGTACTGAGAGTCGGCTTACAGTTGTACACTCATCAAACAAGATACCGAATTTTATATTTCTGGAGACGATTTCTTCACAGAGCATTTTACGCATGTCATTTCCTATAGAATCGCAAATATCCGTACATGTCTCCCTAGACATGTACGGATATCATCCATCCCATCTCAGTGCCGTTTTTCTTTTAAAGATCAATCAAACCAAGAAAATCGGCAAAAGGTCTATTGTTTTTCGAAAGGAAATATGCGGTATTGAATATTTCGTACGAATTGTCCACTTTATTTTTATTTATTTTGTCAACAATATTTTCCAAGACGCCTTCAGAACGTTTTGCGTTCATTTTAGAAGCTTCATTATGAGCGTGACTTTCTCTGTGCTCTTTCATTTTTCCCCTTAGAGCCGTATTTTGCTTCTTCTTATCGTCAGCCGTAGATCTAACTTTGCAATCTATCCACTCCTTAGAAAGCCTTGCACCAGTTAAAAATTCTGAAACGTTCATATTCTCTGCGGTTTTACAAACGGCACATCCTAAACACCCATTTTTACGCTTTCCAACCGTAGGTTGAAGAAGCGTATATGCTCCAGCTTTGTCCGTCCGTCCGCCCGTACGCACGATAACTGGCGTAAAAATCGTTCGATTTCGAAAAAATTTTAGTATACCGCTTTAGTAACAACATTTAGACATGATCATAACTCTCGATTTTTTTCCTCTGGCTCAGGAGCAATCAGCTGAGGTATTTCGTAGGGTATAACGAAGTAAATTTCTCCGTCATTTTTGGTCTACGCCGGGATTCGAACCCGGATCCCCCTCATTCCGGAATAAGTCACTCTACCAATTGAGCTACGCGGACGTTTATTCTGATTCCTATCTGCCTTTATGTCGTGTGCGTCCTGCTGGCAGGTACGTCACCCCCCCCCACGAAAGAGGGCAGGGGGCATGGCCCACGTTAGCCGTGACCATGAATCGTTGCAGGCAGCATCCACTGTAGAACGTGCACTTGAGAACTCCCAGTTAATGTGGTGTGTGGAATGCAACGTTACACACATTTATTTTTCGAAGCGCTGGAGAAGGGATTCTCTGATTTTTCCTGTCTCGCGGTGTGGAAAGAACATCACACCGTTGCGAGATTTTGAACGGTCGGGTCATCCGGATAGTTCGGGCGCCATTATAACGAAGTAAATTTCTCCGTCATTTTTGGTCTACGCCGGGATTCGAACCCGGATCACCTCATTCTGGAATAAGTCACTATACCAATTGAGCTACGCGGACGTTTATTCTGATTCCTATCTGCCTTTATGTCGTGTGCGTCCTGCTGGCAGGTACGTCACAAGGAGAGGAGTCCCAACAGATGAGTGACCCATTCCTCCTACGGTAACGACACACGACGGGCTTGCCGCTCAGAAAGCACTTGGCACAGGCTTATATCGTCTCCCATATTAAATCTCTGAATTAAGTTTTTAAACTCTTTACTTGGAGTTCTGGTATTTTCATCCTGAACCTTCTCATCGTGTCTAGAGTCAGCCTCGACTCTTATTTTCGCAAGTTCAAGTTCCATTTCTTCTCTCCTTCGTCTTTCTTTAAAGGCACTTTTCCTTGCATTTATGATCGTGCTCAACATTTCCCTGCAAAACTCTTCATTATAATTTTCACTTTCAAGAATGACTCTCTTAAAATCTATAATTCTGTAACATGCTGGCGTTGCTAACCCTAATTCATAAGCCAGTATTTTGAAGACTTCTTTAAAACCTTTTGCTAAATACGCCATTCTTAGTTATGTACTAAATTTACAAATCACTGGAGGTCTTGAACGAAGATGGAAAATATCTACGCACAACACTAATGTTGCGGACGAGAAGGCCCCACTAAAATAGTATATTAGCACTCGAACAGAACGCTCGTTATAACCGTCGAACCTAGGTGGCTCTTCAGAATACGGAGACAGATTTTCGTGAGCCAGGGTGACACTCATGAACACTGTTGAATATTTGCACTCGAGCAGGATACTCACTAAGTGCTCACTATAACCGTCCAGCCTGGGTGACTCCTCAGAAGAAAAAGGACGAATTCATACGTGCCAGGGTGACACAAAACAACATTTCGAATCAAGATGACTCTGCAAAAAAAGCACAGAAGATAGGAAAAAGTCCGTACGGGCGAAGGCGGCGTAGAATAACATGGCTGCTTAGAACTTCATACGCGTCAACGCGACGCAGAACAACATGGCCGACCCAAGAGAACTTTTCATTTCTCCTTTAATTCGAAACCCGTACGAGACCCCATTTGTTCTTCTAGTAACTCGTTCAGTCTAGGGAAAATCAATGCTGCAATACTGATTCAGTCAGCCATTATATTCATAACGTCTTTATTAGGAGAACACATAACACAAATAAAATAAGATGATAATTAGCAACTTAAAATGTATACATTGCAAACGGAAAACTGCCATCAACCACCTTCTTCCTTCTGCTCCCAACGAACTTCTGCTCCTCTTTTTTACAGGGACGCTCGTTAGACAGTGTTCTGCACGTGCGTCGTCTCATCTGTGAAGTGCGCGTTAGACAGTGCTTTGCACGTGCGTTGTCTCGTCTATGACGTAGAATTGTCGTTACGTGCAGTCAGTCCGTTTGAACAAGCAGACATCCTACATATAAACTGAATAGCAATTGAATTAGAGATACCTGTCTAGTAACGTGTAGCACCACCTTTCGCCATGATGACGACGGCGATTCGTCTCGGCATGGACTCGACAAGACAAAATCCGTACGGCTTCCCAACGCTTCCGGGAAGCGTTGGGAAGCCATACGGATCCACGACCCCTGAACAAGCTCCCACAGTTGACGAAGATTTGATGGAGGGGGTCAGAGCCTCGAACATCTCTCTCGATGGCATCCCATATGTGCTTGTTAGGATTGAGGTTAGGTGACCTGGCTGGCCAAGGAAGCGAGGTCACGTCGGTGGAGTGTTTATCCAACCATTCGGATACAATTCGGGAGTGATGGCACGGTGCATTGTCTTCTTGCAGGATGAGGTCCCCAGTGGGATGTTGAAGACGCCCAAACGGGAGCAAATGATAGTCTAGGATATCCCGGTAACGTTGACCTGTGAGGGACAATGTCGCACGTACCAGGGGTACCATTTCAGTCCACGTAAACAGTCCCCAGACGAGAATGCCACGCCCACCAGCTTGAAGTGTACCGTGCTGGCAAGAAGGAACCATCGCCTCATGTGGTTTGCGCCGTACTCGTATCCTACCATCCGCATGTACCAACGTGAAGCTCGACTTATCAGTTCAGGCAACATTTTCCCACATGTCTAGGGTCCAGTGGAGATGTTCCCACGCCCATGCTAATCTTTGCACCCTGTGATGTGAGGTCAGCAGCGGTACCCTCATGGGACGATGGCTTCTGTACCCCATAGCGAGGAGATGGTTCTGGGTGGTGTGGCTGCTTACACGTTTTTGGGCACCAGCGTTAAATTGCCGAGGGATTTCTTGCACTGTGGCCCGTCTATTCGCTGTTACATTGCCAGCTAGCCGACGATGACAGCGGTCAGTCGTCCACGACAGTTGGCCCTTGCAGGGATGGTTTTACCGGATTTGATGTACTCACGGTGCACCCGTGACACAGTGGCTCATGAAAATCCCAGTGCCTGCACGACTTCCGAGAGGGGTGACCCATTCGTCGGGACCCGATAGTTTGCCCACGATCAAATGCGCTTTGATCCTTCGTCTTACCCATACTGCATACGACTCTTACTGATTTCCGTCACATCACTCCTTATATTGTCGGATCGCTACATACGGCTTGTTGTTTTCGTTTACAGGCCCGCCCACAGCGCCACATTTGCATAACGCTAGCTGTCTCTAATTCAATTGCTCTTCAGTGTATATACACCGATGAGACATTGCATTATGACCAAACCTAGCCTAGAGAAATGAGCGCGACTGGCGATCAAATGATGGCACAGGTGAATTTTACAGAGCAGTATATGTACAACCGGAGGACCAGCTTTCGGTTAGTAGAGTGTTCGGAGTTAAAATGGGAAAGGCTGCCGATTTATCGGTGATTGATAAAGTACAAATAGTGATAGCACGGAGCCTCGGAGCTGCAATCTCGTAAAAGGGCACGGTTTGTGGGTTTTTTCACGTGACGCTGTACTGAGTACATAAAAAAGTGCCGCACAGATGGCAAAACGACTAATTGTCGTCGATCCGTGTGTCTTTCGCAGCTCATTGGTGACAGAGTGTCGCGGAGAGTGTCGCGCATTGTTTCACAGCGACAGCACGGATACAGTGAGACAAATCATCTGCACAGCAACAACAGTGGTGATCATGGCAATGTGTCACAGCACACAGTTCATCGTAGCCTTTTGCGCATGGGCCTGCGTAGCCGAAGATCCATTCGGGTCTCCATGCTCACTGCATGCCATCGCCATCAACGCATAAAATGGGCCCAAGATAATCGAGATTGGACAGTGGATGATTCGAAGAAAGTGGCCTGGTCTGACGAATCAAGATTCCTGATGCACTCATAGACGTCCGAGCGCGGATACAGCGATTACCAACGGAGCCTAGGGCACCTGGATACACTGTTGGGTAAAAACGGTCCGGCAAAGGCGGTGTTATGCTGTGGGCAATGTTTTCTTGGAACACTTTAGGCCGTATTACCCCAATAGAACAATCCCTGACAGCTGTCAGGTATCTGAACATCGTTGCTGTCCAAGTTCACTCATTCGTGGCAACTGTGTGAGGCCATTACCAAGGGGATAATGCGCCATGCCACACTGCCAAAATCTTCAAGGGGTGGTTCGAGGAATATTTTGGTAATTTTTCTGCTAATGCCCTGGCCTCCAAATTCATCTGACATGAACCCAATCGAGCATTTGTGGTTCGACTTGCAAAAGGTTGTTCTCACTGAATGACCGCCACCCGGAAATGTACGGGAACTGGAGGATCTGCTGTTGGCATTATGGTACCATATACCCCAGGATACTTATTGCCACCTCATCCAATCAATGCTTCAACTAGTGGCCGTTTTTTTGCGGTCTAATGGGGAAGGGGGTCCTACAGCTTATTAGTAGGTGGTCATAATGTAATGGCTAGTTGGTGTGTGTATACTCTTCTACCTGTTATTTTTGGAACATGCTCAAATGGATCACAAAATCGTTGGGCTCCGTGGTGAAACTTGATAAAAGTTTCAAACTTTTTGGAATCCAGAGCTCTTAGATTTATTTAAAATGACGTAGTTTCCCCTAATACCTCTTTTATTTCTGACTTCCGGAGCGTGCTTGAGAAAACTGCAGAGGATAGCACTGCAATCTTCCTGTCTGTGGCATTTTTGCAACAGAAGAAAAAAGAGTAAGCAGGCTTGAGAATAAATATACTTTTGAAACAATAACGACTTATGATAAGAAAACAATTGCAAACTATGATATATTTCGGGTTACACGGCTTATTTTCGAGAGGTTAGTAAGGAAATGCAATATACAACAGAAGGAAATAACAGAATATGAAGATCTGATGTAAATCTGAAATTTCACAAATGATATCAAGTTATCGTTTGTGAGTAGCTTCAAAGATTTTTTAGCACGTCCTTTGTAAAAATAAAATGGTACATGTTTATGGCATCACTTTGTCAGTCCGTTCGTCTCTCCGTCTGTGGACCCTATATCACTAGTCCAATTTGAAAAATTATTTTCAAATTAGGAACAATGATATGCGAGTACGATGACCTTTGCCTTACACTTTTTTTACAGTGTATAACATTGCCACTAGATGGTGTAAATACAGATGCTATATAATGCAAAACATAATTTATATTCGATAAAATTTCTTTTAAAAATTCGATTGAAAAATTTTTTCTTCCATTCGATACCACTGATGACGAGGACGATTTTTCATACAATTTCTCCTTCAAGTGAAGACTATTTCCCGTACAATTAGACTATTTTTCACGTCAAATAAGACTACTTCGTGTACAGTTTCTTCTGTAAGTAATGCGCAGCTTTTTTGCCAGGGTGCGCAAACATTTTATCTCTTTTTCTTGATGCATCGGCTTCTAAACATTTGATTTAAAAAAAGCTTATAATACCGTATACCACTTAGTCAATGAGTACAGTCAAACTATTCCTTGTGGAATAGTTTGACTGTACTCATGGGCGTTATGCATTTCACAATTCTGGCGTTAGGAGGTGTTAGTGTGCACCTTTGTTTGCAGCTGTATCTAAGCTTCTAAAATCCCACTGAAAAGGTTTTTTTAAAACTATGTTCCATTCGCTACAGTAAAGATGGCGAACATTATCCTCTTTAAATAAGGCACAATTTTTTTGTTAGTGGGCATAACTGTCAAAACTTTTTCTCGCTATAATTAGAAGAGGTATTTCAACAAGTGTTTTTCTTTAGCATAGCTTTTGCTATGAAGAATACTTTTCGCATATCTTCTCTTCAATTATTCAACGGTTTTTTTCAGGGATCATAAAGCTATGTCATGCTTTCCTCTTATAACCGTTCAATTTTAAAAATCCTTTGTCTCTGATATCTTCCTTCAGTCACGAGAAACTCTGTGCACAGTTTATTAATTTTTTCACATACTTCTCTGCCGCTAGTGGAAGAATACGGTCATTTGCATTTCTCGGTATTTCATTAATTGTAGAAATCCGTTTGATTCTTTTGTAACGGGTTCCATTGATTATGAATAACGTTGAAACATTTCGTTAGTGTCAGAAAAAATTAAAAAGACGGGTTCATTATAACCGAAATTTCCCATTATGTACTTGTTTTTCCTTCTGCTAAAAGTTGAAACAGACTATTGACTACACGCGCCCAATCAGTTGAGTGTAATCGTCACTGAAGCATTATACTCCCGAAATGAATAAATGTTCGCAAAAAATGATTACTTCACTGGAACCCTGGTTATGCGTTCTCTTGTTATACATTTCCTCTTTTATCCGTAATTCTGCGCTAGTCCCAATATATTACTATAACTTCTGTCGCTTTTTCAATTCTGTTATACGTAATTCATTTATATGTTGTTGTTGTTTTTGCGATTACACTTGCAATTTCGAATTTCAGATTATTAAAAGACGGGTTCTTTGATTCTTTTAGATGTAACTCGGTATGATACGACTTTAATGGAATTTAGATGGCATTGTTCTGCAGACATGAAGTAGATGGTGCAACTAGAATTTTCTAAATAACGTACACAGTTATCTATTTTCTATGAACTCAAGAAATTTCAAACAAGCAAAAAGATATTTTACTCGGCACTACAGCTGAATCAGCTAGTAGAAAAACTGGTTTGAAACTACAGCTGAATCAGCTAGTAGAAAATCTGGTTTGCACTACAGCTGAATCAGCTAGTAGAAAAACTAGTTTGAAAAGAGCGCTTATTACAAGTAAAGGGTATGTAAGTATAATTTAGGTGTATTGAATGTATAAGAAAATCGTATTCTCTTAGTGTTTCGAAGATAACGTTATTTTTGTCTTTTTAATATACTGAAAATATGAAATCGTAAAGAATTTCTTAACCAAATTTTCATAGCGCAGTTTGAATCAAATAATTAATACAAAAGTCCAAATAGACACAGGATTAAAGCAGCAATATAAAATATTCTGTACGTATATATACAGAGGATGTTCCCATGTTTTTAGAAAGATTTTACAGCAATACAATTAAGTTTTAAAATAAAATTATTTCTTGCTTAAATGCTCGATCTGATAGCCTTTTCTGTGGACTATCATCCTACATCTAGATTTCAAGATAACAGAGTATTTTTTAAAATTGATAGTGTGAGCTAATTCCACTCCTCTTTCTCTGCTTTCTATAGTCCAATCATTGTTTAAGGTCTGGAAACACGATAGTCCGCTGGTGACACATAAACACTTCCTGGTAACACACTGGTAACCAGGGAGTGTTTATGTGAATTGACTGGAAACAAAAAGCCTCCTTCTAGCAGTCTAAAACCACGATAGTCCACACTGGTAACCAGTGAGTGTTTATAAATACTCACTGGTACACAAAAGGGATTCTTCTTAGCAGTCTGGAAGCACGATAGTCAACTGGTGACACATCGGGGGACTTGGAACGAATATGAGTAACAGGCATAGACTTGATACCAGTCTTTTTTTACCAGTCTTTTTAGCAGTCCAAAAGAACAATAGCCCATTGGTGACACATCAGGAGACTTTGAAATAATATGAGCAAAAGGGACAGACTTGACACCCGTCTCTGTTTTTTTATTTTTTTAAGAAAAAGAGTGGTAGATTTGGATGTATGGCTGGCAGCCTTATCCTGATGGAGTTCTACTCTTTGAAAGGTCTGTGGAAAAAGAAATTGTGTTTCCTATTTAAATATAGGAGCCAAACTATTCATTTCGTAATATGTAGAATTGATATTAACATTGTTTTCACTTTTTTTAACTTTAATTTCTCATTGTACGAGAAAGCAGTAATAATCATGAATCATTTACTGAAACTTTCTTCGGATTCTTGGAACCAAGTTTGTAAGACATTTTCTGCTCTTTTGCGATAGTAAATCGATCTTATTTTGTCAGTCCTTTAGGTAGATCTATGCTTTATGAGTAATCACAACAAATTTCCATCTGTCTCCGGCTAAGTGATTTTCATAAAGAAGTCTACATACATTGTATTCTGCGCTTAGCCATGTGCCCAGAAAAATAACGGTAAACATTATGCTGTGTTTCCTTTTTTAGGTTCTTATATTTGTTTAGTACTTTGTTTAGCGTTGATACAGAGACTTTTAACGATTGAACGACTGCTCTTTTGGTTGGAGGATTTTCTTTTAAGACTAGATACCTTACTTTTGAAATAGTCGTAAAGGTAGGTCTTTGGACATTTGTTTGTTCTTTTTCGTGTTAAATGCAATGTTTAACGAGTTTTCCCTCTATTATTAATAATATTGCTTATTTTACATTTAGAAATGCGAATTCCGTGATTGTCACAGCTTTTCTTAATTACAGAATACGAATATTTTTCTTCGTAAAGAGCAAAAACATTACCTTCTATCTACAGCTTTCTTACGTGCACCATTTTTATGGCAGACGATATTTAACAGTGTTTGTAAGACATTTGGCAGATATTTCTTTCGTGTTCACCTAATAGGCTGTTGCCAGTTTCAATTCTTTGAATTTATTTTATATTCTATAATTTGTTCTCAGAGACTTTCTAAAACTATGAGAACATCCTCAGCCTCAGTACATATGTCTGATATCACAAATTAGCATAATAAAAAAATTACGAGTATTTTTCCACTTTAAAATCTTTTTGGTAGCATTCGAAGTTTTACAATAATACAGGGTATCTTAAAACGTAGTATACACCTTCAGTATGCTATTAAAAACTACGATAGAAAAAACAACTTACTTTAAACGCCAAAAGACGTGGCAAGTGTTAAAGTTTGTTAAGTCAGATGACAGATAGCGCCAGGTGTCTCATATAATGAAAAATCTCGTTAAACACAGAATACAACAGACATGGTTTCCCCAGAGGAGAAAGCAGCGTGTGTATTTTGGTTTGCGGAGTCGAAATCTCTAACAGTGTATGTTCAGAAGTGAGTACAAGAGACAGCCGCCGACACGAAGTGGTATCGAACAATGGGTAAATAAATTAAAAGCAACAGAAAATGTTTTGAAAGGCAAAAGTACTGGGAGACTTCCCATTTCCGACGAAACGGCGGAAGACGTGAGCAAGGCTCTCTAAAGAGCGCAAAGTAGTCTGTCCGCGTCGCAAGACGTGAACTCTAAATACCGCGAATAAATTCACAAGGTTCTGCATAACCGTCTGCACCCATATGCATATGAAGTGCAGTTAGTGCAAAAACTTAGAACAAACGATCAGCCATGCCGAATAGCATTTGCGGTAGGCATGCTTAATCTCATTGACGAAGACCCCACACTCCTTTCACAGACTTGTTTCAGCGAAAAGTCGACATTCTGTGTTTCCGCAGAGTGAATAAACATAACTGCCGAATATGGGGCACGAAAAATCTCAAGTGGTCGTAGCACACGAGAGAAACAGCCCGAAGGTTACTGGCATAACATATCTGGACATGTTAGAACAATTGGCCGTTCCACAACTCCAGGATATTCAAGACATTATTTAACATCAAGATGGAACGCCTTCGCACTAGTCTTTGGAAGTACGCAGATCTTTAGGCCGCCATTTTGCAGGGCGTTGGATTGGACGTGGGGTGTCCGAACGCACGGCCACCCCGTTCTTCTGATATTACCCCATCGTATTTTTCTTTGAGGCTTTATGAAAGTCGATGTGTACAAGTAAATGGTTACATCTATCACTGAGCTCAAAGAACGCATGGCTGCAGCCTTCCTCCTTGTTACATCTGACATACTGCAGCGTACGTGAGTAGAACTGGAATATCGTTTAGATATCTTGCGAGCAACCAACGGAGCACACGTGGTGCCCTACTGACATTAAACAAGTTAGTAAAATCATTCAATGCATTAATTATGATACGCTTTCCAATATTCCAGAAATCATTACTCAAGGTATCACTCAAGTTATGAGGATAATGACTGTATAATAAATCTCGGTCCTGTGCACTGACCTCCGATCCTATTTTGATGACATTCAACAGAACCAGTTCTGTATGCCTCCGAAATAACATGATAAATTTTTGTCGCAATCGAAGCATTTTTACGTAAGTTATGATGCATAAGGGCTATGGCATAGAACCCGCTCTTGTGTCCTAACCTTTGACCTCATTTCGACGATTTTTAACAGGATTCGTCCCCAGGCAGGCCCCTACAACATACTAACATTTCATCGAAATCGAAGCATTTTGACATAAGTTATGACGCATAATGTCGATGAAAGAGATTCCGTTCCTATGTCCTGACCTCTGATCCCATTTCGCCGATTTTCAATAGCGTTTGTCCCCAGGTGGTCCCCTAGCACATACTAACATTTCATCGAAATCGAACAATTTTTACGCGAATTATCGTGCGGTCGGACAGATATACGCACACAACGCGTGATGTAATGAGGCAGATGAGAATCGCGACCATCTGCTCGCAAGAGTGTGACATCATAAAACTTTATGAGGATCCACAAACAACGCGTGACGTAATGAGACAGATGGCCTGACCGCGCGCCAACATCTCAATCGCGAGAGTGTGACGTCATAAGATGTCTAAGCATGGGTAACATTAATGAGACGACGTCATGACACGGAAAATCCCCAAGTGGTCGTAGCACACGACCACTTGGGGATTTTGACACTAAAAACGTGGTAATTTTGCGTGGTTATTTAACCCACTAAACGAAGTTTCCTAAAGTCGAGATCAAGCTAAATCGATTGGAGCCATTTTCAAAATAAAATTTACATATATTTAAGAATTGCTCCTTTTATAGTATGGGATAAGGGCGATGGAATGGATCCCGATCCTATGTTCTGACATTTGACCCATTTCGTCAATTTTCAATTGGGTTCGTCCCCAGGTGGTCCCCTACCACGTACTAAAATTTCATCTAAATCGAACCATATTTATGCAAGTTATGATGCATAAGGGCACTGGTATGAATCCCGATCCTATGTCCTGACCTTTGACCCCACTTCATCCATTTTCAATAGGGTTCGTCCCCATGTGATTCCCTGCGACATACTAAATTCTCATCGAAATCGAACCATTTTTACGCGAGTTACCGTGCGGACAGGCAGACAGACGGACGGACGGACGGACAAAGCTGTAGCATATACGCTTCTTCAACCTACAGTTGGAAAGCGTAAAAAACACTTTCACAGTTACCAAGTGTTTTGGCAATAAAAGTAAGTTATTATTTATTGTAGTCGGTTTTTTTTTTCAAGAACATGCTGAAATTGTATACTTCATTTATGAACACTCTGTATTTAACATTTTGAAATTTCATTTGTACGTTTTAAGGCAATCTCCTATAAAAACGTATAACCGAGGTTCCACTCTGACGGTAGACTATTATTTCTAACATTTTCTCATAAAATGCTAAATTTAAAATTCTGAAGGCTTCTCAGAAACACAACTCCAGGGATTGAATATTTTAGAGAAATTAACTAACACACTTTTATAGGATGGATTTTCGTGGGATGAAAAGTTGAAAAACTTCTAGCCTGCATTGATCTTTTCGTTTGTGTTACAAGATCCTGTTATAACGTTGGGCTTTATTTTTTCAATCATTAAAGATGAGTTTCTTTTATCTGCTAGATTTTTTTATCCTGCTTCTCTCCCGAAGGTTTTTTTTTATTTTTTTTTTTTTTTGGAAAGGGGATATTTACAAGCACGAATCTCTGTGTTTTTTGTTTTCAGAAACTTTGTCTCAAGAAAAGCAAAAAAACACAACCACTTATTTTTGACACAGGAACAGCCATAATCATTCACTAGTCAGGGAATATGAAAGTGAGTAGAGAAATTAAATGGGAGAAAGAGCCAGAGAGAGAGACAGAATCTTAAACAAAATTCTATTATATTTCTTAAAAACTGAATCATATCATCGAAGGAACTATCGTGTCAGGAATATGCAGGGTGTGTCTAAAGTCTTTCCCTGGTTACAATAAATCGTATAAAATGAACCGAGCTAGTTAGACGTATGCGGTTTATTGTATTGATTGGATCATATTCTCAAGTTTTTTGTTCGTTGTACTTTTGGAACAACAGGTAGCGCTGCACATCTGCAGCGTAGTTTGTTATTGAAAGCGTCAGTCAGCGAAATGGTATGCATGCAGGAGAAGGCTAATTGTGTTCTCTGTTATCATGAAACCAATTCCGGAATTTTAGCGCAGCGCAAGCTTAGGCGTGAGTATGATAGAACTTCGCCTGATGTGAAGAGCATTAGGAACTGGTATCAAAGTTTGAACAGACGGGCGGTGTCGGTGACCGTGCAAGAAGTGGAAGACCTTTAATCAGTGGGGAAACTGTCGACGCCGTGCGTGATGTATTTGTACGAAGCCCGAAAAACTCAATTCATTTTTTTATGGGACTACATTAAAGATCAAGTTTTTGCACTACCAGTTGCTGATATTAACACTGTGAACGGAAAAATAACTGAAGCGTTTGTTAACTGAAGCGTTTGCGACCATCACAGATGACATGTTGCAGCAGACATGGAAAGAGATAGAGTACCGACTGGATGTCGTCCGGGTAACAAAAGGAGCCCACGTTGAGGTATACTGATGACCCAGAAAAAAACTCGGGATATCAGGTAAGCTATATTGGAAAACCGTATGTGGCTAACGAGCTGGTTCATTTTATACGATTTATCGTCATCAGGGAAATACTTTAGACACAACCTGTATTTCATGACGTCGTTTCTGTAGAAAACAGAAATTACGGCCGATAGTAAAAAGCGTGTTTTTTTCTCAGCGACACAGCGACTCATAAAGTCGCGAACTATATTTTTAGATCGTTTATTCAATGTTTTTAGCAAAGGAGTGAGTCAGCCTTTCTCAAATACTGTATTTTCCATTTCTTCATCATCATTCTTGGCAGAAGACGATGGCATACTAGTCAGAAACCACACAAGAACATTTACTCCCGATATTAATATCTGAAGTAGCTGAAGCACTGCCATTCGCACACGCACACACACACACGCACGCACACACGCACACGCACACACACACACACACACACACACACACACACGTTCTGGCTATTCAAAACACAACTTGAAGATTGAAATTAGTTAAAGTAATTTGCTAAGTACTAACAGAACACACAACTAACTGTCCACATGAGTAAGTAGCTCGTAAGAAAAACGCGAGAAGGAACTGAAATGAAGGTCAAAAAATTATTCATCACCTAAGAATATGCCCGTATCTAAATACAACCGTAGTAACATGGAACGCATGCTATGTGGATTACAGCGACTAGGATTTGCTGTTCTGTCTTCCGTTTCGCACCCAATCGCATCCGACAGAACCGGAAGTGTTTCGCAAAAAAGCACTGTTGAAAGCTAAAACGCTTGAGCTTGCCTCTTGCCAGTGGCTTCGCTGTCTTCTCTTTCACAAGACAGACCATCACGCGTTCGATCTTTCGATGACATTCATGCAAAGGACGACAGCATGCGTTATTTGCTCTGCATTAGTTTTCATATTTCAATAAATTATTTCCATTTGTTTAAAATCGTTTGCAGCGGTAGCACTGTATGCCAGCACGATTCGCTTCTGTTCTCAACCTTATGTCGTCACGCGCTCTTTCACGATCCATGGGCTTCCGTATCCCCCTGAAAAGAAAATTCAGATGATTTTGATTCAAACCATTTGCTTATTTAGTACATCACAGCATTTAACTGTCGAATATTTGCAAATTCTTTTTGTTTCTTTTTGTAATTTGGAAATAGTGCGATGAAGCAAAATCCAGAGAGTATGGTGAGTGTCGTATTAGCTTGAACCCACAGTCACATGGCGTTTCCTGAGTTACAAACAGTGTGTATGTGCCGAGGTGTTGTCGTCGTGCAAGAAGACTATCTTGAGGCGGTTTCCCGCGACTTTTAGTTTTAATTCCTCATGGAAACGTCTCTATAGGCTAGAATGGTACTCTGCATTGGTAAGTTACCCCGGGTTCCAGGAAATTACTTCTCGGCCGACTTCTGCACTAGAAACGTTTCAGTAGGGGAAGAACAGAGACAGTTCCACTCTTTCGTTTGTTCTTTTGTTTATGGGTCGATTCTAGAGCGACATACCGCTGCAACAACTAAGCTTTATTGGCTTCCAAAATGCTAAACAATCTCAGGATAACACTTCACCCTTTCCCGCTCATCATCTGAATTCAGTGCTTTCGTTAAACACTTCAAAAGAACCTTATTTATGCCTACCGCGTTTACAACAATACTATGAGCTCGCAAATACACTGGCGTGCAAAAATTAAAGACGACACGGTTTTTGAACTTCGTGCAGAAGTGCTCCACATCGACTCAAATCATATCATAAGATCCCCAAAACGTAAGAATATGGGGCAAGTGAGCGAAACAGTCCAAACAAGGAATCCAAAGGATAAAAAGGCACTCTATTGAAAAAGTAGCTTCGAGCACAACTGAACAGAAGACAGAAACGTTCATGTGAAAGGCGGCTGCCAAGAAAAATCCAGTCTTTAGTAATGTATATGATCACCCCTGATTGCGTTGCAGGATTTACAACGTCTGTCCATGCTGAGGACGAAGTTGTCAAGGAGCTGTTTAGGCATCGCGGCCCATTCCTCTTGTAGCGCCAATCGCAGTTGCGGAATCGTTGCTGGTAGTTGGTGACGTGCTGCCAAGCGTCTCCCGAGAAGGTCCAACACGTGTTCGATTGAATTTAGGTCCGGGGACCTTGCGGGCCAATCCATGCGTTGAATAGTTTCACTCTCCAACAGCTTTGCGACAGCCACTGTACGATGAGGTGTAGCGTTGTCGTCCATGAAGAGGAACTCAGGACACACAGCACCTCTAAACGGACGCACGTGAGGCAGGAGAACCTCGGTACTATAGCGGACACCAGTGACTGAACCTCCTTAGAAGATGTAAGTCAGTACGGCTACCATGCATGATACCGCCCCAAACGAGAACTCCGCCACCCCCAAACCGGTCCCTTTCGATGATGTTGGAGGTGCGATTGCGTGTTCCCTGCTCTCTCCAGATGTGTATACGTCCAGAATCACTCGTCAGACTAAATCGGCTCTCATCCGTAAAGAGAACTCGACCCCATTGCTGATGAGTCCAGTTCTTGAGTTCCTGGCACCACAGACACCGCCGTCTCCAATGAGCAGGCGTTAATGGCACACGTCGTACAGGTCGTCGTGCAAATAGACCACTTTTGTGCAGCCTCCTGGCCACGGTAAAACGCGATAACGGACGTCCAATTGTCTGTTGCATGTGTCTTGCGATTTCTCCCGCCGTCTGCCGTCTGTCTCTTCTCGCCTGTAGAACAATATACAGGTCTTCCGCCGCCGTGGTTGCTCGTGGACGACCACTGCTAAACTCTCGGACAGCTGTTCCTGTCGTTTAAAATGCTCTAAAAGCTCGAGAAACGATGCTGTGAGGGATTCCGAACTCCTCGGCCACACTAGTCACACTTCGACTTTCTTCCAACTTCCCAATGACGCGACCTCGGGTAAAGTCATCCAGATGTCGTCTTCTGGATTGCCTGTTGGCCATATCACACGGTGGCAGCAACTCGACGTCGTTCAAACCGATGTACACCGTGCTATAGCTTTCACCGAATTGCTGAGCGTACACCGCCCGTGTGCTTTATATCCTTCCGACACCTCCCCTTCCACGTCATGCTGCATATATGCGCATGCCCTACCGTACCGGACCCTAGTCTATCTCCTGAGTGGTCTTTCGGTCCGTTCTGCTTCCTCGTTCCACTGTTATGCTGATTTCTTCTCGTCGTCCTTAATTTTTGCACACCAGTGTATGAGATGTTGAATGCTGTGTCAAAGTGCTGTGATGTTACTCTGTGGTCTTACATGAACAGGGCGTGAATAGCATCCACATTCTCAAGTGTCGACCCCGTAACATTCCTCCCATTGCTGAGTGCATCTTGAACACTGGCTCATCTACGTTTAAATTCCGTAACCCCAATTTTTGAGGGTGCCGTTCAAAGGAAAAGTTCTCCTAATGTTTGCTACATGTACTCATGAAGTTCTTTCTTAGACATTCCTTTCAAATAAATGTATTCAATGAATACGTAGTGCTTGATTTTGCGAACAGTTGTTATTTTTTTTCACCTTCCTCAATGTAATGTCTTCCGCGAAGGAAACAAAATCAGCTGCAAACCTGAAATTCTCTGTAATTGCCTAGAAACTAACAATATTTTCTTTCATGAAAACATTCGTGATCTGCAATGCGCGAAAATATTCCTACAACCTTCGTAAGCTTAACCTTTTTAATCTGCTGGAGCGAAATATCTCTGGATTAGAAATATCGACAAACGAATGTATTCGCTTTCTTAGAAGTGGACTACACGCGGCTGGAACAAGTGAACCTACGCATCAGAAAGCATTGTTTTTAATTTAACTGTATTGTTGAAAGTTGTGGTTTAGGGAGATGATTGACACTAATTTCTTCTGTCTAATTACCAGATGTAACTGGGCTATAACAATAGCGGCGAATTAAGAAAGGAGAGACAGAAGATGTTCAAATCACTTGTTCCTACCCAGTGGAGAGATGTTTGTGTTAGGGGGTCTGGCATTTCCCGATCATGTCTTAGGTCATGAAGCAAAGAAAAAAGGACTATAATGGGGCACTCCCGATCATGTCTTAGGTTTTATTTCCCGATCATGTCTTAGGTCATGAAGCAAGAAAAAAGGACTATAATGTAGATGGGCGGGGGGTGGGTTGTTTTGCCGTAGCTTTCGTGGAACCAGCCCGCTATGTCAGCATTTTTGTTTAGAGTGAGCAGAAAATTTTGGACACCACTGGGTTTGGGTATATTGGCCGCTTAAAGGGTTAATCTTCTAGTAGGCATATCAATCCTAGTATATTATTTAACCATATATTTTTGTATGCCATATTATGTTGAAACATTGTCCTGAAGAATCCCTGCACGTTCCTTTCATGCAAATCTCGTATTGCATTGATGGAACCTTTTTTGATTATCTCCCCTCTCTTTCTCCCCACCCCCTCTTCCTCTCTGCCCCGCTCTCTCTTTATCTCTTCCTGCCTCTCTCCCCTCTCTTCTTTTCTCTCTCTCTCTCACTCTCTCTCTCTCTCTCTCTTTCTCTCTCTCTCTCTATCTTCTCCCATCTCTTCTCCGATCTCTGTCTCTCTCCCCTTTCTCTCTTCTTCTTGTCTCTCGCCTCTCTCTTCCTCTTCCTGCCTCTCTCTCTCTCCCCTCTTTCCCCCTCTCTTTCCCCTCCCTCTTCTTCTATCTCTTTCTCTTCCTGCCTCTCTCCCTCCCTCTCTCT
This sequence comes from Macrothele yani, assembly GCA_039090855.1. Lineage (NCBI taxonomy): Eukaryota > Metazoa > Arthropoda > Arachnida > Araneae > Macrothelidae > Macrothele > Macrothele yani. The sequence goes on from CM076995.1 coordinate 45,201,860, forward strand.
CTTTTTCTCACGCTCTCTCTCCCCTCTCTCTTTCTCTTCCTGCCTCTCTCTCCCTCCCTCTCTATTCTTCTCAGTCTCTCTCTCCTTTATCTCTTCTTCTTCCTGCCTCTCTCTCTCCCCTCTCTTCCTCTCTCGTTTTCTCTCTTCCTTTCTGTCTGTCTTTCTTTCCATCAACGTATTGAAATTTTTCTTACAGAAAGTCTGAACCTGAGTTTTCTCTGATTATTCAGAAGAAGCAATAGTTATTTCCCTCTTCGTGTATGCACGAAAGAGAGATCGTGTTTGTCTTTTGGCATGATATACCAGTAGATTGGACAAGTACGGCAAAACGTAATAATGCACATTACGATCATTAACATTAGGAAGAGCAAAGTATAGGAAAATGATTACAATTACGAGTCTGACATTTTTTTCCAACATTTCTATTAACTTGCACCTTTTCAGGAAAATTGAAGAAAACTTCTAAATTCACAAAATAGCACAAACTAGTGAATGCACTAACCCCAAACTTTGTCAAAAGTGAAATGAGTGAATTCCGATTAAAAGTGGAATATTGAGGAATACACTGAGAGACACACAGTGAAGTAAATAATTATTAGGAAAACCCATCTAAAAATTCTTTGAACGGCCACTGGTTTGAAAATAGTCTTGAATCGATATATTATGGATTCCACTAGGTATTGACATCGTTCTACAGGTATAAGCAGCCAAGCTGATGTGAGAGCATCCGTCAATTGCGGAATCCTCATTGGGGGAGGATTTCTGTTGCGAATAGCTCTCTCAATCTCATATCACAGGACTCAATTAAGTTAAGATCAGGTGACAGTGTGGGTGTAATTCTAGAACTTTGCGTTCACTGTCGTTCTGCTGGAACCGATGCGTGAAGACCAAAATGTTTTGGCATAGCGCATTAACCTGCTGTAAGTACATACCATGGATATGCACGAATGTTACTGGTCCGGATTATTAAGATATTTTGTGGTATTCAAATGCTATTACAGAGATATTCCGGTTATGAAAACAGACTCCACACTATTACGCCGTCTCCATCAGCTTGTAAAGTTAACTCTAGTAAGCCGAGATTCATCGATCCGTGGTGCTGACGCGATATCGATCCGTGGTGCTGACGCGATATCGATCCATGGTGCTGACGCGATATCGATCCATGGTGCTGACGCGATATCGATCCGTGGTGCTGACGCGATATTATGGCCCGTCCATCTGCGTCACATATTTCATCGGATCGTGCGACATATTTTCTGTCTTCAGAGGTCCACATTTAGTGCTCCCGAGCCCAACTCAGACGAATTTGCTGATTTTTAGCACAGATGAATGGTACATGAATGGGACCCCTGCTGTAATACCCACTTCGCACCAGTATGCGGCGGGACTGTTTGTGCTGAATGTACCCTCTCGATACTACTGTTGTACTGTGCTGTTACTTGATGCAAAGGAGTTCGTCTGTCACCGCGCAGAAACCTCACCAGCTGCAGATGTCCTAGAACCTAGAGCATCGTCCAGTCGTTTCCCAGCAGAGAAAGACAGCTGACTGCTTTTTTATTGTTTGTGCACCAAGCATTTTACTTCCTCGATACAGTTGTACTTTAAAAACAGGGAAGGTTTGCGATATTATGGCCCGTCCATCTGCGTCTCATATTTCATCGGATCATACGACGTTTTTCTGTCTTCAGAGGTCGACATTTAGTGCTCCCGAGCCCAACTCAGACGAATTTGCTGATTTTTAGCACAGATGAATGGTACATTAATGGGACTTTTGCTGTAATAGCCACTTCGCGCCAGTATGCGGCGGGACTGTTTGTGCTGAAATTCCCCTCTCGATACTACTGTTGTACTGTGCTGTTACTTGACGCAATGGTACTGTGCTGTTACTTGACGCAATGGTACTGTGCTGTTACTTGATGCAATGGTACTGTGCTGTTACTTGATGCAATGAGTTTGTAACCGCGCACAAACCTCACCAGCCGCAGATGTCGTAGATCATCTTCCAGTCGTTTCCCAGCAGTGAAAGATAGCTGACTGCGTTTTTGTTGTTTGTGCACCAAGCATTTTATTTCCTCGATAAAGTTGTACTTTAAAAACAGAGAAGGTTTGCCATTTCTTAGAAGCTTGCACCTTCCCGTGTGGTACCAACTCCAAAGCCACTTTCAATAGCTTAAATCACTAGTTTATCTCGTGTTGCCGCTATCTACGCTTCGTCTGAATCCTTTGCAGTGAGCTCTATACAAAGCCATTTCAAAGTTATACAGAGGGCGCACACACATTTTTAGAACGCTTATAATAAGAAATTATAGAAAACAAGTTCAAAGGATTGAAGCTGGCAACTGCTTTTTATATGAACGCCAAAGATAAATCTCACTCCCTCTCTCTCGTCCGTCCATGACGGGTCGGGTCCCATAAAGACGATTATCCGCCTTTGAGGGTTCCTCGCAAATTGTTGCTGCCAGCTTACCATTCCTCTGCTGCATATGGGTAAGGGATAGAGTGCGTCCGGGGCCGAATTCACAGGACACCATCTGCGCATTCGCGTCCCCAAACTCAAGGAGTCAGCGGAAAAACCGATGACTAGATGGCTAGAAGGACCGGGATGCGAACACACGACAGAAACCTGCACCTCCCACACTGCATACAGCGCGTTAACCAACTGCCATGCTGGTGGTAAAGATACATGTTCTGTAATTAAATATGGCCTGCTAAGAAAAAGGCGCACGTAAACAAGCTGAGGTGAGAAGGATATGTTTTTTGCTCCATACGAAGACAAATATTCTTATTCTGTAATTAAAGAACGCTGTGAAAATCATGGAATCAGCACTTCGAAATGTAAAATAAGCAATATTATTAATAATAGAAGGAAAAATTGCCAAGCATTGCTTTTAACATGAAAAAGAACACCAAAGTAATATCTAAATAAAATACGTACCTTTACGACTACTTCAAAACTAAGGTCTCTGGTCTTAAAAGAAAACCCACCAACGCAAACAGCAGCCGTTTAATCTTTAAAAGTCTCTGTATCAACTGTAAACAAGGTAATAAACAAAGATTGATATCTAAAATTAAAAAGAAATCATAATGTTGACCGTCTTTTGCCTAAGCGCAAATCACAGTGTATGTAGACCCCTTTATGAAGATCACTTGGCCGGAGACAGATGGAAATTTATTGTGAGCACTGATGAAACATGGATTTAGTTAAACGACTCACAAACTTTGTTCCAAGAATCCAAAGAAAGTTTCAGTAGAGTATTCAAGATTATTGCTGTCTTCTGGTACAATGGGAAATTAAGATTTATAGCAGTTGAAAATAATGTTAAAATCAATTCTACATACGTAGTGCAATCAAAACGTTTCGAGACTAGGTACGTAGCGCGCCAACAGATGGCAGTACGAGGATGCGCGAGGAGCGGGGTCAGCGTCATTTTCTTGTAGGACTTCCGTCCACAGGTAGTAGAGTTTAGGTCCCAGGCACCTACAGCGAGATCGCCTTTTGGGCAGGACACAGAAACGGAAGGAATGAGAGTAAGTCTAGCGACTTTTTGACAGAACAGTTTGTAGTAAGATTAGAGTACAGTAGATGGCGCCACCGTACAAGTACGATATTGCACAAAGATGGGTGAGAGAATTTCAGGGAGGACATAGGAAAGGATACCCATTTAACCAGTGGGTCCAGCCTGGGGGCCGTCACTTTACGTGCTCGTCCGATGCACGGCGGATATTCAGCGATTGTTAGTAAATCACGCCATCTCTGAAAGATCAGCCCAGGCTTGAACCTGGGGACCCAGCATCATAGCCTGAAACACTAACCACTAAGCCATCCGCGGCTCTGCGCGAGGAGCGGTCGAGGGCAGTGGCCTTTATGAGTCCTTGTGGCGAGTGGCGTCGTTCTGTGAACATCGGGAGCTGAGCTACACGATATTTGGTGACCACACTCAGAACACAGCTGCGATTTCGGTATGAACTGCAAACTAGAGCAGCGAGCGAACATAACATTCTGCGTCAAACTCGGCAAATCGGGAACGGAGACGCATGAAATGTTGAGGCATGCTTATGGCAATGCAGCAATGAGTCGTGTGAGGTGTTTTGAGGGACACTCGCGCTTCAAGATTTGCCGAATGGCACTGGAAGACTACGAGAGGTCAGGGTGACCGTCCAAGAGCAAAACCTTCGAAAATGTGGACAAAATTAGGGAACTGGTGCATGAGGATCGTCAGAAAACCATTTAAGACATTGCTACTATCGTCAATGTGTCATACAGTACAGTGCAAGAAATTCCTACGTCGGTTTTGACCATGCACCGCCTTGCTGCAAAGCTTGTGCCCAAGATTCTGAACCCCGAATAGAAGGCGCTCCGTGTCGAACTCTGTCAAGATCTTCGTCTGCCGGTGGTGAATGAACCAACGTTCCTGTCGCGGGTCATTACTGGAGACGAGACATGGGTCTACGGTTACGACTCGGAGACCGAACAACAGTCGTCGCAGTGTATGAGCCCGGCATCTCCACGACCAAAGAAGGCCCGACAGGTCCGGAACACAACCAAAAGCATGCTCATCGTGTTCTTCGACATTCGTGTGGTTGTGCACCGTGAATTCGTCCCCCAGGGACGACAAAGGTTTCAGGTCATTCACCGCAAATGACCTGAAATGTGGTGCAGGAGCGATTTTCGGCTCCATCACGACAGTGCAGCAGGAGACAGAGCGTTAGCAACACCCCAGTTTTTTGTTTTGCAGACGCAACAGCATGGCTACTCTTCTTCACCAGCCTACCTCGCCGGATTTGACACCCTGCGACTTCTTTCTGTTACCGAAGATGAAACTGAAGCTCAAGAGTTGCCGTTTTGAAAACTTGGACAAGATCCAGCGCGAATTGCAAACGGTGCTTGACACGATTCGCGAACAGGACTTCCAGGGAGCGTTCCAATAGTGGCAAAAACACTGGCAGCGGTGTATTCGTGCCTAAGAAAACTTCTTTGAGGGAGATCATAGCCAGACGTAAGTAACGTAAGTCATCATCATCATTGTCAACCATTATCAATCCACTGCTGGACGAAGGTCTCCCCAAGTTTCCTCCACAACGGTCTGTCTTGTGCCAGTCTCCTCCATGTCACCCCTGCATACTTTCGAATTTCATCCATCCATCTCCCATGCGGTCTTCTTCTGGGTCTTTTCCTGTCCCTTGGAATCCAATCTAAAATTTCAGCTGTCCATCGATGATCTGTCCTTCTGGCAGTATGTCCAGCCCATTGCCATTTCAGGGATTTAACTCTGATCATGATGTCTTCCACTCTTGTCATTTTTCGGATCCACGAGTTCCTCTTCTTATCTCTCCTGGTTACACCAAGCATGCACCTCTCCATGCTTCTTTGAGTTGTCTTCAGCCTTTGTATGTCTCTTTTAGTTAAAGTCCACGTTTCTGCACCATACGTAAGCACTGGAAGGATGCATTGATCAAACACTTTTCTTTTAAGACATAATGGCATATTGCTCTTGAAAATTATGCTGTTTCTTCCAAATGCTCTCCAGGCAAGTTTTGTACGCCGATTAATTTCTTCATCAATGTGACCCTCACTTGATATCTGCTGTCCAAGATAAACGTACGTGTCTGTTATCTCCAGCTTTTCTCCATCAATCGATAAATCTTCATTTTTTGTAAAAGCATTGAACATCACTTTTGTCTTCTGAAAGTTCATTTTTAATCCCACTTCTTTACTCTTGTCAGCAAGTTCCTGGATCATACTCTGCAGCTCTGATGGGGTAGTTGCAAAAATGACTACGTCATCAGCAAAACGAAGGTGGGTTAGATAATCTCCATTAATCTTTATCCCTTTGTTTTCCCAGCTCAGCGACTGAAAAACACTCTCCAATGTGGCATTAAAGAGCTTCGGAGATATGGTGTCACCTTGTCTCACTCCCTTTCCAATTTTTATGTGTGTTGTATTTTCAAACAGCCGAATCTTTGCACTTGCATTTTCATAGATGTTATTAATAATATTAATGTATGCATCTTCAATACCGCAGGTTTTCAGAGCCATTGTAACTCCTGATGGTTTCACCGAATCAAAGGCTTTTTCATAATCGATAAAAGCCATGCACAATGGAAGTTCATATTCCCTCGCTCTTTCAATTAGTTCTCTCAGTACGTGGATATGATCTATTGTGCTGTAGCCACTCCTGAATCCAGCTTGTTCTCTCGGTTGAGCCATGTCCAGTGTTACCTTCAAGCGGTGTGAAAGAACTTTAGTGAAGATTTTATAAACTACTGATAGGAGGCTGATAGGTCTGTAGTTTCCGAGATCCTCAATGTCACCTTTCTTATGTAGCAGGATCATTGTAACGGTGTTCCAATCCTCAGGAATCTTTTCCTTCATTAAGGCATCGAGTGAAAATTTGGGCGAGTACTGTTTCGATTTCTCCACTTGCTTCTTGTATGATGTCTACAGTAATTCCATCTTCTCCTGGAGCTTTTCCCCGCTTCATGTTCTTGATTGCATGTGCAACTTCTGCTGGAAGGACTGGAGGAACTCTGGTACTGGTATCTTTCATGATGTCTGGAGTGCATGTATCATCCCTTTCATATAATTTGGAGTAGAAATCTTTCACTCTTGTCAAAATTTCGCCTCTATTTCTTGTTACAGAACCATCTTCTTTTCTCAGTGCCATAATCTGTTTTCTTCCCTTACTGAGATGTCCCTTTGCTATCTTTAGGCTTTGGTTGTTTTCAATTGCTTTCCTTACTAGTTCACAGTTGAATTTTCTTACGTCTTCAGTGATACTTTTCCTTACTGTCTTGCATAGCTCTATATATTCCACTTTGGAAGTCACATCTTCTTTAGTTGTCCTCATCTCTCTTCTTTTTTGCATCAACATTTTCGTTTTTCCTGATAATTTGTTTACATGCAACTTGTTCTTAGACCCAGCTAATTTTGTTGCTGTTTCCATAAGAGCTTTGGTTACTTTTCTGTTAACTTCAGAGATGTCCACTTCTTCCGATGTTAGGCCTTCCAAAGCAGAGAACCTGTTCTTCAGTTCCAACTTGAAGGTATTATGGTGTTTTTTAAGGTTGGTTATGTCAATAGATTTTGTTTGTCTTATGAGCTTGCCACGTTCAAGTTTAGTGTTGAGGTGCATCTTACATCTCACCAATCTATGGTCACTACCTGTGTTGAACTTGTTTAGCACACTGCAGTCTTCTATGACGAATTTTTTGTTACACATAATAAAATCAATTTCACTTGTCGTCCCATTTGGATGTCTCCATGTCCATTTCCTGTGTGGCTTTTTCTTGAAGAAGGAGTTCAAGATGAAAAACCCTTCTGCCTCTGCAAACTCAACGAGAGTATTTCCACGCTGGTTTCTGTTGCCGTGACCGAATTTACCTACTGAAGTTTCATTCTGTTGCCGTTGCCCTATTTTTGCATTGAAATCTCCCATAATTATTTTCAAGTGCTGCTTACCTTTATTATTTAGATGACAAATTTCCTCATAAAATTCTTCAATTTCTTCTTCAGGATGACTTGTGGTGGGTGCATAAGTTTGAATAATCTGAGCCTGGTATCTTTTCGAGAGTTGGATAACAAGTCGTGCAGCTCTGTCAGAGGAACTTTCAACTTCTACAACTTTATCCTTCAGTTTCTTGTTTATTATAAATCCAACACCACTAGTTCTGCCAGTATCTGTCCCACGATAGTAGAAGAGATGTCCACTTTTCAGTTCGATGAGATCTTCTCCTTTTCTCCTTACCTCACTTAGCCCCACGATGTCCCACTTGATCCTTTGTAATTCCTCTTTAAATTCAAGAAGCCTTGAATCAGAAGATAGGGAGCGTCCATTGTAAGTAGCCAAGGTCAGCATCAGATGGCAGCCTAGTCCGGTCCTCCGGGGATTCTTAGCACCCTCTGCCTTCATGTCGCACTGGCCGCTGCCTTGGCCAGGTACATTCCAGCTGCCGGAGACTGAGGGCCAAGATTTAAGTTGTGGAATCATTTTGGAGGGGTTGGCCATAACTCACCACGCTGGCCAAGCGGGTTGGTGAGTGTGGGATAGAATTTCCTCTAATCCCGATGGTATAGTTATACCGCTATTGGCGGTCGTCAGAGCCCCTTTAGTGGGAACAGGATGCACCACGAGAAGGCGGGGTTGACATTTGTCAAGGAGAGGCTGTGATGTTACGCATCACCTGACCAAGTACTCTGTTGTATATCGGCCTAGTCTCGGATCTTTTTGATCGGACCAAAAATAATGGTTTGACTCCTATATTTCAAAAGGAAATACCATTCTTTTATCCCCAGAACCTTCAAAGAGCGTAACTCATCAGAATATGGCTACGAATCATACATCCAAATGTATCACTCTATTTCTTCAAAAAAAAAATGAAACGAAAGAGACGGATATAAAGTTTCTACGTTTAGCTGATATTCCTTCAAAGTCTTCTGATGTGTCACCAATTCACTACTGTGCCATCGGACTTCTAAAAATAGCGCTTTTTAAACGCAGATGTAAAACAATTATTGAGAACTACGGAAATCAATGGAAGAGAAGTGGAATAAAACGCCACTATTAATTTTAAGAAATGCCCGATTATCTTGGAAATCAAGATGTAGGCTCATAGTCGAGAGAAAGGGCTCTCAGATAGGACATTTAAGAAAGAAAGAATTTTATTTTAAACATTAATATAATAATATTGCTGGAAAATTGTTCTAAAAATGTATGAACATTCTCTGTGGTTGCCAAGAAGGGTGAGGATAGTGCGTGTCTATCGGCTATTGTGTATTCCTAATATATTGCTGCTTTAGTGTTTTAAATATTATATTTTGAAATTCCGATAGCCAAAGCAATATAAGACATCTTAAGATGTAAATACGTTCATTTACTTACCTAATAAAAGTGACATTTGCTTCAATTTTGTAGTGGCCTAATGATTGTATATGTATGTTTGCTAAGTGACCGAGCACAGCTGTGCAATTCAAATTGCTAAAACGACGCAAAGCTACATACATTACAAGCATACATACAGTATTCCGTGGAAATTCACTAACTACAACGGGTATCTGGTTCGTAAACAACGCGACGCAGTTACCCCTTTAGTTAGTGGATGAACCCACCGCTTGGGTGGTATATAGGTAGTAAATCATCACAGCCGCTGATGACTTAGTGGTTACCGAGTTAGACTGACAATGGCGGGTCCCCAGGTTCAATCCTGGTCTGATGTTCCAGATATGGTGTGATTTGCTAACAATCGCTGAATATCTGCCGTGAGTCTGACGAGTACGTTAAATGACGGCCCCTGGGTAGGTTACGTTGGGTATCCATTCCTACTTCCCCCTGACTTTCTCTCATCCCTCAATGAGCAACATCGTACTTGTACGGTGGCGTCATCTACTGTGCTCTATCTCTCACTTACAAACTGTTCTGTCAAAGTCGCCAGACTTGTTGGACTCTCACTCCTTCCGTTTCTGTGCCCTGCCTAAAAGGTGGACCCGCTGTAGGTGGTTTGGGCCTAAACCTTCTCTGTGGACGGAAGTCCTACATGACTTACCGTCTTACATTTCATTTAGGACGGAAAGAAATGTGGGACGGAAGTCTCACTGTAACGTGGCCTCATGTCATTGCAGAATAAAGCTCTGTTGGTGAAACTGTTGTATCGTAACTGCACGCAGGCGGTAATTCGGTGTCGAGATGGATAAACATTGTGAGTTGACAGAGTTTGAAAGAGGGATGTTTGTGGATGTCCGAAGTATGCATCATTCTATCTCGGAGGTGGTACAGGATTTGCAGTATCCCCGTTCGACAGTATCAAGATTGTATCGGGAATACGCCATTTCCCCGGAATAACATCGCAGCGTGAACAGCGCTGGGGGCGGGGGGAGTAAAGTGGTCTTTTTCTCGTTGATACAACGTGCATACCAATTGTCAGCCAGTTGTTGCATCACATTCCTGTACGTTGGGTAAATATGTGACCCTCGCCTGACGATTCCTGCCACAGATTCACTATAGCGCCGCTACGGGAGTCAATAAAGCCCACAGTTGACGGCTCTCCGACGAATCGAGGTTTCTACTCCATAGACGTGACGAGCGATGGCGGATATGACGTCACACACACGAAGGCTAACACCTGGACACGCTTATCGGTCAAGTACAGGCCGGTGGTGGTAGTGTGCATGTCTGGAGTATGTTTTCCTGGTATGACCTGGGACCTCTGGTACCACTAGATGGATTCCTGAACGCCAATCGCTACCTGTCCATCCTCACTGACCACAAGCATTCCTTCATGTTGGACGTTCACCCTGGTGGCGACGGTGTCTATCAACAGGACAATGTACCCTGCCACGTCGCTAAGGGTGTGCGTGACTGGCTCCGGAACACAACAGCGATGTCTCTGTAATCTCCCTTGGCCAGCAACATCACTCGACCTCAATCCCATATAGCAGTTATTCGACGTGCCGACCCAGAAACACGTCATCTCCGGGATCTCTGTGCTGTGCTGCAGTCCGAATGGGCACGTGTGACTCGGACAACCTTTCAGGGCCTTACTGCGACAATGCCACTCGGTCCCTTTGCTGTCATCCGGGCCAAAAGTGGTTATTCCCACTATTAGGTAGGTGATCATATTATCCTGATACGACTGTGTATGTGACGTCGTATCAGGATAATATCAGGATTTATCTCAGTGGTGACGCACATTTCAAAAAGGCAAGTTGCACCGATAAGTTATCCTCGGTGTAGTTCAGACGGTAGAATATCTTATTCTGGAGAAAGAAGATGCGTGTTCGAAATCCGTCACCAGCAAGTTTGGGCTATTACGCTATTCCTGCAACGTATAATTTACTTACTGAGCACTCAATATATGGAAATTGAATTATCATTCGTGAATGATGAATGAACTCGCTGGAAAGAATGATTTACACCATCACTAAATAGAGTACTCAAAAATGGTCTAGCGTGTTTTTCATAAGATTCATCTACTTGTCTTTTTCTAGATTTCGCGGCGGTTATCTATTGAGACCATTTCTATTATTGATTCAAATTATACGAAATGACTAAGCTGAAGAAATATGGTCGATATAAAGAGTGAGGATAATTCAAAATCTCGCTACGAAAGTTTATTGGTGGAACCGAAATCAGAGTTTCCTGAAGGAGATTACAATATACATACATAATGAATTTATAATAAAAATCTTGTTTGTTATTAGTTTAAATTTACCAGCAAGTTTCAGACAGTTTCATCGGGGATTTATTTAATAGCAAGTGAATGCACAGAGTGGAAACAAATAATTTTCGGTATAAAATCCATATATTGAATCATTGCTGCGTAAACAGTCTATATCTTGGAAAAATCAGAGCAGTCTAAACAAACAACCTCTTTGAATGCAGGCTTTTGTGAATTCTATTGAGAACGTATAGCCTTAATTGAATTAGGAGCAAGCTTTTTCAGAAATCTTAAGCTAAATAACAAATGCCAAGATTTGCATACCAGACATGAGACGCTAAGCTCAGATATCAGAAACTATCGTGATTAATTTATGAATATTCAGCAACTTAACAAAGCCAGTATCTTTGTATTTATTAGCTCGGATTCTTCTAAAAATATAATTTTTATTATTTTAATAAATAATGAGATAAGGTTTTTGTTACTACATGTTATGGGAAAATAGATTTATTCCACAAAAGAATTAAATCCCATTGAGACATTTCATTTATTTCTTTTCTTCAGAATAATTTAATTCAGTTCCCCGCAGGCAATTGAAGAACCATTTCAACATTATTTAATTACAACGTTTATATGAGTACATTTATGTCGTTATTCAGTGTCAACACGGCGAAATATTTGAGCTCCTCATTTTATATAAGAAATAATTTTCATTGCCCTTAGGAAATTATGAAACCTTGTTTGATAACATGTTATCGCGGATTCGTGTTTAAATTTCGTTGAATTTTTTTTTAAACAACAGGTTTTGAAATAAATCTATGTAAGAAATTTAAAAATGCAATAAATTTCTCAGAATTTATAAATAATAAAACAGGGTCCCTTGCCGTGCAGCTTCTAAAAATATATGGTCCCTTATATTTTTAGAAGCTGCAAGGTTAAGTAATTTCATTCCCACTTCACTGAGTTTTAGAATTCGAAAAGCAAGATATTTTAAACTCCGTTAGGTCTGTCAACTATCGAATGTAATTCTTTAGTTTATGACAGAACTATATTGGTAAAAAGGTGATTTTAGGATATTGACGGTAAATATCAATTTTGAAAGTAATTTTAAAATCTAAAATAATATTCATTTTTAAAAATTAAAAATTAAAATTTCAGCATATGATGTCAACAGGATATTCATTTACTAAAGTCGAAATTCTTGTTCAATTCTCACTGTGCGTACATGCGATTCCGAGAGCATTCTATCGGCTGTGATCTACTATCGCTCTAGAAAATAACTGAAACTCTGATACAAATGGCGGGATACTCTCTATTCTTCTGTAGAGCTACTCACCCTCAGTGGCGCAGTTGTCCAAATGCTGGTTCCTGACCGTTAACTCTAATGGACTCTGGTTCGGATCTCTGAGAAGGCCTCGTTGGTGTGTTTTTCTTACGACACAGGCTCTCTCCCTTTACCATACTGAAGGGCACGGCGTAACATTATTGCCAGACAGTTCAATTAGAAAGTAGCAGACTGAGCTCTTAAAAGTAGCCAAATCGACTCAAAAGTAGCCCAATTTTTATTTGAAAAAAATAAATAAAAAGTTCCTTTGTTCATTACAAATCAAAATTTGTCAGTTTTTAAATATATTTTTTAAAAGATTGAAAAAATATATTTTACTGTAGAACTATGTCTTTCTCCGCGCTGGGTAGGAGTAACATAGGGAACACGGATGCAAACGAAAACATGTTACACTTTGAGCCCTTATATCTTCGGAACTAGTAGTCGTAGAGTAATAAATAGTACGTCATTAGAGAGTTTATAGATTTCCATTTATAACAAAACATGTTTAAACCCTCCATCCTTTAACCCTTTGATACAGAAGCGTTAGAAATGTAAGCTAAATTTTGAATGATTTTGTTTCACCGCACGCCGTTTTAAGGTTGATAACTAGTGAATTGATAATGATAGCAATGCTCTCCGTCCCTCATTCCGTAGCTGACGGTCAGAGCTAAAGGACGTATGTGATAATCCGAAATAAAGTGGATTTAAAATTTATTTAATTTTAGATAAAGGAAATTGGTGACGAAATTTAGAAACGCCAGAAAAATCCAGTGAAATTTACTATAAGAACCGACGAAAGGTGAAGAAGCTGCTAAAGAAGAACGTGGGGAATCCGAAGAGGCACGTTAAGTGATCAAACAAAGGGTCGCGGGAATGTAGAAAGCGTCAAATATCTGCCCACCAGGATGCGTTTCACACGAGTTCGACTCTACAGACACAACCTTCCACTTCAACTGCACAAATTGAGCCCGAACAGCAAGAACTGATGTAGTTGATGTCCAAACTTTCAAATTTTCATACCGAACATGGAATACGATTGTACATCGCCAGTCTTCACAACTAACCTGTATAATGAAAAATTACGTCTCAAACTTTATGACGTATATTCTAAATTAACTTTCCTTTTTAGTTTCTTTCCCTATGTAAATCTTGAGTTTGTCCTCAGTTATACTTCACGCTTAACGTGATATCTTCTCTTTCAAAAGAATACTGTTGGCAACACAATTGAGGTAGAATGAACGTGACGTATGCCTGTTATGAGATGAGAACCAGAGATATAAACTACGAGACAGCAGTTGCTCGTGTGGAGCGTTGATTTGTGTTAGAGATGTGTTACGTGATTTCTATACTATCCTGAAGTGATATAATTTGTGATGGAGAAATAAAGCCGATTTCCGTAAGTTTGACTTCTGTTTTAAATGTTTCGTCTGGCCGTTAAGGTTTAATTTAGGAACTATTTCATCGTATGGTGATGTTTTTAATATAACGTAAGAAGAGCGACAAAGAATCAGTACGAAAAGACATTTACGTTATAACCTTTATATCGCCGATGCATTCTGAATCTAGATAAGGACATGAGCAACAACAAGGAGAGTGCATTAGGCCCGAAACGTATCGCCAAATTTATAACAGGGCAACTAAGGAGTTTGAAAAATTGTTTCTGAAGAGCGATTTCTTCAGAAACAATGTTAGCAATGATTACTGACAACGATGATATTACGCCAACTACTTCTACTAACATTAATTTATAATCGTCATAAGTTACTATGAATTGTATATAGCATGAGTTGCTTTTAAGTAAATAAAGTAAAATATTTCTTTCGGTTTATTTCTTAAAAATTTTAAATCTGAAAAAAGTCAAAGCGGCACAGTAGCAACTCTGTCTCAACCTACAACGTAGGGCTACGTCAACTGACTTTCGCTGAATGTTTTAACTAAGCAGAACTAGTGAGATAGTACCATGAAATAGTTACAGCTGACGTAGTTCTACGTCGTAGGTTGCGGCACAGTTGCTACTGTTCCCTTTCGATTTTTTAAAGATAATTTAAAAAAAAAACTTTTAGACTTTAAAGAGGTTTTTTTCTAATTTTTTTTTGATTAAAATATTTTATAAAAAAAAGATTGATTAAAAAGATTGCAACCATTCAACTTTAGGCTTTTTTGCATGCTGAGCCCACTTATCCATGATTAAACATCTTAACTTATTCTTGATCTCGAAGACTACATACAGTCTTGTAAGGATTATATATATTAAGAGAATACAACGCGGTTTGCCACAAATATTTACTTTTTCAAGTCAATCATGGTTTCGCTGGGTATTGACCTAGCTTCATCAGGACGAATTGCACGTAAATATTCCAATTGTATGATACCATAAACCGTGTTTACAGTCACGGGTTTTGGTTAGTTGCTTCCATGCGCTTGATAGAAATGGAGTGGATGCCATGCATTAACAAGTTGCGAAGACTTCTGATATATATGGAAAGCTTCCGAAATAGCAAGTTTGGTGGTTGAATGTTTCTTGTAAATTAGTTTTGCTTCTTCAAAGAAAAATTTATGGTCCTTTTCGTAACAAAGTTTATCCATCAATGACTTCTTTAGGTCACAGTTCCGAATGTAGGTCTTATGCTCTTTCAATCGAAAACGCAAGGCTCTCAGTGTCTGTCCTATTTCTCTTATATTTTCCAATAAAAGGAAGAAAAGAAATTTAATGAACTCAAAGTAGATCGAAGCGATACTGTTGAAAAACAAACTAAAGGCCGCACCTCTTTCTGTTGAACTGAACTGTCCTGCGACGAAATGAATTAACATTTGACGTCTCACACGCCGGTGGCACGTCAGACGTTTTTTTGAGTGAGGATAATTCAAAGTACGAATAAAAAGTGCCGCAACCAAATCTGCAGAAATTAAAACTACTAATGTCGTTTACAATTATACCTGTGCATAGGTACATTCATTTTAGGGTTAACCGCTTTTTTGAAAATAATTTTTCACTGGAAATTTAAGAAATATCAATATTACGTAGCATACTCGAATTTTTTAAATAATCTACTGAGAACAATACTTAAAACAGGGAAGGAAAACAAGTAGCCCCACAAAAAAGTAGCCGAGTAGCAAACCGAAAAAAAAAACCGGTAGCAGATTGCTTTTCAAAGTAGCCTAATCTGCTACAAGTACCCCAATGGGGCAACTTAGTACAGTACCAAAAGAATGTTTTCAATTGGAACTAAAGAAGCAGAGAGACATTGTAAACTGAAATGTACACGAACACCTATAACGAAGTAAATTTCTCCGTCATTTTTGGTCTACGCCGGGATTCGAACCCGAGTCCGCTTATTCCGGAACAAGTCGCTCTACCAACTGAGCTACGCAGACGTTCATTCTGACTCCTATCTGCCTTTATGTCGTGTGCGTCCTGCTGGCAGGTACGTCACACACCATTTAGCATCAGAGTTGTTCATTGCAAAAAATCCGAAGGTATCTGCCAAATGTTTCACGTTGTGAATGGTATCTAATATCGAAATAATTTTTGAAATCGGAATTTTAGAAGCAGAGATATTGGTACGGATATAATAAAAATTTTGCGTCCCTTAGAGGGTATATTGTTTATTACTTTGAGAAGGAAGCAGGCATAAAACCTTTTCGTGATGAGCAGAACCTTATCGAGAGGAAATACTTTCAATCTGGTGTTCGAACGCCCAGATACGGCGGCAATTACAGGGTGATTGTAAACTCCTTCAACAAAACAAGAGGGGTGATAGTACATATTAAGACGAGCAATATTTGCAATGGAACCTAGGGCCGCATTCCTCTCCTAGTGCCAGAACATTTTGAGCACGTTACAAAAACGTCCTGCAGGCACACGGAGTTCCAAACGGTGTATGAGAAGCACAAGATGCAAATCAAGTGCGCTGTACACTTGCGTAGACGATGAGGAGCAAACATTTAAAAACGCAATCGAATCCGTTCAATGATATTACCGTGCGAACATTACATGAAAATTGATGTATACGTCTGACCGGCGCAGCATACCGTATGTTCCTGGAGCAAGTGCTTCCCGGTCTGTTGCAGCATGTTCCGCTCACCACAGTGAGGGACATGTGGTTTATGCAGGATGGAACCCCGGCACACTGCCACAGTGGACCGATACTTCCTAAATGCGACATATCCCAGGCGGTGGACTGGACGCTGTGGACCTGTGGCTTGGCCTCCACGCTCCCCGGACCTTAATCCACTGGACTTCTTCTTCTGTGGGCACATGAAAACATTGGTGTAAGAGACACCTGTGGACTCCCTGGAAGATTTCATCGCATGAATCGCTGTTGCTGCGGACAATATCAACACCACACCGGGAGTCTACGAGAGGGTGCGACAGTCTTTCATTCGCCGGTGTGGGCTTTGCAACGACGCCCATGGACGCCAGTTTGAGCAGCGCCGTTGAGTCTTTCTCCGAAGTGACTGGAATTGTGCAACTCATAAATTAGGAATGTCTCTTTGCTTTCATTGTTGAAGGCTCAACGTGGATAATATGTAACTTCACTCTCTTCTGGCACTAGGAGTAGAATGGGCCCTAGGTTCCCCTGCAAATATTGTTCGTCTTGAGTGTATTACCACCCCTCTTGTTTCGTTTCCAACCGTAGGTTGAAGAAGCGTATATCCTCCAGCTTTGTCCGTCCGTCTGTCTGTCTGTCTGTCCGTCAGCACGATAACTTGCGTAAAAATGGTTCGATTTCAATGAAATTTTAGTATGTTGTAGGGGACCACCTGGGGACGAACCTTGTTAAAAATGGACGAAATGGGGTCAAATGTCAAGAAATAGGAGCAGGATCCATTCCATTGCCTTTATTCGTCATAACTTGCGTTAAAATGGTTCGATTTCGATGAAATTTTAGTATGTGGTAGGAGACAACTTGAGGACGAACCCTATTGAAAACGGACGAAATAGGGTAAAAGATTAGGACATAGGAGCTTGATCCATACCATTGCTTTATGCGTCATAACTTAAGTAAAAATGATTCGATTGCGATAAAACTTTATCATGTTGCTCCGGAGATATATTGAACCGGTTCTGTTTAATATCATCGAAATGGGGTCAAAGGTCGGAACATAGGAGCGAGATTTATTCCACAGCCATTACCCTCATAACTGAAAATGCGTCTATTGCGACAAAACTTTATCCTGTTGTTCCGCAGGTATTCTGAACCAATTCTGTTACATATAATCGAAATGGGGTCAAAGGTCAGGGCACAGGAGCAATATTTATTCCACAGCCATTATTCTCATAACTTGAGTAATAACTTAAGTAATGATTTCTGGTATGTTGGAAGCGTATCATAATCAATTGCATGATTTTACTAACTTGTTTTATAAAAGATTTCTCAGTTGTTCAGGTACAGCCGTTTTACAATAAATTATTCTGAATTCGATAGCATCTACATTTCAGCCACCTAGCTGCAAAGTCATCAATCAGAAACAGACCAAAACGCTAATAACATCTTTTTCCAGGTTCAGATCAGATCGGATCATATGTAGAGGATTTTAAGAAAGGGAGTGTCTGACCCCATGTCTTAAACAACCCTAAGAAATAGGAAGCTATGAGATATGGGCTAGAGTGCTCGATAGGGAAGTGACACGGAAGCGTGGTAGGAAGTGCCCATCTGACGCACGGCGTTCGTACGTGCTTGGATCGAATCCGAGGTTTTCTCCGCGCGTTCGTACCTGCCTGGGATCGAACCCGAGGTCTTTTCCGTAGCATTCACGAAAGTTAGCCGCTAGGCCACCCGCGGCCTTTTCTTCAGGTTCCAGGTTCAGGTCAACCAGTGCGATTTTTTTAAATCCGATCAATAGATGCAGAGAGATGGTGCCTTAAGCCGATAAAATACGCTTTTATTTCTATTTTTTTTAAAAGGCGTGCTAAGGATTCGTAAGTTTTGCGAAATTAATGTAATTACACTGTTAAAAAAAATCTACTTAAAAATCAGAATGTGAACCTACTCGGGTTTTTTGTTTAAGTACAATCGTATCGTAAACGAGTACATGGCATGTTCAAATGTTAGTAACCATACGTACTTACAAATAACTGTGTCAATAAATATAAATATAATTTCGTATTACTTCATTTTAGATATTATAGATTTCAAGAGAAATTGTTTAATAAATATGTAAAGGGGCACACATAAATATTTAGTATAATAAAGTCACTGATCACAAGTAATTTAATTATGCATAAAGTATCTGTGTACGTTTTTACATTAACTGTATTTGTGTCAATCTCATAAATAATATGTTGTCGTTTCATCGCTATATTTGTCGTAAAATTATGTGGTCCATTTTCCCAGCATGTGACAACGAGTATATTTATTATCCCAGATGTGCCATAGAATAATACACTTCCAGTTGATTCTATGAATAAATGAGTATGTATGTAGTACACGTATTCCAAATTTAAAATCGAGCCGTGGATGGTTTAGTGATTAGAGATTCAGACTACTGATGGAGGGACCCTAGGTTCAAACCTATCCTGATAGGCTTGAACCTGGGGGCTCTCGGTGGTGGTGTGAATTTCTAACAATCACTGAATATCCGCCGTGCATCGGACGAGAACATTAAGTGACGGCCCCCAGATAGGAATCTCCGGTTGCATATAAAGGTGTTCATTTCTAACCCCCCCCCCCCCCTAATTTATCTCTGCCTTCTATGTGCAAAATCGCACTCTTGTACGGTGGCACCATCTAGCGTACTCTCTCTCTCACTTACAAACTATCCTGTCAGAATCGCTAGATTTGCAATAACTTCCTTCAGTTTCTGTACCCTGCCCGAAAGGGCACAGAAACTGAATGAAGTTAGAGCCACATATATTGGAAGTATATGGATTTTTTTGAGTACATATATTTGAAATATATGTTCTTAAAAATGATTACATATATTTCAAATTATAAATACCAGATATACTCACAATTGATTCCCTGTATGTACTCAAAAATGGATACGTGTCATTTCCATAAATCAGGCACAAGTACTCGGAGCTGTTATAAGTCCAGAATGTACTCAAAAACGAGTACATTTTGCTTATTTATAAGTACTAATTTTTAACAGTGTAGAAGCTTAGAATTAGTAATTTTTACAACTTAGATTCTTCGATTTTACTTTAATGCAATATGAGACATATGTCCATGCCACATTTTAGCGAATTGTTTTCTGCAGAATGGTTTTTGGCAGATAGATGACACGAATTACCCATGTACTGGATTTTTCTTTGGTTTAATAATTGCGTATTTTAAAAATTGTTTCTAAAATTGAGTCGTTGTGTTATACAAGCAATAAATTTTACTGTCAACTCGGATAAAAAATACTGATTGATATCTTGGAAATTTTTCAGTCTCGTAAACCCTTCAAGGATAGTCCTACCATGCTACAGAGTAGTAGTGTACTTTCCTAACCTTTATTCTTCCGAATACTGCAGCAATATTTTTTGGTGGGTTTTTTTCATCACTTTAATTACCGAGCAGCTTTAGTGGCTGTCCTCCTTGTCTTCGCCTTTTCCTACTGTTACAGCATTTCTTATTAAACCGGCATTAATACTTCTTATCTTAAAAACACTGGCAGGACGAACAACCCCTCCCTTTTTTTTCTAAATGCGGTTTCTTTTTCATTCACGTGTGTTTCCTCCTTATTATATAATAATCACCGACACCGCCATAATTAAATTTCAGTGTTTTGGCGTTCCCGCTTAAGATTTCTTCTTATATTTTTGAAGGCCACTGAACCAAAAATCAGAAGAAAAAACAAATGTACGAAGGATTTTTTAATGATTTTTTAAACACAAAGGCATTTGAGTGTTCACTTGTTTAGGAGCATAAACTCTCAACTTGTTTGATAATCGCGATTATATTAAGCCTCGACATGTAATGCGCCAGTTCTACGAAAGGCGTCATTCGGTTAATGAGTTTGCAATGAAGCCGCTTTTCGAATTTATTGACTGCATCTTTCTTGGCACCTGAAGAAGAGAAATGAAATTTAGACAAGAGTAACGGCATTTTTCCTGGAAGAAAAGACTTTGGCGATGAACAATTTCTGTGGTGACATATTTCACAAGGATATGAAATTGGTAATGGTTTTCAAGACGACGTATAACTTCATAGGGAGGTTGCTCCTTGTAGGAATAGCATATGACAGTATAATAATATCAACAAGCAGGAAAAATACGGAGTAACCAAATATGATCGGTTTTATACTATGTATCTTTACTGACAGTAGTAAAATAAATTCCAAGTAAAAATTTTCCATGTAACAAAAACGGGTTAAGGAAGTAGTTCGAACCATTGTTAAAATATAGTTGTGGCGCATTCTGCCACATGAAGTGACGCAAGAATAGTTAATTTGTTCGCTACTCAACAATATATTTTACCACGTCTTTTGTAAAACAAAATTGTCAAATTTTGAAGATGACAATCCGATTTTTGGCGTAAATGTGACAAGGATGGTAAGTCAGATCCGCTATGAAAAAAATCGTCTTTATGTAATTGGTTTCTCTAACCATCCATCCGTCGACACCACATCGCTGTAACTAATAGTCCAATTGAAAAAATTATTTCTGCATTCGAAAGCTGGAAATGCGCAATTAATGATCCTTTATTTCTTTTTTTCCCACGACGCACACTTTTTCCACTAGAGGGCGTAAAAGCAGATGATCTCCAATTCAAAATATGCACTTTTCCCATATTTTGCTTTTAAACGTCCGAGTGAAAAAAAATCGTTTTATCTTTTGATTCTTTTTATGTCGAAGACAATTTTAGGTATAGTCACTTTTTCGAGTTACGCAAAGATTTTCCGCTAGGGGGTGTAAAAACAAACTACGCTTTCTCCGATATCGCTGATTCTGGAACTCCGATTTGAAACATTCTTTCTGCAGGATAGAGATCCTGATGGGAAATCTTTTGCATATAATTTTTAAGTTTTGGCAGAAAACGACTTGGCCACCAGAGGGCATAAGTGTTGATTTCTGCTTAAAATCTGTACTTCTAAAATCTCGAATAAAAAAATTCGTTCGTGGACCGATACAACTCACGTAGATAAACCTTTTCGGAATATTGTCTTCTTAAAATAATGAAAGGTTTCTCCCCACGGGACTTAGATGTATATCTTGGTTGATATATTTGCTTCTAAGACACCGATTTGAAAAATTCCTTCTTTATTTGATAGTTTCCAGTTAAATACATAGTGTAACAGAAAACGGTATTCGTCTGACCATTAGACCCTCTTGCAGTCTTCTATGGTCCAATATCGACTGCAAACGTTGATGACGGTGAACTGCTGTGAGCATAGATACAGGGATGGGTCTGCAGCTGCAGAGACCCATATCCAAGAGCTTACGATGGCCCTTCGGTGTAATTGGACTCTGCACCACAACTGAAATTATGGGTAATCTTAGCCACAGTAACCCTTCTGCTGCCGCGGAGAAGACGAGGTATCCTGCACTGGCCTGTGGTATCAATGAGGTCAGCGCAGGCGATTTATCGAAGATTCTATCTTATCTTTAGTGGCCTACCCACACTTTGTTGACGGCTCGAGTGTCACTTGTTTCGAAACATCTTTGATAGGTACTAACTACTGCATAGCCTAGCAGCCTACCAGCGTCGCAGTTTCGGAGATGCTCTTACCAAGGCGTTTTGCCATATCGATTTGGCTGAGAAAAATCTGACCCAGGTATTATATATATATTTTCACGACCTTGGAACGTGACACTGATTGGCTGCTTTCGCGTTTATTTCCAAAACATAGTGGGGATTTTGAAGTTTCGGGTGGTGTGTGTGTGTACACCGCATGACAGAGAAAATGCCACACCATGAATGAATGCTCAAAAACAGACCATACTGCACATACGGAGATGCTCTTACCAAGGCGTTTTGCCATATCGATGCTCTTACCAAGGCGTTTTGCCATATCCAAGTAGGTACTGAACAAATGATTTAATCGTCACATACAAACAAGGCTCCAGTGACCGAATATACAGGATGATCAGTAAGGAGTGTGGCCCCAATTTTTGGCGATACAGCGTTGAATCCGGCGTGGCATCTAGGCAGTGAGAATCCGAATAGTCCTGGAGTATCGTGGATCATGTGATGTTGATCCGAGTCCACAGTTCATCTTTATTTTGCGGGGATGGGAGAGTACTCAACTGACATCCAATCGTATCCCACAGATGCTCAATGGGCGAGAGGTCGGGGGTTCGTGCTAGCCACGGAAGCATACGCACACCGTGTAACGCATTCAGTCTAATCCGAGCGGTAGGCGGCCAGGCGTTATCCTGTTGAAGAACGGCGTTTAGGATGTCCTGCAGATAAGGTAGTGCCACAGACCGCAGCACCTGGTTAACCTAGCGTCGTGCCATCAATGGGCATGTAATGCGTACCAGCGGTGTGCGGTTGTTGGCGCTGATAGCACCCCACACCATGATTCCACTTTGCCGTGCCGTGTGGAATCATGGTGTGAGGTGCTATCAGCGGACTCTGGAAATGAACCCTGTCGTCCGTGGTGAGACAACCATGATTCGTTGCTGGTCACCGCACTGTTCCATTCGGCACCCCACGCAGCTCTAGAGCAACACTACGCCAAGCGGTGCCGACGATGGCTCGCTGTTAAGGTTGGCCTTTGCAACGGACGGCTGGACAGCAAACCAGACGCAGTCAATTGGCGCGACACTGTCCGCGTCGATATCGGAACATCCAAGTCTTCTCGTACACTCCGCAAAATGTCGCCCGAAAATGTTCAAAATGTTCCCTGTGGGTCCACTACGGCATGACGTCGTATGCGACGATTGGTATCCTCGGACGTCAGCATCCGTGCTCCGGTCTCCCTACCATGTTGCACAGATCCTTCCTGGGACCACTGTCTCTAAATACGACCAACGGTTGTGGCATCAAGTTGCATTTCCTCGGCAATACGACACAAGGACCATCCGGCGGTACGAAGACCTACGATGAAACCATTTCGTGAACTCATACGTTTGACGAAAGTGGCACCCCTTGTTCGTTTTCCAGACACGGTTACAGCAAAACTACTCACTTCTCGCGGCCATGACAACGTCTCGACCGATGTCCTCACCGGCTGGTTGTCCGGTTATATCCAGCTTGGCGTTATATATATATATATACCTATATAATATAACGATAAATGAGTTCGCGAGATCTAACTTTCCATTCTTTTCGTGAAACTCCATCACGATCATGCTGATAGGCTTTTGAAGACTATTTTGCCGAAGATGATATTTTTTTTCTGTTGTTTTGTCTAGTTCTGGGCTTTTACTATGAGGATATAACACTATAAACTGTTGTTCGACCCTAGTTTCGGACCACTGGGTCCAAGTATCAGAGCCAGCGTCGTAGAAGATGCACACCACCCATGCGTTACTAGGAGGTCGACTCCGGAACCAGCGCGGACGAAAACACCTGACCACTCGCCTTCGAAATTCAAATCTGAATACCTTTCACATCTGACCATTCGACTTCGAAGACTGAATATATATATATTGTCTGTCTTTGATTGAGCGTGAAAGATTTGACCATGTTTCCTTCTTTTTGTTTCAATCTTTTGGAAGCGGTTTTCGAACCTGCTGATAACATTTTATGTTCCACAAAGCATTTTGTAACAAGGTACTTTTATTCCTAGCTTGTTGTCTAAATGAAGCTCTTCAAGAATTGGATAGGACTGAATAATTGAAACGAGACATGATAAAGGCACTGGGAGAGGAGGAAGGCCAATTTCCGATATGTAAACTGGACGTTCGTCCAAATTGCTACGAACTCTTTGCGGGAAACACCCAAATGCCTACCTATTAGTTAATTTAGATGCACCGTATTTAACTTTGGTTGGTTTCATGATCCTCAACCTAAATGTAATTTATTTAACGCCATTGTGGATGATGTGATCTTCATAATCATTTACCCAAATACTTTTGACCAGTGTATCACAAATATGGAGGTTTTAGAGTAAAGTGTCTTATAAGGATTGTGACGTACCTGCCCCGCAGGACGCACACGACATGAAGGCAGATAGCAGCAAGAACGAACGTCTGCGTAGCTCAGTTGGTAAAGCGACTTGTTTCGGAATAAGTGGACTCGGGTTTGATCCCCGGCGGGGACCAACAATGACGGAGAAATTTACTTCGTTATAATGGCGCTCGAAATTCCCGGATGACCCAGCCGTTAAGGATCTCGCAATGGTGTGACGTTCTTTCCACACCGCGAGACGGGAAAAATAAGAGAACCCCCTTCTTCATCACTTCAAAAAATAAATGTGTGTGATGTTGCATTCCACACACGAGATTGCCTGCGAGTTCTCAAGTGCACGTTCTACAGCGGATGGATGCCTACGACGATTCGTGGCCCTGGCTGACCCGTGGGCCATGCCCCTGGCCATCTTTCGGGTGGGGGGGGACGTGCCTGCTCCACAGGACGCCCATGATATAAAGGCAGATAGCAGCGAGGACGAAAGTCCGCGTAGCTCAGTTGGTAGAGCGACTTGTTCCGAAATAAGTGGGCTCGGGTTCGATCCCCGACGTGGACCAAAAATGACGGAGAAATTTACTTCCTTATAAGATCTTATCACATCCTATCGAGGATTCTATCGTATCTTCGGTAACACAAGACCAAAAATATATTACGCTTTTATTTACGCTTTCATTTATTGTTCTTGCTAAAATCCAGGTCTTTAACGCAGTATGTTTACCTTGACTTATTTGTTTATAGTTCAATGAAGAACTGTGAGCAAATGAATCAAGGTAAATATGCTAATAATTGGGCATCGAACAAAGTACAACCTGTTGAAAACTCAGGGGGAAATCACTAACTCGATAGATGAGTTACACATGCCACATTTTTGTGCTCATGCAGTGGGCTGTTATCTATGTTTTAATGGCTTGACTGCTTGCCAGGAGTTTACGAATAATCATATTCTGGAGAGGTATTATGCTAAATAAGAGGAATTATCGAAAGTAACGTAACTGAAATAGGATTAGACAACTATAATTAAAGCTATATTAGAGCATGTACGCTGAATGGCCAAATTATTATGACTACTCGGCCATTTTATGAAATGTAGCTTTCCCGCAGATTGTGCTGGCGCAAGATGGCTGAATCGGTAAAACAAAAAGGGAACGATGAAGGCATGCAGAGACTAATGAAGTGCATCGCGCAAGAAATAATGGTTAAAAGACGCGATCTGACGGACTTTGAACGTGGAAGGATCGTGGCTGCTCGAAGAATTCGTGCAACCATTGGCAAAATGGCTGCACTTGTAAAATGTTCGAGTGCCGCAATTTTTAAAAATTATAGAAGGTGAATCACCATAAAAAAGAGGGGTCTGAGTGCAAGGCGTGGTGCTGTCAACGTCTGCTGTGTACTCGAGCTGAGCGGAGAATAGGGAGACTTGTTCAGTTTAACAGACGGGCAGCACTTCCTCAGATTATAGAAGTTATGAACCAGGGACCAAATGCAATGGCCTCTCGATGTACCATTAGCCGCACATTACATCGTATGGGCTACAGAACCAGACGGCCTGTTCGTAAGCCACTGCTATTGGCAGCGAACAAGAAGAAACGCCTCCAGTTCGCTCAGGAACACAAGAATTGGACAGTAAATGAGTGGACGTACGTATCACGCTTTCAGATATACCATGCAGATGGAAGGATGAGGATATGGATACAAGAAGTTCTAAAGCATAGACCCATCTTGCAAAGTCACTCCTCTTCAAGCTGGTGGAGGCAACGTTATGGTCTAGGTCTAATGACTGTTCTCTTGGCGGTATTTGGTCCATTTTATTACTGCTCCCTAATGGGTTGGCGAATCATCTGCTGCATCTTATTCGCTGCAGTGGGATGAAATTTTCATTTCCGTAAAGGTTGAAATATGCAATTTATTTCCGTGAAATTTTCCTAGTGGTGCCGGCGCTGAAATTGGGTTACCTGAGTTAGGCTCTCCAATCTCAGGGTCAACAAGGTTTTGCGTTGTGTTTCATATGGAACAACATGGGGTATATACGCTCTTCCTTACGCCGCAAATATTTTGTGATCGTCATTTATTGTTTACTTATCAGCACATATAACATTGGTGAGCACTATTAATTGGATCTGAAAATGAAAACATAAACAACTTGAAAAATAACTGAGTAACTCATGAATGCGTTTAACAATTTATCGCGAAGAGAAGTTCCTTAAAATTAGGTGCATGTGGTACCGGTGGAGTTATATATTTAGCTACACAAATTAGAAATGGCATTAATTTAGATCTATGAATAAAATTATAGCGATTAGTAACCAAATTATCAGTTTGCTAAGGTTTAGTTTCAGCCGAGGAAACTGTGCGCTAGAGATCCTGTTGGCAATATTAACTGAGATGTTTTAGAGAACTGACCCTGCATAGCACATGCAAAGCTACGAGGCATGGAACAGAAATGTATGAGATTTTGATGCACCTTACCCTCACTGAAGTTTAGATAACACGACTGTGCTGAAGACTAGTAGTGGTTTCGTGTCGAAGCAGATGCTCTGTATATTTTCCTGGGAATCTGTCCCTCTCTCTGTATGGCAAGTCGTCGCACACGTACTTACGAAAATTCTCCTTTGCGTAACATTTTACTAAATCTCTTTTCAGAGTCCATTTCCCTATTCCTGGGTCTCCCTTTCGAGGAGGTCCGTTTGGGACTTCATGCTCTCGTGTCTACTTTCTCATTTCCTAGATCCTCTCTCTCGTCGTTCCGGGTCCGTCAAAGGGGTGTGTTTCTTGACCACCTCCCAAAATGGCGTCAGTTCCCCTCATTGGGTCTCGCGGGTTCCTGGTGCTTGCGATTCGTCTATCGCTCTCAAACACTCGATGGCGATTCGTAGCGGCTACCCTTTTCGGATGCCACGACGAGGTTAAAATATTTTGTCCCTTCCTTTTCACGCCGTGCCGCACCTAATTCCTAAATTTTGGGTTAAGTCCCGTACGGGTTTGCATCTTGAGACTCATCTCTTTCAGAGAAACTGCGTGGCGTTGAATCGGTATAGGAGCTTGGAAAGGCTTACGCCCCTTCCTTTAGTTACGACATCAGCTCCTTACAACTTGTGAAGACGCAGTGACTTTCTGTTGCGTTCCACTTTTCCTGTACTTGGGAATTCCTGACCGTTTCTAGCTTCCTTCTTTCCTCCCCTTTTCTTGGGTGGCGGCAAGCGCTCCCTGAACGTCAAAGAAAAAGAAAGGAAGAAAAGAAATAGAATAAAATAAAGTGAACGAGATCCGATGACCTAAATATTACGCGCTCGGTAATTAACGGTACGGAATTTAATTAACGCATGAAAGGTTTTAACTTGGCCTCTGTTATACTGATCTGAAATTCGGGTCCCTTTTCGCTGATAATTTTATCCCGATGCCAACCCTGAGTAAAAGAAAAGGTGAAAATTGTTAATTTTAGAAGTAAAGTTTTGAGAAGTCTGTA
This sequence comes from Macrothele yani, assembly GCA_039090855.1. Classification (NCBI taxonomy): domain Eukaryota; kingdom Metazoa; phylum Arthropoda; class Arachnida; order Araneae; family Macrothelidae; genus Macrothele; species Macrothele yani. The sequence continues at coordinate 45,229,812 of CM076995.1, forward strand.
TGTTCGAGGTATACGTAGTAACACTTTGATTCGTGTCGTTCCACATCTGACCACCCAAAGGTATTTCAATATCGTTGCCGACCAAGTGCACCCAGTTATGTTAATGGCTTATCCCTATGGAGATGTATACTTCCAGCAGGGAATTACTCCATGCATGCCGTAGTGTTCACATTGTAGGCGAATGGTTTGAGGAGCGTCACGAGGAATTTTTCCTGCTACTTTGGCTTTCGCGATCACCGGATCTGAGGGAGCACCCCGGTTGCACATTACATCGATTCGACTTCGACACCTATTAAGTCGATATCAAGTCAACAGTAGACGAACATTCGACCTTTTCAGAGAAACATATACATCGTTGCTACGTAGTGTAGACGTTGATTGTACGTTTATGCTACGCAGTTTAGCCATCGATTCTAGTGCTGTTGTAATGTCGAATCTACGTTGAATCTACAATTTAGATATTGAAACATGAAATACTAAACTTTTAATCGTGGCCTTAAACGTAGAATATATTCGTAGTAAATAGTAACGCTGTACTAGTGATCCGATTTATTGGCGTAGAAAATAAACACATAAGCGTTTCCAAGCTTTCGCACATCAACCAGATGGCTTTTTCAAGGAAGTTAGACAGAAACTGCAAACTGAAAAATAGAACGCTTAACAATTTGAACGCGGGAACTTGACAATAAATAGATGCGACGTTATATTCATTTAAAGATACGAGGCATCACGTTGGTTGCACGCGGGATCCTGGTAGAAGAAAAGGTGTTACTTGAAGAATTGGTTCCAAATTCGTGGCAACTCGAGCGAGACACAATCATTGCAAGCATCGCTGTTGGTAATGATCTCCAAGGTTTCCCGAATGGCTGTACATTTAGGGGTAGAGTAGCTAGCTACTTTCTTTATATCATCCCACATGGGAGTAGCTGACTTGAATTTTACTTCTCTGGATAGTGCCGTGGCTACTTTACCGTATTTTGTGTCCCTTTTATGTTCGTTGACTCTGATTCCAAACGAACGCTTGGTCATTCCAATGTAGTATCGTTTAGAGCCGTTCGGATACTGTAGGGGGATCGCATAAACGCCTGCTTCGCAGGAGAGAGGTGGTAAGGGACACAAAATACGGTAAAGTAACCACGGCACTATCCAGAGAAGTAAAATTCAAGTCAGCTACTCCCATGTGGGATGATATAAAGAAATTAGCTAGCTACTCTACCCCTAAATGTACAGCCATTCGGGAAACCTTGGAGATCATTACCAACAGCGATGCTTGCAATGATTGTGTCTCGCTCGAGTTGCCACGAATTTGGAACCAATTCTTCAAGTAACACATTTTCTCTACCAGGATCCCGCGTGCAACCAACGTGATGCCTCGTATCTTTAAATGAATATAACGTCGCATCTATTTATTGTCAAGTTCCCGCGTTCAAATAGTTAAGCGTTCTATTTTTCAGTTTGCAGTTTCTGTCTAACTTCCTTGAAAAAGCCATCTGGTTGATGTGCGAAAGCTTGGAAGCGCTTATGTGTTTATTTTCTACGCCAATAAATTGGATCACTAGTACAGCGTTACTATTTACTACTTAATTGGTGTATTGTTCCTCGTTATAAATTTGAATATATTCGTATTTGTAGTACTATTCTACGACGCTGTCTACGATTGAAAAATCATATAATTTTTTTTATTGTTTCAATATCCAAATGTTTTCGGACGTATCAGAAAAGACACATAATTCTGAAAAATTTCACAGAATTTTTGGTGATCTGTCAGCATCGCGCTAGACTTATCCCTAATTGGGATATGCGTACACACAAATTATATATCTTAAAATAAAATTCTACTTAAAGGAACGAGGCTCAACATCTTATAAACCTATCTATACAAAAAAACAACAACTTTTAACTTACCGGAGAAAAAGGAGACAGGTAAGAATCTCGTCTTACAACAAAAATGATACAACCAACCAACACCCCAGCATCAAAAAAATTTTCTTGGCGTTAAATGTTTTGGATGCTGGGGTGGTGGTCGGTTGTATCATTTTTGTTTTATCGCATAAAGGCGTATGCGCGCGATGCTTACAGATCGCATAAAAACATGGCTTATTCGACGTAATGGAGCTAAAGGGAAACTGCGTAAAACCGTCTACATGTATATTGAAATTCAGTGTAATGACTTTTCTTGTCGTTTCGGCTCATCGATTTTACGTCGAAAACTATGCCTCGACGTAATATCGACCTGGTAACAAAAATCGACGTTGATTCGACATTACTGTGCTTCCGAGGCATTTGTAGGAAGAAATCGAAAGTGACATCAAACAGCTAGATTATTTACCGTCACGAGCTGGATGATGCAATTCATCGCATTTGGGCTAATATACCCCAAGCAACTCACAAACATTTAATAGAGTCCATACCAAGACGAATTCAAGCAGTATTAAAGGCAAAAGGTGGCCCACCGACGTTCTAACGAAGTGGACATAATAATTTCGCTATCAGTGCACGTCTCAGTGCTTGGTGAATGTGACAACACGTAGTGTTCGCATTGTAAGCGAGATCCGATGACCTGTTGCTCTTAATTTTGCAATGACATAGTTCATATGGTACTTCAGTAAAATGTTTCAATATTTTCCACTTTTTGTGTATGTGATGTTTGTGTGTGAGTGATGTTTGTGTGTGTGGTCATGCGTGTGCACGAGTTTGAGAGAGTTTTCTTTGAATAATCATCACCCATAGTCTATAACTGGTTAAAGATGTTCAAAAACTTCTGTGCAGGAAGTTATTCCTTTGCGTCGTAGTCGATCAAAAAGGTTCCGCGCTTGAACTAGGTCAGAGAACATGGAGACAGGCGCGACCTATGCGTTTGGAGCTCCTGGGTTTTGCTTCGTAAAGAGCGCTTTACTGAGTACCAACATGACCTTCTAAGGCGCATACAACATTGGCTCCCACAGACCCAGAGGTAATGTAAATCCAATTGCGGCGACGACACGCAGGGGAGCAAGAAATCAAAAGATGAGCCACGCTTGACAGTTAGCTCTTATATATGTACCTGTCACCTAGTGTGAAAGGCTGTTCCTTTCCGTCTGCTCATCCATTATTTACTAAAAAACGGAAAGGCAGAGGAGGTAACTATGTCGAAAAAGGAAAAGGTCATGGCAAAAGTTAGATATTTTTAATGTGTGTCGTTCGAATCTTGAACTCTATGATTAGATATGCCAATAATATATAGATATACAAGAGTTTGTAGCAGAATCCAGAACACTAAAACACTACATTAATTTAGAAAGGCCGTTTGTATATACTAATGTAAAAAAATATATATAAATATAATGAAAAAAGAAAAGGGAGAATTGATGTTTTCATCCCACTGATAAAACAATTCCGCTATAAACGGAATGGTAAAAGCTATGATACTTTAACCCTTTATATGATGGAAAATAAAGGAAATACGGTGCTCAAAAACCTCCTAGCCGGCTCAGTGCGGCTATTAAGGCTGTGGCTTTGGATCATGATAAACTGAGAACTAACACTTTTAAAACTAAAGCTATGGTCTTCTTAAGACAGAGATCTGAATTAGGCCATACTATAAATGTATTATTAGAAAATAAAAGAATTGATATAGCATCACATTTTAATTATTTGGGAGTCAATTTTATCCCTGACTTACGATATACTAAATAAAACAACTAAAACAAATTAAAATAAATTACAGTGATTACAAAATAAATATATTAGATTAATAGACCTACATTCAAAACGAAGTACTACACTGGCGTGCAAAAATTAAGGACGAGACGCTTTTTTGAATGTAACGTCTTGCAGAAGTGATCTACATCGACTCAAATCATACCATAAGATCCCAAGATGTAAGAATATGGGACAAGTGAGCAAAACCGTCCAAACAAGGAATCCAAATGATACAGAGGCACTTTATTGAAAGGTAGCTACGAGCACAACTGGACAGAAGACAGAAACGTCCATGTGACAGGCGGCTGCCAAGAAAAATCCAGTCTTTAGTAGGGGATATGATCACCCCTCACTGCGTTGAAGGATTTACAACGGCTGTCCATGCTGAGGACGAGGTTGTCAAGGAGCTGTTGAGGTATCGCGTACCACTCCTCTTGTAGCGGCAATCGCAGCTGCGGAATCGTTGCTGGCGGTTGGTGAGGTGTTCCCAAGCGTCTCCCGAGAATGTCCCACACGTGTTTGATTGGATTTAGGTCCGGGGACCTTGCGCGCCAACCCATGCGTTGAATATCTTCACTCTCCAACAGCTCTGCGACAGCCACTGTACGATAAGGTGTAGCATTGTCGTCCATGAAGAGGAACTCAGGACTCACAGCACCTCTAAACAGAAGCACGTGAGGCAGGAGAACCTCGGTACAATAGCGGACACAAGTGACTGAACCTCCTCAGAAGATGTGGAGGTTAGTATTGCTACCATGCATGATACCGCCCCAAACGAGAGCTCCACCGCCTCCAAACCGGTCCCTTTCGATGATGTTGGAGGTGAGATTGCGTGTTCCCTGATCTCTCCAGATGTGTATACGTCCAGAAACGCTCTTCAGACTAAATCGGCTCTCCTCCCTAAAGAGAACTCGACCCCATTGCTGATGTGTCGAGTTCTTGTGTTCTTGACAATACAGAAACCGCCGTCTCTGATGAGCAAGCGTTAATGGCACACACCGTATATGTCGTCGTGCAAATAGACCACCTTTGTGCGGCCTCCTGGCCACGGTAAAACGCGATAATGGACGTCCAGTTGTCTGTTGTATGTGCCTTACGATTTCTCCCGCTGTCTGCCGTCTGTCTCTTCTCGCATCTAGGACAATATACCGGTCGTCCGCCGCCGTGGTTGCTCGTGGACGACCACTGCTAAACTCCCGGACAGCTGTTCCGCTCGTTTGAAATGCTCTCCAAGCTCGTGAAACGATGCTGTGAGCGATCCCGAACTCCTCGTCCACACTAATCACATTTCGACCTACTTCCAACTTTTCAGTGACGTGACCTTGGGTAAAGTCACCCAGATGTCATCTACTGGATTGTCTGTTGGCCATATCACACGGTGGCAGCAACTCGACGTCGTTGAAACCGATGTACACCGTGCAATAGCTTTCAACGAATTGCTGAGCGTACACCACCCGTGTGTTTTATACCCTTCCGATACTCCCCACCTATGTCATGCTGCATATATGCGCATGCCCTACCGTACCGGATCCTAGTCTATCTCCTGAGTGGTCTTTCAGTCCGTTCTGCCTGCTCGTTCCGCTGTTATGCTAATTCCTCCTCTTCGTCCTTAATTTTTGCACACCAGTGTACTAAGACTACACACATACATCCACATCTACATCCTCCAGGTCACTCAAGTGATTTCTGAATACTTTCGGTAACAATAAATCAACGTTTATATTATAACCTTGGCAAAATCATGTTTCAGAGAATTAAAACAATTTGCATATAGATTTAATTCAAATTAATTGCAATAGGAACAACTACCAAACAAGAAAGAGATTACCGCTTCGCCCAATACAGCCTAAATCTCAGCTATTAAAACAGAGTTTACACTATGCTGTCCTAGATTATTGGAATTTATTGCCTTTGGTTTTAATAAATATTAATAACCAAAGTATCTTAAAAAAACTTAAACAAGAAAGATGACAACGAATTTTCGGATGTAATGAGCACGTCTTTTGAATCCGTTCTGACACGAATTAAATAAATCAAACCTATCAAATTCAAAGGAAGCGGTTCGGAAAACAATCAGCTGGGTCCAACAATCGATAAAAAATGCAAAAATAGAAACATGTACTTAGTTCCACCAGGGGCTAAAAAGCATGTTACGAAAACTAACAAATGGCGAACAAAAAGTTTCTCATACTACAAGGAAGGTACCAGGGACAAAGAGATTTTCAAATAGAACAGTTAAAAGGAGAAATATAAAAGGAAACATGATATAAGTCTACGTCTGTTAGCAGAAAACGTTTGCATAATGGAAAAGTAGAAAATAGGCTAATATTATTCTTCATGGAAACAGCTATGATAAGAAAAATAAGCTTTACAAATACGTCTGACGGGAGCAGAAATAGCGAAAAAAAAAAAAAAAAAAAAAAGAAAAAAAGGTTTCGACCTTCACGCAACTGGAAATCTTTGCGTTATTTAAAGAGGATAATATTCCATATCTCTGTTGTAGGGAATTACATAGGGTAAAGAAGAAATTTCTCAATAGCGTTTTTAGAAGCGGCAATAGAGCTGCAAACTGAAGTACAGAAACACAACCTAACGACGGAACTGTGAACTACAAAATTCCTCATATACTAGCCTGAAGTGTTCTACAAGGTAAATGGCATCCGGTGTTGCAAGAATTTTTTAAATCGCACATGTAAAAGCAGTGATATTCAGAAAAGCACAATAAGCATTTGCGCTCCTAGCGGCGAAACTGTGCACTGTTTTGGAAATAAAATACACGCAGATTTCGCATAGTTAGTAGTATCTCACCGAAGAAAGAAGTTTTTCAATCGAAATATTAGTCCCGCCGATATTGCTGTAAACGGAAACGTGAACTTACGCCTTCTGGTGGCAGACTTGTTCGCTAAGAAAAATTTGAAATTATATGAGAAACATTTCCGAACGGGAATGCTCTCGAACAAAGAAATAATTTTTCAATTCGGTCTATTGGAAGCAGATATATCGACAAAAATTAGATATGATTTTAAGCTCCTGGCGAGAAAACCATGCATTATTTTAAGAAGAGAGTATTTTCGAAAGGTTTTTCGATGTGAGCGGTATAGGTCCACGAAAGAATTTTTTCAATCGAGTTTTTAGGTGCTCAGATTTTGCTGCAAATGCATGAAAAAAGACCCTGAAATTAAAGCTTACGCCCCCTATCTGAAAGTCTATGCCTTACTTGAAAATTTTGAAATTATACGAGAAACATTTTACACCGGAATCGCTACCAAACAAAGAAGGAATTTTTCAAATCCGACTCTTGGAGGCAGAGATGTTGACAAAAATATATTACACATTTACGCACTCTGGAGGAGAAACCGTGCATTATTTTAAGAAAAGGCACTCAAACTTTTATCGACATGAGAAGTATCGGTCCACGAAATAATTTTTATCAAGCGGGCTTTTAGAAGCTCATATTTTGCTGCAAATACCTACGTAGCAGAAATCAACACCTACGCTACCTGGTGGCCAAACCATATTTTATAAAATAATTGGAAATTACAATCCAAAAATTTCCAACTAGGAGCTGTATCTGGTGCAGGGAGAATTTTTCAAATCGGAGTTTTAGAAGCAGAGATATCGGCGAAAGAACGATTTACCTTTACTCCCCCTAGAGGAAAGTTAATGAATTACTTGGAAATTTTGAAATTATATGAAAAACATGTCGCACCGGAAACTTTGTTCAACAAAGAAATTTTTTCAAATCGGACCATTAACAACAGAGATATTGACAAAAACAAGATATATCTACGCCCTGGCGGAAAAACCATGCATTATTTTAAGAAGAAAATATTTCGAAATGGTTTGTCGACGTGATTGATATCGGCAAACGAAATAATTTTTTCAATCGAGGATTTAGAAGCTCAGATTCAGCTGCAAATACATCAGAAGCAGATATATAAGCTTACGCCCCCTGGTGACCAAACCATTTTATACCAAAAATTAGAAATTATATGCAAAACATTTGCCACCAGGAGCTGTATTCGCCGAGGAAATCTTTTTTCAAATCGGTGTTTTAGAAGCATAGATATCGGGGGAAAGCAATTTTTTTACGCCCCCTAGCGAATAATCTATGCGTAATTTGGGAAAGTTGCTATGCCTAAAATAATCTTCGACATAAATGGAATCGGAAGGTAAAATAATTTTTGGAATTAAATGTTTAGAAGCAAATATATGGAATAAAACGTATTTTGAATTCGGTGTCATCTGCATTTACGCTCTCTAGCGACTACATTTTGCATGGTAAAAAAAGGAAATGGAGGATCATTATTTGCAACATTTCTAGCTTCCTAATGCAAAAAGTATTTTTCAAATCGGACTATTAGTTGCAGAGATATCTTGTCTACAGACGGACGGACGGACCGATAACGTAAGCACGATCTTTTTAAACAAAAAACGTGCTAAAAATACCTAACGAATTAAAAAATAAAAGATATCTTCTTTAATTAAATCCAAATAATAGTACTAATTATTTATGAAATAATTCATGATGAGGCCAAACTCACTTGTCTCATAATGTTGAGGGAACGTAGGGGTCTGTCAGGACTCCTATTGGTCTTTCTCTTATTCCCTTTGCTGTTTAATATCATTTGTACGCATAACTTACTGTAATATTATTATGTTACGTAACAGCATACATAAATAAGTAAATTATGAAATCAAATTATGTTTATTAATGTGGTCGCAGGTTGAAGTCCTGGTTTTAGGTACAGGTGTTGCGATTGTCTTACGAAGCGTTAGGTCGTCCCCTTCTTGGAAGCAGTGATCATAAATTATGGATGGGCAATAGCGTATATGTATATCAATGAATTGCTCATTCTGGTCGTTAAACCTTCAAAAAAAAATTAGTACTACGTATGCAAGTTTGAATGCGCATGCGCATATCCCGTTGCAATAAAAGATTTATGCTTATTCCGATAGTCATTCCACTCATGTAACTGATTGCGGAAGTATCTGAAATGGTGTCAAGGTTGGAAAATGTTAATAAGCACGGAAGATACTCTCCTGATTTCTCAAAAGCAAGTTTTCAACCGTCCTACAAACATGAGTGACAAAATTCACAACGTCTACGAAGAGATGTACACCGAATGACCACTGAATTATGACTGCCCCAATCAAAAGCGGACATTATTTTTGAGACTACGCGACTATTCGACCAACGTAGCGTATATAAGGTGTGAGTAGAAGAGTTCGTAGTAAAATTCAGAGTGTGATGGGTAAATAGAAGGCTTTATCTGACTTTGAGAATGGACAGCTTGTGGGAGCTGGGAGAGCAGGTGGCTCGATTTCCCAAACGGCTGAATTGGAGAGTTTTTGCGAGCTGCCGTAGTTAGAGTGCATCAGAACTGCCATGAAAAATGTCAAGCAACGATCCGGAAGCCAAACTAAGTACGACACCGAAAGGTTGGTGTGAGAGGTGAATGTAAGGTAAGGACAACGCAGAACTGTATCAGAAGAGGCCAACTCAGTGCAGTATCAGAAGAGGCCAATCCAGAACAGTATCAGAAGAGGACAACCTAGAACAATATCAGAAGAGGCCAACTCAGTGCAGTATCAGAAGAGGCCAATCCAGAACAGTATCAGAAGAGGACAACCTAGAACAATATCAGAAGAGAACAACCTAGAACACTATCAGAAGAGGCCAACTCAGAACAGTATCAGAACAGGCCAACCCAGAACAGTATCAGAAGACGCCAACTCAGAACAGTATCAGAAGAAGCCAACCCAGGACAGTATCAGAAGAGGCCAACGCAGGACTGTATCAGAAGAGGCCAACCCAGGACAGTATCAGAAGAGGCCAACCCAGGACAGTACCAAAAGAGGCCAACGCAGGACTCTATCAGAAGAGGCCAACCCAGGACAGTATCAGAAGAGGGCAACCCAGGACAGTACCAGAAGAGGCCAATCCAGAACAGTATCAGAAGACGCCAACCCAGAACAGTATCAGAAGAGGCCAACCCAGGACAGTATCAGAAGAGGCCAACCCAGAACATTAGCAGAAGAGGCCAATCCAGAACATTATCAGAAGACGTCAACTCAGAACAGTATCAGAAAAGGCCAACCCAGTATCAGAATAGGACAAACCAGTATCAGAATAGGACAAACCAGTATCAGAATAGGACAAACCAGTATCAGAAGAGGACAAACCAGTATCAGAAGAGGACAAACCAGTATCAGAAGAGGACAACCTAGAACAATATCAGAAGAGGAGAACCTATCCTGTTGTATACTGTTGTATCAGAAGAGGCCAACCCGGAACAGTTACAGAAAAAGCCAACCCAGAAGAGTACAAGAAAAGGCTAACCCAGAACAGTATAAGAAGAGGCCAACCCAGAAGAGTATCAGAAAAGGCTAGCCCAGAACAGTGTCAGAAGACGCCAACCCAGAACAGTATCAGAAGATCCCAACCCAGAGCAATATCAGAAGAGGCCAACACAGAACAGTATCAGAAGAGGCCAACCCAGAGCAGTATCAGAAGAGGCCAACCCAGAGCTGTATCAGAAGAGGCCAACACAGAGCAGTATCAGAAGAGGCCAACCCAGAGCAGTATGAGAAGAGGCCAACCAAGAGCAGTATCAGAAGAGGCCAACCCAGAACAGTACCTGCTATGATCATGCGTCGCACGCTCGCATCTATAGGCTATAACAACAGACGACCCGAACTGCATCTTGTCCTAAACACGGTTCATTTGCGCAACAGACACGCCTGGTGTAAAGATCATACAAATTGGCCTTCAAATGACTGAAAAAATGTTTACTGGTCTGATGATAGCGTTTTTCCTACCACTCCGTGGATGGTCGTGTACGTATTTGGCAAAAACAACATGCGGCACTCGGTCCATCCTACATGGTCTCCACAGTGCAAGCCGTTGGAAGCGGTTTACCTGGCAAGAATTTCGACTCCTGGTGCAAGTGAATAATCGTATGACTGCCGACATCTATTGTGAATTGCTTGCTCAATCGAATCTGTACACCCAGAAACGTTGCACTTTTCCCCGAATGGAGACGGTGTATTCCAAGATGATAATGCTCCGAACCACAGGTACAATGTTGTGCAGGAATGGTTTGAGGAACACAGTTCAGACTTACAGCATATCTACTGGCCATTGAACTCCTCCGACATCAATCCCATAGAGTACTTATGGGACACTATGGAACGACATACCATGCCGCTGGATACTGTAATCATCCCCATACCTGCATTGAAGGCGATCTTTTAATAAGATCCCGGAAGCAGTTGGTTGGCCATACCTTCCAACTGCTTCCGGCATCTTATTGAATCGATGCAACGTCGGATAGCTGCTCTACTGAGGGCGAAAGGAGGACATAAAGATTATTAGGTATATTATTAGGTCTTCTTTCTTTTTTAAATCATTTTATAGCCACTTTGGCTATACTGTCGGTTTCTTTCAATTCGTTCTAGCTATTTCTATCCTGAGCTTGTTGGTGCAAAATAATTCCAATTGCTTTCCTTATATCATCTGAGTATCTTCTTTCAGGTTTTCCAGTTGATCTTTTACCTTCATATGACCGCCACTGTAGTATACATTTTGTCCAACTATTGTCCTTCAGTCTTGCAATGTGCCTGGCCCAATTCCATTTCTTTCGAAGTATGTTTTATCCGATGTCCAAAAATTTTGTTTCAGCTCTTAGTTCTTCACTTTTTATTTTATCTTTGAGTCTTATGTTTAGCAGACATATCTCCATTCCTCTTCCTGTTTTTTTTGTATTGTGTCTATTATTTATATTATTAGGTAGGTAGTCATAATTTAATGATTACTCAGTGTAAATAAACGGAGTATGGATGGATGTTACTTAAACGGATTAGAAATAATAGTAACGTATGAGTCAGACAACACACACACACACTCACGCTCGCACACCTCACCCACTAATAAATATACAACTAGCACACCAGTATCTCAATGTCGAATGAAATGTTTACTGAAATCGGAGATGGCAATGAACTTTCAGGTTAAGCTGCATGACCGGAGCAAACTTTTTTTTTTATCGGTGAGGGTAAGATTTCAAATTATTGCCCTGAAGTTTTAAAGTTCAAATGGACGATGTCATTGCTCTCGCCACGTTATTTTATAAATAACACATAGCAACTGAAAAATTGTGTTCGGACACCGCTGGGATCGAACTCCAGATCTCTCGATAACTAGTCAAGTGCGTTCGCATTTACGCTACGGTGCCAACAATTCTCAGCACCATGCGAGGTTTATCAGTCAGCATCTTTCTATCGCCCTTTGGATTTATCAGTTACAATAAAATAGTTGTTGTGTTAAATGCCACCAGATGACGACATCTCAGTTACTGAAACCATCAATACGGATCTGTGTAGTTAAATGTTGACTGATGAACCGCGAATGGCGCTGAGAATTGTTGGCAGCGTAGCGTAAATGCGAACGCACTCGACAAGTTATCGAAAAATATGGGGTTCAATCCCAGCGGTGTCGGAACACAATTGTTCAGTTGCTATGCGTTGTTTATAAAATAAAGTGGAGCAACCGATGCCATCGTCCGCTTACATTATCTCCACGTCCCTGATATACACTGAAGCGCAATTGAATTAGAGATACCTATCTAGTAACGTGTAGCACCACTTTTTGCCCTAATGACGGCGGCGATTCGTCTCGGCATGGACTCGACAAGACATCGGAAGCGTTGGAAAGCCGTACGGATCCACGACCCCTGAACAAGCTCCCACAGTTCACGAAGATTTGATGGATAGGTGTCAGAGCCTCGAACATCTCTCTCGATGGCATCACAGATGTGCTCGATGGGATTGAGGTCAGGTGACCTAGCTGGCCAAGGAAGCGAGGTCACGTCTGTGGAGTGTTCATCCAACCATTCGGATACAATTCGGGAGCGATGGCACGGCGCATTGTCTTGTTGCAGGATGAGGTACCCACTGGGATGTTAAAGACGCACAAACGGGAGCAAATGGTGGTCCAGGATATCCCGCGAACGTTGACCTGTGAAGGACGATGTCACACGTACCAGGGGTCCCATTTCAGTCCACGTAAACTGTCCCCAGACAGAATTCCACCCCCACCAGCTTGAAGAGTACCCTGCTGGCAAGAAGGATCCATCGCTTCATGTGGTTTGCGCCGTACTTGTATCCTGCCATCCACATGTACCAACGTGAAGCTCAACTCATCAGTCCAGGCAACATTTTTCCACATGTCTAGGGTCCAGTGGCGATGTTCCCACGCCCATGCTAATCTTTGAACCCTATGATGTGCGCTGAGCAGCGGTACCCTCGTAGGACGATGGCTTCTGTACCCTATAGCGAGGAGATGGTTCTGGACGGTGTGGCTGCTTAGACGTTTTTGTGCACCAGCGTTAAATTGCCGAGTGATTTCTTCCACTGTGGCCTGTCTATACGCTGTTACAATGCGAGCTAGCCGACGATGACCCCGCTCATCCACACGCTGTTGTCCACGGTAGTTGGCCCCTGCAGGGATGACTTTACCGGATTCGATGTACTCACTGTGCACCCGTGACGCAGTGGCTCGTGAAAATCCCAGTGCCTGCACGACTTCCGAGATGGAGTGACCCTTTCGTCGGGCCCCAAAAATTTGTCCACGATAAAATGCGCTTAGATCCTTCGTTTTACGCATACTGCGTCCGACTCTAACTGATTTCCGTCGCATCACTCCTTATATTGTCCGATCGCTGCGTACGTCATGTCGTTTCCGTTTACAGGGCCGCCCACAGCTCCACATTTGCATAACGCCAGCTGTCTCTAATTCAAATGCTCTTCAGTGTATATTCACCGTTTTAAAGTTCCTGCTTCCAATCTAAAAGAGCAGTTTTTAGTTTCTCATACCTATATTATAGGAATATATTACGATCGTTTAAAAATAGCACTTACGCTTTCTGGCATAATTTTACTGAAAATGTGAAAGCTATGTAAATACCAAAGATTTAAATAAACCGTAAAAGTTATGTGCATGCCGACGACACAGCACTCTGCAGAATGAAAAGCAAACCACCATAGAATGAGTTTGTATGAGATAGTTGACGTGAAAATCGGAAGAAGCTTTCGGAGAAAAAGCTTGGAAAAATTCTGTTTACGTTTAAACTCTCAGAAAAGCATTCTGCGACGAAATATACGTGACTAATTAGCTCTGCTTCCCTTCAGTGTACTCGAAAAACGTATGTAGGTTAGTTATATGCGCACATTGTTTTATAGGTCTCTCTCCGCTGTTTTGAACAATTCTTTCTAAGCATATGAAAGGTTGTGACTAATTTAACTTTTCTTTTTGGTTCCTGTTAGCCTATGTAGATTTGTTTCGTTCTATTTAAGCTATTTCTAAATTTAACACTACATTTTTTCTCTCACTGAATTTTAGTTTGGCAACCTGGTGGTAGTTAAAAGGAGTGAGACTGATAAGAGTGATATTTATGATTGCATCAGAACTCTCGTTAGAAGTCGTCTAGAGCGTGAGATCCTTGTAAGTTCTTTCGAGCGTATGTTGAGAGACCTTAGACTATGTTACGTAATTAAAGTTTAATCTCACATAATTTGATTAATTCTTTCACATTAAATGCTGCACATCGTTGATATTCAAGTCTTAAATTGTTGTTGAGTTTGTAAGTTTTGAGGAATATTCCTGTTATGTGAACTTGCTCTTTTCAGATGTAGAAGCATATGATTATCTGATGTTGTGCTGAGTTGTGTTTTGTTCCATCCAAGGACGAATAAAGGTGGATTGACGAATCAACTAATACATCATCTGAATCTACAGTATTCAGATGTCGAAGTACTGGATGACCCTTCGACGTTCTGCAGATTTCAGTTCTTTCTAAGGATCAAAAAGATTGTTTGATCTATACTCCAATTCACCCTAAAAGTGTACTACTAGGAAAAGCGGGAGAGCCTTATCACATCTCGTCGTGGAACGCAAGAACGGTATCCATCCGCGTCAATGTGCTCTTCCACTGTTTCCTTTCTGATCCCCCCACACCCCCACACATCTTACATGCAGTGGGGGTCCGGTGGAGGACGAGCTGCTTCCCCTACTGCCTGTTTAAGTAACACAACCTTCAAGTTTCCCCGATAGTCAATTTACTACCTCTGTGTTGTTAATGTTGGGAGAGGTCTTCCACCCTTTCCCCCTGTCCGAGTTGTATCCTAAGTGGGCAGAAAAAGACGAAAGTGCGAAGTTCTTGATTCAGCAACTTTTCAGAACAAATTTATTTCTAAAAGCGCTCTAATTTCTATAATTTTTTTTAGATAGCAATTTTGTCTGATAAACTGTTGAGCAAACAAAAATGGATTCTAAGCAATAATTCTGATGCTTTTCGCTCTAAACGATAGGAACTATTTTTGTAGCGGAGGTAGCTGTTTCGTACCCTTCATAGTGGTTCACTTTTAGGTTGACTCGAAGTATAGTCCGTAGATTTTGACTTTCATAGCGGCAAATGTCATTTACTGCTTAATTATTTCTGTATAATTCACTGAGTGATCACTGATCGGTGAACTATAACCACCTATCTAATACTTCATATGTCCTCCTTTCACCCTCAGTACAACTACTATCCGGGGTGGCATCTATTGAACACGAGCAGTTGGGAGGTATGGTCAACCAAGTTGTGTGTAATGCGCCCTTAAATACGGGTATTGAGGTGATTTGTGTATCCAGACGCCCCACATGCCGTTCCAGCAAGGGTACAGGGGAAAAGGCTAAAGTGATCCATGGGATTAATATCGGGGAGTTTAGAGGCCAATCGATATGCTGGAAGTCTTAACTGTGTTCCTCAAATCATCCCTTAACACTGGACCTTTAACCCAGCGCATTGTCGTCTTGGAAGACGCCGTTGCCATTCGGGAAAAGGGGCAACATTGCCCGGGGCATAGAATCAGCAAGCAATTCACGTAAGTGGGCACCAGGCATACGTTGTTCCACATGCGTCAGGGATCCACGTTCTTGCTAGGTAAGCATGCTCCATACCATACAACCGGCTCATCTGGCTTGCACTGTGGGAATTATGCAGGATGGATTTAGTGCCTGATGTTGTTTGCTCCAAATACGTACACGATCATGCACGGAGTTGTGGAAAAAACGCCATTTTGTAGACGAGCATATCTTTTACCAGTCATCCGACGTCCAACTTGCATGGACGTAGGCGTGTCTTTTGTGTCGATGAACCTTGGTGAAGAGAGGAGGTCGTCAGGGTCGTCTGCTGTTTTAGCCCTTACGTGCCAACGTGCGATGCATGGTGATGACAGATACTGTTCCGGGTTAACCCGTGTTGTATGTATTCGGTAGTCAACTGTTAAATAGATCTGCGTCCGTTGGCCTGTCCGCGTAATCGAACCCGGCGCTCACTGCTCACACCAACCTTTTGCTATACTCTGCAGTTTGGTCTCCGGATCGTTGTTTGACCAGTTTCACGCCATTCCTGATATATTTTAACTATGGCGGCTCGCGAACAGCCTTCCAGTTCAACCTTTTGGAAAATCGAGCCATTTGGTCTCCGAGCTCCAGCAATCTGTCCTTCCCCAAAGCCCAATTAACCCTTCCATTTTCGCATCCCGCTCCGAGTTTTACTACCTACCGCTCCACTCACACTTTCGGCTGGTTCGGAAGGGTGTTTTTCGTCATTTTCATATATTAACTATTGAGCAACTACATAAATACAGATTCCTGCTGATGGTCCATGAACGTATCTTTACAGGGAGATACTCCAACTTGATTGCATTACGGCGTACAACTCACTCCTATGATACTCGTGGTGGGTCGGGTTTTTCTCTTTCGTGGGCTCGTACAGGTTTAATGTTTAATAACATCAGTGTGTTTGGATTGCGTGAGTGGAATGGATTACCGTTGGTTATTAGACCAGAAGCACGTTATTCGATATTTAAGCGAGTGCTAAGGAGTTTTTTGACGGGAAATTGAATTTTGGAATTTATTGCTTTATGATTTGTAAAAGAAATGCATTGTAAAATTGCTTTTGTTCTTCTTGACTGAACTGGAATATTTTGTTTTTATTTTAGAAGGGATCAGCGGCTTGTCAGTCAGTATTTTAGCCATTTTCCCTGGCCCCTTGCTGTATATTTAATTATTTTTAATATATAACATTTGATCCATATTGACAATAGGTAGTTAGTCTATTTAATTGATATTAATTTTCAATGGAATCAGTTTCCTTGTTGTGCAGAATTTTTAATTATTGTGAAAGTTTTGGTGATTTGTTGTATTTCGTGAGTTTTAATGGTGAACTTGTTTACTTTGTTTGTACAATTAATTTATGATTGTGACACATATTACGCAACAGGGGTACGGCTTATCTTTATGGAACCTTTCAGTACGAATAGTGCTTATTTTGAAATATGTTATTGTTTGTGTGTAACGAACAATTAACAGGTATCTTCAACCAATTACACTGAAATCATTACAGGGTTTGCATCTGAGAGAATAGTTTACTCTGTATCCTGGTTAAGTGCGCGGAATCCTCTATCGGGGAAATTAGTTTTTAAAGCAGAAAATACGAACGTATATAACTTTCTTTTTTCGACTAAAAAATGTTATTAATTTATTCAAACTGTGCGCATATTTTTTGTAGGTCCCTCAAAGCATGAATTTACACCCCTAATACGACCATTCTGGTAGGGCGACCGTTCTGCCTGCCCTCATCGTAGCTACGTCCTGGTAAGCAAAGACTAAGATAGATAGTTAAAATGTTTGTTATGGAGATTTGCTCGGGCCCAGGATCGGAAGGTCTCAGAATTCATTAACTACCGAAAAACCCAGGCCTGGGCTCGGAATTACACGTCTTGATTTTCATTACTGTAATTAATTCAACACGCGTAATTCCCAGCGCGGTTGAATTACACGTGTTGAATTTCATTGGGGATTTGTTACCATGGTGGAAGGATTTTTAATTTCCTAAGCTAGCAACCATTGCAAGACAAATGTTGCTTAGCCAGACTTGCATTTTGCTATGTCCAAAGCTATGGCCCAAGCAAGGATTAATTTAAGGAGGACTGGTATCGAAAAACTGGGAAAAAATCACAATCCCATTTTTTGTATTTTATTAAAAATCAAGAATCTTATCTTTAAAATGATGTATTAATTTCAAATTTTGCGCTGTTAGAAGTATTGCTATTTATTTTTTAAAATTTCCTCACTCCGCGATTTTTGATGTGACGTTGGTTTTTAGTGCAGCAGGTCCAGTTTTAGAGAAAAGAAGATCAAGTTGAAGCGCTGAGGCATTAGATGCAATTCTCTCTCTCTCTTTTTTACGCTTTCCAACCGTAGGTTGAAGAAGCGTATATGCTCCAGCTTTGTCCGCCCGTCCACACGATAACTGGCGTAAAAATGGTTCGATTTCGATGAAATTTTAGTATGTGGTTGGGGACCACCTAGGAACGAACCCTATTGAAAATGGGACAAATAGGGTCAAAGGTCACGACGTAGGAGCAGGATCATTCCATTATTCTTATACGTCATAACTTGCGTAAATATAGTTCGATTTCAATGAAAGTTTACTATCTGGTAGGGGACCACCTAGGGACGAACCCTATTGAAAATGGGATAAATGGGGTCAAAGGTCACGACGTAGGATTGGGATCATTCCATTGCCCTTATGCGTCATAACTTGCGTAAATATGATTCGATTTCAATAAAAGTGAACTATGTAGTAGGAGACCGCCTGGGGACGAACCCTATTCAAAATGGGTGAAGTGGGGTTAAAGGTCAGGACATAAGATCGGGATGCATTCCATTGCCCTTATGCGTCATAACGTGCGTAAAAATGGTTCGATTTCGATGAACTTTCGTATGTAGTAGGGGACCACCTGGGGACGAACCCTATTGAAAATGGACGAAATGTGGTCAAAGGTCAGGACATAGGATTGCGATCTATTCCATTGCTCTTATTCCATATTATTAAGGTGGACATCAAGTAATTTTGCTTCCTATACTTCCAATGGAGAAACTTTTGTACACATTTCCTTCACAATTAATGTGTTCCCAAGGATGAAAATTTGAACATCGATTAAAATAAATTCATATTATAACTTGGAAAACTTAATATTTTCTAAAACATAACCATAATTATATTAAAAATCAATAACTTTTCCTTTGGTGATGTTGAAACCAGAGAAAAGATGGCGCGACCTATACTTTGATGACGTCAGTGGACAAAAAAATGTTGGATTGCATAATTACGGTTATGGTTTAGAAATATTAAGTATTCCAAGCTATGAAATGAAGCTATTTTAATCGATGTTCAAATTTTCATCCTTGTGAATGCATTAATTGTCCAGAAAAAAGATGGCGCGACCTGTATTTTCATGACGTCAGTAGACAAACAAATGTTCAATTGCATTATTATGGTTATGTTTTAGAAAATATTAAGTATTGCAAGTTATAAAATGAAGATATTTTAATCGATATTCAAATTTTCATCCTTGGGAACGCATTAATTGTGAAGAAAATGTGTACAGAAGTTTTTCCATTGGAAGTATAAGAAGCAAAATTACTTGACGTCCACCTTAAGGTAGCAATTCTTGTATGTATGTATGTGCATTTTATTTTGAAAACGGCTCTACGAATTTTGATGAAAGTCGTTAACCTACCGTTTTCTGGTACTAGAAATCGATTTAGCTTGATCTCGACTTTAGGAGAATTCGTTTAGGTGGTTAAATAACCACACCGAATAATAACGTTTTTAGTGATGGCGTTGTTCCATTAATGTTACCAATGCTTAGAAATCTTATGACGTCACAATCTCGCATTTGAGAATTTTTTCACGTCAGCTGTCTCATTACGTCACGCGTTGTGTGTGGATCCTATTAAAGTTTTATGACGTCATACTCTTGCCGCGAGCAGATAGTCGCGATTCCCATCTGCCTCATTACGTCACGCGTAGTGTGCGTATGTCCGTTCGCGCGATAACTCGCGTAACAATCGTTCGATTTCGATGAAATTTTAGTATCTGGTAGGAGATTACCTGGGAAGGAACCGTATTTAAAGTGAACGAAATGGGGTCAAAGGTCAGTATATAGGAGCGGGATCCATTCCACCGCTGTTGTGCGTCATAACTAACGTAAAAAAGGTTCGATTTCGATGAAATTTTAGTATGTGGTAGGGGACCTCCTGGCGAAAAACGTTATCGAAAATGGGCGAAATGGGGTCAAAGGTCAGAACATAGAGCGGAATCACTTCCATCGCCATTATGCGTCATAACTTACGTAAAAATGCTTCGATTGCGACAAAACTTTATCATGTTATTTCGGAGGTATACCGAACCGTTTCTGTTGAATATCATCGAAATGGGATCAAAGGTCAGGGCACAGGTCCGAGATTTATTCCACAGCCATTATTCCCATAACTTGAGTGATAACTTGAGTAATGATTTCTGGTATGTTGGAAAGCGTATTATAATCAATGCATTGCATGATTTTACTAACTTGTTTCATGATGAACTTGACCTGGAATCTGCACACACATAGGATAATATTGTGATTATTTTACTATTAAGCGCAAAGCTTTGTTAATGTTACAAAATGCAGAATAATCTGGGCTGGAATGTTTTTACGTTTTTTTTTTTGTTGTTTTTTTTTTTGGAAATTTCCCTACATGCTTTTTTTATATTCTACTACATCACTCTAAACTACCTTTAGCAATTTGCATATATGTAAATTATATGCAAAGATTAATTTTCTAGAGTCAAAATTTCAAACACTTGCAACTGTCTGTACGGCGTTGTACGTTTTACAATGCAATTTATTCAAAATAAAAGTAAATTTAGAAATCAAAAAGAAATAACGAATAGAATTTTTTGTTTCTAAACGATTTCCTTTTCTTCATCTTTTACCAAAATTACTGATTCCCCTCATACGGTCGAAGGGCACGTTGATTATTTATTTATTTTCAAATCTACATTTTAGAACATTTGGCTTTATGCGTAGTATTTCTAAAAACATAATAATATTGTGAAGTGCATTAACTGAACTAAACTTTTTAAACTAATGATTTTTAAACTAATCCTTACTTGGGCCATATCTTTGGCCAGTGTATAACGCATAAATGCAAGCCTTGATGAGCAAAATGTTCCAAGAATCCGGGCCAGGGCTCCTAAACAAATTGAGCACGAACTCATCTCTAGTTTGTTAGTCCAAGTTCGGTAATGAGATGTGTATTGCCTAGACATTATTTTAATAATGGAATGCACAAGCGTGCGATATTACATTTCGTTTACTTTTTCCTTTATTTCAAACATATGAATCTTATAGAGCGAAAGGTGTGGTAATGCCTTCTATCTGGTATGGCACCCAAGTAGTGTTTTATTTCATCTATTAAATGCCAGTGAACTTAAGGTCGCTTCCTTGTACAGCTAACAGTTTGTAGTTCATTAACAGCCATAATCAATTTTCACATAGTTTCATATTTCATTTTGAAAGAACCGCCAAGAGAAAAGGAAATAATCTACTCCTGTGACAATTAATAATTGCGGAAACACGTGCGGCCAGTATTAAAGAGGTACACATAGAATTTTAATTTTCCCGTACCACTTTTTTCTCCACGTTTGTTCCTCGAAATTTACATTCTATTAAATGCGCAAAGATATTATTTGGGAGGCCAAAGATATCTAAACTTGCAGGAAGTCAGAAACATTAATCGCGGTAATTTTCTTAAAATCTCATTTAATACTTCAAATATCGACAATATGTGTATACCATAGAAAGCGGAGGAAAGTCGATCCCTCTTTAAAAACTTACATTTTTACTTATCTTGAATAATTCACAACCACTGGAGGCGTTAATTATATATCTTAATTTCTAATAAAATCACCTTTAGAAGTCTCCCTTTTTATTATCTCGTTAAAATGTCACAAAGTTCCTTTACAAACGTTAGCGGGATATTTCATACACACAGTTCATCATAACTTCTAAAATTACGCTATACTGCGTTTCCTTAAGTATTTTTCACGAAGAACTTACTAACCAGATGCCAGCAGTAAGCCGCAGTGGGAAGAGAAGATAGAAAAGGTGTTGTTTATGCAATCTTCTTTAAAAATAACGGCCTCATTAAAATGCTAAGTAGCGACTAAGTACACATCCCATTTCTGAAAAATGACTATTATTCATGTTACATTTCATCACATTGAAAATGCCATATCATGAAAGAATGCACGAAAGGAGACGCAACCTAAGAGGGAAAGAAGCGATTATATTCTGAGAGATTGCATGAATGCTATTGGCGAGTAAACAGTATTATGCGGCTTGAATCAGCAGGTCGCATGATCGACATGCTACACCGTATACACCAAGTGATTACTGAATTATGACCACCCGTATCAAAAGTAGATGCGGCTCGTTGACCACGTGATTTGCAAGAGAGCGCGATTGGTCAACCGACGTAGGGTATAAAAGGTTTGAGTGGAACAGTAGGTAGTCCGCGAGTGGCCTAGTGCTCAACCTCAGGTTCGACTCCAGGCAGGTACGGATGCTCGAACCACTAAATATCCGCCGAGCGTCGGATGGGCACGTTAAGCCGTTGGGCACCGGCAACTGGCTCCCTGGTAATAAATAAATGCGTCTTGCTACCTCGCTTCCGTGTCACTTTCCTATCGTGAACTCTATCCAAAATCTCCTAGCTTCCTATTTCTAAGGGTTATTTAAGACCTAGGATCAGACACTATCTTCCTAAAATCATCTACATATGATCTGATCTTTCCTATAGGGCACTCTTTCCCAAATCTCCTAGCTTCCTATTTGTAAGGGTTATTTAAGACCTGGGTTCAGGCACTCTCTTCCTAAAATCATCTACATATGATCTGATCTTTCCTATCGGGAACTCTATCAAATCTCCTAGCTTCCTATTTCTAAGGGTTATTTAAGACCTGGGGTCAGACACTCTCTTCCTAAAATCATCTACATATGATCTGATCTAAGTAGTAAAATTCCACGGGTGATGGATAAACGGAAGAATTGTGGAAGCTAGCAGTCCGAGTGTCTCGATTTCTTAAACTGCTGGATGGGTGACTTGTTTGCGAGCAGCCGTAGTTAAAGTGCATCAAGACTGGCGTTAATATGATCAACGATCCGGAGGCCAAACCGCACAGGACTGCGAAAGATTGGTATGAAAGTTGAGCGCTTGGTGCGTGGAATCGTACAGGCCAACAGACGTAGCACTGTTCAACAGCTGGATACCTAATACAACAGGGGTCAACTCGGAACAGTATCAGTCAAGTCCATGCGTTGCATAACATCAGATGACCCCGACGACATTCTTCTCCCCTAACCAGGGTTCATCGACGCAAAAGACTTTCCTGGTGCAAAAATCATGCAAATTGTACGTCGGATGAATGGAAAAAAGTGTGCTGGTCTGACGAGTCGAGCTTTTTACTCCACTCCATGCATGGGAATGTACGTATTTGGCGCAAACAATATGATACACTCGGTGTATCCTGCATGGTCTCCACGGTGCAAGTTGGTGATGGCTGTATGGTGTGTGGCATGTTTACCTGACTGGAACTTGGACCCCCTGCTGCATATGGAGCAACGCATGACTGGTTTCCACTTAAGGTGAATTGCTTACACCGAGCGACGTCGCACTTTCCCCCAAATGGAGACACTGTCTTTCAAGATGACAATACGCAGAGCCACAGGTCCAATGTTGTGCAGGAATGGTTTGAGGAACACAGTTCCAACTTCCAGCATATCAATTGGTCTCCGAACATCCCCGATATCAATCCCGTAGAGCACTTGTGGGACACTATGGAACGGCAGGCATATAATGTGTCTGGATACACCAATCCTCTCCGTACCTGCATTGAAGCCGCATTGCACACAGCTTGGTTGGTCATACATGCCAGCTGCTTCCGGCATCTTATTGAATCGATGTGATGCCCGATACCTTCAGCATTAGGCGCGAAAGTGGACCTACGAAGTATTAGGTAGGTAGTCGTAATTCAGTGATCACTCAGTGTATTCTGCAACACGAAGTGGCATCGTGTTGAAAAATACCAGGATGATGTCCTGAGGTATCGTTGACCTGTGTCCAAAAAATACATCGATATTGCGAGGGGATTGTGCAGACGCGTTAAGTCGTCTCCCAATGATCCCACACTTTCGACATTAGAAGAAGTCTAGGGAATCGCGCTGACCATGACAGCACCAGGGTATCTTAAAGGCACTGTGTGCTGTCTTCTTCAACTTGGGTCGCTAAATGTGGCAGATGTTTGGTGCAGCTTGATGCATTTCTTCCGCGGCGAGTTAGGGACAAACTAGCGGTGCGTATCCCAAAGACGAAGCCTCTGGTTAAGGTGTCAGTGTGATTACGTTATATTTGTGCTTTTGCAACCGAAGTCACTCCAACCCAGTGGTCAATACGTTCAAGTTAGGACGACTAAAATGCCCAACCGTTTTGCCCTTTTTGCTCCCTCATTTGTAAGCGCGATATTTTTTTATACGGAGCGTTGCATTCTTAATACAGGAGGTAAGTAAGCTGTCGATGCGCGATAATCAGCGAGCCATGAGTATTCAATTGTAAAGTAAAAAACGAACTTTATAGACAATAAAATTCACTAGCTAAAATAGGTTAAAATGACACATACAAGATCTTCCTGGCTTGCCTCAAGCCCATCATTAGGAAAAAATACAGATAGCATTGCGCCGACATACCATTAAATACAAGAAGACGAACTCTCCAGGATGCAACAGTTGTTACGTAATATGTGAAATTCGTAAGTCATAATATACATATATCCACAAGTTACTATTCGTTAGCGGCTACGGATTCCGCTTTATCAGGGTTATATACATTTTAGACGTAAGGCCTCCATAGCTGTGGTAGTATATATGGAGAATCGTCCTTACAGCAGATGTTCAACAAACTGCAAATGTATAAACTTCCTGTAAATAAAACAGTAAATTTATTAGAAGTTGGAGCAAGCATCTTAGTCTCTTCCCAAAGGAGTGTGTGTGTGTGTTGGCTCCAGCCACCAGTTTGGCGAGGGCTGTGTTGGTAGCACCAGACCTGATGTCGTATTGGTGTTCCGCTACACGGACACCAACAGAGCGAAGTGTCGAGCGTATACACATTTTGTCACATGAATTGCTTGACTTTAAGGGTATGCTGTATACACGCTGCTTCATGTGAATATTTGCGGGGTCACGGTCTGATTTAAATAACGTAAATAAGTTAGTTTTCCTGATGCCGAAACCAATCTGAATCCTTCGACAATCGTTTTGCAAGATAGAAACGACCGACGCGTGATAATCAATAGAACCCACATAACGAATGGGAGTGGTCTCATGTTGTAAAGAAGTGAACAGTAGTCTTCGGTTGCCAAGCAACAAGCCGTAAACACAATCCCTGGAGAATCCAAACTTTAAGGCAATGTTGAAGATCTTCTCCATTTCCAGTTGCCGCAGATGAGGGCTAGACGAGTAGGAGAAAGCACGTCGAATCATAAACCTTAAGGAGACAAGCTTGTGTGTGCATGGGGTGGTAGAGGACTGAGGAATTAGAACAAGAACATGTGAGGGATTTGCCTTAAAGTTTGGATTCAGCATTGCCTTAAAGTGTGGATACTCAAGGAACTGTGTTTAAGGATTGCTGCGTGGCATCCGAAGACCAATGTTAACTTCTTTACAACGTGAGGCCACTCCCATTCGTTATGCGGGTTCTATTGATTATCACCCGTCGGTGGTTTCTATCTTGCAAAATGCCTGTCGAAGGCATCAGATTGGTTTCGGCATCAGGACAACTAACTTATTTATGTTAGCTAAATCAGACTGTGACACCGCAAATATTAACATGAAGCATGGTGTGTACAGCACACCCTTAAAGTCAAGCAATTCATTAATCAGTGACAAAATTTATATTGACTCGACATTTCGCTCTGTTGGTGCCCGTGTAGCGGCACACAAAATACGACATCAGGTCTGGTGTTACCACCACAGCCTTCGCCAAACTGGTGGCTGGGGGCCAACACACACCCCTTTGGGAAGAGACTAAGATACTTGCTCCTGCTTCTAATAAATTTACTGTTTTATTTACGGAAATTTATACATTTGCAGTATGTCGATCATTTGCTGTAATGACGATTCTTCATATATATTACCACAGTTAGGGAGGTCTTACGTAAAAAATGTATATAACCCATATAAAGCGGAATCTGTAGCCGCTGACGAATAGTGCATTGCGCATATTTGTATATTTGACTTACGAACTTCACATATGCTGTATATCTGACTTACGAATTTCACATATTACGTAACAACTGATGCATTCTGGGAGTTTGTCCCCTTGTATTTAATGGTATGCCGGCGCAATAATATCTGTATTTTTTCCTGATGATGCGCTTGAGACAAGCCAGAAAGATCTTGCATGTGTCATTTTAACCTATTGTAGCTCGTGATTTTAATTGTATATACACTGAAGAGCAATTGAATTAGAGATACCTGTCTAGTAACATGTTGCACCACTTTTCGCCCTAATGACGGTGGCGATTCGTCTCGGTATGGACTTGACAGGACACCGGAAGCGTTGGGAAGCCATACGGATCCACGACCCCTGAACAAGCTCCCACAGTTCACGAAGATTTGATGGAGGGGGCAGAGCCTCGAACATCACTCTCGATGGCATCGCAGATGTGCTCGATGGGATTGAGTTCAGGTGACCTAGCTGGCCAAGGAAACGAGGTCATGTCGGTGGAGTGT
Organism: Macrothele yani; assembly: GCA_039090855.1. Classification (NCBI taxonomy): domain Eukaryota; kingdom Metazoa; phylum Arthropoda; class Arachnida; order Araneae; family Macrothelidae; genus Macrothele; species Macrothele yani. The sequence continues at coordinate 45,256,224 of CM076995.1, forward strand.
TCATCCAACCATTCGGGAGCGATGGCACGGTGCATTGTCTTGTTGCAGGATGTGGTTCCCAGTGGGATGTTGAAGACTCCCAAACGAAGCAAATGGTCGCTCACGATATCCAGGTAACGTTGACCTGTCAGGGACGATGTCAAACGTACCAGGGGTCCCATTTTAATCCCCGTAAACAGTCCTCAGACGAGAATGCCACCCCCACAAGCTTGAAGAGTACCCTGCTGGCAAAAATGATCCATCGTTTCATGTGGTTTGCGCCATACTCGTATCCTGCCATCCGCATGTACCAAAGTGAATATCGACTCATCAGTCCAGGCAACATTTTTCCACATGTCTAAGGTCCAGCGGAGATGTTCCCGTGACCATGCTAATCTTTGCACCCTGTGATGTGCGGTCAGCAGCGGTTCCCTCGTGGGACGATGGCTTCTGTACCCCATAGCGAGGTGATGGTTCTGGATGGTGTGGCTGCTTACACGTTTTTGTGCACCAGCGTTAAATTTCCGAGTGATTTCTTCCACTGTGGCCCGTCTATCCGCTGTTACAATGCGAGCTAGCCGACGATGACCCCGCTCATCCACACGCTATTGTCCACGACAGTTGGCTCTTGCAGGGATGGTTTTACAGGATTCGATGTAATCACGGTGCACCCGTGACACAGTGGCTCGTGAAAATCCCAGTGCCTGCACGACTACCGAAATGGAGTGACCCATTCGTCGAGCCCGACAATTTTCCCACGATCAAATTCGCTTAGATCATTCGTCTTACCCAGACTGCGTTCGACTCTTACTGATTCCCGTTGCATCACCCCTTATATTGTCGATTCACTGCATACGTCATGTCGTTTCCGTTTACAGGGCCTCCCACAGCACCACATTTGAATAACGCCAGCTGTCTCTAATTCAATTACACTTCAGTGTAAAGTTTGTCTTTTACTTTACAATTGTATATCCATGGATCGCTTATTATCGTGCATCGACAGCTTACTTGCTTTCTGAATTGTTTCACCTGAACGAAATTTTCTTCCTTCGTTGTATTCTTAGGTGAGATCAATTCGAAGTATAAACTCCCAAGCATGTACCGCAACTTGTCCGTTACCCAACCTAACTTTCAGTACTTCAGTTAACTGTCTCGTTCTGTAAGCCTTAAATTAAGATTTAAGACTTTACATTGAAAATAACACAAACTGAGACATTTAAATCAGTAGTCCGGAAATGTATACATTATTGCTGTACAGATTCCTTGGGAAGAACCCTGATGTTATAAGAAATGTAACTTTACAATCTGTCACTTGAACTTTGAGCTAGATTACTAATCAAAAGCAAAATTAATGCTGAATTTGAGAGCTGAAGGTTTAAAAAAGCTCTTGTCACAAAACGTGCATTTTTAGCACTTCTTTTGTAAAATAGATCGTCCTTAGGCTATCACTTTGTCTGTCTGACCGTCTGTGCAACAATTAGTCCGATTTGAAAATTTTGTTTTGCATTGGGAAACTTGAAATGCGAGAACGATGATCCTCACATTACCGTTTCTTTTTTCAATTAACAATTTCTTCACTAGAGGGCATAAATGCAGATGACATCGAATTCCAAACACATTTTATTCCATATGTTCGCTCCTATTTATCCGATTGAAAAAATTATTTCCCTTCCGATTGCATTTATAACGAACACTATTTCAGGTGGCAGAGTCTTTTCCAAGTAATGCACAGATTTTTCCCCAGGGGACGTAAAGTTAAACTGCGTTCCCCACGATATCCCTGCTTTTAAAAGACCGATTTAAAAAATTATTGCTGCATAGGATACAGTTTACAATGGTTTGCATAAAATTTATAATTTTTGGCTGAGAAAAATTTTGCCACCGGAGGCGTAAGTTTATTTTTGCTTCTGACCGGGGGCGTAATTTTTTTCTGCTCAGTCGGGGTTACAATTGAATGTTTGTAATAAATTAGGAGTCCCATGTTTTGGAAACCGGTTGTTGTTTCTCTTGGATTGCAATTGAGGTAATAACTTTGTGGAGTTTGTCTATGAATTTAATTTGGAGTGTGTTCCGTCTGCTATTGTTTGGCCCCTCGAATAGTGTTCGAGAGAAATGCCTGGTGATTGGTGTTAAGTATTTATTTATTGGAATGTAGAGTGTTGTATTGTGGTAGGTTGTAGAGTTCATTTTGGTATTAGTTGTTTGAATTGAATTTGTGTCTGTGTTCAAAATTTAAATTTTTAAGTGATTTTCAATTGTGAATTGTGATAAAATAGTTTGGAAATTGTTTGGTTTTGCATTTTAGAATTAAATGAATGTTGCTGTGTATGATCTAGCATAAAATGTTTTGTAATGAATTTTAGAAAATGTGCAAGGTATTGTTATGGAAATTCGCTTTTGCGAATGGAATGTAAAATCTACTTCACTTGTTCAGGAAGTAAATTGTTAGAGATTGTTTCTCAAATATTTAATTCGGTGCGTTTGAAAGATGTGCCTTTTGGCGTTGCATTTTTTGTTTGAAAAATAAAGACCTTGTTTGGTCAGTTGTTCGTGTGGCGACGATCCTTGATCAGATCAGATGAGTTTTCTATCCCCCCCCCCCATGTTGAGTGGTGCCGAGGGTTCGGGCCTGCGGCTCCTCTCGGGTGGGTAGGATTGCTATCGTTAACTTTTCAATTTTGAAGATGTGTACTTACCCTGTTGTGCCTTTAGTTAGTCGGTACAGAAAATTGTCATCAGTCTTCTGCTTCTGATGAATTTGCAACCAAATATCAGCTTCTGGAAATTTTATTAAAAAAACAAACAAACTGTTTCGCGGACCGATAACGCTGAACTTCGAAATAATATTTGAATATACCTTACGCTTAAAATAGTGCATAGATTTTCCTCAAGGGGTGTATATGTATATCTTATTTTTGTCAATATCTCAGCTTATAAGAGTAGGAATTGAAAAATTCTTTATTTGTCGGAGAACATTTCCGGTGCGATATGTTTCTCATAATTAAAGTTTTTCTTATCACACAAGTGTGCCACTAGAGGGCCTAACTTCACGTTTCCGTTTACAGCATGTTCGCCGTAAAATCTGAGGGACTCAGATACTACGAACTATGGAAATATCATGTGTATATTTCCTTCCCAAGATAAGGGCAATTTACCATCTCTGGGCACAAATATTTAAATTGTTTTTTTTTTTGTGGAATCTCTGCTTCTACATATGCGATTCAAAATAGTCTTTTATTCCCGGATATCATTTACCTTGTGGAAAAATTGTGGATTATGTTTAAGGAGTTTTGTAGTTAACAGTCCTGTCGTTATATGCTGTTTATGTACTTCTGTTTACAACTGTATTACCGCTTCTAAAAACCCTACTGAATAATTTTATTTTACACTATGCCATTCGCTACTATAAAGATTTGGAACATTATCCTCTTTAAGTAATGAACAACTTTTCCGCTAGGTGGTGTGAAGTTGAAACCTTTTTCCCGCTGTCTCTGCTTCCGGGAAACTTATTATGAAAGTTATTTTTCCATAGCCTAGCTTTTGCCATGAAGAACACTTTTCTCCTATTTTCAAATTTTCCACTATGCAAAATTCTTCTACTTGACGGCGTAGAGTTATATCATGTTTCCTTCTGTATTTCTTCTTTTTACTTTTCGATTTGAAAATCTGCTTGTCTCTGCTACATACACTATATTGACAAAAGTCACCGGACACCCCTTCAAAAGCAAATGAACGGATCCGCTGTGTTGTTAAGATGCGCGGTACAGCGGCAAACTGTATAAAAAAGACTGCAGCTGACGGCGATCCTATCGCACTGTGAGATTGAGTGAAAATGTCGCAACGGGAGAGAACTGGTTTTGAGAAAGAAAAGATTGTTGGGTGTTATATTAGTGTTTTATCCATAAGAGAAACCTACAGGTATTTAAGCATACGCAAGTTGACTGTTTTGGATTTTCTGAATACGTGGAAGACACATGACGTGCCTGAAGCAGCAAGACCTGCATACAGGCAGATCAAAGAAAATCGGTGATAGAGAACGTCGAAGTCTCAGGAGAGTCGTTGCAGCTAATCGAAGGCGTACTGCACTAGACCTCAATGTGCAGGTGGGTAAAAATACTAGAACCTCGGTATGTACACGCACCATTTGCAGAGAACTTCATTTCATGGGTTACCGTGGTCGTGCGGCTGCTCACAAGCCTTACATCCCCACTCGCAATGCTACTCCAGCATGGTGTACAGAACATTTATCGTGAACCGTAGATCAATGGAAACGGGTCTTATGTACTGATGAATCAAGATACACGATCCATCAGTCTGATGGCCATGAGTGAGATATAGCGGCAGCCAGGGGAACGCTATTTACCACACTGTACTGTTCCTATGGTAAAGTTTGGAGCTGGCAGTGTACTCGGGTGGGGATGTTTTTCGTGGTATGGTCCCGGCCTATTGATTATCGTAGACAAACCTGTTAACCAGCACGTCTACCTCGATATTTTGGAAAATTATGCTCTACCAACTCTGTGGCAATACTATGGAAAAGAGCCTTGTTGGTACCAGCAGATAATGCACCTAGCCATAAAGCAAGGACGGTTACGGTCTGGTTGGACGATAATTCGGTATCGTGCGTGTACTGGACGGCACAGAGCCCTGATCATAATCCCATAGAGCAACTATGGGATAAAGTAGAGCGCCGCATAAATAGTTTGGAACCAAGGCCTACTACCAAGCAACAGTTAGCCACAGCATTATGTACTGAATGAAAGCGCATACCTATCGCTGTGTTCCAAAACCTTGTCGAAAGCATGTTTCGAAGGAAAAGTACATGCATTAAGTCAAAGGTGGGCCGACACAGTACTAATGTATGTCAATAAATATTATGTTGTGTTTCTCTTCTTGATGTCCGGTGACTTTTGTCAATATAATGTACACTGGCATGCAAAAATTAAAGACGAGACGATTTTTCGAATGTAACGTCGTGCAGAAGTGCTCCGCATCGACTCAAATCATACCATAAGATCCCCAAGATGTAAGAATATGGGACAAGTGAGAAAAACCGTCCAAACAAGGAATATAAAGGATACAAAGCGATTTTATTGAAAGGTAGCTTCGAGCACAACTGGACAGAAGACATAAACGTCCATGTCACAGGCGGCTGCCAAGAAAAATCCAGTTTTTGGTAAGGGATATGATCACTCCTGACTGCTTTGCAGGATTTACAACGTCTGTCCATGCTGAGGACGAGGTTGTCAAGGATCTGTTGATTTATCGCGGCCCTTTCCTCTTGTAGCACAAATCGCAGCTGCGGAATCGTAGCATCCGGCTGGTGACGTGCTGCCAAGCGTCTCCCGAGAAGGTCCCACACGTGTTTGATTGGATGTAGGTCTAGGGACTTTACGGGCATTTCCATGCGTTGAATATCTTCACTCTCCAACAGCTCTGCGACAGCCACTGTGCGATGAGATGTAGCGTTGTCGTCCATGAACAGGAACTCAGGACCCACAGCCCCTCTAAGCAGACGCACGTGAGGCAGGAGAACCTCGATACAACAACGGACACCAGTGACTGAACCTCCTTGGAAAATATGGTGGTCAGCACGGCTACCAAGCATGATACCGCCCCAAACGAGAACTCCGCCACCTACAAGCCGGTCCCTTTCGATGATCTTGGAGGTGTGATTGCGTGTTCCCTGCTCTCTCCAGATGTGTGTGCGTCCAGAATCACTCGTCAGACTAAATCGGCTCTCATCCGTAAAGAGAACTCGACCCCAATGTTGATGTGTCCAGTTCTTGTGTTCCTGGTACCACAGAAACCGCCGTCTCCGATGACCAGGCATTAATGGCACACACCGTACAGGTCGTCGTGCAAATAGACCACCTTTTCGCAGTCTCCTGGCCACGGTAAAACGCGATAATGGACGTCCAGTTGTCTGTTGAATGTGCCTTGGGATTTCACTCGCTGTCTTCCGTCTGTCGCTTCTTGCCTGTAGGAAAATATACCGGTCGTCCGCCGCCGTGGTTGTTCGTGTATGACCACTGCTAAACTCTCGGACAGCTGTTCCGGTCGTTTGAAATGCTCTCCAAACTCGTGAAACGATGCTGTGAGCGATCCCGAACTCCTCGGCCACACTAGTCACACTTCGACCTGCTCCCAACTTCCCAATTACGTGACCTCGGGTAAAGTCATCCAGATGTCCTCTACTGGATTGCTTGTTGGCCATATCACACGGTGGCAGCAACTCGAAGTCGTTCAAACGTATGTACACCGTGGAATAGCTTTCATCGTATTGCTGAGCGTACACCGCCCGTGTGCTTTATACCCTTCCGGCACTCCCCCCCCCAAGTCATGCTGCATATATGCGCATGCTCTACAGTACCAGACCCTAGTCTATCTCCTGAGTGGTCTTTCGGTCAGCACTGCCCGCTCGTTCCGCTGTTATGCTAATTGCTCCTCTTCGTCTTTAATTTTTGCACACCAGTGTATCTTCTGCTATGAGAAACTTTTTGTGTAGAATTTTATAATTTCCGTAACAAAGTTTTTAACAGCTGGTGGAAGAAAGTAGCTGTTTCTGTTTATAAATATGTTTTTCTTTAGTAGAAATCTGGTTGATTTGTTTGCGGGGCTGGTTCCTTCACCTTTGAAGAAATTTGGTAAGTTTTATTCGCGACCCCAAAGATTCAAAAGACGTGCTGATTACAACCGAAAATTCTGTGTCATCTTCCTTGTTTTAAATACCGCGTAACTACTAAAATAACAAGCTACAGTCTCTGTAAAATCAATGTCCATCCCTAAACATGAAATCGCACTTTAAATATGAACAGTAGTTTAATTTATTTCGTCACCGAACTACTCATTAGAGAATTAGAAACTTCGAAATTCGCAGAATCTAAGGGTGATTCTTCCACAACTTTCGAAGAGAGAATTAATGCTCTAAGTTTTTAACTTCTTAATGCAACTATTTAACGTTTCGGAAGGCGATTACCTTTCATTCATAGGGATGTTTCTCAGCTAAGCTCAATATCAAAAAGTAAGAAAAATCTGTGTTTATGCCTATTACAAGACCCATTTAATGATATTTTTGTTCACCTGCATAAGAAAAACGCACTGAAACTTCTCTGAGGTACTAATCCTTGATATGAGCTACTTACAAATAACAAGAGACCGCAAATCAAGTAATCTCTCATAATCTGGGTAAAACAAGAAAGCAACAACGCATTTGGATTATTTTTGTCCTTTAAAATGACGAAATCTTGTATGTACATTAACCTCCAACAGAAAAAAACTTTTAATGGAAAAAGTGTTCGTCTTTGCTTTAAATCTTTACTACAATTTCCTTGCTTTACTCTTCCACTTTCATAATATAAAGCCCATACCACAGCTTGATAAACTAGTATGCCTTATATTTTCCAGAGCTGTCTGCTACGAACAGAAATTAAAAATATGTTTAAATGGTAAATGAAAGCATTTTCTTTCATCGTGTTTTTGAAAAATATTTTTTAAGAAATAGCTGTTAGTTTTAAATTTGAAAGATTCTGAAGAAATATTTCTCATCGTAAAATTTAGAATCTCACGTATTTTATTCGATGTAATCTGAATTTGCCTCATGAAGGTCAAAATACAAGTGTAATAAATTACACTATAGTAATTATATATCAATAAAATTATAATTAATCATACTACTAGAAGTATAATAAATTATACTAATTATACAATATGACAAATTATACTTTAGTTTGATCTTCATAGACCACTTCCGATTATTCCGAATGAAATACGTGAGCTTTTAAATATTACGGTGAGAAAGATGTTTCTACAAAATCTTTCGAATTTAAAACTAACTGTCCTTTGTTACAAAGATTGTTCAGAAACAGGAAGAAAGGCAATGCTTTCAATTTACGGGGAAATAGACAATCATCATCGCCAAGGGTGTAAATGAGATCATTTGCACAAGTTTTCGTTATACACTGAAGAGCAATTGAATTAGAGACAGCTGGCGTTATGCAAATGTGGCGCTGTGGGCGGCTCTGTAAACGGAAACGACATGACGTATGCAGCGAACCGACAATATAAGGAGTGATGCTACGGGAATCAGTAAGAGTTGGAAGCAGTATGGGTAAGACGAAGGATCTAAGCGCATTTGATCATGGGCAAATTGTCGGGGCCCCAAGAATGGGTCACTCCATCTCGGAAGTCGTGCAGGCACTGGTATGTTCACGAGCCACTGTGTCACTGGTGCACCGTGAGTGCATCGAATCCGGTAAAACCATCCTTGCAAGAGCCAACTGCCGTGGACAACAGCGTGTGGATGAGCGGGGTCATCGTCGGCTGGCTCGTATTGTAACAGCGGATAGACGGGTCACAGTGCAAAAAATCACTCAGCAGTTTAACGCTGGTGCACAAAAACGCGTAAGCAGCCACACCATTCAGAACCATCTCCTCGCTATGGGGTACAGAAACCATCGTCCCACGAGGGTTCCGCTACTGACCGCACATCACAGGGTGCAAAGATTAGCATGGGCGCGGGAACATCGTCAATGGACCCTAGACATGTGGGGAAATGTTGCCTGGACTGATGAGTCGAGATTCACGTTGGTACATGCGGATGGCAGGATACGAGTATGGCGCAAACCACATGAAGCGATGGATCCTTCTTGCCTGCAGGGTACTTTTCAAGCTGGTGGGGGTGGCATTCTCGTCTGGGGACTGTTTACGTGGACTGAAACGGGACCCCTGGTACGTGTGACATCGTCCCTCACAAGTCGACGTTACCAGGATATCCTGGACGATCATTTGCTCCCGTTTGTGAGTCTTCAACATCCCACTAGGGACCTTATCCCGTAACAAGACAATGTACTGTGCCGTCGCTCCCGAATTGTATCCAAATGGTTGGATGAACACTCCACCGATGTGACCTCGCTTCCTTGGCCAGCTAGGTCACCTGACCTCAATCCGATCGAGCACATTGGTATGCCATCGAAAGAGATGTTCGAGGCTCTGAGCACCCCTCCATCAAATTTTCGTGAACTGTGGGAGCTTGTTCATCGGTCGTGGATCAGTATGGCTTCCCAACGCTTCCGGTGACTTGTCGAGTCCATGCCGAGACGAATCGCCGCCGCCATCAGGGTGGATGGTGGTGCTACACGTTACTACACAGGTATCTCTAATTCAATTGCTCTTCAGTGTACATTATTACAATACGAAATACATCGGAGGTTGTTACTTGACTTGCTCTTATTACCTTATGCATTCTTCTTTCTCTCTTTATTCTATTCTGTTCGTCTTTTATAATTCTTTTCTTCCTTCTCTTTTTAATGAGTTTTGTTCTTCTCTTACACCTGTATACTTCGCTGTTCCCTTATTCTTCTCTACTTCTCTGCTCTCTCATTCTTTTCTATCTGTATCTCCTTCTTTTTATGGAACTTGTACAAAGCATAACACTGTCGTGGTAGTTACTACACTGGCGGAAAGTGAAAAAAACACCCAGAAGCAATTGGCGGACGATCATGAAATTTACTTATGTTAATGGTGTCGAGTTTACGTAGGTGTGATTTTAATTTCGGGACCAACCGGTGAGCGCTTACGCCACAGCACGGCATAATATTCAAATTATCGTCGGTGGTATTTAATGAGAACGGCGAAGTGAATGTAATCAGTCGTCGGCGTACGGACACCTGCGAAGACACTGAAGAAGCTACAATGCCTGGACATGGAAGACGTGTACGATTTCAGCAGTTATCGGGCTTTGAACGAGGTCGTCAAGTCGGACTACGCGAGGCCGTGTGGTCGTATCGTCGTATTGCAGAGCGAATTGGAGGGGAAGTATCGGTGGTGGTACGATGGTGGCGTAGATAGTCTGAGGAACATTTCCACACGAGAGGACGTGGAACTAGGAGTCACAGACGGACTGATGAGCGGACCGATTGACCCGTAAGATATGCGGCGTTGTCAAGCAGAACATCCTCTGCGACGCAAATCCGAGCTGCCGTGCAAACAATCCGCAACCGTCTACTGGATGCAGGACTATGTGCACGTGTGCCTTTGGCATATGTACCTCTGGCTCCAGCCCACCGTCAGAAACGGCTGCAGTGGTGTCGCCAACGTCTGTACTGGAGAAAGCAATGGCAATCTGTCGTGTTCAGTGATAAAAGCAGATTCTGCTTGGGAGCTTCCGATGGTCGTATGCGTGTTCGCAGACGCACAGGGGAGCGTCTCCACCCTTCCTGCATCCGCCAGCGACACACCTGGTCTCCTGGTGTGGGGAGCGATCAGCTATTACTCCCGTACAAAACTAGTGTTTGTACCGGGCACGTTAAACAGCACCTCCTACATCAACAACATCATTCAGCCCGTTGTTGTGCCATTTTTAAGGTCGGTACATCATGGTGTTTTCCAGCAAGATAACGCACGCCCACACACGGCACGTGCAACGCAACATGCACTTCTGGGTGTGAGACAACTTCCATGGCCTGCACGTTCATCGGATTTGTCCCCCATTGAGCACGTGTGGGATTTTATGTGACAACGACTTATCCGGTCTCCACGGCCAGCCACGACCATCCCCGATTTACGCGTTGAGGTTGAGGATGCTTGGAACTCAATACCCCAAACTTACATGCAACATCTGTACGACAGACTCCATGCCAGAATTGCACAGTGTGACGCTTTTCATGCCGGTTTAACTTCGTACTAAACATGTTACATGGAAATGTTATTTTTCAGTTTAGCAGCAAATACAGCTGTATTTTGCCATAATGTTTTGATCACGTTATCCTCTGTATTCCGTTTTTATGCTGTTTAAAATTTCGTTGGTATCAGACATCTCCTTCTTGGTGTTGTTTTTTCACTTTCCGCCAGTGTATATGTAGTTTTTGGGTCAATTTTGCTAGCGGGAAACAGAGTCTGATCAAAATAGTTGTTTTAGTCTCTTCTGTTGTCAAGAAATCCAGCCAATTTCCTAAGTACTGTATATGTGTGGCTTTTTTTTTCGTGGTTCATTGAATTCCTTTCCTCTTCAGATTTTTTCCATATTTCGTCCACTTTTTGCAGTTTCTTAGAAATTCATAATATCTTCTAACATTGTCTGTATTACAATATCCTGCGATTGTTACGTGCAAATGATATAGAAAGTACTTCAAAATTGGCGAAAGAACATAAAAAAGAAGCTTCCTTAAAACAGAGCCATCGCTCAAAAGTATCTGCAAAAATATAAAATTTACAATGAACGAAAGATCAAAAACAGAAAGCAAACATTGTCTCTAGAAGACAGAAAAGAAAATCGGAAGGTTAAGGAAAGGAAGAGGTTATCGAATTCTTGTGAATAACAATACATGACTTATTACACAGGAAGCACAAAAAGAAACAGAAAACAAGAAAGATGACACCGCATTCTCGGGTGTAATGTGCACGTCTTTTGAATCCGTTCTGACGCAAATTAAATTTATCAAAGCTATTCAAAGTTAATGGAAACGGTATTGAAAACAATAGTCTCTGACGGGAGAAAGAAGTTTTTCAATCGGGTTTTAAATCCCGCAGGTATTGCTATAAACGAAATCGTGAGCTTACGCCCTCTGGTTTCAGACTTGTGCGTTAAGAGAAATTTGAATTTATATGAGAAACATTTCGCAGCGGAAACGCGCTCCAACAAAGAAATAAAAATTTCAAATCGGACTCTTAGAAGCAGAAATATGGTCAAATATAAGACATGCACCTACGCCCCCTGGCAGGAAAACCATGCGTTATTTTAGGAAGAAATTATTCTCAAAACCTTTATCCATGTGAGCGGTATCGGTCCAAGAAAAAAAAATTCGTCGAGTTTTCAGGAGCTAAGATATCGCTGCAAATACATCAGAAGCGGAAATTAACACTTATGCCCCCGGTGGCCAAACCATTCTTTACCAAATATTAGAAATTACATGAAAAACATTTTCCATCACGAGCTGCATGCAATACAGAAAGAAATTTTCAAATCCGAGTTTTGGAAGCAGAAATAACGCAGAAAACGCAATTTACCATTGCGCCTAGCGGAAAGTCTATGAATTACTTGAAAATTTTGAATTTATATTAAAAATTTCTCGCTTCGGAAATACTATCCAACAAAGAAGAGATTTTTCAAATCGGACTCCTAGAAGTAGAGATATTGACAAAAATAAGATATATATCTACGCCCGCTGGCGTAGAAACCATGCATTATTTTAAGAAGAACATAATACTAAAAGGTTTGTTGACGTCAGTAATAACGGTTCACAAAGGAATTTTGTTTCAATTGAGATTTAAGAAGCTAAGATTTTGCTGCAAATGCATCAGAAGCGGAAATTAAGACTTACACCCTCTGGTGGCCAAACCATTTTTTACGAAAATAAGAAATTATATGCAAATAACTTCCTTTTAGGATCTGTATCCAGTGCAGAAAGAAGTTTTCAAATCGGAGTAATAGAAGCAGAGATATCGGCTGAAACGCAATTTACCTGTTCGTTCCCTAGCGAAAAGTCTATGAATTACTTGAAAATTTTGGAATTATTTGAAAAGCATGCAACATCCGGAACTTTAACCAATAAAGAAAGAATTTTTCAAATCTGACCATTAGAAGCAGAGATATTGACAAAAATAAGATATAAGTCTACGCCCTCTTGCGGAGAAACCATGCAATATTTTAAGAAGAAGGTATTCCAAAAACGTTTATCGACGTGAGTGGCATCGATCCACGAAAGAATTTTTTCAATCGAGATTTTAGAAGCTCACATTTTATGGCAAATTCATAAGATGCAAAAATTAACCCTTACGACCCTTGGTTGCCTAAGCATTCTTTACCAAAATTTAGAAAATGTATGCAAAACATTTTTCATCAGGAGCTGTATCCGCTGAAGAAAATTATTTTCAAATCGGAGTTTTTGAAGAAGTGATATCGGGGGAAACGTAATTTACTTTTACGCCCCCTAGCGGAAAATCGATGCGTAACTTGAAAAAGTAACTATACTTAAAATCCTCTTCGACATAAATGGAATCGAAAGATAAAATAATGTTTTCAATCGGATGTTCAGAAGCAAATATATGGAATAAAATGTACTTTGAATTTGACATCATCTGCATTTACGCCCTCTAGCGGCGAAATTGTACATCGTAAAAAAAAATACGAAATGAAGTATCACCATTCGGATATTTCAAGCTTCTCAATGCAAAAAGAATTTTTCAAATCGGAAGAGCTATTGTGTCTACAGAAGGACGGACGGACAGACCAGTAACATAAGCACGATCTTTTTTTACAAAAGACATGCTAAAAACTGGACAAATGATTAAGAAACAATCATTAATTCAATACTTCAAACTGAGCAACGTTTCACCGAAGACGGAAAATACGGTACTTATTGATACTTTCTTTTTCTTATTGAGGATTTATCGACCACCGTGAGCAACTCAATGGGCTACAAGCTGTCGCCTTTTCCTAATTTGGGGCCACTGGTTCCGGGGAAGAGAGCTAAGCAGTAAGACCAGCACCCCATCCATACCTCACACGAGGTTCGTACCCAGACTCTCAAACGAATGTTTCGAAGCCGGTGCTAAAACACTTTGCTACCGTGATAAGAGGGCTAACTTTGGCATTTGCAATAAAGAATCGGAAAATATATTTTGATTTAAAAAAACTGCGACAACAGAAATCCAAGTAAATTTTCACGCATAGAAATATTAATTGAAAAAGAGCTTCAAAACTTTGAAGGAAATTTACAAACACCGCAACCTAAACAGAATTTCAAAGAAAATAAGAACAACAGATAGCAAGCAGTTGAAGAGCTTGAAAAACAACTACAAAATGGTTATTGCAGTCCTTTACGTAGAACCGCCGAAACAGATAACAGCCTCGGGATGTTGATCCGAACATGATCGAAATTCATATGGAAGTATAATATCGCTTTATGATTGTGTCAAGAAAAAAATACATTGAGTGTACAGTATTAAAACTTTTCAGGTAGGTTGCACTAAAATGTGGTACTACTCCAGCTGCGCCACTTTCTGAGAAAAGATACACCATTGTGTAGTGCAAACAAAGCCAACGAAACGGTACAACCTTGCACAATAGTTTGGTACTACCTTGTACAGTGTGGCGCAAAGTTGCACCTTGTTGTTGGATTTTGTTTGCATCGCAAAATGGTGTATCTTTTCTCATAAAGTGGTTCAGCTAGAGTAGTACGACATTTTGGTGCAACCTACCCCGAAATTTTTAACACTTTAGGAACGTTCATGATCTGCATTGAAAGTTCTATGAAAGGAAAACATGCAACCTCATAAGTTGTGTTTAAGTGCACTAAAACAATCAAGAAACAATAAAATAAGTCCCATAACAAGGTAAGAACAATTGATGTTTTAAGTTTTATTTTCTTCCCTGTGTGATTTCTCCTATCTCTAACTGTTCTTTGCGTTGCAGGATGAACGTGGCCCTCCGCAGGCTGGTATTTTTAATCAGCCATCGTTATTGATTTAATCTACTCAGATGTGCAGTCTGGGTGTGCACGTCGCTAGACATTTTAAGTCTGTGGATCTCTCTCCCTCTTTCTCTCTCGCTCGCTCGTATTCGAAGGATATCCCCATCGTATGCCGTTGTCGCGTTCATCATCTTTTATTTATTCTCCCTTCTAGGTTTCTATCGCCCAAGATTTCAAGACCGAATGTGTCTAGCGGCCTCAAAATTCAGCATCATCTACATGATCACCTAGAATTCCCATTTCTTTAGTACGTACTTATCATTTCTTGCTTGCTTCTTCTGTGTTTAGTGATTATAGGAAATCTATTCTCTCTTATTTGTATCTTGTACTTTATTTAAAGACTCCTATCTTGAATAGTTTTTTCCCCATAAGTTCCTGATATTTCAATCAATGACTTCCAAAACATCAATATTTTAGCCAAAGTTTTCTCACATGATATCTAAAGGTCTTTCAGATTATGTCATATTTCATTCTCTGTATTACTTATACTTTCCGTTGTGATGCAAATAGAATTTTACATGCTTTAACTATGCAGTTTATCAATAACTTCGCTCCAATAGGGATTCAGATTCTATCGAAGGTGTTCCATGGAACTCAAAGTTGTGTTAAAATTTTCAGCCGAACGGAACGAAAAAGAAACACGGCGATAAGTCGCATCGGCGATGTTATTACACCACCGAGCGGAAGCGCCAACATTCACACATGACGAGTACGGACTAATTATTAAAAACTGCTCAATTAAAACATTTTAAATATTCACGCGCAGTCAAATGCGAGTGTTCACATTTGAGTACGCGTGCATAGTAAAAACATACATTTTTATAAATTTGGTGATGTTGAGCTTTATTTCACATCACAGCTTATCTACGTGTGTAATATGTAAGCATGAAACGAAAATAAACCTTACATTCTGGTGTTTCTGTGAATGGAACTGATAACTATCATATATCTTAGTTTCCTTATGACCTACTATTAATTACACTCACTACAGAAACAATTGTGACTGTCAAGTTCCCCTGAAACACACTTACGGAAAATGAAATTTCAGCACCTAGAAGAAAACATGGTACAACCTCAAAACTCTGCAAATAGCTAGAGTGAGTGCTGGTATGCAAATAATCCACGTCTGGTGCAAGCGCGCATGAACTCTCACCCTGTGGTGGCGCTGCAAACACGGACCGGAGACTTATAAACCGGCGTGTAGTCGATGCCCCCTGAAACGAAAAGCACTGGCCGACGCAGGCAATAATACAGAGTGACAACAATGCCGGGTAGACGCAAGACACGTTGATTTACTCAACTTACGGACTCTACCGCAGGGTGGCCGACGCGCAGTGTGTCCCGCCACGTGGATCATTCTGATCACACCGTCCAACTGTGTTGGGAGCAGTGGACACGTGACGGCACTGCCTCACGGTGGAGAGGCTCCGGACGGACCAAGAGGACCACCGGTCGAGAGGATCGACGGATCGTGCGTCGAGCACGAACGGATCCCACGGGGACCCGGTCCACTATACAGGCAGATGTAGCGGCTCCTGTGTTCGCACGAACCATTTCTGAACGCCCCGCGCAAGCGAATCTGCGATCCCAGCGCGCCTTACATGTGCTGCCATTAACACCGGAACATCACCGGCTCCGTGTCCAGTGGTGCCAGGCCAGGGCGACGTGGAACGCCACAGACTGCTGACGTGTGGTGTTTAGGGGCGAATGCCGCTTCGTTTTGGGGACAGATGATTATCGTGTCCGGGTGTGCAGGTCCCCGGGTCAACGGCACAATCTAAACCTCGCTATCGAGCGCCACACCTCCACCACGGCAGACATTATAGTCTGGGGATCCATTGCTTACGATAGCCGATTAGCTCTAGTAGTGGTACGTGGATCATTGACGAGCCAGCGGTATGTGGATGAGATTTTACGGTCACCTAATGTTCCCATTCCTGGCCGAGATTCCAGGTGCGCTATACCAGCAGGATAATGCCCGCCCGCACCCGACTTGGGTTGCCTAGCACTTCCTACTTCATGTCCAGATGCTTCTATGGCCTTCCAGCTCCCCGGTCATGACCCCTATCGAGCATGTGTGGGGCCAGTTGAAATGCCGGCTGCTTCCGTGCCGCACTATCCGGGATTTGGAGCACACCGTCCAACACGTGTGGGCCAGTCTGCCGCAGGACAGCATTAGGAATCTCTTGACCTCCATGTCAGACCGTATTGCAGCATGTATCGACGCACGAGGCGGTGCGACGTGCTATTGAAGATGACCGGACTGCGTGCCACATATCACTATGTAATTGTCCTGGAGCTCTGTTTTTGCCATCATGTGCATCATTCATCTGTATCATTACATATGCAAAATTTCAGTTCAATCCAATACTTCCTTCTTGGTGCGAGAATTTCATTGTTCGTGAGTGTATTATAACAAAGTGAAAAATCTGTAAGAAGGTGATTACTGCCATGCGGAATTTTGGTATCAGCTGCAAAATAGTGGAAAGGCTCATTCATGAAAGTAAATGGCGTTACAGGCTCCGGAAAGGCATTCACATGTAAATAATATTTGGGCATCTCAAGATTGTGGGACATATTTGGGTGAGACCAAATCTGCAATAGTGGAAGAACAAGAATTCCCTAAATCATATGTTGTACATGCTGAACTGTTAAGGAGTGAAAGAGAAACCTATTAAACATTGTTAAGAGATTAATAACAAGGAACAGTACACTAGGGCGGAACGAAAACGGCGATTAAAATGCTTATTTTTAAATAAAGTTTTCTAATAGGGGGCAAAAGTTGCCATTTGGGACCAGTATTAAGACTGCATAATTTTAAAGCTCTGTGAAAATGTTTTGAATTGCCGAAAGACCACTACAAATGAGATTCTAAGTAAAATATCAAAAATTTTAAAGAATGTTTTATTAACTGTAGTTTTAAATTTTATTTTTGATAAATATAAAAGCATTTTGTTCATTTAAAGTTTTACAAGAGCCTCAAGAAGAAATGTGTTTGTGTACAATGGATTTGTTAATATATCACATTTTTGTTATTTTTTATGGAATTTCAATGGATACAAGTATTGAATCCAAAACTAATATACACCGAAGAGCAACTGATTTAGAGACAGCTGGCGTTATGCAAATGTGGCGCTGTGGGCGGCTCTGTAAACAGAAACCACATGACGTATGCAGCGATCCGACAATATAAGGAGTGATGCGACGGGAATCAGTAAGAGTGGGACGCAGTATGGGTAAGACGAAGGATCTAAGATCGTGTGCAAATCGTCGGGGCACGACAAATGGGTCCTTTCATCTCGGAAGTCATGCAGGCACTGGGAATTTCACGAGCCACTGTGTCACAGGTGCACCGTGAGTACATCGAATCCGGTAAAACCATCCTTGCAAGGGCCAACTGCCGTGGAAAACAGCGTGTGGATGAGCGGGGTCATCGTCGGCTGGCTAGCATTGTAACAGCGGATAGACGGGCCACAGTGCAAGAAATCATTCGGCAATTTAAAGCTGGTGCACAAAAACGTGTAAGCAGCCACACCATCCAGAACAATCTCCTTGCTATGGCGTACAGAAGCCATCGTTCCACGAGGGTACCGCTGCTGACCGCACATCACAGGGTGCAAAGATTAGCATGGGCGCGGGAGCATCACCACTATACCCTAGACATGTGGAAACATGTGGCCTAGACTGATGAGTCGAGATTCACGTTTGTACATGCGGATGGCAGGATACGAGTACGGCGCAAACCACATGAAGCGATGGATCCTCCTGGCCAGCAGGATACTCTTCAAGCTGGTTGGGGGTGGCATTCTCGTCTGGGGACTGTTTACGAGGACTGAAATGAGACCCCTGGTACGTGTGACATGGTCCCTCACAGGTCAACTTCACTGGGATATCCTGGACGACCATTTGCTCCTGTTTGTCCGTCTTCAACATCGCACTGGGGACCTCATCCTGCAACAAGACGATGCACCGTGCCATCGCTCCTGAATTGTATCCGAATGGTTGGATGAACACACCCCCTACGTGACCTCGCTTACTTGGCCAGATAGGTCACCTGTCCTCAATCCCATCGAGCACATGTGGTATGCCATCGAGAGAGCTGTTCGAGGCTCTTACCCCCCTCCATCAAATCTTCGTGAACTGTGGGAGCTTGTTCAGGGTTCGTGGATCCGTATGGCTTCCCACGCTTCCGGTGTCTTGCCGAGTCCATGCCGAGACGAATCGCTGCTTTCATCAGGGCGAAGGGTGGTGCTACACGTTACTAGACAGGTATCTCTAATTCAATTGCTCTTCATTGTAAATACTATACTGGCAGATGTATGTGTTATACAGTATAAGCAACATACAGTAGACATTATACAATAGACATTCATTACACGATGAACTTTATCAATATACCGAGATAAATATTACAAATATTCAACAGAATATGAAAAAATTAATAACGTGCACTTCATTTAAGAATTTCACTTGCAAAATTGTCACTTTACTTTTATATTGAAATGTTTCTTAATTTCAAATTTTGGCATCAATTTCCGACTTTCTATTTTCCTTTTTAAAAACCCATCTCTTGCAGAGACACCACACACGGCTAACGACGATTTAACAACTAAGTTCACCATTCTTTCAATGGCTTGTGTGAGTAGCATCAGTGTTCGTGAGAGTTCCATCACATCCTACAGTAGTGGTGTCTAAAGAACGGTTATTGTCACTATAAAACGCCACAATGCTATCCTTAATATTCTTTCCAGTACTAGAACATGGTGTTACATGTCTCAAATACTTCAATCCAGGCTCCTCAATAAAAGACACATGTTCTTTTATAACGGTTTTCCTGTAATATTTGCTCCCTCTCTTTTCTTGTACTATAGTTTTGTCTTTTCATCCGTCAAAAAAAGTCCTTTGTTGTAATTAGTATGCTTTCCTTATGGCCTTTTTCACAGGGTTTTTTTTTCGATTCTTTGACCTTTCTTTTATAATCTTCATTCTATCAATGGCTTTGCATTTGTCCTCTTCTCTAACGAGGCCAATATCCTGCAGAACTGCACTTGGAATTGCTTCAGCAGTCCTGTCAGAAATATCAGTTGCATCACACGCTGAAGCTGCAGAAGACAGTTTTATGCGCGTTTATGAGTTTGGTACAGCAATAGGATATGATGTTGAAGCCATGACATGTTTTACTTCTACTTCCATGTCTGTTTCGGAATAATTGTGCCTGTTATCTATCTCACCTATGACGCGCTTTCCATCTATTCGATCCATTGCCAGTGCTTTTGGTTCCTTATAATTTCTTTCTCTCTTCAATGCTTTAAGTTTTCTTTTTTCTTTCCATGCTAAATTTCTGGATGTTACGACATCAACTTCACCTATAGCCTTTTTCTGAATCGTTCTTTGGTTTTAAAAATTCTGGTTTTAATTTCGGAACTTTTTTTCTTTCTCACATTTACAAATCGCAAAATCTAGACATTTGCAAGCAGCATATCTCTGCTATCGATTCCTGTCTGTTAGTGATGGAACGAAAGACAAACACCACAGTTACGTGTGTTTAAGTAAAAAAATAACCCAAAAGCTAGAAGGTGTCAAAAAATCATAGAAAGGAAGCATTTAAACCTGTTTGTGGCACTTCATAGAATTTTCTCATTGATTTCATATTTTTTTTTTCATTCAACTACAGTTGTTAAACGTACTTTTATATCGTTATCAGAAATTTCTAATTAAAAAAACTTTATTTAAAATTTGTATTTAAAAATATACCAAAAATATTACAAAAGGATTAAACTTCAACCTGTTTGCGGCACCTCAAACACTTAGATTGCTGTGATATTTTACACAGTTTATTATATCAGTCAAAGGCAACTTTCTATAGCTATTAGATATTTTAATTCAAAATTTTATTATTTCGTTCCACCCTACTGTACACCAGTTACACTTAAAATAGTACCCGAATTTCATGGCGTAGAATATAAATTGAAGTTTACACGCTTTCGGACATCAACCAGATGGCTTTTTCAAGGAAGATAGACAGCTAACTGCAAACTGGATAATAGAACACTTCAACAATCTAAACGTGGTGACTTGACTAGACAACAAATGAACAGGCGCAAATGCGATCAGTCATTCGAAGAAACGAGGTCACGTTGGTGGGCACGCGGTACCGTGGTAGAAAACACAGCATTAGTCGAAGAATTGTTTCCAAATGCGTGGCAACTCTAGAGAGACGCTATCATTGCAAGCCTCGCTGCAGGTCAAGATATCCAAGGTTTCTCGAATGGCAGTAGATGTAGTTGTGGAGTATGAAGCTAATTTCTTTATATCATTCCACATATGATGAGCGGACTTGAACTTGACCTCTCTTGATAAGGCAGTGATTATTTTACCATCTTTTGTATCCCTTTTATGTTTATTTATTCTAATTCCAAACGAAAGTTTGGTCGTTCCGATGTAGTAACTCCTGGAGCCTTCCGGATATTGTAGAGAGGGCTTGTGAATATTTCTCTTAAGCATCGTATATAAAGACCTGCCTCATTGAGAAGAGGGGGCTTGTGAATATTTCTCTTAAGCATCGTATATAAAGATGCCGGAAACTTTATGCCGACACCGAAGCTCATCCTCATGAACGCATTTTTAGTTGAATGGAAACGTTTGGTATCTAGGGAATAGAGACCAGGTAGCAAAGTTGAGGTATAGAAAAATTGAAACGACAAATTTGCAGCGATACATTCCGACCGTGTAGCTAAGTTGGGGTTGCAACTTACTCCGAGTTGAGTGGGCGCAGGTTCGATCCCCGTCATGGACAAATTTGTGTTTTCACAAAGTAGGCTATAAAAAAATGAGTTGCTGATATATAGCAGAGTGTCTCCAGTAAGGAACGTGAGGAAATTTCTGCTTTATGTGTTGTTTTAAGGGCTATTTACTGTTCGATCAAGATTTTACTGTATCTTTATGAAAGCTTTCAAATTACAAAATAATAAATAAAGTAAAATAAAAGCGCTTACTGCTGGTTGATATCAGTATCGTTCTGTTGTTGCAGAACAGGAAAACGCGTGTCACAAAAGTTATTTGAGTATTCTTTAAAAACGAAAACAAGATAAATTCCTCTTATTCTCTTGTTTCGTTGTTTTACTCAATTACCAAAACGACTTTTATGGAATAGATACAATCCCTTCTCTGAGCTTTAAGACAAGAATACTTTCTTATCTTTTAATTTAGCCTTCTGATGTTTTCTAATCACCAGCCTAGCGTTTATGTACTCGGGATCTGTTGCGGGTTCGTGCCCTACGGCCGAACATCAAATTCGCTTTAAACAGAGGTCATCGCTCTTTCCACGTTTATAAAGGAGTCACGGAAAAATTCTCATTAGCCGCCACCGGTAATCGAAACCAGGGTCTTCCAGTTACGCGCCGGATATGCTGCCACTGCACCACAGCGGCCTCGAATTCCTCCAGACTCTCACACACTAAGTGCCAAGCCAATTTGGCAGGTTGCTTCTTGGAGCCCCGCACAATGCTGGAGATTCAACAAAAATGGTAAGCAGCAACTGAACAAATAATCTTTGGTGAATCCCCAGCATTTCTGCGGGACTCCAAGAAGCAACCTGCCAAATTGGCTTGGCACTTAGTGTGTGAGAGTCTGGAGGAATTCGAGGCCGCTGTGGTGCAGTGGCAGCATATCCGGCGCGTAACTGGAAGACCCTGGTTTCGATTCCCGGTGGCGGCCAATAAGAATTTTTCCGTGGCTCACTTCTAAATGTGGAAAGAGCGATGACCTCTGTTTGATGATTCCTGGTCTACGTAAAATGTCTGTATTAATCATCCAATTCGCTGTTCCATACCGTTTTGTGAATGTAACGTGAAAACGTGGATGAATCCCTGAGGTTATATCTGGACATATTAAGTTGTTTATGGTGGTTGTCCCTTGAAACTTGATGAACACGGCTGCGGGAAAGCATTTCTTCGCAGTTCAGGTTCCCCTGACTGTTAGTCCCCATGACTGTGCGCAGCCTATTGTGATGAAGCACCTACTTTCTTACATGGGCATGGAACCTGTCTAACATACAACATTTTGCAGGTGGTGGTATTGGAACTCACGTCACCTACTGTGGAACGACTGTGCTCCCAATTGATCTATCCCGGCTGGTATGTCGCTGCAATATGGCCGATTTGACTAGTGTGACACTGCAATAATACGTCTTCTCATCATGTAGTACATCTTCTCATCATGTAGTACGTCTTCTCATCATGTAGTACGTCTTCTCCTCCTGTAGTACGTCTTCTCCTCATGTAATACGTCTTCTCATCATGTAGTACAACTTTTCCTCATGTAGTACGTCTTTTCCTCATGTAGTACGTCTTCTCATCATGTAGTACATCTTCTCATCATGTAGTACGTCTTCTCATCATTCAGTACGTCTTCTCATCATGTAGTACGTCTTCTCATCATGTAGTACGTCTTCTCATCATGTAGTACGTCTTCTCATCATGTAGTACGTCTTCTCATCATGTAGTACGTCTTCTCATCATGTAGTACCTGCCTTCTACATCGTCGTACGTGGGTCACGGAACTGCTTTCATGACTGCCGCGGGAACGTTTTAGGATCGATCGCAGGCAGGCACGAACACTCGAACCACTAAAAATCAGACGTACGTCGGATAGGCACATTGAACTCTCGGATTGAGAGCAATATCTCTTCCGGTGATAAATAAGGGCGTTTGCCTTTCCCTTTCTACCTGGCTTCCGTGTGATTTTCCTGTCGGGTATCATAGCCCAGATCCCCTTAAGACCTGTTTAAGATCTGAGGTAAGGCACTCCATTCCTAAATTTCACTACATAAATATCTCTCACGTAGTACGTTACATCATTCCCCTTTCAGACAAGGTAGGATGATGTACTACGCCATGTCATGTGGCACGAAATTCCAGTTTTTGTGTGAGCCGTCATCAATGTTCGAAAGATCTGCTGAATTGTACAGTAGACGGTGGAATTTTATTAATTCCGTATGTGGTGTGGAAGAATCATCCTATAGTTTGTAAACCTCACGGCCAAGTGATTCATTTTAGTTCTGGCACAAATATACACTTAAGAACAATTGAATTAGACATAGTTGTCTAGTAACGTGTCAACTTTTCGCCCTGATGACGGAGGCGATTCGTCTCGGCATGGACTCGACAAAACACCGGAAGCGTTGGGAAGCCATACGGATCCACGACCCCTGAACAAGTTCCCACAGTTCACGAAGATTTGATGGAGGGGAGTCAGAGCTTCGAACATCTCTCTCGATGGCATCCCAGATGTGCTCGATGGGATTGAGGTCAGGTGACCTAGCTGGCTAAGGAAGAGAGGTCACGTCGGTGGAGTGTTCATCCAACCATTCTGGTACAATTCGGGAGCGATGGTACGGTGCATTGTCTTGTTGCAGGATGAGGTCCCTAGTGGGATGTTGAAGACGCACAAACGGGATCAAATGGTCGTCCAGGATATTCTGGTAACGTTGACGTGTTAGGAACGATGTCACACGTACAAGGGGTCCCATTTCAGTCCACGTAAACAGTCTCCAGACAAGAATGCCAACCCCACCAGTTTGAACAGTACCCTGCTGGCAAGATGGATCCATTACATCACGTGGTTTCCGCCGTACTCGTGTCCTGCCATCCGCATGTACCAACGTGCTCGACTCATCAGTCCAGGAAACATTTTTCGACATGTGTAGGGTCAGTGGCGATGTTCACGCGCCCATGTTATTCTTAGCACCCTGTGATGTGCGGTCAGCAGCGGTACCCTCGTGGGACGATGGATTCTGTACCCCATAGCGAGGAGATGGTTCTGGATGGTGTGGCTGCTTACACGTTTTTGTGCACCAGCGTTAAATTGCCGAGTGATTTCTTGCACTGTGGCCCGTCTATCCGCTGTTACAATGCGAGCTAGCCGACGATGACCCCGCTCATCCACACGCTGTTGTCCGCAGCAGTTAGCACTTACAGGGATGGTTTTACCGGATTCGATGTACTCACGGTGCACCCGTGACACAGTAGCTCGTGAAAATCATAGTGTCTGCATGACTTCCGAGATGGAGTGACCCATTCGTCGGGCCCCGACAATTTGCCCACGATCAAATGCGTTTAGATCAATTCGTCTTACCCATACTGCGTCCGACTTTTACTGATTCCTGTCGCATCGCTCCTTATATTGTCGGATCGCTGCATACGTCATTTCGTTTCCGTGTACAGGGCAGCCCACAGCGCCACATTTGCATAACGCCAGCTGTCACTAATTCAATTGTTCTTCAGTGTAGAGTATAACGTGAACATTCAAGTCATCCTGCTGATCATCAGTCAAGTAACTAATATGCCGTCGCTACACGATACCAATGCAAGTACATAACTGTACATAATTTTATATCCATTTTAAATCATAAAACTTATGTACGAGATCTTTCGGAATACCATGTACTCCATTCTCAGGTGCTAGATTCAACAGAATGAGTCCAAACCAAGTCCAAATTGTAACAGACGATGACGTAACCAACGTAAATATGCGTGTTTACGTTGGGGTTTTCGTATTTATGTAAATATGCGTATTTATATTCAGATTCATCTTCTGGAGAAATAATATCATCATCATCATCATTATCAATCCACTGCTGGATGAAGGTCTCCCAAAATTTCTTCCACAATTGTCTGTCTTGGGCCGGTCTCCTCCATGTCAGTCCAGCATACTTTCGAATTTCATCCATCCATCTGCCATAGGGTCTTCTTCTAGGTCTTTTTCTTTCCCTCGGAATCCAGTCTAAAATTTCGGTTATCCATCGGTGGTCCGTTCTTCTGGCAACATGTCCAGCCCATTGCTATTTCAGTGATTTCACTCTGGTCATGATGTCGTCTACTCCTGTCAATTTCGTTATCCACAATTTATTCTTCTTATCTTTCCTGGTTACACCAAGCATGCATTTCTCCATGTTTCCTTGAGTTGTATGCAATCTTTGTGTGTCTTTTTTAGTTAAGGTCCATGTCTCTGCTCCATACGTAAACACTGGAAGGATGCATTGATTAAACACTTTTCTTTTGAGACATAATGGCATACAGCTATTAAAAATTGTACTGTTTCTTCCAAAAGTTCTCCATCCAAGTTTTACACGCAGGTTAATTTCTTCATCAATGTGACCCTCAGTTGATATCTGCTGCCCAACATAAATGTAAGAATCGGCTGTCTCAAGCGTTTCTCAATCAATCGATAAATCTTCGTTTCTTGTAAAAGCATTCTGCATCACTTTTGTCTTCCGAAAGTTCATTTTTAATTCCACTTCTTTACTGTTGTCAACAAGTTCTTGGATCATAGGAGGAATAATATATGCATATATATATATATATATATATATGTACTATCGATAAAAACATACCACTATAAACCACAATTTTAAAAAACAAACAAACCAGAACGAGTACATGGATCCCATGGGGATACCTGATATTTAACAGAAAATCCCTTCTCCCATGCGTACGTAGTTATTATCAAGACACAGTGTTTGAATAAATCGCCAGTCTTCATACTTCATATTCATTAACTCGTTGAACTCCTGAAAGAGCTCTTCACATAGTTTATGTAAGTCCTCAATGCCAATGCCAGTAAACAGGCTTTGGAAGTCATAGGTATCTATTTTTGTTATAGAATCCCTTTGAAGTGTATGTATAAATTTTAAGACCGGCTTGTTGCTGTTAATAATCTAGGACTCGATACATTTATAAGATTATTTTTAATTTTCATTTAAATAGTGCACTAGCCTGGCTGCAATAACAATTCCTTGCCGAAGTTATGAAGCGGAAAGCAACAGGAGATTTGTGAAATTTTGGGAGTGCGTATACAAAAGGGAAGCTCAAATTATAAGTTTTTATTTTTAATCTCTTGTGCAAAGCTGTTATTTTTTTCATGATCTCCATACTGCCTTGAGCAACCTGTGAATAAGTTTCACTATCTGCAAGTTCAGTCCATAATATGTTGAAATAGAATCTTTTACAAATAAAGGCTATGTTATTCTTCGCTTTACCAATAGGTACCATGGTGAATCGCTCCCTAAGTTCTTGAATTTGTTTTGAAAAACTTCTGTGTGGCTTGTCTTGATGTAAGTACTGGAATTTAGAGATTCGTGTCTTGATAAGCTCCAGGGTTTTGCATATCCATTCAAAGAATGCAGGGTATGTTACCTGAAACATAGATGATATATGCATGGCAAATTTTATCAAATCTGTTCTTATGCCAATCATAAGTTGTTCCCAAGTATGGTTTCTTTGAGTTCTGAAATTAGCACCTCTTGCTATTAGTGAACGTAATCCTTTGTCCTGTACAATATCTATGTTATCAGTTACTATATGACCGTGATATTCATCAATAAAAGCTGCTAGGACATTTTCTTCACAGTGGCAAGGTAGAGTTGTTGATGATTTAGAATTTTTCTTTAAACTTGCCATTTCCTTATAGTTGAATAGCCTTCTTTTTAATGAAGGACCATATTTATAGCTCGTAACAATGCGTACTCCATTAACAAGAAAGCAGCCGTCAGCTTCTCGGAATATGTTATTAAAGCCAACTTTGTCAAACATCCTGTGCATGAACTGCACTGTGCAGTACTCCCTTTTAAAATTACTACAATTCTTTATGTTGTCTCCACTCAACTTGAACTGTAATAGATCTTCAATAAAATCTCTTTTATGCTGATCAGGGTATTTATAGATTTCATGAAAACTTCTAAGCGCTCTTGTTTTTCTTCTGTTTAGACCAAATATTTTCTGCTTGCAGTAAGGTACAATTTTGTCATTATTTCCATCTATGACATCTAGAAACTTCTGGAAATCAACAAATCTCTGTCTCTGCAATCATTTATTTCTACAGCCTCTGTTCTTTCTATTGCCCGCTGTAGTAAACGGTTTAAATTTGAAGTTTTGATAAACTAGATTTTCTTTAATGCTGATATAATTCGAAAGGTTTTTTACCATTAAAAATTTCATTTAACCCGTACAGGTATATCGTCTCTAATTGAAGCATAAATAAATTTTTCAATTCTAGGCGCTGTTCAAGATTTTCTTCTTGGGCCAAAATTTTGACAAAAATGTTATCAAACCATTAGGATGAATACCGTCTTCACACGATTTTAATTATCTTACAATATGAAATATATATACAATTAAAATACTCTAAAACACACTAGCACTTTCAGGGCGACAGTCGCCCCATCATCAAGTGTTATCGGATCTCCCACACCGTTCAGTATAAATATCTGTTGCTGTAATGATAATTGCCCTTGGGATCTACCTGATATTTGGAAACGTCTTTTGTCTACAAGTATTGGGCAATCCTCAGAATTAACTTCCTTTTTTTATACTTTAATACTTAATATTACAGTTATAATCATTTTTTCGATTTGTGATGTGGTGTTGCTCTGATCGTGGTTTTACCGCCGGGACAGATGGCGCGTATATCGCAAGATTCTGTTACGTCGATTGCTGTTATGGCGCACTACAGATATTTATACTGAACGGTTTAGGAGATCCGATCACACCTTATGATGGAGCGACTGTCGCTCTGAAAGTGCTAGTGTGTTTTAGAGTATTTTAATTGTATATATATTTCATATTTTAAGATCATTAAAATCGTGTGAAGACGGTATTCAGCCTAATTTTTCAAGTGCACGAATGTTTTTTCTGCCTTTAATGTTATCAAAACTATAACTCTGAAAGTGTGTTAGCTCTGCATCTTTCTTCTTAAAAAATCTGATGTCGGACCTGTGCCCATTTATTCAAATATTTAGCGGTCCGGCCGTTTGTCCAATATAACGTAACCAGCTTTTTCTGCGAATAATTTGATATATCAAATTAGTGGTCTTACAGAAGTTGGTCGTAGAACCTCCTTTTTGGCCGACATTATCAGGGTGCATTATCTTACAAAGTTTGCAACGCAAGACAGAACAAACATCAAACTTTGTTCCCTAGTACATATATTTAAGTTATGTTCACTACAAGCGGCTATCCCCTGAGATTTGGCGCTATTTTTTTGCATTTCAGTAGTTTTATTGTTTTTATATATTTTTTCTGTGTTTTCTGAAATTGAAGAAACAAGAACGTTTGGAGACCGTAATTTATTCTACGTCACCTGTCCCTGTGCCTTAGACATGTGGCGTGGGAACAGTAGCAAATTTTTAGGTACGACTACCCGTTCCCTAGAATCGTCCGTGGGCCTGGTTTTCGCACGAGCCGGCATAGATTTGTAGTAGTCCTGGTATCCATAAAGTGAAACGAAGGGGAAAGACATACATGTACAATTCAAATCTCATAATGCACTGAAAAATCTTGCAAATAAAAATGAAATTAAAAACCAAAATATCCAAAAATGCGCAAACTGCAGCAAATTTGAGAAATGGTAAGTATACTAATAAAAATGATGCAAGTTGAATTAGTTATGGTACAATGTACAAACGTAGAATTCGCACAGAAGCGCTAAAGCAGCAATCCGGAACGAAACACCTCATACTATCGATAAAAACATAACACTATAAACCACAATTAAAAAAAAATCAGAAACTCAAAAAAAAAAAAAAGAAAATATTAATGCAAAGAGACTCAAAAAAGCATTATAACCAAAAACAAACCTCT
Organism: Macrothele yani; assembly: GCA_039090855.1. Taxonomy (NCBI): domain Eukaryota; kingdom Metazoa; phylum Arthropoda; class Arachnida; order Araneae; family Macrothelidae; genus Macrothele; species Macrothele yani. Next base: position 45,285,310 of record CM076995.1, read on the forward strand.
CAAGCCGATCTCATCAGGGGAACACCGCCTCATGGATCATGACATTTCGAAACTCAGCAAAAGCTGGAATAACCTAAGACCCGCTGAGGTGCTCCCGAGGTCATGGGAAACAACAGATAAAGACCAATAATCTTATGTACAAAGACCATTTGACAGAAAGCGAAAGAACCCGATCAGGTGTTCCAATCGTGACAATATGAAAATAGGTGTAAGCTGTGTAAGAAACCTATAAAGTAGATTAGTAAATAATTAGCCACAAGCAGCCCACCAAGTGGCATTTAGCAACCTAAGTTATTAAATTTGTAGGGCTTATATTTATAATGTCAGAAAAGTGTAATTGTTGACGAGGTTCGAAGAAATTCTTGGCTCTGGAATCAGCAAGTAGCTGCTTGAATAATCAGCTTCTGTGTTCTTCACGGAAGTTTTGGAACCAACGGCGAAATGTGCTTTCGTCTACAGCTTCCTCACCATACACCTCACAAATGGTACGGCAGGCTTCAGCTGCAAACTTGGTGCCATTTTATAGCCTACTTGTTCAAGCATTTTCTCCATCACACGTGCCATCTGTTATTGCACTTGTTACTTAAATGTCTTATGTGGAATTTGCATTATGAGAAACTGGTTGAACTTTGCTCTCACCCAATACATGTAATGGAAAATGCGCCATTTTCATGAAATATAGGAAAGATACCTAGAGTTTATCGTAAAAACAACGTCGAGATTAAAAATCATAAATGTGTTGCCCTTCAAGTGGCAAGCATTTTTGTTTTGTACGAAGCGCTTATTTCCTTTTATATAACATAACATAATACTATGTTCAAGTTTGGATAAACTTATTAGAAATTTTCTAGGTGATTGATTCTAAGGTTTGCAGTTTTTCCTGAGGAAAGTTTCGTTGTGTGGAATACCTCGTGATTAAAGGTTTAAAAGCATTTTTCATGAAGCACCTCCTGTTTCTCTAAGCTTGTTTTTTTTTCGGTTCAACAGATGAAAACACCGCCGAGAAGAATTTGCAAGTAAAGACGCCGAAACGCTGAGTTAAGATTTAATTATGGCGCCCTTCGCATAAACATGATGTTGATGATTATTACATAATAAGGCGGAGACAGGAGTAAATGAAAAAGAAGTCAGACTTGTAAAAAAGAACGCGGAGTTGCAAGTCCTAGTGTTCTCGCGGGATGAAATCTTAATGCACGTTTAATTAGAAATCTCCTAGCAGTGAAGAGAGCTGCACGCACGGATAACCATCAAGGCTGCCAAGTAATTATAATGACGGTAAGTTGTTGTAAAAATCTATCTTACGTATTTTGGATGAGAATGCCGGACAAACAACGGCCCGTTACTGCGTCTTATGTTTTGCGTTTCTTTTTCAAAACCGGAAAGGGAATTAAGTAGCACAGCATCCACCATTTGACGAAGGAGAAAGTTTAACCACTTCATTACGTACTTCTTGTATAATTTCCTAACCTGATACCTTCTCCCAGCATACTTTAAGCTTCTGAAACTTAAAACTATGTAAAAGTAAGTACTGATATGAACACAAAAAAGATATTTTGGGAAAACTTAGAAAAATTAATATGCATATCTTCGTGAGAGATTAAGTTCTTGTACTCTATGTTGCAGCTAAGAATGAAAAGATAAAAAAAAGTACTCGCATTCTTTGCTTAAAAGATGAAATTAATTAGAATGCCTTGAAATATAATTTCTTTTGAATTGACCAAACGCAGTATGTACTTTAACATGCCTTGTAACGTACCAGGAGATGTGACGTACCTGCCAGAAGGATGCACACGACATAAAGGCAGATAGGAATCAGAAAAAAATGTCTGCGTAGCTCAGTTGGTAGAGCAACTTGTTCCGGAATAAGCGGCCTCGGGTTCGAATCCTGGCGCGGATAAAAATGACGGAGAAATTCACTTCGTTATAATGGCGCTCGAACTATCCGGATGACCCGACCGTTCACAATCTCGCAATGGTGTGATGTTATTTCCACACCGCGAGATAGGAAAAATAAGAGCAGCTCTTCGAAAAAAAAATAAGGGGGAGATGATGTAACGTACCAGGAGATGTGACGTACCTGCCAGAAGGATGCACACGACATAAAGGCAGATAGGAATCAGAATAAAATGTCCGCGTAGCTCAATTGGTAGAGCAACTTATTCCGGAATGAGGGGACCCGGGTTCGAATCCTGGCGCGGATAAAAATGACGGAGAAATTCACTTCGTTATAGCCTATAATATAACACTCTGTTTGTAAATCAAGTTCATTTTGGTGTTATACTTATCAGCCGAACTGCATAACTGGCGTTGTCTGGTTCTAAGGCAAACGCACGCTATATTTTTGGCAAGAGTTTAATAGATAGGTAAAACTAAATATATATATACAGTGAAGCTACATTTCTTAGCTATATTTTAACGTAAGGACCGAGAGGCTAGAAATATTTATCCCAGCGTGGTACCAGTTTTAGTATACTTTGTTCATAAACGTCCGTTTTCTGGACAACCGATTTGACTTCGTCAGCCGAATCGAAACGTTGGATGCCCAGGAATCATTTCAAGTGACCAAATAGGTGAAAATCCGAAGGAGCTAGGTCCGGAAGGTACGGTGGGTGTTGGAGCCTCTCCAAGCAGCCAAATTGCGCGATTTTCTGCCCCTTCTGGTCGTCTGTCACGTTCATGGACACCCCATCGCGCACTGACCTTGCAAAATTGCAATATATAATGCACAATATCGTACGCTATACCGTACGAAATGTTGAACTTTTATGCCAATGTGCGAAGATGGATCCGCCAGTCACTCAGAATTGCCTGTTCAATGCCTCTCACAGTGGCAGGTGGTGACGCTGTCACAGGTCAACCGGAATTTTCGAATCTGTAAGGTTGCCCTGGTCCTCTGAAAGAAACTGCGGTCCAGGCAATCACCACCGTTTACTTCGACCATTTCTTTGTGAATTTCCATCGAGGTTGTCAGTTTAACTCACAAAAATCAGACTACACTGCCTTGCTCTTCATTCATATACGAGGTTAACAACCGCGACGGCTTTGTGCCTTAGTTCACACTGTCTTCCACCTCGGTGACACCTGATCCAGCCAAATCCGGTTTGTAGCGAGATATTCAAACTCATTGTCAGCCAAACTGCAACCTGCAAAGAGAAAAAATTGTTGTGCGTTACTTTTGAATGCTCCCTTGTAAAATCGAACTATTTTAAACCTACAAAATTTGTTTGACATGTTTTTCATGAGGGTGGTGGTATTAAAAGAGTGAATGGCAATTGTGTCAATTCTTAAAAAACATAGATATGTAGGAGATCTATATTGTTTTAACTCATATTTCTCTTTACATCGAATGGATTAAACAATTTTGTGAAATCATGCAATGCATTGATTATTATACGCTTTCCAACATACCAGAAATCATTACCCAAGTTACGAGGATAATGGCTGTGGAATTAATCTGGATCCTGTGCCCTGACCTTTGACCCCATTTCGTCCATTTTCAATAGGGTTCAACCTACGGACGAACCCTATTGAAAATGGACGAAACACATACTAAAATGTCATCGAAATCGAACCATCTTTACGCGAGTTATCCACATAATAAAATGTCATCGGAATCGAACCATCTTTACGCGAGTTATCGTACGTACTAAAATGTCATCGAAATCGAACCATCTTTACGCGAGCTAGCGTACGTACTAAAATGTCATCGAAATCGAACCATCTTTACGCGAGCTAGCGTACGTACTAAAATGTCATCGAAATCGAACCATCTTCACGCGTTATCGTACGGACAGGCAGACAGACAGACAGACAGATGGACGAAGCTGGAGCATATACGCTTATCCAACATACGGTTGTAAAGCGTAAAAAATCGTTTTTATATGCTTAAGAATCCTTTCAAACAGTATTTTTTCAATGGCGTCATCCCTTGACGTGCCGTCACCATTAGTGTTCTTATACTGTGGCGTTATATCAAACCTGCCAATTATTTTTAAGCAACCCAAATTTTATTAATTATGATTCGTCGAAAATAATAATTAGCATGCATTTGAAAACATGTTAACTATATAAAAAAAAGAGAGCAGTTTTATGTTTTGCACACAGTGCGCACTGTAGTTCGGAGTGTCCGTTTTGATCTCGAAAGTTTCTAGTACGCATTAAAAGCGAAAATTTACTTTACATAGTAGAAAGACAAAACTAATATTTCAAATATAAGGCAATGAATAAAAAATCATGCAATGTTACAATTATTATGTTACAATTAAGAGCACTAAACTAAATTGTTTTATATACTGTACCTTAGTTTCTTTTAAAAATTCAGAAAATCGTCTATTTTCATTTGTGTTTTAGATTTCAATATTTTCATTACGGTATTCGCAAATGTCAGTCTTCTGCTTTATGGTAAATACTGTTCCTTCCAGCTTTTCTATTCCAAACTGCAAACAACATCAGCAGAAAATAAACTGTTTTTTCGCTTCTGATATCGATGCTAGTAAACAGTTGCCGACTGATTTGCAGAGCCCAGAACATAAACTAAAGACAGCAAGCATCATGTGGGGTAAGAGATTGAAAAAGGTATAGGCTCATTTATCATCTTAATTATCAGTTAGTAGAGCATAAGGAATGCAAGAACTTCTCTTCCGGCAAAGAGGACAGGGCAGGCGTAAGAAAATAACACCCCAACTCACAAGACAGCCGTTTGAGTCAAAGGTAACCAGGCCCATCGCAGGCACTCTTGACTGATGCTTCTCTTTGCGCACATGGAGGACATGGTTAAGGTGTAAATGATTATGAGTTATACATTAAGTCGTAATAAATAAAAATCGATTAATCCCCCCAAAATCGCAAAAAAATCTGCCCGTAATGATATTCCAGATCAAATCCCGAGACTCTTTTGACTGCTGTGCTACTCTGCGAAAGTGGGAGCAGTCCAAATGAACTGCCTAATTGTGGCATGCTTTCGGAAGGAGAAACTGTTTTCTGCCCCAGGCAAACGTCTGCCATTTTCTCAGCCAAATGGTCGCCACAATTGAATCATGATTCGAAAAAACGGGAAGGCAATTCACACACATCTTGCACGTGGGGGTACACCAAGTATCTTTTGTGTTAGAAGAGGCATGTTGGTGCAGTAATATATATTGGCGGTTGGCAGATGCCATGGGTGTGGCGGTATATCAAGGGATGCTTTATGTAGAGCACGTTTGTTCAGACACAACGGGGACACTATGAAAGGGTGGCGCTAAATCGTTGAAGGTTGACTGTATTACTGCAGCTACCTGCCGTTTCCAACACAAAACATGCTTGATATACCGCCACTTGTAAGCTGTGTTTGAATTGCCTTCCCTTGTTTTAGAGAGGGAGTGGGGATGAATCAATTGCGGCGAATATTTGGGCAGAGAAAATGGTAGACGTTGTCTGAAGTAGGAATCAGCTGCTCTTCTCGATAACATGCCACAATAAGGGAGTCCATCTGGACTACTCCCGCTTTCGTAAAGTGGCGCAGGAGTCAAAAGAAGAGGAATAAGTCACAGAGCTGTATCAGTTTGGGATGTCATTGCAGCTTGGATTTTTTGCGATTTGGGAAAGGGGTTAACCTATTTCTCTTTATAAGGACTTAATGAGTGTCTCACGACCCCATAACCATTTCCTCCATTTGGGTACAGAGAAACATCAGCGACAAGTGCCTGTCGCCCCTGTGACGCAGTGGTCTAAGCGATGGGTTCAGATTATTCGCCCGGAAAGGGGTCCAGGTTCGAATACCGTGAGGCATGGATGTTGTGTTAGTCTTAAAGTACTGACTCTCTCCCTTCCCTGGAACCAGTGACCCTAAATTAGGGACGGGTGACTGCTTATAACCCATTGAGTTGCTCACGGTATGCGTTAAACCTCCAACCAAAAAAGTTGCCTTCGGGGGCTTGGTTACCTTTGATTCAAGCGGCTGTCTTGTTTGTTGGAGTGTTGTCTGCTTTTACCGACTTGGAACTACTCAACGAATTTTAAACCAATTCTATACCAGGTCACAATTCACTTATGTCCAAAGAACTTCGAGTTGAAAACGTTTCCATGCCGCCCCGGTGGCGCAGTGGTCTAAGCGATGGCCTCTGATTATTCGTCCGAACGGGGTCCGGGTTCGAATCCCGGTGAGGCATGGATGTTGTGTTTGTCTTACGGCACTGGCTCTCTCCCTTCCCTGGAACCAGTGACCCTAAATTAGGGACGGGCGACTGCTTATAGCCCATTGAGTTGCTCACGGTGGTCGTTAAACTTTCAATAAAAAAAAAACGTTCCCAACCACGAAATTCCTCTTAGATCAGCAGCTATTGCTCAGTCCACAAGAAGTGGTCAAGGATTCGTGAGGTGTATGTGAAAGACCAAGTGTCAAAATATGAAGTACTTTTGTTTCTAAAAAGACAATTAAATGTAATTCAAAATGCCATTCTAGCCTTCCTTGTTGCAACAAGTAGCTCAGTGCTAGTCTTTTCTCTTGTTCTTTCAGTAAGAAAGTCGTATATTTTAATAGAGGCTTTTTCGTGATTCTAGTTTCATACTTTGCCTAAAAAACTCACGCATAATATATATTTCCTGGACATTCCCTAAAATGCCTGTTCTTTACACATTGCTGGTAATATCCCCAATAAGAAGTAGTCGCACAAACTGCGGTCCGGAAAATAAGTGGCTGATCCACTCCGGTGTTATAGTTTTTGCGATAGTCCAAAGCAATGTTCATGGAGTAGCATAAATGCTGGTGACGTACAATGCGGACGTACACTGTCTTGCATTAAAAAGTGATCTTGCTGGTGTCACCACCAGGGTAATCCTGCAAACATGGAATGAAAGTCGTTTCCAACACTGTCCAACATTAATCGGGTGTTAGACTTTCATTGATGAAAATATACCCGAAGATTACACATCGTGACAAGGCACACCACACTGCCACACGCTGTGGGTGAAGGGTTGCAGCAATAGCAAGATGTGGGTTTCTGGAACCCCAAAACTGCAAATTATATTTGTTGGCAAAGCCTGCGTGGTGAAAATGTACCTCACCCGGAAACTAGATCAGCCCTGTGTCGATGTTTCGTATCTAAATTCTGCTGAGCATTCTCTCGGCAAATGCCAGACTTGCACCCGTACTCCTGGCTGTTGTGTCTGGATATTGTATGGGAACAGATGCTGCTCTGTTGTGAGAATGCGTTTAACACTGCTGCATGTCAGCATTTACAACTGTTGCGCAGCCCGTCGGATACATTTTTCGGGCTTTTGTGGAATGTATCTCGCACCCTTTCAACGTTGTTATCCGTCCTTGATGTGAAAGACCTGCCACTTCTGGTCCGATTGTCCAACTCCGACTCTGTTATGTGAAATTTGATGTTCCTTGTTGTGTGCTTGTCTGGTCCGGCTTTGATGCGGAATATATATTCTGGAATGTTTTCCTCACCTTTTCCGGACTCTCCGATGACTGATAATGCTCATAGTGAAGATACAGATGCTCTGCGGTATACGTTGCCATTTTCTCGACTCCTGGAAAGAAACAGAAGCACTGGTGTATCATAAATTCCAATTATCTCCGAGTACAATATTAAAATTTCTTTACATTCTCTGCAGCCGTTGTGGAGTTATCTCCGCTTACATTTGGTATATTTTGGGTCACCCTGTGTATGTACATACGAGTGTTTGTAATAATCGTTTAAATGATCATACAGCACAGTTCTCAACAGCAGTTAGCATGCACACAAATTCTGCAGCATTATCTTGAAGTATTTTTTTCCATAATGCAATTGTTTTTAATCTCAAACCTAAGTATATAATGGTCTATTGTGGGGTTTTTAGTCTTTCTTGTTTATATCGTACGTGTAAAGTCAGTATTTACTCCTCCTCCTGCCGCCAAAACAGCTTTTACACGTTGAGGTGTAAACTCTACACCATTTCTAAAGGTGCCTTCTGGTATCTGGGACTAAAATGTTACCAGCAGATCCTTTAACTCTTGTAAGTTACGTACGTAGTGGAGCCGTGACAGATCGGATTTGTTGTTATAACACTAACCACAAATTCTTGATTGGATTGATGTCTGGCAAATTTGGTTTCCAGGGCAACACCTGTAAGTCTTCCTCATATTCCCAAACCTTTTTCAAGCAGTCCGGGGAGTGTGGGCATGGTACATTATCCTGCTGAAGGAGTTTGCATGTATTCAGAGTTAGCATGGAGTTAGCATGCACAGATATTCCCCTATGGTAGTAGGGATAATGTACCATGCCACACTTCCCCGTATGTCCCAAAAGATACCAAGGAGTGTGGCATGGTACATTATCCCTACTACCATAGGGAAATACCGTTGCTAATAAAGGATGTACCTGGTCTGCAATAATGTTCAGGTAGGTGGCAGACATCACAGTTGCATACACATGAGTTACAGGACACAGGGTTTTCTAGAAGAGCTCTACCCAAAGCATTAGAGCTCTTTCGCCAGCTAGGTTTCGTAAAAACAGTGCATTTGCCAACACTTCTTCAGGCAAACGACGCACACGTACCCTGCAGCCGACGTAGTGCAACAAGAAACAGCATTCATCAGACTAGATGGATTTTTCTAATTTTTAAAGGTCCAGTTTTGATGTCCATGTGGCTATTTTAGGTGCTTTCGACGGGGAACCGTGGTTAGGATGAACACACGGAGCCCCATTTTCAGAAGGGTTAGATACACTGTGTGTTGTGACACATTACCTTCATCAGCAGCATTCACATTCCCGGTGAGTAGTGTAACAGTAACTTTTCTGACGACTTGTACCAAACGGTATAGCGTGTAACGTACCAGGAGATGTGACGTACCTGCCAGAAGGACGCACACGACATAAAAGCAGATAGGAATCAGAATAAAACGTCCGCGTAGCTCAATTGGTAGAGTGACTTATTCCGGAGTGAGGGATCCGGGTTCGATTCCTGGCGTGGACAGAAATGACGGAGAAATTTACTTCGTTATAATGGCGCCCGAACTATCCGGATGACCCGACCGTTCAACAAAATCTCGCATTGGCGTGATGTTATTTCCACACCGCGAGATAGCAAAAATAAGAGAATCCCTTCTCCAGCACTTCGAAAAAAAATAAGGGGGAGATGATGTAGCGTACCAGGAGATCTGACGTACCTGCCAGAAGGACGCACACGACATAAAGGCAGATAGGAATCAGAATAAAACGTCCGCGTAGCTCAATTGGTAGAGTGACTTATTCCGGAGTAAGGGATCCGGGTTCGAATCCTGGCGTGGACAGAAATGACGGAGAAATTTACTTCGTTATAAGCGTTCTCTCATCTTTATCATGATTGAACCGTGGTGGATCCACATCCCACCAACGGTGCGTCATTTTCCCTCCTCGGATTACATGTTGAACGTCTTACCATGGCCGGTCATGAGCATCCCACAAAAACAAAATCCAGTCGTCTCGAAAATTCAAATTCCCTCACCTAGTTGTCTGGCCATTACAGTTTGTTAAAACTCGTTTAAGTCCGCTTCCTTTCCAACTTGAAGAAGAAGAATAACACTGATTAACAGATCTCAATATTAAGTGTTATTTATACAGTTATATGACATTTATACATGGCGTTGTTTACTTGCAGTAGCTTTGATTTGCATAAAAACGCGCTGGTCATAATGTTTTGGCACTTCGGTTGCAAAACATACTGACATCTCTTAATTTTTTAGATGTCTCTCTTGTCCAGAAAATGAAGACATACATATCATCACCTTTGTCTGTTACCGATTTTGTGGATACTGTTCTGAATCATTTCAGGATGATCAACGATTTGTGAAAATTTCAATGTTTAGTGTTTCAGCAACCCATGTTAATAATTGTTTGCCCTAGCCTTGTTTAGGGAAATATTTAGGCATTAGAAGTAAGAAACAAAAACATCATACCAATTGCCATGACACGGCACCGCGTGCATCTTTCGGGGAACAGGATTCTCGGCTATAGATATTATTCACAATGAAAAGTTCAGCAGTTCTCCATTGTTAAAAGTCTTCCCCGTTTTAAATCCCTAGTTTAAAGTCTAAATATTTCACTGTAAATATTTTCAGCCTTCGAAAATTTGCTTTCATACAACCTCCCTCCACCTTAAAAAAATCAGCAGCCCCAATAAAAAATGTCTGATACCAGGCAAATCAACACTCTTCCCATTTTCTGGTATTTTACTGTTGTATCCCATTTCAGGACACACAAATGTTGAATTCTGCAATGATTCGCCTCGTTGTGGCCAGCATGTTCTCTAACATGATATTCGCTACTCTTCTCTGATCCGTTTGGTTCACCAGCCGTTATTGTCCACAGAATCGCCGACTGATGGACGTTTTTCGAATGTAGACGTTTCACTGTAACGTATCGGTTATGTTTCAAAGTTATGTAACCTTTGCGGACATTTTGGAGTAACTGTAAGGTTTCTGAAACATTACTGTTACATTGCGCAACGTATTTGAAAAGTCTCAATGTTTCAGGGGTACGTACTTGTAACATATACGAAATATTCTGTGCTGTGTGGGTATGAATAGTGCTAGCACTATTCACACCCAATATTGTACCTTTTAATGGATATTTTTATTGATGTAATATTCACATAACCCTTGCTAGGGGTGTGCGTTGAAATCCCAGGAGAGTTGCCGTTTTGGACATGCTGGAATTGCTACGTCTCGTCCCACCTATCACGCCACGTCTGTAATAGGTCATATAAATCCTTTCACGTATTTCAATACTCTGTCAAACGCTATCTGCTGCTCGACGAGATAGTACACCTGATTTAACCACATGCTGCTTCTAACGTGATGACTGACGTGTTGAAGTGAGGCACTTATTTGACTAGAGCCAGTGTACTTAATAAACTGCCGTATCAGTTTATATATGAATTTAGTATACACAAACTCATTACACACTCTAATATTCTGTTAGGAAATCATGCAATACATAAATGCGACAAATATATACTAACATAAGCATGAAAAATCACATTTCTAACATTTGTAACTGTTCTTAGCAAGGAAGTCAGTTAATTAAGAACTTTTCACAAGTACTTCAGTTGTCTTTCAGTTTCCATAACAAGGCCGAATACTTCTGGCTGATAGCAATACTGAATTTAATACAAACTGTACAAACTTATTTGCAACTTGGAGCGCTTTATCATCTCCTCTTACACTCTTGGTGTAACGGCTTCTTCCATACTCCTTTTCAAACAAAACGCTTTCGATGTTGTCATCAGATGCTTCGTTTACGTTTCCGTCCTGTACTAGAACATCACGAAAGCATGTGAATCTTTTTCTGTTCCGAAAATTTTGATCTCATTTCTTGAGAAACAGCACAGAATACGTCATCGAAATCTTGGAATGGAATTTCAGTAGAATGCTAGCTTCATTTTCACTTAGAACTTTGAACCCTACACGATGGAACCATTTAGAATTGTTTTGCTGATGAAACGTCATTATTCGCATTTTTTAATCCATCGAATTGCACCAAGAAAGTTAACTGTTTTCGCACATGAATTTCCATTATAATCTGCAACTTCTTTTCCGTTTTTCGGAGGTATGATGTCTCTCTCTCCCTCTCTGTCTCTCTCTCTCTCTCTCTCTCTCTCTCTCTCTCTCTCTCTCTCTCTCTCTCTTTCTCACTTTCTCTCTATCTCTCTCTGTCTCGCTTCATCTCTATCTCTCTTTGGCTCTCTGTCTCACTTTCTCTCTCTCTCTTTCGATTTCTCTTTATCTCTCTCTGTCTCGCTTTCTTTCTATCTCTCTCTGGCTCGCTTTCTCTCTCTTTCTCTCTCTATCCCTCTGTCTCTGTCTCTCTTCCAACCTATTTCTCTCTCTCCCTCTCTCTCCCTCCCTATCTCTCTCTCTCGCTTTCTCTATCTCTCTGTCTCTCTCTCTTTCTCTCTCCTTCGCTTTCTCTCTATCTCTCTCTCTCTCTCTCTCTCTCTTTCTCTCTCTTTCGCTTTCTCTCTCTCACTTTCTCTCTCTCTGTCTATCTGTCTCCCTGTTTCTCTTATCTCTCTTTCTCTCTCTCTCTCGCTCTCTCTCTCCCTCCCTCATTCGTTGGGTAGTGCAATCTTTACAGTCTCCTTAATTTCTATTTCCATGAGTAATGTACACATGCATAAATCTCTGTGGGTTGCAAATATGTTATTGACATACGTATATCTATGCTGTATAAATCAAGATGTGTATGATCATACTTTTTCCCTAAATAAAGTACTTTGCGTATCAAATATACACTGAAGTGCCAAAAAATCCCCCCAAAATACTGGGATACCTCTGAATACCGCATTGGTCCTTCTCGCGATCGGATAACGGAAGCAATGCCACGACGCAAGGACTTAACGAGCTTGCTGTAGTACTGTGGAGACAATGGACATCATGCTTCCTAAAGAGTGTCTCACAATTCTGCAATAATAATCGCCCGGTGGAGGATTCTTGGCATTGACGGCACGTTGGACAGCATCCCAAAGGTGTTCCATGGCATTTAAATCCATTCAGAAAATGCAGGGACCAAGTCCGGATGCCAAACTCAGTCAGTGCAAGGTCCGTCCACCCATAATCGGGCGATTGTGGACATGTGCCGTGGCGCATTGTCGTGTTGAAAGAGATCGCACCTGTGAGAGTGGTTGCGTGTTATAAACTGGCGCGAAGTAGCGCCAAAGATGGTTTCTTAGCCACCAGCGGTCAGTAGACGTAGGAGGAGACCTGATGTGAGCTAGCTGAAAACAGTCCACACCATAACAAAGCTACGGCTGGTCTGCATTGTCTTTTGTAAGCATACAGGAACCATTTGCCTACGACTGGCTTGCATTGTCCTTTGTAGGCATGCAGGAACCATTTACCTACGGCTGGCCTGCATTGTCCTTTGTAGGCATGCAGGAACCATTTGCCTACGGCTGTCCTACATTGTCCTTTGTAGGCATGCAGGAACCATTTGCCTACGACTCGCCTGCATTGTCCTTTGTAGGCATGCAGGAACCATTTGCTTACAGTTAGCCTGCATTGTTCTTTGCAGGCCTGCCGGAACCATTCGCCGCCTGGGGTTGTCGCCACACCAGGAAACTTCTATCCGACCGAAACAGTTGGTACCACGATTCTTAGGACCAGGCTACACGTTTCCAGTCACCTCGCGTGTGTCCAATTGCGGTGTGTCCGAGTCCAGGCGGAGAGCACAGCCTTGTATCGTCGGGTCAACGATGACACGCCGGTGGGCCGTTGGCTCCGGAATGCCACAGAACACAGAGAACGTTACAGTGTCCAAACGTTGGAGCTCCTACTGCTACAGCATTGAATTGCGCTGTGATTTGTGGCAATGTCGCACGCCGGGAGGATGTTATGATGCGGACCAGACGTCGCTGTATACTATCGTCCAAGGCTTTTCTGCGGCCACACCAATCTCGCACCCTGAACGTTTTCCTTGAGTTTGTGTAGTCCAGGTACACCCCTGAAATTGTTGACTTTGCAAATCCAAATTTCGTGGTAAATTCCCAAATGGAGAGACCCATCTCCCAGGGGCCGACTATCATAACACGTTCAAAATCGCTTAAATCCTGATAAGCTGCCATCTGAACTGCGAATGCTACTACTTAAGCTTGGGGAGATATCTGCGAGTCACATCATTGTGACTACCAGTTAATATCCACAGTAACCGCCGTGTGCAGCACGGACAGAGGCTAGACGGACTGGGGATGACGATATAAGGTGCTGGAAGGTGTTCACAACACGAATGTGGAGCCATACTGACTGCAGTGCATCTCACAGCTACTAGAAAGTGCGTGGTGGAGCATCCATAGAGCGAACAACACGATCGAGATTTTCCCACACATGGTCAATGGGGTTTAAGTCTGGGGACTTAGAGAGACAGAGAAGTACCTTGAAGTCTTCATCGTGCTCTTCTAACCACTCTCGGACATTTCTAGCTGTGTGACACGCCGCATTGTCGTGGTGGTAGATCCCATCCGCTCCAAGGAAGACAATGAGCATGTATGTGTTTACGTGGTCTGCCAGGATGGATTCATAACGTATTCGCGCCATAGTGCCTTCCACAGGTATGAGTGGCCCCAGATAATGCCACGAAAACATTCCCCAGACAATAACGCTGCCCTCACCAGCTTGTGGTCTTCCAGCAGTGGTTGAAGAGCGTTTGTTCTCCAATGTTTCTCGGTTATACGCCAACGCCCATCCGTTCGATGAAGCAGAAAACGGGAGTCATAAGAGAAGGCAATCATTTGCCAATCAGCGGATGTCCAATTCCGATACTACCGTGCAAATGATAGCCTTTTCTGCACATGCACCTTCGTTAGCATAGGTGCAGTGACCATCCGTCTGCATCGGAGCCCCATACGCTGCAGGGTTCACTGAACTGTCGTTTTAGACACACTTCCGGTAGCCCCTGGCTGACTCGGCCAGTGGGTTGCTCCACTGTAACGCTTCGATCTGCCCTCACTCACCTTCGCAGCCGACGTTCACCTATCACATCAATTGCACGTGGAACTCCGCAGTTGTCACGTCGCTTATTCGCAAGAATGTCGTTTCTCCAATAATGACACACTTTAACCACAGCAGCACGCGAACAGTTCACAAACTGTGCTGTTTAAGAAATACTGCCACCCTTGGCCTGAAAGCCAATCATCATCCCTTTTTGCAAATCTGATAAATCACTCCTTTTATCCATGACAGCAACGAGTGATATGTTTTCAGAAAATGTCTGCAGCACACCTTATGTACCCTCCAAGCCAGCTCACGACACGTACCTTCTTTCATTGACTAGGCGCTGTTGGCATCAAAAATAGGAGGTGGTCACAATAATGGGACTCGACTGTGCATATGACGTCTGCGGACGATATCTTTTACCACATTGGTGTGGTGGCATGTAATGGAAATGTTAGCGCCCTTCCAAGTTTTTTGGCACCTCAGTGTATTATTCACTCTGATTTACTCTGGATGGGATTACTCTATATCGGTGACATGTAATATCTTAACGTTAATAGGATATTTCGGAATATGCTATCGCTGAACTTCTCTGTGTGCTATGAGACTTTTCTGATGAACTGAAAATTTAGAATGATAAATGAATTTCTGCGCAATTGGAGAAGAAAAGATATCCCGTTCACAAAGAATTGCAGCAAACGCATTTTAAACTAAAACGAAACAAGTAGAAACTGGTAGGCTAAGCGTATTTTTGGCAAGGCACATTTTGCAAAATAGACTGATGAAGAAATAATTTGACTGCGACAAATTTTCGGAAAACTACAAAATGTTCAAAATGCAAGAGAATATAAGTTAAAAAGAGTTCGTAAACTACAGACTTCTTTTCTCGCTTCGTAACTTTAGGTATCGATTAATGGGTACTGCCAATATAAGGAAATACACATGCCAATACAAGGAATATCAAAGTTTTCATTATAAAACAACACTTAATTTTTCATTTCATTTAAAATTTATTAAATACACTACTGCTTTTGAAAATTGCAAAATCATGCTGCTAGTAGGTTGAAATTTACAGGATATTTACAACCGGTTGAGACATGCAAACAATTAAAATATCAGCGAAAATGGGCTGAGGTTTCAGAACAGTTTCCCCTGAGGTGTACGGTTTGGGTATGAAGAAATTAAAACATCTAACGGGATGTTTTAATCTGTGAACAGCCGACATTGACTCGAGAGGGTGTTTCTTGTATATCACTATGCCCGTTGCCCAGGAAGTTCGAATTATGAACAACTGACGCGAGGAAGAATTGTTGCGATGAGAGAAGCAGGATTTTCTTACTGCGAAATTGCCACTCTTGCAGGACTAAACGCAAGTACAGGGACGCGAACGTTGTGTGATTGGACAGATGAGCCTACGGCGCACATAAATCCGGTAAAAAGACCACAAAATTGCATGACTGCACGGGGTGATAGATACCTCCATATGGCAGTGATCTAGCGCACAGTGTCATAGACCAGGCTTTTTCCTCCAGCACAGCTCGGAGCACTGTCAAAGTTCAGGCTTTGTCCCACAGCACAGTTCGGAGCACTGTCACAGCTCCGGATATGCCCTCCAGCACAGTTCAGAGCACTGTCACAGTTCAGGATTTGTCCTCCAGCACAGTTCGGAGCACTGTCACAGATCAGGCTTTGTCCTCCAGCACAGTTCGGATCACTGTCACCGTTCAGGACTTGTTCTACATCACAGTTCGGAGCACTGTCACAGATCAGGCTTTGTCTTCCAGCACAGTTTGGAGCACAGTTACAGTTCAAGCTTTATCCTCCAGCACTGTTACAGTTCACGCTTTGTCCTCCAGCACAGTTCGGATCACTGTCACAGTTCAGGATTTGCCTCCATCACAGTTCGGAGCACTGTCACAGATCAGGCTTTGTCCTCCATCACAGTTCGGAGCATAGTTACAGTTCAAGCTTTATCCTCCAGCACTCTTATAGTTCATGCTTTGTCCTGCAGCACAGTTCGGATCACTGTCGCAGTTCAGGATTTGTCCTCCATCACAGTTCGGAGCACTGTCACAGATCAGGCTTTGTCCTCCAGCACAGTTTGGAGCACATTTACAGTTCAAGCTTTATCTTCCAGCACTGTTACAGTTCATGTTTTGTCCTCCAGCACAGTTCGGAGCACTGTCACAGGTCAGGATTTTGTCCTCCAGCACATTTCGGAGCACAGTTACAGTTCAAGCTTTATCCTCCAGCACTCTTATAGTTCATGCTTTGTCCTGCAGCACAGTTCGGATCACTGTCGCAGTTCAGGATTTGTCCTCCATCACAGTTCGGAGCACTGTCACAGATCAGGCTTTGTCCTCCAGCACAGTTTGGAGCACATTTACAGTTCAAGCTTCATCTTCCAGCACATTTACAGTTCAAGCTTCATCTTCCAGCACTGTTACAGTTCATGCTTTGTCCTCCAGCACAGTTCGGAGCACTGCCACAGGTCAGGCTTTGTCCTCCAGCACAGTTCGGAGCACTGCCACAGGTCAGGCTTTGTCCTCCAGCACAGTTCGGAGCACAGTTACAGTTCAAGTTTTATCCTCCAGCACTGTAAAAGTTCATGCTTTGTCCTTCAGCACAGTTCGGAGCACCGTCAGAGTTCAGGATTTGTCCTTCAGCACAGTTCGGAGCATTGTTGCAGATGAGGCTTTGTCCTCCAGTACAACTCTACGTCGCCTGTATAACAGGGGACTGTTTTCTAGCAGCCCATTGCTGTGTATTCTTTTGACCCTCAACCACAG
Organism: Macrothele yani; assembly: GCA_039090855.1. Classification (NCBI taxonomy): domain Eukaryota; kingdom Metazoa; phylum Arthropoda; class Arachnida; order Araneae; family Macrothelidae; genus Macrothele; species Macrothele yani. Next base: position 45,302,533 of record CM076995.1, read on the forward strand.
GCGCCTCAGGCTGCAATTTGGTCTCGAATACAGAAACTGGTGTGTTTTCTGACGAGTCACGATTCAACTTTATGCACTATAATGGCCGCATATAGGTTCGAAGACATCGTGCTGAACGGCACCTAACATCGTGGTGAATTTTGCAGTGCTATACCGGCCCAACGCCAAACTCATGCATTCGGGTGCCATTTGGTTCAATTCGCGTTCTCTCCTGATACGAATTCAGCGAACCCCTCAACAGCCAGCGTTACATCACAGATGTTTCAGAGGCATAGATGATACCCTTCCTTCAGATTTGTCCTGGCGCTATATTTCATCAGGACAATGCTTGGTCACGTGTGGCCCGGAATGTTCAAGTCATCTTCCACGAACGGCAGATACCGCTTCTTTCCTGGCCCGCACGTTTGCCGGATATGTCCTGGATGGAAAATATCTGAAACAGGGTAACTAAGCAACTGGCCTGTCAAACGCCTCCGCCAGTCACCTCAAGTGAACTCTGATCTCGTATAGTCCTGGGGAATAGCCTGACATGCTATTCCCCAGGACGATGTCAGAAACTTCTCCCTTTCAATGCCACGCCGTATTGAGGTTGTTATTGTAGATCCAGGTGACTTCACACGACACTAAGCTTTGAAGTGCTAAAGTCTTATGAAGCTCAACAAATGTAATCAGTTATCTCCTGCAATATGAGGAAGCTGTGGTATGAATTAAATTTGAATAGAGATGCGTTTTTGGTGTTACTATTTTCACAAGCAGTAGTGTATTAAAACTGGATTTCATTCTTCAGCAACCGATCGAGACACGAAACAAAATTTAAACAAAGTAAACTCTCGGACAATAAAATTTTACACACCTAAAATAAAACATGCAACAACCGCGAAACTTTGCAAATAAGAAGAGTGCGTGTTAATATGCAAATGATCTACGTTTGGTGCAAGTGAGCAATACCGCACACTCTGTGGTGGCGCTGCAAAGACGGACCAGCAGCCTTATAAACTGGCGTGTATTCAATGCCCCATGAAAGCGAAGAGCACCGGCCGACGCAAGCAAGTGTACCAAGTAGACGCCAGATACTTCGATTTACGCAACTTACGGATTTTGCGAGAGGTCGGATCTTCGAGCTGAGAACCACAGGGTGGTCGGGCGCTGTATAGCCCACCACGTGGATCGTTATGACTATACCGTTCGATTGTGTTGAAAGCAGTGGACACGTGACGGCACTGCCACACTGCAAAATGGCTTCGGACGGACCAGGAGGATCACCGGTAGAGAAGATCGACGGATCGTGCGCCAGGCAAGAATGGATCCCACGAGAACCCGGTCCTCTATAAAGGCAGAGGTAGCGGCTCTTGAGTACCAAAGAACCATTTCCCGACGCCTCGTGGAAATTAATTTTCCATCCCAGCGCCCCTTACGTGTGCTGCCATTGACATCGGAACATCGCCTGCTCTGTTTGCAGTGATGCCAGGCCAGAGCTACGTGGAACGCCACAGACTAACGACGTGTGGTGTTTAGCGATGAGTGTCGCTTCCATTTGGGGGCAGATGATCATCGTGTCAGGGTGTCAATGTCCCAGGGTCAACGGCACAATCCCAACCTCACTATCGAGCGCCACACCTTCCGCACTGCAGGCATTATGGTCAGGGGAGCCATTGTTTACGTTAGCTGATCAGCTCTAGGAGTGGTACGTGGATCATTGACTGGCCAGTGGTATGTGGAGGAGATACTACGGCCCCATGTGCTCCCATTCCTGGCAGGGATTCCAGGTGCGATATACCAGCAGGATAATGCCCACCCGCACATGGCGCGGGTTACCCAGGACTGCCTACGTCATGTGAAGACACTGCCATGGCCTGCCCACTCCCTGGTCACGTCCCATATCGAGCATGTGTGGGACCAGTTGAAACGCCAGCTGCCGCACTATCCGGGATTTGGAGCACACCGTCCTAAACGTGTGGGCCAGTCTGCCGCAGGACAACACCAGTCGTCTGTTCGCCTACATAATGGACCGTATTACAGCATGTATCTACGCACTAGGCGGTGCGACTCGCTATTGAAGATGACCGGACTGCGTTCCACAGATCCCTCTGTAATTGTTCTGCAGCTCTGTTTTTGCCATCATTTGTATCATTCATCGGTATCATGACGTCCACAAAATTTGAGTTCAATCCGATGATTCCTTCTTGGTGCGCAAATGTTATTGTCCGTGAGTGTACTTTTACGCACCTCCTGATCTTGGCTAATTGGGTTCTCTAGTATAGTCAAATTGGTAACACAATTTTCAGCACCTCTTTTGTAAGTTTTCGTAGATTTTCCGTAAAGGAAAATTGCGTTTTCCCCCATATTTCTGCTTCTGAAACTCTGGTTTGAAAAATTCTTTCTGTATCGGATACAGCTCCTGATCAGAAATATTTTGCTCCTGATGAGAAATATTTTGCGTATATCTAATATCTGGTGAATAATATTTTGGCCACCAGGGCCAAAATATTATATAAGAGTTAATTCATGTTTCTAATGCATTTTCAAAAATTTCAGCTTCTTAAAACTACATTATAAGAATTCTTTCGTCGACCCATATCGCTCACATCGAAACCCCGTTCGAAAAAAACTTTTTCCTTAAAATAATGCATGGTTTTTCCGCCAGGGGGCGTAGATGCATAGCATATTTTTGTCCAGAGCTCTGCTTCTAGAAGTCCGATCTGAAAAATTATTTGTTGCAGAATACTTCCTGTGCGAAATGTTTCTTATATGATTTCAAATTTTTCTTAATGCACAATTCTGCCACCAGGTTCCGTTATCCGTTTACAGCAGTATCTTCGGGACTAAAAACCTAACTTATTTTTCGATCAGATACTTCTACTAACTAAGCAAACCCTGTGTGCATATTTTTTCCCACAATAATGTACAATTTCGCCGCTAGGAGGCGCAAACTCTTAGTCTGTTTTTCTTAATATATCTGCTTCTACATGTCCGCTTTAAAACATTATTTCAACACCGGATGCCATTTACTTTGAAGAACACTTTAAGCTAGTATATGTGGAATTTTGAAGTTCACATTTCTGACGGTAGGTGGTGTTTCTGTGCTTCAGTTTGCAGCTGTATTGCTGTTTCTAAAAACAGCATTATGAAATTTCTATTTCACTGTATCCCTTCGCTACAACAGAAATGTGGAGCACTACCCTCTTTAAATAATGTAAATATTTCCGGCGGGGCGGTGCGTAATGATCGAAACCTTTTTTTTTTTTTTTTCGCTATCTCTGCTTCTGTAAAACCTAATTGAAAAGTCATTTTTCCTTAACGTAGCTATTTGCATTCAGAACACTTTTCGCCTATTTTCATTTTTTCCTATATGCAAAATTCTTCCGTCAGCATGATCATCATCATCATCATCATCAACCATTATCAATCCACTGCTGGACGAAGGTCTCCCCAAGTTTCCTCCACAACGGTCTGTCTTGTGCCAGTCTCCTCCATGTCACTCCCGCATACTTTCGAATTTCATCCACCCATCTCCCATGTGGTCTTCTTCTGGGTCTTTTCCTGTCCCTTGGAATCCAATCTAAAATTTCGGCTGTCCATCGATGGTCTGTCCTTCTGGCAGTATGTCCAGCCCATTGCCATTTCAGGGATTTAACTCTGATCATGATGTCTTCCACTCTTGTCATTTTTCGGATCCACGTGTTCCTCTTCTTATCTCTCCTGGTTACACCAAGCATGCACCTCTCCATGCTGCTTTGAGTTGTCTGTAGCCTTTGTATGTCTCTTTTAGCTAAGGTCCACGTCTCTGCACCATACGTAAGCACTGGAAGGATGCATTGATCAAACACTTTTCTTTTAAGACATAATGGCATATTGCTCTTGAAAATTATGCTGTTTCTTCCAAAAGCTCTCCAGGCAAGTTTTGTACGCCGATTAATTTCTTCACCAATGTGACCCTCACTTGATATCTGCTGTCCAAGATAAACGTACGTGTCTGTTATCTCCAGCTTTTCTCCATCAATTGATAAATCTTCATTTCTTGTAAAAGCATTGAACATCACTTTTGTCTTCTGAAAGTTCATTTTTAATCCCACTTCTTTACTCTTGTCAGCAAGTTCCTGGATCATACTCTGTAGCTCTGATGGGGTAGTTGCAAAAATGACTATGTCATCAGCAAAACGAAGGTGGGTTAGATAATCTCCATTAATCTTTATCCCTTTGTTTTCCCAGTTCAGTGATTGAAAGACATTTTCCAATGTGGCATTAAAGAGCTTCGGAGATATGGTGTCACCTTGTCTCACTCCTTTTCCAATTTTTATGTGTGTTGTATTTTCAAACAGCCGAATCTTTGCACTTGCATTTTCATAGATGTTATTAATAATATTAATGTATGCATCTTCAATACCGCAGGATTTCAGAGCCATTGCAACTGCTGATGGTTTCACCGAATCAAAGGCTTTTTCATAATCGATAAAAGCCATGCACAATGGAAGTTCATATTCCCTCGCTCTTTCAATTAGTTCTCTCAGTACGTGGATATGATCTATTGTGCTGTAGCCACTCCTGAATCCAGCTTGTTCTCTCGGTTGAGCCATGTCCAGTGTCACCTTCAAGCGGTGTGAAAGAACTTTAGTGAAGATTTTATAAACCACTGATAGGAGGCTGATAGGTCTGTAGTTCCTGAGATCCTCAATGTCACCTTTTTTATGTAGCAAGATCATTGTAGCGTTGTTCCAATCCTCAGGAATTTTCCCTTCATTAAGGCATCGAGTGAAAATTTGGGCGAGTACTGTTTCGATTTCTCCACTTGCTTCTTGTATGATGTCTACAGTAATTCCATCTTCTCCTGGAGCTTTTCCCCGCTTCATGTTCTTGATTGCATGTGCAACTTCTGCTGGAAGGACTGGAAGAACTCTGGTACTGGTACCTTTCATGATGTCTGGAGTACATGTATCATCCCTTTCATATAATTTGGAGTAGAAATCTTTCACTCTTGTCATAATTTCGCCTCTATTTCTTGTTACAGAACCATCTTCTTTTCTCAGTGCCATAATCTGTTTTTTCCCCTTACTGAGATGTCCCTTTGCTATCTTTAGGCTTTGGTTGTTTTCAATTGCTTTCCTTACCAGTTCGCAGTTGAATTTCCTTACGTCTTCAGTGATACTTTTTCGTACTGTCTTGCATAGCTCTATATATTCCACTTTGGAAGTCACATCTTCTTTAGTTGTCCTCATCACTCTTCTTTTTGCATCAACATTTTGGTTTTTCCTGATAATTTGTTCACATGCAATTTGTTCTTAGACCCAGCTAATTTTGTTGCTGTTTCCATAAGAGCTTTGGTTACTTTTCTGTTAACTTCAGAAATATCCACTTCTTCCGATGTTAGGTCTTCTAAAGCAGAGAATCTGTTCTTCAGTTCCAATTTGAAGGTATTATGGTGTTTTTTAAGGTTGGTTATGTCAATACATTTTGTTTGTCTTATGAGCTTGCTACGTTCGAGTTTAGTGTTGAGGTGCATCTTACATCTCACCAATCTATGGTCACTGCCTGTGTTGAACTTGTTTAGCACACTGCAGTCTTCTATGACGAATTTTTTGTTACACATAATAAAATCAATTTCACTTGTCGTCCCATTTGGATGTCTCCATGTCCATTTCCTGTGTGGCTTTTTCTTGAAAAAGGAGTTCAAGATGAAAAACCCTTCTGCCTCTGCAAACTCTACGAGAGTATTTCCACGCTGGTTTCTGTTGCCGTGACTGAATTTACCTACTGAAGTTTCATTCTGTTGCCGTTGCCCTATTTTTGCATTGAAATCTCCCATAATTATCTTCAAGTGCTGTTTACCTTTATTATTTAGATCACGAATTTCCTCATAAAATTCTTCAATTTCTTCTTCAGCATGACTTGTGGTGGGTGCATAAGTTTGAATAATCTGAGCCTGGTATCTTCTCGAGAGTTGGATAACGAGTCGTGCAGCTCTGTCAGAGGAACTTTCAACTTCTACAACTTTATCCTTCAGTTTCTTGTTTATTATAAATCCAACACCACTAGTTCTGCCAGTATCTGTCCCACGATAGTAGAAGAGATGTCCACTTTTCAGTTCGATGAGATCTTCTCCTTTTCTCCTTACCTCACTTAGCCCGACGATGTCCCACTTGATCCTTTGTAGTTCCTCTTCCAATTCAAGAAGCCTTGAATCAGAAGATAGGGAGCGTCCGTTATACGTCGCCAAGGTCAGCATCAGATGGCAGCCTAGTCCGGTCCTCCGGGGATTCTTAGCACCCTCTGCCTTCATGTCGCACTGGCCGCTGCCTTGGCCAGGTACATTCCAGCTGCCGGAGACTGAGGGCCAAGATTTAAGTTGTGGAGTCATTTTGGAGAGGTTTGGCCATAACTCACCACGCTGGCCAAGCGGGTTGGTGAGTGTGGGATAGCATTTCCTCTAATCCCGATGGTATAGTTATACCGCTATTGGCGGTCGTCAGAGCCCCTTTAGTGGGAACAGGATGTACCACGAGAAGGCGGGGTTGATATTTGTCAAGGAGAGGCTGTGATGTTACGCATCACTTGACCTTACATCCCTCCGTCAGCATACGTAGATTTATATCACGTTTCGTGTTTTATGTTACGTCTTCCAAGGGTTCGATTTGAAAATCTCCTTTTTTTGATACCTTCCTTGTGCTGTGAGAATCTTTTAGTGCGCGATTTGTTGATTTTCGTAACATGCTTTTTAGTCTCAGGTGGAACTAAGTAGATGTTTCTATTTGTGGATGTTTTTATCTATTATAAAAACCGGTTGATCCTATTCCTAACCGGTTCCGTCGACTTTGAATAGCTCAGATAGATTTAATTATCATCAGAACGGACTCAAAAGACGTGCTCATTACATCCGAAAAATTGATGTCATATTTCTTGTTTGGATTTCAGACTCCGACGAGCTGTGTATAGCGAGATTTCGCACATTGTAAAGATAATCTTAGCGAATTGAAGAGCCAATTTGAAGCTACCCAAGTTTGTCTCTCTATATTTTTTTTGAAGCTGTTTCGCTCTCAGCAGTCGGGACCGAACAACCGTTAAATTAGTACACATTCCTCTCCCTACAGCTTAAGTACAAGGAAGCTAAAAACACTAAATTGAAATCATCGTGCGTTTCGCTTCCAAAGCTCTTTTGCTTTCAATCTTCAAAAACCATCAAATTTAGCTGAATAACGTAATCATCTTCATTTCGACTTTATGCTCATTTATCTGCAATTTAATGCTTTTATTTATGAAACCTTAAAAGACATATCTCTGGAATATATTTAAGAAATTGTATCTCTTAATGGAGAATTGAGGGTAAGATAGTGCTAAGAGATTAAAGATTTAAAAAATATATGATTTTTCGTAAGCTCTAAGCTCTTTACCCTTTCCGGCATTAAGGACTAATAGAATAACAAATAGAATTCTGAGAAGGAGACATCGAAAAGCCGAACTAAGATTTAATTACCGAGGAGGATAATATAAACACGATGTAGATTATTATTGCATAATAAGCCGGACTAAGACTGAAAGAAAAATAATTTCTATTAGAAAAAAAATGGCAAAGTTTCATATCCCCGAATTCGCTTGAGATGAAACCTTAATGCACGTTTAATTAGAAATTCGCTGGAAATGTGGAAAGACGTGCACTCAAGTATAACCGCAAGGTCTTCGAACTAATTAAGATGACGGTAAATTCTGGTAAAAATGCAGCTTACGCGCGTATTTCGATGAAGATCTCCAAGTGTTGGTTGCCTTGCTTCCGTCCCAAGTTTTTCAGTCCCCCTAACTTACGAAAGGAATTATCAGGAGAACCTGACACCTTCTACTGAAAACTACCTCGTGTACAGTATTGTGCTCTGCGTGAACACTCCGCGATAATACGAAACATGCAAAGTTTTTCAAATTTAACAATGCTATAGAAAATTGTTGATGGAGAGACTTAGCACGGAAAGTTGATGTTTTGAAGAAACCGAAGCTTGTAACACTAACTTTATCAAAGAGAATTGCGTTAATAGAGCAACATATTTTGGTACTGGATATCTGGGAATGTTAATGAATATCGTAAAAATGATTAAAGTTTCACCGTGTAATAAGCGATCTTTACAGGAATGCTAATTTTTATTTATTTTCTGAAGTCATTGAATGCCAAAATAATTTGTTTCTCTTTAACAAAACATGAATTTCCAATGTGGCAATAATTCTTTAATTTGAGAAAAATACATAATAAATTTGATGATTGGTCAAATATATATTTGAGAGTTACAATTAATACTTTGTTAATCTGCAATTCTTTTTCCAGAAATTGGAGATATTGTTCTTAAAGAAAAATGATCTGCTGTATCCTAATTAACTCTCATGAACCAAGATTTCCCTGTTGATATCATTCTAGTACACTGCGCATCTATCGCAAGCCTCACGCGAACTAATTTTTTTTCTAATAGCATTGTTCATTTTGATTCTCCGATGATTTTTTTAGACGGCTGTAAACAATATTCTAGACGTTTTGGTCTGTTTTAATTTTCCTTGTATGTGGATGTTCTAGAAATCTACTTGTGGATTTCTGAAAAGAACGAAATTTTCTTTTTTAGAAATAGTCTCGGTCTTTTCGGAAATTCACCACATAGTGTTAATTTCCTCTCACGTATTAGTCGCTATCATTATATACACTATATTGACAAAAGTCAGCGAACGGATCTGCTGCGTTGTTGAGACGCGTGGTACAGCTGCAAACGGTATAAAAACAAGTTTGCAGTTGATCGCGATCATATCGCACTGTGAGGCTGAGCGAAAATGTCGCGGCGGGAGGGAACTGACTTTCAGAAAGGAAAGATTGTTGGGTGCTATATCAGTAAGTTCTCCATAAAAGATACCGAGAGGCGTTTAAACAAATCAACTGTTTTAGATGTACTGAATAAATGAAAGACACGTGGCGTGCCTGAAGCAGCAAAACTTACCGGCAGATCGAAGAAAATCAGTGATAAAGGACGTCGAAGCCTCAGGAGGGTCGTTACAGCTAATCGACAGAGTACTGCACAAGACCTCGGTGTACAGGTGAGTAAAAATGCTGCAACCTCGGCATGTACATGTACCATTCGCAGAGAACTTAATTCCATACGTTACCGTGGTCGTGCGGCTGCTCATAAGCCTTTCATCTCCACTCGGAATGCTACTCGTCGTTTAGCATGGTGTAAAGAACATTTATCGTGGACCGTAGATCAATGGAAACGAGTCCTATGGACTGATGAATGAAGATACACATTTATCAGTCTGATGACCGTGTGTGAGTATGGTGGTAGCCGGGGGAACGCTATTTACCCCAGTGTGCTGTTCTTACGGTCAAGTTTGGAGCTGGCAGTGTACTCGTGTGGGGGTGTTTTTCGTGTATGGTCCCGGCCCATTGGTTATCGTGTACAAACCTGTTAACCAGCACGTCTACCTCGATATGCTAGACCATTATGTCCTGCCAACTCTGTGACAATACTATGGAACCGAGCCTGGTGGGTACCAGCAGGATAATGCACCGATCCATAACGTAAGGACGGTTACGGCGTGGTTTACCGATAATTCCGTATCGTGTGTGGACTGGCCAGCACAGAGCCCTGATTTTAATCGCATAGAGCACCTACGGGATGAATTAGAGCGCCACATAAAAAGTTTAGAACCAAGGCTTACTACTAAGCAAGAGTTAGCGGCAGCATTATGTACTGAATGGAAACGCATACCTATCGCTCTGTTCCAAAACCTCATAGAAAGCATGTCTCGAAGGGTCAGTGTATGCATTAAGGCCAAAGGTGGTTTCAAAATATCTTTATTCAAGGTAGAAATCAGGAGACGAACTAATAAGGACGTCTAAATACAAATAAAATACGATCAAAGATCGTTAAACTACTAAAACCTATATAAAAATATACAGCATAGTGCACAAGTTGAAAAATGGAGCAAAATTACAGCTCGTGATAAATGAACAGCGACAAGCATGTCTGGGCATTGAGGAAGGATTTTAACAAAAAAACTTATTGCTCATAAGTGCATTGCTGTGCGATCAACAAACCTGTTCAAGAAAATTGAGAGCTTCAGGAGACAACATTTCTCTTGAAAAAAAAAATACAATAAGACAGTAAGGTGTAACACATCATAGTTACAAGAATGTACAGTACAAAGCAATTGACAAACTGATCATAAGACAAATCAATGAAATGATGAATATCAGGAGAAGAACAAACTTGGAGTTCCTGGTGTAAATATAATATATTACCTGTTCGGCAATATTCAAAAACAATGTACAGATATACAGCACAGTGTCAACATGTTACAAATCAAAATCGGACCATATACAGAAATGTAACACTATTCTGTTGACCAGATAGAAAATGTAAGTATAATAAGAAAACACACGATGAATAAAGCTTTAACATATTCTCACTATCCATATGTAGTGATAGAAGAATGATAGTACCAAGCATCACCTCACACAAAAGAACAAAATAGGTAAAATGTTTTTCAAAATATATTACTCATGAGTACAACACCATGCAATTGACTAACTTGTGCAAAAATAAATACAGTAAGAATCATTAGTCAACATGTCTCTTGAAAGAAGGTACGATATGACAGTGAGTTTTAACACAACATATTTACAAGGATGTACAGTACTATGCAATTTAAAAAACTGATTATCAGACAAATCATTGGAATGTTTAATAACAGGAAATAACTAAACTTGGACATTCTGATGCAAATAAGATGGATTACTTGTTCCGCAATATTTTGAAAACTATGTACAATTATACAGCACAGTGCAAACATGTTCGGGAAACAAAATAGAACAAAATTACAAAAAACTACACTGCAGAAACAATATCTATGTTTATACAGCACTATGCTAATGACTAACTGCAATATTTATACTCAAAATGTAAACTAAAGACGAACTAACTTGAACGTCAATGTAGGAAAAAAAAATACAAGATGAGTGTCACAAAAAACAATTTGCTGTGTAAACACGTACAGCCCTTTATAAAAAAACCCATGCGGTAAATTTCCAAGCTGTGCAAAGATCTTGAAAACAGATTGTTGATATTTACATATGCATTTCTGATTCAAAAAGGTCAAATACCAAATCTGCCGACCGTCAGGTACAATGACGCTGGCGAGCTGGTAAACCATGAGGCAGCCGGTGACCAGGTGGCAAGGAACTGGCTCTCTCGACGCTGAGTAACTGCAACAGAATACTCTAGCCGAAGTCGAGATGTCAGACGGTCGCGGAAATGGCATAATAATGCCGCAGAAGCTTCATGCACAGTCAGAGGAGTAGTCAAATATCTGCAGCGTTGATGAAGCACGTAGATTACATGCTTCGCTAAAATAAAATAATAGGCACAGACTGATGGGAGCTTGACTGGGGGATAGTTCTGTAGCAGAAGAGTCCGATATGCATCAAATGTAAGATCTGCTGTAATGGAACATTGGGCGATAGTAAATGCCAAGTTCAGCATTGGGAGTAATATAACACAGTGTTGATAGACATGAGAGACATCAGCCTCCCGAGCACAGAAAGGGCAAAGAGGGGAATCGAGAAGAGACATTCGGAAAAGAACGGAGGGAACAGGAAGGCGGCGATGGAGGAAAAGCCAATGGGTATTAATTTCTAGAGGAGCAGAAAGAGGAGACAGGGCGGCTGACCACACCGTAGCAGTGGCAGCAGGGGGAACATCAGGAATGGGGAGAGGAGGAGAAGAATGGGACATAGAGAGGAACCGATAAAGAGCTGACACCGAGAGAGAAGAAATGGGATGAGCTGAGCCAGAAGAAAGCAAGAAAAGAGGAAATGGGAGAGAAGCAGAAGGAACAAAGGAAAGACCTGAGTGGGAAGCAAGATGAGGAAATTGAGAAATGATAGATGAAAGAATAGAGTCGTAGATGTCACGAGAGGAGGAGGAGAGGAGAAGAGAGGGAGGGAGGCTGGCGAAGGGTCGACAAGAAAGGTCAGGGTTAGTGAGATCTTTAACTGTTACCACACCTGCTCGGAGCCAGGTAGGATAGGCAAAGTACGGAAGATGAGAGGGGTGAATAATCGAAGAATAAAAGAGGGGTTCAGCAAGGAGCTCAGTTGTGGAATCAGGTGGAGAACGAGAGAGAGGGAGGGAACGAAGGAAAGTTAGAGCTTCACGGTAAACAGGGGGAAGTCGAATGAGGGTGAGGGGTCGGTGGTCCATGAGTAGTAAGGAGAGAAAAGAAAAGTTAGGGTTGCTCGGGGAGGCGATGACGTCCCTAGCTAAAACGGCATCTGGTACTGGCGACGTGAAGAGACGGAGAAAAGTAGTGATTCTGACGGCCTTGTAGTACTCCTGTGTATCAAGGAGTCCGATGCCGCCGTGATCCGGAGGGAGGCAAAGCTTTGTGACACTGACCCAGTGGTGGCAGGTCCAAATCAGAGAAGTAAGACATCGGGTAATTTCATGAAGGCGGAGTTGTAGAGACTTGACACCAAGCCAAGAGTGTGTGCACAAGGAAATCAGGTAAGTTCGAGAGAGGCGAGCTCTCTGGAAGAATGATGAGCAGAACTGGGCTCTCCTCCAGGAGGCAGTTGACCTGAGCAAGCGTGGGTGAATAGCATTCCACGTGTAGAGGGGGCAGCTTGCAAGGAACCAAGATGAACTCCAAGGAAGCGCTGTGAGATGGACGACCAGCTTGCTCCCCAAGGGGTGTCTACACGATGTGCCCATGAGCCGCACCATAAACCAGTGCTTTTAGATGAGTTGAGCACTGCACCGGAGCATGAGGCATAAGCTGCGAATAGACGTTGGAGACACGGAAACTGTGAGTCATGACGGATGCAGATGGTGACATCATCTGCGTATGCAACAGAGGTAGTGGCATGATGTCTTGTGCAGGCAGAGAGTGGCGGCAGAACTGCTTTAAAAGATTAGTGTACAGAGCGGAGGAAGGGTTCAATTGCGATTGCAAAGAGTTGTCCGGAGAGTGGGCAACCCTGCCGCACTCCCCGGCGGAAGGGAATAGGCGCTGTGAGAAAGGTGGGCAGCTTGACCTGGAGAACGGCGTCTTGATAGAGTGAGAAAAGAAAAGAGACGAAGGAAGGAGGAAAACCGAAGTGAAGGAGTGTAGCCGATAGATAGGAATGTGAGATATTATCAAAAGCGGATTGTTGGTCAAGAGAGAGAAGGGCGAGGGGTTCAGAGCGAGATCGGGCAAGATGGATTAGATCATTTAGTAGATGGATGTTATGAGAAAGTGAACGGCCGGGAACTGTGTAAGTTTGATTTGGGGAGAGAATGTGAGTGAGAATGGGGTTAAGGCGTTGGGAAAGAAGTTTAGTATAAAGTTTATAATCTAGATTTAAGAGTGAGATAGGGCGCCAATTCCCCAGGTCAAGGAGATCACCTTTCTTAGGGAATAGTACAACATATGCTACTGTGAATCGCCTCGGTAGAGGGGAGTGATTGAAAGCAGCAGAAAGTGCAGAAAAGAGAAATGGTAGAAGGAGAGGTAGAAAGGTTTTATAGAAGAGGAAAGTGAGGCCGTCCGGACCCGGTGCGGCCCTAGAGTTTAAAGAAGAAAACGTAGAGGATAGTTCAGAGAACGTGGGAGGAAGGAGGAGAGAAGAGGCAAGATGGGGAGGAACTTGTGGTAGGTTAGAAAGAAGTGATGCCAAAGCTGAAGAGGATGGCGGAGGAGATTCACAGAACTTCTCTGTATAGAACTTTCGGACCTGGGAACATAGAGTGAGTGGATCATCAGACACCTCTCCAGATGCGAGGCGAAGGTGCCGAAGTGAATTCGATGCTGTTCGTGTTTTTTCCATGGATCTAAGGAATTCGTAATTGGATGCGTCTGGCGATAGATGTTGTAGCCGGAGACGTCGTAGAGCTTGTTGAGCCAGAGGAAGGAGGATTGATCGCAGTTCTTCTTGATAGTGGCAGAAGAGAGGATCACTTAGGCTTAGGATGGAGAGCATGGAACGGACATGGTTGAGACGCATGTTTTGAAGCGTTTTTGCTTTAAAAGAAAGATTGCGAACGTGGAGAACGAGTTGCTGTTTAATGTCCAACCAAAAAGTCAGACCACAAGGAGCTGATTGAAGTTGAGGTCGTTTGTCCTCAAGGAAGGAGCGTACTGAAGTACAGAAGTCTGGATCTGTAAGAAGAGTGTCATCAAGAGTCCATGGACGAATTGTACGGGGTTGTGCTGGAACTGCTTGAATAATAAGAACGATGGCACAATGGTCAGAAGAAGCTGTAGGAGTGATAATAGATTCTGTCACAGCTGTAAGCAGAGTAGATGAGGCGTAGTATCTGTCAAGGCGAGCTGTGTACGGATTTTGATTATGTTGCGAGCGCCAAGTATGTACAGTCGATGAAGGATGGAAGTGACGGTGAACATCAATGAATGAGTTGTCGGAGACCACTGACTGAAGAAGATTCACCAAGTTAACACGGCATTCTCTGGTGGAAGGAGATCGGTCCAGGGTAGGATTCAGAGTGCAATTGAAATCCTCCAATTAAAACATGATCTATGGGAGGAATGCGAGACAAGGCACGACGAAGGCGAGTAAAAAGTATTGTCAAGTGGGTTGAAGAGCTTGGAATATAAATATTAAATATATGATAAGATGTGGAAGCTATGGTGAATGATGCACACTGTAATAGGTCTCGACATAAGTTTCGAACCGAAAAAGAGGTGATTATGGAGTTGAAAGTATGGCGGATACCTATAGCTAGACCACTATGGGATGATAGTTGGTAGGCGTGGTGAAATGTGTAGTTCCACTGGCGCCATCGTGAGAATATCGTAGTGGATTGGCAATTCGTCTCTTGTAGTAAGAGAAGATCAGCTCCTAACGGAGTGAGGTCTTCATGTACCAAGGCATTAGAAAATGGGGATGCAAATCCCCTGCAATTAAGAGATACAATCTTGAAGACTTTTTTCCATTAATGCTTGCTGAAGAGCCTTCACAACAGGAGGAAATGATTTGAGTCGATTAAAATAGGTTTTAGCCCACGGATGTTCCTTGCGAAGGTGGGAGATGCATTGATTAAGGACTTGGATCTGATCATGCACTAGAGGGAGAAACGATGCATACTTTGAGAGTAAAGCATGCGTTGTGGAGTGGTCTGTCTTATGTGACAGGTATTGATGTAAATCTTCAAATGAAATCGGCCCAGTAGGAACCGAGCCATCCTTAAGGTATTCGACAAGATCCTCAAATTTAAGAGGAGGCTCTTCGTCGGCCTGGACAGAGGAGGTAGCAGCCTTTGATGGTGAATTCTTTCGAGAGGTACTACCAGTACGGGGAGAGGTGCGGGGTGATGCGGCAGTCGGCTTCTTCGGTGGGCGTCTTCGAGAAGAACCACGACGTTTCAGCGAAGGCTCAGTTGAGCTCTCATTAACTCGAGATTCGTGGCCAGAAAATCCGTCATCAGCAGATTTAGAAGTATCAATGATAAGGGCAGTGGAGAAACCCCCTGAAGGGGACTCCGCTACAGAATGACGACTCATGGGAAGCGAACAATTAAGTGAGGGAAAATCCAGTTGCTGGTCGAAGGATAAAGGGTCCGTAGACACGCGTTGACCAACTCCTGCAGTCGACTTTTGTGAAAGTTTCGATTCTGAAGCTTTCTGTGCAGTGGAAGAAGGTGTTGCTCGGCTCAGAAGAGGGCCAGAAGTTTTAGGAGAATTATCAGGAGCCTGTGATGCTAGATGTGGGCAATGCACACGTAAATGATTCTCTCCGTGGAAAAAAGTGCAGTGGAGGAAGGTAGTCACTTCAATTCTCCTACGTTGCTGTCCACAACGAACGTTGAGCACCTTTGGGCAGGCGAGCAAATGTTCATCAGATGGAAAGATCACTCTTGCACTTCGGTGAAATCCTCCTATGGATTTATCGTCTGGATCTCTCGGCGCGGCTGAAAGAGTAGTAACTGGCCCAACAACTCGGCCGAACTTACTGAGTACAGTGCACAGCGCAACGTCTGACACCTCAGGTGGAACCGGATAAAATGTAACCTGGATTGGACGCTGAGAGACAGGTTCTGGTAGAAGATGGACGTCTTTGAGGGACAAACCTTCTGTCAAGACAAGATCCGCATGCTCTTTAAGAGCAAAGTACACCAACACAGCTCGAGGTTTTCGAGCCATGTGAGTAATACTGGCTCCAGCTGGAAGTATCTGCTTGAGAGCCATACTATATTCTTTCAACTTTGTGTCTGGGAGCGCATCAAAACACACTCCGAAGTCCATTCTAGAATAGAATTGTTTTCCCGCTGGGGAATCTTCGGGAATATCTATGGTGGCAGTAAGGCCATCAACAATGACGTACGAGTCTGGTAAGACTTCTGCAACAAACTTGGAAGGAGCTTTTGTTCCAGTAAGAGCGGCAGAGTATGCCCTAGGAGCAGGACTCGAGCGTGAGGGCTGCAACGCAACCTGCTGTTTGAACTGAGTGGAAGTAGAGGGTAAATTAGCAGCGCTGTCAGATCCATGTCTTCACTTAAAGCAACAGAGAGTTGCGCTGCACTGACGTCACTGGTCGAAGCAGGGCAAGAAGCTTGAGCTGTAGTTGAGGAGTCACTTTCCACTTCTAGTGGTTGGGTGACGTCACCTACAAGCATTGGAGGAGATTGGTCTCGTGTCGAGGAGGAGGAGGAGGCGGCAGGAAATGCCTCGCTGATATGGGCGTGGACATCGCTCTTATCAGCAGCAGCCGCCGCCATTGTTAATGACGAGGGCTGCCTGAGAAATCGACCAGCTAGGTCGACAATTCAAATGATGATAACAGAAAAAATAAACTACTCACCAACTTGGGAGATGTATCAAAACAAAGCACGAACCTTCAGCTTGAAGGAACTCGAAAGGAAAATGACGAACCACACGATAAAACACACTAAATAGGCACACAACACGGAGCTCAGAAAAACGTGACTTAGGCCAAAGGTGGACCGACACCGTACTAATGTATGTCAATAAATGCTATGTTGTGTTTCTTTTCTAGGTGTCAGGAGTCGTTTGTCAATATAGTGTATGTTTCTTTGGTTAAATTTTACTTATGAGCAAGTAAGACTAGCTGGAATCTTAGTAAGAGTCCATCCTGCAAGCTGGAGGCGTCGCGTCGTCTTAGAATGCATGCCAGTTGTGATAAAGAACAGAGAAAACCAATATGTATCTGAACAACAACCATGCATTAACCCTTTAACGACCATAACGCACGAAACGTCCTTACATCAAAACTACCGCGACCGCCTGAATTCGCCAGTAGAGTGTGTGTAAAATTTCCTACCGCACCTGTTCTTTGAATTTTCACGGCCTCTACGGGATTAGTAGAAGTCAATCACAAAAGCCATTGTTGTTGCCAAATAAAGAAGTGAAGCAGACGTTTCTTTCTCCTGGGGCGATATAATTCTCTCTGATAACATATCATCTCTTCTCCATGGAAGAACGCAGTAATTGCACTCGGGAAACGTCTGAATGTCAATGCATATCCAGCCTATAGATCAGAAGTTTCGTATAGTGGCCGAGTACCAATCCTTTTCAGACATTTTCGGGCGTTATGGTACTCTGAGTGACACGTCCTGGTCGTTAAAGGGTTAACCTGTTCTCCTATCCTAAGCTGGTCGTATGTGTAGCTAGAAACGTATGTGGTAGACTCCCGACCTATTTTGCCCTATTCTTGTATCCTGACCCGGTAACTTGCGTAGCTAAAATCGTACCTGTTTTGGATACACAGACAGCTTCTAATCCGTAATGCCACATTTTTGCTTATAATTCTCGGTAATTTAATTTGAATTCATGTACTGTTTGAAACAAAAAAAACGACACCGAATTTTCATGTGCAATAAGCACACCTTTTGAAACCTTTACGATGCAAATAAAATTTTTCATTGTTCATACTCAATGGAATCAGTTGGAAAAGAAATCAACCTGATTTGTGCAGTACATAAAACATGCAGAAATAGAAATGTCTACTTACTACAAGCAGCAGCTCAAAATATGTTACCAAAATTAACAAATGGTGTGCAAAAAGGTACTCATAGCAGAAAAATTACAGAGGTAAATAGACTTTCAAATCGAACAGTTAAAAGAAGAAATATAGAAGGAAAGATATCATTCTACCTCCTGTAGAGAAAGAATTTTGCATAATGTAAAAGTTTAAAATATTCGAAAACTATTCTTCATAACAAAAGCTTCGCAAAAGAAAAAGAATTTTTCAAATACGTTTCCTGAGAGCAGAAGTAGAGAAAAAAAAGCTTTGACCATTATGTCCCTAGCGTAAAAGATGTGCATTATTTAAAGAGGTCAGTGTTCCTCGTTATTATTGCTGCAAATGGCATACAGTAATAAAAAATTCAATAGGGTTTAAGAAGCGGATATAAGCTGCAAATAAAAGTATACAAACACCACCTAGCGACAGAACTGTGAACTACAAAAACTCAGCAAGTACAAGACTAAAGTGTTCCACAAGGTATCTTGTGTTAAAAGAAGTTTTTAAATATGACATTTAGAAGCAGAGATATCGGGAAAACACATAAAATATTTGTGCCTCTAGCGAAGAAATTTTGCATTATTGTGGGAAGGAAATACACACAAAATGTTTTCATAGTTAGTAGTATCTGAGAGGAAAAAGAGTGGTGAATCAGGATTTTCGTCCCACAGATATTGCTGAGTACATGCTGTACACGGAAACGTGAACTAACATCTCTAGTGTCACACTTGTGCGTTAAGAAAATTTTGAAATTATATTTAAAAAATTTCGCTTTCGAAACGATCTGCAGTAAAGAAATATGCTTTCAAATCGGACTCGTGGAAGCAGAGTTATCTACAAAAAGCTGATATTCATCTAAATAGTCTGGCGGTAAAACTCTGTACCATTTTTAGCAGAACATATTCTCAAAACATTTTTCGAGGTGCGCGGTATCTTACACGAAGGAATGTTTCACTAACGCCAAATGGTAGCCAAAAGATTGTCTACAAACAATTAGAAATTATATATAGAACATTTCACACCAGGAGTTGTATGCGATGCCAAGAGAATTTTTGAAATCGGACGTTTAGAAGCAAAAATACCGGTGGAATCCCAACTTACGTTTATGCTCTCTAGCGGAAAAACACTCACCTTTAAAAATTAATTATCGTTTACAGTTCCATAGCATACTTTTATTCTAACAGGATGTGGATGGAAATATTTTACTATGGAGTAGACAAATATGAAAAGGGAAGGTACATACATAAATAAGCATGAATTTGTGCTTATTAACAGAGAAAATACATAAAAGATCAAAACATACCATTTGCTAATATTGGCTCAAAATAACTAAAATTGACAGAAAAAAATTAATAATTTTTAATGGATCTATTTTCACAGGGTATATGTCCACTCTTGACTTCAATGCATAATTGGCATCGGTGGCCCTGCTTTTTACGAGATATTCCAGAAGATCTTGAAATAGGTTTCTTTATTCTTCTTTCAGCAAAATCCCCAGGTCTGTTTAGGTGCCAAGTGGGTGATCACGTTCAGAAATGCGCCTCCCCAGAGCATCTCAAGTATTTTCGATTGGATTCAGGTCTAGGGAGTACATAGTCCACTGCATTCGATCGATCTTCTTGTTCTCCAACAGTTCTTCCACACATGATGTTTAATGAGGACGGGCGTATGAAAACGAAATTATTTCCCACTGAACCAAGAAACAGTCTTGCACGTTCTAAATGACTTCCTCACAATAAAGCTGGGCATTGATTGACCCTTTCTCCTACACTAGGAGCTCGGTACGTCCGTTGATCATAAACCGAGACTAGACCACTACTACACCACCCCTATAGCGGTCAATCTTTACGATATTTCTGGCGGAATACGCAGGTAGTGCGAGTGTCTCGCCAGATCTATTGCCGCCTAGAGTCAGACGATAAACAAAATCAAGTTTCGTCTGTGAACAGAACATTGGCCCATCGCTATTCACTCTATGTGGAGTGTTCACAACACCATCGATAGCTAGTTGTTTTGCGTACTAGGGTCCAGAAACACACTGTGCATGTTTATGGGCATTCAATCAGCAATTAAACAAACGCCTTGATACGGTTTGAACGATATTTTGGTACCCGTGACTAATTCCAGCTGTTTTGCTAACTTGCCTGTACTTATTTGGCGATATTTTTTTGGCCGTTACAACACAATGATAACACTGAAGAACAATGGTTTTGTTACAAAGAAACCTCAAACGGTTTTGTATGTATTTACAGGTGCTGAAACCAAATAAGAAGTCACAGTTGCTCCACTAGGTTCCAATTTCTTGTAATGGAACTCTGTATTCGGGTGAATGTTGGGTTACTTACAGAAATTTCCCTACGTTTCCCTACAGAGACATCTTTTTGCAGTCAGAATAGCTGTGTCTCTGAGAGTAGACATACTGGCGCCATTATTTCCTGTAGTGCAATTCCTTCTGGAAAGAGGGAGCAAAGCGGAATTTTTGTCATTCGAACGCATTAAATCAGTATTGAACGACGTGCATTTTCTTGTGGTTTTAAAAAGTAGGGTGGATTCTGCAAAATGTACGTTTAGTAATGCCGCGTACTTGTGTGAACCATCCAAACAGTTTCTGCTACATTTGTGGACAGTTTACTTTAAAGCCTCAAAGCATTTGTGGACAGTTTACTTTAAAGCCTCAAAGGAGACATTTCACACCGTTGATTATCAAATCGTATGAACTTTATTTCCAGTGCAAAATGGTTGATGAAGATAAATCTTGGGCGCCTCACATTTGCTGTTAATCATGTGCAATGTTGTTGACTGGCTGGTTAAAGAGATCACGTCCAATGTCATTTGAGGTACCAATGGTTTGGAGAGAACCGAAAGACCACTCAACAGACGTTTACGTCTTTATCACTAAGATATCTGGAATTTCAACTAAGACCAAAGACACGATTCAGTATCCCAGTATTCCTTCGGCCACAAGACCTGTTCCTCATGGTCCAGATCTTCCTGTTCCTGTACCTCCACAGTTATGGAGTTTTGATGATAGTGATACTGATGAAATAAATCCTCACAGCAAAGAAGATATTGAAGTAGAACAATAGAACAAAACCCTGATTTCTCGGAATATTCTGTGTCTCACCTTATAAGTCAGGAAGAATTAAATGATCTGGTTCGTGACCTTTAGCAAAAGGTCGAGCCGAAATATTAGATTCATGTTTGAAGGGATAGAATATTTTACAACCCAGTACAAAAGTATGTAGTTTTCGTAGACGACAGCAAGAGTTTGAACACTTATTTTCGAAGAGAGGTGGGTGATTTTGTGTACTGCAATGATATAGACTTATTGTTCGAAGCCTTAGGACAGCAACACAAACCTGAAGAATTGCAGTTTCCTTAAAAATAAGCTTAAAAGCTGTCATTCTTTATAACGGAAATATATATCCGTCAGTACCTGTTGCATATGCTGCATACATAAAATAAACATATGCAAATATGAAACTGTTGCTTCAAAGTATAGTATAGAACAGACACTCATGGAATATTTGTGGCGATCTTAAAGTCATAGCTTTATTCCTTGGTATAAAATTTGGGTACACAAAAGACTGCTGTTTCCTCTGTGAATGGAACAGTAACGAAAGAAATTCTCATTACATTAAAAAGACCTGGCCTAAAGGAGAATCCTTTATTCCAAGTAGAAGAAATGTTGTTGCTGAGCCTTTAGTAACTCCTCAAAACGTATACTTGTCACCGCTTCACATCAAACTGGGTTTGATAAAAAAATTTGTAAAGACAATGAATAAAGATGGAGAAGTTTTTCGTTTTCTAAAGAACAAGTTCCCCAAAATATCTGAAGCCAACATTAAACAAGGCATTTTTATTGGTTCACAAATAAGGGAACCTGTGCGTGACCTTGCGTTTGAAGGCACTTTGAATGAGACTGAAGATACTGCATGGAAGTCCTTTAAAGATGTGGTACTGAATGTTTTAGGTAACCGGAAGACAAAATATTATAAAGAACATGTTACTGAGCTTCTAGAAAACTATAAGGCCATGTGATGCAATATTTCTTTTAAAATACATTTCCTTCACTCTCATCTGGACTTTTCCCCACATAACCTAGGAGCTGTAAGCGATGAGCACGGAGAACGTTTTCATCAGGACATACAGTATAATATAGAAAACCGGTATAAAAGAAAATTAAAATAAAGGCCTAAAATCATAGCTGATTACTGTTGTACTCTAAAACGGGATGTAGTACAACCAAAGTACAGAAGGAAATCTAAAATAACTACTTTTTAAGGTAAATGTAATTAATTGCTTGTAGCGAAATATACACTGGTTTTTCAAAAATTAAGGACGAAGAGGAGAAATTAGCATAACAGCTGAACGAGCAGGCAGAACGGACCAAAAGACCACTCAGGAGATAGACTAGGGTCCGGTAAGGTAGGTCATGCTCATATATGCAGCATGACGTAGGTGGGGGGAATCGGAAGGGTATAAACACACGAGTGGTGTACGCTCAGCAATTCGGTGAAAGCTACTGCACGGTGTACATCGGTTTGAACGACATCGAGTTGCTGCCACCGTGGGATATGGCCAACAGGCAAACCAGTAGGCGAGATCTGGATGACTTTACTTGAGGTTGCGTCATTGGGAAGTTGGAAGAAAGGTCAAAGTGTGACTAGTGTGCCCGAGGAGTTCGGGATCGCTCACAGCATCGTTTCACGAGCTTGGAGAGCATTTCAAATGACAGAAACAGCTGTCCGAGAGTTTAGCAGTGGTCGCCCACAAGCAACCACGGCGGCGGACAACCGGTATATTGTCCTACAGGCGAGAAGAGACAGACAACAGACAGTGGGAGAAATCGCAAGGCACATGCAGCAGACAACTGGACGTCCGTTATCGTGTTTTACCGTGACCAGGAGGCTGCACAAATGTATTCTATTTGCACGACGACCAGTACGGTGTGTGCCATTAACGTCTGCTTATCGGAGACGGTGGTTTCTGTGGTGCCACGAACACAAGAACTGGACACATCAGCAATGGGGTCGAGTTCTCTTTACGGATGAGAGACGATTTAGTCTGACGAGGGATTCTGGACGCATACACATCTGGGGAGAGCAGGGAACACACCTCCAACATTATCAAAAGAGACCGGTTTGGAGGTGGCGGAGTTCTCGTTTGAGACGGTATCATACTTAGTGTACTGAACTACACATCGTCCAAGGCGGTTCAGTCACTATTGTCCGCTATTGTACCGGGGTTCTCTTGCCTCACGTGCGTCTGTTTAGAGGTGCTGTGGGTCCTGAGTTCCTCTTCATGGACGACAACGCTACACCTCATCGTTAAGTGGCTGTCGCAGAGCTGTTGGGGAGTGAAGATATTCAACACATGGATTGGCCCGGAAAGTCCCGGACCTGAATCCAATCGAACACGTATGAGACCTTCTCGGGAGACGCGTGGGATCACGTCACTAGCCGCCAGTAATGATTCCGCAGCTGCGATTGGCGCTACAAGAGGAATGGGCTGCGATGCCTCAACAGCTCCTTGGAAACCTCGTCCTTAGCATGGACAGACGTTGTAAATCCTGCAACGCAGTCAGGGGTGATCATATGCCCTACTAAAGACTGAATTTTTCTTGTCAGCCGCCTGTCACATGGACGTTTCTGTCTTCTGTCGATTGGTGCTCGAAGCTACGTTTACAATAAAGTGACTTTGTATCCTTTGCATTCCTTGTTTGAACGGTTTTGCTCACTTGTCCCATATTCTTACATCTTGGGGATCTTGTGGAATGATTTGAGTCGATGTGGAGCACTTCTGCACGACGTTAATTCGAAAAACCGTCTCGTCCTTAATTTTTGCACGCCAGTGTAGATGCTTAAATGAAGTTTTATTGTACACTGAAACAACAGGTTACTGGAGAACTATGCCCTATAGCACAATTTAGCAAGCATATTTGTAATTAGCATGACAAATACTGTATGATTCGGCATATGCTGTCTTTAGAACAAACAAAAAGTACGACAAAAGTAATCCAGCAAAAGATTACACTGAACAACAATTTGGTACGACAATCCCAAATTGTTGTTCAGTGTAATCTTTTGCTGGAGTAGTTTTGCGTTTTAGACAACTACTGAACCTTCTGGTAGATATTGCATGTTCAGAAAATTGTTTGCAGATCCGTGATACTAGGCAATTCCGAACTCTTTCGCTACCTCAGTCGTTGTCCATCCTTTTTGCAATAGTTCCACCTCGGGTAAATCATCCAGTTGAGTTCTTTTAGTTTAACTACAAGACACCATAATAACAAGAAAGGGAGATCCACATTCCAACACCTACAATGCAAATGATTTCTTCCCGCCCACGCTTCAACTTTTATCGCTGATCGTCAGTACACAGTTGTCACGTGATTCCTGACATTTTCTATATAACTGAATACTCTCGCGTACCTTGCTCTTACGGGGTTTGATGATGCCAGAATGTTTTTACTGGTATCCAAATATTTTCGAATCCAAAATTTGGCTTTTTGTCGTATATCCTTACGTTTTGGACATGAGTGGATATATATTACTTGAAAAAGATACTGTTCCCAAAATAATCTACGTCATAAATGATATCAAAAGGGAGACAGATTTTTTGAATCGGATATTTATAGGCAATTATTAGGTGCACAAATAAGTTTTCAAGCGTTTTTTGTGTGAGGTATACCGCTAATCTACATATCCAATAATAGGAGGGGGACCCCTAAAATAAGAGGGGGGACCCCCTCTTATTGTCATGTGAACGTACTGGTCCATAGTATAAAATGTGACACATAAATTTACCAAGAGTCGAACGCACTGGGACGTACCGGTGGCGCAGTGGTCGTTGAACAGACAAGTCGTATTTTTTTGGCTCCTGCGTAGAAGTCAACGTTCGTTTGTTTACTTGTTCTTTTTGTGGTATTTCGTCGTTTTGTGTTTTGGCTGCAGTGTTTCGTACCCTCGCTTCACGAGCAGTGAGGCTGAGTGCCGAGTGGGTGCACTTTTTTTGTTTTTTTACTTTTCGTGTGTCGTCAGTTACGACGCATGAGTTTTGGTGGGCCAGTGCTCGAGAATGTCCACTACCACTGTGAATAAGTCACTGTCGTCTGCAGCTGCTTCGTCGATTGCTGATATGTTTTCTATTCATAGTTCTGTGTCTTCTTTGGGGAATGTTTGGTCGACTAGTGCTGCTGGACTTCCAGAGACTGTGCTTCTGGCCACCCGTGTGCCGGCTGCGTCTAATATTCCTGGTTCTGCTAGTTCTACTTCAACGTCGTTCGCACAAGCTGTGGTAAGTACCTCATATATTTCTAGTGAATCTGAACCACATTTCAAACGTGTAGCTTCGGCGTTGAAAATTATTCTTCCAATTGATTCACCGCAAGGTAAGCAATTGTCGTCTGCCTTATTATTAAGTGTTTTCATTCCTGCTTTGCGTGACACCCCCTCCCCCAGTATCTGCATGCTGTGTCGAAGGTCGTTCCAGCCGAAAGCATTGTGTCCATTATTCGCTTGGGTGGAGGGGTGGTTGTTCACTTCACCCACCAGCAAGCAGTAGATTTAATTATAGTTCATGGGGTTGATATTGGGTCCTTTCATCTACAACCTATCGCTGCAGCCCAAAGACCAGTTACGGTGACCCTCTCTCCTGTACCAACGGCTGTTCCTGATTCTCTGTTGATTGATGCCCTCAACACGATTGGTCGTGTTGTGGGAGTGACCAAGATTCTTCCAGCTACAGCCCGTGATATCCCCCTGAAACATGTGCAGGGTGGGCGCCGCCAGTACCGGGTTATTTTTCCAACTTCTCAGTTAATTGCGGAACGCTCTGCAACTCTGGAATTAGTCACTGATGCCCGGACGTACATTTTTAATCTTTTAGCAGGGGTTCAGTACTTCCGCTGTAAAGGGGAAGGTCATCTCGCTTCTGCTTGTCCTCATGCTACTCCTGGTGCTAGATCTGATTCTTCATTAGCTACTACAGTTCCGGTGGCCGCTGCCCCTGCGGATGTTGTGTAGGCCGCTGAGGCACCTGCTCACATACTACCTTCATCCATTTTGCCTACTGTTTCTCCAGTCGTTCCTTCCCCCCGGTTTCTGTCATCGTACTGGATAGTTTGGAGCCCTCCAATGAGGATTTTTCATCGCTGGAAGTGTCTACACCTAAATCACAGCGTAAACGCCCCGGTTCAAATGGTGTTTCTACTCGCTCTTCCCGTTCGTCTCAACGTCTACGGTCCAAGAAACCAGCCCATTCTACCTCGGGTTCACCTAGCCTTTCTGAATTACTAGTTTCGAACCGATTCGCATGTCTCCAGGATGATGATGTTATGGACACGGTCGCTCCTGATCCTGATGACACTGCAATGGTGGACTCTGACGATGATTCTCCTTCTCCTACACTTCTTGACATTTCTACTATGTTTGAAGAACTTGCGGTGCCTTTGCACCCTCTTACCTTATCTGATCTGTATGCATTGACCACTCGCCCGCGTAAGGCGAAGTTGATCACACTACCTTGCATTAAGAGTAAGCTTCACTTGCTGCCTGAAATGATTGCACAGCTAAACCAGTTCCATGCATTTATAACTAATGTTACTTTGCCTGGCGGGACTGAGCAACATGCTCGCCGTCTGGGTTACTTACTCAAGATTTTGAGAGCTGAACTGGAAGGATGGATGCAACTTACCAGTGATGTCTTTTTTAACACTACTTAGCTTTAATTGTAGAGGGCTTGCGTCTTTTGCGGCGAATGCTTTGGTTTTCGAGGACGTTCGTTACCTGGGCGCTAATATCCTCCTTCTCCAGGAGACGAACTGTTCCTTGGATGCCGGGTGTTCCTGCTGGAGACGTTGGCCGTACATTTTTTATCATAATTACCGGACCCATCTCAGGTCTGGTACCGCTATAGCATTTCATGTGCGTTTTCATTGTTCCCTTTCTGATCTTGTTGAGTCACAGAGTCTGCTGGGTTTCTTTTCAACATATTTCTTTTTGTTTTTGTTCTAAACGTATTCATGTTTTCAATATCCATATTCCGCAATCTGCTACGGATGCAAAAACTCTCCTCCAACATCTTTCTTCTATCCTTTCGACCCTCCATCCAAATGATACAGTCCTTGTTGCAGGCGATTCCAATTGCACTTTGCAAACCGGTTTTGACCGAGATGGTTCAACCGAAAGCCGTTCCGACCTTGTTTCCAATCTCACTCAACTCGTTGTTAATTTTGATTTGATTGATGCATTCCGTTCCCTCCATCCCCGGTCCAAGGAATTATCCTGGTTCCCACCGGCTGCTTCACGCTGTGTCGCAGCACGCCTAGATAGATTCTATGTTTCCAGTTTTCTCCATTCCTCTCTAGTTGAAGTTTCTCATCATCCTTCCGTTTCGTCAGATCATCGCCCCGTTCTTTTAAAACTTTTTTTAAATTCTTCCTCTGTTCCCCCTTCCGCAGTCTGGTCGCTCGACGATTCAGTTTTAACTGATCCTGTTTTCTGTGCTGAAATTCGCTCTATGATCTCGTCTTCTGTGCAACAACTTTCTTCGTCTGACGACACAGTGGCTCTGTGGCTTTCCACAAAAATTTCGATTATTTCTTTCGAACGTCAGTTTTCTTTCTCTTCCCGTACTTCTCGCTTTCAAGATATTGATGTTCTCCGTCGTAAATTGCAGACTATTTCTCCTTCTGATCCTTCTTTTCCCGTGTTGCAAGCTCAATTTCGTCGTATTCTGTTTACTTTTGCTTCATCAGCCCTTACTCGTCTGAAATTCACTCACTTGCGGTTTCACGACGACCCCTTTTCTAGTTTGAAGTCCCTTGAGGAGTATCATGTTAAAAGCAACACAATTTCCTTTCTTTCACTACCTGACGGATCTACAGTTACCGACCCTTATCGTATCTGTGAACTTACTTTTTCAAATTATTCTGATCGTTTTCAACACAGACTCCTTTCTCCTGCAGATACCTTTTCACTTCTTTATGTCCTCCTCAGGTCCCACAATGTTTTTTTATTCTCTTGTTTCTCCTATCTCTCGTTCTGAAGTCCGTTCGGCAATTTCCAGTCTGAATGACTGTTCTTCCCCTGCCGCGGACGGTCTTCCGCTCTCATTTTATAAGAAGTTTCTTTCATTTTCTCCTCCCGCTTCTGGTTGCTTGTTTTAATGCCGTTTTTACTTCTTCAAATTTTAAGTCTTCTGATTTCACTTTTGCTATTCTCCGTCTCATCCCCAAAATCGAAAACCTTGGTCTTTTTTCTAACTGGCGACCTATCTCTATTCTTAATACTGACTACAAAACCTTTGCTAAAATTCTCGCTTTTCGCCTCAATCCCGTCTTGCAGCATTTAATCCACCCCGATCAAACTTACACTATTCCCTCCCGTTCGATTACTACCAACATTTCCACCATTCGCAACTTATATTTTCTTGCTTCCCATCTTTCCGAACCTCTCGCAATTTTTAATATTGATCAGAAACAAGCTTTTGACTCCATTAATCACTCTTATCTCTTTGCTGTTCTTCGTCATTTTGGCTTTCCTACTCTTTTCTGTCAAGCTCTTATTAATCTTTACTCTCACTCTTCTTTCCGTATTCGCACTTCCACATTCATGACAGCTACCATCCCCTTTGACAACGGGATCTGGCAGAGTTGTCCCCTTTCGGGTCAACTTTTTACGCTTGCATTTGAACCTCTCTTAATTTGTCTGCGTTCTCGTTTGTTTTATGTGATTCCTCAAAAATCTAATGCTATTCATCTTCAGACCTTTCTCCGTTCTTTTTCTCATCCTCAGATTTCATCGATTACTATTGTTGATACTTTGCTTTTCCCTCGCAGTCCGTTTCTCACTCTCGCTACTTTCCTCCGTTTGGATCTGTTCCCCTTCATTCCAGATCACTTTCCTGATACTTATCGCACCGTCTTTTCCCTCTGGCATTCCTTATGTCCCGTCCGTCTCCCACCTACCTCAACTAATGATCTGCTTGCGTAACCTCTCTTTTACTCTTCTGCACTCCGTTCTCCCTCTTCACCGTACTTGTGCTTTTCCACCTGGTTCGCCAGTGGCGTGGTACAGGTATCCCAACTTGTAGATGCTTCTCTCCGCTGGAAGTCTCTTTCCCAAATTGACCCCTCTGTTGCTGACACTCCCTTACATCGCGCCCAACTCCGGTTTCTTCATATTCAGCTTCAACGCCTTTACCCGTCCCTCGTGAATTCTTATGGGTTCATTTTTCTTCTTCAGCGTCCCCTTGCCTTCCTTTTCTGGTTTATTTGAATGATGTTCCCTTTCTGGTGCATCAAGTTACTGCAAAACTCTTGTACCGCCACTTT
The DNA here is from genome assembly GCA_039090855.1 of Macrothele yani. Classification (NCBI taxonomy): domain Eukaryota; kingdom Metazoa; phylum Arthropoda; class Arachnida; order Araneae; family Macrothelidae; genus Macrothele; species Macrothele yani. Next base: position 45,331,866 of record CM076995.1, read on the forward strand.
CTTACTTATTTTAGAACACCTCTCGCTATTCCTTTTGTGCCACCTGATGAAACTTCTCAGACGTGGATCGATTCACACACTTCTCTGGCTTCCCCAAAAGCTACTGATATTCATTGGCTCCACCTTCATTGTCGCTTGCTCACACCACGGACACTTCATCGTTTTGGTCGCCTGTCTTCTTCCTTGTGTTTTTTCTGTTCAACGCTCGGTGATGTTCATCACGCATATGACTCCTGTTTAGTTTTAGAGCCTCTTTTTTCATTGATGTTTGCTCTTCTCTCAAAGGTTTGTCCTTCCTTTCACTCTGTTTCACATTACTATTTTCTTCGCCGTCATCATCCTTCCGCTGCTGTTCACAATCTAGTTTGCGCGTTTTTAATTTTGCAGGCCAAACTGACTATTTATTTATACTATCATACCAGTGTTGATCGGCCAGCTCTTCGTCGATATCATCCTGCGAGAGTTTTTCTGTGCCGTAGGTTTCGTTCCTCGATCAAGTCCGTCATCCAACTTGAGTACGAGGTAGCTATTGCCCGGCAGGCAGTTCCTGCTTTCTTCTCGATCTGGTCCCCTCACCTCCCATGGTTTCGGGTTGAGCATGGGTTGATTCAATTCGTTTGATCAGTTTTTTTCTTGTTTTTGTTTTGGTGTACTGGTTTCTTCACTTTGTTTGTTTTTGCTTTTTCGGGTTGTTGTCTTGTTCTGTTTTTGATTGAGCTGCAGGTTTTTTCCCTTGTATTCATTCTTTTCCTCTGATCCTGTTGTTTTTACTTTTAATTTTTTACCGTTTTCCTTTTCTTGTTTTTGATGGCCCTTTGGTAATGTTGTACTGTTTTGCTTCCTTGAGATTCCGGTCTTTTGGTTGTTTTTTCCCCTGTGCTTTGTTTGCTCATTCTACTGGTCGGTATATTCTTTCTTGGATAGTGCTTTTCTATACTTTTCCTCTTACTAGCGGCCTCAGCCTCTTTGTCTGAATTTTCTTGCCGTTTTGCGCTGTGATTGGATGTTTTACAGCTAGTTGCTTTGACTTTTTTTCTGTCCGGAGTCCGTGGGCATTTGTGTTCCTGTGTTCTGTGTGTATTTTTTTTTTGGTTCTTGGTTATGCTGTGCAATCGGTTATTGTTTTTTGTGTCGGTACTTTTGTTGAGTTTTTTGTCTTTGTATTATTGTGTGCTTGCTTTTTATGTTTTCGTCGGCCACAGTTGTTGGTCGACGCATTTCTTGTTGTGGTGTTTTGTTGTACTGGTTGGTCGCCAGTTGTTTGTGATCGCTGTTATTGTTTGGTATAGTGTGATGCATGTTGGGTGTTGTTGTTTTCCGTTGGGCTAGTCTGTGTTGTCTAGTTTTGCAAAATTTTTTTGACGTGTTGTGTTTCTTTTGTGCTTGTTTGTTTGTTGTTGTTCCTGATCTTCTTTTTTGTACTGTGTTTTCTGTATGTGGTATTCCCGTATTTTTGTAATTGCTCTTGCTTTTTGCACGTGTTTTGTTTAGTTGTTCGGATGGCGGCTGTCCTACTCGCTCTGCTCCTGTGTGAGTTTTTTAATACTGTGATTGTATTTTACCTATACTGCTAATGTGATAATCTTGTTTTTTACTTGTTTGTGTATGTTCTACTTTCGTGTTTCAGTTGGCTCCGCAGTTTAGGGAGCCTTTTTTTCCATGCCCTGTGTTTCATGTTTTCTTGTTTTGCTTTTTTTATGAACTTTGAATTACTTAGTGTGGCCCTGCTGGTCTCGTTGTGTTTTTTCATTGAGTACTCAGCCTTATCTCTCGTTTTCTATACAGTGTGCTTCTCGTGTGTATCTTTTTTATTGGGTTACGTTGACCCAAGGGGATGGTCAACGCACTATTTGCCTTGTGCTCATTTTTTTTACTGTGACTCTTGTGTTTTTTTTCTTGACTGTATGCGACTACATGTGTAGTGAAGTAGTCAGTTGAGGCAGTTTTGTCTTTGATTATGTTTTAAGTGCACTTTTTGTGTTTTCGTTTTTGTGTTTCTTTGCACTCAAGCTAGGGTTCTACGTCTTACTTCGTGTTTCTCCTGTCCGGGTTTTTCCTGTAATATTGTATTTTTTCTCGGCCAATCCTTCTGTTGCCGTGCACGACTGAACGTACATTGTGTTGTTTTTAATGTGTTATGTTGCTATGCGATCTTGTTTCCGCGTGATTCTCTCTACAGCGCCACGTCGGCTTTCGGGGTTTGTCAACGCGCGACTTCTTGTTTTGAGTATGAAATTTGAATTGAGTGCGATTTTTTTTGTGAACCTCGTGTGCCTTTTTGGCTACATTTATTTTGTGTGATGCAGCGATTTTTCCCCTTATTATCATGCATTCTTCTGTTCAGTGTTCCTTCTGACATACATGCGTCACTTCGTATTTCGTTTTTAGTTATAGCGGTTGGTTAACACCCCTCTTTATGTGCACGGTTTTTTGTTTTTTATGTTCTTCTTGTACTAATGTTTTGGCCGCTGCTGCATGTTTTCAGAAGAACAGTTTTGCTTCTCCTGTCACTGTCTTGCAGTGCCAGTCAATTTGTGTTGTGTTGTATTGTTGTTGTGTTTTTTACCTGTCACTTTTGTGTTCGCGCTGCTATGTACTAGTCTTTGGAATGTGTTTTCTTCCCTCCCTCTGGGGTTTGGGTTTTGTGATGTGTGTGTTTTTTGTTTTTGTTTTCTGTGTTTCTTTTTTATCTGTATATATTTTAATCTTGTTCTGATGTTACCAGTTTTCTTTCCTCCTTTCTTTTGTGTTGAGACTTCTTAGCCTCGTCTCTTTTAATACAGTCTCATGTGACTGAAGTGTATCACAGGTACTTTGCTTTTAGACTAATAAAGGTTTATTTTGAAGGCAGTGGTTTAAGCGCTGGCTGATGACCATTCGTCATAGAAGGGTCCGGCTTCGAATCCCGGTGAGGCATGGATGTTATGTTTTTTTACAGCACTGGCTCTCTACCTTCCCTGGAAAAAGTAACACTAAGTAGATTAGGGACGGGCGACTGCTTATAGCCCATTGAATTGCTCAGGGTGGTCGTTATACCTTCAATCAAAAACAAAAAATAGCGCTTGCACATAGATAGGTGTAAGATGGCGAGCGATACTGCATTTATTCGACACTGCAGTCGTTACGAATTTTATCAAGGAAAAAGTGCTGCAAAAGCATGTGCATCCATCTGTTCTTTTCTGGGGGAGAATATTCTATCGAAAAACACGTAAGAGTTTTGGTTTAGACGGTTCAAGAACTGCATGCACTGCTGGATGAAGGTTTGTCTCAAACGCAAAAAGAACTGGCTGAACAACTGGGGGTAACTCAACAAACCATTTCCAATTGTTTACGCGCAATGGGAAAGAGTCCGAAAGAAGGAAAATGGGTGCCACATGACCTGAGCCAGAGGAACAAGGATGAGCGTGTCATGAAGCGTTTCAATCTGTTGAATAAACAACACAGAAAGTCTTTCCTGTAGAAAATAGTTAAGGGTGACGAAAAGTGGATATGGTACGACAATCCCAAATGCAAAAACCGCTGGGTATACCCCGGTGAAGCAAAGACTTCGACACCGAAACGCAGTATTCACTCCAAGAAAGTTCTGCTGTGCATCTGGTGGGATATGAAGGTTGTGCTCTATTATGAACTATCGGAACCGGGTCACACTGATACTGCTGATCGCTACAAGCAACCATTTTTGCGATTGAACTAGGAAATCTGTCGGAAATGTCCATTCACAGGCAAAGGATTGCGTCCCGTGAAATCACTGCATGACAACGCTAGACTGCATGTCGCGAAATCGGTCAAGGAAACGTTCTTGACGCTTGCCTGGGAAGTTTTGGAGCACCCGGCGTATAGTTCCAACATAGTCCCTTCAGACTATCATTTGTTCCGATCGATGTCTACTGTACGGTTCCGGACATGTGAAGAAGTGCAAAAATGGGTTGACGACTTCATCGCGTCAAACGACGAAGTATTCTTCATAGCTAGAATCCGTTAGCTGCCCGACCAATGGCGGAAGGTGATAGATAATGACGGCGTATATTTTGATTTGTAAAGCTTTTGTCGTTTTCTCTCAAATTACATGTTGCGTTGTTTTTAAACGCTTTAGAACTTATTTGTACACCTAATGTATGGAATGAAAATTATTTTGAATTCAATAACTTCTGTATTTACGCCGTCTAGCGGCGAAGTTATGCAGCGGGAAAAAAACTTGAAGGATCATCGTTATTACATTTCAAACTTTCCAATGAAAAAAGGATTTTCCAAATCTTACTAATAGCTCCAGAGACACGGTGTTCACAGGCGGGCAGACGGAAAAACTGATACTATAAGCACGTACTATTTTTACAAGATCTGCTAAAAATGCAGTGAAATTATGTTTTCTTAAAACGTCTCGGTAGAGTAAAACAAAGGGAAATGCATGTGTACCTGAGTAAATTAATTCACCAGGTGACTGGCTAACTTACCATCTTGTGAAAAAAAAAGTACCTCCTTATATTATCCCTTTGTCGTCTCGTCTATCCGTCCGTCCGTCTGATGACACCATATGTCTGCAACAACTAGCCCGATTTGAAAAATCCTTCTCGCATTGGAAAGCTTGAAATGTGAGAACGACGAGCCTTGCTTTCCCGTGTCTGTAGGGTGCATAACTTCGCCGCTAAAGGCCGAAAATGCAGGTGCTATCGAATTCAAAATACATTTTATTCTATATATTTTTTTCTAAATATCCGATTGAAAAATATCTCTTCTTCCTTTCGATGTCATTTACAACGAAGGCTATTTTTTGGTGCAGTTTCTTTTTCCAACCATGCATAGATTTTTCTTTGTGGTGTGTAAAGGTAAATTGCGATTTCCCCGACATCTCTGCTTCTAAAAGACCTACCTAAAAAAATTATTTTTGCATTGGATACAGATCCTGGTGCGACATATTTACATATAATTCCTAATTTTTAATAGAGTATAATTTGGACATCATCGGTCGTAACTGTTTATTTCTGTTTCTGATTGTTTTGCATCAAAATGTGAGCTTCTGGAAACTCTATTGAAAATGTTTTGTGGACCAATATCTCTGACCTTGGAAAACTATTTAAGAATACCTCCTGCTTATATTAGCGCATAGTTTTTTCTGACAGGAGACATAGTTTTACATCTTAGTTTTGTCGATATTTCTGCTTCTAAGAGTCCGATTTCAAAAAATACTTCCTTCATCGGAGACCTTTTACAGTAAGGAATATTTCTCATTTATTTCAAATTTTTCTTACCGCACAAGTGTGCCACTAGAGGGCGTAAGCTCACCTTTCCGTTCACAGCATTATTCCAGCAATATCTGTGAGACTCATTCACAATTCCTTTTCCTGTCAGATACTACAATGGAAGCATTTTGTGTATATTTCCTTGCCAAAATAATGCACAGTTTCTCCGCTGGGTAGAGCAAATGTTAAATTTGTTTTTCTCGATATCTCTGCTTCTAAATGTGTGATATAAAAAGTCCTTTAACACCGCTTGTACTTGCTGAGTTTTCTGTATTTCGTAGTTTTGTCTCCAGGTGGCGGTTGTGTACTTATGTTTGCAGCTGTATCTCAGCTTCTTAAAACCCTATAGAGAAATACCTTTTTCTTACTGTATGCCATTCGCTATAAAATGATATGGGATTTTATCTTCTTTAAATGAAGCACACGTTTTCCTCTAAGGGCGTAATGATCAAATCTTTTCTCTATCTATCTCTGCTTCGGGGAGACGTATTTGCAAAGTTATATTTCTTTAGCATAGCTTTTGCTATGAAGAATACGTTTCGCATATCTTCAACATTTTCATTATGCAAAGCGTAGAGTTATATCTTGTATCCTTCTATATTTCTTGTTTCAATTGTTGGATTTGAAAACCTGTTTTTCTCTTCTTTCCCGTATGAGAAACGTTTTGTACACCATTTGTTAATTTTGGTTACCTACTTTTCAGCAGCGGGTGGGTATAAATAGCAGTTTCTCTTTCTAGATGTTTCATCAATGGGAGAAATCCTGTTGCTTTTCTTTTCTAACTGGTTCCACTGACTATGAACAAATTTGGAAATTTTATTCTCATCGGAAAGCATTAATTAGGTATACTCATTGCAACCGAAAATTCCGTGTCACCTTTCTTGTTGTACAGTTATTCCAGCTCAAATATCTTAACTTGAAAAGTTGCGAATAAATATATAGACGAATCACGAGTTAATTCTCCCTTTACAGAAATATTTCTAAGACATTGATTAAAAAAATATTTCTAAGACATTGATTAAAAATGGCAGAGCTGTTCTGAGCAATGATCTACTCACAGTCGAATTGATGATCCAGAGCCGAATTTCTTATAAAACATTTATGAAAACTGTTGCGCACAATTATAAAAATTATCATAGTAGATAATTAATACATACAATTGACGTGGATTAGGAACATTAACAGAAATCATCGCTCTTTCCACGTTTATAGGTGAGTCACGGAAAAATCATCATCGGCCGCCACCGGGAATCGAACCCAGGGTCTTCTAGTTAGGCGCTGGACATGCTACCTATCCACACCATGTTTGGTGAATCGCCAGCATTGTGCGGGGCTCCAAGAAGCAACCTGCCAAGTGGTTTGGCAGTTAGTCGTATGTGAGTCTGGAGAATTCCAGACCGCTGTGACGCAGTGGTAGCATGCCGAGCGCGTAACTGGATGATCCTGGGTTCGATTCCCGGTGCCGGCCGATGAACATTTTTCCGTGACTCCTTTATAAACGGGGAAAGAGCGATTACTTCTGTTTAATAACATAGTTGATGAGTTGATAGAAAGCACTGAAATTCGATAGTGAGGTAGATCTAGCCAGTCCGGTAACTTAATGATCTAAAAGCCAGTTTAAAAAGCACTGAAATTTGTTAGTGAGGTACATCTAACCAGTCCGGTGACACAATGATCTAAAGCCTGGCTTCTGTTGATTTCTACGAAATGGGCAACAAGTCGAGTCCTGGGTGAAGCATGTGGATATTGTGTGTCTTACGGCACTGTCTTTCTTTCAACCTCTCTTGTTGCCAGTGACCCCAGATATCAGACGGGTTATTTATTAAACCCCATAATTTTTCACAGTTGTCGTTAAACCCAGAATTTAATGAAAAGAGAGGTACAGCATTTCATGAGAAAGAACGTATACCAAAGAAGAATGCCATGACAACGGTGCTTGCTTCGATCTGCACAAAAATATAACGCTTCTAAAGTAGGCTGCAATAGAGAGCGCAGATACTACACTCATTATATCATACGTCTCATTTTCCAAAGCCCGTCACCAGGTAGTGCAACCTTGCAACTTAACGTATGCCCAACACTGAGCCACCGTCTTCTATTCCTAACAGAGACGGTGCCTCAGTGTTTGCATACGTTAAATTTCAAGGCTGGGCTAACGGGGTCTGCTGATAAAGAGTACTGGGAAACATGCAGAAGGTCTTTCAGAGGCTATTGAAGAATTCTCACGAATGGATATTCAAGAGTAAAATGTTGAACTGACAGACTAAAGCAGAGTTATCTAGAGAGCACTACGTCTCTTGGAAAGTCTCTAGGCTGTGATTACAATACGAGGAATTTGAGAATGCGTCTTGACGAAAAATTCCGGGCAGGCTAAAGATTAGAGCATCTCAGGAGGATGAAGTGTCCATCTATGTTGCTGGCTCGTAATCCTATTGAGCATGTCTGAGTTAGCCAGAAGCCTCCTGAGCTGATGTTATCGACATGCATGATCGTTACGTAATATTTTTGGCGATCAATGGTCAGAATACGCCCCATGTATACCAAAAAAACGACTTCTTCTACAACCAGTGAAGAACATTTTTTATTTTTCAGTTGTTGTGTTAGTTAAGGATTTCATCTGCTACGACTGAGAAGTTGGATGTGTCAGAGTAAAGCCAACTTACTACGTGAAGTTAAACCCAACCCTATGAGAGTTAAGCCGAAGTTAAAAGTAAGCTAACAAGCTCAAAGCTAGAGTGACCCGCAAGAATTAGGTTAACATTAAAACAATAGTTCCATTTAGACAAATCACAAATTTATATACGACATTTTTTTTTTTTTTTACATTTGACGAAGTTGAAGGTTCTGTTGGTTGACTCCTCAGGAATATTGTTAAGGCAATTTTCTCCGAAATCACAGGTCCCTTACATTATCTACGTACAGAAAGTTTGCCTGCTGTGTAAAATATTCAGGTCTGTGAAGAAATAACCTTGTGACATTGAAATTGTAACACGCAAACGCGCAGAGTAGCCTGCTAGGCAAGCGGTATTTTCTCAGAGAGAGTGAGCATGTTTTATGTGTAGCGAGCATGTAGGTACATGGGAAGCATCATTAGGATGAAAAATTCCTACCTTGGTGACGTACTCGGGCACGCGTCAGCGAGAAGTTTTCTAGATCCGTCGGACATACATCAACTACACTGACTACCATCTTTACTGTGCCTGGTTGTTAATAAGTAAGAATATGACGTCCAATTATGTCCCATGCTTGTACTATTCAGAAGAAATCTAAGAACATCGCAGCATATGGGCAAAGTCATGCTAACATTCTCGCTGGAAGTTTGCAGTGTGTGGACGAGCGTTGTTTCGTTGAAACACGGCGCTATGCATCCTTGCCACTAAGGGGTAGCTAGGGGTTCCTGAATTTCTTCTATCTTGTTCCGTGCGGCAAAATACTGCATGATGTCTCAGAGGACCTCGGGCATTTTTCCTGAGTGCCTTTCGGCAAAGGTTCTCGGACCTGTACGTTGACGTTTCAACTAAACCTCATGGATCTGACGATCAGCTGGACTTAAACAGGAGCATTATTAGTCATCATAAACTATACGTTGCAAGTGTACATTTCGTAATGACCCGCTTACAGATTTGTGCAACTCCCTTACATACCTCGAAAGAAATGATAATGTGTGCGGCGAGGTGGCTGCTGATCGGCGAATGGAGATTTCAGCTAGTGTTTTTGTAGTTGTCGTGTAGGACTGTTGCTGTATCAGAACATTCTTGGTAAAAGTTCGCGGTATGTGGACAAGCGTTGTCTTGCTGAAGCAGGGCGCCATGCAACCTTCTCACTAACGGCTCCCGAATATCTTCTATCTGACATTGGGCCGTGAAATCCTATGTGATACCTCAGAGACATCACAGCCATACTTCATGATTGACTTTCGGAAAAAGGTTATTGGACCTGTGATTTGACCTTCTATCCTCACCTCATTCATCTGTGCATCATATGATGTTATACAGAAGCGTTATGCATTGTCATAATCTGTGCGTTGCAATTTCATATGCTAATAACGATGGGCACGGATGAGTGCCAGGCGATGCAATGTAACAATTTGTATCTCTCATCCCTCGCAAGAAATGGATTTGTTTGTGATGAAGTGCCTATTGATCCGGGTCAGAGCAGTGGTGTTTTAAGCTAGCGTTATTGTATTAATATTTGCCGTGTATGACTATCGCTGGTTCAGAACGTTCTCTCGATGTGAAGTCATCCTATCTGCCGTCTCGCAGTTTATGTTACAGCATCAAAGGACAGCGGTGTCATTCTGCGCCACATGTTCCTCTGTGTGGTGGGTCGACCTCCCGTTGTTAAGGATGCCAATTATCCGTCAAGTCTAGAAATCCCTTAGCTGTCCGTATGGTTGAAGGACATATCGTCCGGACATTTTGTGTAAGCTGCTGTTTCACCAGGAGACGACTGCTGGAAAATGGCAGGAAATAATTGTCTACAAAGTCATGCAGCGTTGAATCGAGAGATCAATTCCTAAGCAATTATTTTGACCTCCATCGCTGCCAGATTGTTTTGATACTTGAATAATTCGCATGTGCAGACATGAAGCTCCCACCTGCTGATTTGCATACAAAACATCCAGCCACTTCTCGGTGCTACACTTTCAGTGCCTAAAGTTTATCATTAGTGCTACCAGTTACTTAATACTATGCCGAAAATATATGTATGCAGAAGTAAGTATTATACGAATAAAAATACCTACGTAAAGAAAAGCATGTGTTAAGCCAAATGCATCAAAATAATAGAGATTTTGCATGTTAGAGTTCAATCTCTGGTAGTTTTGAAATGCCAGATTGTTAACGAATGCCACATACACTGACGGAAAAAAAATCCCAACACCAAGAAGGGGTTATTTTAGACAAACGATAGTTGGTAGGCGGTAAGAGTACATCTGTAAGATGACGTCTATGCAAATTTCGCGCTCGGCGCATACGCGTGTCGCTAGTAGCGTCAATCGGAACATGCACAGCAGGTTTGCTGTAAATACGCGCTGTAACGTTCGTGAGCGTTAGTTATCGTTGAGATTCGACGTAGGTTGTTGATGTTAGTCAAGAATGCCTTTACGAAGACGAAGAAGCCATTATCAACAGCTCACGGAGTTTGAACGAGGTCGTGTAATAGGGCTACGAGAAGGAGGATTTTCGTTCCGCAATATTGCTGAACGAATCGGCAGGAATGTAGCCACTGTGCATGATTGTTGGCAGCGGTGGTAAAGGGAAGGTACTGCCTCAAGAAGACCGGGTTCCGGCAGGCCACGTGGCACTACTGAGAAAGAAGACCGCCGTGTACAGCGTATGGCCGTGGAGCATCATACCGCGTCTACGGCAGCAATTCGAGCTTGCAGTTGCCACCACAGTGACACACCGAACTGCTACAAATCGGTTACTTGAAGGACAGCTCCGAACCAGACGCCCTGTAGCGTGCATTCCACTTACTCCAAACAACTGCCGTTTACGACGTCAGTGGTGTCAAGCTAGAGCTCATTGGAGGACGGAGTGGATATCTGTTGTGTTTTCTGATGAAAGCCGGTTCTGCCTGGGTGCCAGTGATGGCCGTGTGTTGGTTAGGAGGAGGCCAGGTTAGCGCCTGCAACCAACCTGTCTGCGGCCGAGACACACTGGACCTACTCCTGGAGTTATGGTCTGGGGAGCAATTTCCTATGACAGCAGGAGCACTCTCGTGGTTATCCCACGCACTCTAACGGCACAGTTGTACGTAGGTCTGATGATTCAATCTGTTGTGCTGCCATTCATGAACAGCATTCCAGGGGGTATTTTCCAACAGAATAACGCTCGCCGCATACCGCTGTTGTAACCCAACATGCTCTATAGATTGTCGACATGTTGCCGTGGCTTGCTAGGTCACCTGATCTTTCACCAATCGAGCACGTATGGGACATCATTAGACGACAACTCCAGCTTCACCCATTACCAGCATTAACCGTCCCTGTATTGACCGGCCAAGTGCAACAGGCATGGAACTCCATCCCGCAAACTGACATCCAGCACCTGTACGAAACAATGCATGAACGTTTGCGTGCTTGCATTCAACATTCTGGCGGTTACACCGGTTATTAATGTACCAGCATTTCACATTTAAAATGGCTCTTCTCGCGCTTACAATAAGCTGTGATCTTGAAACCTTAATCGATTAATATGTTACCTATACAAATGTATTGCCACCATTTCATTCCTCTACAACATTTTTCGTGGTGTTGGGATTTTTTTTACCGTCAGTGTATTTTGGAATAGTACCAGTGCCTCTTAAATAATGTCTAAAGGGGTTTCTTATTTTGAATATGATCTTGTGTTTTCGAGAAAATCCCCACTTTTCTCCCTCATTTTTCAGCAAAGAGTGAAAGATGGTAGTGATGTGTCGGCATTTCACCTATCTACCACTTCACTGACAGCTATCTACTTTTATTTCTGTTGCAAGACTGCATCATAGAAGCTTCTCAGTTGTTGTTTTTTAATACATCGTACTGTTCATTGCTTATGGCCTATCAAACATACCTTGCTTTTCTTTCATTTTCCTTCCCCGAAGATAATAAGCAGCAGTTTCGGCTAGCATAATTGATTCTGAAAACTCGCTTTCAATTTCTTCTTTTTCATGAAATAAGAGTGTAAGCTCTTCTCCTTTTTATTACGATTTACAAATGAACACAGACTGTTTCGTCTTATATGGTTCCGTCTGCACGAGTAGAACCAGAAAAAATACTATCACTCGGAATTTGAACCATTGAGATGCTCGAGTGTCCAGATCTGAAACCTATTGAAATAAAATATTTTCACAGAATCTCCATTCTTCTCACGAAGCCACTAATGTACTACTGGGTACCAAAAACTCATTCCTTTTTCTCACGTAAAAAAAAAACATTCTGAACAGTAGTTTCTGCTTTTAAGAACAGGACTAAAATATTTACTTCAATTTTTATACCTTAACGAAAAACATTTTCCGTATATTTTTCTGATCACAATAATGCAGTTTTCCCTCTATGCTGTACTGCTTTCTATATATGTTACTGCTTTATATACACTGCTGTACAATTGCTAAGGACGGATCATAAACGGCTATATAGCGCATAAAAAATTAAGTGTGGTAGGATGCCAAGTGAAATAAAATAATGCCAGGACATTACAAGAGAGACAATTTATTGTGCTCTGAAATCCAGAAGGCTTTGGAACGTGTTCAAGGGACAAACAGGCCATTTTGTGCACAATACGTAAACGTGAAAACAATGCAATTACCGCCGGCAGGCGTTCCGGCGTAAGATGTCAATACGGGATATGGCCACCATGGAGGGCGATGCAAGATTCTACACGTCGTGTCATGCTTTGCACAACATTATCAAGCAGCTGTTGGGGTAATTTATCCCACTCTTCTGTCAGTGCACGGATGAGGGTGTCCTTGTTTATTGGAGGGCATTGGCGACCAGCAAGACTCCTCCCCAAAGCATCCCACACATTCTCAATGGGATTCAGATCTGGAGAACGTGCTGGCCATACGAGGCGTTGAATATCCTCGCTCTCATGACACTCCTGGACAGCGACTGTTCGATCACATGTTGCGTTTTCGTCCATGAAAACGAATCTATCACCGACAGCACCACGGAACATGCGAACATGAGGTAGCAGAACATCATTAATGAACCGTTGGCCAGTCATAGTCCCAGTTGGAAGCACATAGATGGACGTACGGCCATTGATCATGATGTCAGCCCATACCATGACACTACATGTCGGATATCAGTCCCTTTTCTGTATGTTTGCTGGACAATATGCAGTACCACTATCACGCCAGATAAGTTGTCGTCGACAATCAGACGATAGACTGTATCTACTCTCATCTGAGAAGAGGACAGCAGACCAGTCGCTGTCATTCCAATTGCGATGTTGATGGAACCATTGCAAACGGGCGGTACGGTGACGTCTGGACAATGGGATGCACGCAACAGGACGGCGGGCGTATAGTCCTCCTTCTTGCAAACGTCTGGCGACAGCTTTTCGTGAGATCCGCTTGCCAGTAGCAGCCATAAACTGATTTGCTCCCTCACTAGCTGTGCTGCGCCGGTGTCTTTTTGTTGATAGCACTATGTACCGATCTTCTGCAGGTGTCGTACTGCGAACACGACCTCCCCCGTGACGTTTGCTACACTCTCCATTTGTTTGAAGTGATTTCCAAAGCCTTGAAACAACACTGTGGCTGACGTCGAACTCCCTGGCAACATCTGTTATTGTTTGCCCTTCTTCAATCTTGCAAATAATACGGCCACGCGTAAAATCATCTAGGTGATGTCGGGAAGACATACTGAAAATTGCAAGTTCGTCAACTGATTCTTTCCCTTTCAACTTTGCATTTGAACAACAACGGTCAATACGCGTCAGATCCTTTATATCTCTCATCAGTGCTATGATGTCACGAACAAGTTCGGCAATTCAAAATTTGCATACGAACAACACGTCTTACTGTATCCCGCACTTATGCTAATTTCCACATTTTCCTGCCTTCCATTTTATGGTTGCTATCGTTGCTATTGTCATCCGTCCTTAGCAATTCTCCGGCAGTGTATATATACTGCTTTCTATATATATTTCCACTGCTTTCTATATATATTTCCACTGCTTTCTATATATATTTCCACTGCTTTCTATATATATTTCCACTGCTTTCTATATATATTTTATCTATGCTGTATTTCTTTCTATATATATGTATTTCTATAAGGCAGATTAAAAACAAATGTCTCGAACATCTTCCAGTACGGAAAATTCTGTGCAGCCCATGCTTTCAAAATTTTTACAATTAGCGGTTCTGTTCCAAGTTAACGAAAGTGAGAATTCCATTTTACAGTTGCGTTTCCTTTCCTACAAATCATTCTGAAAAATCCTTTTTGTTTCGAGTACCATTCACTATGAAGAACCCTACGAATACTAGGTATTTTAAATTAATTGCAGTTTTCCGCTAGTCAAGACTCAAATACAAAAGTTGTACATACTCTTTCTCTAATTGTATCAGTTGTGGCAAAACGTTTCTATCATGGGAAATGTTTTATACATATTTTTTGGGTTTCATAATGCACAGTTCTTCACTGAGATGCTAGTTTATTAACTAGGAATATCGACTATCCTGGCGATCCTTCCTTGCCCAGCATAATGTCCAGAATTCCTCGGGGCAAGGAACATAGGGGATCCGGGAAGCGTCGTGCGGAAAGGTTGTTCAATATGGAAAACCTGAATCGCGTAGTTGCTGCTATTTAATTAGACCGCGGCACAGAAAACAGCCTGTTCTACCACATTTGATGCTCGATGGGGTTTAAAACAGAGGAATGTGCAAAATTTGAAGGAAGCAAAACTCTTCGTCATGTTGCTTGAACCACTGTACGAGTCTTGTGAGCGGGTGCATTATCAAGCTGGACGTATCCAACTCTTTGACGATAAACCGTATTTATTAAGAAATCCATTTTGCCGGGAACGATATTAAGGTACGCCGTGGCGATGTTTTGATGCTCCGTAGACATCAGGGGCATAATGCGTGGCAGAAAAATATTTCTCAAGCCAGTATACCGCCCCCATCGGTTTGTATGTTGATACTTGAGGAGATGGTGCCATATCCTCATGTTGCTTGTGACAAAATCGAATGCAGCTACCGCATGATAAAGAAGAAACCTTGTTTCATCCGTCCCAGTGACCTTTTCTCATTCCTCAATGGTCCGGTGTAGATGTTCCCGTGTCGACTGGCAGCGAGATTTCGTGTTCTGTGCTGACAACAGCAATATTTGACATGGTTGTCCACTGTTGTAGGTCATTTGCGGCATGATCCGATACGGCGTGCGTTTTGAAAATGACTCTCTGAACATTTTGAAATTATTTGCTCGTTTATGCCCCATCAGTTTGCTTGCACGATTGTCTCCAGTTTACTTAAATCTAATCCACGAGGTGCTTTCATACACGGCGTCTCCGTATGCTGGAAGTGTCTAGCGTAGCTCGCCATTTCAAGGGTTCTATAATGCACAGTTCTGCCTTGGTTATATTTGAAAACCCAGGAGGATGTCGATTTGGAAAGTGTTCGATCCGGTAAGCTTTGCGTTAATTAATTATCCTATTACACAAATTACCTATTTTGTCCATTCCGACCCTCAATCGAGGGTTAACGTATGCCCAACGAGCTGGTCTGTCAGATTTATACCGCACACATCGCTAGAGTTAGCAATTTATGTGACAAGCACAGACTTATCTAATAAACTATCATCTCACAAGGAAAAAGACCTCCCGACGACAGTCGTCACGGAACGCTCCGTGGTGGAAAGCATGACACCAAAGTAACAGGTGTGAAGTACGGCACCTCGCAACCCCTAGAGCATGGCTTTTAAAAGTGGGACGCCCGCCTGTAATGTATGCAGCCATAAAGTGTCAAACAACATTTACCTGTTAGATATGAGGCACCTAAATGTCGAGGAAGACCACGTACAACACCATTAAGTTGTAAATGTCATATACATACCTCACTCCACATCATGGTAATGTGTTGAGAGAAGGCAGCGCTGCAACGGTTTTCTTTGCGACCTTCACATTGTCATAGACACTCTGCATGGTTTGTCCGGAAAACTGTTCGTTAATGCTTTTACGTTTCTTTTCGGGGGTGATGGTTCATAGGAACTCGAACTGCTTGGCACGTTGTGTGCTTGAGTACCCGCTGTACGTATCACTATGTTCAGATAACGTGTCCGACGCTTCATCACTATCAGGCCACAATGTCTGTTTTTCAAACATGTCAGCGCCTCCAATGACATGTTGCTCCAAAACGCTATACAACTGCCTTGCAATTCGCCTGTCGATGTACGTTGGAGCTGCGTCGTCCGCTTGGTATTTCTGCGTCACCTCGTTCACCAGTATCTGTACTACAACATGAGGGTTACAAACCATTTTCTTAAAACACAACACACAATATTTGTATAGGTACGAACAGGCCCGTGTGCTGTCTTACACTACTGACGTTTAACACAACGTAAGACACCTTCCAGGCATGCGCAATATCACCCAATCACATAACACCCACATTTACATGTTGTTTGACACTTTATGGCTGCATACACTACAGGCGGGCGTCCCTCTTATATAGGCCATGTTCTAGGGGTCGCGGGCGATTGCGAAATGCCGGACGTCACACATGTTACTTTTGGTGTCATGCTTGTGCACCACAGAACGTTCCGTGACGATTGTCGTCGGGAGGTCCGATAGTTTCCCTTGTCAGTGTACTGGTAAAAGACGAAACATTTATCCTTAAGTTTAAAGTCCTAGCTTCACCTCTAAAGCATCGGTTAAGGGAATTTATTTTGCATTGCATAGCAGGCATTATCATGATGATTTTGTGTGCATGTCAGTGGTGCCAGAGACTCTTATCTGAAATCAATAGACCACAGCTCAAAACTCTTTAGAAATCACTAGATAAGATTTTGTTTGAAATATGCCCCAACTCACAAATGTAAAGTAGCATTGGATGTAATCTCAATACAAAGCAACACTTACACTATATTGACAAAAGTCACCGGACACCCCTTCAAAAGTAAATGTACGCTGCGTTGTTAAAATGCGCGGTACAGCTGCAAACGGTGTAAAAACAATCCTTCAGCTGACCGCGATCATATCGCACTGTAAGGTTGAGTGAAAATGTCGCGGCGATAGAGAACCGCCTTTGAGAAAGGAAAGACTGTTGGGTGTTATATCAGTGGATTGTCCATAAAGGAAACCGAGGGACGTTCAAACATAGCCAAATCAAATGTTTTGGATGTACTGAATAAGTGGAATACACATGGCGTGCCTGAAGTAGCAAAACGAACCGGCAGATCAAAGAAAAGCAGTGATAAAGGGCGTCGAAGCCTCAGGAGAGTCGTTACAGCTAATCGATTGAGTACTGCACAAGACCTCAGTGAAAGGTGAATAAAAATGCTGGAAACTCGGTATGTACACGTACCTTTCGCAGAAAACTTCATTCCATATGTTACCGTGGTCGTGCGGCTGCTCATAAACATTTCATCTCCACTCGGAATACTACTCGTCGTTTAGCATGGAGTAAAGATCATAAATCGTTGACCGTAGATCAATGGAAACGCGTCCTATGGACTGATGAATCCAGATATACGATCCATCAGTCTGATGGCCGTGTGTGGGTATGGAGGCAGCAGGGGAAATGCTATTTACAAGATTGTACTGTTTCTGTGGTCACGTTTGGAGCTGGCAGTGTACTCGTATGGGGTTGATTTTAGTGGTATGGTCCCGTAACATTGGTTATTGTTGGCAAACCTGTTAACCAACACGTCTACTTCGATATTCTGGACAATTACGCCCGACCAACTCTGTGGCAATAAATAATATGGAACCGAGCCTTGTTGGTACCAGCAGGATAATGCACCGAGCCATAAAGCAAGGACTGTTACGGTGTGGTTTGATGATAATTCCGTATCGGGTGAGGACTGGTTAGCACAGAGCCCTGGTCTTTATCCCACAGAACACCTATGGCAGGAATTAGAGCGCCGCATAAGAAGTTTGGAACTAAGGCCTACTGCTTAGCAACAGTTAGCGTCACCATATGTACTGAATGGAAGCGCATACCTATCGCTGTGTTCTGAAACCTAGCAGAAAGCATGCCTCGAAGGGTCAGTGTATACATGAAGGCCAAAGGTGGATCGACACCGTACTAATGTATGAGAATAAATGCAATGTTGTGTTTCTCTTCTACGTCCGGTGACTTTTGTCAATATAGAGTATCATCATCATCATCATTGTCAACCATTATCAATCCACTGCTGGACGAAGGTCTCCCCAAGTTTCCTCCACAACGGTCTGTCTTGAGACAGTCTCCTCCATGTCACTCCCGCATACTTTCGAATTTCATCCACCCATCTTCCATGTGGTCTTCTTCTGGGTCTTTTCCTGTCCCTTGGAATCCAATCTAAAATTTCGGCTGTCCATCGATGGTCTGTCCTTCTGGCAGTATGTCCAGCCCATTGCCATTTCAGGGATTTAACTCTGATCATGATGTCTTCCACTCTTGTCATTTTTCGGATCCACATGTTCCTCTTCTTATCTCTCCTGGTTACACTAAGCATGCACCTCTCCATGCTGTTTTGAGTTGTCTGCAGCCTTTGTAAGTCTCTTTTAGCTAAGGTCCACGTCTCTGCACCATACGTAAGCACTGGAAGGATGCATTGATCAAACACTTTTCTTTTAAGACATAATGGCATATTGCTCTTGAAAATTATGCTGTTTCTTCCAAAAGCTCTCCAGGCAAGTTTTGTACGCCGATTAATTTCTTCATCAATGTGACCCTCACTTGATATCTGCTGTCCAAGATAAACGTACGTGTCTGTTATCTCCAGCTTTTCTCCATCAATCGATAAATCTTCATTTCGTGTAAAAGCATTGTACATCACTTTTGTCTTCTGAAAGTTCATTTTTAATCCCACTTCTTTACTCTTGTCAGCAAGTTCCTGAATCATACTCTGTAGCTCTGATGGGGTAGTAGCAAAAATGACTATGTCATCAGCCAAACGAAGGTGGGTTAGATAATCTCCATTAATCTTTATCCCTTTGTTTTCCCAGTTCAGTGATTGAAAGACATTTTCCAATGTTGCATTAAAGAGCTTCGGAGATATGGTGTCACCTTGTCTCACTCCTTTTCCAATTTTTATGTGTGTTGTATTTTCAAACAGCCGAATCTTTGCACTTGCATTTTCATAGATGTTATTAATAATAATAATGTATGCATCTTCAATACCGCAGGATTTCAGAGCCATTGCAACTGCTGATGGTTTCACCGAATCAAAGGCTTTTTCATAATCAATAAAAGCAATGCACAATGGAAGTTCATATTCCCTCGCTCTTTCAATTAGTTCTCTCAGTACGTGGATATGATCTATTGTGCTGTAGCCACTCCTGAATATAGCTTGTTCTCTCGGTTGAGCCATGTCCAGTGTCACCTTCAAGCGGTGTGAAAGGACTTTAGTGAAGATTTTATAAACCACTGATAGGAGGCTGATAGGTCTGTAGTTCCTGAGATCCTCAATGTCACCTTTTTTATGTAGCAAGATCATTGTAGCGTTGTTCCAATTCTCAGGACTTTTCCCTTCATTAAGGCATCGAGTGAAAATTTGGGCGAGTACTGTTTCGATTTCCCCACTTGCTTCTTGTATGATGTCTACAGTAATTCCATCTTCTCCTGGAGCTTTTCCCCGCTTCATGTTCTTGATTGCATGTGCAACTTCTGCTGGAAGGACTGGAAGAACTCTGGTACTGGTACCTTTCATGATGTCTGGAGTACATGTATCATCCCTTTTATATAATTTGGAGTAGAAATCTTTCACTCTTGTCAAAATTTCGCCTCTATTTCTTGTTACAGAACCATCTTCTTTTCTCAGTGACATAACAAGTTTTTTTCCCTTACTGAGATGTCCCTTTGCTATCCTTAGGCTTTGGTTGTTTTCAATTGCTTTCCTTACTAGTTCACAGTTGAATTTCCTTACGTCTTCAGTGATGCTTTTTCGTACTGTCTTGCATAGCTCTATATATTCCACTTTGGAAGTCACATCTTCTTTAGTTGTCCTCATCACTCTTCTTTTTTGCATCAACATTTTGGTTTTTCCTGATAATTTGTTCACATGCAATTTGTTCTTAGACCCAGCTAATTTTGTTGCTGTTTCCATAAGAGCTTTGGTTACTTTTCTGTTAACTTCAGAAATATCCACTTCTTCCGATGTTAGGCCTTCTAAAGCAGAGAACCTGTTCTTCAGTTCCAATTTGAAGGTATTATGGTGTTTTTTAAGGTTGGTTATGTCAATACATTTTGTTTGTCTTATGAGCTTGCTACGTTCGAGTTTAGTGTTGAGGTGCATCTTACATCTCACCAATCTATGGTCACTGCCTGTGTTGAACTTGTTTAGCACACTGCAGTCTTCTATGACGAATTTTTTGTTACACATAATAAAATCAATTTCACTTGTCGTCCCATTTGGATGTATCCATGTCCATTTCCTGTGTGGCTTTTTCTTGAAAAAGGAGTTCAAGATGAAAAACCCTTCTGCCTCTGCAAACTCTACGAGAGTATTTCCACGCTGGTTTCTGTTGCCGTGACCGAATTTACCTACTGAAGTTTCATTCTGTTTGCCGTTGCCCTATTTTTGCATTGAAATCTCCCATAATTATCTTCAAGTGCTGCTTACCTTTATTATTTAGATGACGAATTTCCTCATAAAATTCTTCAATTTCTTCTTCAGGATGACTTGTGGTGGGTGCATAAGTTTGAATAATCTGAGCCTGGTATCTTCTCGAGAGTTGGATAACGAGTCGTGCAGTTGTGTCAGAGGAACTTTCAACTTCTACAACTTTATCCTTCAGTTTCTTGTTTATTATAAATCCAACACCACTAGTTCTGCCAGTATCTGTCCCACGATAGTAGAAGAGATGTCCACTTTTCAGTTCAAAGAGATCTTCTCCTTTTCTCCTTACCTCACTTAGCCCGACGATGTCCCACTTGATCCTTGTAGTTTCTCTTCCAATTCAAGAAGCCTTGAATCAGAAGATAGGGAGCGTCCGTTATATGTAGCCACGGTCAGCATCAGATGGCAGCCTAGTCCGGTCCTCCGGGGATTCTTAGCACCCTCTGCCTTCATGTCGCACTGGCCGCTGCCTTGGCCAGGTACATTCCAGCTGCCGGAGACTGAGGGCCAAGATTTAAGTTGTTTAGTAATTTTGGAGGGGTTTGGCCATAACTCACCACGCTGGCCAAGCGGGTTGGTGAGTGTGGGATAGCATTTCCTCTAATCCCGATGGTATAGTTATACCGCTATTGGCGGTCGCAATATAGAGTATATGTACTGGTATGTTAAATATTACCAGCACTTCACAAACTACTGTGAAAGAGCAATGTGAAAATTCAAACCAATACAATGCGGAGTTTCTTTTGTATAAGATATTACTGTCGATCAGCTTTATAAAATAATGCCCATCATTAAAATTAATGTGGGTGCAAATAATGTTGCAATTGGCTTTTTAATGTAGTCACAGTTGCATAGATCCCACTTATTGTCTTTTTAAAAACCAAGAGTTGTGTACTTACACTTTTTACTAAACGGTAACCAGACGTTCCGAAAGTACGTGAAACACTCAAAAAAGTATCATTAATACAAATATGGTAATTAAGACGTTTTCTTCATATTCTCCGTTTTAGCAAAACTAGGCAAAGTCTTTGTATAACAGACCAATTAGTTACCTGGAATAAAAAATATTTCATGACAACCAGTATGAATTTAAAAAATAATAGGTACCTGGTGTTGAATAATTTTAGTCTTTGTCATCTTTTTCTCTTCAGACCAGTTCAGAAGAAAGTCTTGCCGATTAGATCAGTAAATGGTGAGTAATGAAAGAATACAGACATTCTTAGGCATTATATCCCTGAGTGTGCAGGTGGTCTTAAAACAGAGAAAAATCAGTAGATTACGAAAATCTATTAGCAGAGAGAAGTTAAAATCAGTAGATCTACTGATAAATCAGCAGAATGGCAACTCTGGTGCATATCGTTTATTGAATGGTGCGTTAAATTTTGTTTTTTTTTCGAGCAATAAAGGAAATGCAACAAAAGAAAAACTACTTTTGGTATGTTTCTTTTTTTAATAATACATACACTCATTATAATACTAATCCGCGCACCAAGAAGTAGCCGTCGGATTGAAATGTGATTTTAGTAGTGAGATGGTACGTATCAAGGACGGAAGTGATTACAATATCACAGCTGCAGAACGATTTGCCGCGGACATACGGTGCACATTCCGGTCAGCGTTAGTACCGAGTCAGACCGCCTCGTTCTCGGATGCATGCAGTAACACGGTCCCGCATGGAGTCAAAGAGACTCCGTATGATGCCCTTGGACAGATTGTCCCGCACGTCTTGCAGCTGAGGCTCTAAATTACGAACACTGGGACATGGAGAAAGCTGGCACCACATTTGGTCCTACACGTGCTTGATAGACGAGAGATCGGGAAATCTGGCAGGCCACGAAAGTGTCGAAGCATGACGTAGACAGTCCTAGGAAACCCGAGCCGTGTGCGGACGGGCGTTGTCTTGTTGTAAAATAGCTCCGAGATGCCCAGCCAGAAAAGAAAGCACATGAGACGTCAGGGTCTCCTGTGCTTAGCTCTGGGCTGTCAACGTCCCTCGGATCACTGCGAGGGAAGTCCGGCTGTCATACGCGATGGCTCTCCAGACCATTACGCCTGCAGTCCGGGACATGTGTCGCTGTACAGTGAGGTTAGGATTGTATCTCTCATCTGCGGTCCTCCAGACTCTGACACGGTGGTCGTCCGTTCCCATACAGAAGCGCGATTCGTCGCTGAACACTATGCGTCGCCAGTCCGTAGAATTTCATGTTGCTCGCTGCTGACACCACTACAATCGACGCCTACGATGGTCGGGTGTTAATGGCAAAAAACGTAAAGGCCGTCGAGAGTGCAAGTTCGTCTCTGCCAGGCGTCTGGAAATGGTTCTGACGGACACAGGAGTCCATTGTACAGCCGTCACATGTCTCTGGCTATTGGACAAACGCGTCGTTGCATCTGTGCGTGCCGATCTCACGATCACACGATCCTCTCTGCTCGTGATGTATCGTGATCGTCCAGAGCCAGTCCGCTGTGTCTAGGTGCCTTCTCGTGTTCATTGCTCCCAACACGATCGCACCGTACTGTCAGACCTATTCAAAATGGTGGCCGATTCGGCGCTCCAGCCACCCTCCCTCTCTCATCCCGACGATACGGCCTCGTTCAAACTCCGTCAGTTGCCCGGATGCACATCTACTGCGGCTCCTCGGCATGTCTATCGCTAGTACAATATTCATTGACTCAAATAAAAACACGATCTAAAAAACATACACATCAACAATTAGCTCATGATTACTTGATGTTTATTACATTTAATGACTAGTACCAATATACAATATACGTCATCTGATACATGTAATCAATGTCAGCCCAGTATTCTCGTGGAGGTTGTTGGCCTGAAGATGAATTTTAGTAAGGTCAAAAGTTCTTGCCATTGTAAATATCTTCCTTTTAGCTAGGCATGAGTTTTTAACTGCCATTAAATGCCGTAAACATCAAGTAATCATGGGTTAATTGTTGATGTGTATGATTTTAGATCGTGTTTTTATTTGAATCATTGAATATTGTACTATGAACTAAACACGAATGTTTATACCGTTCAGTAACGCATATCACCATGTTTATCGCTCATGAATCTCACCTGACTCTTACCGTGCACTTCGGCACGAATGTGGAGTCCCCTGCGCGGTGCTTTATAAGCCCCAAGGACAGCGGTTGCAGCGCAGATCTTAGACGCGGGGGAATGCGGAACCGCACGCAACTTTAATCATTTGCATGTCTGCCCTCTCCTTAGGTATTCGCCGAGTTTCGCGTTAATCGCACGGTTTTTTCTTGGATTTTTATGGCAATGAGTGTATATTGTGTAAATTTTCTACATCCGTATTCCAGTTTTCCGGTAGAACAACCTATGGAAATTTCTATTAGCAATCATGTCTGTTCTTATAACGAAACTCGGAGAATAGCTACGAAGTGGGTAGACATGCAAATGATATTTTACATCTGACTGCATTTCAACGATGAAACGAGTGTTAGGCATCGATAAATGTTAAAAAATTTCGTATACTGGTAAATATTTAATTATTAACACATACGTATTACATTATCAAACATTCTTTTGATACAAAAGACGTGCTCTTTGCACCTGGTAATTCGGTTTCATATGTTGTGTTTTTGATATGACCGATTTTCTTTTTTTTTTTTTTTGTGATTGGAAGTTTAACGACCACCGTGAGCAACTCAATGGGCTATAAGCAGTCGCCCGTCCCTAATTTAGGGTCACTGGTTCCAGGGAAGGGAGAGAACCTGTGCCGTAAGACAAACACAACATCCATGCCTCACCGGGATTCGAACCCGGACCCCGTTCGGACGAATGATCAGAGGCCATCGCTTAAACCACTGCGCCACCGTGGCGGCTATATATGACCGATTTATCGCTGATGGTGGACAATAAATAATTTGATTGATTACAATGGGGAATTAAGTAAAATAAAGTATTAAGTGGAATTTTCGAAATGCATATCTCATAAGGTGAGAACGATTGAAGTTCTTTAATGCAAGGCACCCTCTTTTCATTATCTTGTTCCAAGGAAAAACTAACAGATCCACCTATCCATTTAATATTGTTGATGCGACTGGAACTAGAGTTGTATTGCAGGATATATCTCAATCGTGGAACTAGGAAGATATGGAGTTAAAGATTAATGGAGATTGCTTAACTTGCTTTCGTTTTGCATACGACGAAATTATTTTTACAAAGTACTCCCACGGAGCTGCAGAAAATTATTGAGAAACTTAGCAACAGTGATAAAGAGGGATTAAAGGGGAACTCAGATGAAACAGTATTAACGTACAATGCTTTTACAAGATTAATAGAGACATTTAACGTGGACCAGGAACATCAAACAAAGATCTTCGCTCTTTCCACGTTTATAAGTGAGTCACGGAAAAATTCTCATGGCCGCCAACGGGAGTCGAACCCAGGGTCTTCCAGTTACGCGCCGGATATGCTTCCGCTACACCACAGCGGCCTCGAATTCCTCCAGACTCACACACGCTAACTGCCAAGCCAATTCGGCAGGTTGCTTCTTGGAGCCCCGCACAATGCTGGGGATTCACCAGAGATGGTAAGCAGCAACTGAAAAAATAATTAGAAGGCGAATGAATAATTAATACAGACATTTAACGTGGACCAGGAACATCAAACCAAGATCTTCGCTCCTTCCACGTTTATAATTTATAAGAATTTTTCCGTGACTCACTTATAAACGTGGAAAAATCGAAGATCTTTGTTTGATGTTCCTGGTCCACGTTAAATGTCTGTATTAATTATTCATTCGCCTTCTAATTATTTCTTCAGTTGCTGCTTACCATCTCTGGTGAATACCCCAGCATTGTGCGGGGCTCCAAGAAGCAACCTGCCGAATTGGCTTGGCAGTTAGCGTGTGTGAGTCTGAAGGAATTCGAGGCCGCTGTGGTGTCGCGGAAGCATATCCGGCGCGTAACTGGAAGACCCTGAGTTCGACTCCCGGTGGCGGCCAATGAGAATTTTTCTGTGACTCACTTATAAACGTAGAAAGAGCGAAGATTTTTGTTTGATGCATTTACAAGAACTGAGACTTTGCATATTGCTTATCCAAATCTAAACGTAAATTATGCGTGCCTGTACGTACGAAAGGCGTTGATAGGTTGGTTGCAGAAGGGTGACCCGAATATAATGAAGGACTAACCTCTTGTGTAACAACTAAAATAATGTTTGATGGAGTAAACAGCGATACAGGCGTCTTTGAATTTAAGGGAATGAAATATAAACAAAGTCTTCTTAAGCTCACATCATTTAACTCGCGCACACAACAACTTTCAACTTCGTCTCTATTCGTCTTATATCCGGCAGAAATGAATCATCTACTACTTTTCGTGGGGAAAGGCAGGCTGGCTGCTCTTCGAGTGGTATCGCTGCGACATCTATCGGCAACAGTTCAAAGAAAGTTTCAAACGTCAAAACGTTTATAGGAAAAACCCTACATGTATTGGGTTGCAAAGAAAGTAATGTCTGCAAAGGCGAAGCAACAGGAAAGTGCTAATTACCGTATATACTGTACAAATACACATCAGTAAAAAATGTAGTCACCATTGTATGCCACGACCTGTTCTCATCGTCTGGGCAGCCGTTCAACGCCGTGTCTGTAGAACTGTGGTAGCTTGGACTCAAAGAAGTGAATAAGTGCGCGTTCGACATCATCTCGGCTGGTGAGCCGCTGCCAGTCCAGGAAACTGTGCAACGACCGGAAAACGTGGTTGTCGTAAGGAGCAATGTCCGGGAAACAGGCTGGGTGCGGCAACAGTTCCCGGCCCAGGTTCCTGACCTTGTGACAGATCACTTATGCTCTGCGAGGTCTCACTCCATCCTGTTGTAGGAGGATACCTTTGGGTGCAGCAGTGACGGCCATTTTTTTTTTGATTGGAGGTTTAGCAACCACCGTGAGCAACTCAATGGGCTATAAGCAGTCGCCCGTCCCTAATTTAGGGTCACTGGTTCCAGGGAAGGGAGAGAGCCAGTGCCGTAAGACAAACACAATATCCATGCCTCACGGGATTTGAACCCGGACCCCGTTCGGACGAATGATCAGAGGCCATCGCTTAGACCATTGCGCCACCGGGGCGGCGGCCATTTCTGCGTCACCGATGCGTGCACATATTCGAGCTAACCGCAGTACACATCGATGGTGATAGTGGTATTTTCTGGCAACAGCTCATAAAACACGACACCCCGTAAATTCCACCAAACAGGTTGAAGGACTTTGAGCGGTTGTAAGCCGGCTTTGGGAGTTGGCATGGGCTTCTGTTTTGGGTCCAACCACTGTTTCTCGGCGCTGACATTGTCATACAGGATTCATGCCGTCACCTGTCACAATGAGGTCCAAAAACGGTTCAACTTTGTAACGTGTAAGCAGGGAAACGCATACACTCCTGCGATTTGTTTTCTGCTCAACTATGAATTGATGAGGTACCCGAACTTCCCTTCTGTGCACCTTCCCAAGATGACTCAGGGGCGTGATGATGCTCGTGTGGATCATCTCCAGCTGTTCGGAAAGCTCCCGCGTGGTCAGACATGGGTCGGCCTTCAGCATGTCTTCAGCATATCCATAATCACTGTTTTTCAGCAAAACGTCTTCAGAATGTTCATATAAGTTCAGGATTTGCTGAAGACTGGCCGCCCTGGTGGCGCAGTGGTCTAAGCAATGGCTTCTGATCATTCGTCCGAGATGGGTCCGGGTTTGAATCCTCGTGAGGTATAAATGTTTTGTTTGTCTTACGGCACTGGCTCTCTCCCTTCCTTGGAACCATTGGCCCTAAATTAGGGACAGGAGACTGCTTATAGCCCATTGAGTTGCTCATGGTAGTCGTTAAACCAGCAATAAAAAAATGCTGAAAATCTGTAAGGTCTTCAGCATATCCACATCCACTGCCGCAGGTCTTCCGTATTTGCGACGGTCTGATAGGTCAAAATTTACCTCTCGAAATCGTTCGAACCAACGACAGCACTGACGACGTAATTTCCCATTGGGATACACACTGTTAATGTTCGCTGCAGCACTTCCGGGGTGCTACCGCAACGAAACTCATGTGACGTGGAATGGTGGATGCGCTATTTGTCCATTGGCCAGAGTGCGCCGTAGACGGGCCTACGACTTCGTCATCGGACATTACTTCCGTTCCAACCCAGTACCTTGGACAACAAGTAGCAGTAGAACATAAGAAATTGATAAGCGTATAAAATTTGGCTGGAGTACATTTTGGAAGAAACATAACAATATTAAACAGCAATTTACCATTATGTTTTATAAGAAAAATGCGTTTAAACATTTCATTCTTCCAATTGTTACTTATGGAGCAGAAACGTGGACCTTAACTAAAGGATACACAGAGGTTGCGTTCAGCTCGAGTTAGGGTGGAGAAAAGCAATCTTGGTGTAACCAAAAATATAGAAGGAACTTCTGAACCAAGAAAATAAAATGAGTGGATGACACTAATATCAGAGTGGTAATGGTTGTACTTCCAGAAAAACAGACCACCACTGGGGACGTAAAATACAACGCGGTATTCCAAGACACAGAAAAAGACCCCCCCGGAAAAAAAAAGAAAGATCACGTAGTATATGGTGGGTGTGTAAAATTCTAAAGCATATCGGAGTGACACGGAATTGATGTACTCAAGACAGAGTGATGTGAAAGAGATTTGGAGGCAACAATGAATTGAGAATAGTTATTGTTGCTGATGGTGATTAGGACCCTGTTCGGAAATGGTTTCTTCGATTTTGAAAACAAAAACCAACGAAAAAATTGTTTTTACTACTCTCGAGATTTCATTGAGTTTAATTAAGGAATACGTGTGATGTCATTTCCCTTTTAAGGAAAATTCGGTAACATTTGTGGAATAGAAAATAGACCGGAGTAGGGTTTGATGATCTTCAGCTGTGATCAGAATTTGCTGTTAGAGTTTAGATTTCAGGGACATTTACTTGAAATTCTATTTCTGATCATAGGCCCTCTCTCTCTCAGGAACATTTACTTGAGTTACTATTTCTGATCATATACTTTCCATCTCTCTCTCAGCCAGACAAATTTACTTCAGGTACTATTTCTGAATTTATGCTTTCTCTCTCTTTCTCTTTCTCTCTCTCTAATTCTCTCTCTCCCTCTCTCTCTATCTCTCCCTCTTTCTCTATCTTTCTCTCTCTCAGGAACATTTACTTCAGTTACTATTTCTGATCATATACTTTCCATCTCTCTCTCAGCCAGAAAAATTTACTTCAGGTACTATTTCTGAATTTATGCTTTCTCTCTCTCTCTCTCTCTCTTTCTCTCTCTCTAATTCTTTCTCTCTCTCTCTTTCTCTCTCTCTCTCTCTCTCTCTCTCTCTCTCTCTCTCTGTCTCTCTCTCTCTGTCTCTCTCTCTCTCTCTCTCTCTCTCTCTCTCTCTCTCTCTCTCCCTCTTTCTCTCTCTCTCTCTCTCTCTAAGGAACATTTACTTGAGTTACTATTTCTGAACATATGCTTTCTCTCTCTCCCTCTCCCAGGAACATTTACTTCAGTTGCTATTACTGAGCATATGCTTTCAATCTCTCTCTCTCTCTCTCTCTCTCTCTCTCTCTCTCTCTCTCTCTCTCTCTCTCTCTCTTTCTTTCTTTCTTTCTTTCTCTCTCTCTCCCTCTCCCAGGAACATTTACTTCAGTTGCTATTACTGAGCATATGCTTTCCCCTCTCTCTCTCTTTCTTTCTTTCTTTCTCTCTCTCTTTCTTTCTTTCTTTCTCTCTCTCTCTCTCTGGACAATTTACTTGAGTTACTGTTTCTGAACCTAGGCCTTCTCTCTCTCTCTCTCTCTCTCTCTCTCTCTCTCTCTCTCTCTCTCTCTCTCTCTCTCTCTCTCTCTCTCTCTCTCTCTCTCTCTCTTTCTGGAGCATTTACTTGAGTTACTGTTTCTAAACCTAGGCCTTCTCTCTCTCTCGATATCTCTATCTCTCTCTCTTTTACTCTCGATGCCTCTCTCTCTGTCTTTAGAGCTGCTAGCTGTATACTGATTAATAGGGGTGTTTTAAAATAGTTTATTTTTTTATGACCTACTTACAGTGTAACGTATACTCTATATTCACTTTCCTTTTTATTTTACTATCTCTGGTTATTTTATTTTACTATGTAAATTATCTTCTTACTGAACGAAATATTATTTCACCCGATGAATGAGATCTGGCAATGAGTGTAAGTCATGACGTGGTGGTAGCTAGTATATAGGCGCGTTCATCGATAGCCGAGAGAGCGTTTGGTGTTGTACGGAGAGATTTTGTTGTTATAAGGAGATCGTTTGTTGTTATACTAGAGGAGAGAGTTTCGTTCTGTGCCATTAGTTGGATTCTTCATTATTGTGAAACAAGTTGTGTGTGTGTGCTTTGGACGACCAAGAGTCGCATAATAAAAAAAGATTTGAGTAAGTACGTCTTTCTCAATTAATAGTTTTTGTCAGACCTCTGTCTGGCTGTTAGGTTTATATCGTTAGTTTATTACCATTAACAACCAGCGTTAAGACTTTATACATTCTAATTACTACACTACGAGCAGGAGACTATTCATGTTCTTAATTAACTAGTAACAACAACCATTTGAATTCACTATTTGAAGCTCAGTAGGAAAGCTTCATTATTATCATTAGCTAGCTGGTAGAAAGAGCTTATTCATTATAATTAGCTTAGCGGAAAGCAAAATAAAGCTAATTCATTATAACAGTATATACATATATGTATATAGAATTCGCGAGGCCAAAATTCAAAACAATAAATAATAGCACAAGAGTCAACTACATAATAACAAGAAAGACGTTTTTTCTGAAATAGCTTCATGACGAAATTCCTTGTAGCTGAGAAAACTTGGTGTATTAAATACACTCACACAAACAAAAGAAAACAAAGTGAAACAAAAGCTGAGGATTCTTGTAACTGACCGGAAAACAACTTTGTGATTATGCTTCCATTTCAGCTTGTGCCTTTGGTTAAAAAATAACTCGACCCAACGTACAGAAGAAATCAAACAACACTTTTTCTGTGACGAACATCCACACGAACTTAGGAAAAAGTAATGAGTAAAAGTAGAGAGCTAATAAAGTGGCTATTTAGCTCTAGGACATGACGCGAGATTTTATCTTTCTTTCAGTGACAAGTAGTGGTCCTTCTACTACTTGCTCTTTATTTTGACATGGCAACTTTCTGGCTTGTGAGAAAGCTGAAGGATATTTCTCTCTATAGTTTAGCAATGTAAGAAATTCAGGAAAAGTTACGAGTATTTAGCGCATCTAAATTTGAAGTTATTCTAAAGAACCGTACATATGACATATCAAGAGAGATAAAAAAACCTTTCGTCAGTATTAAAAATCGCCATGGTACTCAGTCGAAACGTATTGCAGGAAAAGATCAGGCGGAATTACCCAGACATAGGCATTCTTGAAAAAAATCATGTTATTTTGTACGTGGAATTTTGAGTCACTATATGCCTGTTTGCTCCAACACTAAAAATATGTCATGCGTACTAAAATTCACATGTAAATGGGTTAAACAACCAAATATATGCAATGAATTGATACATCACTCCAAATGCACTTTGATGTTAGTTTTACGAGAAAATTATTTTCACTTTGTATTCTGCGTATGAATTAATGAAGTCATTATAATTAGTTAAAAAGTGCAAATTACGAGAGTTGTACCGAAAGTTATGCAAAAGTGGGCTTATCTTTTTTTTATTAACTGACAGAGTTCCTTCAAATTGCTCATGTTGGTAGAGTAACTCTTCCTCTATAGTAACTCTTCTTCTTCATTGCAGGTAAATAATGGATTCCTAGCAGAAGCAACGTGCCGTTATTTTGAGTTCTTGACGAAGGAAGGGTGCAGGCCGTCCGACGTTGACAGAAGGCGACAGAATTTTTACGGATATGGCACCATTGACAAGAGCAATGTGCACAGATGGATGAAGATGTTTTTAGAAGGGGAAACCAGGATTGACGACAAACCACGCAGTGGGAGACCACCATCTTCGACCACTGACACGAATCGTTAGCAAGTGGATGAACTGATTTGCTCGGAGAGACTAGTCACAATCGGTAAGTTTGTTGCACAACTGGACTGTGGTCACAATCGGTAAGTTTGTTGCACAACTGGACTGTGGTCACAATACTATACAGAAGATGTGTATCGGAAAGTGTGTGCAAAGTGGATACCTCGGCAGTTGACACCTGATTTGAAGGAGAGAAGAATGGAAGTCTGCTCTGACCTGCTGGAAGCGTTTGAAGCCAATAAAGACACGTTTTGGTTTTTTGATCTGGTGGCAAGAGATGAAAAGTCTGCTTTGATCTGCTGGAAACGTTTGAAGCCAATGAAGACACGTTTTGGTTTTTCGATCTGGTGGCAGGAGATGAAACGTCTGCTCTGACTTGCTGGAAGCGTTTGAAGCCAATGAAGACACGTTTTGGTTTTTCGATCTGGTGGCAGGAGATGAAACGTCTGCTCTGACCTGCTGGAAGCGTTTGAAGCCAATGAAGACACGTTTTGGTTTTTCGATCTGGTGGCAGGAGATGAAACGTCTGCTCAGACCTGCTGGAAGCGTTTGAAGCCAATGAAGACACGTTTTGGTTTTTCGATCTGGTGGCAGGAGATGAAAAGTCTGCTCTGACCTGCTGGAAGCGTTTGAAGCCAATAAAGACGCTTTTTGTTTTCCATCTGGTGATAGGGGATGAAACGTAGGCGTATCTTTACGATCCCTAAACGAAGAATCAGTCCACGGAACGGCGTAGCACCACTTCACTAAGGCCTAAGAAGTTCAAGAGCCAAAGATCAGCACAAAAAGTAATGGTGACTGTGTTTTGGCAAAAAACAGGTGTCTTCTGGATTCTCTGGAACATGGCCGTACCGCGACCAGCGAGCGGTACATCGAGGCACTCAAGTAGCTTAGAGAAGCCATGAGGAGGGAGAGACCAAACAAGAATCTGAAAAGGATCCACATTCACCATACCAAAACGAGAACACGCACATCTTTGGCAACAAATCAGGCGATAACCAAATTAGGCTTGTCGGTGTTACTCCATCCACAGTACAGCGCAGATCTAGCGCTCTCCGACTTCCACCTGTTCGGTCCAATGGAGCAACGTGTCCGAGAACAACGATCTGAGGACATAGACGAGGTGAAAGTG
Source organism: Macrothele yani (assembly GCA_039090855.1). Lineage (NCBI taxonomy): Eukaryota > Metazoa > Arthropoda > Arachnida > Araneae > Macrothelidae > Macrothele > Macrothele yani. The sequence goes on from CM076995.1 coordinate 45,364,516, forward strand.
GCTATGAAAAAGTGGGTACAACAGACCACACCTGAATCCTTTTCAAAGAGGATTCGAGAGTTGGCCCAAAAGCATCGCTTGTGATGAAGACTATGTTGAGCAGCACCATTGAATAGAGAAAGAGTTGCTCTACAAGCATGTGCAATTTGAACGACCTCTGTCAGTTAATAACAAGAAAGATGACACCGAATTTTCGGGTGTAATAAGCACGTCTTTTGAATCCTTTCTGACGCAAATTAAATTTATCAAAGCTATTCAAAGTCAATGGAACCGGTATGGAAAACAATAGTATCTGACGGAAGAAAGAAGTTTTTCAATCGGATATTTAATCCCTTAGATATTGCTGTAAATTTAATCGTGAGCTTACGAACTCTTAGAAACAAAGTAATCGACAAAAATAAGATGCGACTTTACGTCCCTTGTTGGGAAAACCATGCATTATTTTAGGAAGAAAGTATTCACAAAGGTTTATCTATATGAGCGTTATCGGTCCAATAAAAAAAATGTTAGTCGAGTTTTCAGGAGCCCAGATCTTGCTACAAATACATCAGAAGTACAAATTAACACTTATGACCCCTGGTGGCCAAACCATTCTTTACCAAACATTAGAAATTACGTGAAAAATGTTTTCCGTCAGGTCTTGTATGCGATACAGGAAGAATTTTTCAAATCGGAGTTTTAGGAGCAGAAAACGCAATTTACCATTGTGCGCCCTAGCGGAAAGTCTATGATTTACTTGAAAATTTTGAATTTATAGGAAAAACATTTTGCATCGGAAACACTATCCAACAAAGAAGGAATTTTTCAAATCGGACTTTTAGAAGTAGAGATATTGACAAAAATAAGATATACAACTACGCACCTGGCGTAGAAACCATGCATTACTTCAAGAAGAAAATGTTCCTAAAATGTTTGTCGACATGAGTAGCATCGGTCCACAAAAGACTTTTTTCAATCGAGATTTTAGATGCTCATATTTTGCTGCAAATACATCAGAAGCGGAAATTAAGACTTACGCCACCTGATGGCCAAAATTTTTTTCTTTTACAAAAGTTTGAAATTACGTGCATACGATTTCCCATCACGAGCTGTATCCGGTGCAGAAAGAATTTTTCAGATCGGAGATTTAGAAGCAGAGGTATAGGGGGAAACGCAATTTAGCTTTACGCCCCCTAACGAAAAGTCTATGAATTACTTGAAAATTTTGAAATTATACGAAACACATGTCTTTCTAGAAACACTATCCAACAAAGAAGGAATTTTTAATATCGGACTCTTAGACGTCGAGATATTGACAAAAAGAAGATATATATCTACGCCCCCTGACGTAGAAACCGTGCACTATTTTAAGAAGAAAATGTTTCTAAAAGGTTTCTCAACATGAGTAGTATCGGTCTACGAACGATGTAATTTTCAATCTAGAATTTAGAAGCTCATATTTTGCTGCAAATACATCAGAAGCGGAAATTAAGGTTTACGCCCCCTGGTAGCCAAACCATTGTTTTACAAAAATTAGAAATTATGTGCAAACGATTTCCCATCAAGAGCTGTATACGGTGCAGAAAGAAATTTTCAGATCGAAGATTTAGAAGCAGAGATATAGGGAAAACGCAATTTACCTTTACGCCCCCTAGCGTAAAGTCTATGAATTACTTGAAAATTTTGAAATTATATGAAAAACATGTCACAAGGAAAACACGATCCAACAAAGAAGGAATTTTTCAAATCGGATTCCTAGAAGTCGAGATATTGACAAAAATAAGATATACATCTACGCCCCCTGGCGGAGAAACTGTGGAATATTTTAGAGAGAAAAAAATTCCGAAAAGGTTTATCAATTGTAGTGGCATCAGTAAACGAAAAAATTTTTTCAAACGATATTTTAGAAGCTCAGATTTTATCACAAATACATCAGAAGCAAAAATTAACACTTACGCCCCCTGGTGGCCAAAATATTTTTTACCAAAAACTCGAAGTTATATGCAAAAGATTGTGCATTAGGAGATATATCCGCTGAAAAAAAATTTCAAATCGGAGTTTTAAAAGAAGAGTTATCGGAAAAAATGCAATTTACTTTTACGCCCCCTAGCGGAAAATCTGTGCGTAATTTGAAAGAGTAACTATATCCAAAATACTCTGCAACATAAATGGAATCGAAAGATAAAGTATTTTTCTCAATCGGATGTTTAAAAGCAAATATGTGGAATAAAACGTATTTATGGATTCGACATCATCTGCATTTACGCCCTCTAGCGGTGAAATTGTACATCGTAAAAAATAACGAAATAAAGGATCATCATTCGCATATTTCAAGCTTTCGAATGCAAAAAGAGTTTTTAAAATCGGACTAATAGTTGCAGAGATCCCGTGGGTACAGGCGGACGGACTGACGGACGGATGCAGAGACGGACGGACTGACGGACGGATGCAGGGACGGACGGACGGACAAACCGATAACATAAGCACGATCTTTTTTTACAAAAGACGTGCTAAAAAATGATAAGGCCTCTTTTGCATTACTTTCGGTACATCCCTCGTATTGAAAAAGCGCTTATAGTTTAGTAAACCCGTTTATTTAGTGCAATAATAAGCATAAAGATTCGCAAAACTTTTCATTTTTTTAAAGATTTAATAAAATTGAATGTATATCATTGCCTTGAATAAAACATTCCAGTGTAGAGGGAATATTAGGAACGTCTTATTAGGAACGTGGGAATGTGACATCATTAATTCCAGTATTGAAAATTGTTCTCAAATCAACGATTGCGCTGTAATGATATTTTCCCTTATCTTCTTTTTCTTTCGTTTCTTTCTGTTTGTTTCTCTGTTTAACGAACCACCATGAGCACCAAAGACCATAACTAGTCCTCCGTTCTTAAATAAGTAGTCGTCCGTTCCTAATTTGGGGTTGTTGGTTTCCCGAAGAGGAGCAGCACGGTGGGATGATGAGTCACAAATGTGTAATGCAAGACTCTAGCCCGAGCTTGGGTCACACGATTATCAAGGATCTTGCTCCTCTGACTTTTCGGCCACCGGGAAAAATTTTTTATCCCAATATTGAGATAATTTGCTTTTGTGGTCAGAAGAATTCCGAAAGGGATTCTAACAAAAAAATCAGATGTATAAATCCTGGCTATATATACACTCAATGGACGAAACATTAGATACACCAACCTAATAGTGTGTTGGTCCTCTGGTCCTCCCAACTTGAATGCCGGGGGTTTCCGGAGGTAATGTCAACCATGCCTGTTGCAGAATCGTCCACCACTCCTCCGCAGGAGTCGAGCAGGAATCTATTGGTGATCCGCTGCACGACATCTCAAAATGCTTCTACGGGATTTTAATCTTGGTACCTTGTGGGCCATTGGATGATTCCAAACTCTGATGAGAGTTTTTCAAGCCATGTCTTGGAAGTTCATCGTAACCACTGCGTAGAAACTTTTCTAGTTCTGGTCAACATCAGCATCTGTCATAATAATGAATTTGTGATATCTAGTTTTCTCAATGTCAAAATGACTTTTTCCTATTCCAGCGCCAATTGCAGAGGAAAGGAGCAAGATTGAATTCATGTTGTAGTTGTTGTAATAGTAAACAGAGGAGAGGCCAAAAATGCTTAGGTGTCTTCTTAAGTATTTTTGGCCTCTCCTCTGCTTTCACATGCAGGTTGGTAGATGTTGAAATCCTTTTAATAGTAAACAGAGGAGAGGCCAAAAATGCTTAGGTGTCTACTGAAGTATTTTTGGCCTCTCCTCTGCTTTCACATGCAGGTTTGTAGATGTTGAAATCCTTTTAATAGTAAACAGAGGAGAGGCCAAAAATGCTTAGGTGTCTACTGAAGTATTTTTGGCCTCTCCTCTGCTTTCACATGCAGGTTGGTAGATGTTGAAATCCTTTTAATAGTAAACAGAGGAGAGGGCAAAAATGCTTAGGTGTCTACTGAAGTATTTTTGGCCTCTCCTCTGCTTTCACATGCAGGTTGGTAGATGTTGAAATCCTTTTAATAGTAAACAGAGGAGAGGCCAAAAATGCTTAGGTGTCTACTGAAGTATTTTTGGCCTCTCCTCTGCTTTCACATGCAGGTTGGTAGATGTTGAAATCCTTTTAATAGTAAACAGAGGAGAGGGCAAAAATGCTTAGGTGTCTACTGAAGTATTTTTGGCCTCTCCTCTGCTTTCACATGCAGGTTGGTAGATGTTGAAATCCTTTTAATAGTAAACAGAGGAGAGGCCAAAAATGCTTAGGTGTCTACTGAAGTATTTTTGGCCTCTCCTCTGCTTTCACATGCAGGTTGGTAGATGTTGAAATCCTTTTAATAGTAAACAGAGGAGAGGACAAAAATGCTTAGGTGTCTACTGAAGTATTTTTGGCCTCTCCTCTGCTGTCACATGCAGGTTGGTAGATGTTGAAATCCTTGCTATCTTTGTTAATATCATCACACTATTGAGTGTCAGTTTCTGTAACATTGGTTTGCGTTTTTTCATCAGGATTACCTTTAACTTCCTCAACGTCTTCTGGTACATGATGTAAGAGCACAGCTGCTACGAGTCTTTCTAAAACCATCAAGGAGCCTTACGTGCGTCGAGAGAAGGCTCCCAAAACCATCACAGAGTCATCACCATCTTGAACAGGGCCTATCTGTTAAGACGGGGGCTATGGCCTCATGCTGTTGACGTCACACCTGAAGTACACGAACACCACCTAACGAAACAACTATGAACTTTAAAACTCCCCGTATACTAACGAATATTGTTCTACAAGGCAAATGGTATTCGGTGTAGAAAGGATTTTTTAAATTGCACTTGTTGAAGCAGAGAATTGAGAATAACAGATTAAGAATTCGCGCCAGCTGGTGGCAAAATTGTGAGTCATTTTGGAAAGAAAATTTACACACAGAATTTATATAGTAGTATCTGACCGAAAACGAAGATTTTCAGTCGGGTTTTTAGTCCAGCAGATATTGCGGTAAACGGAAATTTGAGCTTATACTCCCTGGTTGCAGACTTGAGCGCTAAGAAAAATTTCAAATTATATGAGAAACATTTCGCACCGGAAACACTCTCCAACAAAGAATGAATTTTTCAAATCGGAATTTCAGAAGCAGAGATGTCGACAAAAATAAGATATACAACTACACTCCCTGGCGGAAAAAATATGCATTATTTTAAGAAGAAAATATTCTCAAAAGTTTTTCCGAGGTGAGCGGTATTGGTCCCAGAAAAAATTCTTTCAGTCGAGTTTTCAGAAGCCCAGATTTTGCTGCAATTAGAAATAAACATTTACGTCCCCTTGTGGCCAAACCATTCTTTATGAAAAATTAGAAACTACACTTGCGGAAAGTGAAAAAAGAACACCAAAAAGGAGACGTCTGATACCAACGAAATTTATACAGCATAATAACAGAATACAGAGGATTACGTGATCAAAACATTATGGCAAAATACAGCTGTATTTGCTGGTAAACTAAAAAATAACATTTCCATGTAACATTGTTAGTACGAGGTTGAACCGCCATGAACTGCGTTACACTCTGCAATTCTGGCATGGAGTCTGTCGTACAGATGTTGGATGTAAGTTTGGGGTATTGAGTTCCAAGCATTCTCAACCTGGACGCGTAAATTGGGGACGGTCGTGGCAGGCCGTGGAGACCGGATAAGTCGTTGTCCCATAAAATCCCACACGTGCTCAATGGGGGACAAATCCCGTGAACGTGCAGGCCATGGAAGTTGTCTCACACCTTGAAGTGCATGTTGCGTTGCACGTGCCGTGTGTGGGCGTGCGTTATCTTGCTGGAAAACACCACGGTGGACCGATCTTACAAATGGCACAACAACGGGCTAAATGATGTTGTTGATGTAGGAGGTGCTGTTTAATGTACCCGGTACAAACATTAGTTGTGTACGGGAGTGATAGCAGATCGCTTCCACACCAGGAGACCAGGTGTAGGCCCTGTGTGTTGCTGTCGGATGCAAGATGGGTGGAGACGCTCCACTGTCTCCATATGCGTGTTCGCAGACGCATACGGCGATCGGAGGCTCCCAAGCAGAATCTGCTTTCATCGTTGAACACGACAGATCGCCATTGCGTTCTCCAGTGCAGACGTTGGCGACACCACTGCAGCCGTTCCTGGCGGTGGGCTGGAGTCAGAGGTACACATGCCAGAGGCACACGTGCGCGTAGTCCTGCATCCAGTAGAAGGTTGCGGATTGTGCAACGGCAGCTCGGATTTGCGTCGCAGTGGATGTTCTGCTTGACAACGCCGCTCTTGATTTGCGTCGCTCGGTCCGCTCATCAGTCGGTCTGTGACTCCCGGTTCCACGTCTTCTCGTGTGGTAATGTTCCTCGGACCATCTACGCCACCATCGCACCACCACCGATACTTCCCGTCCAATTCGCTCCACAATACAGCGATACGACCACCCTGCCTTGCGGAGTCCGACTAGACGACCTCGCTCAAAGTCCGATAACTGCTGAAATCGTACACGTCTTCCATGTCCAGGCATTGCAGCTTCTTCAGGGTCTTCGCATGTGTCCGTACGCCGACGACTGATTACATTCACTTCGCCGTACTCCTTAACTACCACCGACGTTAATTTGCATATTATGCCGTGCTGTGGCGTAAGCGCTCAACCGGTTGGTCCCGAAATTAACATCACACCTAAGTAATTTCGACCCATTAACATATGTAAATTTCATGATCGTCCGCCAATTCCTTCTTGGTGTTCTTTTTTCACTTTCCGCCAGTGTATATGCAAAACATTTCTCATCTCGAAGTGTATCTGATACATAAAGAATTTTTCAAATCGGAGTTTCGGAAGCAGAGTTATAGGGGAAGAAAACGCAATTTAATTATACGTCACCTAGTGGAAATTTATGCGTAACTTGAAAAGAGACTATACCTGAAATAGTTTTTGTTGTAAATGGATTCGGAAGGTTAAATAATGTTTTCGGTCGGATATTTACGAGCAAATGTGTAGAATAAAATGTGTTTTTAATTCGACATCATCTGCATTTTCGCCCTCTAGCGGCTACATTTTACATCATAAAAAACTGAATGCAAGGCTCATCATTCTCACATTTCGAGCTTCCCAATGATAAAAAAATCATATGGAACTAATAGTTGCTAAGATATGGGGTCCCCACAGACTTCTGGACGGACGGAAAAACGGATAACGTAAGCACGATCTTTTTACCCAAGCTTGAAGCTTAATTGGTTTGAACAGGAGCTGTGTCCTACCTATAATCACGTGCCTGACTTGTCTTCTCTTGCATTGCTGACTTGCATTTTTACACATCTTTTGAAAAAAAGAAAAAGTCAGTGCTTGTGGCATCACTTCGTCCAGCCGACCGAGCGTCTTTGGACAACATATCTTTACAATTATTTGTCCGATTTGAAAAATTATTTTTGCATTGGGAAGCTTGAAATGTGTGAACGGTTATGCTTGCTTTCTGGGTTTTTTACGCTAGATGGCGTAAATACAGGTTTTATCAAGTTCAAAAAATATTTCATTCCGTATTATTTCTTCTAAATATTTGATCGAAAAATTATTTCTTTTATTCGATACTATTGATAACAAAAACTATTATGGGTATTGTTTTTTTTATTTAAGTGACGCACAGTTTTCCCGCTAGGTGGCTGGAATTTAAATCGCGATTTCCTGATATTTCTGCTTTTAAATGTCCGATTTAAAACTTTCTTTTTTACATCAGATAAAGCTATTGGAGGAAAAAATATATTTTCTAACTTTTTGTAAAAAAACGTTTCGTCCACTAATTGGCAAAATGGTATACTTCTGTTTGTTATGTATTTACAGCTATATGTGAGCTTCTGAAAACTGAATTAAAACAATTATTTTGTTTTCAGACATCGCTCACCCCGGAAATCCTTTTTACAATATCTCTGCTTAAAACATTGCACAGTGCTTCCGCGTAGATATATATCTTCTTTTTGACCATATCTCACTTTTATGCGTCCCATTTGGAAACTTCTTTCATTGTCGGAGAACGTTTCTGATGCGAAATGTTTTGCATCTATAATATAATTACATATTTTTCTTAAGCACAATTGCACCACTACAGGGCGTAAATACACATTTCAGTTACAGCATATTTGCGGCGATATCTGTGTGTCTAAAACCCGATTTAGAAATGATTTTTCTGTCAGACACTACTTAATACGAAAGCATTTTGTGTGTATTTCTGGCTCAAAATTATGCACAATTTTCCCGTTAGGGGCGTGAATGCTAAATTTGTTTTCCCCCGTATCTCTGCTTCTAAATACCCGATTCGAAAAAGTTTTTAATGCTCATACCATTTACCTTGTGGAACACTTTTACTTATGCAGATTTTTTTGTTCACAGTTCTATCGCTAGGTGACGTTTGGGTGCTTCTGTGTGTTGCTGTATTTCCGCTTCTAAGAACTTTATTAAAAAGTTTTTTTTTTTTACTGTTTGGCATCCGCTACAATAAGGAAGCAAAGCATTATCCTCTTTAAATAATGTTCAGAATTTTTGTCAGGGGGCGTAAATTTTAAGACATTTTTTCTAGCTGGAGACGTATTTGAAAAAGTATTTTACATTTTTCTTCTAGGAGACATAATTGAAAAATTCTTTAGCATTTTTTTCCAGGAGACGTATTTGAAAAATTCTTTAGCATTTTTCTTCCAGGAGACGTATTAGAAAAATTCTTAACATTTCTCTTCCAGAAGACATATCTGAAATATTCTTTAATATTTTCTTCCAGGAGACATATTTGAAAAATTCTTTAACATTTTTCTTCCAGGAGACGTATTTGAAAAACTATTTTTCCTTATCATAACTTTGGCTATGAAGAATACCTTTCGCATATTATCAACTGTTTCATAATCCAAAATTAGTCCTTTAGGGGAGTATATATACAGCATGTCCCCCTCTATATTTCTTTCCTAAACTCTTCGAATTGAAAATCCCTTGGCCTCTGATATCTTCTTTCGGCTCTGAGAAATTTTTTGTCTGCGATTTGTGAAATTCCGTAACATACTTTTCATACACCAGAGGGAGTAAAGAGCTGTTCCTGTTTCAAAATATTTTATCAATCTGTGGATATGCTGATGGTCGAACACACCATAATTATGACAGAAGCCGGTGAATGATGGTATTACAGTTCATTCGTACCAAACTTAGCTATTTTATTATACAGAATGAAACGCAGAACAGGTCACAAATCAATAAAACAAGATACACACTCACAACGGTCGCCCAGACGTTGTTTATTTTCTTACTTGTGTGAGTCCTTACTTCTCATCTCTTCGGCGGTCACTCCAGACACACGACGATTGCGGTTCCTTGATAACTCATGCACACAAAATAGTGACGTCATATGCATACGCCACAGAGTATCCCCCCAGTAGAGGCCGAACGACATAAGAAAAAAATATGTACAATGAGAGAAAAGAGTTTAACAAATCTGCATGAATTTCTTCGAAAATTGCACTATCCGTCCGTGTGCGATGACGACTGGCGGTTTAACGCCTTGGCAAGGCATCGTGTTCGAGTCATTTTTGGAATTCGCGGCTAGTGCACCGTAATTAGGACGATACGTATCATTATATTGCTGTCGGTGGGCAGGTTTCTTCAAAGTAGAGGGATTTTTCAGAAGATAGGTATACGGTCTCTTTGCGAGACAAGGTGTCAGCTACTGTTTTTTTCTGATTCCTTCACACGTCTGACGTCAGAGTAAACCAGAGTAGGAAACGGGTCAAAAAGTTTGGACCGGGACCTGACCCTAACCCGACCCCGTCAAATCAGCTTTGAACTATAATACATATATATACACTGAAGAGCAATTGAGTTAGAAACAGCTGGCGTCATGCAAATGTGACGCTGTGGGCGGCCCTGTAAACGGAAACGACATGAAGAATGCAGCGATCCGACAATATAAGGAGTGATGCGACGGGAATCAGTAAGAGTAGGACGCAGTGTGGGTAAGTTGAAGGATCTAAGCGCATTTGATCGTGGGCAAAGTGTCGGGACCCGACAAATGGGTCACTCCATCTCAGAAGTCGTGCAATCACTGAGATTTTCACGAGCTCTGTGTAACGGGTGCACCGTGAGTACATTGAATCCGGTAAAACAATCCCAGAAAGGGCCAACTTCCGTGGACAACAGCGTGTGGACGAGTGGGGTCATGGTCCGCTAGCTCGCATTGTAACCTGATAGACGGGCCACAGTTCAAGAAATCACTCGGCAATTTAACGCTGGTGAACAAAAACGTGTAAGCTGCCACACCATCCAGACCCATCACCTTGCTATGGGGTACAGAAGCCATCGTCCCACGAAGGTACCGCTGCTGACCGCACATCACAGTGTGCAAAGATTAGCATGGGCGCGGGAACATCGCCACTGGACCCTAGACATGTGGAGAAATGTTGCCTGGACTGATGAGTCGATATTCACGTTGGTACATGCGGATGGCAGGATACGAGTATGGCACAATCCACATGAAACGATGAATCCTTCTTGCCAGCAGGGTACTCTTCAAGCTGGTGTGGTTGGCATTCTGGTCTGGGGACTGTTTACGTGGACTGAAATGGGACCCCTGGTTCCTGTGACATCGTCCCTCACAAGTCAACGTTACCGAAATATCCTGGACAACCATTTGTTCCCGTTTGTGCGTCTTCAAGATCCCACTGGGGACCTCATCCTCCAACAAGACAACGCACCGTGTCATCGCTCCCGAATTGTATTCGAAGGGTTGGATGAACACTCCACCGACGTAACCTCGCTTCGTTGGACAGCTAGGTCACCTGACCACAATCCCATCGAACACATCTGGGATTCCATCGAGAGAGATGTTCGAGGCTCTGAGCCCCTCCATCAAATCTTCGTGAACTGTAGGAGCTTGTTCAGGGGTCGTGGATCAGTAAGGCTTCCCAACGCTTCCGGTGTCTTGTCGAGTCCATGCCGAGACGAATCGCCGCCAGCATCAAGGCGAAAGGTGGTGCTACACGTTACTAGACAGGTATCTCTAATTCAATTACTACTCAGTATATATATATACACTGGCGGAAAGTGAAAAAAGAACACCAAGAAGGAGACGTCTGATACCAACGAAATTTATACAGCATAATAACAGAATACAGAGGATAACGTGATCAAAACATTATGGCAAAATACAGCTGTATTTGCTGGTAAACTAAAAAATAACATTTCCATGTAACATGGTTAGTACGAGGTTTAACCGCCATAAACTGCGTCACACTGTGCAATTCTGGCATGCAGTCTGTCGTACAGATGTTGAATCTAAGTTTGGGGTATTGAGTTCCAAGCATCCTCAACCTGGACGCGTAAATCGGGGATGGTCGTTGCTGGTCGTGGAGATCGGATAAGTCGTTGTCCCATAAAATCCCACACGTGCTCAATGGGGGACAAATCCGGTGAACGTGCTGGCCATGGAAGTTCTCTCACACCCATGTTGCGTTGCACGTGCCGTGTGTCGGCTTACGTTATCTTGCTGGGAAACCCACGATGGACCGACCTTACAAATGGCACAACCACGGCTGAATGATGTTTTTGATGTAGGAGGTGCTGTTTAACGTACCCGGTACAAACACTAGTTCTGTACGGCAGTGATAGCTGATCGCTCCCCCTGTGTGTCGCTGGCGGACGCAAGAAGGGTGGAGACGCTCCCATGTGCGCCTACGGGTATCGGAGGCTCCCAAGCAGAATCTGCCTTCATCGGTGAACACGACAGATCGACATCGCGTTCTGCAGTGCAGACGTTGGCGACACATCTGCAGCCGTTCCTGATGGTGGGTTGGAGTCAGAGGTACACATGCCAGAGGCACACGTGCACGTAGTCCTGCATCCAGTAGACGGTTGCGGATTGTTTGCGCAGTCACTTCAGGTGCAACGGCAGCTCGGATTTGCGCCTCAGTGGATGTTCTGCTTGACAACGCCGCTCTTCTCATGCGTCGATCGGTCCGTTCATCAGTCCGCTCATCAGTCCGTCTGTGACTCCCTGTTCCACGTCTTCTCGTGTGGGAATGTTCCTCGGACCATCTACGCCACCATTCGTACCACCATCAATACTTCCCGTCCAATTCGCTCTGCAATACGACGATACGACCACCCGGCCTCGCGGAGTCCGACTAGACGACCTTGCTCAAAGTCCGATAACTGCTGTAATCGTATACGTCTTTGATGTCCAGGCATTGCAGCATCTTCAGAGTCTTCGCACGTTTTCCTACGCCGACGACTGATTACATTCATTTCGCCGTACTCCTTAAATACCACCGACGATAATTTGCATATTATGCCGTGCTGTGGCGTAAGCGCTCACCGGTTGGTCCCGAAATTAACATCACACCTACGTCAACTCGACCCCATTAACGTATGTAAATTTCATGATCGTCCGCCAATTCCTTCTTGGTGTTCTTTTTTCACTTTCCGCCAGTGTATATATACTGTTCGTTCCAAACGTCTCTCAGCAGTGGGTATCTTAAGGTATATATGGAAATCAAACAAATGTATTATTAAAAACAAAAGCAAGTAATATATAATGTATTTTTATGTATAATTAAAACAAATGTATATATGTACATTTAGGAGGAAGTAATGAAACTGTCGTGCTTTATTTGCAAAACATAACCTAACTGTTTTACACATGTTTAAAGAAACATTTAGGAGAGTCCAAAAGACCCTACGCAGTAATGTTAAGGCTATTCCAATTAAATTTTGATGGCTATACAATCAAACTTTTTCAAGTAAGCAAATTGGTGTACTTGAAAGTTTCCAAAATGTGGACGTTGTTTTCATCATTGCCTCTCAGAATGAAAGACACTTTTTCTTCTGAGGACGTCTTCCTTCATATTGCATGATAAACCATTTTTCAATCAGCGGGTAACAGTATCTCGCACAAGATTTCACAATTCGCAGTTTTCTTTGAGGAAAATATTTTTTTTTTTTTTGCTTTTCGAAAAAACCCCCTGAAATAAAACCGGGTTGGAGGCAGATTAGGAACCACTTTGCCCTGACTCGTTGGACCCGCTAGAAATTGTCGACCCGTTGATCGGTTGACCCTTGACCCATTTCCATCTCTGGTGTAAAACGGAGATATCAATGTGTTGAAGTTGACGTGGACTACATTTTTCTGGCTTTTGTTTGCAAACGTAAATTAGAGGTTTCTGATCTTTAAAAATTATGAATTCTCTATCATCAATCATATGCCGGTATTTTCTATTTACAGATGTGTAAATGGGAAGTAATTCTTGGCCGTAAGTAGACCATTTCCTCTGACTGCAACTAAGCTTCATTGAAAGAAAGGTTACCAACCAGACGTAGTGTGTTCCACAGAGGCGTAACTAGGCATTTCTGTGCCCGGGATAAACCAGAAAATATCACGCCCCTCCAACCAGTCATTAAGACAAATCAGTTTTTTCGCCTGAAATATTATAATCGTGTGTGTTAGATGAGCTATTATAGGATAGTAAAATTAAATTGTGTTAATTACGGACAAATCTGCATTTTTTAGTGCCCACACGCATATGCAGGTCGAGTTTTTCAAAAGAACTAACACTGGCTACCAGGGGTTGCTTTCGACATTTCGCTTCACACTGCATTTCATATTTTTTTATCACATTCTCTTGTATATACACTTCTGGCCACCCAAAATGCAACACCAAGAAGGACGAGATAGCAAAGCCAGATTTACTGGCCACATAACAACAGATACAAAGATGAAACGATTGAGCTTACAGACCCGTGCGACCTGCGGAACACGCAGACATCAATAGTTCGTGTGGCCCCCATGGCTGGCAATAACGGCCGCTACACGCCGCGGCATCGAACGAAAGAGGCTTTGGATGTGGGCTTGGCGTATGTCGGTCTAGGCTACCTCCACTCGTTGCCACAGTTCATCAGGCGTAGCCGCGGATGGTGCTTGCCGGGCCACTCGGTTGCCGATCAGCGACCGGACGTGTTCAATGGGCCACATATCGGGAGCAGCAGTGCACCTAGTGGGCCGTGAAGAATTGTTGCACGATGCGTGCCACGTGCTACACGCATTGTCCAGTTGAAACGTGGCCGCTGGCAGGTCCTGCAGATAAGGGAGGACTACAGGCTCTAAAACGTCGGAGATGTAGCGGTGGCTGTTGACTGTACCGGCGATGCGTACCAGAGGGGTGCGGGTGTCATATCGAATTGCGTCCTAAACCGTAACGCTTGGCGACGGACCGGTATGGCGATGCACAATGCAGGCGTCATGCAGTCTCTCGCCGCGGTGCCGCCACACGCGGATCTGACCATCATGGTGTTGCAGGCAGAAGCGGGATTCGTCGGAGAAGACAATGTCGTGCCATTCCGTAGTCCAGGTGCGGCGTTCAACGGCCCACTGCCACCGCACTCACCGGTGGTGAAACGTCAATGGTAATAGGAGCAATCGGTGTTGTGCGACAAGTCCGCGCTCCTGCAGACGACGTCGAACGGTATGTGCTGGCACAGGATGTTGAGCAACACACCCTAATTCCTGCGCTAACGTTCGTGATGTGGCGGTGCGAGCCATCAATGCCCGCCGCACAACATGCCACTCCTCTAGTTCGGTAATGTGCCACGGCTGCGGCAATCACTCACGTCGGTCCGTCCGTCCCTCCTGCACCCACTGAATCCATACTAGCATCACTGTGGCTCGATGTCGTCCCACGCGGGCGCTGATGTCTCGGTACGATAAACCGCTGTCGCGATAAGCCATGTTCGTCCTCTGTCGATCTCCGAAACGTGCTGGAATGACTACCGTATTCTGCAACGCGGCATCAGGAAGCTTCCTACGCACAGGTCCGGCATTACAACACACTTGCACTACTTACACCCTGCCTTCTGTGCACCCTTCTTATAGTGCTTCTCGGTGGCGTGCTGGGCGCACATGATTTGTATATGCCCTGCAATGCTAATCGTTTGCATGTCCTCTCACGGGCGACGCATGCTGCGAATTTCAGGCCAAACGGAGGCTTCCTTCTTGGTGTTGCATTTTGCGTGGCCAGCAGTGCAGTTAATTGGTAGTCAGTATCGTTTGTGAAAAGCATTTTAAAAACGGGCTATGTTTTCCGCGGACCAGAGGTAGATTTTTGCGAAGCTAATGCCATTTTAATTGTAGTTTAATAAATTAACTTTTAAATAATTTTTATTGAGGTATGATACTGAAAATAGGGTATTCGGGAACTAGGTGTCATTTCGTATCCCAAACCGTAATGCTATTTTACCTTCATTAATTGCGTCGGAAGAAATAGGTAATGGTGACAGCACTAAGCAGAAGGGTTTCGTACATTTCTCTTACCCTTACTTGCGTCAACCAAAGACCTTGAAGATAAATAGACTGGAAAATCGTAAGTTAGCCGTGCGACATTTTAAGCTCAGCGTTGTACGGCAAGAGTCTGTCACATCTCGTTGTTTACTATAGAAGTTCGCGTGTTTATATCAATTGCATCCATTTTTTATGCATATAACCAGTCAGATTTTTTTATTTTTGTTTTTATAAATAGTATGTATATATTGCAAAGTATTTCAAAAAATAATATAGCCAGATTTAACACTAATATTTATAATAATGCGGAAAAAACTTCCGAAATTTAAGGTTTTGTTCTCTGCAACTTTTCTTAAAAATAAACAAATGGCCACATTAAAATGATTTTTGACATTACTTAGATTGTGAAATACGAATGTCATGCAGCTAGATCACGCTCTTTGCAAGCAACTGAAACCGAAATATATTTTACTCGTAGGACAAGCGACGTTTCTTTTCAGTTATTTTATGTACCCCAAAATTAGGGTAATGCTGTTTTCTTTAATCGTAAGTTAATGTCTAATTTATCCCTCATTGAAATTAAAGTAATACAAAGTATTATAACAAAGTGAAATCCCTTCTTTCGTGCAGGTAAAAGAGCTTAATTAACGCTGTTTACAAAGGAAACATGTCGTTTTGCCGTACAAGATGTGCGATCAAAATGTCGCCAGCTGCTGCCACTCATTTACCCAAGAACTTCCAGTCTATGTTTCTTAAAAGTCTTTGGCATCATCTGCGTGGTGGAACTGAACTGAATGCGGAATGCCAATTAGGGCTGTAAAATACAAAACGTGATGAGAGCTGTGAGATTCCCAACTGTTCCAGAGTTCCGACCTTTGGTACCACATTAAACGGACCGAATGCAGCTTGCAGTAGGGGCAGTGATGATCAAATTGCCCCAGAGTATCTTTACAAAAATATGAAGGGCATCCTCAGCTTGTAACGTACGAACAACCGCGCCATCAGTTTTGATTATAAGCAACTTAATCCCCTGCTGATTTTGAGCAAGATATGCGGATGTTTAGCCAGCTGGCTATCTCAACTGGCGAAATAAATTATAGGTAAATTCTTTACTAGAAATTGGTATTTATATTCCATTCTGATTTTAATCAGATCGTAAGCAGTGATTTTTTGCGCCATCTCTTGAGCTGCGCCCGGGGCAACCGCCACGCCTGCCCCGCCCTTTTTACATCTCTGGCGTTGCATCAAGGAATCTCCAATATCTATGTCAGATGCATCAAGGAACCTCCAAGATCTATGTCAGATGCATTAAGGAACCTTCAAGATCTATGTCAGATGCATCAAGGAACCTCCAAGATCTATGTCAGATGCATCAAGGAACCTCCAAGATCTATGTCAGGTGCATCAAGGAACCTCCAAGATCTATGTCAGATACATCAAGGAACCTCCAAGATCTATGTCAGATGCATCAAGGAATCTCCAAGATCTATGTCAGATGCATCAACCATTATGCTTAGACCTGTGCCGGGAATCGGATGATGGAGAAGAGAGTATTTGCAAGTGTTTCTTTCGCGTGAAGGAATGATTGATTAGGTTCATGTTACCACTGCAGTTGCTCTTCAGGTTTTGATGTACTTCGTTTCGCTTTCTTTTTATTACTCTCTTCCTCAAGGAACTGGTTTAGGGGAGAGAGAATTTAAAAAGATTTTTGAATGAAGCGTCTCTAAAAATTATAGATTCTCAGAAATCTTTAGGCTGTGTGATTGTCTTCGGACATGGATAATCTAGAATGATCCGATTTTGGTGTAGAAAAGGTTCCATGCCAGATGAAGTAACTTTGTATCGAAGGTACTCAATCACCGGTACTCCGAAGACACACTTAGATGGCTTTAGGCCGAGTCCATACTCATTTAATCGTGAAAATAATGCTCTCAGAGGATTAGGGTGTTCTTCAGTTGTGGTGGATGCTTTGAGCAAATCGGCAACAAAAGCATAGACGAATGGAAGTTCACGTGTCACTTCATCCATAAAACGTTGAAAAATGGAGACAGCGTTGTACTCTGTATAAGCCAAACTGCATTCTGGTGCTTTCATATAGACCAAAAGAAATTGTTATGGCCGTTTTGTGTACATCAGCTGAGTTGATTGGAATATGATGATATGCTGTCACTAGGTCGATATGAGGAAAGATTCTTTTACCATGCAGTTCCGATTTGAAATCCAAAATTTTTGGTGAGCTGTATTTATCCTTCACTATGTGAACGTTCAATGATCTGTTATCGCCGACTGGTCTCCATGATTGTGAGTTCTTCTTGGAAACCATACGTAGTTGCGAATCATAGCAACTTTTAGATTGTTACGTATGGCCTAGGTCAATCGTCTATTGGAACTCCCCTTTCGCTATTTTTAATCATTCACGCAGTCTGCGAGGTTTGGCAGAAGCAGGTGGATGTGGCGCAAAAAATACTTCACTCGTTGGTTAGGACCTCTGAGTTTCGTAATTTCAGGCAACTCTTGAAGTAACTGGTGATAAATATACTCTTGCCTGTTACAGTCTTTACAGCGTGCACTGATGTGGGGAATACTTGAACCTGCGTCTTGAGTTGTGATTTCAAGTCTACCAGTGGTTTGTTAGGAATATCAGGCAGTAATTCGAAATCTTGGAGGAAATCAGCACTGATTATTGGCACGTAAAAATCTCTTACTAAACATGGTCATTTAAAATACGACGGAGACGAAAATCAAGTGTCAGTAACTTCTTGGCATAAACGTGAATGCTTGACTTATTAGCGTCTGCCAAAGTCTGTAAACAGTGAGCTTTCTTTTGATTAGAGATGGCAGACACTACTGAAACGTCGGATCCTGTGTCCACGTGGAAGTTGACGTACAAATGCCTGCCTCTAATGAAGAAAGCACGAGATGTGTTTGGCAAGGTGAATGTCGCCAGCTACACCTTTTTGACTCAGTGTTTTTGAAAATTGCATGGTGTTCTGCATTTTGTAGCTTTGCTACCGAAACGGCTATCATACCAACGAAGTTCCTTTCCAAATAGTACCAGATTTGCTGCGGCTCATTGATTTGTTCTGTTTGCGACTTCGCGAACGAAAATGAATGATGTCTGTCATCTAGTCGCTTACTCAGTTTATTAATTCCACTAAGAAATTTTTCTTTAATGGTGCTGGTATCATTACTGGAAAATGAAGTGGTATTCATGGACGCCGGATTCACTTCCATAATCCTATCCGCTATTCCTGCAGCCTTATCTAAATTACAGTATTTTTCCGAAATTTTTAGACCAAAAATTGGGGGTCGTCTTATATACGGCGGGTAACCAGTTAAGAGAACTCTACGTTTACCGCGGCGAAACAGCCAGTACCTCTTATCCCCTCTCTCCACTACGACGTACAAGCATTTACTCTTGGTGGATTTACAGATCATCTACAGCCTCTAGATGTTTCCAAGCCCTTCAAAGCTCTAATGAAAGAAGAATGGAATAAATGGATTCAAAAAGCAGGTAATAAATTGATACCAACAGGGCGAGTGAAAAAACCCACCATTACTGAGGTCTGCAACTAGGTCCTAAACTCATGGAATGGCATCAAGCAAGAGGTGGTTGTGAAGCGCTTCAAGAAATATGGAATCAGAAATGACATGGATGTAAGTGAGGATGATCTAATATACACTGCTGGCCACCCAAAATGCAACACCAAGAAGGAAACATCCGATCGGCCTGAAATTCGCAGCATGGGTCAACCGCGAGGGGACATGCAAACGATTAGCATTGAAGGGCATACGCAAATTATGTGCGCTCGCAACGCCACCGAGAAGCACAATAAGAAGGGTGCACAAAAGGCGGGGTGTAAGTAGTGGAAGTGTGTTGTGCTGCCTGACCTGTGCGTAGGAAGCTTCGTGATGCCTCGTCGCCGAATACGGCAGTCATTCCAGCACATTTCGGAGTTCGACAGAGGACGAATAGTGACTTATCGCGACAGCGGTTTATGTAACGAGACATCGGCGCCCGTGTGAGACGACATATAGCCACAATGAGGCGAGTATGGATTCGGTGGTGCACGAAGGATGGACGGACCGACGTGAGCGATTGCCGCAGCCGCGGCATACCCCCGAACGAGAGGACCGGCATGTTGTGCGTCGAGCATTGACGGCTTGCATCGCCACATCACGAACGTTAGCACAGGAATTAGGGTGTGTTGCGCAACAACCTGTGTCAACACGTTCGACGCCGTCTGCATGAGCTGGGGACTTGTCGCACGGCGCCCATTGCTCCGATTACCATTGACGTTACACCACCGGCGAGTGCGGTGGCAGTGGGCCGTTGAACGCCGCACCTGGACTACGGATTGGTACGACATTGTCTTCTCCGACGAATCCCGCTTTTGCCTACAACACCACGATGGTCGGATCCGCGTGTGGCTGCACCGCGGTGAGAGATGTATGACGCTTGCATTATGCATCGCTACACCCGTCCATCGCTTGGCGTTATGGTTAGGGGCGAAATTCAATATGACACCCGCACCTTTCTGGTACGCATCTCCGGTACACTTAACAGCCACCGCTACATCTCACGTTTTGGAACCTGCAGTCCTCCCTTACCTGCAGGATCTGCCAGCGGCCACGTTTCAACTGGGAAATGGGCGCCCGCGCGTGGCACGCATCGTGAAACGATTCTTCACGGCCCACCAGGTGTCACTGCTGCCGTTGCCCGCCTGTTCTCCGGATATGTCGCCCATCGAACACGTCTGGTCGCTGATCGGCAACCGAATGGCCTGGGAAGCATCATCCGCGGCTACGCTTGATGAACTGTAGCAACGTGTGGAAGCAACCTGGACCGACATACCCCAAGCCCACATCCAAATCCTCTTTCGTTCGAAGCCGCGGCCGTTGTTGCCAGTCATGGGGGGCTACACGAACTTTTGATGTCTGCGTGGTCCGCAAGTCGCACGGGCCTGTAAGCTCAATCGTTTCATCTTTGTATCTGTTGTTATGTGTCCAGTAAATCTGGCTTTGCTATCTCGTGTCCTCCTTGGTGTTGCATTTTGGGTGGCCAGCAGTGTATATTATCACAGACCTTGTCTGTGATAATTGCGGGAATCCGAACAGCGGAAATTTTAGCCATAATTCAACATAATAGTTGTGTGAAGGAAAATAATATTATAATTCGAAGTAACTAGAATGTGCATCAAATGGTATGTGAAATGTTACATAACAATGTAAAGATTCGATTATATTCATACTCACAGACAGAAAATGGCGAATCTTCCTCGAGGACACACACACTCGCTGCTGTGGGAGCATTGGAATGTTCAAGTCCTCATGACCATTTGTGGTTATGTTGAATGTCGAATTTTTTTTTTTTTTTTTTTGATTGGAGGTTGAACGACCACCGTGAGCAACTCAATGGGCTATAAGCAGTCGCCCGTCCCTAATTTAGGGTCACTGGCTCCAGGGAGGGGGAGAGCCAGTGCCTTAAGACAAACACAACATCCATGCCTCACCGGGATTCGAACCCGGACCCCTTACGGACGAATGATCAGAGACCAGCGCCTTAGACCACTGCGCCACCGGGGCGGCTGAATATCGAATTCACGATAGTTATGACAGAACGCCGATAAATGTTGATATATCCGTTCATTCGTACCAAACATAACTATTTTATTATACAGAATGAAACGCAGAACAGGTCACAAATCAATAAAACAAGACACACACTTACAACGATCGCCCAGACGCTGTTGTTTTTGTTAATTGTGCGAGTCTTTACTTCCCATCCCTTCTCCGTTCACGTCACACACACCACGGTTGCTGTTTCTTGATAACTGGTTCACCCAAAATCGTCGTGTTATATAAATACGCCACAGATAGTTGAATTCCGGCTGATTTTATTTCTAACCGTTTCCATTGAATATGAATTACTTTATAAAATTTTATTCGCGTTGGAAAGAAATGAAAAGACGTGCTTATTACTACCAAAAATTCGGTGCCGTCTTTCTTCTTTTCCTTATACCTTTTCGACTGCTGACCCTATACATTTACTATTAAAAAAGATCACCTGACAAAAGTATTAAACCACAACATTCCCTCTCACTAAGTGTGGAAAAAATTGTTCTTCCACCTACAAACTGTCGTATAAAGCATCACTGTGGTGTGATGCTTTATTATGTAGCTCGCCGGGAGAGAAAGAAATGATAATATTCTCAATTTTCATTTAGTTCAGAAATGAGTATGTAATATACAGTACACTTTGAAGTACAAACTCCTTAAATTCCACTGAGCTAATGCAGTGTTCTGTTTGCTTCAGGGATTAAAACAAGTGTCATGAACAAATCTAAGAATTAAATGCAATTGAATTTACGCATTGGGTTGGTGCAAATGAAATGTTTGGCAAAGGACCAGCACACGAAGACGGCGAGAACGGAAAAGTAGGACAACTTGCCTAGGCAAACTAATCACCCTCGACATCGACACACAGTTGCCATTTGTCCTGCAAGGCCATGATACCGGAACGAAAAAAGTCTTGTGGCTGGGACCCGAAGACGTCATCAACTGCACATTGAACCTCGTTGTCTGTCGTGAACTGTCTCCCAGACAGGAAGTGATCCAGACGACGAAACAGATGATAATCTGTCGGAGACATGTCCGGAAAATAGGCAGGAAGAGGTAGCGTTTCATAGCCCTCGGCATTTAGTGTCAGTATCGTTCGTTGTGGGACATGAGGGCGGACGTTGTTCTGGAGCAGAAGAACACCAGATATGTTGACCAAAGCCGGTTGTTTCTGCAGCAATTTCCGGTAAGTCTGGTGTAATTCATCACGGTAACGTTCTGCAGTGTTGGTTTGGCTTCTTCTCAAGAAGCTCCAATGAATTATCCCGGCTGTGGGCCACCAGACACGCAGCATCACCTTCTTGGTGAGTAGGGGTGGCTTAGGATGCCATCCAGCAGGCTGTGGTTTGCTTAACCATTGTGCAGATCGTTTTCGATTATCTTAAAGGACCCACTTCTCGTCTCAGGTGGCTATTCGATGCAGCAGAAGTTCCTGTTTATCACTGGCAAGCAGAGACGTGCATATTTCCAAACGCCTTGCCTTGCAGACCGTTGTCAACTCATGCGGCAGCCACATGTCCAGCTGTTTGACCTTACCAAGCCAGACGCCGAACAACTGTCTTGTGGTGGACACCTACCTCTGCCGCTATCTCATGACACGTTTCTCGGGGGTACGTTCCAACCACACGCAACAGAACATCGTCAGAAACAGCAACAGTTTGGCGACATCTCCACTTCGAGACTTCACAAACCAACGCCGATTGGTTCGTTTGTTGGTTGTATTCTCCCGAAACACTTTGTTAACGTTTTGAGCAACAATTCCTGCAGAATGGCCCCAGTTTAAATTCATACAGGAAGATTACTCTCAAATACGGCGTCTGAATGTTTCCTTTGCAAGCCACGTTACGTTCAAACAACCACGACTGAACATTGTTCTTCACACATATGCTAGCTATTTATAGTAACTCCGTGACGAAATACCTGCAATACCTGTGGGTGGTTCAATTTCAATGTAGCGGGGGGCCTGTCTTCACCGCTCGTTCACGCCGGGCATTTCATTCGCATCAACCCAATATTTAATGCCACTTGTTCCAGGGAATTGAGAGAGCCAGTGCCATCGAACAAACACATCACCCATCCATTTCTCATGCGGGACACAAGCCCTGGCCTTTCTCGGGTGAATGATACCAAGACAGCACCTCAAACCACTTGGCCACCGGAAAGGTCTTGTAGACAAAAATACATGTGTATGCATAGAAAACTATAAAAGTTAGATGATGGATAAACTGCCATGGTGACGAATTTGATCCCGCGTGAGGCCTGGATCGTTTGTTTGTCGTTCAGCCCTGGTTCAGTTCCATCCCTAAAACCAGTGTTCCCTAATTACAGACGGGCGGCTATTTATAGCACTTGGAGTTGCTCGTGCCCATCATTTACGCTCCCCCCCACCCTAAAAAAGGATAATTTAATATGTAGTATCCAAACGACAAACATTTATATCAGTATTTTTACATATTTTGACCCTCAGGAACTTGTAGGTTCTCTATTAATACACCCAGGGATCACTGAATTATGGCCACCCCTATCAAAGGTGGATAAAGCCTGTTAACTACGTCATTTTCTCTAACTACTGGCTCGAAAAAGCCTTTCAGTGGACTGCGAAGGCTTCGAGCCCGATGGGCCAGGGGTCTAAGCGATGGCTTCTGATAACTGAGCAGTCGCACATTTCGTAGCTCCCGAGATTATTTTGGGATTTCATGATTTTTGATAGTTTTATACTAATTGCTTCGTGTTCTTAAGTTTTTGCTTACCTTATAGTTAATTTGTTGTGTTAGTGGATCATTACAATTACGTGGATCCTTTTTTTCTTGTGGCTGTACACTCAACTTCGTTAGGGCTGGAGGCTGAGATGGCTTTAGCCCAGCTTCCAGTTTCGTCTTCGTCTAGTGTTTCTGCTGCATGTGGATCACCAAGTGCTTCTATTTCTACTGCTCCCACCAACGTCAGGCTTGTGTATATATCTACTGTTCGTCCTTCTACTAATCTTGTGTACAGTGCTGTGTCACAAGTTTCGGGTGTTGGGGATGGTGTAAACACTCCCCTCCTACCCCCTGTTACTTCATATGCTGCAGCTGCTGGTAATAATAGTGCTTCTAATGAGCATTCTATGAAGGCTTTTTCTACAACGGTGATAATTTCTCGTGATGCAGCTGTGCTTATAGTCAAAGTTCCAGAGATGTATGAGAAATGTAAGACCTACTCTAATGCTTTAATTTTGAGCGTATTTTTTCCTATATTGCGTGACATTCCCTTCCCATTATACCTTGATGCTATTTGCCAACATGTTACATCTGAAAGTATTGTTTTTGTGATACGTATGGGAGGGGGAGGGATTGCTCACTTCAAGGTTCGACCTGCTGTTTAAACAATCTTTCTCTTGGACATTAACATTGGACCAATTCACCTTTCAGCTATTCGTTGCATACAGCTACCGATTACAGTCACGCTTTCAGCAGTTCCTACTGCCGTCCCGGACTCAATCCTTATTACTGCTTTGGGGTCACTGGGCCGTATTGTTGGCCATACCAAGATTCGGTCAGCAGTTGGGAAAGACTCCTCCTATGCGAACGTTCCGGGGGGGGGGTACGACAATACCGAGTAGTGTTAAACCAGCGAAGACCTTTTCTTACGGAGACCATGTCGCTTTTGTTTGATTTTGGCTCCCATAAACTTACAATCAGTTTATTTGCAGGAGTCCAATATTTCAGCTGCTAAGCTGAAGGGCATGTAGTACGAGAATGCTCACGACGTTCCTCTCCAGCAACTAATAGTTTTGAAAATCCTCAAGCCAGCATCCCTGCTCCTAAATCTTTTTTCCTGACCTGTCAGTTTCTAATTTACAGAATTTCAACCCACCAGCTCATGATGCCAGTCCTGTTTTAGCTGCTTTGCCCACGGAGGTCGCGACCACCACTGAAGTTTTCTTTGAAAAGCCTCAACCGGGTCCGAAACCATTATCTCCAACGTCTGAAGTGCAGCCTATTGCTTCCATGGACACTGACTTTCCACTCCTTCCACTAAAAGATACCTCTACTTTTGTTATCCCAGCTACACGTTCTGTCCAGCCAGTTTCACCTCCACAAACTCGGTCCCGAACCAGAGGTAAAAAAAGGCGCAATAAAGTTAATTCTTCTGCACGCAGTTCTTCTGTTTCTTCCATAGCTGACAGCGATTCTTCAAACTTAACTACTTCAAACAGATTTACGCTACTTAGTGATGCTGATGACTGTATGGACATTACTTCTGTTATTTATGATACTGAACTTACAACGAGTGTGCCAGAGGAAGACACTGGGGAATGTATTTCCCGCACGAGATCCTCGAACTTCCTACATATTTGTAAAGTTCCACAATTCCTATTGATGTCTTTATATAATTGTCCAAAAAATGCTCTCTAATCAAATCCACATGCATTAGAAAGCATCTAAGTAATTTGCCAGAAGTCATTCATCAATTATCTTTTGTTGATGAATTGTTTGACAATACTGAACTGCCAGATTGGTCGGTTCAGTATGGTCGTCGCACCAAATATGTTTTAAAAGTGCTCAACCAGTATGTTGATAGTCACTTACGGCCACCGTAATGGCGAACAAAATTACTGTTGTTAACTTCAATTGCCGGGGTTTCGCTGTTTCGGCAGCGAATGCTCTGGTTTTTGAGGATGTCAGACACTTGAAGGCCAATATAATCATGTTGCAAGAGACAAACGTCTCTTCTAAAACCAATACCTCCTGTTGGCGGCGTTGGCCATATCAGTCCTTTCAGAAATTCCGTTCTCATATTGGTTCTGGTACATCTATTGGCTTTCATACTCGTTTCCTTTCTTTAATCTCTGATATTCATGAGTCACAGAGCAGGCTATGTATTTTTCAATATATCTCCTTTCGTCTTTAACCAGTTTATTTTCATTTGCTCAATATTCATGTAACCCAAAATTCTACTAAAGCTGAATCTCTTATTACTCATGTTGCTTCTATTTTTACGGTTATTCCGCCTGCTGATAGTATTCTTTTTGCCGGTAATTTCAACTGCACTCTTAATCCTACATATGACAGAGTTGGCTCCACGGAATCTCGTCATTTACTCGTTTCACAGCTTAATCAAGTTATTTCTAATTTCAACCTTGAGGATGCTTTCAGATTACTTTATCCTACAGCAAAATAATATACTTGGGTCCCCCCTCTGCTTCTTTTTGTGTTCCTGCTAGATTAGATCGGTTTTATGTTTCTTATTTTTTCCATTCTGCCATTAGTTCTGTTTCCGATATTCCCAGCGTTTCTTCAGATCATCGGCCGATTGTTCTCGTCTTTTTCCCTAATATTTCCGTCACCCCGCATCCTCATGTTTGGACTTTTGATAATTCCCCTCTTAAAGACCCAGTTTTTGTTCCAGCAGTTAAGACTATTATTTCGAATGCCGTTTCTGTTCTGTCCTCCATCGATGACCCAGTTGCTCTGTGGCTTGCTTCGAAAAATCAAATTGTTTTATTTTCTCGAGATTACTCTTTTCAGCGTCGTACGATTCAGTCCATGGAACCTGTTTCTTTGAATCAAGAACTACTTCAAACCCCGTTAACGTCGCCAAATCATGAGATACTTAAGTTGGAACGCTCTGATGTTTAAAAAAACCCATTACTTTTCTTACTCTTCCCGATGGATCCGAATCAAATGAACAATTCAAAATTTGTGAAGCCACCCTTTATTTCTACAGACAACGCTTCAGCCCTAGTTTGACTCCTTCTGCAGTCAGTTCTCCACTTATTCAACATCTTCCGCAAGTTCCTGATCATTTCACTACTCAACGTTCCTCTCCGATTTTCCCAGCCGAGATTCGAAATTCCATTTACAGCTTTAATGACAGATCTGCCCCAGGAGAAGATGGTCTCCCCTTCCTTTTTTTAAATTATTTCTTCCAATCCTTTTTCCTTTGTTGGTTGCTGCTTATAATTTTATTTTTTCTACTCCTCACTTTGATTCTTCCAATTTTTCTTTTGCAACTCTCCGTCTTATCCCCAAATCCGGTAATCTCAGTTTTCTAACCAATTGGCGGCCCAACTCGGTTCTTAATACTGATTACAAAATATTTGCTAAAATTCTCGCCCTTCGCCTTAATCCTGTTCTTTCTGGCATTATACACCCAGACCAAACTTACACGGTTCCGTCCCGCTCGATCTCCTCTAATATCCTCACTATACGTAAACTTTACTCACTGGCGTCCAGGCTTTCGGAACCCCTGGCAATTTTCTCCCTTGACCAAAAACAGGCTTTTGACTCAATGAACCATTCTTATCTATTCAGTGTTCTACGCCACCTTGGCTTTCCTCCTACTTTCATTACTGCTATTTCTAATCTCTATACTGACGTTTCCTTTCGTGTTCGTACCGCCAATTTCTCTACTTCCACCAATCCGTTTACTAACGGGATCAGGCAGGGTTGCTCCCTGTCTGGTCAACTTTTTCTCTTGTTTTTGAACCATTGTTGATTGCTCTTCGTTTCCGCATTTCTTCCACCATTCCACGAAATATCTCCACCAAGCGACACCATCATATTGTTTTAACAGCTTATGCCGATGACCTCACGATGTTTTTCCGTTCCACTGATTCTTTTCAAGTACTACATTCAACCTACCAAGAATAGTCCGCCATTTCTGGCTCTGCTTTGAATGTCTCAAAATGCTCAGGACTCTGGGCCGATACGTGGACCTACCAAGGAGACCGCCCATGGGGAGCCCAATGATCATCTTCGATAATCAAAGTGCTTGGTATCTACATGGGCTCTCCGGTAGCTGTTACAGCGGGAACCTGGACACCGATTATTCAGAAAATTAATAGAAGTCTTGTTCCATTCCGTTACCTTAAAACTAAACTTTCCTTCTTCAATCGAGCTTACTTAATCAATACTTTTATATAACCGATGTTTTTTCATACCTGGATTGCCAAATCGCCACAGAAGATTTTTATGAAAAATGTTCAACGCGTGTTTACAGATTTCATCTGGAGTACATTCACTGGGTTCACCGATCTACTTTAACTCTTCCTCTGTCGTTTGGTGGCCTTGGTCTTGCTGATGTGTCTCCGAAATTCCAATGCTTTCATCTGTTTAATTTTATTCGTAAATTCTTCCTTCCTCTGTCTTCTTCACACACCATTATCGATACTCTGCTTTTCCCCGGTAGCCCATTTCTTACTGTCTCGACTTTTCTGCAGATTGACCTTTTCCCTTTTGTTCCCAGACAGTTTCCCGATACTTACATTTCTGTGCTTTCCTTTTGGCGCTCCTTATGTCCAGTCCGTTCTTCTACCACCCCCTACTTTCACTTCTCCACTTGGTTTGCTTGTGGAGTGGTGAAGGTTTCTCAGCTCGTTGATTCTGCACTGCGTTGGAAATCGTTTAAATCTATACCTCCTCCGTTGCCTGGCACACCAGCTTCACGTTCTCAACTCCGTTTTATTCAAAACTGCATCCATACTTTTTACCCTTCTCTTGCAGATCAAAATGGATTGATTTTCACCCTTTCAGCTGCTTACTGTTTGCCCTTTCTTGTTTATTAGAATGATGTTCCCTGTCGTTTGAACAAAATACCTATGAAGCCAACTTACTATAGTTTCTTGACATACTTCACTGCTCCAATCCCGATTGGTACCGTTCCTGCTGATGAATGAAATACTACCCGGATGGATACCAATATTTCTCTTGCTGCACCACGTGCGAAAGATATTCATTGATTCCATCTTCATCAAAGTCTTCTTACTCCACTCACCCTTCATCGATTTCGTCATCTTCTTTCTCCGGATTGTTTTTTCTTTGTTCCACTGTTGGTGATGTCAATCATTCCTACTCTCTTTGTTTGGCTTTACAGCCTTTATTTCCCTTGATGTTTTCACTTACCGAAAACGTTTGCCCCTCACTTCACACCATGATGCACTTTCTCTACCTTCGACGTCATCATCAATCTGCAATTCATCATAATCAACTGTGTGCGGTTTTTTCCATCAGGCTAAACTTACTATCTATCACTTGTATCAATCTTCTGTTGATTTATCCAGCATTGCGTCGCTATCATGTTGTTCGCCGTTTTCTCTGCAGACAATTTCGCTCATCAATCATCTCTATCGTTCAAACTGAGTTTGATATTGCCAAAGCAGCTGATCGTGTGTCGTCCTTTTTTCAAACCTGGAAAATTAATGGGACATAGTGGGATATTGATCAAGGCCGTATTTCCTTTCTTCTTTAATGTTTTTATGGTTTTTTTAGGTGTTAATATTTGGTCTTTTTTTTTATTGTTTTTTTTTTGTTCTATTGCAATATGCGTTTTTCCCCAGACACAATATTTTTATTACTGCTAGTGATTATATGCTAAAAGTTACATACTGCCTATTGGTAGTGTTTTTTTAATGTTTTATTATTTATGTTTGTTGATTGTGACGCCTGAAGTGTCGTTTTCCGGCGACGTTTTTTATTGCACATAATTTTATGAGCAATAAAGACTTTCTGGATTTCTGGTCATTCGTACGAAAGGCGCCTGGGTTCGAATCCCGATGAGGCATGGATGTTATGTTTTTCTTACGGCACTGGCTCTCTCACTTTCCTGGAACCAGTGGCCCTAAATTAGGGACGGGCGACTGCTCACGGTGGTCGTTAAACCTCCCATCAAAAAAAAAAAAAAGGTTGGAGATTTATGTATACTGAATTAAAGCAGTAAATTTACAGATTTATATTATGCTGTAAGCATTTGAACTTGCACAGTTTGTTGAACTTTTAACTGATATTTCACTGAATATTTTGTACTTTACTTCGTTTTGGGAAAATTTGGACCTCCAGTATTATTTTAATAGCAACTCCTTCTGCTCTCAATGAAAAGGAAACTAAAATGGACTTTTCAGAAAAACCGTTATTCTACAAAAAGAATACTGAAATGAAAAAACATAATTCTATACGTTAAAAATCGGATATGATAAATTTTACACCCCAATCGTTTATATTTTTATTCTTATTGTTTCCTCATGAACTTGCAGAGAGAAGATGTGTAAAGTAATCCGACCATGACAGAAAGTAACGCATTGATATGAAGATCTTATGGAAGTTCAAAGCAAAATTAAATAATCACATTTTATGAAACTTGACTTTAAAATTGCTATAAGATGAAGCTTTTGTCATTAGCTTTCGTTTATTAAGCATTGCATTTCTGTATTGAGATTCCATCTAACCATCGGGAACTGGTGGATGGGAGTAAATTTGTAGACGCTATTATCCCCCCCTACGTGTTTTCCGCAGTGTCAGGAAGTTGAGGAAATTTATCGATCAGCGAACGAAAGGGCACAAGAAAACGTATGGCACGGAGAATGAGGAAACAAACGACTGCCGTGGCAAAGTGATTTGGAAGTGGTAGAGAAGAGCGATATTTCTGCGGTCATCCATTTTTCTTGACAATGAGAGCAGTTCCCGAACCCCACGGAAGGAGGCCTTGGCTTGGAATATTGGCCACGGTATTGTTGATCTGAGATTACGCTGGGGAAATGAGCCGTTTTCTGGATTGAATAATATTTCAAACACATTGCCATCCCAAAGGCTGATTTGGCTTCCTTTCCTGCCTTTTGTTTTCTTGCATTTTTAGCGAAAACAACCGGTGGGATACCGGTAGTAAATTCCTACCCGTCTCAAGAGGTGCAAAAAAGTCGATGATGTTTTAAACTGCCGCGGTTTAATGTAAAAAAACCTCGAACTAAGATGGAACCGGGAAGAAATACAGAAAAGGAAGATCCGCAGCTTCTACTTACCAAGTCGAATAATAATAGAAACAAATAACAAATATGAGCAGTTTATATCTGAGTTATTTTTTTAGCATGGTAAGTTTAGACAGACCTCAGCTTGAGAATAACAATAGGATGGACCGCCATGGGGAAATATATCAGGAAAGCAAGCAAGATATCCGAACAAACCAAAATGAAATTATATGAATCAATAATTATACCAACGGTCATCTATGGAGTAGAAGCAAGGATAATTAACTCAAAAGAGGAGAAATAATTATTAGCGTTTCAAATGAAATGCTTAAGACAAATAATTAAAACAAGATGAACAGAAAAGAAAACAAATTGCAGTCAGGAAAGAACTGTCATATCAAGTGGCATATTGGAAAGAGATAGATAACAGCAACTGAGACTGTTCGGTCACGTTGAACGCATGGACGAAAAACAGACTACCTAACTTCTTACTAAATACTTTCATAACGGAAAAAGCAAAACCTGGGAGATCGAGACTTACCTGGCTGAAATTAATGAAGAACATCTTGGGCTGAGGAACATATGGTGAACTTTGCTGGAAAGCAGAGAAGATTGGGAGAATTTGCTCAATGGAACACTCAACGCGTCTTCGACGAAAGAGAAGGAGAAAGTGAGAGAAGCACAGACAGCTTTCGATATCCAAAAGATATATTCTAGTTGCAGAAAAGAGCGATATCTCGAAGATCTAAATCTTTAACTCTTAGTGCGAATGTTTCTCTGATTATTTAAAAATGTTTTTGAATAAATGTACGATGAATACACTGCCGGACAGTTGCTAAGGACGGATGACAATAGCAACGATAGCAACCATAAAATAGAAGGCAGGAAAATGTGGAAATTTGCATAAGTGCGGGATACAGTAAGACGTGTTGTGCGCATGCAAAGTTTGGATTGCCGAACTTGTTCGTGACGTCATAGCGCTGATAAGAGATTTAAAGGATTTGACGCGCATTGACCGTTGTTGTTCAAACGCAAAGTTGAAAGGGAAAGAATCAATTGACAAACTTGCAAGTTTCAGTATGTCTTCCCGATATCACCTAGATGATTTTACGCGTGGCCGTATTATTGGAAAGATTGAAGAAGGGCGAAAAATAACAGATGTTGCCAGGGAGTTCGACGTCAGCCACAGTGTTGTTTCAAGGCTTTGGAAATCATTTCAAACAAATGGAGAGTGTAGCAAACGTCACGGGGGAGGTCCTGTTCGCAGTACGACACCTGCAGAAGATCGGTACATAGTGCTATCAACAGAGAGACACCGGCGCAGCACAGCTAGTGAATTAGCAAATCAGTTTATGGCTGCTACTGGCAAGCGGATCTCCCGAAAAACTGTCGCCAGACGTTTGCATGAAGGAGGACTATACGCCCGCCGTCCTGTTGTGTGCATCCCATTGTCCAGACGTCACCGTACCGCCCGTTTGCAATGGTGTCATCAACATCGCAATTGGACTGATAACGACTGGTTTGCTGTTCTCTTCTCAGATGAGAGTAGATACAGTCTACCGTCTGATTGTCGACGACAACTGATCTGGCGTGATAGTGGTACTGCATATTGTCGAGCAAACATACAGGAAAGGGACCGATATCCGACATGTAGTGTCATGATATGGGCTGGCATCATGATCAATGGCCGTACGTCCCTCTATGTGCTTCCAACTGGGACTATGACTGGCCAACGATACATTAATGATGTTCTGCTACCTTATGTTCGCATGTTCCGTGGTGCTGTCGGTGATAGATTCATTTTCATGGACGACAACGCAACATGTCATCGAACAGTCGCTGTCCAGGAGTGTCATGAGAGCGAGGATATTTAACGCCTCGTATGGCCAGCACGTTCTCCAGATCTGAATCCCATTGAAAATGTGTGGGATGCTTTGGGGAGGAGTCTTGCTGGTCGCCAATGCCCTCCAATAAACAAGGTCACCCTCATCCGTGCACTGACAGAGGAATGGGATAAATTACCCCAACATCTGCTTGATAATGTTGTGCAAAGCATGACACGACGTGTGGAATCTTGCATCGCCCTCCATGGTGGCCATATCCCGTATTGACATCTTACGCCGGAACGCCTGTGGACGGTAATTGCATTTTTTCACGTTTACGTATTCTGCACAAAATGGCCTGTTTGTCCGTTGATCACGTTCCAAAGCCTTCTGGATTTCAGAGCACAATAAATTGTCTGTCTTGTAATGTCCTGGCATTCTGACATTATTTTATTTCACTTGGCATCCAACCACACTTACTTTTTTATGCGCTATATAGCCGTTTATGATCCGTCCTTAGAAATTGTCCAGCAGTGTATAATGCATAAACTCTACACAAATAACTTCTAAGACGAACTGGTTTAGGAACTATTTTTAAACATTACAGTATTTTCTAAATACAAGGGTCATTTTGATAGTTTTGCACACTGTGGGTTATCTCTTAAAAACGATTCATTTCACAATATAACTTTAGAAGCCTTCGAAGTCATTTCCATGTTTTTTCATGACAGCAGCCCAACGTTTGGGCAAGTCTTGTATTCTAGTCAGGACACCTCCATTGTTGAGGCGTCGGATTACTCGGGTCACCACAATAGAAACATCGCGAATCAGTTTTGGGAACAAATCGTAACATGGCTCCTTCAGTTTTGGGAACAAATCGTAACATGGCTGCTTCAGTTTTGGGAACAAATCGTAACATGGCTCCTTCAGTTTTGGGAACAAATCGTAGTCTAGTGGGCTCATATCAAGAATGTCTGGCGCATGGTAAAGCAATTCCCATTCATTGTTTTCCAGAATGTCTCTCACTGTACGGGCAATATGCGGCCTCACGTTCTACAAAATGACGACACTAACCTCGAGTAAGTCGGCCCTTCTTTGGCGAATCTTTTGGCGGTAAACGTATTGAAGAAGCCTTCTGTAGTATTCCGCTGTAACAGTGGTACCCTCGGGCAATTTGTCTGTTGCTATCACTCCAACCTTTTCACAGGCCATAATCATCATCAGTTTAACTTTCTATTGTTGGCGGCGGAATTTTTTCTGGCCAAGGGATTCTGGATGTTTCTACTGAGCGGGCTGTGATTTCAGTTCTGGTTCAAAATCTCATATCCAGGTTTTGTCTATAGCAGCACCTATGTCCAAAAACTGCTAGCATTCTGTCTCGTAACGCTGAAAGAATTCTTCTGCGATCCCTTTGCGAACTGCTCGCTGCTCTTTGCTCAGATTATGCGGAACCCATTTGGCAGTCACTCTTCTCTTCTGTAATTTTTCAGTTAGGATTCCGAAAAGCGAAATGGCTGACATGTTTGCAATCTCTTCACATGTTTTCCGTCGATCTTCTTCCAAAATGCTGTGGACGATAATCACAGCAGTGTCGTCCGTTGCATCTGATGGCTGGCCGATTCTTACGTCGTCTTTGATGCTTTTCCGGCACTTGTGGAAACGAGAAGCCCACCGTGACCCTGTGCAACGAACCACTACGCTAACCCCGCAAACTTCACACAAAGCTTTATGAATTTCGGTAGGGGATTTTCTCGCAAAGTATTAATTTTAATGTAGTATCTCTGGTCGCTAAGCGAAATCTAATCTGACTCACTTTCTTCCTCTAGACAGATGTTTTCGGAACAGGAACAAATTACCCAGCAAAGGCAGCACAACTTTGTATACTAAAGTCTGAATCAAAATATTTTTCTTGAACCACTGCAAACGACTGTGTTTATTTTCACCGAGGAATCTTGCTTGCAGATTTGACTTGAGAAGCAAGTGCTAAAAACCAATATATTTCACTTGCGTTGTCATCTCTTGAACAGTAACCCTGCGAAAACATAATTAAATATTCTATTTTACGTTGTAATACACTATTGTTTAACAAAATTGCACTACCAAGAAGGACTGTTAGTATTAGCTTGAAACTTATAGGATATCTGCAACAGGTTAAAGCATCATCATCATCATTGTCAACCATTATCAATCCACTGCTGGATGAAGGTCTCCACAAGTTTCTTCCATAACGGTCTGTCTTGTGCCAGTCTCTTCCATGTTACTCCCGCATACTTTCGAATTTCATCCACCCATCTCCCATGTGGTCTTCTTCTGGATCTTTTCCTGTCCCTTGGAATCCAGTCTAAAATTTCGACTGTCCATCGATGGTCTATCCTTCTGACAATAAGTCCAGCCCATTGTCATTTCACGGATTTTACTCTGATTATGATGTCTTCCATTCTTGTCATTTTCCTGATCCACGAGTTCCTCTTCTTATCTCTGCTGGTTACACCAAGCATGCACCTCTCCATGCTGCTTTGAGTTGTCTGCAGCCTTTGTATGTCTCTTTTAGTTAAGGTCGACGTCTGTGCTCCA
This sequence comes from Macrothele yani, assembly GCA_039090855.1. NCBI lineage: Eukaryota > Metazoa > Arthropoda > Arachnida > Araneae > Macrothelidae > Macrothele > Macrothele yani. The sequence goes on from CM076995.1 coordinate 45,399,523, forward strand.
TATGTAAATACTGGAAGGATGCATTGATCAAGCACTTTTCTTTTAAGACTTAATGGCATAGTAACTCTTGAAAATTATGCTGTTTCTTCCAAAAACTCTACAGGCAAGTTTTATACGCCGATTAATTTATTAATCAATGTTGTCCTCACTTGATATCTGCTGTCCAAGATAAAAGTAGGTATCGGTTATTTCCAGCTTTTCTCCATCAATCGATAAATCTTCATTTATTGTAAAAGCATTGTACATCACTTTTGTCTTCTGAAAGTTCATTTTTAATCCCACTTCTTTACTCTTGTCAGCAAGTTCCTGGATCGTACCCTGCAGCTCTGATGGGGTAGTTGCAAAAATGACAACATCATCAGCAAAACGAAGGGGAGTTAAATAATCTCCATTAATCTTCATCCCTTTGTTTTCCCAGTTCAGTGATTGAGAGACATTTTCCAATGTGGCATTAAAGAGCTTGTGAGATATGGTGTCACCTTGTCTCACTCCCTTTCCAAAATTTATGTGTGCTGCATTCTCAAACAGCCGGATCTTTGCACATGCATTTTCATAGATGTTATTAATAATTTTAATGTATGCATCTTGAATGCCGCAGGATTTCAAAGCCACTGTAACTGTTGATAATTTCACTGAATCTAAGGCCTTTTCATAATCGATAACAATAGAAGTTTATACTCCCTCGCTCTTTCAATTAGTTCTCTCAGTACGTGGATATGATCTATTGTGCTGTAGCCACTCCTGAATAACGCTTGTTCTCTCGGTTGAGCCATGTTCAGTGTTACCTCGCTTGAAGGTAACAAACGAAGGATTAAATTTTCAGTGATGACATACGAAGGATAAAGTTGTCAGTGGTGACATACGAATGATTAAATTGTCAGTGATGCAGTTTTACAGCAGCGCCCTCTGAACAGTCTGATCTTGGGTATAAAGAGCTGACACAAACGAGATGTCAATCGCTGAACAGCCGACACTGAGTGGTGTTTTTGTGCCTCACTACACACGATCGCCGAAGAAAGTCGTGCTTTGAACACTTGGAGGTCTTTGAGCGAAAAAGAACAACTGGGTTGAGAGAAGCAAAATTTTCCTACTGCAAAATTGTCACTCGTACAGTACGAAACGACACGTGCAAAATCACTCCACTACACTGGATGATAGACCTCTCAACCGCAGGAAGTGACCAATCACATACCTACACGTGCAAAATCACTCCACTACACTGGATGACAGACCTCTCAACCGCAGGAAGGGACCAATCACATACCGACACATGCAAAATCACACCACTACACTGGATGACAGACCTCTCAACCGCAGGAAGTGACCAATCACATACCTACCCGTGCAAAATCACTCCACTACACTGGATGACAAACCTCTCAACCGCAGGAAGTGACCAATCACATATCGACACGTGCAAAATCACACCACTACACTGGATGACAAACCTCTCAACCACAGGAAGTGACCGATCACATACCGACACGTGCAAAATCACACCACTACACTGGATGACAAACCTCTCAACCGCAGGAAGTGACCGATCACATACCGACACGTGCAAAATCACAACACTACACTGGATAACAAACCTCTCAACCGCAGGAAGTGACCGATCACATACCGACACGTGCAAAATCACACCACTACACTGGATGACAAACCTCTCAACCGCAGGAAATGACCGATCACTTACCGACACCCACGGTGTTACCGCATCAGTGTAGCACTGCCAGGCTATGTTTTTCAGCACAGTTCGACGTCGTCTGCTTAACATAGGGCTGCCCGCTGGCAGCCTAGGTTTGCGCATTGAACTTCAACAACAGACTCCTCGGATTGCAATAGGGTATCGTACACAGGCATTGGCGTTGATTGATTTGCAGATTGTTCGTGTTTTCTGAACAATCACAATTTAACTTGATGCACCTTGATGGTGGCATACGTGCTTGAAGACACCATGGTGAACAGCACATTGTAGCGTCATACAGGCGACAAACGTCATGGTTCGGATCGCCTTTTGGTTCAATTCGAGGTCTCGCCTGGTACAAATTGAGGGAACCCTCAACAGCCAGCGATACATCAGGGATGTTTTAGAGGCAGAAGTGATACCCTTCTTTGCCCTGGAGCTATATTCCAGCAGGACAATGCTCGGCTGCATGATGCCCGGAATGTCCAAGACCTCTCCCATGCACAGCATATACTACTTCTTCCCTTAAATACAGGTTCGCAGGGTATGTCTCAGATCGAACATGGTAGCTAAGCATCTGACCCATGAAGCCCCTCCCCCAGTCAAATTAACTCTGGTCCCGAATGGAAACTGCTTGACAGGCTATTCCCCAGGAAGATATGAAAAGCTGCTTCCTTTCAATGCCACGCCATGTAGAAGCTATTATTGTTGTTCGAGGTGACTTCACGCGATACTGATTTCTGTAGCGAAAAAATCTTGAACGTATATAGCTCTACAAATGTAATCAGTTCTGTAGTATGAGGAATCTGTGATATGCATTTCATTTGAATAGTGTGCTTCTTTCCTGGTGTTTTTACAAACAGTATTGTAGTTTCCTGTAAAAGGTTATAACCTCAGAAATATCTTCAGGGGGAATCTAGTGTTGAAAGTAATAGTTCGTGTGATGTAGACTTCTAAAAACCTTTCATTTTATTTAGTTTCTGCATCTTTGTGTAAATCCCCTTACCTTCTTTGGTTGAACATATTCTACCAGAGTCGCACATTACTTCCTCCTCCAGCTTGTAGATTTTACAGCGTTGACAGTGAGTCAGAACAACATAAAATGACGGCGTTAAATCCATAGGCAGAGATTTGTGGAAATGCGGAGAAATTGTGGGTAGATTGTGAACAGTTGATACATAGGGGTGACGAGTGATTGGCGTTTTCCATTTCACATACTATAACGAAGTAAATTTCTCCGTCATTTTGGTTCACGCCGGGGATCGAACCTGATTCCTCTTATTCCGGAACAAGTCGCTCTACCAACTGAGCTACGCAGGCAGACGTTCGTTCTCGCTGCTATCTGCCTTAATGACGTGTGCTTCCTGCTGGACAGGCACGTCACAATACTCTTAGACGAATAATACTTTTATCATATCAAAATTGATTTTTTATGTATGTGTGACCAAAAATAATAATTGTAGCCTGATTATTTCATGGATTTGTTTTTGCAGGTCTGATGTGACAGTGATGCAAAACAATACACATTTCACCGCAAAAGAGTGCCGAGCACTGATGAAATATTTTTTCCTCAAAGGGAATTCTGCCAAACAAATTTATGATGAAATTCAGGTCCTTTCCTATTCCTCACTTAAGAATTGGGTTGCTAGTTTTAGAACAGGACATTTGAACAGTGCCTGACTCCTGCACGTGCACGCGGTGCACATGCACAGGGTCTCAGAATTTGGAAGGCCCTCCAAACTACCTTAATAACAATATAAATTTTCAGAACCAAATATATTTTTCGTTATAACACGAAATTGCTATACGGTTCGGTTTCAAAATTTCGGATGAGATTTTGGAAACCAAATTATTACTATTTCGTATAATAAAGCTTAAGCGTTGCGCTAGCTGTGATTTGCCCGTGCAACATCTTAATCTGACCCACATTTCTAACAATCAAAATTCAATGGGAACAGCTTATATTCGGAGCAACATGGTATATTATGTATAAATGAAAAGCATTTCAGCAAGCACTGTGTAGTTTACTAAGAAATATTTTTATTATTAATATTAGACTTGTGAAAACATTTTTTATCAATATTCATATGTAGGTTTTATTTTTACATAAATAAAAATAAAAAAAAAGTTTAATCGACACTACGTTATTTAAATACTTGTAATAATCTACATGGAGTGTTAATACAATTTATCTTACAATGTGTGTGGTCAGCTGTAAAACTTGTTCATCATTTCCATTAAATTTATGGTAAACTAGGTGTTTTAAATTATATCTCTGGTAGGATAGTTGCTTGTTTCCGTAAATGATACTATAATACAAAAAAATAATTCCAGAGTAATTAATGTTACAACTGTAAGCTCTGTGGGTGCAAGGAAGTACAAGCGGTGTGAATACTCGTCTATTACATGCCACATTGGCTGTAAAGTTGACGAGTATGTGGGATGTGATTTATTGTTTTTACTGCAAGAAATACTGCTTGCAAGAAAAATATTTACCAGTAAATATTCTTTTCGACTGTTTGACTGAAAATTTTTAATCGACGGGGCCCCAGAATAGGACATGCACTGGGCCTCGACTGTCCTAAGACGCTCATTTGAGTACCGAAGACGAAAAACGTTCTGGGAGACCAACTCAAGTGAGAATTCCAGAAAACAAAGAAGCCATTCATTCCATGATCCTGGATGATCAAATAATATCCACTAAAAGACAGCAGAGACTCTGTCAACATCTCGAGAAGAAGTAGGCTACGTTATTCACGATATTAAATATATAAGAAAGCACTCAGCCAAATGTGTTTCCATACGTCTCAATGCTGAACAGAAGTGTGATCGAGTGATTGCTTAAGCCAAATCCCCAGGATCCCGACTAAATGTCGGGATCCTGTGGGATTTTTGAATCGGCTCGTAACTATGGAGGAAACATGGATCTTTATTTATGATCCAGAGACCGAAGAATAATCCAAACAAGTTAGTAAAATCGTGCAATGCATTGATTATGATACGCTTTCCAACATACCAGAAATCATTACTCAAGTTATGGGGATAATGGCTGTGGAATAAATCTCGGTCCTGTGCCCTGACCTTTAATCCCATTTCGATGATATTCAACAGAACCAGTTCAGTATACCTCCGAAATAACATGATAAAGTTTTGTCACAATGGATGCATTTTTACGTAAGTTATGATGTATAAGGGCTATGGAATAGATCCCTCTCCTGTGTCCTAAACTTTGACCCCATTTCACCCATTTTCAACAGGATTTGTCCCCAGGCCGGCCCCTACGACATACTAACATTTTATTCAAATCGAAGAGTTTTGACGTAAGTTATGACGCAAAATGGCGATTGAAGTGCTTCCGCTTCTATGTCCTGACCTTTGACCACATTTCGCCCATTTTCAATAAAGTTTATCCCCAGGTGGTCCCCGACCACATACTAAAATTTAATCGAAATCGAACCTTTTTTACGTTAGTTATGACGCATAAGAGCAGTGGAATGGATCCCGCTCCTATGTCCTGACCTTTGACCCCATTTCGTTTACTTTCAATAGGGTTCCTTCCCAGTGTTCCCCTTCCACACACTAAAATTTCAACGAAATTGAACGATTTTTACGTGAGTTATCGTGCGGACAGGCATACGCACACAACGCGTGACGTAATGAGACAGATGGCGTGACTGCGCGCCAGCATTTCAATCGCGAGATTGTGACGTCATAAGATGTCTAAGCATGGGTAACATTAATAGGACGCCATGACACTAAAAACGTGGTAATTCGTGGTGGTTATTAAACGCCCTAAACGAATTTTCCTAAAGTTGAGATCGAAGCTAAATCGATTTCTAGTACCAGAAAACGGTATTTTAACGACTTTCATCAAAATCCTTAGAGCCGTTTTCAAAATAAAATTTACATACATACAAGAACTGTTCCTTTAATAGTATGAGATAAGGGCGATGGAATGGATCCCGATCCTATGTCCTGACCTTTGCTTTGACCCCATTTCGTCCATTTTCAATAGGGTTCGTCCCCAGGTGGTCCCCTACCACATACTGAAATTACATCGAAATCGAACCGTTTTTACGTACGTTATGAAGCATAAAAGCAACGGAATGCATCCCGCTCGTACGTCCTGACCTTTAACCCCACTTCACCCATTTTCAATAGGGTTCATTCCCAGGTAGTTCCCTTCAATATACTAAAATTTTATTGACATCGAACCATATTAACGCAAGTTATGACGCAACAGAGCAATGGAATGGATCCCGCTCCTATGCCGTGGCCTTTGACCCCATTTCGTCCATTTTTAATAGGGTTCGTCCCCAGGTGGTCCCCTACCATACACTAAAATTTCATCGAAATTGAACCAATGTTAAGCGAGTTATCGTGCCGACAGGCGGACGGAAAAAGCTGGAGCATATACGCTTCTTCAACCTACGGTTGGAAAGCGTAAAAATAGGAGACACAGTTGTTCCTATGGTCCAAAGATGTTCAAGACACAGAAGTGATCAAGCCACGTGTTTGCGTCTGTCTTCTGGTTCAATAACGGAATTCTGCTTGCAGAATTTTTGGTAAAGGGCGCAGCCATCGCGGCAAAGTACTATGTTGCACTGCTCGATAAACTGAAAGCGCAATTGGTCTCCAAACGTCAAGGCAAGCTTTCGAAAGGGATCTTGTTTCTTCAAGACCATGCCTCTTCTCACAAAGCGGCCATTACGAAGCAGAAATTGGTTCATCTTTACTTTGAAATTCTGAAACACTCGGCCTACTCACTTAATTTGTTGCCTTCGGACTACTATTTCTTTCCTAACCTGAAAAAAGAAACACCACAAGGGAAAACAAAAATTCAGGAGACTACAGCAGCTTCGGACGAGTGGTTTGCAGCGCAACCGAAAGATTTGTTTTTTCTTGATGGCTTAAAAAAGTAAGAACAACGAAGTCATAAGTGTATGGAGCTCCGGGGAGAATATGTAGAGTAGATAATTTTTTTAATCCCGTAACTTGTTTTCTTTACAAATCCAAAGACTTATCAGTAACCTCTCTTATCTACCCACAGTTGCCCAGTTGGTTTACGATCTGAGGATTGGGGTGGCGGTTTTTTGCACTTTGAAGTCATTTTCGTGCTCCTGGAACCACTGGGGGACGATTCCGAAAATTGTGACATGGCGCATTATGCTGCTAGATGTAGAGCCTTCCATCAAACAAACGCTAGGTATGTGTACGAATACGCTGGCTCCCCGTAGTGATGTTAACATGCCTCGTGTCATGTAAAGGCTGTTCTAGAGGAAATAAGAGACTCGGGGCCCGCCATGAAAACAAACCCTTTTTAGGCAGCTGGCCTTCATGGATTCGTGCTGTCAACGCCATATTGTGGTAGTCTATCGGAGTGTTAAATTTCACAAAGTTACACTACAAAGATAATTTTTAGTAAAATAAATGTACGTACTGCTCATTTTAAAATGGATCTGCCAAAATGTGAAACAAATTTCTCTTTTTCAGTGTCCACTGTAACTAATAACTCTACCCTCCAAGCAGTGGAGTCAATTAATTTAATTATTTCACAGGATCCTTTTCTTTGTTCATTGTTACTGACTGTTAGTACGTATTGACTGACATGCAAGATGGCATTAAGAATATTCTTCAAATTATTTTTTGAAAAAGTATACCTCAACCAGGCATGCATAGTATTCATGAATTTTGTTACAGAGAGTTTATCTTTTGGATGCTTAATGGTACATTTTACAACAAATCCAAGAGTGCACTCATGGGTTCGTTCCTATACGAAACTCTTGCTGAATGCCTTATTAGATCACTTCGAAGCCATTTCCTTGCCATAAAATTAATTTTATTGATTAGATGTGTTGGTGACATTAGAATGTCCTGGCTGAAACAAAATGAGCTGAACTAGGGTTTACATCAGCGCTTAGACGAGTTGAATGAAAATCGTAAATGCAGATCGGGAAATGAAAAACAACCCTGCCCATTTTCCAAATTAGAACATATTTACTTAATAATAACATACAAAATACATACAATTTACAAGCTAATTTAAAGTTTGTAGGAAGAACACGAAGAAAAGCTAAGCATGATTACGTGAAGATCTAACTCAACAACGGATCAAAAGAAACATGAAGTTTTAAAAATAAAAGGAATTGTTTAAAATACAAGTTGTAATCTAATTATTACAACAAAACTTGCCCACTATTCCTATTCCTTCTCCACTCATGTATTTATAAATAAGTAAACTAAATTTGCAGGTTCCGTACTACTTATTCCAGGGCTTAGCTGCTGGATATAAACTCCACTTAAAAACATATTAAGATTGCAATCAGAGCAGGGCCAGCAATTGCATTACATTAAAGACAGATGTGAGAACCAAAATGGAGCTTATTGTACATCTCACTATGCATTTGTACAATAAACACATGGATATCACAAGAGGAGTGACAAAGATATTCATTTATGTACGTTTAACAGCACATAAATACAATTTACGCCGCTACAAAATAGCTATAGAGTTGGAAAAAAAAATTGTTAATGATGGATTTACTACTATTTGTAACGATGCACAAATCATTTCTAACTATTCAGAATGGAAACTATTTCTCTTTCGTGAAACCAAAGAAATCTTAACTGAAAGTCAAACCTAAAATAACGATCAGTTCTACGGGATAAATAATATATGGAAAGATTTTCTTATAACACAATACCAGCTGAATTCTACCATAGCAAACGCTTCCGCAAATTTGGAGGAAATGATCCGAGAAATGGGATCACAGGACATCACTCACCTAGATGAAGTGTGTCGAGGACGCCAAACCGATAGTAACACTTTGAGCAGTCTGATGATTGAAACCAGGATTTTAGCTTGTACTGTTTCGAGGCGTTTTTATGCATTTTAAATGCCTTCAGCAGTTTTGCTTTAAGCCTTTTTTTCTATTCCTGCACATGATGTGAAACTTGCAAAAAAAAAGTCGTAAAGTCATTTCATAGAGTGAGAATGCGAAGGTGTTCTGTATTCGTCAAATCTCTCATGTTTTACCAGCAAAATAAATCTTGGATTTCGAAATATAGCGAGGAAATTGTTTCAAATACTCATTGTACATTAAGAACATACTGTAATGTTTCTAATTTCACGAACTAAATAAAATTTTAGATAAAGTCCATTTTCATTTCAGTGCGAAATCATAATAAATTTTGGTGCACTATTCATATTTGTGAAACTTATTAAATTAGTTAAAGACATTAAAACGTTATTTATTCTGATGCAGATAGTATTTGTATTAACAGAAGGTATGCAGGACAGGCATGGGCAACCATTTAATTTTGGTGAGCCCAAGTCGATATTATGATGTTACGTTAATTAGATAATTTTTCTCATGCAAAGGGTTCAAAACGCCGAGTCTGTTCTGCAGAAGGTTCTTTTCTTCTCTTAAAATGCTTTTTGTTAATAATGTGAAATAAGTGAAGGAATGAATACCGGTTGCAGTCGAGTCGAGGATTCCTGACAAGGCTTAGTTTCATATTTCCCGTAGTACACTGAGCATCTTGTAAGGGGGAAAATAATGAATAGAAGAAGAAACAGATTGTCCTGGTAGGGAAGTAAAACGGAAAAAGTAATGAAAGTTAGAAGAGTACATGGTTTTCAGGTAAGAAAAGAAAGTTATAAGCTCACCTAACATGTTTAATTCAGCCATTGGTGGTGCCACATGAACAAAAGAATGTCCAAGAAACTTGATAAACGCCATCTTAGAAGTAACAACCCTTTAAGAGGCTATAAGAGGAGTTCAACCCCCCCCCCCCCCAAAAAAAAAAAAAATCTCCGATGCAATCCGACACAAGCCCGGCCGGGGAAAGGATGAAACATGTGGAAAGCAGTATGCAGCCTATAAGAGGAAAAATGGAACACTGTAAACAAAAACTGCGCAGGAACACCAAGAAAATAAGCTGTCTTTTAAAACGTCTCTTTCTTGTTCACCTTGTAATGTTTTTAAGTGTATTTGGTTGAAGATATCTGTCAATTGTCTGTGCTACACCATTACTTCAATGTAAATACTCTTCGTACTGAAATGTTCATTAAAGCTAAGTCGTGCTCCGGATAGCTTAACTAAATACCCGATTGAGTACTTAGTAAGACTGACGGCCCCAAAATTAAAATCTACCTGGGAATTCAACCTTTATTATTTCTTGATAGGTATTCAGCACAACAAAACATACTGTATTTCACTTCCTACGTAATCCTCTAGTACTTTGTCTTAGAAATGCTACATATTCTCAATATACAGAATACTGCTCAAAGTGCGCGAACTCAACAACTTCAAGTATCAATATCAACGAAGTGTAACATTCGTCGTGAAAGAATTAATCATTAACAGGTAGGCTCAGTTCTATAAATACCTCACCAACACAATTACAACGATCTCACAATCCAGCTGACTTATAAGGACAGCTCTGATACATCGTAAACATCTCTTATCAGTCTCGATCATATACATCATTCAACTTTTGGCCTCGAGTCAGGCAGCAAAAAAAACTTTCACCGAGAGAAAAAATGTAGCGTTAAGAAAAGAAAATGCTTAAGGAGAATGAACTAAAATTTACATAAAATAACAGAAACCAAAAAGAAGAGTTAAATTAGAGTATACGTTAAAGCATCACCGATAGTTCAATTTGGCCTCATTTTTGGAGCGTCTGCACCCACAGAGAAGGCTTAGACCCAGTTACCTATGTCCCATAGGACGTTTGTGCTGCATATGAGAAACAAGAAGTTACATTAGACTAAACATAGAGGCTTAGTTACGACAGAGATTAGACAGCTAAGAGAAGTGCAAGCGCCAGATTGAAAATGCGAGTCGAGATTATGGTGTCAAAACTAACACTTCCAGGGAGAGACATCAAGAGAGTGCGAAAGGAACATATCTCCTTATCTGTAACGGGGCATCTGTAAGGTCCTCCTCTCGTCCAACGGTTTAACGTGCCCATCCAAAGTCCGACGGATATTTTGTGGCTCAGAGAAACACAGCCTACTGGAATCGAACTCTCAGCCATATGGATGGAATGCGGTTGCCCTATTCACAAGGCCATCAACAGTTGGAGTAAAATCTGTTGATCTCCTTCTCCGCTTGAGTTCCTAACGTAACAGAAGTGGGAGAGTTATAATTTTCTGCACTTTTCGGCTCATTGCTACCATGTTTTTTTTAATTCTTTTTTGTTGCTGCTGATTTGTTTTTTTCCTTTCCTCACTCTTCAAGTAATGAAGTAACCTAATCCCAATTAGAGACCCGATTTCGGGGATCAGTTGGGACAAGGCTTTTTTTTTCTTTTTGTTGGTAGAATATCCAGAATATTTTTTCGCATTATTAATTTTTGAGTATCATTAGTTAATGTTTTCCTAAACAAAGGATTCGGGTGAACTTCAACTTTTTCATAGCATCTTTTGGCAAGCGCCCATACTGTGTAATCTACTGAGTTAACGTTGAGAAGATTTCAGATTTTGTGATTAAGAGTTTTACTACTAAATCCCGTCACCATACGAAGGGATTTCTTTTGAAAAGAGGAGATTTTTTTTTACTGTGTCTTTACTCAATCTCTCCAAATAGCACTGCCATGAGAGAACCTATTGCCAAAACAGACATTCCATAATAGAGATTTTATTTTTAAGCTCGGATTTTTGTTTTTAATCAATAAGCTAGGCAGGCACGTAGTCTTCTAATACCTCTGATATATATTCTGAAGGTATGTTTTACGTCTTTTATCATAATTATTCTTGTTAGTATCATTACTTATTCGTGCAGACTTGTATTAATAGATATTAGGGCGGCCCAGACCCATAGCACAATATGACGGATTGCAGCTGGTAAGAAACACATCTTCAGTCTGGGCTCCATTGTTTATTATGCCTATATATATATTATACAGAAGTCAGCAACTGTGCAGGATCTCAGAAGCGGTTCATATACACAAGCTAATAAGATGAAGGTTTAAAAAGCAAGATACCTTTCTGGTCCACTCTGGACCCATCGTCAGATGAACATAACACCATAGTGGAGAGAATCATTTAAAATATGCAAGTATAATAGGCTCGTGATTTAACGCATATGTTCATTAATGAATTAGTAATACTGTATATTAGTATAAAATTAGTAATTAGTAGTATATTGCAGTCTTTGGTGACAATGCAATGGTATTAAAGGCAGTCGTCGTAACGGTGTGCTTGCGTTTAGTACTACGTCGTGTAGCCGAGTACCAACGGTGCTGGCACGTCGTAACGGTGTGCTTGCGTTTAGTCCTACGTCGTGCAGCCGTCTACCAATGGTGCTGGCAAGTCGCAACGGTGTGCTTGCGTTTAGTCCTACGTGGTGTAGCCGTCTACCAACGGTGCTGACACGTCGTAACGGTGTGCTTGCGTTTAGTCCTACGTCGTGTAGCCGTCTACCAACGGTGCTGGCAGGTCGTAACGGTGTGCTTGCGCTTAGTCCTACGTCGTGTAGCCGTCTACCAACGGTGCTGGCAAGTCGTAACGGTGTGCTTGCGTTTAGTCCTACGTCGTGTAGCCGTCTACCAACGGTGCTGGCACGTCGTAACGGTGTGCTTGCGTTTAGTCCTACGTAGTGTAGCCGTCTACCAACGGTGCTGGCACGTCGTAACGGTGTGCTTGCGTTTAGTCCTATGTCGTGTAGCCGTCTACCAACGGTGCTGGCAAGTCGTAACGGTGTGCTTGCGTTTAGTCCTACGTCGTGTAGCCGTCTACCAACGGTGCTGGCACTAATCGTACGATGCATGGAGGACACCATTGCTCGCTGAATATCTGCAATCGTGGCTGTTGGGTCACTCTGCGCATGTCGGACAACTCGTCGGTCATCTCTCCCCGCGGTTCGTCTAAGTATCCGAGACCTTTCCTGTCGCTGCTGCGTGTCTTGTTCTATCCACTACCGCCAACAGCGTCATATGGTGATATCCGCACGACCGGTATGGCGCGCAATACGGCGATAAGACCATCCCACTTCCGGGAGACCTACTATACGGCCCCTCTCGAACTGCTCCAACTGCTTGAACTGCTTCTGAACTTTTCTCTGCCGCATTCTTCACTTGCAAAGGTTGCAACCAAAATAACAGCACAAGTCAAAATGGCAAGCAAGCGCAACGGGACGACCTTATATTGCCGGTCAGGCACAGCGCTACTCTTTGCTTCCGTCACATTCGCGGCCGAGCGTAATGCTTGAATCAATTGCATGTATCACGATATCAAACCTACTCACCAAGTTTCATTCCTGTCGGTTGCTTCCTTCTGGATGCAACTATTTTTTTTTATGATGATGACTGTTTTTGAATAGATCTTGTCGAGAGCTTTGAAATGAAATCACGCACAGTCGTTTCGCACTCACAGTTGTTCAGATAAACCGCAATATTGTCAATACACAAGAAAACAATTTTTTAAAATGTTCATTTCAAACCACAGCGAAATGTTCTTCGTAAAAGTATAAAACGATAACGTGTGGCGCTCACGGTTGCCGAGATGGACTGAGTCAAACGCGGCGAAGCACCCAGAAATATTGCATCATCTTCCCCGAGCACAGCGAACAAGGGGAGCGTCGCGCGTACGATAAATTGCGCAGTGCGCGAATTGGACTCCATGCTGTTTACGACTATGCTAACATGATTAGTGCGTGGCACGCATTTTTAACGCTAATGATTTTAATTGGGACCCATGCTTGTCACAGGCTGCCGGCCGTAAGTCGCCCCATACTATTCGCGGAATTAGACCTAGTCCCACGTCAAAATGCCTCAAATCCAAAATATGAAATCAACATTATTCCAGTTTAGTTCCCGTCATCGAATTGTAATTTAGTCATGGGCAACAGAAAAAAAGATAATATTGTTTCGCCTGATCTTAGTGCAAGTCCATTGTTTTAGATGAACTTAGTAGGAAATCAAACGTATACATATATTTGTTAATAAATGAATCTGTATCAGTTACGTATTAGTAAACCAGCGTGTTACAGGGTAAAGAATATTAAGAGTTGTCTTCTGCCGTCCGACTTAGCGTCCGACTTAGCTCTCAATAATCAGAAACAAAATAATTTCCTTTGTCTGAACATTTGAGAATTTGTCTCACTTTGGTGTGGCAGGTATCTCACTTTGGTGTCGCAGGTATCTCACTTTGGTGTCGCAGGTGTCTCACTTTGGTGTCGCAGGTGTCTCACTTTGGGGTCGCAGGTGTCTCACTTTGGTGTCGCTAACTCTTGAGCAGCACTTGCCTGTTTTAATTCTAGAATCCCTGCCTCAACTAATACATACGTTTATATTGTTGTAATTTCATTGCTGTAACGTTCATTTAACATACTTTCACATTTGGATATCACAAACAAAAAAGAACACATAGTTATTAAACAATTACATGACTTATTTTTCCATTTTTTCCCCATCAATATTGACGGGCTTTCTCCTAGTACAGTAATTCAATATTTATGATCATAGCTGGAAGTTTCTGATCTAGCTTCTGTTCTTACTTTCCTCAAAGAAATTACTTCGGAAATTGATTAAAATATTGCTCCTATTATTTGATTTAATGGTGAATTTTGTTGAGTTTTACAAAAATTTCCTTACAGGGGAGTATGGCTGACACCCTGGCAGTGAAGGCTTGGCTACATGCTGTGTATCCAAGAATTCATAAAGATTCCACGAAGCTATCGATTTTTCATTTTCTGAAAGCAGGAAAAACTCACATTTCTAACTTAGCAAAACAAGAAAACATTTCAAAGTCTGGGATTGTCTGCGGGATCAATTTTCACATCCTTTCTGTCACTCTCATTAACGACTTCTTTTCAACTGTACTATTTTCTCGCAGACTGTAGCTATGGTTTTTCGACATGCTGCCGTTCATTGGCACACTCACAGGCTACACAAACGTTTCGTTCACAGTGCTTCAGTTTCCACTCTTTGATTTACTATTTCGTCGTATTTAAATGATTTTTTATGGGATTTTTTAAAGTCTACGTTTTATACCAAATGGATTTCCAGACTCAACTGAACAAAAATATTTTTCTTTTGCTTTTTATGTCTGTATGGTATTCAACTCACTATGAGCAATTCAATGGGCTATAAGCAGTCCCTCGTCTCTAATTTAGGGCCACTGTTATCGAGTGAGGGAAACAGCCAGTGCCGAATGACAAATGCACCACTCAAACCTCACCTGGGTACAGTCGAATGAACGGTAAGAAGCCAGCCCTTAGACCACTGCACAACTTGGGTGTAAAAGAACTCACTCATATATTTAAACGAGCTAAATGCCCGTTCTTCGAACGTGATATTAAAAATATTTATGTAATACAGGATTTCATACTATACCGTAATATAATTTATACCACAAAAAATATACTAATACTACCCTTGATCCGTTTGTTCTATTATATTATATAGCTAATGAAATGGATTCAAATACATAATGTTTATAGCATAAATTTCTGCATCCTCATAAGATGCGTGGTGTTGTCATTTGTAACTAAACATTTTTATAACGATGAGCGAATGGGAAAAAAAGGAATATATTGACTTATCTCAGTGCTTCTTTGTAGACTACATTGGCTGTTCTGGAATCATCCGCCAGTATTACCAAACTGCTAGGAGAACTAACTCTTGAGCACCCTACGTAAAACTGGCCATGAGAGAAACAGTTTTCTCTTAAGTCGATACTAGTTATTTTTAAGGACTGTCCTTGTGATTTATTGATCGTCATAGCAAAGCAGACCTTCAAAGGAAACTGTAATCTCTTAAATTCGAATGGGTAATCAGATGGAATAAGAGGTAAACGTGTAATAAAAAGAGTCTTTATGTGCGCAACCAGTGAATATGGTGGCCTCAAAGACATTGCGATGTAGAGCATTGATTTGAAGTCTTGTGCCATTGCACTGTTTCAAAGGATTTTGAAATGACCGTACACTGCATAATTCTTCGCTCTTTTGCGAAACACATGTCTGCCTCACTTATTCTGCCAGACGACACATAAGCAATTTCGTTCATAACTGTATATTTAAAACTTCAAGTCTACACGAAACAAATCACAATGCGTCATTACTCTTCACTTTCATCGTTAAAATATTAATAGACAACAGAACAAAATAATAATAGAAAACAGAAGAAAATATGTTGCTACTTTCAGCATAAATGTAAAAAGAACCTTGCTTATAAACAATTTCGTTCGAAACTGTACATTTAAAAGCTAGCAAGTCAGATATTTTAGGAAACGTGAGCAAAATTGTGTTGCCATTGCTAATATCTCAAGGGGAAAACATTGTGTTTTTTTAAATTTCAATTACTATGAAAATCTACTCGCATATTTATATTTATTGAAGTCACCTTACCACTTATATGACGTCACCGTTGCTTCGGTGAAAACGAATGTTGGTAATTTGATTTTAACTCAAAGAACCTTGACATTCGATATGTCAAACGATAATATAAATGTTTAAATGCAAAGTATATTACGATATAGCGCTTTTTCCGATATATTTTTAAAAGTTTTTTTGTTAAATAAATTTAGAACAAATAAAAAGACCTTGACATTCGATATGTAGAACGATAATAAATGTTTAAATGCGAAGCATATTGTGATATACCACTTTTTACGTGATTTTTAAGGGTTTTTGTTAAATAAATTCAGAACAAATGAATTCAGAACCAAATATATACTGAGCAGTTCAACTCAAGTCATTCAAAACTTAGGGCAGGGCTTCAGTTTCTGGGCAACAATGGCTCGAACACTGCAAAGCGTCATAGCGTTATCAAAGCTGGGTTATTTAAAAAACCCATTTCGACCCACTTAAAGTTATAGCAAGAAATAATCATTTCTTAATACGCATCTATGTTGTAAAAGGAACATTCCTGCCAAATATGAAAGTTCTAAGTTCTGTAGTTTCTGAGATTCGGTGATGAGTCAGTGAGGGTTTTCAGTTTTATATTTACAGATAACAGATAAAATGACGAGTCACTGTATTTTTAAATGGCTCGAATTGGATTTTAACGATAAATAACGAAGAAGATTATTGCACATGTTATGGAAACAGCGAATTTATATTTCTACATACCGGCAAAGGGCCCTGGGTTGCCAGGATTTAACTAAAAATACATGATTCGGCTTTTGGGTTAGTGTTCTTCCGGTTTTCCCAAAATTATCAATTGGCTATTTTTTTCACATGGACATTTAATTGTTATGTCCTCCAATGTGGAAAAAAACTGTAAGCTCTTCCCGGCACTTTTATCTGACACCGTGCGTTTCGTACGATGTTTCATGAGTGAGGGTATTTTTCTGTCAACCCAGAATTCTGCTTCATCGAAAAAAATTTAAAAAGGATATTATTTCTCACACATGACATATCACAACTAGACTATGTAGTAATAAATTATTTTATTTTTAAAATAATCGACGTAAGCATTCAATTATTTTTTAAGTAATACAGACATTTAACGTGGACCAGGAACATCAAGCAAAGATCTTCGCTCTTTCCACGTTTATAAGTGAGTCACGGAAAAATTCTCATTGGCCGCCACCGGATTCGACTGCCGGTGGCGGCCAATGAGAATTTTCCCGTGACTCACTTATAAACGAGGAAAGAGCGAAGACCTTTGTTTGATATTTTTTAAGTAAAGCGGAAGAACAAAACATTAAAAAAATCTGCGTCTCCTCTTACAAATGTAGCAGTTAAACATGCTTTGCACGAGAGCAAATGTGCTACCATCTATCGGCGGCGTCTGTTCTTGCTGTTCGTCTTTGGTACGGAGATTAGCTAAAAATTAACCAAACTTTTAGAAAATTGAAGTTCACAACAACGGTGTCCTAGATGCAAACTCAAATGTGTTTCAATGAGTTTATGCCAACCTTCAGAACTCTAGGATAAGTGCATCCTTCAGTGGAGAAGTGACAGACAGACAGGATGGTTTATCCATACTCTAGTCAAAAAATACATGGCTTTAATTTGAATCGACTAGTCACCATTTTGCGAATGACAGCAAATATCTGATGAAGCCGGGATTTCGGGAAGTGCTAGAGTTCGTTTTGATCCATGATAGCAATTCATGCAGAAAAATGTCTCATAGCTCTATCGGAGTTGACGGAAAAGGACGTCAACGAGGAACAGCTCCTTCCACAATATCCCACATATGCTCAATATGACTGATATCAGAGACGCCTGGAGGCCAGGAGAGATGATGAAAATTCTCCTCGAGCTCATCAAACCATTCTTTTGTGACTCTGTCCCTAAGTGCTGTAGCATTTCTATCTATAAAAATTAACCAAACTTTTAGAAAATTATATTAGAAAATTGCAGGATGCACTTCGTCTGCAACAACACTCAGGCATTCTCTGGATGTCATCTTACCTTCCATTAGTATCAACGGTCCCAGATCATACCAGCAGGACATCCACCTTAACGTTGTGCCTCCTTCAGATGGATTGTTTCAGAAGGCGTGTCACTTCCATCACTTCAAGACGTTCCACGAACACTCTTTACTGATCATCAGTGAAAAACAATGTACAATCTAACACATCCGGCCATATACAGTGATCTATTGCCCATTGGGGTGATTCCGAAAAAATATGTTTTTCGAAAGTTATATTTCGCTAGTGAAAAATAAATAGCCAGGTCTACCGTACAAAGTGTGAAAAAAAACCTGTGTCATGTGATGGTCAACATACCATTGCTTCCTCAGGAGCTTTCGGTATTACGCCTGGGGTGTGTGTGTGTGTATGAGACCAAGCCACCAGCCTGAAAATGAAGTAGTGAGAGCCTTGGGCGGTTTTCCTTATTTTCTCCGCATCTTGATCAGCGTACGAGAAGTAAGCTCAACCAAATATTCTGGAGCTGCTCACTACATCGGTGTATCACGCGCCACCATAATCATCTCGAATCTGGACTTTATACAGCTCCGTTCTTAGGGACGAGCTAGGAGGTGATGGATCGCAGAGTTGTTTATATTTCGACCAATATGGGAGACCGACAATGACTTACATCTTCACTCCCTGCTTTTCCGCCCGCACCATACCGTGCTGACTTGACTCAAAGAATGCTACTGCCGCCCTGATGCTGTCTCACTTTCTAGGAGAGCCCTTATCTACACTGACGGAAAAAAATCCCAACACCAAGAAGGGGTTGTGTTAGATAAACGACAGTTGGTAGACCGTGAGAGTACATTTGTAAGATGACGTCTATGCAAATTTCGCGCTCGGCGCATACGTGTGGCGCTAGAAGCGCCCCTTGGAACATGCAAAGCAGGTTTGCTGTAAATACGCGCTGTAACGTTCGTGAGCGTTAGTTATCGTTGAGATTCGACGTAGGGTGTTGATGTTAGTCAAGAATGCCTTTAAGAAGACGAAGAAGCCATTATCAACAGTTCACGGAGTTTGAACGAGGTCGTGTAATAGGGCTACGAGAAGGTGGATTTTCTTTCCGCATTATTGCAGAACGACTTGGCAGGAATGTAGCCACTGTGCATGATTGTCGGCAGCGGTGGTCAAGGGAAGGTACTGCCTCAAGAAGACCGGGTTCCGGCTGGCCATGTGGCACTACTGAGAGGGAAGACCGCCGTGTATGGCGTATGGCCGTGGCGCATCGTACCGCGTCTGCGGCAGCAATTCGAGCTGCAGTTGCCACCACAGTGACACACCGAACTGTTACAAATCGGTTACTTGAAGGACAGCTCCGAGCCAGACGCCCGGTAGCGTGCATTCCACTTACTCCAAACCACTGCCGTTTGCGACGTCAGTGGTGTCAAGCTAAAGCTCATTGGAGGACGGAGTGGAGATCTGTTGTGTTTTCTGATGAAAGCCGGTTCTGCCTAGGTGCCAGTGATGGCCGTGTGTTGGTTAGAAGGAGGCCTAGTGAGCTCCTGCAACCAACCAGTCTGCGGCCGAGACACACTGGACCTACACCTGGAGTTATTATGTGGGGAGCTATTACCTATGACAGAAGGAGCACTCTCGTGGTTATCCCACGCACCCTGACGGCACAGTTGTACGTCTGTCTGGTGATTCAACCTGTTGTGCTTTCATTCATGAACCGCATTCCAGGGGTGTTTTCCAACAGGATAACGCTCGCCCGCATACCGCTGTTGTAACCCAACATGCTCTACAGAGTGCAGACATGTTGCGGTGGCCTGCTAGATCACCAGATCTTTTACCAATCGAGCACGTATGGGACATCATCGGACGACAACTCCAGCGTCCTCCCCACCAACCAGCATTAACCGTCCGTGTATTGACCGACCAAGTGCAACAGGCATGGAACTCCATCCCACAAACTGACATCCAGTACCTGTACGACACAATGCATGAATGTTTGCGTGCTTGCATTCAACATTCTGGCGGTTACACCGGTTATTAATGTACCAGCATTTCACATTTAAAATGGCTCTTCTCGCGCTTACAATAAGCTGTGATCTTGAAACCTTAATCGATTAAATATGTTACCTATACAAATGTATTGCCGTCATTTCATTCCTGTACAACTATTTTTTCGTGGTGTTGTGATTTTATTTCCGTCAGTGTATGTGAACGGGCGCGAGGATTTACAGTAGCATCCCATCAAAGTACAGAATGTGTTTGTAGTGATGTTTAAGTGATTTTGAAGTATGTTTGGTGTATCAATTGTATAAATCGATGAGCCATTTCGTTATGACCACCCACAGCCTAGAGAAATGAGCGCGCCTGGAGACCGAACGGTGGCGAGGGTGAAGTTCACATAACAGAATATATACAACCTGAGAACCGGCTTTCGTTTAGTAGAGTGTTTCGTTTAGTAGAGTGTTTCGAGAACCGGCTTTCGTTTAGTAGAGTCAGAATGGAAAAAAACTGCCGATTTATTGGAATGATGACACGGCGCCTCAGAACTACGATCTCGGAAAAGGCGCGGCTTATGGGTTGTTTACGTGCCGCTGCAGAGAAAGTACGTATCAAAGGTGGTGCATATATGGCCAAACGACGAACCGTCATCCAACCGCATGTTGTCTGTACCTCATTGATGCCAGAAAGGCGCCGAGAATGTCGCGCATTGTTCACCACGACCACTGGGCCACAGTGCTACAAATCACTCGCAGCTACAACTGTGGTGATCTGGGCAATGTGTCTCAGCACACAGTTCATCGCAGCCTTCTGCGCATGGGCCCTGCGCAGCCGAAGGTCCAGCCGAGTCCCCATGTTCACTGCACGTCATCGCCATCAACGCATGAAATGGGCCCAAGATCATCGAGATTGGACCGTGGATGATCGCAAGACAATCGCCTGGTCTCACGAATCAAGATTCCTGGTGCATCAAGTAGACAGCCGAGCGCGGATACGCCGTTTACCTACGGTGGCTATGGCACCTAGATGCACTGTTGGGCGGAAACAGGCCGGCGGCAGCGATGTTATATTGTAGGCGATGTTTTCTCGGCACACTTTAGGCCCCATCATCCCAATAGCGCAATCCCTGACAGCTGTCAGGTATCTGAACATCGTTGCGGACCAAATTCACCCAATCATGGCGACTGTATTTCCCTGCTGGTGATAGCCATTACCCACAGGATAATGCGTCATGCCACACCGCCAGAATCGTCAAGGAGTGGTTAATGGAATATGCTGGTGATTTTTCTGTTAATTTGCTGACCACCAAATTCACTTGACATGAACTCAGTCGAACATTTGTGGTTCAACTTGGAAAAGCGGGTTCGCGCTGAATCACCACCACCCCGAAATGTACGGGAACTGGAGGACCTGCTGTTGAAATTATGGTACCAGATACCCCAGGATACATATCGCCTCCTCACAGAACCTATGCCTTGCCGAGTGGCAGCTGTTTTGCTGGCTAAAGGGGATCCTACAACTTATTAGGTAGGTGGTCACAATGTAATGGCTCATCGCTGCAAGAATACACACAAAGGGGGCAAGAACACAAGTAAGTAAGAAGTATTCCTGGTGTTCGGCTATGACGGCGCCGAACGTGAACTGTCGAAACGGCTGCTTCTTTCCTACGTTCTTCGGACCAGTGTCTTTCCACATTGATTTATTTCACAAAAACAAATCGGTCTTCACATTACAAGCTACAACACTAGCCACGAATATAATTGTTTTTAGATTGTAGGTCTTACCGCACAAACAAATGATGTCTAATCATTTCAGCGGGTACCAGAAAGTACTAAAAATTGAGAAGCCCTTCCTCCATGATCAATGGGCTGATCGTAAAATGCTATAATCGCAGTTCCTAATTCCATACACCGAAGAAGCTACATGAAAGGAAGAAAACAAGTTAGTAAAATCATGCAATGCTTTGATTATAATACGCTTTCCAACATACCAGAAAGCATTACTCAAGTTATTACTCAAATTATGAGGATAATGGCTGTGGAATAAATCTTGGTCCTGTGACCTGACCTGTGATCCAATTTCGATGATATTCAACAGAACCGGTTCAGTATATCTCCGAAATAATATGATAAAGTATGTCGCAATTGAAGCATTTTTGCGTAAGTTATGATGAATAGAAGCTATTGAAGAGATCCCGCTACTGTGTCCCAAACTTTGACCCATTTCGCCCATTTTCAATAGGATTCGTCCCCAGGCAGGTCCCTACAACATACTAACATTTCATCCAAATCGAAGAATGTTTACGATAGTTATGATGCATAAGAGCAGTGGAATGGATCCTACTCCTATGTCCTAACCTTTGACCCAATTTCGTTCACTTTCAACAGGGTTTTTTTCCAGGTGATCCCCTTCCACATACTAGAAGTTCATCGAAATTGAAAGATTTTTACGGGAGTTATCGTGCGGCCGATCATACGCACACAACGCGTGACGTAATGAGGCAGATGGGAATCGCGACCATCTGCTCGAAACAGTGTGACGTCATAAAACTTTAATAGTATCCACACACAACGCGTGACGTAATGAGACAGATGGCGTGACCGCGCATGCCAACATCACAAGCGCGAGATTGTGACGTCATAAGATTTCTAAGCATGGGCAACATTAACGAAACGACGCCATGACAGTAAAAACGTGGTAATTTGGGCTGGTTATTTATCCCACTAAAGGAATTTTTCTAAAGTCGAGATCAAGCTAAATCGATTTCTAGTACCAGAAAACGGTAGGTTAACGACTGTATTCAAAATCCTTAGAGCCGTTTTCAAAATAAAATTTACATAGATACAAGAATTGCTCCTTTAATAGTATGGGATAAGAGCGATGGAATGCATTCCGATCCTATGTCCTGACCTTTGAACCCATTTCGTCCATTTTCAACAGGGTTCTTCCTCAGGTGGTCCCCTACCACATACTAAAATTTCATCGAAATCGAACAATTTTTACGCACGTTATGACGCATAAGGGCAATGGAATGCATCCCCGTCTTATGTCCTGACCTTTGACCCAACTTCACCCATTTTCAAAACGGTTCATTCCAAGGAGGTCCCCTACAATATACTAAACGTTCATCTACATCGAACCATATTTACGCATTTTATGACGCATGAAGGCAATGGAATGGATCCCGCTCCTATGTCGTGACCTTTGACTTTTTTTTTTTCTTTTTTTTGATTGGAGGTTTAACGACCACCGTGAGCAACTCAAATGGGCTATAAGCAGTCGCCCGTCCCTAATTTAGGGTCACTGGTTCCAGGGAAGGGAGAGAGCCAGTGCCTTAAGACAAACACAACATCCATGCCTCACCGGGATTCGAACCCGGACCCCTTACGGACGAATGATCAGAGGCCAACGTCTTAGACCACTGCGCCACCGGGGCGGCCCTTTGACTTCACTTTACCTATTTTCCATAGGGTTCATTCCCAGCAGGTTCTCTACATTATGCTAAAATTTCATCGACATCGTCCCATATTTACGCAAGTTATGACGCATAAGGGCAATGGAATGGATCCTGCTTCTATGTCGTGACCTTTGACCCCACTTCACCCATTTGCAAAAGGGTTCATTCCCAGGGGTACCCTACAATATGCTAAAATTTCATAGACACCGAACCATATTTACGCAAGTTATGACGCATAAGGGAATGGAATGGATCCCGCTCCTATGTCGTGACCTCTGAACCCATTTCGTCCATTTTTCAACAGGGTTCGTCCCCAGGTGGTCCCCTACCACATACTGAAATTTCGTCGAAATCGAACCATTTTTACGCGAGTTATCCTGCCGACATACGGATGTACAAAGCCGGAGCATATACGCTTTTTCAACCTACGGTTGGAAAGCGTAAAAAAGATGCTAAAAGTTCGGAAATGACCTTGTGCACTGGAAGACGCAAGCCAGAATTTTCAAGTTCTTCACAAACTATCAGCTCAGATTGAGCAACGATTGGGAAGTTTGAAGGTGGATAGCTCTTGAAATGTACTTTAACGAAACGCTTCAAATTAAGTCTCACGTAAAGGCCTGTGCACTCTATAGGTGTACCAGACATCTCGGGATACATGATCGCTAATGCTACAATACAAACCTGCTGGATGAAGCGGATACATACAAAGCAGTTGATAGGAATTCAGATAGAAAAGGCAGACCCATTATGTGCATTAAATTTTCTTGCGTATGAAGATGAGACTATGTTGTATGACAAGAAACATATTTAGATAGTGTAAGAAGAACACATTATTCCCGTGAAGGAACCGAATAAAAGTATTTAGAACACGCAACACCTGAGAGCTCAACAGGTGAGAATATATCGCAAACCATTCTGCAGTTTTTCCAGCAAGAGAAGAAAAGCAACGAAACTTTAGTTGCAACTGGATGTGAAGATATACCTGGAAATTCAGGACCGAAATAAGGCGTCACACAGCGCTTGAAGAAGCTTGAGAGATACTATTTTTCTGGTTTGTGTTCATACTACACAGCAAAAAACAACCTATCTATAAAAATCCGTCACTTGTTTCAGCACACCCACGGATCAATCAGCAACCCAAAAGACTACGCTGACCTTATTGGCAGATCGTTTGCGAATTGCGAAAGTTTCGAATTGTCCAAATCAAGAACATGCAGGTGAATCTTCGAGTTACTAGTAGAGACGGTTTGAGTATTGACCAACAGTATCTGTTCGTTATACATATGTACCGTTGTCTCCACCAGAGAAGTTCATCTCATCCTAGTAGAGGAAGCAGCAGGAACACTGGTTCAACTTGTGTGGCTTGAAACTACAAGCAGAATCTTCGTTTCTACATATCTACAAGAAAGCCCTCCAACGGTCTAAAGATTGTTTTTTTAGTTTGCGACCAAGGTTAGTTCGCGACTAGGGTGTATCGTTCATCGGGTCACAGTTTTTAATTATTTGATCGATTAATGGATCTCACACACCCCAAAGAGATATACCGGAAGTCGTGAATCTTAGGCTCTTGGTGAAACAACATAATACTAACATACATGAGCCAGTTCTTTTACATGCTATTAGGACCTACCAACAGAACCTTTTTTCCACGAGGGGAACACAACTTTTGTAAAAAAAACATTTTTTTTTAGGTTTAGCGACCACCACGAGCAACTCAATGCTCTATAAGCAGTCGCTCGACCCTAATTTAGGGTCATTGGTTCCAGGGAAAGGAGAGAGCCAGTGCCTTAAGACAAACACAACATCCATGCCTCACTGGGATTCGAAACCGGACCAATTTCCGACGAACGATCAGAGGCCATCGTTTATAACACTGCGCCAGAAGGACGGCAAAACATTTTTTCCATCGCCCCCTTGTGTTCATTCACGGCGTTCTCGCCATCATTGTGAGCAGATTTTGATGTTTTCCATCAAAAAAAGAAATATTCTAAAATCACCGTATTGTTCATTCATAGCATTTTCGCCACCTCTATAAGCAGATTCCTCAAATTTTTCATCAAAATGTTTTTCACCCTACTGCTCATTTACGGTATTTTCGGCAGAACTGTAAGCAGATTTCTGAATTTCCGTCAAATGAAAGCATATTTTTCGATCACCCTGTTGTTGATTTACTGCATGTTCGGCATGACTGTTATAAGCAGACCTCTCAATTTTCCATCAAAGATCAAAATATTTTTTTTATCATTCTGCTGTTCATTTATGGCATTTTCGGCACAACTGTAAGCAGATTTCTCAATTTTCCGTCAAAGAAAAAATATTTTTTGATCATGTTACTGTTCATTTATGACATGTTCAACACCAACGTAAATAGAATTTTCCGTTTCCCATAAAAAAAAAAAAATGATTGTACTATTTGCTTCAAGGCGTTTTTTGCACCACTGTTAGTCTTTTTTTTCGTTTTCCATAAAAAATATATATATATATATCATCGAACTGTTAATTTACATCTTTATCGTCGCCACTGTAAGCGAATATTTCAATTTTCCATCAAATAAAAAAACCTTTTTTAAGCACCAATTCTTCGCTCACGGCATTCTTGGAATCACTGTAGGCAGAGTTTTCTGTTTTCCCTTAAAAAAACATAATTTTTTGCCACTCTATACGTCATTTATGGAGTTCTGGCCATCATTGTAAAGAGATTTTTCTGTTTTCCAACAAAAAAGAAAATATTTTAAAATCACCCTACTGTTCATTTACCACATTTTCGGCACAATTGTAAGCACATTTTTCAGTTTTCCATCAAAGAAAAAAAAATATTTTTGATCACCCTACTATTCATTTACCGCATTTTCGGCACCATTGCAAGCAGACTTCTCAACTTTCCATCGCCGCCCCGGTGCAGTAGTAGTCAAAGCGCTGGCTTATGACCATTCGTTCGTTCGTAAAAGAGTCCGGGTTCGAATCCCGTGGAGGCATGGATGTTCTGTTTGTCTTACGGCACTGGCTCACTCCCTTCCCTGGAGCCAATGACTCTAAATTTGGGACAAGCGACTGCTTATAGCCCATTGAGATTGTAACGTATACTCTATATTCACTTTCCTTTTGATTTTACTATCTCTGGTTATTTTATTTTACTATGTAAATTATCTTCCTACTGAACGGAATATTATTTCACCCGCTGAATGAGATCTGGCAATGAGTGTAAGTCATGACGTGGTGGTAGCTCGTATATAGGCGCGTTCATCGAGAAGTTGTGTGGTTGTGGTGGTTGGTGTAGTTGGGGTAGTTGGTGTGTTGCGTTGCAGTGTGTTGTTATGTAGTAGTGATATATGAGTGCCTTAGTTGACCAGGAGTCATCATAATAAACAAGTTTTTCTGTAAGTTCAGTCTTTCTCAATTCTTAGTTTTGTCAGACCTTTGTCTGGCTGTTAGGTTTATGACTTTGATTACTTAATATAAATAACCAGCGTTGAGACTTTGTTTAAGTTCATAATTAACGAGTAACAACACCCTTTTGGGAATTCATTATTTTGAAGCTTAGAGCATTATTCATTCATAATAATTAGCTTAGCAAAAAGATAAACAAAGCTAATTCATTATAAGATGTTTACAGTGGTCGTTAAACCTTCCTTCAATAAAAGAAAAAAACTTTCCATCAATGAAAAAAATATTTTTGATCACCCTACTGTTCATTTTTCGCATTTTTGGCACCACTATAAGCAGATTTCTCAATTTCCCATCAAAAGAAAAAATATTTTTTATCACCTTACTGCTTATTAACCGCATTTTCCGCACCACTGTAAGCAGATTTCTCAATTTCCCGTCAAAGAAAAAAAAATATTTTTGATCACCCTATTCTTCATTTGTGCAGACTTCTCAATTTTCCACTAAGGACTTTTTTTTAATTCTACTGTTCATTTATGGCATTTTCGGCATCAGTGTAAGCAGATTTCTCAATTTTCCATCAAAGAAAAATATATTTTTTTATCATGTTACTGTTCATTTACAGCATTTTCGACACCAATGTAAACAGATATTTGCGTTTCCCATAAAAAATAAAATCACAGTACTGTTTGCTTCACAAGTTCTTTGTATCATTGTTCGGCTTTTTTTTTCGTTTTCCATTAAAAAAAAAATATCACTCAACTGTTCATGTACGGCTTTCTCGTAGCCACTGTAAGCAAATTTTTCAATATTCCATCAAAGGAAAAAAAAACATTTTTTGGAGCACCAATTCTTCGCTCACGGCATTCTTGGAATCACTGTAGTTTTCCCTTAAAAAACATAATTTTTTTGCCACTCTACACGTCATTTACGGCCTTCTCGGCACAACTGTAGGCAGATTTTCCTTTGTGTCTCATACATGTATACATTCTCTTTGTGAAAAAGCAAAACAATTGGTAAAATCCATTTTTAAAAACATCCTGAGGCTGTCGTTTCGCCCCTGAGTTCACACCCGATTTAAACATTCCACCACGAAGGGTGTTTTTCAAAAGGACAAACAGGAAAAAGTCTGAGGGAGTCAAATCAGACTGTAAGGTGGTTGGTCCACTCCATTTTGGCAATAGGCTGTGAAGTCTCCATTGTGGTGTGAGGACGTGCGTTATCACGGTGTAAAACAACACTATGAAGTGGAATGTCACGTCTTTTCCTTCTGGTAGCTTCCTTTAGATAGTGAGTACTGTTTATTTTCCCAACTACTGGATGATGACACGACGATCAGCTGTGATGAGGTCGTTTCCTCGTTGCCTGTTGGCATCTGTCACTGCAGTTGTGTGTATTCCACTCCGTTGGTCCCGCACGGGGATAACTGGTTATCCAGTTATTTGGGGAGTAGCGTCCCCACGTAACATGTTTTACTAACATCTTGTAACCGAACACTTTGTACTTTCGTATTTGTACGATACCATCACCAAAGGGACAGCTGTTAATCCAGCTGATGGGTAGTGGTGACCCCACGGCCCGAGCCCATATATCATGTCTGATGTTTTCCCAATCTTAAGCCTTTTGTTGTTACCTTGAAACGCATCCGCCTTAGTTGTAGGTTGCTGAGGTTGCGACTATGCGCCAGCGCTGGAGTTGGGTTTTTAGTTCCTTTTCCTTTATTTACCATTTAATGTTTCCCTCGTTGATTTTCCGCGCTGCTTAGCTAGACCTTCCTGTACGTTTACCGTGTGCAGTAACTCATACGATGGAAAAAGGGATGCTGGAGGATGAGGTTTCTGGAGGGCGGGGTGTTATTGTCACCAGCCACCGACACGCCGTTTTTTCCCCTGCTTCACCCTAAACGGGCAGCTGGGAATTATCCCACTCCTAGTGAATTAAGTAAGTGGCCGATTGGGTCCTGTCTTCTAACGGCTTGTCGTTCCTTACGGCAAGGTGAGTCAGGGGATAGTGTAGGCATGCCAAAGGGGTGTTACTAAAACACGGGAAAGTCACGGTGCTCGCTGAGTGCAAGTCTGTCTTATCAACTTGCTATATCCGCCGATCAATCCTGGAGCCGTGTCCTGCGTCCATTTGGATTTGTGGAAATCCGGCTATCCCCTGTTGGGCACGGTGGTGAGCAGGGACCTCCGCGGATGTATCTTTTCTATTTATTTATGGCTTCCAAGGATGTTTCTCATTTTGCTACAACGAAGCGTCCAATGGAGGACGGGATCATCCCTTTCACCAAGAAACTTGTCTCTGACACTTGCAGAGTTTCTCTTAATGCATTCTATCGATCTTTCACAACCTTTGAGTGCCAAGATACCCTTCTGGATCAATAAGGCTTTTCAGGCCGTTGCGGGCTCTCCGAGCAATGTCAAGAAGCTTCCTTCAGAGAGTCGTCTTGTCGAAACATCTCATTTCAGCCATAGTGTCACTCTGCTTACCACGACCGCACTGTTGGGTATTCTGGCGCAAGTGACACCACACTGCTACTTGAATTCCTCTCGCGGCGTGCTCACCTTCCGCGACTTAATTGAATGCAGCGATGAGGAACTACTTGAGGAAATAGGGAATCAACGTGCCACTAGGTTTCGACGGATTCATTTTAGGCGAGATGGGGTAACTTGTTCCCTCTCGCAATATCATCTTCACTTTTGACATTCCAACCCTACCTACTTCCAACAAGGCAGGTTACTTACGTCTTGACGCTCGCCCCTATATACCCAATTCTCTGAGGTGTTTCAAGTTCCTGCGTTACGGACACTCTCACGGGTCTTGTCGTAACGTGGCTAGGTGTGGTCGCTGTGGTTCTGAGGATCATCATTTGCTGGAATGCTCCGCGGCATCTGAAACCTGCATCAACTGCGAAGGTTACCACTCTGCTGTCTCTAAGCAATGTCCAAAGTGCATAGAGGAGCAGGATATTCCACGCCTGACGACCACTGAATATCATTCATATTCAGAGGCTAGACGGTGGGTCGCCCTGGACCATTAAGACGGCGATCATACGCTTCAGTTATGGTCCAGAGGTCTACTTTTGCGGTCCAGGCTGAGGTTCACATCCCAGTCGATGTCCCTAAGATTTCGAGGACATCGTTGCATGCAACGGCCGCCCCGGTGGCGCAGTGGTCTAAGGCGCTGGCCTCTGATCATTCGTCCGTAAAGGGTCTGGGTTCGAATCCCGGTCAGGCATGGACGTTGTGTTTGTCTTACGGCACTGGCTCTCTCCCTTCCCTGGAACCAGTGACCCTACATTAGGGACGGGCGACTGCTTATAGCCCATTGAGTTGCTCACGGTGGTCGTTAAACCTCCAATCAAAAAAAAAATCATCGTTGCATCTAAACTAGAGGCTCTCAAATCTTGCCGAAAAGCTCCCAAAGCAACACCTACCTCGTCGCCGAAAAGATCAACAACTATCAATGGCACTAAGGCTGCGGCACTGCAAAAGAGACCCCAGAAAAGCAAAAACCAAGCTCTTCCTCTCCGAAATCTGTAACTAAAAATCAGTGTCGGGAAATTCCTCCCAAGAACCCGGGAACCAAACATCGTCCCATATACCCACCAGGCAAATAACCTCCACGTCTGGTCACTGAAGATCTCCCAGATGAACTCATGCACTCTGAAACCTGTTAGGCGTCCCAGTCTTTGTCACTTTGACTATGAGGACGGTGTTCTCGCGTGCGGCGGTGTGGCCGATCTTGTTCCTCATGGTGTTCCCGTCACTGCTGTCCCTTTTAGTACGCCTATGCATGCGGTGGCAGCGAGACTTTCTCTGAACATTCTGATCACAGTCTGTTCCATCTACGTACTACCTGTTGACGGTAGCCTTTCCGACTTGGAGGATTTAGTTGACAGCTGCAGTCTTCTTTTTCCTGTTAGGTGTCTTGAATACACACAATCCGTTGTGGGGTGATGACAGTCGAGAAACAAGAGGCCGTGTTGTCGAGGCCCTACTATCCAACACGTCACTCTGTATCCATAATACATTGACAACAACCTCATTCCATGAACCTACCCGTTTGTACTCAGCCACTGATCTGTCGCTGAGTTCGCCATCCTTATATCCTGACTGGTCCTGGAGCGTGTCTGGTGATCTCCTTGTAAGTGATTACATTCCAATTTTCCTTCTGCTAGCAGGTGACGGACACTGCCATCCCACCCGCCCCCTTCGATGGAATATGGATCGAGCCAAATGGGGCGTATTCACTTACTCCTACAGTGGTGACCTCAGGTAGGATTAGTGATGCTCTTACGGTGGTGACCTCAGGTAGGATTAGTGATGCTCTTACAGTGGTAACGGATTGTATTCTACAAGCGGCATAACTCTCAATTCCACAGACGTCGACTAATCTTCCACGTTTTCCGAAGCCTTGGTGGAATTCTGACTGCAGGGCAACACGCCAGGCTCAGCACAAGGCTTGGCGTCAGTTTCGTCGCTTTCCCACCGACGCTAACCTCATTGCTTTCAAGAAAGCCAAGGCTTATGTGCGCCTGGTCCGACGTCATCATAAACGGGAGTCCTGGATCCAGCCTGTTTCCGGGATCAAAACTTCTACCAGTTGTAAGGTCATTTGGGACAGGATACGCAAGGTTCGGAGAAAGTACACATCTGAGGAGATCTCCCTTCTCGAGAGAGATTGGCAACCCTTTACTGACGCTCAAGTTATTGCTGCCTGTCTTGGCACTGCATTTTGTTCGGTGTCCAGCAGGACCAATTATCTTTCTTCGTTCCAGCACCTTCAGACGCGGCTTGAGAAGAAACGAATATCTTTTGGACCATTTTCCTCCGAGGACTATAACAGCCCGCTGACTGCAATGGAACTGAAGTTTGCTCTGAATCGGCTTGGCCGAACATTTGTCGGACCGGATAACATCCACGACGACATTCTGAAGTACCTCTCTCCATCATCTGTGGCCTGTCTGCTAATTCTGTTTAACAGGATTTGGCAAGAACGCGTCTTTCCCGATTCTCGGAGGACAGCTATTGTCATACATGTTCTCAAACCCGGTAAAGATCCCACAAACCCGTTGTGCTACCGTCGCATCGCTATGACGATTTGCCTTTGCAAAGTGCTAGAACTTAACATCATTTTTTTTTATGTGTTATTTCGAAACTCATCACATTTTATCACCTCATGAGCGTGGTTTCCGTCGATTTCGCTCCACCACTGATCATTATCTTCTCCTTGAAACAACTATCAGGAAGGCGTTCGTACAAGCGGCAGAACTTTCCATTCGTCAGCACATGGCCTCCGTTTTTTTCGACATGGAAGAAACTTACGATCGGACGTGGAGATACGGCATTCTCCGTGATCTGCACGACTGCGGATTACGGGAAAACGTACCAACTTTCATTGCCAGTTTTCTCTAGAACTGAATGATCCATCTGCGCGTCGGGTAGACCCTCTCAGCGTTGTGTTCACAGGAGCAGGGTGTACCTCAAGGCTCCATTTTATCAGTCACTCTTTTCATTTTTCGTGTTAATCACATTCTTACATTACTTCCTCCGATGAGTCATTGATCGATGTATGTGGATGGCCTTCAAATTCTGTGTGCATCCGTCAACATGCGCATAATTGAGAGGCAGTTGCAGTCGGCCATTACTAAGATATCTTCCTAAGATTTACGTACTGGTTTTGGCTTCTGCTCATAGAAGACCGTCTGCGTGAAATTTTGCCGCAAACGGAGTCTTCATCCAGACCTTGACTCCGTCTGGGGACCTCTATCATCCCTGTGGTGTCAGATGTGAAGTTTTTGGATTGATCTTTGATCGCGCTCTCACCTTCCGTTCTCATATTAAGTCTTTGCAGGTGAAGTGTACGAAGTCTTTGATTATCCTTAAGGTCCTCTCCTGAGCATCGTCGGCGACGGACAGGTGCTCAATGCTCCGCATTTATCACTCTCTTATCCGGTCAAGGTTTGACAATGGCTGTGTGACTTACGGATCAGCCCGGCTCCCTGTCTTAAAGCTTCTCGAACACGTGCATCACCTGGCTCTGAGTCTTTGCGTCGGATCTTCCCCTACGTTTCCCGTGCATAGTCTTTATGCCGAGTCTTACGAACTGCCGTTGTGCCTTCGCCGTCAGCAACTGTCTCTCCAGTTCTTCACCAAGCTGAAGTCTCTTCCTGATCATCCTCTGCACACTACCTTCTTCCATCCACAATGTGTTCGCTTGTTTTCTAACCGCCCTTCTTGTGTTCCCACTTTTGGAATTCGTATGTCAAACATGGTGCGTGATGCTGGCCTTTATATATCGTTGGTTAGTGTGACCAAAGTTTTTATTGCTCCCCCTTGGCAGCCCGTTCTGGCAATTGCTGTTCTTTCACTTTCAGTGTGGCCCAAGTCTTCTACTCCTGCACAGGTTTACCAGCAGCTTTTTGCTGAGCACCTTTCGCTCCATCCCGATTTCGTTCCTGTCTTCCCTGATGGCTCAAAATCCGGTGATATTGTAGGCTCTGCTTTTGTGAGTGGTTATAGAATCTGTGCTGAGAGGCTTCCTCCGGAAGTGACAGTCTTCTCGGTGGAGATGTATGCGGAGCTCCTCGCTTTGCATCACTTCCATTCTGGACCCCATCGTCGCGCTATGCTTTGCATTGACTCCCTGTCTGTCATCCAAGTTTTATCTTCTCCCGAGGGCATTGATTCTCCAGTCACCATAGACGTTCGTCACCTCCTGCGGACTTTGGTTGGTGCGGAATTCCTGGACCGATTCTGTTGGGTTCCTGGCCATGGTGGGATTCGGGATAACGAACTGGCGGATGCCTCTGCCAGATCTGTCTCTTCCGTGCTGATCACTCGGCTGCCACTCATTTTTAGATATTTTCGTCCTGGCATTCGTCCTTTTATCACGGTTGAGTGGTAGTCCCTGTGTCTCAACAGGGCAGGAACAAACGTTTCACCATCAAACCACAGATCGGGCTATGCCCATCTAGTTTGTGAACCAAGCGTCGTGAGGAAATTGCTCTTACGTGTTTCCTCATTGGGAGTTGTCGCTTCACCCACCGATTTTTGCTGTGTGGCGACACTGTGCCGATGTGTGAGGCGTGCAATTGGCGATTCACTGTCACTCATATTCTTTGTAGTTGTGTTCGTTTTCGTGCTACCCGTTTTCACTATTTTCATTCTCATTTGTGCGAAGACTGCGTATCTACGCTGCAGAAATTCTTAGACGACCACTGCAATACATGCGTAGTCTTTTCTTCAAACAAATTGACTTTTTAAAACGTATCTAGGTTTTACAATTTTCATCTTACTCATTTTGGCTTTTAACGCATCAGCCTGATTTTAACCATCATACCATGTATTTAAAACTGTTTCTTTGACTGATTTTTTGTCGGGCGCTCTTTGGCACAACGTGGCCCTAGCGCAAAAAAAAAAAAAAAAAAAAAAAAAAAAACACCAGCCAACCATTCCGTCGTTTGTTCGACACTAAACTTGCTACCTCTCGAAACCTCCTCATCCATCTTCGGACATTACTGATATCGATTATGACAGCTCCATACACAGCAAGGAATCTTCTGTGGATTTCTGGAGCCTCACATCCCTCTTTTTCCAGGAACTCAATTAGGGCTCGGTGCTTTTCTCTTTCCAATAGTGAAAAAATATTTGTTCCCACATTGATGATATATATCATAGTATGCACTGAAGAGCAATTGCATTAGAGACAGCTGGCGTTTTGCAAATGTGGCGCTGTGGGCGGCCCTGTAAACGGGATTGTCATAACGTTAGCGGCAATCGGACAATATAAAGAGTGATTCGACGGGAATCACTAAGGATCGAACGCAGTATTGGTAAGACGAATGGTCTAAGCGCATTTGATCGTGGGAAAATTGTCGGAGCATGACGAATATGTCACTCCACCTCGGAAGTCATGCAGGCACTCGTATTTTCACGAGCCACTGTGTCACAGGTGTACCGTGAGTACATCGAATCCGGTAAAACGATCCCTGCAAGGGCCAACTGCCGTGGACAACAGCGTGTGGATGAGCGGGGTCATCGTCGGCTAGCTCGCATTGTAACAGCGGATAGACGGGTCACAAAGCAAGAAATCACTCGGTAATTTTACGCTGGTGCACAAAAACGTGTAAGTAGCCACACCATCCAGAACCATCTCCTCGCTATGTGGTTCAGAAGCCATCGTCCCACGAGGGTACCGCTGCTGAGCGCACATCACATGGTGCAAAGATTAGCATGGGCACGGGAACATCGCCACTGGACCCTAGACATGTGGAAAAATGTTGCCTGGAATGATGAGTCGAGATTCACGTTGGTACATGCGGATGGCAGGATACAAGTACGGCGCAAACCACATGAAGCGATGGATCCTTCTTGCTAGCAGGGTATTCTTCAAGCTGGCATTCTCGTCTGGGGACTGTTTACGTGGACTGAAATGGGACCCCTGGTACGTGTGACATCGTCCTTCACAGGTCAACGTTACCGGGATATCCTGGACGACCATTTGCTCCCGTTTGTGCGTCTTCAACATCCCACTGGGGACCTCATCCTGCAACAAGACAATGCACCATGCCATCGCTCTCGAATTGTATCCGAATGGTTGGATGAACACTCCACCGACGTTTTCTCGCTTCCTTGACCAACTAGGTCACTTGACCTCAATCCGATCAAGCACATCTGCGATGCCATCGAGAGAGATGTTCGAGGCTCTGACCAACCTTCATCAAATCTTCGTGAACTGTGGGAGCTTGTTCAGGGGTCGTGGGCCCGTATGGCTTCCAAACTCTTCCGGTGTCTTGTCGAGTCCATGCCGAGACGAATCGCCGCTGTCATCAGGGCGAAAGGTGGTGCTACCCGTTACTAGACAGGTATCTCTAATTCATTGCTCTTCAGTGTATGTCAGTTCAGTTTCATTAAATTCATTTCAAAATTTCAAATGTCATTAAGGAGGAGGCATTATTTTCAGGATGCCCTTTATATATTGCAAACTCTGCCAAATGAGAGTTCGGCGGAAACGAAATTTACTGTGCAGCAGCGTGTCAAAAGTGAAAAACACAAAAAAAAGTCTTCAGCGACTACACGATGAGAAAAAGTTGCTGCAAATGCTTCTTGTCCAAACCAGCGCGTCTTCAAAAATTTCTGCATTTTATGAAGAATTGTGTGAAGCGTTCATTTGTGCCGAGATTCCCTTGAGCAAAGTGAACAATTTGAAATTGCGCGGCGTTTTAGGAAAGCACCCTGGAAAGTTTTTTTTATTCTTCTCCAGACAAAGGAAAAATTATGTCAGCCGCTGCTATGAAAACCCAATGCCGAAGATAAGAAAAAAATCGCTGACAAGAAAATCTGGATGTCAATGGATGAGACAACTCCCTGTCTGGTACGATAGAAGAAGATAGCATATAGAACAAGTTAGTTAAATCATGCAATGCATTGATTATAATACACTTTCCAACATACGAGAAATCATTATTCAAGTTATCACTCAAGTTATGAGAATAATGGTTGTGGAATAAATCTCGGTCCTGTGCCCTGACCTTTGATCCCATTTCGATGATATTCAACAGAACCGGTTTGGTATACCTCCGAAATAACATGATAAAGTTTTGCCGCAATCGAAGCATTTTTACGTAAGTTATGATGCATGAGGGCTATGCAATAGATCCCGCTCCTGTGTCCTAACCTTTGACCCCATTTTGCCCATTTTCAACAGAATTCGTCCCTACAACATACTAACATTTCATCCAAATCGAAGCATTTTTACGTACGTTATGACACATAATGGCGATGGAAGTGATTCCGCTTCTATGTCCTGACCTTTGACCCAATTTCGCCCATTTTCAATAAGGTTTGTCGCCAGGTGATCCCCTACCACATACTAAAATTTCATCGAAATCGAACCTATTTTACGTTAGTTATGACGCATAACAGCAGTGGAATGGATGTCGTTCCTATGCTGTGACCTTTAACCCCATTTCGTTCTCTTTAAATAGGGTTCCTTCCTCGAAATCGAACGATTGTTTCGCGAGTTATCGTGCGGACGGACATACGCACACAACGCGTGACGTAATGAGGCAGATGGGAATCGCAACCATCTCCTCGCCGCAAGAGTGTGACGTCATAAAACCTTAATAAGATCCACACACAACGCGTGACGTAATGAGACAGATGGCGTGACCGCGCACCAACATTCTCAAACGCGAGATTGTGACGTCATAAGATTTCTAAGCATTGGTGACATTAATGGAACAACGCCATCACTAAAAACATTATAATTCGGGGTGGTTATTTAACCCACTAAACAAATTCTCCTAAAGTCGAGATCAAGCTAAATCTATTTCTAGTACCAGAAAACGGTAGGTTAACGACTTTCATCAAAATTCTTAGAGCCGTTTTCAAAATAAAATTTACAGACATACATACAAGAATTGCAACTTTAAGGTGGATGTAAAGTAATTTTGCTTCCTATACTTCCAATGGAAAAACTTCTGTACACATTTTCTTCACACTTAATGCATTACCAAGGATGAAAATTTGATCATCGATTAAAATATATTCATTTTATAACTTGCAATACTTAATATTTTCTAAAACATAACCATAATTATGCAATTCAACATTTGTGTGTCTACTGACGTCATGAAAATACAGGTCGCACCATCTTTTTTCTGGACAATTAATGCGTTCACGAGGATGAAAATTTGAACATCGATTAAAATAGCTTCATTTCATAACTTGGAATACTTAATATTTTCTAAGCCATAACCGTAATTATGCAATCCAACATATTTTTGTTCCCTGACGTCATCAAAGTACTGGTCGCGCCATCTTTTCTCTGGTTTCAACACCACCAAAGGAAAAGTTATTGATTTTTAAGATAATTATGGTTATGTTTTAGAAAATATTAAGTTTTCCAAGTTATATAATGAAGTTATTTTAATCGATGTTCAAATTTTCATCTTTGGGAATACATTAATTGTAAAGGACATGTGTACAAAAGTTTTTCCATTGGAAGTATAGGAAGCAAAATTACTTCACGTCCACCTTAATATTATGGGATAAGAGCAATAGAATGGTTCGCAATCCTATGTCCTGACCTTTGACCCTATTTCGTCCATTTTCAATAGGGTTCGTCCCCAGGTGGTCACCTACTACATACTGAAATTTTATCGAAATCGAACCATTTTTACGCACGTTATGACGCATAAGGGCAATGGAATGCATCCCGATCTTATGTCATTACCTTTGACCCCACTTCACCAATTTTGAATAGGATTCGTCCGCAGGCGGTCTCATACCACATAGTAAAATTTCATTGGAATCGAACCATATTTACGCAAGTTATGACGCATAAGGGCAATGGAATGATTCCGCTCCTACGTTGCGACCTTTGACCCCATTTGTCCCATTTTCAATAGGGTTTGTCCCCAGTTGGTCCAATACCACATACTAAAAGTTCATCGAAATCGAACAATTTTTACGCCAGTTATCGTGCGGACAGACGGACGGACGGACAAAGCTGGAGCATATAAGCTTCTTCAACCTACGGTTGGAAAGCGTAAAAAATGAATTTTCTACGATAGGCAAACTGTTTGATAGGTCCTTGAGCTTAATATGGCCCAATGGAATCCAACACGACAATGTCCTGCTCTTTGTGTCTGATGCCACACCTTACTTGATAAAGGCTGCTAATGCTCTGAAAGCCCTGTACTCAAAAACGGTACAGCCGAAATGTTTAGCACATGCCTGCAATAGAGTTGCTGAAGAGATACGATGACAGTTCGTCGAAGTTGACCAGCTAGGTGTTTGGGAGCATGAAGAAAGTCTTTGTCAAGGCACCATCTCGAGGGACATCATTCAAATCGGAGGCTCCAAACGTTCCTTTTCTGCTTGCTTCTATTTTAACCAGATGGGGGACTTAGATTGAAACATGCAACTATTACTGTGAAACTTCGCAGTGGTGAAGAAGATCATCGACTCCTGTGACAGCAATGAAGCGGTCTCACTTAAAGTTGCGCAGAGACAACTATCTGATCTTGAAACTGCAGCTACATTTTCCTACGAAGAGTCGAATTTTGGATTTCTGCCTAGTGCCATTGCTTCCTTGGAGAGGTCAGCAGTGCTATTAGTTCATCAAATAGATTTGATGAAGAAAGTTGGGAATTACCTAGATATTGTGACTGGAAAAGTGGAAAAGGCTGTACAAAACAAAATCGAGCAAGTTTATTTAAAAAAATGAGAAGCTGTGCTTAATTGCAGATGTTCTATCGGGGAGAACCTTTTCTCTTGGTGAAATTTCAGGTGACTGAACAAAATGATGTAGTTTATTTCAAGTATTCTCCAGTAGTGTCAATTGAAGTGGAAAGGAGATTTTCAGAGTTTAAAACTTTGTTGGCAAATAATGGAAAATCATTCTCTTTTGAAAATGTTCACATAATTTTTGTTGTGTATTGCAGTTCTTGACTGAAGAAATAAAATTGCCATGGCAAATTAAACCCTATTCAAATAAATTATTTTGTTAGTAAAATTCAAATTTTCAATTTGACACAGGAACTGTCAGAAAATATAAGTCGCAGTTTTATGTCTTTTCCTTGTTTTTTTTTATAGGGCATATTCTTGTTACCAACAAAAAAAAAAAGAAAAAAAAACTCGTTTGGCACAGAAACTGTAAAAATTAAAATTGTATTTTTAAGGGTCTCTTTTTGCTTTGTATGGCATGTTTTTGGGTAATAATTTTTTAGGTTTGCACAAATTCTGTAAAACAATGAAATTATATTTCTTTTTTATTCTTTGTTATGTTTTATAGGTGATGTGTTCGTTTGTAAAATAAAGAATTTCGCATTTGACACAGTAGCAGTCAATAGACAGAATTGTGTTTTTTAGATTATTTTTTATTTGTTTCATGCACCTCTTCTTTTTTTGATTAACTAATTTTGCAAATTATTATTAAGCTGTTCCCTGAGATTCAGAGGTTACAATACAAACTACAAGATATATTTTTAGCTGATTATTTACATACTATTACCGTATCAAACTTCTCCATTTACGGCGATCTTGACACACAACTCGGGCTTCACTGACATCCATCACACAACGTATACAATACCTTCTATACTTTATACTCATAATCTTTTTTCTCATGCAGATACACCTGAATCTGATCCTACCATGACTTCCTTGGCCTTCCTCTGCCTTGTCTGATCCTACCATGACTTCCTTCGCCTTCCTCTTATTTATCTGATCCTAATACGACTGCCTTGGCCTTCCACTGTCTTTCTTCCCTGTCACTTCGGCTAAAAAAATATCTTAGTAAGCATCTCATCAGTCATTCTTTCAGCATGGCCAAACCACTGAAGCATATCAATCTTAACCTTGCTAACAACATTTTGCTTCACATTGCACAACTGCAACACATCATCAAACCCCCCGTAAGCAACGCATTTCTCCAGCACCCAAACAACTCCTATGTTTCTTCTGTAGTACCCAGGTTTCACTACCATACATCAGAGTAGGAACGATTACACTTTCATACACGGCCACTCGGGACTCTCTAGAAAACCCGTTATTCCGGTGAAGACCTCCCCAAACAGCTATGACTTATAAAGTCATTTTTTTGGAAGTAATTAATTTTGCAAGTCAATAAAAAATAAATATGCATTTATTAGGTAACTTTTTTTGTTTTATAGAGCATTTTTTAGTTCTCTAGGTCATAAATGCACTTTTATAGGGCATTTTGGGTCATAAATGCATTTTTATAGGGCATTTTCTACAAATATTTAGGTCATAAAAATCCCAGCCGTAGTAGTTATAGAGAGAGTAAAGAACAGCCCCTTTGCTCTTTACGATTTTGCCATTTGCTGGGTAAAACTTTCAGCCACATTGTTCTTATAACCGTGCTAGTGTAAAAAAATTTCCCGAGGTCCTTCTGTTTATGAAATCTGGAATTTTTTAATTTCTTTGAGATTTCGATTTTTGGATTTTGCTGTCATGCTTTTCCAACCCACTTCTGCACTGTTATACCAAGTTTTCAGTTATCTAAATTTTAAGTAGTTTTATTTAGGAACTAAAACCTTATTACTTCCTCCAGTTCTGTACATAACATAGTAAGAGTTTTAAAAATGGATTTCCACATCGTGGGTTTTGTTTTAGACTTTACGTTTGCAATATAAATCCTGTGGTACGAGTAAACACGCTGTAGGGTTGTATTTGTTCATGCAACGTGCTATTGGTCAAGGAAAGTCATTTCGGTAGAATGTCTTACAGCTTCTCTACTTCATTTTCTGTTCACGCGTCTTTTCGTGTCCTACTATGTAAAAACGTGAACAGAAAAGGGGATGAAAAAAGAAATCACATTTTTGCCTCAAAAGCTTTTCCTAAAACATTTCATTGTTTCTCGCACTCAAACGACGTTATGCAAACAATGCATATGTACCTATGGTTGTCCTGACTTTAATTTTGCATTTTTCTCGTAGATGAGTCTGTAAGTGGCCATTGTTTGCATTGTTTACGGAAACGAGTTTTCTCACAACCTCAGAAGCAATTAGTGAACAGTTTAGAAAACTCAGAACGATCAGTTTGAAACGTAATGTTATTTTTTTATTACAGATATGAATATTAATATATGCTTACATGAATATGAATGCGTATAAGATCATAAGTTAATATCTCCAAGGTTTTAGGTAATAATGTACTTGGTAAAAGTATATCATGCGTCGTCTGATTTTCTTAAAAAAAACAAAATAGATGAAATTTTTGTCAATGTATTAGAGCTCTTTTCGCTTACAGATTTATACGCCCCCCAAATAACTTCTGACGCCGCCCATAAAAAATATAAATACCCCTCGATTTCGAAATTCTGTTACACACACGGATATATACGAGGTATTTCCATTAAACAATAAAACTGACAACATAACTTCA
This sequence comes from Macrothele yani, assembly GCA_039090855.1. Classification (NCBI taxonomy): domain Eukaryota; kingdom Metazoa; phylum Arthropoda; class Arachnida; order Araneae; family Macrothelidae; genus Macrothele; species Macrothele yani. The sequence continues at coordinate 45,441,294 of CM076995.1, forward strand.
GTTAAATAATAAACTTACATTTTAAACTCTTATCACTTTCAATATAAAATTCTTCCGTATGAATATACCGCTGTAGTTTGATCTTCCACTGGGCAAGCAGTGCTGCAACTCATCCGGTGTGATTACTTTGAGAAGCTTGGTCGCTCTCTCCTTCACCATAGTAACTGACTCAAAACGGGTTTCCTTGAGTGCAGGTTTGATTTAGGAAAAAGAAAATAGTTGCATGGTGCCAGATCTGGTGAGTAGGCAGGATGTAAAAGCCCTGTGTTGGGTTTATCGGCTGAAAAATGTTTCACTGAGACGCTGAATGAGCTGGTGCGTTGTGCTGATGCAGGACGAAGCCATTTTTCACACCCCTGGAAGCTTGTGTATATAGTTTTAACGTGTTTTAAATTAAACATTTCGTCACTCTGTGTTACGCTGTCCTATGGACCTCGTTTTTAATCGTGCATAAAACAGTAATAATCTGGCTTACCACTTTCTTCTTACTCGCTCTGTCAGAATCAACGGAATTTTTTTATAGTAATGCTGGCTCACCGTTGCTCCCCTGAACCTACTCTGCCAAAACTACAACTATAATGTGAAAGAAAATACTGCGTTCAACTTGGACTTACCTTGCAATGCATTGTTCACCGTTGGTTGTGAAATTAAAGCCCCACTTGTCGGGTATCTGAACCCAAATCTTCTTTCTCCAGAGTCTGATATTCTACGGCTTAACCAACACCAACGAAACTTATTGGTGCAACACGACGTCTTGGTATGTGCGTCACATCTAAGAGACATACGTCACATCTAAGGGAGATATGTCACATATATCTCCACCTTGAGAAAGGACAGGGACAAAATCATAGGTTTCCGGGTCAGCCATCAAGTCATGCTTGAAGTAGCTCGCTGCAGAAGAAGGAATATTTATTAATTCCAAACGACGTGGGGTAGAATCAACACAAAATTTTCTCGAAATTCACTGCCAAGAGATTCAGTTTTACATTCGGGTGCCTTTGTGAGAATAACGCCAATTTTTCTTGTGGATGAGTTCGAACCAACGTCTTGCCGTATATTCTCCCGACTGAACTACGCCGGAAAATCTCACACCTGAAACTTTTCCGTTTTGACATGTCCGTCACCTCTAAGGTATGTACGTCACATGGTGACGTTGGTTCTTTCCAAAGCATTTACTGATACATTTGTTCTTTGTATCAGGGTCTTATTGAACGATCCAGGTTTCATCACAAGCGTGTCGCGTTCAATGCCCTCGAGACCTTTGCTGAACCTCTTATACCACTCAAAAACACGCGCATGAGACATACATTTCCCCCGATAAGCCTCACTTAACATAGGAAAATATTCTATATGCATTTGTTTTTTTAATTTCAATAGAAATTTCTCGTCTACCCGTTGCCCAGTTTCTGAACGGAGAATTTTCTTGACGGGCCGCCCCGCCGGCACTGTCGTCTAAGCGCTGGCTTATGACCATTCGTCCGAGATGGGTCCGGGTAAGAATCCCGGTTAGGCATGGATGTTGTATTTGTTTTATGGCATTGATTCTCTTTATCTCTTTCCTGGTACCAGTGGCCCTAAATTAGGGACGGGCGACTGCTCATAACCAGTCGACTTGCTCGCGGGGATCGTTAAACTCCCCATATAATAAAGAAAAAGTCATCGACGTGCTACAAACAACATGTATTTTTTAACTACCGCATGGCACGTAACTAATGCAGAGAGATTAGGTAAACTTATTTCCGGTCGCTGACAGTTCAAGATCGTAGGCCCCCTAGTCATTTTCAACACTTTCACCACGCGTTCACCTCACAAGCTCACTCTCCCTACTTCGATAGCCGTACCTCATACATGCCTTTTAATTTTTAAGTATCAGTCCTTTTTATTTTCATATAGTCCAGTTGTTAACAGCATAAATGGCAAAAGATTCATTTACGTGAATCTTTTACCATTATGCAATAACTTTCTTAACTTTTCGCTTTTTTTTTGTTTAAAGCCATGTATGTAGCAGTCGAATATATTCTTTTTATTTTTCCTTGTTCAATGCACATGGTAAAGTAAAAAAATATGCACTTATCTCTTCATTTTAGTTTAAATGCACATTTACGATGTCATCGCTCTGTCCACGTTATTTTTATAAACAACGAACAGCAACTGAAAAATTGTATAACTGACACCGCTGGGATCGAACCCCAGATCTCTCGATAACTAGCCGAGTGCGTTCGCTTTACGCTACGGTGCCAACAATTCACAGCGCTATTCGTGGTTTAGTTGAACAAAGTTTGTGGCAACTTTAGTTTACCACAAACTTTGCACATATACCGCTGAATCATTTCAGCTTGGTGAAAATATTTGTATCTACTGTTTCAGCAATCCATGTTAGTAGATTTCCCTTATTTAAGGAAACATTTAGACACGACCAATAAAAGATGAAAACAGCACAAAACCGAAATAACGGTAGGTAGATTTGAAGAAATGATTCTCGGTTTTAACATTCTGAACTGCAAAGAAACCGAGAGAGTACCCTGGGACTCTTTGTAATTAATTTGGTCGATGCATCTTTCGCATCCCAAGATCTTTCTGTGTCGGAAACAAAACAATTGATTCGAAAGTACCGATGCATTTACATATAACACATTGCTTTCATTCGCGTCACTCAAAATCACACAGAGCCATAGTTCGATACATAATAAGTGGAATTAAATCATAACAGCAAATAATAAGGTTTACTAATTCCTGACAATGAGAGGTGCTTAGGTAGGTGAATTAATGGGTGTCATTGTCGTAAAACCAATGAAAGAAGGTATGTGAGTCATAAAAGTAAATATTTATTAAAATATGACGACAGTAACAGTCAACTGTATAGTTTTTCAAAACGAACGAAATATGTTCGTTACTAAACACATTTTACTACTTTCGGGAAATATGCAAAGCAACAATATGCATTTTTGTAATGGCTTTTATCACATTTAGCAATAGGGTTCTAATAATTTACGCAGATTGCAATGAGGCATTGCTACGTTTATGTAAAACGCGATGAAATAATGTCCTACGATAGTTTTGTAGAACACCCGGTTATCCGAAAGTCGCGCAAAACTTTAAAAATCAATAATTCGCCGAGTTTTGGTAGTAGCAAAATGCGGTTTGCACAGAAATGTACACAATGGCATGTGATTTTTTTGCGTGAAATTAAAACATTTATTGGAAATTTTAGTTTTATTTATAGTCACCAGATGGCGTTACAGATTAATTGTAGGTTATACAAGGTAAATTGATGTAACGTTCGCACAAGGTTACCATAATAAGTGCTCAGTGTTGTGCCCAATATTCGCGTGCACTGCCTGCAAGCGAGAGAAGGTAGCACGGACAGCATTAATCAGCATATCGTTAGTATGGCTGATACATGATGTCGGAAAGTCTTTTAACATGCTCAATGAAGTGGAACGGTCTCTGTACACTCGTGACTTCAGGTAACCCTCTAACCAAAATCACATTGTGTAAGGTCTGTGGCCATTCTTGCCGAAAATGAGGGTTGATCCCAGGATTTTTTCCAAACATTGACTTCAGGAGTTGCTTGACAAGATACACGATAGGCGGTGAAGCTTCATCTTGCATGAATGTTGCGACATTCAGTGCATGCCGCGCGTACAAGCTTGGTATAACGGTGTATCGCAAAAGTTCTACTTAACGCTAACCTGAGATGGAGACGGTTACAAAACCAGAATCACAGATTTCCTCGCAGAAAAAAGAGCCAATAATGAAGGGCCACGTAAGCGCACAATACAATCTGACTTTCGGCTGATGAAGTGGAGTTTCTCTAACAGCCCGGCGAATTTCCGTTACCCAAATGTTGCGTTTTTGTAGGCTTATTGCTCCGTTGAGATCGAAGTGTGTTTCATTTTTTCATAAAACATGTAGCAGCTAATTCTCGTTTTCATCCATTTACCGAAAATTCCATGGTGCAGAACCACTCCGCTTCGCCAAGAGGTTTTGCACCGGTGAATATTGTATGGATACCTGCGAAGGACTAGTTTCAGTGCACTCCAAATGATCGCATATGAAATACCAGTTCGCAGTGTAACTTCATGAGCACTTGATTCCCCATGTGCGGATACAATCAAAATGTTTTCGATTTCCCGTAAAGCTGCAGCCAGGCGTAGCTGAAACAGACTTTGCTGGTCTTCAACCAAAGTTCCTGTTTCTTCACATTTCTAATCGCCCGCTGTAGTGCTGAACAAAACATCGGTCCTTTCCAACTTCGAACACCTCTGAGCGAATGGAAACAAAAACAATTCATCAACAGAGCTTTATCAGGCAAATTATAACATGCTGGCACCTTACAATTTTAACTGCAGCTACTTTTATGCCGGTCGCTTCTCCGATATCAGCTCCAGGTAAAGCGCCATCTGCGACCATGAATGACACAAAAATGTCCAATAGGTGTTTTAATTTCACACACAAAAAACATCCCATGTCATTATCTGCATTACCATGCAGACCGCACTGCGCTACTGTCCAAAATCAGGGAACTATTGATTCTTTTAAATTTTGCGCGAATTTCGGATAACCAAGTATATACAAAAGTACTGGGGCGCTATCAAAAGTTGGCATAATTGCAAACAACGGTTGTAGAGGAAGGTGCGCTGTAAGTGGGGAGCTACATATATATATAAAGCTGGGGTGTTCTGTCGTGTTATCGGGCCGCCAGTTGGCTACTGGGCAACGTTCTTGACTGCCATGGAGAAGATCTCAGGTTCGATCCCAGGCAGGTACGAACACTCGATCCACTAAATATCCGCCGTGCTTCGGATGGGCACGTTAAGACGTCGGATGCCGGGTACTGGGCCCCGCGGTAATAAATAAGGACGTCTTCCTTCCATTTCTACTTCGCTTCCGTGTCACTTTCCTATCAGTCACTCTAGCCCAAATCTCCTAGCTTCTTATTTCTAAGGGTTGTTTAAGACCTGGGGCCAGACACCCGCTTCCTAAAATCCTCTACATATGATCATATGATCTGCCGTCGTGTTCTCAGTAATTTGGAACCGGATATGCCGCGTGGACCTGAACTTTTCGAGTACTACGCAGCTAAACTACACTGCTGGCCACCCAAAATGCAACACCAAGAAGGACACGAGATAGCAAAGCCAGATTTACTGGACACATAACGGCAGATACTATGATGAAACGATTGCGCTTACAGGCCCGTGTGACTTGCGGAACACGCAGACATCAATAGTTCGTGTGGCCCCAATGGCTGGCAATAACGGTTGCTACACGCCGCGGCATCGGACGAAAGAGTCTTCGGATGTCGACTTGGGGTATGTCGGTCTAGGCTGCTTCCACACGTTGCCACAGTTCATTAAGCGTAGCCGCGGGTGGTGCTCACCGGGCCACTCCGTTGCCGATCAGCGACCAGACGTGTTCAATGGGTGACATATCGGGAGAACAGACGGACCACGGCAGCAGTGACACCTGGTGGGCCGTGAAAAATTGTTGCACGATGCGTGCCACGTGCGGGCGTAATTTGTCCTGTTGAAACGTGGCCGCTGGCAGGTCCTGCAGGTAAGGGAGGACTACGGGCTCCAAAACGTCCGAGATGTAGCTGTGGCTGCTGAGTGTACCGGCGATGCGTACCAGAGGGGTGCGGGTGTTATATCCAATTGCGTCCCAAACCATAACGCCAGGCGACGGACCGGTATGGCGATGCATAATGAAGGCGTCATACAGTCTCTCGCCGCAGTGCCGCCACACACGGATCCGTCCGTCGTGGTGTTGCAGGCAGAAGCGGGATTTGTCGGAGAACACAATATCGTTCCATTCCGTAGTCCAGGTGCGGCGTTGAACAGCCCACTGCCGCCGCACTCGCCGGTGGTAAAACCTCAATGGTTATCGGAGTAATGGGCGTTGTGCGACAAGTCCGCGCTCCTGCGGACGACGTCGAACGGTATATGCTGGCACAGGTTTTTACGCAACACACCCTATTTCCTGCGCTAACGTTCGTGATGTGGCGGTGCGAGCCGTCAATGTCCGCCGCACAACATGCCACTCCTCTAGATTGGTGGTGTGCCACGGCTGCGGCAATCGCTCACGTCAGTCCGTCCGTCCCTCCTGCACCCACCGAATCCATACTCGCCTCACTGTGGTTGGATGCCGTCCCACACGGGCGCCGATGTCTCGGTACGATAAACCGCTGTCCCGATAAGCCACCACTCGTCCTCTGTCGAATTCCGAAACGTGCTGTAATGACTACCGTATTCTGCGACGAGGCATCAGAAAGCTTCCCACGCACAGGTCCGGCAGCACAACACACTTCCACTACTTACACCCCGCCTTCTGCGCACCCTTCTTATAGTGCTTCTCGGTGGCGTGGCGGACGCACATGATTTGCATATGCCCTGATGTTCTATACGTTTGTATGTCCTCTCGCGGGCGACGAATGCTTTGAATTTCAGGCCAATCGGATGCTTCCTTCTTGGTGTTGCATTTTGGGTGGCCAGGAGTGTAAATATGCCAAAATCGACTGTAAGTGATGTCGTGGAGAGATGGATTCTAGACGTTTCAAGTACAGCAAAAAACGTTGAAGAAGGCCTCACAATCTGACGGAACGTGACAGAAGAGCCATGGTAAGGAATGCCAAGAAAGTCTGTTCTTCCTGTTCCGTTTCCATCGCTGCTGAAGGAGTAAATGCTCGTAATGTCTTGGTTAGTACAATAACTGTCCACAAAGAGTTCCACAGAGATGGTTATTATGGAAGAGCAGCGGCACACGAACTATACATATCTTTTCCCCGAATGCGAGCGCCGTTTGGAGTGGTTTCCGGACTTTGGGCAGCTGGAAAGCTATTCTTTGGAGAGAAGGGTCACGCTTTTCACTCTTCCAATCTGATGGGCGTGTTTGGATTTGGAGACAGCCCGACGAACGGTTTTTGTTCGACTGTGTTCTCCCAACTGTTAAGTCCGGCGGAGGCACCATCATGGTATGGAGTCATTTTTTGTGGATGGAACGCGACCCGTTGGTTATTATACCAGTAACCGTGAACACTACCTCGACGTTCTGGATGATTCTTCTCTTCCAACAATGAGGCAGTATTATGGAAATGTCTGTTATCTCTTCCAGCACGATCGAGATCCCTACAACACTGCGCTGCGTGTGCAGGACTGATTTCTTGGAAATGAGGTGGAATTGTTAGACTGGCCTGCTCAGAGTCTGATCTTCATCCCACGAAACACTTCTGAGATGAACTGGATGGACGGATACGAAATCTACCACAACGCTAGTTTTCACTCTCCACTGTGGTTATAGATTTTCAAGACGAATAGCGAACCATTCCTGTACCTGCCGGAAATTACTTGATAGTATGCCTCGACGTGTTGCCTCTGACGTATAAGCAAAAAGTGGATCGACTAGCTACTAATTGCGATTAGAATAAATTATATTATCAACGTTTATTCACAATTAAATGTTTTAACATCGACTACAGTTTCGCAGAGCGTTTAGCGTTTGCCATTCGTCCTGAATTTGCCGCGCCAAACGCTCTGCGAAACTATAGTCGATGCTGATAAAACATTTAATTGAGAACAAAACGTTGATAATTTATTCTAACTCAACATCACAAATGTGTAGTTAAATAATATATGACACTAATTGCGACAATAAAGCCATTTGTCCCAAAACATTGTGGTGTCAGAATACGTTTGATAATACTATAGTTTATTGCTGAGAAACAATGAAATTAACTATTGTTGCGTCACTTCATTGGACAAAAATCAGATTTCAAGAATTGCTTTGATTACTTCTTGTTCGTCACATCGAATGTTTTTACTTGGGATTCACTCTACGTGATCTCAAAGACTACAGTCTTGTGACGATTATACACTGAGTGGCCACTTTATTATGACTGCCTGACAGTTTTAAGCAAATGAGCTATGGCTGCACGCTGTTGCCGCCAGAGGGGAGGCTAGTGTAAAAAGGGAAATTCCGACAGTAGTAGAAGTGATTTTTGGGTGACGAGATGGGTAAAAAATGTGATTTGACCGACTTTCAACGTGGGATGATTGTAGGAGTTCGACGCCATGGAGCGAGTATCACCGAAACCGCCGCATTCGTGAAATGTTCTAGAGCAGCTGTTCTTAAAGTGTTTAAAGGCTGAACTCTCAGTCAAAAAACTGGGTCCCTACGTGAAACGTGTGGTCGTCATCGACTAGTGACTAATCGGGCGGAACGGAGAGTGTTCTGACTGGTAACAGACAACAGAAGAACAACAGTGTAGCAAATTACAGACCATCTTAATCAAGGTTCCCCTCAAATGATATCTGCACGCACTGTTCGCCGTACACTGCATCGGATGGGATATGGAAGCCGAAGGACTGTTCGAACACCTTTGCTGAAAGCAGTTAACAAGAGAAAACGTCTCCATTTCGCACAAGGATCGGACAGTCGATAATCGGAAACAAATCATGTGGTCCGATGAATCACGTTTTCAGTTCCGCCATGCCGATGGCAGAGTGAGAATTTGGCGGAAACAGTAGGAAAGCATGGACTCCAAATGCATTGCTACAACCCTTCAAGCTGGTGGAGGCAACGTTATGGTTTGGGGAATGTTTTCCTGGCATGCTTTTGGCCCTTTAATTCGTGTTGATCAGCGTCTGACTGGCATATCATATCTAAACATCGTTGCGGACCAAGTGCATCCTGTCATGTGGAGGGTTTATCCCAATGACGATGGCTACTTTCAACAAGATAATGCGTCCTGCCATAGTGCTCGTATTGTACAGGATTGGTTTCAGGAACATGCCGGTGATTTTACTTTGCTTAAGTGGTCCCCAAAATCTCCAGAGCTCAATTCCATTGAGAATTTGTGGGATGAAGTTGAACGAGCCATCAGACAGCTGGATCCACAACCCCGCAATCTAACACTCCTGGAAAGTGCTATTCATCAAGCATGGTCTCAGATTCCACAAACCACCTAACAACATCTCGTGGAGTCCATGCCACGAAGAATCGACGTAGTATTAAAATGCAAAGGTGGCCCAACGCAGTACTGAGGGGGTGTTCATAATAAAGGGGCCACTCAGTGTATATATTAAGATAATACAACGTAGTTTGTCAGAACTATTTATTTTTTCAAACCATGATTTCGCCGGGTATTGACCAAGCTTCATCAGGTAGAAGCAGGGTCAAAGCTAGGTCAATACCCAGCGAAACCATGGTCGAATTGAAAAAATAAATATTTTTGACAAACTTCGTCGTATTATCTTAATATTCACTCTACTACCTATCGGAAGAGATAGATTGCGCATAAATTCAACAGTTTTTCATTTCTTGGAGTTTCACTCATTTTTAATCCTAGGTGTAAAGCCTTAAATTTTCACTGCAAGATTTTTCAGCATTTGAAAAATTTTCTTTTATCCAATTCCTCTGTCAAATGTTTTCAGCCCCCCCCCCCAAACATTTTTTAGCGCTACCACCCGTAATTTGAAATCAATGGATAAATTCCAGCATTTTCGTTACGGCAATTAAGTTTAAAATCTATAGATGTTTCTTAAGTTCAGTTAGTTAAATAGGGAGTTGTTCTTTCTTTGGGGGCCACTCACGTGTTTCTACAATAATTTTCAAGGCAGACGCGCCAAACTTAAGGCGCGTATTTGAAGTACCGGCGGTCCTTTAGTGAGTTTAATATGAAGAGTTCAATATTTTTCGGAAAACGTAACTTTTCCCTTTTCTCAAAGAAGGGAAACAGTGTTAGTTCTTAAAATGCGGTAGAAAAGAAAGCCGAAACTGCGAAGGAAAAACTTGGCAGCAGAGAAATCAATGCGAAGCGATAGATAAGGGGCCACAAGGGGAAAGATAGAAGGGCTATCGATGCGAGGAGATAGATAGTGGACTATGTCAAAGATAAAATGGCACGGTTCAGAGACTAATATGGCTGTGCTTAGTCGACCATTTCCGGCTGGGACAGTCAATCGAACACACAGAGATAAGTAAGTGAGGGAGTGCGGAGAAGAGCGAGAAGAGAGTTGGATCATCTTCATCTGAACCATGATGATTGGTCCCCTGCAAGAGGCCCGTGGCGCTGCCGTCGCTCATCTCGCTGTGTAGTGCAGTGAAGCCCAAAGTACAGAGGCCATCGGACAACTGCGTGGAACAGATGGTTCAGCCCATAGCTAAGCAATTTCTGTATCCGCTCAGTTGGGCATCCCACGTTTCCTTATTGGAAGTAAAGATACGAGGAAAGTGTTTGTTTTCTCTCCGTTCCGCTCGGATGATATCCGTCGGAGGAAACTCGGAATAGGAGGAGGAGAAAGGTCGGCCTCATCCAAGAAGAACTACCAAAGTTTGAACTTCTTGATTTGCGGAAAATAATTAACTTCACGACACGGCGAAACTTAAACAAAAAATTAATGATGCAGTGCATACGGGGAAATATTTCGGAAGATCTCATCTTTGGATAAATCACTAAATCTCACACTGAAGAGAGAATCCACCTTTTCAAACACACGATGATATAATTTACCTACTCACTACATAACAATATTTTTGCTCGAGAAAAATGCTTGCCTCATGTTACATGACCTAAAATTAGTCGCACAGGAATTATCTCTATAGTTTCTTCGTGTTTTCAATACAAACTAATAGGTCCTGGTACTTTCTTACAAACTCTTGAAATACAGTGCTTTTTGAAACAACTGCAAAAAGTTCTAATTAATTTTTAAAGCTCTTCCAATGTGATCAGAGCTCGAATTATTAAGTCAGCAAAGCCATGAATTTAGAGGAATTGTTGTTTCACTTCACATTTTCGGATGCCAAGTGCGATTATTACTGAGCAACATATGTTGGATATGTTAAATACTATTTCGTTGTAGGCGTCTCTTGAAAAATACTATTGTCAGTAGTGATATTGAATATTGAAGCCAGAAAAGTATCACAAAGATGGCTTGGTAAAAGTAGGCTAGTTTTAAGACACCTTTCAAGGAAATGAGTTCAAGCGGATTTCGATGATGTCCGAAGGGTTTTAAAACTTTTTGTGTGTGATAGCACAATTGGCTGCGTATTACTGTGGCGCAAGTGCAACTGACATAGCTTCATCTCAACTGAAAATAAGTTGGACAATATAGTAATTGGTTAAAAAACTTACAACCAGCCCATACTTTTTTTGAGAAAGTTCAAGTTTTTGTGCATTCAAAGAAAAACCCATAGTTTTAGAAATTGTAGAGCCATGAAGCTGCAACTCGGATTTTTATCGTTGCTTTGCCAAGTTTTGTATCTAGAAGGTGAGTGATATTATTCTTTATCGAACTATAAAATGTGAGTTACCCTGATTTACAATGCAGTTTTACAATGTTTAGCAGAACTAGCTTTCTCCGTGTTCTAGCTTTCTCCGAGTTACAGTAGGAAGCCTGTCTGAATTATATTGAGGTTTAATGCAGTGAGGTGTCATTACTTAGTGATGTAATAAGCACTACATATTTATCTACTACATTTATTTCGTTGTTAGTTGTTTCAAATGTTTGTAAAGTTTCTTTAGTTGATAATCACTTACAAATTCGCATATCTCACGAAGTATGAACTTTCAATATTGTTTTTCGAGAAAGATAAACAATTACGTGAAACTCAGCGTAGAGTTTGCGTAACAGGACGGTTTGCGTTTCACTATTTGTTTTAAAGACAACGCTATGAAATACCGCATCGTTGTAATTAAAATTGGCACATTCATCTGATACTGATGTTAATTTTCTGATTACTTACGATTCATTATTTTCAAAATATTTTACTTTTTGTCATGATTATCGGTAGTAGCAATGAAGAGCTAGGCTGAAACCTATGCTCGTGGTGTCTAATTATCAGATGAACTGAAATAATTCGAAACTAATTTGTACGTTCATTTGGAAGAACACTATGTGGTTTCAGAACGTAAATATTTGAATTTTGTTCACATCGGGAGCTCAGGGTTTAGGAGCAAACATTACAGCGATGGTGGAATGGAAGAGTGGGCAAGTTTTGTAATGCATTTTGAAAGAAACACCAATGGAAAAAATCAAACTGAATTTCGGGGAAAACGATGAGTGGAAAAAAAACCCTTCATTCTCCCAAATATTGTTATTTTTAAAATCGCAAACGAGGCACAGAAAGTTCATAAGAAAGAGTTGGTTAAACTTCTGTCTACGGCTCAATATGTAAATTTGTTCGTTTACGAAAAGTTTTATTTTCCAAAGAAAATGCTCAGGGTAGGATACGTATTGGGAATTTTTTTGCGATCATGTTATTTGTGTGCATCACTGCTGGATTTTCAAATAAAAGTCAGATGATATGTTTAGAGCGCATTCAGATATGCAAAACGTTCTGCAACAACAAAATAACGTTTAATCCGCAGTAAAGGACAGTTTTAGATTACAGCTCGCCTTCAATTTACAATATAGATACCATGTGATGCACAACAGAGGTGAAGCATCTGTCAATACTACAAATCTGCAGCGTTACATTCCGTAGATGTACCTTAGTCGGTTAGAGGAACTCACTCCGGTGCAAGGAAATTCCTATTTTCACATTGGCGCCCGAATATAAAAATGGATCTACTGGCCGTTGAGTTCTTCGAAAATGTGTGATGTTACTTCCACATATCGTCTAGAATTAACGAAAGGTTCCGTCTTCGCTGAAAAAAAATTAAGGGGGAGATGATGAGACGTACTACAGAGGATCACAAATCGTGTTAAGATCACAAATCTGCAGCGATACATTCTGTCTATGTAGCTTAGTAGGTTAGAGCAACTACTCACTCTGGAGCGCGGAGCACGGGTTCGATCCCCGTTACGGACAACGTCCTGTTTTCACAATCACAGAAATATAATTCGTTTTAAACTGGATAGCAATAAACAATGACAAAACTATATGGCTCATTTATAAACAAAATATTATTAATTCTTAAAAATAAGCGATATTTATTTCCTTTTCGTTGCAAAATTTAAAAACCCGAAACACTCATACATATACACTTTTAATTGCGATGACTTTGTGATTTCTAATAGACTGGTAATCCTCATCAATTTATACAAACGAACACAAAGAATGATAAGAGCCCACATAAGTGTAATAAAACATGTCTTTTCACAGTGCGCCTTGCAGAACATAAAACTAACCTTTCGGCAACTGCATGTTTATTTGTTGGAGTTGCGTAACTTAATTTGTTTCATCAGTAGGGAAAATTTCGACTTTGAAGCACCGAATAGTATTGATTTTATTTTTACAAAACAAGGAATTGGGCTAGATATTTTTGGCAAACATATGGACTTCGTCAAGGTCATATGTAATGCTGTCCGTTCACAACATATTAGCTGAAGTATATTTGCGAAACTACTTTAAGTTTGGTTAAGAAAAAGAATAGTAAAAATGGATGAAAATAATTTTCTTTTTTTTTTTTGCTGGATTTGATTATTTTCGTGAGTAATTAAGGGTTTGAACAATAGCTCGCGCGTACGTCCATAATTTGAGCCCCGATTTCCAAGGAAGGGATAGGGCCAAAGCAATAGAAGTTCATCTGCCATGCCTTGTCAGAATCCGGCCACCATGGCGTAATATATATGTCATATTGCGCCATAGAGACCCGATTCCGAAAGTTTTGGAAGGGAAAAATCAAGTCAAGAGAGGAAGGCCAAGGAATAGTTTTGTGGCAGAGATACTCCAAGACACTGACACTAGGACATACTATGACTTGAAAAGAATGGCGGAGGATAGAGAGGAATGGAGAGCCAGAGTACATCTACTGAACAGCCAGTCCTTGGGCTGAGTTACCAAGACGAATCCTTATCCGGTACTTGAGCCAGGGTCTTACTCGGGAGATTAACGAGAAATCCCTTTAAAAAAGATGGTTCTTACTCGGAAGATTAATGAGATTAACGTTCTGAACCATTCGCTTAACGGGCCGACAGTTCTTGGAGATTTAGCGCTATCTTGGAGCTCTTCGTTGCCATTGAAATTGCGAAACACATATCGCAAAAGATAAAGAATTCTAAACATTTTCTTAAGCGCGGTCCAGAAAATGATGAATTATTTTCATTGACAGAGACTAACACAGATCAAGCAAAGACAGGTTCAACAGTGAAGTTAGAAAGAACTGCATAAAAAAATAATGGCTTAATATTGCCAAAATTCAAAACCCTGCTGCGCTACGTAAAGGGGTAACATTTTCCGTATGTCTGATATACTAGAAATGACTAACGTTCCTCATTTGCTTTTCTGTTTTTATCCACCTCACTTTTCTTTCCTTATAAAAATCTTGTGTTTCAAGTTTAAACCCTTATACATACTATCACTCCGAAATCACTAACTGGTTTCTCACTCTGTCGATTTTTGCCAGAATAGTACATCTAATAAAAACTGGCGCCTGGAAAGATACAGTAATGGGTTTTGTTTTTAAAATAGCCACGTTCAGTCATTTTTGAGTTCATTTTCAATAGAATCGAAATTATCACTTAACTTTGGATGTCCCATTAGCGTTTTTATTTTTTATTTTTTGAACCATCTACATACATGACGCTGTTTCAATTGGCCAAATTACAACGGAATTTAATATTCACTCACGGCGTCTTACTATAGCATTTAAAACGTAGTTTCCACTTCCTATTGATTACGCTAAAATTTAGTACTTTTCATTCCGGAGATGATTTAAAAAGTAAGAAAGACGAACGCGCTCCAAACAGCTAATATGAATTTATAATCTATGCATTGTACAGATTTTAAAAGTGGTAACCAAACAACGTATCCTTTTTTTTACAGATCTTATATTTACAAATGTTTAAAGGAGTAATCTCTGGATGACTAGAGATTCGCAAAATTAAATGTTGGAGTTCTTTTCAAGGCACCGAACATAAAATTACGGACTGGGCTATCAATGGGCTGGACATGTAGCAAAAAATTCACAAGGATGTTTTAACTCGAATGGTTTTTTCGGAACTCGGTACTTACCTTGGAATTTTAAGAACACGGTAAAAATGTTCCTTTTTGAGGTAAATGACTCTCCTGAGCATTTAAGCCTATGAGATAACAACTTCCGTATTTTAGGCCAATTGCTTTAAGGAAAGTGAGTGACACAGCGATGGTGTGGCAAGCATATCCCCCACGACTGGACTCGAACCCAAAACCAATTCGAGAGATTATGTAGAAA
Source organism: Macrothele yani (assembly GCA_039090855.1). NCBI lineage: Eukaryota > Metazoa > Arthropoda > Arachnida > Araneae > Macrothelidae > Macrothele > Macrothele yani. Next base: position 45,456,448 of record CM076995.1, read on the forward strand.
ACTTTGCCCCAGGCTACGGTGCCGTCAGCACTCAGTATCCTTTCCTATAGATAAATACAGCAAAACCAGTTTAAAACGAAAGGTTTGGAACCGAAGGAAATCCGAGCTAAACCGTTTCTAGGGCGAAAAATTCCAATATGTCAAAATACGCATACATGATTATATATGTATGCGCTTATATTATACTGTATGTGAACACCATATGGATATACCTGAAATATTTGATAAATTAATTATGGTAGTAACAATTAAAATAAGATATGCTTTTTCATAAATAAATAGTAGCAGCAAATCCTGAAGCAGAGACCATGGGGAAACAGTTTGAAAAATAATCTAATGCTGTTCGTTTTGTTTTATATTCACGTCCTCTTAATTTTCAGCGAAAACCAGTGAGTGCATTAAAACGCAGTCGTTGAGTTCAAAGGTTAGAAGATAAGCTAAGTGTTAGTGAAATTTCTAATGCGTGGATTCGGTGGATTGTTAAAAGTGATCAACTTGGCTTTGATCTTCCTCGTGAAACACAGAATTTCATTCAATTTTTGGTTATTGAAAATTTGCTTTGAATGAACATTATATCTTAAACAAGTTCTTGATTTGATCGATATATCCGGGTTTTCGTTTAATACGGGCGCGCTGGAAGCGGATTCTAATGTGTGTCATGTAATTCATTTTCCTGCTAGGTGTACCAGTGGTGTTACTAGCACGATGTGCCCCCCCCCCCCCTCCACACACAAGATTTGTTTCAGCACCCCTAAGCACAGTTATTCCTCCATGACTTCGAACTCGAGGGAGGATTTGTTTTTCGCGGTTTCATCTTGGGGGCGGGGGGGGGTGGAGGGTCAGGAAGTCAGGGAGTGTGTGTGGAAAAGTAAGCGGAGGGCACTATAGTTTTAACTTGTTAAGTAATTTTTGGAACAGAAGAATATAGTGCAAGGTTATCAATCAGCCATTCAGGATTAACACGTTGCGTGGACCGATGCAAAAACATGAATATATATTTTTTCGCAAGAAACGAATTCGGTAAAATGTATTTAAAGGTTTATAACTATAATACTTCATAATTACCCATTTTACTTTCACTTGTTTCTGAAGTGTTTGGTTTATGTAAAATGTCTGCTTCTAAACTCTGAACAGCTGACGTGCTGAACAAATCATCATTCTTTCATCAGAAACGGCACTTGCGTTTAATTGACTCTGCGGCAAAGAGAAGTGGTCCAGTTTTGGAAGTTTCTTCGCGCGCTCTCCTTCCTTTTTCTTTCGCCGATACTGTGCTCTACTTGGACGCTTTTATGTCACTTTGCAAACGGATGTATTTTCTCTTGCATACTGAAGTTTCTACACACAGAATGATATAGACATATTTCAAGGAAGAAATAAAAGCAATATCAGCATGTAATTGTTTTGTCCAAAACTAAAATAAATCACTTGAAGAAATCACCTTCTTATACATCGCAGATCTGCTGCTGCTCTGAATAAATGTTAGCGCCTGTCGTGTAAATAATCCTAGGTGACTGACTATTTCCCCACATGCTTCATGCGGAATTCTCATGTGGCCTCGCTCTTTTCCTCAACAGCGCAGAGAGAGGGCGATTGGAGAGTGATTGTATTACAATCCATTGCAGACCTATCGTATTACAACCCGGAGCCAGAGGCCCGAATAGCTTTAATCTGTATGACATCCAGTGTTTTAAAAGTGAAACTTGACATTTATATAAGCAAAGCTAAACATATCTTAAAGGAAAATATGAATCTTTGGGTCAATTATTTGTTTGTTTGTTTTTGTGCGCGTTCGGATTTCTTCATAAAACTACAGCTGCCAGCATGGCAGCGGCAGTGCGTCTCTTTGTTACCTGTGGCTGCGGGGTCAGCAGGGTGGTAGTTGCGGTATTCAGGTGTACTATCTAAAACAATTTACTCACGAGGTTCTAGAAAAAATATCACAAGAAAATACTTGCTAACATTTTTCTCTCTTTTTCCATTAATGACTTATACAACAGTATTCGAACTTATAAATATCTACTAACTGTAGGAATATAATCAAGAACACAGATAGCGTTGCGGGTTTCAGGCGTTAAATTTTCTAAATTATAGGAGATATTCAGTTGTATCATAGACATTACACACAACCAGATGGAACGAAGTCTTGCCTCCCCGGTGACGCATTGTCTAAGCACTGGCTTCCGACCATTCGTTCGAAAGGGGATCTGGTTCGATTCCTGGTGAGGTATGGATGATATATTTGTCTTATAGCACTGACTCTCTCTCTTCCCTGAAGTGAGTGGCCCTAAATTAGGGACGGGCGTCTGCTTGTAGCCTATCGAGGTTCTCATGGTGATCGTTAAATCCCCAAACAAAAGTAACTAAGTCTTAACTTTTCCTCTCCCTGCTAAAATTAAAACAAATCAGTATTATTTTTCAGAAAGGAGCAGGAATGTTTTACTACTTATACTATATCCGCCTGCTGCCAATTTCTTCTCCGGATACAAACATTTAGCAAATATATTAATTTACATATTTGAGGAAATCCTCCCACGCTTTCTTTTGAGCTGATGCCATATTTAAACTCTATCTTATACGATGGCTAGAGATTTCGAAAGCAAATGTAGAATAAAATGCAGAGAATCATCATCACATATACAAGATTATTTTTGGGCGGCCCTAAAAATTTTAAATATCTCATCATCGTTTGCTGTTAGAATAATTTGTTTTTATTTTAAAAATGTTCTCTGAAAAGTTTCAAAACTGTATTTGTCATGAAGTTGTTTCCGAAAAAAATGTAGTGTATTTTACAGAATCTAAACTTTTTTATTGCATTCATTTTAGGAAAGCTTTTCAGACCCACTCATGGTATTTGACGCCGTTGAAACCCTTCTGTCTCTTATTTCAAAATCGAAGTGGCCCGGTCTTTAGCTTTTTCGATATAAGGGAAAGGAAAATAGAGAACTATTTTTAGTTGTTGTTGTTTATCTGGTTATGTTGTTGAATGATTGATTTATTGTGTTCCATATATCAATTTATTTAAAAAAGGGCATTGAGCAGACACTGCTTTTGTAGCACACTTTCTAATTTCTTTGACCCTTTCCCACATGCTCATTTTCTGGTTTTGCGCTTCAGAATGATTGCTCAACTGCAGGTTTACTTTGTGCTTCAGTCTAGCACTGTTCTTCCGTATGTCATTCGAGTACCTTTTCGTATTGTAACCAGACGCCTTGCCATTTTTAAATGCTGGATTTTCAACTTCCGAAGTCCAAAAATATTTTAAAATTACGCCTGTTTACTTCCATTTGCTATACTATCAACACATATATGTCTTTTGCCATACTATCAACACAACGCACATGAGACTCTTTATTAACACACAGTCTTCCGCTGCAAGGATTTTTCAAAATAGTCAGTTAGAATCTTTTGATCGATATTATGGTCCAATGATACCCACTTCTATTTCATTTTGAACAGTAAAAACTAAGGTGAAAACTTACAATTCCTTTTACCCGGTAGCACGCCAGATTATCAAGTAGCTGAATTCCAAGAAGTTCTCTGAAATCTTAACATCCTTTCTTTTCCACGGAGCGTGGAGGCGGATAAAGTAATAGATGGCAAATCGATTTAAAGCTGATCCATAGAAGAGCTTGTAAACTCATAAGCAACTCAGGAAAAATCAGATAAGGTTTCCATACTTTTTTAAGGTTACGCACGAAACGCAGGATTACATTTCTTAGATGAGCAACGCCGAGCATTTCACTTAAAAGAATTTTTTGGCTTATCATTAGACGTCGATAAGAACTTTGCACTAACGATTTTCAAAGCTCATTCCTTCTAACATTTCTCGATTTCCTGTTGAGATGAGATTTTCTTCCCTTTCTGTAAATCTTATTTACTTGTTCACTAGTTTCTTCTGGCGAACATCACAAAAGAGGTAGGAAACAAAAATGGAGAAAGAAGGAAAATTTGGCCGAAAACGCGTGGGAAGCAAAAAGATTTCAGTATTTAATGTGTGAGATCAATTGCTTTTGTTTTAAATAAGATTTAGATTTGATATGATGTTGCGTAGCTATAAGGTAGCTTAAAAGATTTCGAACTGAGAAAAAAGTAAGATTTCGAAGAACATTCAAATTTTAAAGTAAGAAAAATGGAGACCTAGTTTCTTGCTATATTAAAAGAAATAATTTTGTTAACTCCCGCATATAAGATTTAGGCAAAAAAACTTCTGTTGATTTAAACACCGTCTCAGTGGAGAGAATATTGCAAAAATGCTTTAACACATACTCCGACTTTAAATATTTTAAATATATGGGTTTTAGAAATACGAAACATGGCTAAAGTTGAACGCAAATTTTATTGATCTGGACATTTGACGTAAATAGTTATTTAAAAATGTTTATTAGAACCCACTGAAACTTGTCCAATATTATGTTTCTGTTCATATGGAATAGTTCTACAATACTTAAGAAAATTTATGACGGTTTCTGATTTACGTTACTGATAAATATGTATATCTGTTTGTCTCACAACAAATAACTGTCTCTGTACTAAGTTAATAGTTATGACACATGTTCAGGAATTGTGTAGTGTGCTTCTGACGGATGCTGCCGTGAATTACTCGTTTCACAATTCACGGCCTTGTGGGTCCAACACTGTTTTTGCAGCATACCTTACAATTTCTTTGATCCTTTTCATACATGCTCATTTTCTGTTTTTGCTTTTCAGAATCAAAGATGATGTCTTTCAACTGCAGTTTCAGTTTGTTTTATAGTGCAACACCTTTTCAACTGCAACTCCAACTCCAACTTGTATTTCTACGTAATGTCTCTAATGCATTGCAAATAGGGTTTTTATCTTACAGACGACCTTTCGACAGTTATTTTCGTCTCACTATAAGCCTGTCCCAGAATTCAATTCTCCATGCATCTCTGAGTTTCCAGATTTCTTTGCAGATTTTTTTATTAGCGCTTATCACCCAGACCACCCGCAAGTGAATTCTGCAAAGAAATACAGAAATTATTTATTTATATAAATTATTTTGCTTTCAAATGCACTCGATTCAAGACTTATGCATCTGCTGATTTTGCTTTCTGTATAGCTCTTCTTTCAAATTTCACCCCGTTAACTCGCAAACTCATTTTTTGGAAGATATTTCCGAAATGAATTCTGTCTTCAGAGTTCTCAAGAGTAGTCCTCGTAAATCCCACTTGAATATGCAAAAATAGAAAGCTAAGGAATCTTCCCCAATTTGTATGCCTTCACCATGCTTCCTAATTGGTTGAATGAAATGGAGAGGGCCACTACAGTCGCTGAGTAGTCAGAGTAATGGACTTTGAGCTACTAGTGCAAGCAGATCCCAGGTTCTGATTCCGGTTGAAACATGGGGGAGCACCTGTTCTACAGTGTGGATTCGGCCCCTTACGTAGCCTTTCTGATATCAACCTAGTAATTGGGACTCATTGTAGTCTTAGGCCGCCCCGGTGGCGCAGTGATCTAAGCGATGGCTTCTGATCATTCGTCCGAACGGGGTCTGGGTTCGAATCCCGGTGAGGCATGGATGTTGTGTTTTTCTTACGGCACTGGTTCTCTCCCTTCCCTGGAACCAGTGACCCTAAATTACGGACGGGCGACTGCTTATAGCCCATTGCGTAGCTCACGGTGGTCGTTAAACCTCTAATCAAAAAAAAATTGTAGTCTTAGAAACTCATCATCATAAACCGTTCTAAATCCACTTCCGGTTCAAGATCTCTCCAAGGCTTTTCCACGATTGTCTCTCTTCTATGCCGTTGTAACATGCTGTTGAATTACATCCACCCATGCACCACATGGTTTTCTTCCGGTTCTTCTTCTGTCTCTTTGTATTCCGTCTAGTGCTTCCTGTCCAAAGGGTGACAGATTTTCCAGTAAAATGTCCAGCTCATGCCTGACTTGAAAATATTTATTTTGATCATGGTATTATCCATTCTTGTATTTTCCTCATTTCATATTTAATTCTTGTAATTACCTTACCTTTCATATTTAATGTATATCACAGCCATCAAGGATTCTTAATCCACAACTGGATAAAGGTCCCCTTAAATCTGTTCCACTGCTCTCTGTCTTCAGCAAGTTAGTTCCACAACATTCCGGCATGCTTTCGAATTAAATTCCCTCATGTCCCACGTGGTTTTCTTTTGGGACATTTCCTGCCTGTTGGAATCGAGTGCAGTAGTTTAATACTTTTACCAACATGTCCAGCCGCTTGCCAGTTTAAGGACAATACTTTGATCATGGTATCATCCACTCTTGTCATTTACCAAATCCATGGGTTTCTTTTCCTACCTTTCTTAGGTATACCAAACAAGCATCCAACCATTCTTCTTCGAGTTGTCCTAAGCCTCTGCATGATTTTTTTAAGCCAAGATCTATGTCTCTGATCCATATATAAGAACTGGAAGGAAGCACTGATGAAGTACATTTTCTTTAAGACATAATGCTAGACTGCTGTCAAAAAGATTTAGTGTTTCTTCGAAATGCAATTTAACAGATATTTCTGCACTTATTAGCTTTTTCAACATTGTCCTCGCTTCACATTAGATGCACACAGGAATCTTTAAACCCAAAAACAAATATTGCGTGAGATCAGCTGTCAGGATATCATTGTAAAATTAGAAAGAGGTCGTACCCTAATTTGAACAATTTTTCTGGAGCTAGTGTTTATGATCCCCTACCACTTTTGGAAATAATTTCATTGATGCTAATCAAAAAAAAAATTTAACGCTGTAAAATTTAAAAAATAATTTATTCCTGCAGTAACTTGCGCAGGATCAAAAATGTAAAAAATATATAGCGCTTAGACAGTGTACATTAGTTACGTAAATGTGTGAATGCTATGCGTCGTACTCAACTTCGTGCTGAAGTCACTCCGATATTAAACAAGAAAGATGACACCGAATTTTCGGGTGAAATAAGCACATCTTTTGAATCCGTTCTGTTGCAAATTAAATTTATCAAAGCTATTCAAAGTCAATGGAACCGGTATGGAAAACAATAGATCTGACAAAAGAAAGAATTTTTTCAATCGGGTTTTTAATCCCTCAGATATTGCTGTAAACGGAATCGTGAGCTTACGATCACTTAGAAACAGAGATACCGACAAAAATAAGATGTAACTTTACGCCCCCTGGTGGGAAAACCATGCATTATTTTAGGAAGAAAGTATTCTCAAAAGGTTTATCCATATAAGCGGTATTGGTCCAAGAAAAAGAAATTAGTTGAGGTTTCAGGAGCCCAGACTTTGCTACAAATACTTCAGAAGCAGAAATTAACACTTATGACCCCTGGTGGATAAACCATTCTTTTCCAAATATTAGAAATTACGTGAAAAATATTTTCCATGAGGTCTTTTATGCGATACAGTAAGAATTTTTCAAATCGGAGCTTTAGAAGCAGAAATAACGCAGAAAACGCAATTTGCCATTTCGCCCCTTAACGGAAAGGCTATGATTTACTTGTAAATTTTCATTTTTAGGAAAAACATTTCGCATCGGAAGCACTATCTAACAAAATAGAACTTTTTCAAATCGGGCTCTTAGAAGTAGAGATATTGACAAAAATAAGATATACATCTACGCCTTCTGGCGTAGACACCATGCATTATTTCAAGAAGAATTTTTTCCTAAAACGTTTGTCGACATGAGTAGTATCGGTCAACAAACGACGTTTTTTTTCAATCGAGAATTTAGAAGTTCATATTTTGCTGCAAATACATCAGAAGCGGAATTTAAGATTTACGCCCCTGGTGGCCAAACTATTTTTTTACAAAAATTAGAAATTATGTGCAAACCATTTCCCATCAAGAGCAATATCCGGTGTAGAAAGAGTTTTTCAAATCGGAGATTTAGAAGCAGAGATATAGGGGAAAACGCAATTTACTTTTACGTCCCCTAGCGGAAAGTCTATGAATTACTTGAACATTTTGAAATTATATGAAAAACATGTCATACTGAAAACACTATCCAACAAAGAAGGAATTTTTCAAATCGGACTCCTAGAAGTAGAGATATTGACAAAAATAAGATATACATCTACGCCCCTGGTGGAAAAACTGTGGAAAATTTTATAAAGAAAGTATTCCAAAAAGGTTTTGTTATGTGAGTGTCATCAGTCCACGGTATAACTTTTTCAATCGATATTTTAGAAGCTCAGATTTCATGGCAAATACATCAGAAGCAAAAATTAACAGTTACGCCCCCTGGTGGCCAAAGTGTTTTTTACCAAAAATTTGAAATTATATGCAAACGATTTTCCATCAGGAGATGTATCCGCTGAAGAAAACATTTTTCAAATCAAAGTTTTACAAGAAGAGTTATCGGGGAAAATGTAATTTACTTTTACGCCGCCTAGCGGAAAATTTTTTAATTTGAAAAAGTAACTATATCTAAAATACTCTTTGACATAAATGGAATCGAAAGATAAAAGATTTTTTCAATCGGATGTTTACAAGCAAATATGTGAAATAAAACGTATTTCTGAATTCGACATATTTTGCATTTACGCCCTCTAGCGGCAAAATAGTACATCGTAAAAACAAAACAAAAGGAAGGATCATCATTCGCATATTTTAAGCTTCCCAATGCAAAAAGTATGTTTCAAATCGGACTAATAGTTGCAGAGATACCGTGGGTAAAGACGGACGGAGAAACCGATAACATAAGCACGATCATTTTTTACAAAAGGTGTGCTAAAAAGAGTCGTTTAGGCCTATTTTCTTCGGGTGGTATGAAAGTCCTCAGTAAAGTATTTGAGAAAAACGAATACCTAAGACCAAATGAATAAATAATTTTCCCTCTCTCTCTCTCTCTCTCTCTCTCCATCACAACCTCTCCTTGACAAATGTCAACCCCGCCTTCTCGTGGGGCATCCTGTTCCCACTAAAGGGGCTCTGACGAACGCCAATAGCGGTATAACTATACCATCGGGATTAGAAGAAATGCTATCCCACACTCACCAACCCTCTTGGCCAGCGTGATGAGTTATGGCCAAACCCCTCCAAAATGACTCCACAACTTAAATCTTGGCCCTCAGTCTCCGGCAGCTGGAATGTACCTGGCCAAGGCAGCGGCCAGTGCGACATGAAAGCAGAGGGTGCTAAGAATCCCCGGAGGACCGGACTAGGCTGCCATCTGATGCTGACCTTGGCTGCGTATAATGGACGCTCCCTATCTTCTAATTCAAGGCTTCTTGAATAGAGGAACTACAAAGGATCAAGTGGGACATCGTCGGGCTAAGTGCGGTAAGGAGAAAAGGAGAAGATCTCATTGAACTGAAAAGTGGACATCTCTTCTACTATCGTGGGACAGATACTGGCAGAACTAGTGGTGTTGGATTTAAAATAAACAAGAAACTGAAGGATAAAGTTGTAGAAGTTGAAAGTTCTTCTGACAGAGCTGCACAACTCGTTATCCAACTCTCGAAAAGATACAAGGCTCAGATTATTCAAATTTATGCACACACCACAAGTCATCCTGAAGAAGAAATTGAAGAATTTTATGAGGAAATTTGTCATCTAAATAATAAAGGTAAGCAGCACGTAAAGAAAATTATGGGAGATTTCAATGCAAAAATAGGGCAACGGCAACAGAATGAAACTTCCGTAGGTAAATTCGGTAACGGCAACAGAAACCAGCGTGGAAATACTCTCGTTGAGTTTGCAGAGGCAGAAGGGTTTTTCATCTTGAACTCCTTTTTCAAGAAAGAGCCACACAGGAAATGGACATGGAGACATCCAAATGGGATGACAACTGAAATTGATTTTATTATGTGTAACAAAAAATTCATCATAGAAGACTGCAGTGTGCTAAACAAGTTCAACACTGGGAGTGACCATAGATTGGTGAGATGTAAGATGCACCTCAACGCTAAACTGGAACGTAGCAAGCTCATAAGACAAACAAAATGTATTGATATAACCAACCTTAAAAAACACCATAATACCTTCAAGTTGGAACTGAAGAACAGATTCTCTCCGTTGGAAGGCCTAACATCGGAAGAAGTGGATATTTCTGAAGTTAACAGAAAAGTAACGAAAGCTCTTATGGAAACAGCAACAAAATTAGCTGGGTCTAAGAACAAGTTGCATGTGAACAAATTATCAGGAAACACTAAAATGTTGATGCACAAAAGAAGAGATATGAGGACAACTAAAGAAGATGTCACTTCCAAAGTGGAATACATAGAGCTATGCAAGAAAATACGAAAAAGTATCACTGAAGACGTAAGGAAAATTCAACTGTGAACTAGTAAGGAAAGCAATTGAAAACAACCAAAGCCTAAAGATAGCAAAGGGACATCTCAGTAAGGGAAGAAAACAGATTATGGCACTGAGAAAAGGAGATGGTTCTCTAACAAGAAAAAGAGGCAAAATTCTGACAAGGGTGGAAGATTTCTACTCGAAATTATATGCTAGGGATGATACATGTACTCCAGACATCATGAAAGGTACCAGTACCAGAGTTCTTCCAGTCCTCCCAGCCGAAGTTGCACATGCAATCAAGAACATGAAACTAGGAAAAGCTCCAGGAGAAGATGGAATTACTGTAGACATCATACAAGAAGCAAGTGGAGAAATCGAAACAGTACTCACCCAAATTTTCACTCGATGTCTTAATGAAGGGAAGATTCCTGAGGATTGGAACAACACTACAATGATCCTGCTTCATAAAAAGTCACACTGAGGATCTCAGGAACTACAGACCCATCAGCCTCCTATCAGTGGTTTATAAAATCTTCACTAAAGTTCTTTCACACCGCTTGAAGGTAACACTGGATATGGCTAAACCAAGAGAACAAGCTGGATTCAGGAGTGGCTACAGCACTATAGATCATATCCACGTACTGAGAGAACTAAATGAAAAAGTGAGGGAATATGAACTTCCATTGTGCATTTCTTTTATCGATTATGAAAAAGCCTTTGATTCGGTGAAATCATCAGCAGTTACAATGGCTCTGAAATCCTGCGGTACTGAAGATGCATACATTAATATTATTAATAACATCTATGAAAATGCAAGTGCAAAGATTCGGCTGTTTGAAAATACAACACACATAAAAATTGGAAAGGGAGTGAAACAAGGTGACACCATATCTCCGAAGCTCTTTAATGCCATATTGGAAAATGTCTTTCAATTACTGAACTGGGTAAACAAAGGGATAAAAATTAATGGAGATTATCTAACCTACCTTCGTTTTGCTGATGACGTAGTCATTTTTGCAACTACCCCATCAGAGCTGCAGAGTATGATCCAGGAACTTGCTGACAAAAGTAGAGAAGTGGAATTACAAATGAACTTTCAGAAGACAAAACTGATGTTCAATGCTTTTACAAGAAATGAAGATTTATCGATTGATGGAGAAAAGTTGGAGATAACAGACACATACGTTTATCTTGGACAGCAGATATCAAGTGAGGGTCACATTGATGAAGAAATTAATCGGCGTGTAAAACCTGCCTTGAGAGCTTTTGGAAGAAACAGCATAATTTTCAAGAGCAATATGTCATTATATCTTAAAAGAAAAGTGTTTGATCAATGCATCCTTCCAGTGCTTACGTATGGTGCAGAGACGTGGACTAGTATTTTGACTTCTAAAAGAGCCATACAAAGGCTGCAGACAACTCCAAGCAGCATGGAGAGGTGCATACTTGGTGTATCCAGGAGAGATAAGAAGAGGAACTCGTGGATCCGAAAAATGACAAGAGTGGAAGACATGATGATCAGAGTTAAATCCCTGAAATGGCAATGGGCTGGACATACTGCGAGAAGGACAGACCATCGATGGACAGCCGAAATTTTAGATTGGATTCCAAGGGACAGGAAAAGACTCAGAAAAAGGCCACATGGGAGATGGGTGGATGAAATTAGAAAGTATGCGGGAGTGACATGGAGGAGACTGGCACATGACAGACCGTTGTGGAGGAAACTTGGGGAGACCTTCGTCCATTAGTGGATCAATAATGGTTGACAATGGTATATATATATATATATACCTATCGCTTTCTTTTTTTATTTAACTATCCATTTCTTTCTTTCTTTTTTATGTATCTATCTATCTCTTTCTTTCACTCAATCTTTCTCTCTCCCTTTGTTTCTCTCTCTCTCTCACTCACTCATATGTTTTTGTCATCCGTGGCAATTAGGAGGAAGGCACTCTGAATTTCCGGCATTGCTCTTTCACCGTTTAGTAAAAACTCCAGTTCCAAAGACACATTTTTTCAGGAAATACACACCTGCTACATAAAAAACATCCTGCTACATCCTGGGGTAATTTATCACATTCCACAAGAAACACGGCTTTATTATCCCAAGTTGGTTTCAAACTTAGATTCATTAATATGAGCACGCAGAAACCAGGGCCTTAACAGCTATCAGACGATTCTGTTGGATTTCCTGATGTGAAGTATTTTGATTTCCTATTGTAAACATGTATTTGCATGTATAACGTTATCTCTGCTTCTGGAACTAGGACTGGAAGAGTTATTTTTGCTACAGATGTCTGTAATCCTGAATGCGATTGTCGATATAATTTCCTATTTCCGCACAGTGATGCCAGAAACATATACTATGATGCTAGTTTTTTTAGGTACACCTACCTGGCAGTCTATTGCGCCACTCTTGATCTCCATATAGAATAGCTCGAATTCGTCAGAGGAATTGACTTTCCAGATGTTGAAAGGGTTTGTTATGAGGAAATGATTGAGTCACGCATTTGCTGTAAATGTGACTGCGGCACAGTCTTGAAGCGAATAGTCCATTCCATCGCATTCCAGAGATACTCGATGGAATTTTATTCCGGAGACTCTGCAGGACACTGAAGCAAGAAAAACTCGTGAACATCTTCTGGGAGTCATTGAGTGGCTATATGAGATTGTGAGTGAGTGCGTTATTTTTATGAACAGTCCATCTGCTTCAGGATAAACTGTGGCCTTCGGATAAATTTCTTCTGCAGCGATATTCTGTCTTCCGACTGGTATCAGAGGAGCCTGATGCTTACCAGAAAAATATTTTGCAGTTTAGCACACCGCGGTCATTAGCCTGTGTTGTTGCAACCTGACTGGTTAACGTCCTCATGTTGGTTCCGTCAAATTCTGATCCTAACATCTGCAAAATGCAGAATGGAAACTTGGATCGTCTGTCCAGGCGACATTTTCCCTGTCCTCATTAGTACAGTGTCAAGGCTTTCGCGCTCATTGGAAGTGAGATTTCGTCTTCTGCGCTAGTAACATCGACACTCGGCCTCGTTGTAGGCTGTTTCCCCCATAAGTGATGGGCGTGATACATGGTTTATGATACGAGGTGATCCTAGGCACCCTAATGTTAAATTCTGCAATAATTTGCAGGATTGTGGTCCGTCTGTTTTCTTGCACGATTTTTGCCACTCTCCTCTGACCCCTATGATCTATCAGCTTTTTTTCGTTTACGGGATTGCCGATTGGTGGAAGTTATTTTTCGCGCATCACCGCTCACTGGTAACACTTGCTGCGATTGGGCGAGAAAACCCCTTGAGGAAGGTCTCCTGAGAAATGCTCCAACCGACAAACCCGGAACCAACTACAGAACCACGTTTACACTTTCACGAATTTTATAGTAGGTTGGTGCTAGACCAGCTACCCAACTTTTGGGACGAAGACAAATCATTTTGTAATGCTAGTAATGCACAAAAACGTGATGCAATTATGCACCATGGTATGGCATCCAGGCGAACTGGCGCGATGTTGCATGCATTGTACTCTGTTTATGCATCTTTCATACAACACGCAATGGCTTATTTTTGCCCCAAAAATGGTGCAGCTGGTGTAGCACTACTTTTTGGTGCAACCTACTAGCTATTCTAGTTATCATTCGAAGGCTAACTAATGCTCGACTAGCAAGTCTGCCAGATTTATTACCCACTCCGCGCTTAGGTGACGTCTTGCATGTTGGATTTAGCCACTTAAGTGACGTAGGCAGGTGTACCAAATAAATTGGTATCACAGTGTACACTGAAGAGCAATTGAATTAGGGACAGCGGGCGTTATGCAAATGTGACGCTGTGGGCGGCCCTGTAAACGGAAACGGCATTGCGTATGCAGCGATCCGACGATATAAGGAGTGATGCGACGGGAATCAGTAAGAGTCGGACGCAGTTTCGGTAAGACGAAGGATCTAAGCGCATTTGATCGTGGGCAAATTGTCGGGGCCCGACGAATTGGTGACTCCATCTCGGAAGTCGTGCAGGCATTGGGATTTTCACGAGCCACTGTGTCACGGGTGTACCGTGAGTACATCGAATCCGGTAAAACCATCCCTGCAAGGGCCAGCTGTCGTGGACAACAGCGTGTGGATGAGCGGGGTCATCGTCAGCTAGCTCGCATTGTAACAGCGGATAGACGGGCCACAGTGCAAGAAATCACTCGGCAATTTGACGCTGGTGCACAAAAACGTGTAAGCAGCCACACCATCCAGAACCATCTCCTCGCTATGTGGTTCAGAAGCCATCGTCCCACGAGGGTACCGCTGCTGAGCGCACATCACATGGTGCAAAGATAAGCATGGGCGCGAGAACATAGCCGCTGGACCCTAGACATGTGGGAAAATGTTGCCTGGACTGATGAGTCGAGATTCACGTTGGTACATGCGGATGGCAGGATACGAGTATGGCGCAAACCACATGAAGATATGGATCCTTCTTGCCAGCAGGGTAATCTTCAAGCTGGTGGGGGTGGCATTCTCGTCTGGGGACTGTTTACGTGGACTGAAATGGGACCCCTGGTACGTGTGACATTGTGACTTACAGGTCAACGTTACCGGGTATCCTGAACGACCATTTGCTCCCGTTTGTGCGTCTTCAACATCCCACTGGGGACCTCATCCTGCAACAAGACAATGCACCGTGCCATCGCTCCCGAATCGTATCCGAATGGTTGGATGAACAGTCCATCGACGTGACCTCGCTTCCTTGTCCAGCTAGGTCACCTGACCTCAATCCCATCGAGCACATCTGGGATTCCATCGAAAGAGATGTTCGAGGCTCTGATCCCCCTCCATCAAACCTTCGTGAACTGTGAGGGCTTGTTCAGGGGTCGTGGATCCATAAGGCTTCCCAACGCTTCCGGTGTCTTGTCGAGTCCATGCCGAGACGAATCGTCGCCGTCATCAGGGCGAAAGGTGGTGCTACACGTTACTAGACATGTATCTCTAATTCAATTGCTCTTCAGTGTATATTTGTATCTGTTTGGAAAACGGAATGATAATTCTTTATAATGTTATACTTAGATATACATTTTCTGGGCACCTCTGGGACTCAAAATTGAATTTTAAGGTATTTAGTGGTTTCATTAGGGAATTTAATGGTTTCTCTTTCGTTCATTAAAACAAGTAACAAGCATATGTTCTATAAGTTGTCCGCTAGGCTTAAAATATCAGCTTCCAATTCCATTTTGGACTGCGTCGGTGTGCCCATTCTGTTTTTAGAGATTATCCTTTATGCAACAGACATAAAAAAATTAATGACTCCTGTTATGCGCCACTTACGGTTAATCCGATTTAATTGATCAATTTTTAAAATTCATTTATTCAATCAATAACTATGCGTAATGAAAAAAATAGTATTTTTTTGTCAGAGGATTGTACAAAATTTTTGTACAATGATTTGCAAAATTCATATTAAATATTTAGTAAGATTAAAATAATTCGGTGATTTTATATTTTTCAATACAATATTTTTTCAATAATTAAAAATATTTTGTTACGTTTTAAACAGAGCACTTCGCAAGAGTAAAGCTAAACACTCTCATTTTGAGTAGTTTGCTGTTATTTCATTTCTGCAAATGACTGCAATTAAAAATCTAGTAATCAGTTACACTTTCCTGTGTATCCCTCTGTAATATGTGGAGTATGTAAATTATATGCTTAACTGTTTGGTCATGTAACCATGCTAAAAGTTTCTTCCAAAAATTTTCCACGCCGGAGAATTAGGCAAAACTTTCATCTTACATGGGGGTATCACTGGAAATATACCTTAAGTTACATCCACAACGACGTTGTTAAAAAGTTCGCCATAGTTATTGGCCCTCAATCGTACGCTGCTCGACGTAGATAATGTCACACAATGCACGAAATCAGACGAAACTTACCATACATCTGCCAAATATGTGAGAAAGAAGATATTTAGTTTTCAAAGGATTACACATGAACCGAATTAGACGGCTTAGGCCCTGGGCAAGAGCTTTTTAGATGGGATCCCTGGCATCCCGTCTTATGTGCATGCGTGTACACGGCCGAGTCACATTATTGTGACCACCAACTAATATCCAGAGTAACCGCCTTGGGCCGCACGGACAGCAGCTGTACGGGCTGGGAGTGACTCAATAAGGTGCTGGAAGGTGTTCACAGTTATGTGAAGCCATGCTGATTGCATTTCATCGGACAGCTGCTGAAGGGTGCTTGGTGGGGGATCCATTGAGTGAACAGCACGATCGAGGTGGTCCCACAGATATTCAATTTGGTTTACGTCTGGATAATTAGGGGCCAGGGAAGTACATTAAAAGTTTCATCGTGGTCTCCCAAACACTCTCGAACATTTTTAGCTGTATGACATGGCGCATTGTCGTGCTAGAAGATCCTATTCTATCCTGGGAAAACAATCAGCATGTATGGGAGTGCGTGGTCTGCAAGGATGGATTCAAAACGAATTCGGTCCGTTTTGACTTCCACAGGTATAAATGGACCCAGAATATGTCACGAAAACCTTCCCCAGACCATGACGCTACCCCCACCAGCTTTTGTTCTTCAAACAATGGTTGAAGAATGTTTGTTCACCGATGTTACTCACCTTATACGCTAACGCCCAACTGTTCGATGAAACAGAAAACGTGACTCATCGGAATAGACAACCCTTTCCCAATCAGCGGAGGTCCAATTCCGATACTGCCGTACAAATGTAAGCCTTTTCTGCCGATGCACCTTTGTTAGTATAGGTGCTGTGACCATCCGTCTGCATCGGAGCCCCATACGCAGCAGGGTTCGCTGAACTGTCGTTTTAGACACATTTCCGGTAGCCCTCTGGTTCATTCGGCTAGTGAGTTGCTCCACTGTAGCTTGTCGATCGGCCCTCACGCACCTTCGCAGGCGACGTTCACCTCTCACATCAATGGCAAGTGGTGCTCCACAATTTTCACGTCGCTTATTCGCAATAGTGCCATATCTCCAATCACGATACATCTTAACCACAGCAGCACGCGAACAGTTCACCAACTGCGCTGTTTCACAAATAGTGCCACCCTTGGCCCGAAAGCCGATATTCATTCGTTTTTGCAAATCTGATAAATCGCTCTTTTTATACACTATACCAACAAGTAATTGGACACCCCTGCAATCGACAGTATCTGCGATCCTGATACACGTCACTGCCGCCGCCGTTAAATATCGTGTGGCAAACAACAACGCAACCAGTCGCATGCAAGATGCCACGCAGTTCGGAGCTCTCCCATCTCGAGAAAGGTGCAATCGTCGGGTATCACAGAAATGGCCGATCCATACGTGACATATCCATCGAGTTGAAGTACCTTAAATTGACAGTGGCCTACGTTATTGGCAAATGGAAGATGAGAGGTGACTGTCGGAATGTGCCCCGACCCGGCAGACCCACAAAAATGGGAGTTAGAGACCGACGGGTGCTGGCCAGATAAATTCGGAAGAACCGCACCAAATCGATGGGGCACATCCGCGATGAGTTTCAACACGTATCCGGGAGTGTTCTTTCGATGAATATCATCCGTAAGGGAAGCCCATCTGCTTGGTTATCATAGACGTGCTGCCGCCCACAAACCTTTGATCACCAAGTCCAATAGCGCTGCTCGGCTAACGTGGTGCAAAGAACGTCGACAGTGGACCGTTGAACAGTGGAAACAGGTTCTCTGGAGCGACGAATCAAGGTTCACCCTCTACCGTTCGGATGGCAGGAACTGGGTTTGGCGTTTGCCTGAAGAACGCCTCCTGCCAACTGTGAAGTTCGGCGGCGGTGGAACTATGCTATGGGGGTGTTTCTCCTGTTATGGCACGGGACCCTTAGTCGCAATTCCTGGTAGACTCAACGCCGAGACCTACTGCACCATTTTGGATGACCATACGCTTCCTATGTTGTGGCAGTTTTACGAGGTGGTCCCATGTTACTTTCAGGATGACAATGCTACCTGTCATGTTGCGAGGTCCACCATGGCTTGGTATGATGACAATGGGGTTAATCGAATGGACTGGTCTGCGCAGAGCCCGGACCTTAACCCTATCGAGCACCTCTGGGACGAGTTGGAGCGTCGACGTAAGGGGTGCCCCCACCTTCCGAAATCGGTGAAGGAACAGACCTGTCTTCTCCAAGCCGAGTGGAATAAAATACCGCTAGCCGTCATACAACGCCTGGTTGAGAGTATGCCCCGGAGTGTCGCAGCTGTAATCGCCACTCGTGTAGGCTCCACCAACTATTGAAGGTGAATAAACTTCGTTTCCCTTTGCTATCACAGGTGTCCAATTACTTGTTGGTAGATAGTGTATATAACGAATGATATGTTTTCAAAATGCCAACAGCACACTTTATATACCCTCCAAGCCTGCTCACGAAACGTTCCTTCTTTCATTGGCTACGCGCTGTTGACGTCAAAAGTAGGAGGTGGTCACAATAGTGTGACTCGACTGTGTATGATTGAGGATAGTCTCCGGAGCCTTGGTCTGAGCTCTTTGCGGTTTCATTCCAAATCGACTGGATACCGATCAGCAGAAATTATGTATTCCTTGTGGGATAATTTCACCGAAGTGTTAGGCTCGATTTACACACCAAAGTTAAGTAACGCAACACAAAGCAAAGTGATGATTAACCAATCACTATCGAAGTCAGTTATTTTTTGATTGGGTATTTCTCTCTCGTCATGTCGCTTGATGCTGATGTGTAAATCCAGCATTACTGTCAATTTCTTTCCGATAGGGAATGGGGCTGATGATATGTTTTATAAGCTGTATCCAATTACAGAACTAAGGTGTTGTGAAAGGAAAAGCTTGTGATTCCGAATTGTTGGTCAGCAAATCTGATTGCTTCCTGTTTGCGGAATTAATGTATTTGTAATCGAATTCCGCATGGAAAGTTACATAGTTCTTACAGGCAGATTAAGGTATTAATTTGTCAATAATATGGCATACTCGGGCGCTATCCGGGAGACGCGGATTCGATTTCCACCTCAGTACGACGAAAAAAATGTTCAAGTTTTCGGCTATTATCTGACTTACCATCCTTGTCATATTTACACCAGAAAAAGGATTGTCATCTTCAAAATTTGTATTGTATGATGTAGTCCCGTATTCCATTCATGATTTATCTGCTCCTGCAGGTAATCACGGGATAAAATTCTTAATCTCCAGATTCGCCAAACGTGAATGCCGGTTGCGTCGACTAGCGAATCCTGTGATGGTTATTTTCAAATTAATCGGGAACTTGATACTTGGTCGTTCTAGGTGGTGTAGTGGTTAGCATACTCGGGAGCTATTCGGTAGACGCGGATTCGATTTCCGCACCAGGACGGCGAAATTTTCTAGTGTTCGCATGTTATCTGACTTGCCATCCTTGTCATATTTACACCAAAAAAAACGGATTCTCATCTTCAAAATTTGTGGTGTTATATTTATTTGTGGAAATTACAATTGTCATTTCCATTCGTTTCAACGCACAGTTCTGAAATTACAATTTTAACTTTTTTCTCAGTGGATGAACATTGCGAATCAGTTTGATACAAAGCAAGTAAAATAAAACTACATTTGTCGGAGAGCACTCAAGTGTTGGGGCCCGGGGTATGTACCTCGAACGGAAGAGGAGACAATATCATGTGATATGAGTCAGTTGGCCGCATGACCGCAAACAGTGGCTCATACTCGAGGCTATCTAAGCAAGCTGCGAAGCCCAGAGAATGCTCAAATAAAAGTCAATTAGATATTAACAAAGAAAAGTCTATTAACATCGGTATTAAAATATGTCGATGCTTTCCCTGCGAAAAAAAAATGCTTGAGGATTCGCTTCTTTTGAATCAGTCTGGCGAGCGAAGACCGACGGGGTTCGTTGTGGACGGATGAATTCATAACGCAACCAACTTTACCAGTCTTCGCTATGTGATTCGAAGACTTTCAATATGATAGCCAGATAGCATTTCCATGACGACATGAAGGAGGGGTGATGGGTGAATGGGTCATGGTGAACGGTTCTCTCAGAAAAGAGAAGGCTTAGGACTACTTTAGTCACTCATATGCTCACGCCCGTAACAACACATGTTTCGCGAGTGATGTTTCAGTTGTGTGAAGTGTCAATGAATTAAAATCAGTAATATTACATCTTAAATTTGCTGCTTTGTTGGATTCGATCAGTTTTGATAAATTTTGTGAAAGCTTTCCTGAACATCTAGTGTCAGACCTTAAAGGACCTATGCTTCAAATATTAATACAGTGCTACTCAAAAATGAACGAAAGGTGTTTTATTCCCTTGATGCATACAAAAAGAAATCAGTCAGAGATATTACTTGTTAGATGAAATTGAATAAATTAGACATTGTGTTTAATGAGGTGTACAAATTAGCATACCTAATATTACAGTTTCCATCAACAACTGCAAATGCCGAAAGAAGTTTTTCTGCATTAAAAAGAATCAAGACATATCTTAGAGCCACACAAGGACATGTACATTTGTGAAACTTGGCTGTTCTGACAATAGAGGAATATATTTTTTTTAAATGTGAAATTGTACTCGGAAGAAACTTTTTATGAAAACCTAACACTGAAGTTCACACAGCAGGAAAGAAGAATGGAGTTCATGTACAAATAAAGTATTCAAGAGATAAAGTGTTAAAATCCTAATCCTCGTAATTATTTTGCATTATGTTAGCAATAACTTGTTCCTAAAATTTAGAAAAATAACTTCTGTTGCAAACTTTTTGAAGATGACAATCCGATTTTCGGTGTAAATGCGATAAGGATGGTGGTAAGTCAGATAATATTCGAAAACTTGAAAATTTCGTCTTCGTGGAGCGGGACACTTGTTTAGCTAACTTCCAGGTTCGCTGAACATGAATCCTGGTTGCTTCGTCCAGCGAATTCTGTGATGGTTATATTCAAATTATTCGGAAACTTGAGACTTGTTCGTCTCTGGGTGGTGTAGTGGTTAGCATACCCGGGCGCTATCTGGGAGACGCGGATTCGGGTCCCGCTACAGGACGATAAAGTTTCCAATTTTTCGGATATTATCTGACTTACCATCCTTATCACATTTACACCAAAAATCGGATTGTCATCTTCAAAATTTGTATTATATGGTGTAATCCCGTATTTCTTTTATGATAACTTCTATTACATAATAACTGAAAAATACACTTTGCAATTGAAAGAAAACAGTACTGGGGACGGGGGCTGGGGACTTGGGAGATAGCCCAGGTCTCCAACTCAAGACACCGCACCGACTGCAATGTTGGGATACATATTTGACAACTCGGTGAGGAATCGAGTGAATAAATATCTGGATGGCGTCCTGAGATATCGCTCACCATGCGTTGCTGATCTGTTTCCACAATTCATTTTCATTGCGACGTGGTTGTACAAAGGCGTTAAATCGTCCCCCAATGGCGTCTCACACGTACTCTATTGAGGGGACGTGTGGGGTATGCACTGGAGAGGACCGCTCCTGGAAAACTTGTAGGCTTTGTGTCCCGATTTTGGCAGTGTACGTTTTCTTTTTGAAACTGGTTATCAGGAATACCAGGGAAACACGGAAACAAAACGGGCTGCAGCACCTAATCGACATATCGTCGTGCCATTGTTGCACCTACTATGCAGAACAACAGTAAACGGCAGTTCAAAGCGTTTGCTCCCCAGTTGCCATGGTACCAGGCTGAGGAGCCATATATAGCCCACGGATGGCAGGAAGGTCAGCCTGGTGACCACGTCTTCTCTAGACTCTCAATAGGCCCCCGTAGGCACTGAGACAGAAACGAAGTTGAATACGCTGTGGTCACATTCGTCCCGCTATGTATGTCTGATACGGCTCCACATCCTTCTGCGACGATGTTACGCGAGGCGTGGCATCCGTCTCAATTGCTGCAGAGGACTTAACCCAGCCTCAGCCAATCTGCGATTCATTGTTCGTGTCGATACGGGGATGCCAGTATCTGCCCGTATACCTCGTCTAATTTCTCCTGCTGTTGTTTATGGGGCTGCTTCCACTTTCCTTCAAATGTGGTGATCAAGGAGTTCGGCATTTGACTACTTGTACCGGTCCCATTGTGGCGACTCATGTTACCTTCCTCCAACAACTGACACCACATTTGGCTGGAAGTTTTTCTATCTGGATGCGTTTCTAAAACAACGTGACGCAGGGACCATGCATCCGTACGTAGTAGCCTTGTCATGAAGCATATTGAAGCTTTGATGCGTGTGATTTTTGAATTACCAATGAAGTTCTCCAGGAATTCCCAAATTCTTTCTCCACCTAAATCTTTCCGATACAACGATCCGCAAGTCCAGGTGAGGACTATCAAACTTCGCTGCTCTGAGACTTTTGCCCTTTTATCTCCCTTACCTATCTGGTGATTGGTTCGTAAATGCAACCATTTACATAACCGAAATGGCCGTTGGTAGGATGATGATTCCTTTCTTAAAAATACAAAAAACTGGATGTCGGTAGGATGATACCATTGTACGAATTGGCATTGGATCAATTGTCCCATTGGGCGAATCAGAATTGTACAAATCATCCCATTGGACGAACCGGCATTGGACTAATCGTGCACTGAACCAATTGTATTATTGGATGATTTGTACCATTGGACGAACCGGCATTGGACTAATCGTGCACTGAACCGATTGTATCTTTGGATGATTCGTACCATTGGACGAATCGGCATTCTACCAATCGTACATTCGACGAAACGGTTTCGCACTATCCGTACATTTGACCAAACGCCACTTGACCAATCGTACCATTGGACGAATCGACATTGGACTAATCGTACATTTGACGAATAGTCCATTCGACCAAACAGCATTGCACCATTTGGACGAATCGGCATTGGACCAAACGGCAACTGATCAGTATCCCTTTGGACGAATCGGCATTGGACCAGTCGTCATTGGACTAATTGTCGGGGACCGAAATGGAGACATATACTCACAATTTGCATGGCGCTCCAACATATATTTCTTGGTATGATATGTTTTATGTCGGTTAGTGTATATCTCTGGAAGTATTTTAATCACTAAATATCCTACGAATGCTGTGATTTTGATTTTTTTCGAATGGCAAGGTATTTGCGTATAAACTTCTACAACTTGGTTAACATGAGCAATATGTCATCTATGGCATGTGAAAATTATTTGTAAAACACACTTTCGTCCTAGTATCGAAGGATGTCTGGATAATCTTCCGAATTCGACCAGGAGCCCAGTCTTGGATGAGCGATTGGCGGTTTGTTTGTTGTACATTGTTCGTTTCTAAGAACCAGTGACTTTAAATTAGTGATGGACGACTCATT
This sequence comes from Macrothele yani, assembly GCA_039090855.1. Lineage (NCBI taxonomy): Eukaryota > Metazoa > Arthropoda > Arachnida > Araneae > Macrothelidae > Macrothele > Macrothele yani. Next base: position 45,479,996 of record CM076995.1, read on the forward strand.
ATATGTTTATACTGTATTTCTCATGGAGATGCTAAAACACCGAAGCAATACAACAGAAAGTAATGATGCATAAAATTTTCGTCCGACAGTAGAATTAAATTTGATTGAAAATAAGATAAAAATGCAAGAAATGATGTGGAAAAATTTTTAAAGCAGAGCATGACAAATTTTGATGAATCACCTGAAACAGACAATGACAGAACGTTCTCGTGTCACTATGCATCTTATGTTATTACTAAGCGGAAGCGATTATTTGAAAATGGTTTTAATCCACGATGAGAAGGCAATTTGGCCTGTTTCTTTTTAAACAAAGTTTGGTGTCCATCCATTAAAATCTAAGTGTACATTTATTTCTGATTGAACAACACGGACGCCATCAAAAGACAAATATTTTCTGACAACATTAATTCCGCATTTTCTCTTCTTCGAAAGTCCTACTGTTAAAATGTTCAATTTCATAAGCTTTAGCAATGATTTCTCTATTGTCACTCTGACGATCCTGGGACAAGATTCATGCGTGCATGTAATTTTGATGAAACACTGAAAAGATAACTACTAGTAAATGGTTGAAAATTCTGCTTGTGGCTGATTGTGAGAACCCACGTGTTATTCAATTTGTGAGTCCTAATTTTGGCTCCCTGCCATAATTGCATCTCATTCAGTTGTTAGACATCAGAGCAGACTTATTTGAAGCCCATAATTAGGAGATTCATTAATGTCCATAATTATGAAATGCCTAAAGTCACGGTCATCGTCATAATTATAAAACATTCTCATTAACATTCATAACCGTTAATCTCATTTTTCATTCATAGTTACTTTTTTTCGCCCAATATTTATCAGGCCAAAAGTATTGAAAAATTATCCGACGATATGTGGTATTCCGTTGCAGCAAGAACAGGTTTCCTAACACATATGTTGTGAAGTATAAATACTAGTACTTCCTTTAACGTATAAAGCATGGAATATATACGAGTGGCAACCAAAGAAGATCTGCAAAACAACCTAGGAAGTTTTGGTGTTTTGGTGCGATCTCGAAACATCTTGGGTTCTCGTATGTTGAAACACTATAAAAAGTTAACACAACACTTATATACTGATCGGCTGAATTATTATGACCACCTGGTTAGTACGTTGTTGGACTACCTTTTGCCCTTAATACTGCTTCAGTTCGTCTTTGCATGAACCCTATTAAATATCGGTCAGTGGCTTGGGGTTTGTTAGACCAAATGCGATGAATTGCACCCTCCAGCTCTCAAAGATTTGATGGTATCGGATCCAGCTGTCTGATGCCCTTTTCGACTTCATCCCACAAATTATCCATTGGATTGAGATCCTGTGATTAAGGAGGCCAATGTACCTTGAGAAAAGTCTACGTGATGCTCCTCAAACAATTCGCGTACAACGTGAGTAATATCACATGGAGGCCTCGTGGAAGTTTCTATCTTCATTGGGATAAACCATCAAGTTAACTGAGGTAATTGGTAGGCAACGATATTTAAATATCTTTGGGTGGTCAGATGTTGCTCCACGCGAATGAAAGGGTAACATTCGTGATACGGAGCAAGCTTTGTCTTTCAGATTCATATTAAAGTTTTAGAATCACCTTTAGTTATTCCATCTGGTTAGTTGTCTTACTTTCCAAATTCCAGGACTGAATACTAATAAATCAATATAGAGTGCCCTTAAAAATAGATGAAATGAGACACTGCATTACCATATTTTGCATTTTAATATAGTTTAAAAACGTTTATCAATGCAATTATTAGTAACTGTAACGAATACTAACGAAGGAACTGTAGTCCAGCTTCACCAGGGCAGTGTCTATTGATTTCAAGAAACAGCAGATGCAAACTTGTTGTTAAAACCAAGTTTAATGTTTGAACTTGAATTTTTAGAAGTCTTTCACATTTGTCGAACAGACCTTTCCTGATGAATGATTCACTCTCATTCCCTTATTCTTCAAGTTCTTGGAAAGCAACCATCAAAACAAATAAGCACCAAAATGACAGATAACGCGTGAAAAGAACACCGATTGCTACAAGAAATCAACAGGCCATTGTCTGTCCGTTCATAGCGAATATTTATCTAAGATCCAGATCCACTGTAACGTTTTTGTTGGTTGTGGTATTCGAGCTCACATCTTCCTGTTTCAGAGTGGCTGTTCTCCCAAATGAACTACGCCGAAAGGCTTATTGCTGCAACATTGCCGATTTTACTCATAAGTCACCGCAGTAGTATGTCATCACCGTCACGTTAGGTTGTACATTATATCACATGTGTATTCCTAGATGTAAAGATCTACCAAAAGCAAATGACTATCTTTTCAGATGCGGGCGGTGATGGTGGTAGTGTTGTACTAGTCCGGAGAAGGTTGTCTTACAAGGGCATGGCTACACTCATCACCCAGTATGTATAATGAATTCAGCTTCTTTCAATTATAATGAATTCAGCTTCTACTAATACTTGTTGTTTGTTAATTATGTCATGAATAAGCTTTCCTGCTAGTAGTGTAGTAATAATAATGAACAAGCTTTTAACTGCTAGTAATGTTGTAGTAGTAATTAAGATGAATAAAGTATTAATGCTGGTTGTTAATAATAACAACTAATGAAATAAACCTAACAGCCAGACAGAGATCTGACAAACTATGAACTGAGAAAAACGTACTTACAACACAAGCTTTATTCAGAGAAAGTCCTGGTATCCTCCAACACACACACGCTAGTCACATTAATCGTATCACAATAATGAAGAAAAAAACCTAATCACATAGAACGAAGCTCTTGGCACAAAATAACGTAGCTCTATTCACATAAACGAAGCTCTACCTACGCACATGAAAAAGAAGCTCTCTCGCACATAAACAACCGCTCTCTGACACATAAACAACAACTCTCTCTGGTATCGTTGAACGCGCCTATTTATACTGGCTACCACCACGTCATAACTTACACTCATTGCCAGATCTCATTCAGCGGGAGAAATAACATCCCGTTCAGTAAGAAGATAATTTACATCGTAAAATAAAATAACCACAGATAGTAAAAATCAAAAGGAAAGTGAATCCAGAGTATACGTTACATCATCTCCCCCTTAATTTTTTTTTTTTTTTGAAAAACCTATCAATTTTGGAGTGTAAGTCTTACACTTCGTTGATTGACGTTTATCGACCTCTTTTTTGTTGTTGTTTTGGTGGCAGCAGTATGTACAATCTCAAACTTGGCATGGCAAAATCAAGAAATCTGTATTCGTCTGTGAAACACTTTGTATACTTGAACAAAACAAACCTGCATCGGCATGCCTTCCTTTTATTCTGCCTAGTAGGAATCACTTTTTTAATTTCAAATCACGTTCTCATATTATCGTTGAATACACACCAACTGTATCAGCAGCGAAGATTGCCTGGAGCTGCCTAACAGTATCAATTTTTATTATTTTACCCCTAAGCACATATATATATATATATATATAAAATTTGGATTAGTAGATGGACATAGAAGAAATATCAAAAAAAAAAAACCACATATATACACAAAAAGAATGCATAGGCCCACACGAAAAAAAAAATTCTGACACGCCAACTGGTCGTGCAGGAAAACAACTAACGGAGAAAAGAACCTGTCCACGAGAACTTACTTATCTCGAGGACGCATAAAAAACTTTAGTACGATAACGTTTTCCATGCCTAATCGGACTGCTAAATTCAGGTGGCGTTGAGCGTTTCAAGGATTTGAATGGATCTGGAACATCTCTATTCTGTCGGTCAAGAAATCCCGACGGCTGACAGGAACGGTCAGGAACGGCTGAAGTCTGTCGGTCAGGAAATCCCTGCGGCTGACAGGAACGGTCAGGAACGGCTGAAATCCGTCGGTCAGGAACGGCTGAAGTCTGTCGGACAGGAAATCCCTGCGGCTGACAGGAACGGCTGAAGTCCGTCGGTCCGGAAATCCCTGAGGCTGACAGGAACGGCTGAAGTCCGTCGGTCCGGAAATCCCTGAGGCTGACAGGAACGGTCAGGAACGGCTGAAGTCTGTCGGTCCGGAAATCCCTGCGGCTGACTGGAACGGGCTCCCACAGGCTTTTGATATGTAGTCCCTTTGTGCTGGGGCCCGTGGTGTCCTTCCAGCATTCTTTTGGACGGACGTGGCTCCGGCCACATCGTTTGTTTTCGCTTTCTACCTCGTGGCATGAGAGTAGAAGCAGGCATTGGCCCTGTTTGCCCTGAGCGTAGGTTCCAGGGGCAAAACCCGGGCGGATGCAAGGATCTCTGCCTTCGTCGCTGTTGCGGCGAAGCAGATTGGGGAGACAAGTTGCGTTTTCGACCAGCGTTTGGTGTTGCTGGACGGTTTGTCATTTGTGTCTGACGTTTAGGAATAGTCAAACTATTGTCCAAAACTGATAAATCAGAAATATCTGAAGACTCTGAGTCGCTGCTGTAATTTAGTGGTCGTGCAGGGCGATGTTTATTTCTGCCTATAGGAATACTCTCTGACGAGGTATTCAAGGAAGTAGGAGCTTGTGTTGGTGCAGAGTTATCAGGAAACGGTGCAGCAATAGTCTTGGCAATGGTTGGAGGGAAAGGAACGATACTAGAGTTTGAAGAACTTGATTCGAGCCTTCGTCTCATGGGAGAATCAGGTTGCGTGTTTGGAAACCCGTCTTGAGGAGGGGAGGGTGAAAAAAAATCACGGGAGATTCTTCAAAAATGTTTGTTGGTTTGTCCAAAATTTCTGGAGGTTGATCGTGAGATATAGACTCTTGAGTCTGTGGGACAGAATGTTGAGTAGGGTTGATTATAAAATCGATATTTCGTTCATGATACTTGCGACACTGAGCAACGTGTACGTATTGAAATTGATTGTCAGGTTTGTCAAGAACAATGTTATTTTCAAACACATTTGCCACCCGATATGGACCTTTGTAGCTGGGTGCAAATTTCCTCACTAAAGTATGAGAAACAGAAGACTGGAAGTGCGTTTCCACGAGAGTGAGATCTCCAACGACAAGATCTGGTTCCCTGCGCCTAGTATTTTAGTATCTTGCTTGAGCCGCTTGTGCACCTAGCATTGCAACACGAGCTTTTTCTGCCATGATTCGTACTGATTGCGGAGTTGGTCGCTGGTTTAGTTCGTCGATAATCCCCGTTAAATTTTCAAAAGGGGTTTTAAATTTGCGACCCAGAAAAAGTTCTGCAGGAGAAATTTTAGTAGATTCGTGAACAGACGAGCGTAGGGCGAACGAAAAAAGCTCAAGATGTTCATCCCATCGCTCGTGATGATCCATGACAAATGTAGCAATCATTTTCACTAGCGTGCAGTTTACTCGTTCCGCATGATTACTCTGGGGATGATATGGGGAAATGAATTTATGCTTAATGTGTAGTCTCGCACACATTCTTTCAAAAATGTCAGAACTAAATTGGGGACCATTATCCGAAACTACTTTATTAGGTGCACCATATCTAGAGAATACTTCATTAATTAATACATTACAAATAACTTCTGCCGTAGCGGCTTTAATGGGAAAAACTTCAACCCATTTAGAAAAATTATCAGTTAATACTAAAACGTAACGAGCTTTGTTTTTAACAGATAAAGGATAAGGTCCCAATAAATATATTGAAATAATATCAAAAACATGAGAACTTGAACTAGATTTCAAGTGACCGGCCGGTCTTACATTACGGTAATTATTAATCTGACACAAGTGACATGATTGAACGTATGCGAGCACACTTTGGTACATGCCAGGCCAATAGGCAACATCCCACAATTTACAACGGGTCTTGCGAATACCTAAATGGCCTGCAAGAGGTTTGTCATGAAATTCGTTTAAAAGGGCCATTCTAAGGGTTCGCGGAATACATGGGCGAAACTCTGCCCTAGTAGTCCTAGATTCCGTATAGTAAATAAGACCCTCTATGACTTCAAAATGCTGTGACCTCCCAGCCAGAGAAGGATCACTTTGTAGGGGCGAACCCGCAAGCAAAAAATTATAGATATACCCAAAATCAGGATCATTTACTAATTCTGCCATTATCTGCTGTCTGGATGTTATATCAGCTATTAAAGGTAAAGGCTGACATCCAGGAGTAGTTTCTGTGGGGACCCCACTAATCGGAACGCGAGACAATGCGTCCGGTAATTGATTCTTATGACCTGGCTGATACGAAATTTTGATATTGCTCTCTTGTAACTTCAGAGCCCACTTCATAAGTCTTTGAGATAGGTGCTTAGCAGAATTCAAATACTGAAGGGCAGAATGATCCGTAATTATGTTAACTGTCAATTCGTTAAGATAACATTGAAATTTATTCAGCGCATACACAACAGCAAGACATTCACGTTCCGTAGCTGAATAATTGCGTTCAGCTTTGGCTAAAGTACGAGACGCAAAAGCTATTGGATGCCCAGCTTGTGACAAAACGCAACCAAGACCAACTCCGGATGCGTCAGTATAAATATCAAATTCCTTAGTATGATCCGGGAAAGCCAACACAGGAGGCTGAGTCAACGCAGACTTCAATGTTTCAAATGCAGCGTTAGCCTCAGGTGTCCAAACAAACTTCTTGTATTTATGTTTCAAAGCATACAATGGCTCACAGATTGTAGCATAAGCGGGAACGAACTGCTGATACCATTCGGTCATTCCCAGAAAGCGTAATAGTTCTTTTGTTGTTTTAGGCCAAGGAAGGTCAACAATAGGCCTAATTTTTTCATTATCCGTAAATAAGCAGTGGGGAGTAATTTTCAACCCCAGATATACAATCTCGACCCTCGCTATCTGGCATTTACTAGGTTTTAACGTCAAGCCAGCATTGTATATGAGTTGGAACACCTGTTTGAGCAGAGAAAGGTGCTCGTCAAAAGTCTCGGATGTAATAATAATGTCATCCAAATATACATGCACACGGGGACCCAGAACAGGTCTGAGAACCGTATCCATAAGCTTTTGGAAAGTAGCAGGTGCAGAAGCTAGTCCAAAGGGCATACGCAAGTATTCATAAGCCCCAAAAGGAGTCACAAAGCCTGTTTTATCGACGGAGTCCGGATGTACCGCCACCTGCCAATATCCACTCGCCAAATCCAAGGTTGTCATCCATTTAGTTGACGACAGGTCATGCAAAATATGCGACATGACAGGTAGTGTATAATTGATCGTTTTCGTGACTTGGTTGAGCTTGCGGAAATCTGTCACGAAACGAAATTCATTGGGTTGTTTCTTTGGAACCAAAAAGGCAGGAGCAGCCCAGGCGCTTGTTGATTCCCTTATTATGTCCTGTTTAATCATTTCAGAAATTTGACGTTGCATTTCCTGTTTCTTATGGGGAGCACAAGGGTAAGGTTTCGTCGCTATCGGTTTCGAACCATCAGTGTCAATGACATGATAAACCACCTGTGTGAAACCAGGTTGATCAGAAAATAAACCAGGGCTTTCCTGCAAAAGTAAAGAAAGCTGGTATCGTTGCCTCTCATTCAATTGGTTACTCAATAACAAACTCGTTATATCTATAGGAACCGTAGGAATCACTTCGATAGGTTCCGGAAAGGAAATCACATGTTGTACGAAATTCAGAGTAACTTGAAACGTATTAATAAAGTCCATTCCCATTAGACATTTAACAGGTAGTTCGTCTATAAGCAGGAAAGAATGCGAAAAACGAGCCTTTCCCAGCCCTAGAGATAATGTGACAGTTCCTGTGAACTGAAGATTTCGTTATTTGCACCTCGCAAATACTGCGTCGCAGGCTGAACGTGTATTGCAGGAAAATTGTCAGTGCAAAACTTCGTATTTAGGGCTGATATTTCAGAACCAGTGTCGAACTTTGTCTCGACAATAATATCTTCAATTGTCAAGAATACATCAGGCAACTGAGGAGTTTGGACAGTCACTAATACTGTTTTAGGGTCAGAATGCTTGGTATCAGGAACCGACCCTTGGTCTACCTCCTTTGGAAGTTTAAAGGATTCCTGATTGGATTATCATGCGGTCTGAAACCTCGGCCCTGCCGGGTATCGGGAAAATTTTCACGATGAGGAAAACTGCGTGAAAACTGTTTCGGGAACTCCGCATGTCTGTTGACATTTTCATATCTATTACTGCTTCCCTCAGCACGGGCAGAAAAATCATAATTGCCCTGAGCATGAAAACGTTCCGAATGCTGCGGATTGGAACGGGGTCGAGCATACTGCGCATTTGTACGGTATCCAGAAGATTGTTCAGAAACTCGTGGTTGGTTTGCCACTCTTCTATGTGGTGGGACGTATGGGGCGTGCACTGGTGTATGCTCGCGTTGAAAGTTATTAGGCCTATTATGCCGCTGAGGGTTTTCGTAATAAGCCTCGCGGGGTGCCCGAGCATGGTGAGTTGAACCATGTTTGCCGTGTCGCTCTTCATACGTTCGTATGAGGCGAAGGCATTCATGAATTGTAGCATGGTGTCGAACCTCAAAGAAAATCCTGTAGAAATGGGTCGAGCTGCTGCAATAGGGTGTCCAACATGTCGACATGACTGGCATGTGGATCCCATAAGTTATACAAGCGTGTTGTTTCCAACGCACATGCAACAGGGCTATCGTTGGGTCCTTGCTGACGAGAAAAAGTTGTTGTGCAAGGCTAGCTCGACTGAGGCCGAAAGGAAAGACTTCCAAAAATTCTGCTCGGAAATTCTCATAATGGGAATCCGGGTTCGACACTCTCCACTGCCGATACCAGGTCTTAGCGGTATCCTTCAAGCAAGTGCCTGCTATTTGTACTTTGCAGTCTTGAAGAATATTGTAGAGATCAAAATGATCTTCCAAATCTTCGAGGAACTTTAAGGATCCCTCCAAACCATTGAAATTAATTGTTCCTGCATGCGGCACGAAATGGGCAAGCATTCTGCTTCGCTGTGAGGATTGAACTCCCTCAGGTACGACCCGCGACTCAGAGTAATAGGAAGCTGGTGAATTACGAAATTGTGAAGAATGCCTGGGTACGTGTACATCACTTATATCAAGGTGAGCCCCACAGGCTTCTTGCAGATGGTCGAAATTAATCCCATCACCATCGAAATTTGATTTAGGGTGAAAAATTGAAGTTGTCTCAGGTAAGGAAGACATGGGTAATAATTGTCAAGACCTCGTGTTCGAGAAAAGTTCGGACGCCAATTATAATGAATTCAGCTTTTTCTAAATCATAATGAATTCCGCTTCTACTAATACTTGTTGTTTGTTAATTATATCATGAATAAACTTTCCTGCTAGTAGTGTAGTAATAATAATGAACAAGCTTTTAACTGCTAGTAATGTTGTAGTAGTAATTAAGATGAATAAATCTTAATGCTGGTTGTTAATAATAACAACTAATGAAATAAACCTAACAGCCAGACAAAGATCTGACAAACTATGAACTGAGAAAAACGTACTTACAACACAAGCTTTATTCAGAAAAAGTCCTGGTATCCTTCAACACACACACACTAGTCACATTAATCGTATCACAATAATGAAGAAAAAAACCTAATCACATAGAACGAAGCTCTTGGCACAAAATAACGTAGCTCTATTCACATAAACGAAGCTCTCCCTACGCACATCAACAAAAAGCTCTCTCGCACATAAACAACCGCTCTCTGACACATAAACAACAGCTCTCTCTGGTATCGTTGAACGCGCCTATTTATACTGGCTACCACCACGTCATGACTTACACTCATTGCCAGATCTCATTCAGCGGGAGAAATAACATCTCGTTCAGTAAGAAGATAATTTACATAGTAAAATAAAATAACCAGAGATAGTAAAAATCAAAAGGAAAGTGAATCCAGAGTATACGTTACATATGTACTGCAATGCTAGAAGTTTCTGTTAATTTTGTAAAGGAGATGTACGCTCGTTTTGCTAGAGAAAATGCAAAAATACCCAGACACGGATGCTCGTCTTGATTGTAAGAAACACATTTCTTGAACTGGTTATGTGTGGAATACATAGTCATCATCACTATCAACAGCAACCATTCTCAGTCCACTGCTAGACAAACGTCTCCCTAAGTCTCTTCTAAAACTTTGTGTCCTGACGGCATGTTTTAAATTCCTTCCACCATGTGCTCTTTTTCTGGGTCTTTTCATGCCCCTTGGATCCAGCGAAATGTTGTAGTTGCCAAGCGGTGGTACGTTTATCTAAATATATGTGCAGTTCATTGCTAGTTAAAGGTCTTTACTTTGATTATGATGTCATCCGCTGTTATTTTTATGATCCTTAAGTTATTTTTGCAGTCTTTCTCAATTACGAAAAGCATGTACATCTCCGGATATACAGGGGTTGGACATAGTAATGGGAACACCTAGGAAAAGAGGGTTTTACGTACCTAGTAGAGTGTGTGACCATATTTGGCATTCAAAACTGCCTGAATCCTCCTCGGAATGGACGCATACAAATCCTGGATGGTGGTTAGTGGGATCTTACACCATTCTTCATGCAGAAACTGCTCCAGGTCCCTGAGAGATGGAGGAGGAGGATAGGGGATCTTACTGTATTTTCCAACACATATCACAGTGGCTCGATGATGTTTATGTCTGCTGATTGGGGTGGCCGAAGAAGGTGTCATAGTTCGTCGTCATGTTCCTCAAACCGTGATTGGACATTCTGAACTCTGTGAATTGGCGCGGTATCATCTTGATAGATGGCATCTCCTGCAGAAAGAATACCTGGGCATTTGGATGGACTTGGTTGGCCAAAATGGTTTCATACGCCCTGCCAGTCATCCGTCCTTTCAGGGTGATCAGGGGTCCTGCTAAAAACGACGATATGACCGCCCAGAGCATAACAGAATACTACCATTGCAGCATGTGTCGCCGCACGAGGTGGTGCGACGCGCTATTGGAGATGACCAAACTGCGTGCCACAGATCCCTCTATAATTGTCCTGCTGCTCTGTTTTTGCCATCATGTGTATCATTCGTCTGTATCATTACTTCCATAAAATTTCAGTTCAATCCGATGCTTCCATCTTGGTGCGCAAATTTCATTGTCCGTGAGTGTATTTCAACGCATCTTTCAATTGCCATGATGCTGACTCTGATTAGAACTTGAGTCTTCAGCAGTGGCCAGATTTTGTGTTTAGTGCTGAGTCTATTGTAGTTACAAACTTTATTTGAACTATTCAAGTTAGATCAAGTTCCGAAGAAAATGCGTCTTGGTTCGATCGAGAAACATATCTCGTAGTTCAAAGATAATTTCTCTATTTAAGCCGATGCTGGAAAGAAAGTGACCAGGTGAGGAAAAAGAATGTTGCAATTAAGACAAAGTGGAAAGATTCCTCAAACCCTCGCAAACTTCGTTGGCCTCAAATGACGGCTATTTAGTAATAATCTTCATTATCCACAAGTGTAAATTTTTAGTCTAGATAAGGGAGTCAATCTTCATTGGCCTCAAACGACCAGTTCTTAGTCTTGATAAGGAAGTTTAGTCTTTCCTGTAGTCAGTGAACTCGAGCTCTGCTCAGATTGTAGTCTAGAATACAAATTCTATGTAGGTAGCTTCAAAGTAAAAGAAAAAGGAGCTCATCAGCGTGAAGAAATGTCACGCACGTAATAAATGAGAAGAAAGCTCATCAGCCTGAAGACATGTCACGCACGGAAATGAGGCATGTCACCGGGTTTCTCGGCATTTTACGAAGCTCGTGCAATATCTGTAAGGTCTACGAAAATATTTCTAGAAGTCAGCTTATGAGCTGTCTTACATGTAATCTTACCTAGGCCACTTAGAGTTTTTGAACCGGAATTGTACAGTGTAGCAGCAAAAATCATATGATATTCTGTTTCTATGGCAACCCTTGATGTTAATTCATTATTCCCCAATGTACCTATTTCACTTGCCTATGAACGTATTGAACAGAAATTATACTCTACGTCTAATACTTCACCTGTTGAAAATGAAGCTATTATGTCAGCTTTAAAACTTGTTGCAAAAAGGTCATACTTTAAATTTGACGACATCATCTACCAACAGCTTGATGGGGCTCTAACGGGATAACCCCTATCACCTCTCCTTGCCGAAGTTGTGTTACAGTTTTTAGAAGAATCTATCATTTCACAAACCCTATTCCCCCTTTACTTTATTTGCGTTATGATGACGATGTTCTAATTTTTTGGCCTCATTCACTGCAACTGTTTCAACAATTTGTTCAAACACTCTCCTCGTTCATTCCCACCATTAAATTTACCATAGGTAACGAAGAAAACTGTTCCCTTCCTTTTCTAGATTTTTGTCTTCATCGTCAACCCAGTACCAATCAGATTTCTTATTCAGTTTTTCGTAAACCAAATTTTGTACCATCACTTATCCCTTTCTCGTCATTCCACCCTATTCAACATAAACTTGCAGGATTACGTTCATATATAACAAGAGCTTTTACTCACTCTTCTTCAATTCGTCATCGTCGAACTGAACTTACATTTATTTCAAACTTAGCTAAGACCTTTGGTTACCCACCTTATGTAGTACCGAAGCTTATCTCCCGTTACCAACGGACTGTCTCCACAAAACTCCAAGTAGACAAACCGACTGTGAAATTTGTTGGCTCTGTAACCTTTAACCTGCCTATTGTCAATATGCTTAACAAATTTTGTAATAAACATAAATTACATTTCGGGATCCGAACCTCGAACATTTTAAATAATTTACGTTCTGTCCAAGATGTTGTATCAACAGGTAAAAAACATGGTGTATACTGTATTCCTCTACGCCGCCAAACCCTTAATCAAACAAATTCGAGTTACATTGGCTCCACTTTACGAACAATTTCGGTTCGATCCCGTGAACACCAATATGACATTTCCAAGGAAACTACAACCACGTCTTTAGCTCGCACAGTAACCCTCAATCATTTCACTCCGTGTTGGAACGAAGTCTTTCATCTCGCTTACACAAAATACAAGAAAGACACCTTGTTTACGGAAGCACTTTTTATAGTATGGTTTAACAAATTATGCTGTAACGATAACCTACCTTATGCCCTCCCTTTAACCTGGCAACGTACATTGGAACCTCCATCGTTAATATGACTTTAATGTTAACCTTAAAAATCTCTGTTTATTTACATGCACATTACTGTCACCATGGCGACATCACGTGACTATTATAAGGCATATAAGTTGTCACCGCACCACATGTATTCACAGTTGGCTTGACAATGGGCACCAAGGGGTGACCCGAAAGATCTCGCCTCATGCAATTTTATCATTTTAACTGTAACATACTGGTTTTAATTATAGTAAATTTTCATTTCATCTTGCAACTAGTGTGCTGTGGTTTTAATAAAGTTTTATCGTGTTTTAGACAGCATCACAACTTAATATATTTGTGAATGGTGACACGAATTTTCACACAGAACTTTAGATATCATGCACAATAATTAGAAACAACGACTCCATGCATTTCTGAATTTCGATGATATTGTCATAATGGAGAATAAACTTATTTTTGTTTGCACTTCTAGAAATCTAGCTGAAAAAAATATATTATAGCTGACACGTCGCATTGCCAGATTTATCAAACTGTAAATCTTGAATTTTTTTTTTTTTTTTTTTGATTGGAGGTTTAACGACCACCGTGAGCAACTCAATGGGCTATAAGCAGTGGCCCGTCCCTAATTTAGGGTCACTGGTTCCAGGGAAGGGAGAGAGCCAGTGCCGTAAGACAAACACAACATCCATGCCTGACCGGGATTCGAACCCGGACCCCTTACGGACGAATGATCAGAGGCCAGCGCCTTAGACCACTGCGCCACCGGGGCGGCAATCTTGGAAATCACAGCATTAATTTAAACTACTTCAAGATGGATCTGATAATTTATTTAGATAAAATTGTTTAAAACGCTTCAAATTCAATAAGCCTGCAATTTGGACAATACATAGGAAGCTAAACTATTTTCGGCTGTGTCTTCTTATAAAAGCATTATTTAAATTTGTGCTTTAATTTTTTTACTCATTCTAAAAAATTGTCTCTTTCCTTTAATTCTCCAGAGTATTCCAAATCTTGACCAGCGCTATATTTCGTCGTGAAAAAGAAGCTTAATGCTTATCTTTCTATAAAATACTTTAGTTTCAGAATCGCATAAACCTTTAAGCAACCGATGTACCCTGAACAAATGGCGCCCAAAATGTTTTGGCTCTTGAAACAGAAATGCTCACATAGCGGCCAGTTTTTCCGAAAGCTGTAGCAAAAAAAAATCCTTCTCCCCTTTTATCTCAGCAGTACCAACTATAAACCTGTCACTGGTGATAAGCGTTCCCTTTTATTCCTGTGTTCTGTGATCCATAACAAAAGGCATGACGAAGGAGGATTAGACTCCCTGACATTTAGCCAAAATGGTAGAAACAAGTCATTCAATCGTGTTCCCTCTCTTTTGTGTGGGTTCCTTGCCAGTGTTGTAGTCCATTTATTATACAAATCAGTCAAAAGTATTAGTGTCAATCATCTCCCTAAATGTCAGCTTTAAATAACGATGCTTATGGTAACGCCAGGTTTAGATGCGCAGTTTCCCTCGTTCCAGTCGTGTTAGTCCCGCTTCTTAGACACAGAATATATTCGTTCGAGTCGCTTCCAGGCCAATTTGGGTCGCAAATGGCCTACTTTTCAACGTGAGTATCACGGGGAAGTCTCAGGATCGATACCAGGCGGGTACCAATGCTCTAAATCCTAAATATCCGCTGTTTGTCGGACGGGCAAGTTAAGCTATCATACCATGGGTGCTGCCCCCCCCCCCTGATTATAAATAAGGGCGTCTTATTTGTCCTTCCTATCTCGCTTTAGTGTGACTTTCTTGTCGCGCAATCTAGCATAAGTCTTCTAGCTTCTATTTGTAAGTGTTGTTTAAAACCTGGAGTCAGCCAATCGCTTCCTAAAATCCTCTACATCTCCGGCCAATTGCTAAATCCAAGTTAATTCGTTCCAGACGTTTAAAGTGTTAATGAAAGACCAGTCACCCAGTTGTTGTTAATTCAGAGCTTGGTTTGTTGTGTTCTCTTAGTGAGGAAGCTGTGTTCGAATTTCCATCGCAGATATGGTTGTGTTTAGCCAAGTAATTTTGATTCTCTCTCTCACTCTCCCTTTCTCTCTCTCTCTCTCTCTCTCTTGTTTGTAATCGTTGGCCCTAAGTTGAGAACAGTATCCTTCAAACCGTAAATGCTTATGGCAATCTTTAAATCATTTCCCTCCGCGGAAAAAAAAACATATAAAATTTATTTACCTAAGAGCAATTTATTTCCTCTTGTGCAGAGATGAAATAATTTTTACTCAAAAAATAAAATGATCTTGTTCTGCAAACAAAAAAGAACTTCCAAACTTACAAAAGGAAAAGAAAAATCACAAAAGATAAAACTTTTCCTTTAATAATAAGATAAGTTTATTTCAGTTGGCGCGAAATTTTAAATTCACAACACGAATACAAGCCTTAATATAAGGTTCAATGGCTTTAGCTTTATCGAGACTGTTACTTTCGTTTCAGATTGTTTGGTTAATAATGCAATTTAACACAGAAACAAGTTTAGATATTCTTTTACAAACATTGCATCGTACTTTGAAATTCCAACGTATTCTGAAAACTACTCACTGTGGAGCTTGGAATTCAGTTTTCAGGGCTAAAGGGCAAAGATTTGGAAGAAAACGGAATTTTAAATCGATTTATTTCAGCGCACATCTTAAGAATGTTTTAAAAATATATTTCTGAGATGAGCAAAGTGATTTAAGGGGAATTGGGAATATTTTCATATTTTATTCCAGCCTAAGATTCAAGCGCAGAAGCACTTTCCTTTTTTAACACTAAAATGCTGAAACTGCACTTCCCTTATCACGGAGATTTACCCCGCTGACTGTCGCGAAGGAGGAAGAAGGCAGATGAATTTATCTTTCAGAAGGAAATCAACTTTTGTGCCATCAAACTCCCTCAACGCTTTCTCAAAAATGGAATATGCACAAAGGGGAAAAGGCCTGTTTTCGATATGAAAAAAAAGAAGGAAAGGACTGAAAAAAAAACGTTTTTCAACGGAATTTTTTTGTTGCAACCCTGGGGAGTCGCAAAATATTCTATAAACGATGAAAAGCTAGTAAAGTAGTACAACAGAGCAAACGCAAAACTGTGTTTAACGGCACTTGTAGGCTGTTTGCAACAGTGTTAGAAAATAACAGGCTTGAAGTTAAAATGCGAGTTTGAGTTTGGGATTGAAATTTATTTTATCCATCAACGTTGCCTACGAGTAGCATCAAAACACAATATATATTTTACGGCACTAAGAAACAATGTGGATTAAAGCAAGTGTTTTTGACAACAAAAATTGGAGTGCTTATAATTTTATTCACCACTTCATCTGCCTGATTTTTAATCTTGTACTGAAACTACTTATTAACAGATAGAATCGAGTCAGATATCATTACTGTCTCTATTGTGCCAACATTGATAGCAACACTTAGAATTCCTTTCTGATATCATCACGAGTCTTGTGATTGAGTCCGATATATTTACTCTCTCAGAAGCGTTTGAAATTCTTATCAATCTTGGCGTTTTGTGGAAAAACCTCGATTTTGCAAATTTGATGCAATTGATTCTATGGGTCGGATTGGTAAATAATCTTACATCAGATACAAGTAGTTTGTTGTAGGCAAGAAAACGTTGACCTATGCATTTCTGAATTTCACGAATGAGTTCCGGAAGGGGAGTAAATACACTGCCTGAAAGTGAAAAAAGAACACCAAGATGGAATTGGCGGACGATCATGAAATTTACATATGTTAATTGGGTCGAGTTTGCGTAGGTGTGATGTTAATTTCGGGATCAACCGGTGAGCGCTTACGCCACAGCACGGCACAATATGCAAATTATCGTTGGTGGTATATAAGCAGTACGGCGAAGTGAATGTAATCAGTCGTCGGCGTACGGATACGTGCGAAGACCCTGAAAAAGCGGTAATGCCTGGACATGGAAGCCATGTACGATTTCAGCAGTTATCGGACTTTGAGCGAGGTCGTCTAGTCGGACTCCGCGAGGCCGGGTGGTCATATCGTTGTATTGCGGAGCAAATCGGACGGGAAGTATCGGTGGTGGTACGATGGTGGTGTAGATAGTCCGAGGAACATTCCCACACGAGAAGACGTTGAACCGGGAGTCACAGACAGACTGATGAGCGGACCGATCGACGCATAAGAAGAGCGGCATTGTCAAGCGGAACATCTACTGCGACGCAAATTGGAGCTGCCGTTGCACCTGCGGTGAATGTGCGAACAATCCGCAACCGTCTACTGGATGCAGGACTACGTGCACGTGTGCCTCTGGCATGTGTAACGCTGACTCCAGCCCACCGTCAGGAACGGCTGCAGTGGTGTCGCCAACGTCTGCACTGGAGAACGCAATGGCGATCTATCGTGTTCAGCGATGAAAGCAGATTCTGCTTGGGAGCCTCCGACGGCCGTATGCGTGTTCGCAGACGCACAGGGGAGCGTCTCGACCCATCTTGCATCCGCCAGCGACGCACAGGACCTACACCTTGTGTGGGGAGCGATCAGCTATCACTCCCGTACACAACTAGTGTTTGTACCGGGTACGTTAAACAGCACCTCCTACATCAACAACATCATTCAGCCCGTTGTTGTGCCATTTGTAAGGTGGGTCCATCGTGGTGTTTTCCAGCAAGATAACGCACGCCCACACACGGCACGCACAACGCAACATGCACTTCAGGGTGTGAGACAACTTCCATGGCCTGCACGTTCACCGGATTTGTCCCCCATTGTGCCCGCGTGGGATTCTATGGGACAACGAACTTTCCGGTCTCCACGGCCAGCCACGACCATCCCTGATTTACGCGTCTAGGTTGAGGATGCTTGAAACTCAATACCCCAAACTTACATCCAACATCTATACGACAGACTCCATGCCAGAATTGCACAGTGTGACGCAGTTCATGGTGGTTCAACCTCGTACTAACCATGTTACATGGAAATGTTATTTTTCAGTTTACCAGCAAATACAGTTGTATTTTGCCATAATGTTTTGATCACGTTATCTTCTGTATTCCGATATTATGCTATATAAATTTCGTTGGTATCAGACGTCTCCTTCTTGGTGTTCTTTTTTCACTTTCCGCCAGTGTATGTCGCTTCTAAAAATCTAGCTGAAAAAAATTATATTGTGGGAGATTACTTACTTTGTTCCCAAGATCTTTCATACACATTTCACCTTCCCTATACATGATAGAATGATTTCAAGTGACCTTACAGGTAAAATATTTTCATGTCGGACAGCCAATATCACGACCAGGAGGATTTCACCTATATTTCTTATTTTTTCCACTTGTGGTATAACGATATATTTGTATTAATCTTTTTCTGTAAGTAGGGTTAGAAGATTTCTTTTTTCGCGTTGGACTGTTGTAACGGTTATCAAGATCATCATGCATTTAATAATTTTTACGGGACTCAGGATGCGTGCATTTGT
The DNA here is from genome assembly GCA_039090855.1 of Macrothele yani. NCBI lineage: Eukaryota > Metazoa > Arthropoda > Arachnida > Araneae > Macrothelidae > Macrothele > Macrothele yani. The sequence continues at coordinate 45,498,468 of CM076995.1, forward strand.
ATTTGGTGCTATGTAGTTCGATAAAAAATGAAAAACGCCTTGTACCTAGTTTGGTTTTAAGGAATAACCGAGATCACATTTGGACGGAACATAGCTACCTAACAAATATCAGGTAACCACAAAAGTATTTGCCGTTTCGGAGACTGAGACAAAGTACGTAACACATACATAGTAGAAAAGCAATTACTTCATCCAAATAATTTCCATGGCATCAACATCATTATGTCAACGTGTTAACAACTTATACACTGAGTGGACACCTTATTATGATCACCTGACGGTTTTAAGCAAATGAGCCATGGCTGCCCGCTGTTGCCGCCAGAGGGCGAGTCTAGTATAAAAAGGGAAAGCTTAGTGATTGCGACAGTAGTAGAAGTGATTTTCGGGTGACGAGATGGGTAAAAAATGCGATTTGACGGACTTTCAACGTGGGATGATTGTAGGAGCTCGGAGCCATGGAGCGAGTATCACCGAAACCGCCGCATTCGTGAAATATTCCAGAGCAGCTGTTGTAAAGTGTTTAAAGACTGAACTGTCAGCCAAAAAACTGGGTCTCTACGTGCAACGTGTGGTCGTCATCGACTAGTGACTGCTTGGGCGAACGGAGAGTGTCCAGACTGGTTACAAACAACAAAAGGGCAACAGTTACAGACCATCTTAATCAAGGATCTTCCCAAATGATCTCTGCACGCACTGTTCACCCTACACTGCATGGGATGGGATATGGCAGCCGAAGGCCTGTTCGAACACCTTTGCTGTCTGCAGTTAACAAGAGAAAACGTCTCCAGTTTGCATAGGAGCACAAGGATTAGACAGTCGATAATTCGAAACAAATTATGCGGTCTGATGAATCACGTTTTCAGTTGCACCATGCTGGTGGGCGAGAGAGAATTTGGCGGAAACAGCACAAAAGCATGGACCCCAAATGCATTGCTACAACCCTTTAAACTAGTAGAGGCAACGTTATGGTTTGGGGAATGTTTTCCTGGCATGCTTTGGACCCTTTAATTCGTGTTGATCAACGTCGGACTGGCACATCATATCTAAACATCGTGATATCCTGTCATGTTGATTGTTTATGCCAATGGCGATGGCTACTTTCAACAAGATAATGCATAGTGCTCGTATTGTACAGGATTGGTTTCAGAAACATGCCGGTGAGTTTACTTTGCTTAGGTGGCCCCCACAATATCCAGATCTCAACCCCATTGAGAATTTGTGGGATGAAGATGTACGAGCCATCAGACAGCTGGATCCACAACCCCACAATCTCACACTCCTGGAAAGTGCTATTCATCAAGCATGGTCTCAGATTCCACAAACCACCTATCAACATCTCGTGGAGTCCATGCCACGAAGAATCGACGCAGTATTAGAGGCAAATGGTGGACCAACGAAGTACTGAGGGGGTGGTCATAATAAAGTGGTCACTCAGTGTATATACTCCTACTATACAATACAGGGTATTGGGATAAGAGAACGTTTTGGAAGGGGGCCGCGTGCAACTCATCAAATTTGGAGACGTCTGATGCACGCAAATGAGTATCGAGTGAAAGAAACAAGTTATAGTCTGAAGGAGAGATATCTGGTAAATAAGCTGGATGACATAAAAGCTTCCGCTCAAGTTCTTTGACAGCGTTTCTGGTAAATGTAGCGGAGTGGGCACGAGCATTAATTGGAAAGAGTGGAACTCCCTTTCTGTTGACCAGTGCTGCTTCCTTGTTTTTTACGTCCGCATGCAAGCATTTCAGATGTTCACAGTACACTGCAGCGGTGATCGTTTGGCCGCGTTGCAAGAGTCCACGTGCTGTCCACCATACGCACCATTATTTTATGTGGATGCAGTGCTGGCTTCGATGTGTGAGTAACTGAGACACTGCTGGACAACTAATATCTGGAACGCTTTGGGGTGCTGTACTGGACTCACTTCGCATCACATGTGAGCAACCTTATCCAAAAATGGTTCCTTGTCATAGCGAGACAACAATACAAGACAAGTTGTGACACGTTACTATTTCTTCACTGAAGACAATTCGTTGAGGGACCTCACTTAGACTATTAGTATGCTTTACCTATTGCATGCAAATGTCTCCGGACGGTTTCATCACTAACACCAAATGAATGGGCTGGTTTCCTGGCATGCTTGACTACTGTCCAGCTGAATAGCAACTTTCAGGACCTCAGTGTCAAGACTGTCAAGACGATCATTTCGGGACTTTTTTTGAAGGGATTCATTTCCATCACTGAACTTTCGAAGCCAATTCCGAGTTGTCCGTTCCGTTACAGCATCTTCCCCCAAATGCTAGGTAAATGCGACGAGTTGTTTCTGCAGCAGATGAACCGAGTTTTAATCCGTATAACAAACACCCATGAATAATATACACTGATACCGCCAATGTAAGCTCACGTCTTTCTACTACCAAATTGCTTACTCATCTAATTCTTATGCGTAAGGCGATTTCATCTGATGATATACCATGGGCGGAACTCCAACTCTTCGCAAATTCAATCATTACAAGGTGTTTATTTTACTTCCTCAATAAACTGCAAATACTTTTGTTGTTACTTGATGTCACTAAAAGCAATGATTTACAATCTACTGTTGGTTGAAGGTTTTCTCAAGTCTTTTTCACAACCCTGTTTCTTCAGAATTTTTTATAAAAATCTCCGCCATCTTAATTCAATTGGTAGAATGTCCGACTCCACAGAAAGAAGATGTGGCTTCGTACCTCATCATTAGCAGAAATATGCAAATTAGCTATAGTCTGTGTCGCATGCTTTCAAATCTCATTCCAATGTACACGTGGTGTTCGTCTCGATCTTTTCCTCTCCTTTGTATCAAATAAAGTGGTTGTAAAGGAAGTATCCGTAGAATATAGAAGCATGTATCTCAAGCTGAAAGAATCGTGCAAAAAATTTAGCCTAATCGTGTAGGTAGACCCCATTGGTACTGATGACCTTGTTCCACCAATCTACGAGTTGAAATAACCCGTTGTGACACAAGTCTGGCGAGCGGGAGTTCAACAAATCATCCATGCAACGTTTTACATCATCGTCATTAACAAAATTTTTCTCAGTGAGAAAATTCGACAAAGACAGGAAGAGATGAAAGTCGGAAGGAGCAAGGTCCGCGGAATAGGGGGACGGGAGGAATGCGACAATATTTCCCATTCCAGCTCGTGCAATTTTTACTGGGTCCGTAAATCCGTATGGCGACATGTGGATGAGCGTTTTGCTGGTGAAAAAATCTCCATGGCGATTAATCAACACTGGGCACTTTTCTTGCAGTGCAGCATAGGGATGATCTAACTGTTGGATGTAAGCATCCGCTGTGATGGTATTGTTCAGTAGTAAGAGATCATAGTGAATCACACAGTGGCAATCTCAGCAGCTACTCAACATCACCTTCTGTCCATGAAGCGGTGAAGTAAATATGTATATCCTCATGCTTCGTAAGCATCCTTTTTCCAGTTAAGATCCGTGCATCTGATCCCAAAATAAGAATCGATGGAATGTATTCATAAACACACTTTATTAAGTCAAAAACGGGAAATTGATCTTGAAAATTCTAGTGTGTTTCTTCATAATCACTCCAGAGATGCTTTATGTGCCTATTACTTACTTCTTAGATGTGACCCTAGCCTCATATACACTGACGGGAAAAAAATCCCAACACCAAGAAGGGGTTGTGTTAGATAAACGACAGTTGGTAGGCGGTGAGAGTACATCTGTAAGATGACGCCTATGCAAATTTTGCGCTCGGCGCATACGTGTGGCGCTAGTAGCGCCCCTCGGAACATGCAAAGCAGGTTTGCTGTAAATACGCGCTGTAACGTTCGTGAGCGTTAGTTATCGTTGAGATTCGACGTAGGGTGTTGATGTTAGTCAAGAATGCCTTTAAGAAGACGAAGAAGCCATTATCAACAGCTCACGGAGTTTGAACGAGGTTGTGTAACAGGGCTACGAGAAGATGGATTTTCGTTCCGCAATATTGCTGAACGACTCGGCAGGAATGTAGCCACTCTGCATGATTGTTGGCAGCGGTGGTCAAGGGAAGAAGTACCGGGTTCCAGCTGACAAGAAGACCGGGTTCCGGCCGACCACGTGGCACTACTGAGAGGGAAGACCGCTGTGTACGGCGTATGGCCGTGGCGCATCGTACCGCGTCTGCGGCAGCAATTCGAGCTGAAGTTGCCACCACATTGATACAACGAACTGTTACACATCGGTTACTTGAAGGACAGCTCCGAGCCAGACGCCCTGTAGCGTGCATTCCACTTACTCCAAACCACTGCCGTTTGCGACGTCAGTGGTGTCAAGTTAGAGTTCATTGGAGGACGGAGTGGAGATCTGTTGTGTTTTCTGATGAAAGCCAGTTCTGCCTGGGTGCCAATGATGGCCGTTTGTTGGTTAGAAGGAGGCCAGGTGAGCGCCTGCAACCAACCTGTCTGCTGCCGAGACACACCGGACCTACACCTGGAGTTATGGTCTGGGAAGCAATTTCCTATGACAGCAGGAGCACTCTCGTGGTTATCCCACGCACCCTGACGGCACAGTTGTACGTCGGTCTGGTGATTCAACCTGTTGTGCTGCCATTCATGAACAGTATTCCAGGGGGTGTTTTCCAACAGGATAACGCTCGCCCGCATACCGCTGTTGTAACCCAACATGCTCTACAGAGTGTCGACATGTTGCCGTGGCCTGCTACTTAACCAGATCTTTTACGAATCGAGCACGTATGGGACATCATTGGACCACAACTCCAGCGTCACCCCTAACCAGCATTAACCGTCCCTGTATTGACCGACCAAGTGCAACAGGCATGGAACTCCATCCCACAAACTGACATCCAGCACCTGTATGACACAATGCATGAACGTTTGCGTGCTTGCATTCAACATTCTGGCGGTTACACCGGTTATTAATATACCAGCATTTCACATTTAAAATGGCTCTTCTCGCGCTTACAATAGGCTGTGATCTTGAAAACTTTAATCGATTAAATATGTTACCTATACAAATGTATTTCCGCCATTTCATTCCTCTACAACTATTTTTTCGTGGTTTTGGGATTTTTCTTTCCGTCAGTGTTAGTTATCTAAAGTAGGTCACGACATTAGTTACTTCTAAATTTGCTCAGCTTATAGGTCTTTGGTTCTTCTAAAAGCATTGCGAATTAATTTTGTTTTCTGTGCGTTCATCTTTAATCACACTTCTGTAGACTGGTAGGCAAGTTTATGCAACATACTTAGTAGCTCGGGGATCATATTCTGGGAGTATTTGCAAAAATACGTCGTCGCAAGACGACGATGGGTAAAGCGAATTACATTATTAGTTATCGTCCTGTGGTCTCAGTTTAATGATTGAAAGTTATTCGGCAATGTGACATTGAAGATCTTAGGAGCTATGGTGTCTTCTTGTCTAACTGCGTTTCCAATTAGCTAATCCTATGATGCTACTAATAAGTTATTTTTGGACATACATTCCACCGTCGACAGACAAGTTTAAAACACACACATATAATTTAAAATTTCATAATTCTGCCACACGATATACTCAACGCATTCAAAAAGTTATGTCATCCTGCTTGGTAACTGATACTGTTATCCTTCTGCTAGAACTTTTGTTTACAATCAACAGCATTAATCCGTATTCTTTGTGAAGGGATTTAAACTACTGTCTGCTTTAAAAGATAACAACCGTATTTGTGAAGGTTTTGTTCATCTAGATGATGCGAAACAATTTATTTTAATGTTGCTCTTGCCACGCAATAAGGGAAGTCAGAATTCTTCAAATATCTTACGGTCCACTGCTCCACATTTGAGTGATGGGATCTTGTGTTAACAAATTATGGAGACCGTTTCCCTTTTGCGGCGTTGGATTTCCTCTCATACAAGCAGAAAAATGTCACCCCTCAGTACTGCCTAGCGAACGATTCAAATTTGTCGTACAAAACGTACAACAAAACAGTTTGTGGCTGTCTGCCTCGTTACCTTGTTGAAATCGGCTGTTAGGGCAGGAAAGTACCATGCCTTTACAAACACATTTGAGAGGCATTCATTTGTTTTAACGCACTTCACCGAATTTCGAGTAGAGTTAGAATTCTAGAGACATAGAAAACTACAGGAAAGTAACAGCACTAAATATTTTAATTAGCTTTCTAACTCTCGAAGATACCGCATTAGTTAATAGCTAGAAGTTTAATTTTGAAGAACGAAAATGTACAGAAAATTCTTTGCTCTCATTGCAGAAATAAAATGTTATTTCAGAAAGGTTTGACATGTGTAGGATCCAAAGTGTCTTTCCTTTTTTTCATGGAAACAAAATAAAAGTAGAACACGCTTATATCGAGCTCTAGAGTGACGGAAAATCCTCGTTATATGTGAATGCTTGCTAAGTCCATTTTGGGGTGAAAAATCCCAAAATGTAAAAGAATGAATACGTGACAATCTGCGTTGACGTTTATATTTTATATTCACATATGTCGCAACATGCAGCAACACCTTTCATCATTTGCTAGCTCTTCAATGATGGCTACTTTGTTGTCTACAGATGAGAGTTTTCCTTTTAGAAACAATGACATATGTGAAAGCTTAGGTCTCCTACTTGACGGCTGCGTGAGTTGACTTATATTTAAAAATGCACATGATGCGAAAGCAACATCAGACATTTTAGGACAACACTCAGAAATGAAACAATTCCAGCAATTTTTATCTCCTGTTTTACCTCAGGTCATATTCAGAATCCTTTACTCCCCTACTCTTCTCCGCAGTCGTCGCCCAAAAACTTCCCGTAATATACACTATATTGACCAAAGTCGCCGGACACACCTTCAAAATCAAATGAACGGATTCGCTGCGTTGTTACGACGCATGGTACAGCAACAAACGGTATAAAAACAAACTTGCAGCTGACCGCGATCATATCGCACCGTGAGGTTGAATGAAAATGTCGCGACGGGAGAGAACTGACTTTGAGAAAGGAAAGATTGTTAGGTGTTATATTAGTGCGTTGTCCATAAGAGAAACCGACAGGTGTTTAAACATACCCAAGTCAACTGTTTTCGATGTACTGAATAAGTGGAAGACATATGGCATGCCTGAACCAGCCAAAACGTATCGGCAGAACAAAGAAAATCAGTGACAGAGGACGTGGAAGCCTCAGGAGAGTCGTTACAGCTAATCGACGGAGTATTGCACAAGACCTCAGTGTACAGCTGAGTAAACATGCTGGAACCTCGGTATGTACACGTACCATATGCAGAGAACTTCATTCCATGGTTTACCATGGTCGTGCAACTGCTCATATCCATTTCATCTCCACTCAGAATACTACTCGTCCTTTAGCATGGTGTAAAGAACATTTATCGTGGACGGTAGATCAATAGAAACGGGTCCTATGGACTGATGAATTCAGATACACGATCCATCAGTTTGATGGGCGTGTGTGGGTATGGTGGCAGCCGGGGAACGCTATTTATCACAGTGTACTGTTCCTACGGTCATGTTTGGAGCTGGCAGTGCACTCGTGTGGGGATGCTTTTCGTGGTATGGTCCTGGCCCATTGCTTGTCTTGGAGAAACCTGTTAACCAGCACGTCTACCTCGATATTCTGGACAATTATGCCCTACCAACTCTGTGACATTACTATGGAACCGTTCCTTCTTAGTACCAAGCAATAAAGCAAGGGTTGTTACGGCGTTGTTTGATGATAATTCCGTATCGTGTGTGGACTGGCCAACAAAGAGCCCTGGTCTTAATCCCACAGAGCACCTATGGGATGAATTAGAGCGTAGCATATGAAGTTCGGACCCAAGGCCTACTACTGAGCAACAGTTAGTAGTAACATTATGTACTGAATCGAAGCGCATACCTAACTTTGTGTTCCAAAACCTTGTCGAAAGCATGTCTCGAATGTTCAGTGCATACATTAAGGCGAAACGTGGACCGACACCGTACTAATATATGTCAATAAATGCTATGTTGTGTTTCTCTTCTAGGTGTCCGGCGACTTGTCAATATAATGTATGTGCGTTAGCTCCAACCCATTCTGCTTTTGCCTAGGAGCAGGGCGCCTGTTTTCAAGCTTGAGGATGCGATACCCACAAGGTTGTAGTAGGTGTCGGAGATACTCTTGCTCAAGTCATTTTCAAACGTTTCATGTACTCCCTTCCCATTATACACTGCCGGACAATTGCTAAGGACGGATGACAATAGCAACGATAGCAACCATAAAATGGAAGGCAGGAAAATGTGGAAATTAGCATAAGTGCGGAATACAGTAAGACGTGTTGTGCCTATGCAAATTTTGGATTGCCGAACTTGTTCGTGACGTCATAGCGCTGATAAGAGATATAAAGGATTTGACGCGTATTGACCGTTGTTGTTCAAATGCAAAGTTGAAAGGGAAAGAATCAATTGACGAACTTGCAAGTTTCAGTATGTCTTCCCGACATCACCTAGATGATTTTACGCGTGGCCGTATTGTTGGCAAGATTGAAGGAGGGCGAAAAATAACAGATGTTTCCAGGGAGTACGACGTCAGCCACAGTGTTGTTTCAAGGCTTTGGAAATCATTTCAAACAAATGGAGAGTGTAGCAAACGTTACGGGGAGGTCGTGTTCGCAGTATCACACCTGCAGAAGATCGGTACATAGTGCTATGTTACGTCACGAAACGCGTCAGAAAGGAGATAATATTGCCTTCCGCAAAGCACTAACCTGACTCAACTACGGAATGTTTGGTTCCAACATGACGACGCCCCTGCACTACAGCCAGGAAACGTAAGAAGGTACCTGGTCGAGACATTCGAGCAACAAATCATCGGCTATAGTGGTTGCGTAAAGTGGCCCTCACCCCCATTGGACTTCTTCCTGTGGTGCTACCTCAAAGAGCAGGTGTATCAGACCCCTCCGACAACGTTGCAGGACCTTCGATGCCTTATAACTGATGCTTGGTCCAGTGTATCACCTGACATGCTGCAAAATGTGCAGCGTGAGGTTCGATCTAGAGTCCAAATGTGTACTGTGGCTGACGGAGGGCACATTGAGCACCGACGGTAAAAGTGCCTAGTGACAACTAATTGCTCCTTTCTGACGCGTTTCGTGACGTAATAGTGTTCGACATCGCGAACAAACAAACGAGCGTTGTACGCGTTCTATTCTTAGCATTCATGTGCGCAAAGTGTCTTTTCGTACTAAATCAATGCTGCTCTACAACTTTGTAATTGACTATTTTCCCGTATCTCGTATAGTGTTTGAGATCTGCAACCTAACTTCTGACTTTGCCGCTAGTAGGCGCTGTAAGCGGTCTAATCGAATAGCGCATAGCCACTTTACTATACCTAAACACCGTTTTTATGTCTATAGCTGTCGGCGTTCGAAAGTTACGGTGCTCAGAAAGGACTTTACTGGGCACCCTGTACAAATAAAATATATGTAAATAAATTATATGTAAATAAAATATATGTAAATAAATTATATATAAATAAAATATATGTAAATAAATTATTTATAAATAAAATATATGTAAATAAATTATATATTTCAATAACATTTTTACTTCACTCTATATGGTTAGGTATGTTTTCACGAGGTGGAATTTGGAAACCTCACAATTCACTGAAATTGTATTCCACAGTGCCGAAGAAGATTGAGAGCAATTTTTAAAATATTTAGCTCCGGATAAATTTTAGGTCACTCTACGCCAGTGGTTTACATTAAATCTAATTTTTCTGTAGGAGGGTTTTCTGCAAATTACATATTTTCTCATAATGAGTTTCAGAGGAACAGAATGGTTTTGACTTCGAGATTTCTTTTTCAACTAACAAGGACCTTCAGTTATGTTTAGGAAAAGACGATATATACTTCATAGTATTGTTTCGTAAACCCACTGAATGAAAAATTTACTCTTACGTTTCTTTTATTAAGGGATACATATCCTGATACACATGTATATTCACGCCATACACAATCACCCGTACGATACTTCAACTACCTGGTTTCTTACAGTAACACAATATGCAATAGTAAATGCACCAGATGTGGGGATATTCATATCCACGATAACATAAATATTATACGCTATGCTATTCTCAATATTCGACCTTGCTACAGAGCCTCAAAATCAGGTCCGAGAATCGACCATTGAAACTTGAGATCAGATCATATGTAGAGGATTTTAGGAAGGGAGTGTCTGACCCCAGGTCTTAAACAACCCTTAGAAATAGGAAGCTACAAGATTTGGGCTAGAGTGCCCCATGGGAAAGTGAAACGGAGGCAAGGTATAAAGGGGGAGGAAGCCGCTCTTATTTATTACCGGTGGTACAGTACCCGGGGACCGACGGCTTAACGTGCCCGTCCGACACAGGGCGGAGGTTTAGTGGTTCAAGCGTTTGTACCTGCTTGGTATTGAAATCGATGTCTTCTCCGTGGCAGTAACGAACGTTGACTACTAGGCCACCCCTGAACCACCATTGAAATTTAATGGTTTATCGAACCTCAAGTAATTTCTCGAATATTATTACTGGAAATTTTCCGTGATATGAGTAAGGCGAAAGTGAGAATAGAATTTTTCGTTAATATACGAAAGGAATTACACAAAGGTTCCCGGAGCAATTCAGGATCTTCCGTTAACACGTTTAAAAACCGCAAATTTCCGTTATTAACAGGAGTATTTCTGACAGTTCAGGTATGCAAATTCTGTGAAATTCAGTCTTTGTCCGTCATTTAACGAAAAATGTTGAATCAGGAACATGTTTCATTAATTCTAAAAAGGCATAACGAAAAATGGCTCGTGAATTTCAGGATATTATTTACAGTGCGTATTCTGCTACTGAACATTCGTTGGAGAAGGGTCCGGGTTCGAATGCCGGTGAGGCATCGCGGTTGCGTTTGACATACCGCATTGGCTTTCTCCCATCTCTGGAACCAGTGGCGCTAAATTAGTGACGGAGGACTGCTTATAACCCGTCAAGTCATTCACGGTAATCGTTAAACCCCCAAACACACACACACATACACACACACGCACGCAGAAATAATACGAAGTGTGTGCATTTACATAACTTCTCAAAAATACGAAAGATATGTATCACATATAAGGTAAACGCTGAAAATATTTATGATGACCGAAGCATAAAAAATGCAGTACAATATACCATAGTCGTGATTTCATTTATTCATTCAAATACCTTTAGGATCTGGTAATGAATTATGAATGATAAATGTTGTTGCATTAATTGTTTTTTTCTAAAATCAGAATGCCAAAATGAAGTTATATGTGCAGTGAGATATCTTCTTCACACACACACACACACACACACACACACACACACACACACAGAGAGAGAGGCGCTCTTCGTTAGCGTTTGTACAGTTTTGCTCAAACGTTTAGTTTCGCCATTATCATTACTTTGGTCTTTTTCTCATTATTGATTAACTACTTTTTTTAAGCTATGGAGCTGGAAAATGCAACTTCATACTCCTTTTCTTTATTTTCATAATGGAGAACTGTGGTTTTTATGGCGGTCATTTCAAAGAGTCGTCTCTGATAATTTATTTCCATAACAAACTCCCTTATCGAACGCTCCGTTTAGGGAAAGATAAGATCATTGTGAAGATTCGGGCGTTTCTAAATCGCATCTTGACGAGCATACGAAGTAGTTAGGTTTATGCGTGGAATCTCTGCTAACTATTTGGAGCATTTTCCTATTATCGAAAGATAAAATCTCGACTCAGAGGACTACTATTACAAGAATGTTTCGTTCTTTGATCGCCTACGCAAGGTCGTGAGCACGAATTCTCAGAACTTTCAGCGTGATTTATGCTATAGTGATGGCTCCATTTCCAAAATCAAAAAAAGTTCATTATGTGTTTTTCACATGGCATAAAATGGAACCTATACGGTGGTGATATAATTTATTCATGAACATTCAGTGTAACGAAATATCTTGAACTTCCATTTCCATTTCGTAGGTTCCTGAATTTTCTGAATAATAGTACTTAGTATAAAAAAGGATATCTTTTGAAAAATTCCATTAGTCAATATGGAAACATTGTGTAGCCTTCTGTGGATGTCGGACAGCCTGCACCTTTCTTTCGACAAGAACTCAATGACGGTACGTTGTTTCTCCTTGGAATCCATTATTTACCTGCAGTTAAGAAGAATAGTTACTATAGAGGAAGAGTTACTCTACCAATATGTGCAATTTGAACGATCTCTGTCAGTTAATAAAAAAGGTATGTCCTCGTTTGCATTACTTTCGGTACAACCCTCTTACATCTCCTCCATCGTATTTATGTAATACCTCAGAAATTAAACCACATATTTCCATCAGCCCGTCTACAGGTGTGGTAGGTTGGATCTCATTTTGTGCATTTCTTAATGGCGTAACATTTTCTATGGCGAGAAGTCCATTTCGAGAAAAGAATTTGATCCCGAGAATTTACGTTTTATTCTGGATTTCTCTTTACTGTGCAAGAATTACATTAGTCAATATGGAAAAATTGAAGAACTGAAATTATATAAATTCTTCACTTTTCCCTCAATAATCTATCAGGCCTTTGGCATCAAACGCCAGAGTCCAAAGTGCAGAGTTCATAATACCTGGGATTAAATCTCTGTCTCTGATGGCATTTCACACACTTGAATGCCATATTTTCTCATAATATTATAAAATAACTAAAGACTGTACCTCGTACTTAAAGAACACGGTTTTCTGCATTGAAGATAAAATTATGCGTAAAAAAGAATATCATATTTCTGCCAATCAGTTTCGCTGATTTTTATCGCACTAATCCACACTGAAAAGTATTTTTCATTTGAGCAAAATATCTTCCAAACAAATGGCAGTGGTACACATAAAAAGATAGGTGCTACCATATTTTGGGGCCCAGAATGCCTCCCCTTACCTAAAAATAGAGCAATTACGCAAGAACTAGCGATTCTCAAATATTTATTGTCATATGAAATGCTATAAATAGCGGCATATAATGTATATAAAAATGCTCGTCATCAGGAGCCCGAAGCAGTAACAAATGTATGTAATTTTATTTGTGTGTTGTAAATGGTATCAAGTATGAAAAATGACTTTTTCGAAGTGTTTTTTCAGGAAGCAAATATGACAGCTGAAATATTAAGTGAAGTTTCCACCCCATAAGGAAATAGATTTATAATATGAAAAAAAATATCAAATACAAATAGAGTATTCCATACACAGCGGCCGTTCTATCAAAATTTAAAGTATTTTTTTTTTCAGTAGGCAAAAGTGCGAAGGGAAAAATCAACCACGCAGACGTCTCGCAGAATTAAGGAGGTATCTATGGCCACAGTTATTAGCAGCAGCAGACGATTCTAGTTTTGCTTTTGCGCAGTTGTTTAAGGTACGTCTGCATTTCGCCATACAGCTATGGATGCGAGTGATTCAGAGTTAAGACGTGAAATGCGTTGTGCGATAGAATTTTGCTATTCTTTGGGTGAAACGGCTCCAAAACCAGTTGATTTAATGAAAAAAGCTTACAAAGATAAATGTTTGGGTGAGTCGACGATTTTTAGATGGCACCATGATTTCAAAAAAGGGGCGATTGTCGGCAGAACTCGCTCCTAGCCCTGGTCGGCCTGAAAGTGTTTTTACGAGGCGTATTGATAACACTGTTTGCACAATCCTGCAAAAAGATCGACGAATGACGTGTGAAGACATAGAGACGTGAACTAATATTTCAAAAAAGTTGGCATTCCCGCATTCTAAGCGACAAATTACTGCTGCATCGTGTGTGTTCCAGATGGCACCTCATCACATGACGAGAGAGCAATTGTTAGCCACAGTTTAAGTGTGTCATGAGTGGAAACAAATGATTGTAATGGATCCAAACTTTCTAATCACAGTAATAACTGCCGATGAAACATGGGTCCCCTATTTCGACCCCCTCACGAAGCGCGCAGCAAGTGTCTGGAAACACACGGGCTCGCCTGCTCCGAAAAAAGTCCGCCAAACTTAATCAGCTGGAAAGTTGATGATGATAATTTTCTTTGGTCATAAAGGTGTAGTCTCCGAGCATGCCGTTCTTGTAAGAATTACTGTCAATGCTAAGTATTACATTTGAGTCTTGAAGCGTCTGCGACGACACATATTGATTAAGTTACCGGAACTTCTTGGCAAGTGGATCCTACACCATGATAACGCCCACACACATGTGACTGCTTGTGTTCAACAGTTTTGTACGAAATGCAGTACTGAAGTTATGCCACAGCCTGCCTACAGTCCTGACTCGCCCCGTGTGATTTCTTGGTTGCTGCCAACAATGAGGGAGAAGTTCCGTGGCTCAACGTTCAACACAGATGCTGACGTTATGCAACCTGCACAGGGGTGCTAAAGCACCTACCACAAATGCCTTTGCTACATGCTTTCAAAAGTGCACCGAACGATTTGACCGTTGCATGTCATCCGAGGGAAGATACTTTGAAGAAGAGTAACTTATATTTTTCTCTACCGATATTTCTTCATTTTGTGTGATTTTACTCTGAGTTTTTATGAAACGGCCGGTGTAGTATAATACATTATATGCAGAAAGAATTTTTCCAAATTTTATATGATAAGCCGAGATGGCGGTAAAATACTTTTGGAACTTTGTTCTCTGCTGCAGATTTACGGAATGGAAGGCTTTTATTACTGTGGTTTTGGATGCGCAGACACCCCTATTTCTGAAAGTGCTATTCAATTGGAAATTTATAGCTCATTGTTGATATAAGCTTCGCTTCTCTGGTTTTGTAGTCCAAGCTTCTCATCTAGGTTCTGTGGAGTGTATTCCTTTATTTACGCTTTCCAACCGTAGGTTGAAGAAACGTATATGCTCCGGCTTTGTCCGTCTGTCCGTCCGCACGATAACTCGCGTAGAAATGGTTCGATTTCCATGAAATTTTAGTATGTGGTAGGGGACTACGTGGGATCAAACTCTATTACAAATGGGTGAAATGGGAAGAAACGTCAGGACATAGGAGCGGGATCTATTCCATTGTCCTTATGAGTCATAACTTAAGTAAAAAACCTTCGATTGAGATAAAACTTTATCGTGTTTTGCCGGAAGTACACTTTACCGGTTCTGTTGAATATAATCGAAATGGGGTCAAAGGTCAGGTCATAGGAGCGAGATTTATTCTATAGCCATTATCCTCATAACTTGAGTAATGATTCCTGGCATGTTGGAAAGCGTATCATAATCAATGCATTGCATGATTTCACTAACTTGTTTATATTAAAAGTAAAGGGGACTTACAGAGTGTGATGGCGAAGGAAGGACAATGAACAGCAAAAAAAATCGGCTCATTTAAAAATGTCGCTACCTATTTCTGCTGACTTTAAGAACAGCATCCAGAGAGTGATATAGGAATGATCTAGGGGATGCAAGCGTGGAAAAAAAGGGGGGGGTCGGTTTGGTACAATAGTCAGTTTTTCCAGTACTGTCCTTTCTTCTTCATGGATTTTCCCTCTACAGCCTTTCTTTCCTTTTCCCTGTTTCTATTTAGGTCAGTGTTTCTTTGGTGCTAATTTCCATGGTTAGAAACGAATAAAACGTGTATGTGTAATGTTCGTGTATGTATAGCTGTGTGAACACTACATAGGTCGGTCTCAAAGACTTCACCTACAGTGAAACAAAAGTCATTCAAGAAAACGTCGAGAAAAAGTTACTTACAGTTAGTCTTTATTCAGCCAAAACTCCTTTGGCACAACTCGCTCTTCAACAGCATTACTGACGTAATCCAATTAGCATAAAGAAACTTGGTTAACGAAAAACTAAACACCAACACTAAAGAAAACACGCACACGTCAAGAAATCACAACTTCAATTATCTCACCTTTTGCAGCTACTACACTGGTGTGCAAAAATTAAGGACGATGAGGATAAATTAGCATGAAGGCGGAACGAGCAGGCAGAACGGACCGAAAGACCACTCAGGAGACAGACTATGGTCCGGTAAGGTAGGGCATGCGCATATTTGCAGCTTGACGTATGGGGGGGGAGTGTCGGAAGTATATAAAGCACACGGGCGGTGTACGGTCAGCAATTCGGTGAAAGCTATTGCACGGTGTACATCGGTTTGAAGGATCTCGAGTTGCTGCCACCGTGTGATATATCCAACAAGCAATCCAGTAGACGACATCTGGATGACTTTACCCGAGGTCGCGTCATTGGGAAGTTGAAAGAAGGTCGAAGTGGGACAAGTGTGCCCGAAGAGTTCGGGATCGCTCACAGCATCGCTTCACGAGCTTGGAGAGCATTTCAAACGACAAGAACAGTTGTCCGAATGTTTAGCAGTGGTCGTCCAAGAGCAACCACGGCGGCGGACGACCAGTGTATTGACCTACAGGCGAGAAAGGACAGACGGCAGACAGCGGGAGAAATCGAAAGGCACATGAAACAAACAACTGGACGTCCGTTATCGCGCTTTTACCGTGGCCAGGAGGCTGCACAAACGTGGTCTGTTTGCACGACGACCAGTACGATGTGTGACATTAACGCCTGTTCATCGGAAACGGCGGTTTTTCTGGTGCCAGGAACACAAGAAGTGGTCACATCAGCAATGGGGTCGAGTTCTCTTTACGGATGAGAGCCGAGTTAGTCCGACGAACGATTCTGTACGTATACATATCTGGAGAGAGCAGGGAACACGTAATCACATCTCCAACATCATCGAAAGGTACCGGTTTGGAGGTGGCGGAGTTCTTGTTTGCAGCTATATCATGCTTGGTAGCCGTACTGACCTTCACGTCTTCCAAGGAGGTTCAGTAACTGGTGTCCGCTATTATACCGAGGTTCTCCTGCCTCACGTGCGTCTGCTTAGAGGTGCTGTGGGTCTTGAGTCCCTCTTAATGGACGACAACGCTACACCTCATCGTACAGTGGCTGTCTCAGAGCTGTTGGAGAGTGAAGATAATAAACGCATAGATTGCCCGCAAGGTCCCCGATCCTAAATCCAATCAAACACGTGTGGGATCTTCTCGGGAGACGCTTGGCAGCACGTCACCAGCCGCCAGCAACGATTCCGCAGCTGCGATTGGCGCTACAAGAGGAATGGGCCGCGATGCCTCAACAGCTCTTTGACAACCTCGTCCTCAGCATGGACAGACGTTGTGAATCTTACAACGCAGTCAGGGGTGATCATATCCCTTACTAAAGACTGGTTTTTCTTGGCAGCCGACTGTCACATGGACGTTTCTGTCTTCTGTCCAGTTGTGCTCGAAGCTTCCTTTTCAATGAAGTGCCTTTGTATCCTTTGGATTCCTTGTTTGGACGGTTTTGCTTACTTTTTCCATATTCTTACATCTTGGGGATCTTACGGTATGATTTGGGTCGATTTGGAGCACATATGCACGACGTTACATTCGAAAAAATGTCTCTTATTTAATTTTTGCACGCTAGTGTATTATATCATCATACTACCTTCTCCCTCTTAATTTTATATATTTTTTGTAAGCGAAGAACTAAATTTCATTAATTTTAGACGATATGTGGAACAAACATCACACATTTTGCGAAGAACATAACGGCCAGTACATCGATTTGTACGTTCAGGCGCCAATGTGAAAACACAAGTTTGTCCCTGCCCCTTTACACCAGAGTATACTACACGTACAGAATGTATCTGTGCAGATTTGTCGTCTTGACAAGTGCTTTACCTCTGTAGTAAGTCACATATGTTAAAATATCACATAAAAGGCACTGGGCCCATTTTCAGTATAGAAATATTACAAGTGTTCATTGTACACACAACGGCCACTGAATTAGAAACCTTTATGCAAGTGTATATGCAAAATACGTGATCACGGGCGTAACACATGATCTAGTCTATTATGTAAGACTCATGCTCTTTATAAAATAAAAATACCAACGTTTACCACAATCAAAAGTTTATCATATGTCGACTATAGTTTCTCAGAGCTTTTGGCTCGACATCATCAGAACGAATGGATGATGCCGAGCCAAATGCTCCGCGAAACTATAGTCGATGTATAATAAAACTTTTGATTGCGGTAAACGTTGGTATTTTTATTTTATCTCAAAACCACAAGTTTTAGTAGAGTTGGTCACAATAGGAAAAAACAAAGGACCTTTTAAAGTTCGATAAAGGACTTATTATCGTCTGTCTGGAGCGACGATGTTTAAAAGATCTTAGATGAGAAGTTTCTTAAAAGGTGAGACATCGCGAGTCTTTAACTAGTGGGAAAATAACACATATGGTTTGCCTAAAACGCTTTACTGTGGCGCAAAGACAATCTGTCAGGAATAAAATCGCCGTCATCTGAGAAAGCTTGCACTGAGAAAGCTTGCACTGAGAAACAGGATTTTCCTGTTTACAGCAATTGATAGAAGTATTCAATGAAGACTGTTTTCGCCCCAAATTTCAGTGAACTATGGGCAGGGAATTGAATGGGATCGGTATTACAGTCGTATGCCTACGCGGAAAACACTGATTTCTGTGAAGAACAGGAAAGTTTAGCTACAGTACTGTCAGAAACACAGCAATTGGACACTGGAAGACTGGAAAAATTTCATATGGTCCGTCGAGTCGCGGTACATCTCATTCTGTACCGATGGTAGTCAGAAAGTTTAGCAGGAGTTCCATGAAGCAATTCATGATCCCCACATCACTGTTTCAGCGAACTCTCTAGATGCTGTTCTTAGAAAAAAGTAGATAATGAAATTTTTAAATAAGCAGAGATGTCGTGAGGTTCTGGAGAAACATGCTGTGGTGCACGTTCTGTTGGTATAGAAATTGCTCCTCGATCTGCTGGAAGGTCCGGTGTCCTCCGGGGATTGTTGAACATTGTTGCCGATTAAGTCCACCTTCCTACAAAGTTGACATTTTGTCCAGCAGGTGGCTGCTGTTTCATGGACGACAATGCTACTTCCATCGCGCAAGATGTGTTTATATGTGATTCAGCGAGCGTGACCGCGACTTCTATAATCGTTCTTGGTCACCACAAAGCCCAAATCTGAACACCATTGAGAATGTATGGGACATTTCAAAAAACAGATCCAGGAGAAAAGTCCTTTCCCATCAACTCTGAACCGGTTAAGGGACCGTCTGGTGAACACCTGTTTTGCTGTGGAAGTAGATGCATTCGAACACCTTGTGGAACGCATAGTCAAATAGCGATCAGAACAGGAAACCTTTTGCGCATATTTTTGGCTTAAAATAATGAACAGTTTTTCCTCGATATCTCTGCTTCTAGCAGTCCGATTTGAAAAATTATTTTGTGTCGGACACTGTTCCTCGTGCAAAATGTTTTGCATAGAATTTCAAATTTCTCTTTACATAAATTTTTGCCGCCAGAGGGCGTCAGTTTAAATTTCCGATTAGAGCATATTTCCAGTAATACAGTCGGACCTCCATGTATCGAAGTTGATAGTTCCACAAAAAACAAATTCTATATATGGAAACGATCCTTTTTTTACATATGTATTGTGTGGATATATTGTATTTAGAAACATATTTCATAATCAGTGCAGTCTTTGCTATAAATAACTTAAGTGAGTATGAATCCCATCATGTACAAATTATGTTCGTATAGATAATTAAAAACAAGAATTAACGAGAAAAATATGTTGAATATACTTTGAAAAAACATCATATGTATTTATGTAGTATCCATATGCATTTACATTTTTGTAAAAAAATTCTAATGTATTGCTGCACAACGAATTTCGATGATGATTTACCATAAAAGTGTTCACACTTAGTAAGTCCGTGAAATACATCGTCAGGTACTTTTCTCGGCGAATTGAAGACCACGAAATATTGCATTAAAAGCGGCCTTTTTTAGAAGGATTTGTTGGTTCTTCTGCGTCATTTTCTTCAGCCTCTTCAATATCAGGCTGTTCTGTCTAAAAAGTGCTTACTATGTCGTCATGCGTCGGGTATTCTGAAACAATTAAGTCTTCATCGATATCAAGGAATTCATCAAGGGAAATGTCTTCCGTGGTAAGACCTTTGGTTTGTAAGTCCCTTCCAACATTGCTTGACTTGTGGCAACAAATTTTCTTCTCCGATTTAAGTGATTCTATGAAGCCGGTTTTTGCAAAGCAATTTTTTACTGGCGATTCTGAAACATCGTTTTGCCACACCTTAGGTAGTTCAGCTTTTCAAATCTTCAGATCAATCACTTTATTTGCAGATTGCTCATTTTCAAAGGCCCAGGTGAGTCTTCTGAGAAAGCGTTTCAGATAATCATTTTTAAGATGTTTTACAACTTTCTGGTCCATTGGCTGTAATTTTGAAGGTGTGTTTGGGGTGAGAAAAATCAAATTCACATTTCATATTTTTGACGCTACATTAGGATGGGTCGGACAACTCTCTACAAGAAGAATGATTTTTTTTACTGCCTAATAATTTTTTCATTGAAATTTAAAATTCACTCCTCAAAAATATCACTTGTCAGTCATGCGTCTCTATTATAACGGTAGTCAACTTCTGAAGACTTCACGTCTTTGAAGCGTCTAGGTTGTTCATTTCTTCTTATCACCAATAATCTCAGTTTTTCTTTGTCGTTCATATTAGCACACACCAAAGCTCTTTTCCTCTCTGTGGTTTTTTTACCTCCATGACAATCATTATCTTTAAACGTAAAAGTCTTGTTTGGCAAAGATTTAAAGAAAAGTCTTGTTTCGTCGACATTAAAAATGTTATCAGGAGTGCACTCTTCAAAAATCTTCTTCAAAACAATGTTTTTCCATTGGTCGTAGTTGGTGTAACGCACGCTTCCATTTTCCTCCGAAACAATCTTTTCTTTTATGCTATGTCGTTTCTTAAATTTATCCAACCAACCGGAACTAGCTTGGAAATCAACTTGCCCCAAACGATTGGCAAACTCTAATGCCTTTACATTTATAAGAGGACCTGAGATTGGCAAGTTTTTGTCAAGAACAATTTTTAATCCACTATAAAACAGCGTCGTCCACTTTTCAAAATTACACGTTTTAGAACGTTTCCTGTCAGAACCGACATCTTCAAAGTAATTCCCTGCTTTTTATAATTGTCCACACTGTACTTTGGGGAACACCAAATTTAACCTCCATATCTTCTTGCGCATTCCACTGTCTACGTTCTTCAACAACTCCACCTTTCCCACAACAGTGAGAGATTTTCTTATTGACATCGCGAACAAATAGTGTGTGTTAGAGAAACTGAAACAAACTGAACTTCTTTTACAGAGCAGGGAGCTTACTTGAGAAGGATGAGAGGAGTGTGGATACAACATCCCACCCCTTTAGGGGACCCGCTGGCGTCGCAATGACCTTTACCACCCTTTCCTTCTTCCTCTCGTGACATCTCGGTTCTGTTTTTTTCATTTGTTTGACTTATAACATCTTCGTTACGGTCGTTACGGTGGGGAAAATCCCGACTTGACTTGAAAAAACATTCGATATATGAAATTCTTTCGATATATAGAACAGTTCTTCTATGTAATGATCACGGGATTCACAAAACTTCCATATATAGAGAATTTCTACACTGCTGGCCACCCAAAATGCAACACCAAGAAGGACACGAGATAGCAAAGCCAGCTTTACTGGACACATAACAAAAGATACAAAGATGAAACGATTGAGCTTACAAGGCCCGTGCGACTTGCGGAACACGCAGACATCAATAGTTCGTGTGGCCCCCATGGCTGGCAATAACGGCCGCTACACGCCGCGGCATCGAACGAAAGAGGCTTTGGATGTGGGCATTAGGTATGTCGGTCCAGGCTGCTTACACACGTAGCCACAGTTCATCAAGCGTAGCCGCGCATGGTGCTTGCCGGCCCACTCCGTTGCCGATCAGCGACCAGACGTGTTCGATGGGCGACATATCGGGAGAACAGGCGGGCCACGGCAGCAGTGACACCTGGTGGGCCGTAAAGAATTGTTGCACGATGCGTGCCACGTGCGGGCGCGCATTGTCCTGTTGAAACGTGGCCGCTGGCAGGTCCTGCAGGAAAGGGAGGACTTCAGGCTCCAAAACGTCGGAGATGTAGCGGTGGCTGTCCAGTGTACCGGCGACGCGTACCAGGGAGGTGCGGGTGTCATATCCAGTTGCGCCTCAAATCATAACGCCAGGCGACGGACCAGTATGGCAATGCATAACGCAGGCGTCATACAGTCTCTCTCCGCTGTGCCGCCACACGCGGATTCGACCATCGTGGTGTTGCAGGCAGAAGCGGGATTCACCGGAGAAGACAATGTCGTGCCATTCCGTAGTCCAGGTGCGGCGTTCAACGGCCCACTGCCGCTGCACTCGTCGGTGGTGTAACGTCAATGGTAATCAGATCAATGGGTGCCGTGCGACAAGTCCCCGCTCCTGCGGACGACGTCGAAAAGTACGTGCTGACACAGGTTGTTGCGCAACACACCGTAATTCCTGCGCTAACGTTCGTGATGTGGCGGTGCGAGCCGTCAATGCCCACCGCACAACATGCTGGTCCTCTAGTTCGGTGGTGTGCCGCGACTGCGGCAATTACTCACGTCGGTCCGTCAGTCCCTCCTGCACCCACCGAATCCGTACTCGCCTCACTGTGGCTGGATGTCGTCCCACACGGGCGCCGATGTCTCGGTACGATAAACCGCTGTCACGATATGCCACTATTCGTCCTCTGTCGAACTCCGAAACGTGCTGGAATGACTGCCGTATTCTGCGACGTGGCATCAGGAAGCTTCCCACGCACAGGTCCGGCAGCACAACACACTTCCACTACTTACACCCGCCTTTTGTCCACCCTTCTTATAGTGCTTCTCGGTGGCGTGCGGGCGCACATGATTTGCATATGCCCTGCAATGCTAATCGTTTTCATGTCCTCTCGCAGGCGACGCATGCTGCGAATTTCAGGCCAATCGGATGCTTTCTTCTTGGTGTTGCATTTTGGGTGGCCAGCAGTGTATATACAGAAGTTTGACATATGGAGGTCCGACTGCATCTGAGCATTTATAACCCCGATTGAAACATTTGTTTGTGATTAGATAATACTATCTACAAAATTATTTTATCCACATTTCGTGCCGAAAATTATACACTATTTCCCCGTTCATGGTCGCACATTGTAATCTGTGTTTCGTGATATCTCTGCTTCCAACAGTCGGATGAAAAATGTTATTTTAACTCTCGACACCATTCGCCTTATTGAACATTTGAAATATAGTCTTGTTTTATGTTTGACACTTCTAGCGCTTTGTAGTGTTAGCATGTATCTCCGTTTGCAAGTGTCTCTTCGCTTCTAAAATTTCTCCTATCGGAAAACTTCCTGTTTTTGTGTAAGCCATTCGATACAGAAAGATTAGGAACATTATCCTTTTTAAATAGTTTACAGTTTCTTCGCTAGAGGGCGTAAATATGAAAATATGTTTCTCACTGTCTTTGCTTTCAGATGTATTTAAAAAAGTCTTTTTTTTTTTTGCATAGCTTTCGCCATGAAGAATGTTTTTAACATTTTTTGATTTTTAATTATTGAAAATTCTTTCCCCAGGGGCATCAGCGCATATTTCCATTTAAAAGGTTGTGTTTGATTCTAAAATTCCCTTAGAAAAACCTTTTTTTATTTTGGTAAGATTCTCTTTATAATGAAAAGTAGTTTGATCCCGTTTTCGTCTTTAAATAAACCATTACGTTTCCTACAGGGCGAGTTAATTTATTGCACGCTTTCTTCAATAACTCTTCTTGTTGTTCGATTTGAAAATCCCTTTTGCCTCTGATATACTCCACTATGATAAAGTTTTGGTGCACAAAAAACTTTATCAGAGTGTAGTATATCAGAGGTAAAAGGGAGAATAGTGGAGTATATGCACGGTGGAGTATATCAGGGGCAAAAGTTAACTTTCGTAACATACATTTCTGCAAGTGGTGGGAGTGACAAGTTATTTTCTATTTGGGATCCTTTTATCAATTGGAGACGCAGATACTTTTTTGTAACCGGTTCCTTTTACTCTGAAGAATCTCGCCCACATTGCTTATTTTTAAAAACGCGAAATGTTCCCCTAAGTGCAGTTACGTTCAATTTCCCTCTAGAGGGTATTCTCTATTTGCTGGATGTTTAGGTTTTCTGTAAACAATAAGCTTTGAAGTTATTATTTACATGTCGGAAAGGATTCAAAAGACCTGCTCATTACAGCCAAACATTCTACGTCATATTTCTTCCTTTCGTGCTGAAGTAAAAATACATTTTATCTCTTACAGTCCAAGTGAAAATACATAATAAACTAGGAACCGTGAGTGAATTCGTGATACAGTATGCTATTCGTAACGTCTTCTGGTTAGCTTATAAGATATTAAATCGTAATATCTCAAAACACATGAATAAAAGCTGTGCTATTTTCCTCGCCACAGTGTGTATTATACTGTATTTCTCATTGATTTTGATTATCTGCATTGCACCGCACATTCAAAAGTTTCTCAATTTTATTAAAATAAAATATCCGTATTACGATGAAAAATGAATAAACTTTATGAGGAAAAGAAACCTCTTTACACCAACAACAAAAAGATCAAGAAAGCGAAGAATGGAAGGAAGAAACTTTCACCTTCAAGGTTTAATGAAAAGACACGTTTTCTTGACACATTGAATATCCTAACTAAAGATTTACCAGCTTTTTTTTTACATGAGAAACCTTTCCTCTGCCCTGCCGGCGCGAAAGAATTCGCAGTTTGCAAAGACAAAAACTAAACTCTTTCCTCCATGCAATGAAAAAAGGTACAATAGGAATGCGTTGATTAGTTCCAAATATATTGCATGAACAGACAAACAGATGTGCAAGACTAAAACTTTCCATTATTCAAAGCAAAGAATGAAATGTGAAATCGATTGATTAGTTCAGACAGCAGGACTTTATTTTGACAGACGGACCGGATTACACCATCAGCATACTTTTTTTCTTTTCTTGCTGTTGTTATGAAGAGGGAACGAGCAAATTAGGAATTGAGAAAGTCCTATATCCAGAGTAATTCGCATAAAATATATTTTAACAGCTTTTGGAATACTAATACGTTTGAATGGTTAACTTGTAAAGTGTTGTCACGTGGGCAAATTGGTATTAGACTAATCATACCAGTGACCGAATCGGTATTGGGTCAGTTGATCAAATGGAGTACGAAGCAATCG
Organism: Macrothele yani; assembly: GCA_039090855.1. NCBI lineage: Eukaryota > Metazoa > Arthropoda > Arachnida > Araneae > Macrothelidae > Macrothele > Macrothele yani. Next base: position 45,523,596 of record CM076995.1, read on the forward strand.
TACCAATGGACCAATCATACTTTTGTATCCGTTATCTTTCAGACATAGACATTGTCCTACTGAATAGTACTAAACGAAGTTTTCTATTTGTTTTAGTGGCATTAGACTAATCATACCACTGAACGAATCGGTATTGGACCATCTAATCGCATCCAGTTTGTAGCAAACGTACTGTTGCATCAGTTGCTTTTCAAATGAATCGGCAATTGGACCGGTCATTATTAGACGTCGCCCCCACTGAATCGTTCTGGAGCAAATTTTACAAACCAAACTGGCATTTTTTAGTTTTCATATGTTTTAGTGCGTGACAAATTTTAAAGCAGGGTCTGTACACAAATCATAAATGTTTACCTTTACTTCTTTGGTTTAGAAAAGCAGTGAAATTCACAAAAATTTCGATCCGGTGTTCAGATATTTGAATAACAGAAAAAAGTACAGTTTTATATCTGATTATTTATAAAACATCCCCAATTCTGGTAACATCGAATATCCTTTTCTTCTTTATGCAGTCATTTGGATATGTTTAATACCCCAGTCAATTTATTGAAAATTAAGATTTTCAAAGGAAAAACTAATTACTTACCAATCAGAGATATCAGCCCATTGCTGTGCATGCCTTTGACTTTCAACTGCAGATGCCTTAGGCTGCAATGGGGTCTTGAACTCATACATTGTCGCGGTGATTGGCAGCACTTTGCGATTCCTGCGGTCACGGTTCAACGTAATGTACTATGATGGTCGAATATGTGTGCGATATCGTCAGACTTCAGAACAAAGCGCTTCGAACGATACAGCGGAAGACATTTTATCGTAACTTTATAATTTGTGGTTCTATATCGTAGTTTCTGAAATCAGTAAGTGTGAGTTAAATGTAGAACAAAAAGTTCCGGTCCTGACGGCCACAGTCCGTTTTCATCACCTTCTTGAAATAGCAAACGTACAAAAAATTGGAAGTAAAAATCTTCTGAAAATTTAGGACTTCATGAACCAATTACATTACTCTGTGAAGTGTTAACATATTTTCTGAGATCACAACAAGTGATCTATTTTATTTTTCGTTCAACAGGATTTTAGACTTCAATTGGTATGCATTTGAGATCATCGTTCAAACATGAAAAAAAGCCTGAAGATGATTTGAAACAACTATAACGACAGATATATTTGCAAATATTAATTTCACTTTCGATTTTTAGACTAATTATGCTTTCGTCTTTGAACAATTCTATGGCCTGAATCTGTTTGTTGTTTTTCTGTTAAATGACAGGTTTTGCTAAGAACACTCCCATTTAACAGATAAATAGACATCTCTTAAGAGCTGGGTTGTTACTGTAGACAAAGACCTTTGTGATGCTGTAATAGTGGGTAGCATGACATGTGATGCTTAGTGAAATTGATAAAAGTTGCAAAGAGGAAGAATAAAACATATTCATGAGAATGTTGCAAGGTACAATAACTGAGACTGAACATTGTTGTAGAAAGCGCGTAGTAGCAAAGCTGGTTAGCAGGAGAAAGATGAAATGTTGGAAAAATAAGGTAGTCGGACACGAATTGGCCTTTTGTAGTGATATGAAATCGTTCTGGAAATACACTGACGTGCAAAAATTAAGGACCACACGGTTTTTCGAATGTAACGTCGTGCAGAAGTGCTCCACATCGATTCAAATCATACCATAAGATCCAGATGTAAGAATATGAGAAAAATGAGCAAAACCATCCAAACAAGGAATCCAAAGGATACAAAGGCACTTTATTGAAAAGGTAGCTTCGAGCACAACTGGACAGAAGACAGAAACGCCCTTGTCACCGGCGGCTGCCAAGAAAAATCCAGTCTTTAGTAGAAGATATGATCCCTCTGACTGTGTTGCAGGATTTACAACGTCTGTCCATGCTGAGGACGAGGTTTTCAAGGAGCTGTAGGAGCAATGCGGCCCATTCCTCTTGTAGCGCCAATTGCAGATGCGGAATCGTTGCTGGCGGCTGGTGACGTGCTGCCAAGCGTCTCACGAGAAGGTCCCACACGTGTTCGATTGGATTTAGGTCTAGGGACCTGGCGGGTCAATCGATGCGTTGAATATCTTCACTCTCCAACAGCTCTGCGACAGCCACTGTACGATTAGTTGTAGTGTTGTCATCCATGAAAAGGAACTCAGGACCCACAGCACCTCTAAACAGACGCACGTGAGGCAAGAGAACCTCGGTACAATAGCGGACACCAGTGACTGAACCTCCTTGGAAGATGTGGAGGCCAGTACGCCTACCAAGCATGATACCGCCCCAAACGAGAACTCCGCCACCACCAAACCGGTCCCTTTCGATGATGTTGGAGGTGTGATTGCGTGTTCGTTGCTCTCTCCAGATGTGTATACGTCCAGAATCGCTCGTTAGACTAAATCGTCTCTCGTCCGTAAATATAACTCGACCCCATTGCTGATGTCTCCAGTTCTTGTGTTCCTGGTACCACAGAAACCGCCGTGTCCGATGAGCAGGCGTTAATGGCACAACCTGTACTGGTCGTCGTGCAAATAGACCATCTTTGTGCAGCCTGCTGGCCACGGTAAAACGCAATAACGGACGTACAGTTGTCTGTTGCATGTGCCCTGCGATTTCTCCCGCTGTCTGCCGTCTGTCTCTTCTCGCCTGTAGGACAATATACCGGTCGTTAGCCGCCGTGCTTTCTCGTGGACGACCACTGCAAAACTCTCGGACAGCTGTTTCTGTCGTTTGAAATGCTCTTCAAGCTCGTGAAACGATGCTGTGAGCGATCCCGAACTCCTCGGCCACACTAGTCACACTTCGACCTTCTTCCAACTTCCCAATGACGCTGCTTCGGGTAAGGTCATCCAGATGTCGTCTACTGGATTGTCTGTTGGCCATATCACACGGTGGCAGCAAGTCGACGTCGTTTAAACCGATGTACACCGTGCAATAGCTTTCACCGAATTGCTGAGCGTACACCACCCGTGTGCTTTATACCCTTCTGACACTCACCCCCACCCTACGTCATGCTGCATATATATGCGTATGCCCTACCGCACCGGACCCTAGTCTATCTCCTGAGTGGTCTTTCAGTCCGTTCTGCCTGTTCGTTCCGCTGTTATGCTAATTTCTTCTTTTCGTCCTTAATTTTTGCACACCAGTGTACTGAGATAGAAAGAGTAGGAGAAATAAAGTTCTAAGTTCTGTCAAAACAAGATCGCAGAAATGTTACGGAAGCCTAATAAGCTAATAGCACGATCTATGAATGTGAGCTATTAGAGCATGAAAGAAAAATATTTTGGGGTAGAAGAAGTTTATGCCACACGCAGAGAGAATAAAGAGCAATTGAGATCTAAGAAGAAGAGGTTCCTAAAACTATTAAACTCTTCAAAAAGGTATGGCTCCAAGGATGGCTTGCATAGCAGCTGAGACGTTGATGTCCGGTGATGTTTCTGCCACAACACTGAAATTTGTCAGTTGGTTTTGGAGTTAGAGATACCCAAGAGGATTAGAGGAATATTATGATTATTTTTATAGAAGAGGAAAGGTGATCAGATTGAATAATAAAAGCACGGTGGAATCAGAATGCTGAGTGTGCTAAAGAAAGTGATTAGAAAGGTCCGTATTGATAAAGTACAAAACTTTACATCGCAAAGGTGCAGGGTGAACATTTTAGTTTCCTGCCTGAAAAGGGTATTAGGGATAAAAAATGTTGCGTAAGATATGATAATTGAAAAATGTCTGTCGGTTGACAGCAAATTTTGTGCTGCCTTTGTAGATGTGAAGAGATCTTATGAACAGACTGTTTCTGTGCAGTGTTTTCAATAATTGTGGTTTGACTGGGTATTTTTCTGAATGTGTGAAAACTAGTGTGTGTACGTTCATACAGAGCTTGCGTACACAGAATAGTGTTTATCGGCTTGGTTTTCTGTTGGTGCAGGACTATGAGAAAGTTATGTACGTAATGTCGCCATGGCTATTTAGCATGTTCATGGATGCACGCATGCGTGATACCAAAATGGAAGATTTTGGTTTATGTCTTGGAAATTCCTGTTTATGTAGGTTTCTGTGCAGTGTGATGAGAGTACTGTTGGAGGATATAAAAGAGGGACTAGCAGATTATTTTTTTCAAGGTCAACATTGTTATACGAAATTCAAACTAAATATAAGGAAAAGAAAAACCAAAATCAGAGCTAGGAACTGTTAGTTTTGAATAAAGAATCGGTCTAAATGGTATAGAATTATACCTGATGAGTGAGTTTGTGTAAGAAGCATTTTCGACAGAGAAAACGTACCAGTATAAGATGGTGAAATCGCGTGGCAAATGAATTCAGCATAAAATATCTCGTTTAGAAAGATTAGTTAGACCTGAAAAATATAGAATTTTCTTCAGTTTGGTAACAGAAAGGTTGTGTCCTTATGCTGAGAAAAGCTATTTCTTTTCAAAAGTTCCCTGTGTTGTTTAAGTTATTTGAGCACGTTTTGCGGGAAGTACTTGAAAATGCCTGTTAAGTATACGAATGACCTGATCTTAATGGAAAATGATCTTAACATTAACTCATTACAATGAGATGTTGATGATTTATACCTCTATCTTGCAATGCTTTTGATGTCTTTTGCGTCGGCCCTTACATATAGAATTGAAGCAGCATCTGCATAGAGACAGGTCCACTTCCTGAATACAGGCAATTCGTTATTTTCTTGAGCATTAAGTAGACTCAAAATTTGTTCGAAAGTGGACTTTGCAAAACCTTTGTTGACTTCTTCCCTCTGAAGCTGTGCCGCTGCTTTTACCATTCTATAAGTTGTCCCGCATTTTTTATCTGCAAAATCACGTGAATGCTATAAAATCCTAAATTTAACCCAGTCATTGATCAAAGCTTCAAGAGGTTGGTTCGTTTGATCAAGGTAAATTTCACGTACGGAAAGAAGTTCAGGATTGTCAGTATAAGGAACTCTTCTGAGAAAAAATTATGTTGTTTGAGCAGAAAGCCGCACTTAAATTGTTCATTGGTTTGGTTAAACAAACATTCAGAAAAAATATTCTTTAGAATACTCTTGAAGCAAAATGATGGCACCGATTGCTTCAGGAAATAAAACGCAGCAAACAAGGAAGGAAATATAAGCCTTCCAAGCAAAATACTGTGCATTTTTTTAAGTACACATTGTGAGCAATTTTTTCCATTGTGAACAGAGCCAGTTACAATGCAATTTTTTTTTCAAATAGAGTAATAGAATCGCTAAAAAAATATTTGCATGTAGAAATGGGTATTTAGATCCCCCTCTTCCCTTAGCAGAAAGTTCGTGATCAGTCTGCGACAGGTACCATGGTGCCACGGAATAATCTGCGGATAGTCAATGGGCAAGATAATTACTAGATGCGATGAACAAGCAAAATGTGTACTCGTAGAAATTTCAAAAGAAACAAAAACCGAGAACGAAAAGGACTAACCATCCTATAATAAAAAAAAAAAAAAAAGAAGCCCAACCTAGGTACTACAGCAATTGCAATGGTAAGCAGATCAAGAACACTCTGCCTCCATTTTTCAAGGTGAAACACAAATATTTATGGAATAAAATTATATTTAACAACAATACCCAGGGCAGAATGAGCATCGCTAGAAAAAAAATTATTACGAGAAAGATCATCGACATAAGCGATGGCTTCTGATCATTCGTCCGAGATATGTCTGGGCTAGAATATAGGTCAGGCATGGATGTTGTGTTTGTCTTGCGGCACTGGCTCTCTTCCCTTCCCTGGAACAAGTGGCCTTAAAGTAGGGACAGGAGACTGCTTATAGCTCACTGAGCTGCTCACGGTGGTCGTCAAACTCCCAATAAAAAAAAGAGTGTCACTCCGTTGAACTTCAGGTTTCGGAAAATATTAGTAAAATTTCGGTCTTAAATATAGAGGGTGAGTCGAACGTTTTGCAGTATTTGAATCTCTTATGTCTTCAAACTTCTTCAGTTGACTAGCATTCAAAGTATAGGCCATCGTGTTGCACCGTCTTTAGTCATCTGTCTGCCAGTTCTTCGATTCCGCGGCGGTACCAGTTCTTGTTCTTCGAGACGAAGAACTCCTTAACCCCAGCTACCACCTCCTCCTGGTTTTAAAGTGCCTCCCCCCGCAAAGGAAGTGGACCATGGACCGGAACAAGTAATAATCCGACGGAGCAGGATCCGGACTATATGCTAGGTGCGGTATCAGTTCGATGCCCTCAAGTTCCTGGAACTTTTACCCGGGTCGTTCGCGCGGTATCAGGCTGAGCGTTGTCCTGCTGCAGGAGAGCGCGCTTTCTGTTCGCCAGTGCCCGGTACTTCTCCTCCAAAACGGCATACATCCGCTCCAGCTGCTCAGAGTAGAGTTTGGCGTTGATGGACTGACCGTCTGGAACAAATTCTTAATGGATTATCCCCTTGAAATTCCACCAGACGCAGAGCATCACCTTGTGCTCCAAGCGCCTATGTTTGGCAACAGGTTCTGGAAGCTAGCCCGGGCTTAACCACTGCCGTTTTGTGTTAGGATTACGGAAATAGGCTCACTTTTCATCGCACGTAAGAATTGTCTTGATGAAACGTACTTCGCGCAGTTTTTCTAGGAGTTTCGTGCTCACTTCCGTCTGGTGGTTTGCTTCAGCTGGCGTCGATTCGTGATTGACAATGTGACAGCTCCTGTAGACCTTGCCAAGGTCCTGAAGTTGATGAACCACGATGGTGTGTGATATGCCCAGCTTGCCTGATAATCTCCGAGTGCTGGTGTCGGATTTGCCTCTACGGCCTGGCGCACGGCCTCCCAATCCACAGTTCGCGGCCTACCTCACCTTGGCTGATCTTCGATGTTTTTGTCACCCGAGTGAAATTTCTTGAACGATGTGGTTGCGGTGTTGTAGTCAACAGAATCTTCCTCTTTCTCATGACAAAAGTTTCGTGTTGCTTGATCAGCGTTATGGCCGAGTACAAACTCGTAAGGCAAAAGTTCTCTAATTAGCCTGTTGTGGCTGTTCAACTTTTAGGCGTCCTAACGACTGATAGAACGACGACATGCAATGTTGTTCACAGCAACGACTACCACCTTACATCCCTTTCGACTGACTACAGTGCGCGACTTGAACTAGTTTAAACACGTGACATACTCGCTGCATGTGCTTCAACGGGTATGTCACCCCACGTTTTATCAGTTCAACCCTTATTTTAATGTTTTATGTCTGAAATGCATCTTTTATCAACTCTGTTAATAGGCAATATTGCGCAATATATTTCAGTCGCGAAATCATCCTGCTCTAGCGTTTCCACCCCGGAGTATAGTCCTTTATTCTAGGCTTAATGATCCAAGGCATGATGAAGAAGGCTAGTTCCCCTTACAAAGGACATCATGCCACTGGATCGAAACATGTGACTCAAACATTTTCTGTCTCCTTTCTTAGGTCCTTCGCCTTTTTAGCAGATAATCTCAGAAAGGATTAATGCGAATCATTCCCATAAATAGCCACTTTAAGAAGCAAGAGATATGACGGAATAAATTGTAAACGTTTATTCACAATGAAATGTTTATTTTACTTTGACTATAACATCATCAGGACGAATAGAGCGTAAACATTCAAACCATTGTGACATCATCAGAGTTCTGACGATCACGGATTTTGTTGAGTTAATATATTTGCACGCTCTTGAAGGAAATGGAGTAGACATCATGTCGTTGACAAGCTGTGATGAGTTCCGGTGTAAATGGAAAGCTTCCAATTTATTAACCTTGATAGTAGAATCAGGTTTATCAATAGGCGTAGCGTTCCCAAACAAAAATTTATGGTTAGTTTTGTGACAATGTTGGGCTACAGATGACTTCTTCAGTTCATAGTTCGTTACGTTAAGTCTTGTGTTCCTTCAACGGAAACTTAAAGCCCTGCAGGTCTGTCCTATATATGAAAGTCCACATTGGCAAGGTATATGCTGAATTCCTCAGGAATTCATCTCTTCGACGAAATTTTTTGACCTGTTAAAACTCACTTTGTTTATGGGTTTGAAAATTACTTTGAAATTAAAACGTTTGAGAATTTTTAAAATTCCGAAGCAAATTTGAGGAGCAATAGGGATAACTGCCCACTTCGTTGTTGTGAATAAACGTTTGATAATTTATTCTATCTCAACATCACAAGTGTGTAGTCTTAAATACAGTATAAACAAGAGATATGACACCAGATTTCCCGTTGTAATGAGCCCGAATTTTAAATACATTCCGGCACGAATAAAATATTTCAAATTTATTCATGTCCAATGGAACCCGTTATACACACACACACACACACACACACACATACACGCAAACAAATTAACCGGGTTTCTGCAATCAATGAAACATTTAAAAATAGAAATCGCTACCTTCTTCCACTAGTGGCTGAAAAGCCTCTTACAGAAATTAACAATTTGTGAACAAAGAGTTTCTCATAGCTAAAGAAAGATATCGGAGGCAAATGGAATTTCAAACCGAACAGTTAGAAGAAATATAGAGAAAAACATAACATAATTTTAGGTTACTTAAATCAAGAGGTTTGAACAATAGAAATGTAGAAAGTAGGCGAAAATTATTCTTCACAGATAAAGGAAACGAATCATTCAAAAACATGTCCTGGAAGCAGGGATAAATGGAAAAAGATTTCGAAGTTCTCTCACCCAGCACGAAAACTGTGCATTATTTAAAGAGGAGAATGTTCCTTGTCTTTTCCATAGAAAATGGTATACAAAACAAAATGGGGTCTTTAGAAGCAAAGATACAGCTGTAAACAGAAATACATACTAATGCCACCTAGAGTTGGAATTGTGAACCACAGAAATGAAAAAAAAAATAAGATCCGGTGTTAAACGAACATTTTTCGTTTAGAAACAGAGATATCGACAAATACAGATCAAACATTTGCGCCCCCTACATGCAAAATTGTGGATCATTTCTGGCGAGAAATGCACACGTAAATATTTCAGCAGTTAGTGGTATCTGACTGAAAAGGATTTTTTCAGTCGAGTTCTGAGACGTGAAGATATTCCTGCTAACTGAAAAGTGAACTTATGATATCCAGTGGCACACTTGTGTGTTGAAAGAACTTGAAATTATGTGCAAAACATTTTGCACCAGAATCGCTCTCCGACAGACAATAAATGTTTTAAATCGAACTGTTAGAAGCAGAGATATTGGCAAAACTATGCTGCACATCCACGCACTTGGCGGTAAAGCATGCACTATTTTAAGCAGTAGGTATCTCTAAAAGTTTTAGATGGTGATATATATCAGACCGTGAAAGAAGTTTTTAAATCTTGTTTTCAGAACAGCATATATTTCTACAAATACACTGAAGAGCAATGGAATTAGAGACAGCTGGTGTTATGCAAATGTGCGCTGTGGGCGGCCCTGTAAACGGAAATGACATGACGTAGGCAGCGATCCGACAATATAAGGAGTGATGCGACGGGAATCAGTAAGAGTCTGACGCAGTATGGGTAAGACGAAGGATTTAAGCGCATTTGATCGTGGGCAAATTGTCGGGGCCCAACGAATGGGTCACTCCATCTCGGAAGTCGTGCAGGCTCTGGGATTTTCACGAGCCACTGTTTGACGGGTGCACCGTGAGTACATCGAATCCCGTAAAACCATCCCTCCAAGGGCCAACTGCCGTGGACAACAGCGTGTGGATGAGCGGGGTCATCGTCGGCTAGCTCGCATTGTAACAGCAGATAGACGGACCACAGTGCAAGAAATCACTCGGCAATTTAACGCTGGTGCACAAAAACGTGTAAGCAGCCACACCATCCAGAACCATCTCCTCGCTATGGGGTACAGAAGCCATCGTCCCACGAGGGTACTGCTGCTGACCGCACATCACAGGCTCCAAAGATTAGAATTAACGCGGGAACATCACCACTGGACCCTAGACATGTTGCCTGGACTGATGAGTCGAGATTCACATTGGTACATGCGGATGGCAGGATACGAGTACGACGCAAACCACATGAAGCGATGGATCCTTCTTGCCAGCAGGGTACTCTTCAAGCTGGTGGGGGTGGCATTCTCGTCGGCGGACTGTTTACGTGGACAGAAATGGGGGTACCCCTGGTATGCGGATATCGTCGCTCACAGGTCAACGTTACTGGGACATCCTGGAAGACCATTTGCTCCCGTTTCTGCGTCTACAACATCCCACTGGGGACCTCATCCTGCAACAAGACAATGCACCGTGCCATCGCTCCCGAATTGTATCCGAATGCTTGGATGAACACTCCATCGACGTGACCTCACTTCCTTGGCCAGCTAGATCACCTGACCTCAATCCCGTCGAGCACATTTGGGATGCCATCGTGAGAGATGTTCGAGGCTCCGACCCCCTCCCTCAAATCTTCGTGAACTGTGGGAGCTTGTTCAGGTGTCGTGGATCCGTATGGCTTCCCAACGCTTCCGGTGTCTTGTCGAGTCCATGACGAGACGAATCGCCGCCGTCATCAGGGTGAAAGGTGGTGCTGCACGTTACTAGACAGGTATCTCTAATTCAATTGCTCTTCAGTTTATATCCGTAACAGAAATGTACGTTTATGCACCTGGTGGACAAATTATGTTTTACCGAAAATTCGAAGTTATATGCAAACATTTCCCACTAGGAGCTCTATCCAATGTAAAACGTATTTTCGACATCAAACATTCCGAAGCAGAGATATCCTGAAAATTCCAATTCAGCTTTACGCTTTATTGGAAAATTATCCATCATTTGAAAAACTGCATCCAAAGTTGTCTTAGTTATAAATGGTATAGAATTGAGGAAAGAACGTTTTCAATCGGATGTTCAGAAACAATTATCTAGAATGAAATGTATTTTGAATTCGGTAGCATTTGTATTTACGCCCTCTAGCGGCGAAGTTGTGTATAGTAGGAAAACCGGGGAGTAAGGATCATCGCTCACATTTCATACTTCTCAGTATTAAAAAAAGTTAAAATCGGACAAATGATTGTAGAGATATATTGTCTGCAGAGGGATGGATGAACATAGTGATAAAAAACACATATATTTTTGGTTTTTTCAAACGATATGCTAAAAACTAATGCTACCGACGAATTACCGCTTTATGAATTAAAGTACATATATAATCTGTTTCCACGACACATTTGAGAGGATTATATTTTTTTGTATTTGTATGTGATTGTTCTAAAGTGTTGAAAAACGTTTGGAATAGACAGAATGTATACTTTTTCGTTATTTTCGAAGCTTTGTAGAAAGATATCCAGGAAACTTAACGGTGCTATGTATTCAAGCGATCCGGCCCGGCTTCGCACGATAGCGATTTAGAATTTACAACGAAAGGTTTTTTTTCACCGAGGTGCTATAAGATTTCCTTATAGAAAACATTTTTCGTTTTTCCTATAGACGTGAGCACGAAAAGGTTTCGTTTTGCCGTAACACGCGAAAGAGCCACGTAAAGTTGTCCATAAGTAAAATATTCTTCACTTAAGTCAACGCCAGCCACTTTCAGTGTCTGACCTGGTGTTTTATGTATTGTCATGGCAAAGCAGAGTGTTACCGGGAATCGGATGCGTTTGAAATGAAACGGCAAATCTGTTGGAATCATTGGGGTTCTCGGTATTAAAACTGTTTCTGCAGTGCCACAGCCAGTTAAAATGGTAGCTTCAATCAAAACGTTTATCAAAGTTTTTATTTGGAATCGCGTCCCGTTGCATAACTTCGGTGGGTTTAGATTACCTACTCGGCATAATGTTAATACAATATTTAAATTTTAATTAAAGAGCTACTCAAAACAGATACATACGTGTAAACGAAAACAACTATGCATTTAGTCTGTGCGAGCGCCGATAAACCAATTATCTTTCAGCGTTCGATGTAACTACGCATTTAGTCTGTGAGAGCACCGATAAACCAATTTTTCAACGTCCGATGTAACTACGCATTTAGTCTGTGGCCTTACAAGCTGTCAGACAGGCCGCCGCGCATGCGCCTCGCGTCTTTTTCGCAAAGGCCGTCGCGCATCGTTGTTTAGGCAGTGGAAGCCCCAAAAGAATGCGAACGGCGATTTTTTCTTTGACTTGTCACTAAAATCGTTACGGCTCGGCTCTGTTTTGTTCTAGATTAATGTTTCATACACCTAAACCTTTCTTGACAAATGCTCTATGGAATAGCGAAAACCGCATCAAAATCAGTCCAGCGATTCTCGAGATTAGCCCGAACAAAAAGACAGACGCCTGCCGGGGACTTTATTTTATACTACGGATAGATTATTTGAACAATACGTACAGATTCAACTATGACCTTCCTACCAATGTTGTAAATAACTGTTTAAATTTCTTTTTGAAGCAGGCTATTAACTTGTAGTTAGTTTGGCTCCTTCTGCAGTTGTAAGTCATAGTTCACTGTCTAGTTTTACAAACCTCATTCTAAGCTTTCGCGGAAAGTGCCATAAATATTCACCTCACAATACGCCAAAAGATTTATGAACGCAACAAAAATACTACGAAGATAAAGTAGAAAACACGGTTGCTGAGAAAATTTAAACTCGGTCGTAGTAAAAAGTTACATCTGGAATTTAGGTGGTCTTCAATCACTGACGCATCAAAAATGCAACTCATTGAATGACTTGACATTCTGATCTTTTCAATAAAATTTCCTCCTGTCAGTCAATACTACTTTCGTCCTGCATTTTCGGTGCATTGATACGGCGAAACTTCCATTTCTTCAGCACATTGCAAGATCTGAATTTCGGAATGTCTAATGCCTAGCAATTCTGTGCACTTACATCTTCTCTGGTGTGACATCCAACTATCAATCTCTTCTGAAATTCAACTACCTCCTTCCGCGAATTTGAAGTTCGGGCTTAACAACGGTAGCAACACATTGCTCGCTATTTTTACAACTTCATATTTGAAAACGTATGTCCATGGGTATTTCACTGCCACACATAGCTTCTTTCCATTACATTTTTCGTGACTTTGGATTGCATAATTTATGTTCCATTGAAACCAAATAAATGGGATTTCTTTTTTTGATTGACTTTGCTTTTTTATATCAAAACATGCATAATACTTTTCTTTTTTCTGATACTGAAAACTACTGTGACAATGAATTAATTTGCCGGTAGTAGAACGTTCACCAATTTTGAAACAATGCTCGTTCCTATTTTCTGTACTAGATTACAGATAATTTTGGCCACATAAGCAACCCATACAATAAACAGAAAACTGACTGAGATAATTTTACACATTCAGAAGACGAATCCTCCAAGATTTTGGCTACACTTCAATAAACAAAGGCAACCAAATGCGTTTTTGTTTGTTTTAAAGAAACCGTGGAACAACAGTTTACAGATTTGACATAGTAACATGCATTCTATTTGTGTTATTTAGACTTTTTTATTTTCACCAACATATGACAAAATACGATTAAAAATATAAATTTCATTTCTTGGAAACATATGACGAATTATGATAAAACAATGAGTGCGTACTGAATTACAACGACTCCTACGCAAAATGGGTTGCGCCTATAACTAGCGCAAGAAAAGGAGGGCTTAGTCTGTAGGCTAAATGAGTTTACATAAGAGATTAGCGGTTCAGTTGAGAGACAAGTTACGGACGCGATGGGGAAAAACAGTGAATTATCAGATTTCGCGAAAAGCCATATCGTGTGTGGAGGCACGAATGGTTGGCACGCTCATTTCGGATACGACGACACTTGTGGATTGCTTGAGAGCGTCCGTGTTTAAAGTTACTAGAAGTGGTGCCAAGACGGAGAAACAACCAACGGGTGGCACAACTGTACAGGGCGGTGAAAGATAGATAGCAAGTGAGATGGACGGGTGCTTCGCCTTATACAGGGCAAACGACGCAACACAGTTTCGCAATTGACGGCCAAATACAATATGGGTCAACCAAAAACGATATCCTGCGCGACTGTACGTCCCATGCTGGCACAAATGGGTGACAGGAGCAGACGCTCTATACTGATTACCTTTAGATTAATTCTGAGAAAAATGTAGCTTTAACAATAATGAAGCACAGCTTTCAACACACGCCCTTCAATCGCTTAACAACAGATTAATATGACATTCAATTCGCATAATAAATTTATTTCCTATTTAGTTGTAACAATCTCTAGCTAAATTCCAACAAGATCAAAGCTGAGTAGCAAACCAAAGCCAACCAACCAACCAGCCAGCCACTACATATGGTAAACAAACTTCTTGTGTCAGTTTTACAAAATTGTCACTCACCTCTCGACTTCAGCTTAGGTTGCCACAAATATTCAGTCGAGAGAGAAAATGTGGCGTTAAGTTTACATTTACATACAGTCAGAAGCTAAGCGGGAAACTTCAGTTAGAGTATACGTCACAAACGTACGACTGAGGTCAAAGATTATTGAGATCAAGGAGTGATTAGCATGCTGGCGTAGTTTAGTTGGGAGAGCAGTCACTCCCACATAGAAAGACGTGGGTTCAATCTCCACCAACAGAAAAAGGCTTATTATAAAGACTGGGATTCATATGTACTCCTTTCGTGGTCGATTCTGTATTTGGCGTCAGCAGCATGAAGCTATGGAGCCTTGCTATATCGCACCGACTATTCAAGGAGCTGAAGCCGGTTTCATAATGTGGAGAATGTTTACTTGAAATGAACTGAGAAACTTGGTGCATGTGGACCAAAAGTATGAACACTCGCTACTACCAGGTACTGGTTTCGGACCATGTACACCGCGCAATATTTTACATTCACTGAGAGGAAGCAGAGTAGATGTTCGGCCCTGGCTGGGCTTTTTCCAAGATGCTTACGGCCAGGCTTTTTTCAAGACGCTTACGCCCGTTCTGGACCAAGTCGACCCATTTTTTTTTTATCGCAATGGTAAAGAAAGAAAAATGTCGTATTTCTGGATTTTTGGGTCTGTTTAACTGTTTCGCTGGCTTTAGATTTACTTCCATGACATACCCCAGGCGTAATCTCAGAGACGAAGAGAGGCGCTAGCAGTGTTTTTACCGTATGTAGGTATTATGACTGTAAAAACACTTTGGGGTTATTGACAAGAAAAAGAGTTGATCCCGAGCGACTGTATGTGTTGTGTGGAGTAGGGAACGGCAAGTGCATGCAACGACGTGAGGTGTGTATGTGTTTTTATGAGAGAGCGCGAAGACATCGATTGTTTCTCCTATTCCAAATCCGTATAAGGGTTGACTATTGTAGTGTTACCGCCTTCGTGTTCAGAGAAAGGGAGATTTTGAATGCTCTTAGTCTTCTTTTTAATGTCTCTTATATATTCTTCGATAATTGCCAAAGTTTAGTTAATATCTTTAGGCTTAGATTCAATAATATCTGATTTTATTATTTAATTTTCACAATTTAATAAAAATTTGAAAATTAAATAATGAAATGAGGTTCGTTCAGGAGGGTATACCCCCATGTCAGCAAGACTGGGATCTTCTGATATGAGGTATTACAAGACTGGGTTCCTCCAGGAAGATAATACCCCAAGTCATCAAGACTGCATTGTGCACGAATGGTTCGACGAGTACAGTACTGCCGCGAAACATCTCGAATGGACCCCGAACTATTATGATCAGCTCTATTAAACATCTATGGGATATTGGGGAACGCCAAGTGAGACAGTAGGACACACCACATGGCTCCATACCTGAACTGTGAACCGCAATAGAAACAAATAGAAACAGCTTTGTTTCTAGTCCTAAAACAACTGTAGGGACACTTCGTGAAGTCGATGCCACGCCAGTTGCCGGTCGCACTATGAGGCAAAAGGAGGGCCTACAAAATATTATGTAGTTGGTTTTAATTCAGTGAGCACTGAGTGTGAATTCCAGTTCAATGAATGAAATATGAATTCCAGTTCAATGAATGAAATACGGGATTGCACCATTGCATAATACAGATTTGGAAGATGTGAATCCGTTTATTGGTGTCAATATGACATGGATGCTATGTCAGGTAATATTTTTAAGTTTTGGGATATTATCTGACTTAACATCCACGTCATATTTAACACCAATAAACGGATTCTCATCTTCCAAATTTGTTTTGAATTTCAGTTCTTTCAAACGTATGGCGAAATATAAGATATAAACAGCCAGGTAGTTCTGTCATTCTCTCTCTCTCTCTCTCTCTCTCTCTCTCTCTCTTGGACGCTTGACGTCACAGGAACGTCTGCATTCTTGCGCCATCACGTATCGATCAATCCTTGCGTGCCCTTGAGATGTCAAAGCGATTTCCTGCTATATAATAGCACGCGATCACTTTTTGATGTAAATGTGATCGCGTGCTAATTTTAAAAACTTTGGATTATCAATGACTCGAGTTTTATTTATCCGATCTACCAAATTCGAATTGAATTTTTAATATCACGGCAAGCTACGTTTGTATATGAATTTAATTTAGCACAATTTCGAATATTAATGTGTGAGCTTTAATTATTTTTTACTTTTTTTTAATTTAAGTAACTTTCTGAATTTATTGCTGATTATATTAAACAAATATCGATCTATCTAAACGCTCTAATCACAATAAAAACTGAAATCTTGAGATTTCAAAGTGAGCAAAATTGCATCGAAAAAGCAGATGTTCTCCTAATAGCACATTGTCGAGAATTTAGGAAGTTCCAATTTCTAATACCAGAAGTCGTATTATTTTGTAGAAAAAGCTTCGGTATGAAGTTTCAAACTAACCGTTTGTCGAATAGTCTGAAACAAGCCGTGAACGGAATGACAGGTGTTCCGGAGAAAAAGTTACTTAACGGGAAAAATAAAAAAAATATTAAAGTAAGTTTACACGAAAACAACTGGACTACAGGGAAAATTGTTAAACAACAACAAATATTTTACACAAAATATTATCTATCGCGAGATCTTTGAAAAACAGAAATAAACAGCATGTAATTTTCAGCTCTAACATGAATGAGTTCTTACTTTATTTCCTTACAGAAACCCGGCGTCTAATTGATCTGCTTTCAATCTGTTTCCATTAAAACTTTCAGTCCGTAATAGGACGGGCGACATCCCCTATATCATCATCATCATTGTCAACCATTATCTAGCCATTGCTGAACGAAGGTCTCTCCAAGCCTCTTGCACAATGGTCTGGCTTGTGCCAACCTCCTCCATGTTACTCCCGCATACTTTCGAATTTCATCCACCCATCTTCCATGTGGTCTTCTTCTGGGTCTTTTCCTGTCCCTCGGAATCCAATCTAAAATTTCGACTGTCCATCGATTGTCTGTTCTTCTGGCAGTATGTCCAGCCCATTGCCATTTCAGGAATTTTACTCTGATCATGATGTCTTCCACTCTTGTCATTTTTCTGATCTACGAGTTCCTCTTCTATTCTCTCCTGTTTACACCAAGCATGCACCTCTCCATGCTGATTTGAGTTGTCTGCAGTCTTTGTATGTCTCTTTTAGTTAAGGTCCACGTCTTTGCACCATACGTCAGCACTAGAAGGATGCATTGCTCAAACACTTTTCTTTTAAGACATAATGGCATAGTAGCTCTTGAAAATTATACTGTTTCTTCCAAAAGCTCTCCAGGAAAGTTTTACACGCCAATTAATTTCTTCATCAATGTGACCCTCACTTGATATCTGCTGTCCAAGATGAACGTAGGTATCATTTATCTCCAGCTTTTCTCCATCAATCGATAAATCTTCATTTCTCGTAAAAGCATTGCACATCACTTTTTTCTTCTGAAAGTTCATTTTTAATCCCACATCTTTACTCTTGTCAGCAAGTTCCTGGATCATACTCTGCAGCTCTGATGGGGTAGTTGCAAAACTGACAACGTCATCAGCAAAATGAAGGTGAGTTTAATAATCTCCATTAATCTTTATCCCCTTGTTTTCCCAGTTCAGTAATTGAAAGACACTTTCCAATGTGGCATTAAAGAGCTTGAGAGATATGGTTTCACCTTGTCTCACTCCCTTTCCAACTTTTATGTGTGCTGTATTCTCAAACGGCCTAATCTTTGCACTTGCATTTTCATAGATGTTATTAATAATATTAATGTAAGCATCTTCAATACCGCAGGATTTCAAAGCCATTGTAACTGCTGATGGTTTCACCGAATCAAAGGCTTTTTCATAATCGATAAAAGCCATGCACAACGGAAATTCGCATTCCCTCGCTCTTTCAATTAGTTCTCTCAGTACGTCGATATTATCTAAAGTGCTGAAGCCACTCCTAGTATAATTATATAAATATAATTTCGTTTCTTCAAAACATAAAATGAAATGTATAAAGATAAATTTTAATTTTTGTACACGCATCTAATGAAATGCAACTATAAATTGCATTTGTTTCAAACATGTGTACGCGATAGAAGAAAGATCTACGGGGAAATTCTTATTTCATAAATTAATTACTTTTTGACATAAATATACCGCAACGCTATATAACCGTTTTGTCAGAAAACGTAAATATCCCTTTGTTCTCTAGCGGAAACTCAACAGTTATCTCTCTTTTTTTGTTTTTTTCTCGGTTCACCTGCTGGAGTACAGTCGGTGATGTATGAGTTTTAACATTAAAAATCATCTTTACGCCAAGGCAAAGATATGGAAAATATCAGGTGGTTGTGAATTTTCGTGCTTATGCATGTAGCATACCTTCAGAATGTGTTTGTAACTTGCTGTGTGCCACTTTGGAACAAACTTTAATTGTTCAAGGGCCATCCTGAAAGTAATGTCTCCTCCTTAAAAACTTTTGAAATTTTAAAGTGATTTTAATGAAACTGCTCTGACATGTATTATTGCCTGTTGCCAATGTGGGAACATTTTTATTTTCAAAATCGGAAATGAAGATCATGAATGACAGTGAAAAGCAGCGAGCCGTAATTGAATTATTGGAAAAAGAGTTGGGTCAGGATCCAGAAATCGACAGAAAACTCCTGGCGGTGTATGGAGCTGCCACTGTCGATATCAGTAATGTCCGAAGATGGATGAAGAAGTTTCGAGATGGAGAAAGTTCGTTGTCGGAAAATCAGCGGAGCGGAAGACCCGCAACTGCAGTGATAGATGCCAACAGGCAACGCATGGAAGACCTCATCACAGTTGATCACCGTTTCACCATCCAGGAGTAGCAACAATAAACAGCGCTCACTATGTGCATACATTGAGGAAGCTAAAGGAAGCTCTCAGGAGGAAAAGACGTGACATTCCACATCATCGTGTTGTTTTACATCATGATAACGCACTTCCCCACACCTCAATGGAGACTTTACAGCCTATTACTAAAATGGGGTGAACGGTGATGCTTCCTACCCTCCCTACTGTCCTGATTTCGCTCCCTCAGACATCTTTCCTTTTGACCCTTTCAAAAAACCCCTTCGTGGAGAACGTCTCGACTATGTGATAGACGTCGAACTGGTTGTGAACTCATGGGTGAAACCATAGCCTCAGGAATTTTTCCAAAATAGATTTCACCAATAGGTTCAAAGCTTGCTGAAATGCATAGAAAGTGATAAACAATACTTTGTATACGCTAGCATTATTGTCCAAGTATTTTGCCACCACGTTTTGCATTTTTGCTCCTACAAATAAAAATCTTATAAAGGACGAGGCATTACTTTCAGGATGCCTCTTGTACATCTACAGTATTATATACTGTAGAAATTACATTTCGTAAATATCGGTGTTTCTGAAGGTGAATTACAATAGATTTTATGGTTCATCTTTACTGTCTAATTGAATTAGAGTAGATTATACCAGGTTCGTTACGGAAACTTGAGAGCAGTTCATTTTTGTGGCCACCGTAATGGACTTTCCCTTCAACAATGGAATACTTTTGAGAAACAAACACACCAACCAGCGTTACAAGAAAAAAAGAAGAAAATCAACAGAAAGACGTTTTCCTAATAGTCCACAGATACCAGGATGTGTTGAAATATATTGATGTCCGTCAAAACAAAAAGGTTAGATACAAGCGAACGAGAGAACTCCATTAGGTAAAACTGTCTTGTCTAATAAATCAACTGAGCGGTTTACGCAACCGTTTAGGATAGTACCGAGTGACATATCACTTGGGAACTGTCAACACAAGTAGCAAAGAAGCCTCCGAAGCTTCTTATCACCCACAAGCAGAAGACGATCACACGAACCGTGTTGTTCATTGCAAGGGTCATGTCATGTCCTGGAACAAGGCAAGAATCTGGAGAACTCGGAAGATTACGAACAGGCAATGTCTTTTTATGGGAAGCACTGAACACTTAGCCTTGACTATTCATGAATGACGTAAACTACAACTTTACTACTATCGCATGATTCTATGATTCAAAAGCATTTTTATTTGTTCCTGTAATATAAAATTTTCGTACACGATTGAGGGTATAATATGTTAAGAAAATAAAAATAAAATGTAAAGGCAATTTCTTTACGAGATTGTGGTTCAGGACGGAAGTATCGATTCGTAGGTAATGTAATGAACACTCACTAAATGTCTAATTTATGCACAATAAGAATAATTTTATTTTTAGTTTCCACTCTTCTTTTGATTCTGTGTCTTTATCGGGTATGTACCCAGTTTTACTCGTTCACGTTGCCAATCTCATTTAATCTTTCGCAGAGTGTTAGTTTACTCACTCTGCACTCTTTCCAAATAAATGCGATGCTCATGGTATTTAATTGCGACCAACTTAAACATTTTGGAGGCATCTTCTCGACAACATGGAATTTACTTTACTGCAGCATTCTGGACAGCAGTAAAATAAATTACATGAACAAAATTTCAGTGTAACGGAAATCGGTAACGGAAGTAGTCAAAACCATTGTTGAAATTTGATTTCTGAATGCTGTCCGTTGAAGTGAAGCAATAGTAGTTAATTTATTCAACAATATATTTTGCTAAACTATCGTCGAAAATTATTTTATCACGATTTACATAAACAAACAAATATCTCTCCGCATTCTGCGTAAATTACGAAAATATGATATTAAATGTTACCTGCTATTGACGAGAGCTTTAATATTATGTACATATAACACGACGGGGTGTAACTTGTTGATATCCTATTATAGACTAGAGGTTCCCTATCTGTGCGTCGCGACGCCACAGGGCGTCACCGGTTTTGGCCCGGGACTTCGTGAATAAAAGAAAAAGCTAAAACTTGTAATTTATATTGAAACACAGCATGCACATTTTCAAGATGTGTACATATTTTAAGAAATGAATTGTAAGAAAGAATATTAAAGAAAAATATAACACTTCATTTTCCTTGTCGTGAAAGCGCCCCCTTTTTCAAGTGTATACAAGAAAACGCGATGCTATTAAGAGCGAAATTGAAATCTGCGATTTTGGAGCATCTATCTCAACCCAAAGGCCAATTTGACAAATATTTTCCTCCACAAACAGATGAACACAAGTGGGTTACGGACACGTTTACAGCAGATACACCATCAATTTTCACTTCTGCTGGGCAGGAATAATTAATACTGTAGACATTTCTTCAGGCTCCACACTGAAAATGACATTCTGTTCCGTCACTCTGCCACAGTTTTGGAACAGTGTGGCAAAGAAGTACCCAGAATTGAGTAAGAAAGCCGTGGAGGTAATTTTCCCTTTTGCCAGATCCTACCTTTCCGTGGCATGATTTTCAGCTCTGGCGGTAATAAAGTCTAGATATAGAAGCAAAGTTAATGTTAAGAAGGAGATCCGCGTAGCTATATCGAACATTTTTTTCGTTTCGACGTTTTTGTGGCTAGAAACAAGCTCCCCCATCCCATTAAGACGGTAATACCTCTGTTAGGTAGTTTCTAAAATTATTGTAAAAATGTGAAAACCAAATGGAAAGTGTTACCATTGTAAAAATATGCCTATCTCATCAATTTCTTCTTATTCAGTTCTGTAATTTTATTCTAATTTTGTATTTTTACATTAAAAAGAATGTAGGCTAGTAATGAAAATTACTGCTTTCTTTTTAAAAAATACCACAAACTCGAATTTGGGCATTTTTTTTCTTTTTTTGTTATTTTGGGTATAGGCACGGAAAATGTGACACGTGAAGAGCGGCGTGGTCTTAAAAATTTGGGAACCCCTGTCGTAGACCATAATGTACCAGTCACCTTATTAACACATTTGCGATTCAGCTTTTCTTTCTATATTGAGGTCAGATTTTAGCATGCGCAGACGGAATTTCTTAGCTATATCACATTCCATCAGTGTCAGGGTCCTTTCTTACGTTCGTTTAAATCTGAATAATAAACAGGGTGTCTACAAATGAAGTATACAACATCGGTATGCTATTAAAAAGATACGATAGAAAAAAAAACTAACTTTAAGCGTCAAGAGACGTTACAAGTGTTAACGTTTGTTAAGTCAGATGATAGATGGCATGCAATGAAAAATCTCCATCTTTAGACAACCATTTTCAATGGCGTTGGAATGAACGGGGGGGGGGTACAGCGGCATGGCCACCCCGTTCTCCTTATATTACCCCATGTGATTTTTTTCTTTGGGCAATTGTTAAGGACATTGTGTACAAGAAAAAAGTTTACATCTGTCTTAGCTCAAAAAACGCATTACTGCAACCGACTTCCTTGTCACACCTGACATTCTGCAGCATACGTGGTTGGAACTGGATCGTCGTTTAAACATCCTGCGAGCAACCAATGGAGCACACGTGGAGACCTACTGACATTTAAAACAAATCTTTCACAGTTACCATGTGTTTTGACATTAAAAGTAAGTTTTTATTTATTGTACTTGTTTTTCAATAGCATACTGAAGTTGTATATTTCATTTACGGACACACTGTATATTATTAATAATTGTTTTTGAAAAACTAAACAGTGGAAATATCAATACTTACTATTGCCGACGCCACAGTTTAGTACATATTTACTTTTAAGATTCGCATATCTCCTTCCACTGGTTTTTCGAAAATAACATTCATTAATCCACCTAAGTACTTCGCAATGTCAGGAATTAGTAAGCTTGGTGTCTTCACGACTGACGCAATCAAATGCAATTTTTCGTAGGTATAACGTGTGGGCAAACGTACTACCTATTTGTTTCATAGAGAAGGAAGACATTTTTTATAATACATAGCGTTTACATAATTGCCATTATTACCTATGACCTCTTGCTGTCTTTCTGGTAGCAACTGAATTTCCCTTCTCCAGAACTCCTCCGCTTTGGAGTCAAAACACTATTCTATTGCAGTTTCGACATCTTCAACTACATAGAATGTTTTTCCTGAAAATATTTTCCGAAGAGATCAAAAAATGTGGTAGACCGTATGCGCATGATCTGGGAAATACGGGGGTGAAATAACACTTCCCAACGAATGTTCATTAATTTTCGCTGAGTGGCTAAATTTGTATGGGCCTTGCGTTGCCATGTTGCAAAAAAAGGCCTTTGCGATTAACCAGTGCTGGGTGCTTGGATTTCAATTTTGCTTTCAGCTTTTTCAACTGTTCGCAGTACAGATCAGCATTTGTTGTTTGGTTAGGTGCAAGCAGCTCCCAGTGGATTACTCCTTTGACATCCCACTATGCACCTAACAAGACCTTTCTCGGATGCAGTCGTCTTCTTGAAGTCGACAGAGCAGGCTGTCCAACTCAGCATACAGTCCTTTGACGCTTTACATTTCTGTATGGGACCCATTTTTCATCATTCGTAACTAATCGTTCCAAGAAAGATTCATTTCTGTAATGCGCAAGCAAAGAAAGACTGGTGATCATTCTGCCCGATCGGTTTCTTGCAGATAGGTATGGTGGTGCTCAATGGTCAACCCAAGAGCATGCATCCTTCTTTCTACTGCTGTTCTGTGTACAGAAATCCATTCTGATAATTCTTCAATGGTTAGATGTTACATATCTGATATGGCTCCCCCTCAGAATTCTCTGATGGATGTTCAGAATTTGGTTGACCCCTCCTTCACGGAATTTCTGGAACCAACTGTGACATCGGCTTTCGTCTATAGCATCCTCGTCATACACCTCACAAATGTTGCGGCAGGTTTTACTGCATTGTTTCCCTTGTCAAACTCATAAAGCCAAAAATGTCTGATGTCATCTTTATTGCTTGACATGTTAACACTTGTGTGATTTATTGTCGAATGAGTTGCACCTGCATACTTGGTGTCCTTTTATAGCCTACTCCTCGAAGCTTTTTGGACATCACACGCGCCATCTATTATTGCACTTGTTATATAAATTCTTAACTTAGAATTCGTATAATGAAAACCGGGTAGAACTTTTCCGCTCAACTAATAAATAAATGTATACTCTCGAATCACTCGTCCCATGTATTTCACACCCACAAAGATCTTGTCACGCATGGCGTAAATTATCTACAAAGCGTACCAGAGTAATCTCCCGATTTTTTGTTTTCAGGGTTTAGCGATCCCCATAAGCAACTCGTGAGCTTATAAGCAGTGGCCAGTCCCTAATACAGGGTCACTGATTATTGCGAAAGGCTAAAACCAGCGTCATCAGACAAGGGAAATAACCTTGCCTTCGCCGGTACGCTAACATTGGCCCATCCCAAACGAAAAATCGGGCACTTTAACCTTAAGGGACGGATCATGCAACGCAGTGATTTATGTTTTCCGCTGTAATTATTAGGCTACAAAAGACGTGTCTTATACTATATTAACAAAAGTCACAGGTCACCACTTCAAAAGCAAATGAACGGATCCTCTGCGTAAGAAACTGTTGAACACAAGCAGCCAAATGTGAATGGGCGTTATTATAGTGTAGGGTGCGCTTGGCCATCAGTTCCGGTCGCTAAATCGATATGTGTCGTCGCAGACGCTTCTAGACTGAAATGTGATATTCAACACCGACAGTAATTTGTGAAGGAATGGCATGCTGTTAGACTAAACCTGTATGATCAAAGAAAATTATCATCATCACTTTCCGAGCTGATTTGGTTTGGCGGACTTTTTTCGGAGGAGGCCAGCCTGTGTGTTCCCAGACACTCGTTGCGTGCTTCGCGAAGGGGTCGAAATAGTGGACCGATGCTTCAACGGTAGTTATTGCTGTGTTCAGAAAGTTTTAATCATTTTGAATCATTTATTTTCACTCATGATACACTTGAACTCTGGATAAGAACTGTTCTATCGTCAAGGGATGAAGTACCCTTCTGGAACACACACACAATGCAGCAGTAATTTGTCGCATAGAATGCGGAATGCCGACGCTTTTTAAATATTAATTGACGCCGCTATGTCTCGATACGTCATTCGTCGGTCTTCTTGTAGGATTGCCCAAACAGTGTTAACAATACACTCCGTAAGAACACTTTCAGATCGACCAGGACTAGAAACGAGTTCTGCCGACAAACGCCTTTTTTAAATTCATGGTGCCATCTAAATATTGTTGACTCATACTGTTTCAGGAGCCATTTAACATAAACGATGGCACAATTTTATCGGACAACGCATTTCACTTCTTAACTCTGAATCATTCACCTCGATAGCTGTATGGCGAAATGCAGACGTACCTTAAACAACTGGGCAATAACAAAACCAGAATCGTCTTCCATGTCTAATAAATGTTGCCATAGATACTTCCTTAATTCAGTTAGTCATCTGCGTGGTTATTTTCCCCCCTCGCACTGTTGCCAACTCAAAAAAAATTGCTCTCAATTTTTATAGAACGTTCTCTGTATATATTTTTTTCCTTTTACATGTTTAAGTAATTGATTTTCGATGCAAAGTTTAGTAACTGACAAATCAGTGACTTTTTTTACTTTTTATACGTGCTCATGTATGAAAATTGCTCTTTTTTTAATTTTTAGTACTGTTCTTTCAGACACTGAACAATCGACCTCCTATAACAACTTATATATTGTTCTTTTATTCTTTTTATCAAAACAACTTTGATATTGTTCTTTTTATTCTTTTAAATTTAAATATCTGGTTTACATACAAGTTGTGTAGTTTATAGCAGGAAATTACAAAGTGATGAAATTTAATTTGCTGTATCATGAATGTGGAAACGTTTAAGGTGGTTATAATAATAATAATAATAATAATTTGAAACCTGCTAATCTCAGGGTCTCTATGACGAAGTGCGGTATCTATTTGAAAGCGGAGAGAGTAAAATAAAAATAAAATTATAATATTATATTTTCAAGGACCTCGCGCCACCGAAACGTAAAAATAAAATATCAATAAATATAAAGAATTCTACAAACAATTATTTTGTTTTTATTTTCTAAATTAAAGGGGCTCGTGGAGGCGCTCCCCGTTTGCCCCTATGTTCCAACCAGCCCTTGATTCGAAAAGCCATCCTTTGGGGGAGATGAAAAGGATACTCATAATTTCTGTCATTAGTAAATAATTTTAATCTTAATTTCAGTCTTTAGGCACTCTCTCTCTCTTACTCACTCTCTGTCGCTCTCTCAGTCTGTCTCTCTCTCTCTCATTCTCTCACTCACTCGTCTGTCTCTCTCCCTCTCATTCTCTCACTCACTCTCAATCACTCTCTCGCTCTCTCTACGATTAGTAGTGATATCATACGCAGACGTACGCTACCTATTACTAATTTGTTATACATCAAATATTCCTGGGTGATGCGCATAGAAAAATATACAAAATTATATCCAAATAGTTTATTCGTTAAATCTCGATGACACATTTTAAAAGAACTATGTTCTCCTTTCACGGCTTTGCGCTGGGTCGGCAGTTTTGTTCTCACGAGACCGGAGACATCTACCTAGATGATACAAATAGAGAAAAATTTGATACAAAGCTGAACAAATGAAGTTCCAAGGTAAAAATATAATCTTGTAATCCCTGCAGCGCAGCTGCTTGATCACACTTTCAGTGCACGCACACTCCATCTGTAGGTAATGAAATGAGCCGATCGAGCTCTTTTCACTTCTGATGCCCAGACATGCAGACGTTTATTTGTAGTGCGGTATATTTATGTCAAAATAATAGGAATGTAGAACCTTCTTTCACTCTTCACTAACACTTTGCTCAAACTTAAAAGAAAGCAGAAAAGAAAAGCAAAACAAACCTCTCTCTTTCCCGCCGGCGGCAAAGTTGTACAAGTCGATAACTCATAACAATTCGTCTGCGATGGGTCCGGCTTCAAACCCTGGATGGCATGTATGTCTTACGGTACTGGTTCTCTCCTTTCCCTGAAAGAAATGGCCATAAATTAAGGGCGTGCAAATATTTATAACCCGTTGCGTTGTTCATGGCGGTTTTGAAATCCTCTAAACATACAAACAAACAAACAAAAAGGAACGCACTCTTGCTTAGAAATAAAACCATAAGATTTACTGACAGCTGAAATTATTGCCGACACCCTTCAAAACAGTTCATCATGACTTTTCTTAGGCATGGTGAGAACATACAAGCAGGAATTGCTCCAGCATTTTATTTTGCATTTTTTAGTAAGTTTCAGATTCATTTGCCACATTTTTTTGTGTCCTGTTACGCATTTTCTCTCTTCATGTGCGTTTTGCAGTCATTCGCTAAAGTGTAAGACCACTATTAAGAGACTTCTGCCGATTGCGTCAGCTACTGTCTGAATTACTGAACTTCCTATCGGTGTTGCATCATGCCACAGCTGCAGCTGTTGATAGAGTTCGGGAAAGCGTGCGAGCGTCTGTTTACCTCTGGTTTTCATGCTGAGAAGTTTTGTTCGTTTTTTCTATGTAGCGAAAAATGGCCAAAAAAAGCGTCATTTAGTGACACAAGTACTCTGGTGTGCAAACATTAAGGACGAAGAGGAGAAATTAGATTAACAGCGGAACGAGCAGGCATAACGGAGCGAAAGACCACTCAGGAGATAGAATATGGTCCGTTATTGTAGGGCATGCGCATATATGCAGCATGCATGACGTAAGGGGGTCGGAAGGATAGAAACCACACGGACGGTGTAACCTCAGCAATTCGGTGGAAGATATTTCACTGTGTACATCGGTTTGACCTACGTAGAATTGCTGCCACCGTGTGATATGGCCAACAGGCAATTTAGTAGACGACATCTGGATGACTTTACCCGAGGTGACGTCATTGGGAAGTTGGAAGAAGGTCGAAGGGTGACTAGTGTGACCGAGGAGTTCGGGATCGCTCACAACATCGTTTAACGAGCTTGGAGAGCATTTCAAACAACAGGTCCGAGAGTTTAGCAGTGGTCGTCCACAAGCAACTACGGCGGACGAAGACCGGTATATTGTCCTACAGGCGAGAAGAGATAGACGGCAGACAGCGGGAGAAATCGCAAGGCACATGCAACAGACAACTGGACGTCCGTTTTCGCGTTTTACCGTGGACAGGAGGCTGCACAAAGGTGGTCTATTAACACGACGACCAGTAAGTACGGTGTGTGCCATTAACGCCTGCTCATCGGAGACGGTGGTTTCTCTGGTGCCAGGAACACAAGAACTGGACACATCAGCAATGGGGTCGAGTTCTCTTAACGGATAAGAGCCGATTTAGTCTGACGAGCGATTATGGACGTTTACACATCTGGAGAGAGCAACGAACACGCAATCACACCTCCAACATCATCGAAAGAGACCGGTTTGGAGATGGCGGAGTTTTCGTTTGGAGCGGTATCATGCTTGGTAGCTATACTGACCTCCACATCTTCCAAGGAGGTTCAGACACTGGCGTCGGCTATTGTACCGAGGTTCTCCTACCTCAGGTGCGTCTGTTTAGAGGCGCTGTGGGTCCTGAGTTCCTCTTCATGGACGATAACGCTACACCTCATCGTACCGTGGCTGTCGCATCGCTGTTGGAGAGTGAAGATATTCAACGCATGGATTGGCCCCCAAGGTTCCCCGGACCCAAATCCAATCGAACACGTGTGGGACCTTCTCGGGAGACGCTTGGCAGCACGTCACCATCAGCCGCCAGCAACATTTCCGCAGTTGTGGTTGGCGCTACAAGAGGAATGGGCCACGATGCCTCAACAGCTCCTTGACAACCTCGTCCTTAGCATGGACAGACGTTGTAAATGCTTCAAGGTAATCAGGGGTGATCATATCCCATAATAAAGACTGGATTTTTCTTGGCGGCCGCCTGTCACATGGACGTTTCTGTCTTCTGTCCAGTTGTGCTCGAAGCTACCTTTTCAATAAAGTGCCTTTGTATCCTTTGGATTCCTTGTTTGAACGGTTTTTCTCACTTGTCCCATATTCTTACATCTTGGGGATCTTATGGTATGATTTGAGTCGATGTGGAGCACTCCTGCACGACGTTACATTCGAAAAACCGTCTCGTCCTTAATTTTTGCAAGCCAGTGTATTAACTTTATATCATGAAGGATATTCGGAACGTGACATAAGCAGTAAGGTTAATGTGAGCAAGACTGATATTCATATTAAGATCATGAAATATCGAGATACATGTGAATTTAACGACTGAAAGAGAAGTGGACGTCCAAGGAAAGCATCCCCACGCGATGACGAACAGTTATGCGTTCCCCTAGGGCTTCGTGCAAGAAAACCAAGGCCTTTCTACATTTAACAGTGCTGATGCTATTATCAACACTGTTTCCTACGTCTTAGCAAAGATTTTGAATTAAAGTCGTATAAACCTGCACATAAATATAGATTAACCTCTTTCATGAAAATGACGAGACTCCAGTTCGCGAATCGTCATCAATCGTGGACTGCTGAAAATTGGAGCCAAGTTCTTTTTCCCCAAGAGTCAACTGTGCGTCAATTTGAGTCACGTGAAGCACATTTTTGACGACCAAAAGTCAAAAGGTTTGATGAAAAATACACCGCTAGCACAGTGAGACATCTGTCTGGTCCGATGATATGGGGTGCCATGTAAGCATTCAGTCCTGCTTCAATATTCTTTTTGCCGACAGGCACTATCTTTAGTGGTCCTTTTTATATGGAAAGTACTGCTTCATTATCCTTTTTGCCGACAGGTACTACCATTACTGGTTCTTTTTATGTAAAATCTGCCTGGTCAGATGATATGGGGTGCCATGTCAGCATCCAGAACTGCTTCATTACCCTTTTTGCCGACAGGCACTATCATTACTGGTCCTTTATATGTTGAAAGTACTGCTTCATTATCCTTTTTGCAGATAAGCACTACCATTACTGGTCCTTTTTATGTAAAATCTGCTTAGTCAGATGATATGGCGTGCTATGTCAGCATTCAATACTGCTTCATTATCCTTTTTGCCGACAGGCACTACCATTGCTGGTCCTTTTTATGTAAAATCTGCCTGGTCAGATGATATGGCGTGCTATGTCAGCATTCAATACTGCCTTCATTATCCTTTTTGCCGACAGGCACTACCATTGCTGGTCCTTTTTATGTAAAATCTGCCTGGTCAGATGATATGGCGTGCTATGTCAGCATTCAATACTGCTTCATTATCCTTTTTGCCGACAGGCACTACCATTACTGGTCCGTTTTATGTGGAAATGCTACGTGAGAAGCTGTTAACTCATTTGCAAGGCACAGATGCACAATCTTTATGCGTGATGGTTATCCGTGCAACAGATCAAAGACAGTAAAGCCCTACCTACACAGGGAAAACATAACTATGCTTGACTAGCCTTGTAAGAGTCCTGACTTTAACCCCATCGAAAATTTGTGGATCATTT
The DNA here is from genome assembly GCA_039090855.1 of Macrothele yani. Lineage (NCBI taxonomy): Eukaryota > Metazoa > Arthropoda > Arachnida > Araneae > Macrothelidae > Macrothele > Macrothele yani. The sequence goes on from CM076995.1 coordinate 45,554,128, forward strand.
TAAAAGACAAGGTAGAAAAAAAACCAGCCATCAAATTCTTAAACTTTGATTGATGCGATAAAGTACGTGTGGTGCAAAGACATTTCAAATGACTACCGCAAGTCTCTCATTGAGAGTATGCCACATCGTACTCTGTCCATTATGAAAAACAAAGGTGGCTACACAAAGTACTGATTTCGGTATTTTGTGTTCTATAGAATGTAAGTATTCAACTGTGCTGTCAATTTTTTAAATATCTCTGATTAGTAATTAGTTGTTTCTTTTAAAATCTTAATTTTCAATAAATTGACAGGTGGTCTTAGACTTTTGCAAATGACTGTAATTATAAAACTATTTTTATTTCATTCACAACTAAAATGAGAACACTCTATTCTCAAAGTTATTTTCCATTGAATACCTACAAAGAAATAATCGTCCTTGATTTGTAGGCCGAAACTGATTGCAATTTTCACAGGATTGCCTATAAAAGTATTAGTCATTATCAATCTGTATATTTTTGCACAATTCTCTTTCTTGTCAAAACTTTTAAATAAAATGTTATTTTTCTACTTTGTAGGTGATTTCAATTTTCTCACATCTGAATGCTCATCTCTTGATATAACGCCTTTGTTTCATTCTATCATTAATTAGCAATTAAACCATTCAGGCATTTTGATTATCCTATACTTGTGTGAGGACAGAGTAAAATCTTGTGAAGTGTAGTCGTTGAAAACAGTCATGTATATGATAGAGATGAGACAGGGTTGAGTTGTGCTATTCAAATTCTTATGAAAGTAAACATGAACTTGAAATAATGTTCTACCTGTACTTTCTGGGAAAATATTTTTCGAATTAGAATTGTGGTATTCGATTGGGAAAATGTTGGCGTCTCCTCAAAACTTGAATACTGCAAAGTCCTGGAAATGGAATCTGACCCGCATTTCCCTGTTTCATTTCCGCTGTTCCAAAATGTTGGTGTCATGTTTTCTGAAAACACAGCTGCAAACTAGCAATTGAACACGGCATTTTTGAACGGATAATTAATATGTTCCTATCGCTGCCACGCACTTGCGATTCATTTTCAGTTATGTTATACGAATGTAACTGGTGATTCGTGATAGGATTTTTACTTAAATTATCTTCTACAAACGGAAAATTAATATTCCTCCAGCCATCCATTCGCGATTCCTTTTCTTACTGTGTGCTTGAATAATTACATCAGTAGGTGCAAGGTATATCAGTAAAATGAAATAAAATGAATCGCAAATGTTTGTGTCATTCATTTGAGATTCACTTTCTGTAATATTATACGAATATAACTGGTGATTCTTGATAGGAGTATTACATGAATTTCCCTGCAAAAATTTAAAAACAACTAATTCAAACTTCATTTTTTAAAATATATTATTTACAAATTCATAAATGGGTGCTCTCCATTCATTCATTATTTTTAGCACGTCTTTTCTAAAAAAGGATCGTGCTTATGTTACCGGTTTGTCCGTCTGTCTGGACCAACGATATCTCTTCAACTATCAGTCCGAAAATTATTTTCGCGTTGGAAAGCTTAAATTATGCGAATGGGGATCCTTTATTTTGTTTTGTTTTTCGATGCACAATTTTGCCGCTAGAGGGCGTAAATGCAGATGATATCGAATTCAAAAATATGTTTTATTCCACATATTTGTTTCTAAACATCCGATTGAAAAAGTTCTTTTATCTTTCGATTTCATTTATGTCGGAGAGTATTTTAGATATAGTTCCTTTCTCCAATTACGCATAGATTTACCCTTACGGGGCTTTAAAATAAATTGCATTTTCCCCGATAACTCTTCTTCTAAAACTCCTGATATGAAAACTTTTTTCTTCAGCGGATACACCTCCTGATGGAAAGTATTTTGCATATAATTTCTAATTTTTGGTAAAGGATACTTTGGCCACCAGCGGGCGTAAGTATTAATTTTTGCTTCTAATGTATTTGCCATAAATTCTGAGCTTCTAAAATATCGATTGAAAAAATTCTTTCTTTCACTGATGCCACTTAAATTGATAAACCTTTTCGGCATATTTTCTTCTTAAAATATTCCACAGTATCTCCGCCAGGAGGCGTAGATGTATATCTTATTGTTGTCAATATCTCTACTTCTAGGAGTACGATTTAAAAGTCCTTCTTTGTTGGATAGTGTTTCCAGTGTGACATGTTTTTCGTATAATTTCAAAATTTTCAAGTAATTCATAGACTTTCCGCTAGGGGGTGTAAAGGTAAATTGTTTTCACCCTAAATCTCTGCTTCTAAACCTCCGATTTGAAAAATTATTTCTGCACCGGATACAGCTCCTGATGGGAAATCTTTTGCACATATTTCTACTTTTTGTAAAAAATGGTTTGACCACCAGGTGGCGTAAGTCCTAACTTCCACTTCTGATGTATTTGCAGCAAAATATAAGCTTCTAAATTCTCGATTGAAAATAACGTCGCTTGTAGACTGATACTAATCATGTTGACAAACCTTTTAGAAACATTTTCTTCTTGAAATAATGCATGGTTCCTACGCCAGGGGCGTAGATGTATATCTTATTTTTGTCAATATCTCTACTTCTAGAAGTCCTATTTGAAAAGTTCCTTCTTTGTTGGATAGTGTTTCCGATGAGAAATGTTTTTCCTATAAATTCAAAATTTTCAAGTAAATCATAGACTTTCTGCTAGTGGGCACAAAGGTAAATTGCGTTTTTTGCGTTATTTCAGCTCGTAAAACTCCGATTTGAAAAATTCTTCCTGTATCGCATGCAAGACCTGATGGAAAATATTTTCTCATATAATTTTTAATGTTTGGTAAAGGATGGTTTGACCACCAGGGGGCATAATTGTCAATTTCTGCTTCTGGTGTAATTGTAGCAAAATGTGGGCTCCTGAAAACTCGATTATTATTTTTTTCTTGGACCGATACCGCTTATATGGAAAAGCCTTTTGAGAATACTTTCTTCCTAAAATGACACATGGTTTTTCCACCAGGGGACGTAAGTCACATCTTATTTTTGTCGATAACTCTGTTTCTAAGAGTTCGATTTGAAAAATTATTTCTGTGTTGGAGAGCGTTTCCAGTGCGAAATGTTTTTCATATAAATTCATGTTTTTCTTAACGCACAAGTCTGCAACCAGAGGGCGTGAGATCACGATTCCGTTTACAGCAATATCTGAGGGATTAAAAACCGGATTGAAAAACGTCTTCCTTACGTCAGATACTATGTTTTCCATACCGGTTCCATTGACTTTGAATAGCTTTGAAAAATTTAATTTGCTTCAGAACGGATTCAAAAGACGTGTTTACTACACCCGAAATTCGGTGTCATCTTTCTTGTTTTTTTGTGTGCCTGATCCACAGAATATTTACGAAGTGGAATCCTATATGCTCCATTCTTATATTTCTAAAACAGGCTTTTTCATTTTCATTTTAAGTACTTAAAAATAATGTTGCTTGTTTCGTTTTACTGTTACAATGTGTACCATTTTATGTTATCATTAAATAATTCATCGTTTTTTCTGCTGAAGCCGTTTCCAAATGAAGAAGAGCGTCAAATACGAGCAGCCGATACAACTTCTTTGTAATTTAGATTTGAAGCTTCTTTGAATTCTTCATTGTCTGATGAAATCACAACTGATGCATTGATTTTCCTCCACTTTTCTATACAGCTCAACGACATCATCATTTGTCGCTCAACTTGCTGTGTGTCAACGCACCCATCGCTAACTTTAAATTCTATTTATTCTGTAAAACAAGGTCTTTAAGAGCTTTGAAGAGTAAAATTTCCTTTCCGCATACCCGTTGAATTCGCTGCTTCTTCGTGTGTATCACCGGCAAGCCAAAAAAGATTGGCAACTGGAATTGCTGCTCATGTCACCATTTCTCACGGTAAATGTAACATTTTTGTAAATCTAAAATATGAAACACGCGGAATGCTATATTATTATCTACGTATTCAATAAAAACAAAAGCGATCTTTCTTGATAGGAAGATTTTAAATGTTGGATAAATTCCTGTTTCACAAGACCTGTACTTTTCATGTTTCATTAGATTAGGAATATTAACGGCTTGACGTTCTTGGTCTATTGTTGAGTTTCACAATTGTCTATTCGATATAATAAGATTTCATGCTTTTCTATATTAATTTTGTTTTCCTTCGTACCCCAGTTGTCAAAAATGGCATCTATCATCACTTCGCTTTTGCTGCTTCCATAACGTTCTCGAAAAAGATTTTAAATTTCGAAGCATCTCGGATTTTAGCCTTGCCAATTATTAAAGATCAGTAATGTTCAGTGCATTCTTTCTTGTCAGTAGAAAGCTTAATGTCAAATGATTACCCATGTATTCAATAAAGACTAAAGCCTTCTTTTTGGGTGGAAAGGTTGTATCTTTTGGATAAATTCCTGATTCACAAAACCTGCACTTTTTTTTCATTAGATTAGCATGACTACGGTCTTGAAGTTTGTCGTCTGCTAATGAGTGCACGATATTCTTTTAGAAATAAGATTTCGTACTTCTTATGTTAAATTTGTTTACATTTGTGTCCCCAGTTCCCCAAAAATAGCCTTTGCCATAATCTCTTTTTTGTTACTTTCTTAATGTGATTGAAAAATTTTAAAATTCGAAGCACTTAAGGTTTCCGCATTAGCTTTGCCAGTTACTAAAGATTATTGATATTCAGGACATCATTTGTTCTCAGTAGAACAATTAATTGTTCTTTCTTTGATTCTTTCAGAATATACTCTTAGGAAGTAATCATCTTGATGGGAATAGTTCCATAACAAATGTCAGTTTCCAATGCAGGGATTTCAGAAGATCGTTCCGCAATAAGTGCTGGGCGCCTGCCCTACGCAAATGTTCTTTCACTCCGTCGTCTCTACTCTTTCTACACGCACGTTAGTATGTCCACAGCTAGGGTTTGGAGGAAGCTGGTAGTCTCAACAACGTGCATGATTAGTGTCTCTGATTACGTTAACCATCAAGAAACGTATGTAAGTGTTTCGAGCTGGCGAGAAGTATACAGATGCTATAAAACAAAACTTTTTTTTTATTATTGAAGATTTAGCGACCACCGTGAGCAACTCAATGGGCTATCCCGTCCCGAATTTAGGGCCACTGGTTCCAGGGAAGGGAGAGAGCCAGTGCCATAAGACGAACACAACATCCATGCCACACCGGGATTTCAACCCGGACCCTTCTCGGACGAATGGTCATGAGTCAGCGCTTAGACCACTGTGCCACCTGGGCGGCAAAACAAAACTTCGGAGAGAGGCTTACAGAATTTTTTGATCCACAACAAGGGCGCCCATAGGTGGAAGGGGGGGCTGGGGGAGGCTCGACCCTCTCCCTAGCAGTTGGTATAGACACATTTTTGATGAATTCAAAACACTAAAATAGACGAAACCTTTTTTTAAAGCATTTTTAAGAATAATAAGATATTAATGATCGATTATATCAATTATTTTTCTTGTATTTTAGTATCTTGTACAGTTACTAAAATGTTTGACAACCTTGAAGGAGGTAAGGATTTTTCTTAGCCCCCTCCCCCTGAAACTACTCATATCAGCGCCACTGATCCACACCACTATATTGTGCTGGATTTAATCAGCAAATTTAAGACTAAGAGTTCGGTGGTAAATGCAATAAAATGTGGTCGACTCAATCATTAAGCAAACTGTTATATGAGACAGACTTCGGAACTGCAGACAGAGTTGTGAGACGAAAACTCCAGTTATTTCAGTGTAGAGTGTGAGCTGTGCAAGAATTTATACCAGCGTAGCATGAGAAGAAGGAACATTATTATGACAAGTTTCATAATTTCGTTCACGATGAAGCATTTTACTCAGACGTGGCTTAGTTGTACTTTTCAGGATACCTTAAAAGTCCCAAACACTCATTCATGAAGCTTAGAAAATTCAAACGAAACTCACAAAAAACCTTTGCACGACCGGAAAATCGATACTGGGGCAGTAATTTCAAGAAAACGAGTCATCGCTCATTGATATTTTTACCCCAGGATTTTTCGCAGCCACGATAAACGCACTGCGTTGTATGCAGAGTGGAACGCGGTCGGACAATTTTCCGAAGCTCTTAACACTCAGATACTTGCGCATTTCGCCGTCGTGGGTGGTGCAATGGATAGCATGCTCGAACGGTAGTCGTGAGATGCGGGTTCGATTCCCTCTCAATGGCGATGAAATTTTCAAGTTTTCTGATGCGATTGTATTCACGTGTGAAACAGTAATTACAGTCAATTTAGCGATGTCTGATTGCTGTGTTAATTTTCATGCATTGCGTTGTTTTCTAGACATTATGTATATATATACATTGCACACCTGGATGAAAATGAAATACTGAATTCTGATTTTCCACAAGATGCTGCCACTGCGCATACTTCTCGCTGCTCGATGGCGCTAATTGAGATGTTTTAAGTAATGCATAATTCAAAAGTGATTTTGTCTTCCATGAGCATCCTGCCTCTCATCGCCCGACTTTTACTTCTGGGGAGCATTAAAAGGAGTTGTGTTCAAGAACTTTCGGAAAACAATTGAGCCATTGAAAACAGTGCTATTCACGTACACTACTTCAATTACAACAACAAATTTATCAAGCGTTATCGGAAACAAGTGCAGAGGACTTGCATTATGTCCTCAAAATGGGGGATATCACTTTCGACACTTGATGCAGAGTACGAACATGCTATAAAATGTAACCTAATTAAAATGTAAAGTGTTATTAAAATGAAAATATGGGTGTTTTTCATTAAATATAACCCATCACGTTCACTGAGGAGGGACTTTCTGAACGCTCTGTGTACCTAAACAAATACCGGGCCTTCGGTACAGTCAGCATAACTTTTATTTTAACCTTTTATAAGTGCATAAAGATTAGACTTACTTATTCCTCAAAACAGTGCAAAAAAGCTACTACGATGAAGATAAAGTTTTATTTTATCATAAGAAATAATCTTCAAACTGTTGTGGGAATACACTCAGCGATATTATTTTTTCCATATTTCACCGAATAATCGCACATTAAAGTAATGGCAGTTATTTATTACGACAAACGGATAAAGAAAGGATTAAAAGAGGTTTAACATACAACACATTATTAAAAAAAATTCTACCCCGAGTGCGGGACATGCGTCAAGTAATCATGGTCATTTACAAAAGAAAAAACGTTTTAAAGTGTTTTGAATAACGAAAAAATAAGTGACATTTTGCCATTTAGCCAGCACAAAGCACATTACAGGTAATCTGTTTTCATCCTCTGCTTGGCTCAGAAAGAAGTATGCAGGTCGTCAGGATACAAATACCTGAACACCTGCTGCCTGTTATGGCAACACTGTGCTCGGAGTTCATCACATTGAACTCCATCACATTGTACGGCACATTACATTGAACTGAAAGACAAATAAAATATAATGCGGTATCAATTTCTGTAGTACACTCAGCAAACCGTTGCTTACAACGAAATCAGAATATAGTGGTAATTCTCACATTTCATTCGAGAAAAAAGCTCAGCTATAAGTCCAGTTTTTGCTGGTGTTGATTAATGCTGTGACGCTGTGACTGATTGATCATTCTCCAAAATCCAAATTCTAGTTTTTGTTTCTTTAAAAAAACTTCAAAAATTATCAAAAGTACTTAAAATTGTGTTTACGTCCAGACGTTAGCCCTGTGTGTTTGTGATCCGAAACGTTTTTGCTTTAACTTTTTTTATTTTTGTTTTTGTTTTCATATTTCAACCCCTGAATTTTGAATCAGAATGCATGTTGGCAATTTAGAAGTATCATGTTATTTGTTATGACAATAAATAGACGTGTGTACACTATATCGACAAAAGTCACCGGACACCCCTTCAAAAGCAAATGAACGGATCCACTGCGTCGTTAAGATGCGCGCTACAGCTGCAAACGGTATAAAAACAAGCTTGCAGCTGACCGCGATCATATCGCACTGTGAGCTTGAGTGAAAATGTCGCGTCGGGAGAGAACCGACTTTGAGAAAGAAAAGACTGTTGGGTGTTATATTAGTGGGTGGTCCATAAGAGAAACCGAGAGACGTTTAAACATACCTAAGTCAACAGTTTTTGATGTACTGAATAAGTGGAAGACACATGGCGTGCCTGAAGCAGCAAAAAGTACCGCCAGACCAAAGAAAATCAGTGATAGAGGACGTCGAAGCCTCAGGAGAGTCGTTATAGCTAATCGGCGGATAACTGAACAAGACCTCAGTGTACAGGTGAGTAAAAATGCTGCAACTTCGGTATGCACACGTACCATTCGCAGAGAACTTCATTCCATGGGTTACCATGGTGGTGAGGCTGCTCATAAACCCTTCATCTCCACTCGGAATGCTACTCGTCGTTTGGCATGGTGTAAAGAACATTTATCGTGGACCGTAGATCAATGGAAACGGCTCCTATCGACTTATGAATCCCGATAAACGAACCATCAGTCTGATGGCGTGTGTGGAGGTATGGCGGGAGCCGGGAGAACGCTATTTGCCACAGTGCATGGTTCCTACTGTCAAGTTTGGAACTGGCAGTGTACTCGCGTAGGGGTGTTTTTCGTGGTATGGTCCCGGCCTGTTAATTATCGTGGACAAACCTGTTAACCAGCACGTCTACCTCGATATTGTGGGCAATTATGCCCTGAAAACTCTGTGGCAATACTATGGAAACGAGCCCTGTTGGTACCAGCAGGATAATGCACCTAGCCATAAAGCAAGGCCTGTTACGGCGTGGTTTGACGATAATTCCGTATCGTGTGCGGATTGGCCAGCACAGAGTCAAAGTGTATAAAACCAAGCCTGCAGCTGACAAAATATTAATCCCATGGAGCACCTATGAGATGAATTAGAGCGCCGCATAAGGAGTTTGGAACCAAGGCAGGCTACTAAGCAACACTTAGCGGCAGCATTATGTACTGAATGGAAGCGCATATCTAATTCTGTGTTTCAAAACCTTGTCGAAAGCATGTCTCATAGGCTCAGGGCATGCATTAAGGCCAAAGGTGGACCGACGCCGTACTAATGTATGTCGATAAATGCTATGTTGTGTTTCTCTTCTAGGTGTCCAGTGACTTTTGTCAACATAGTGTATTTCACACAAAGTTTGAAGAACATCAACCATTTCTGTGGTTTAAGTGAGATACAGCAAAATTGTTCCTCGGCAAACGACAAGAGCTCTTTCGGATTGGTGATGAAAGATATTTCATTTTACAGATTACCAAAACTTTGGAAATCTCTAAAATGAAAGAACATTATCTCTAATAGAAGGCAAATGCAGGGGTCCGTGACATAAAAAAAGGCTTGATGAGTAGTATTATAAGAATACATCTGAGGTTTGCTTCTTGAAATATCCACAGTTCAAAATAAGATATTGCAAAATACTGACATCCTTCATTAACGAAACAATTTTCTGCATTTTAGACGAATACGTTTTTTTTATTTTTAATTTTGTGAAGCACGAAAACTCAATTCCAACCTCAATCTTCTTGAAAATCTTGAAACTCTTATTTTTCTTCATTCGCCATAACTACGAGGGAAATCTTCGTTCGCCATAACTCGTTCGCCAATTTTTCTTCATTCGCTATAACTACGAGCACAATGGAAAGATAGCTGCAAATGATGCCACTTTTCTAAATAAAATGCTGGCAGAACACAGGGCAATTCATTTAGCTTTCGAAATGCGGACAACACTGAAATGCGGTGCAGGTCGATCACTGATATAAGCCGCCGGTTAGCAAGCATTGCTGCAAGGCAGCTAGAAATGTTGTTGACACCTTAAATTTTATTCGAAGTTATGATGTGCAGTATGTCGTGGCGTGCAGAAGCTTTTATTGCAGATGAACACACGCTTTTATAAGCTGGATTAGTAATGCTCATAACAACTAAGAGCTAAGTTCGTTTGTACGTCGGTTCATCCAGTTTGTGAGTAATTGCATTTAATACCGGAATTGGCACTGTCGAGACATTCATTATCAAAGCTACTGCTAAAAACTAAAATTCAGTAGTGTAAATAAAAGAAATGCTGTTTTGATGAAAGTTATTGCCAGAAAGGCATTGTTTAATTAAAAATCTGTTTTTCGCCTAATGGTTCTTGGAATAAAAAGGATTTACAAAAATGGGATCTCACGATAAAAGAACCCCAATTTTTTTCAAAAATATTTTTTCATTTCCCTTTTATGTTTAAAAAAAAACTTTCCAGAAGTTCGAATTTCTATTTTTGAACTTCTACACGGTCGAGTCACACTATTGTGACCACCAGCTAATATCCAGAGTAACCGCCGTGTGCAGCGCAGACAGCAGCCAGACGGGCTGGGAGTGACTCAATAAGGTGCTGCAAGGCGTTCAAAAATATGTGCTCCGCCCCGGTGGCGCAGTGGTCTAAGCACTGGCTTGTGACATTCGTCCGAGATGGGTCCGGGTTCGAATATCGGTGAGGCATGATTGTTGTGTTTGTCTCACAACACTGGCTCTCTCCCTTTACTGGAACATGTGGCTTTAAATTAGGTACGGAGACTGCTTATAACCCATTGAGTTAATCAAGGTGGTCGTTAAACCCCTAATAAAAAAAAACAGGTATGTGGAGTCATTCTGATTGCAACGCATCTGACAGCTGCTTTAGGATGCGTTGTGGAGGATCCATAGAGCGAACAACATGATCCAGGTGGTCCCACAGATGCTCAATTAGGTTTACGTCTGGGGAATTAGGGTGCCAGGGAAGGGCTTTGAAGTCTTCATCGTGCTCTTCCAACCACTTTCGGACATTTCTAGTTGTGTGACACGTCGCATTCTCGTGCTGGAAGATCCCATCCGCCTCAGGGAAGACAATCAGCATGTATGGGTGTGCGTGGTCTGCAAGGATGGATTCATAAAGAATTCGGTCCCTAGTACGTTCCACAGGTATGAGTGTACTCAGAGAATGCCACGAAAATATTCCCCAGATTATAAAGCTGCCCCCACCAGCTTGTGTTTTTTCAGCAATGGTTGAAGAGTGTTTGTTCTCTGAAGTTTTTCGCCTTATACGCCAACTTCCATCCGTTCGATGAAACAGAAAACGTATCTCATCGGAAAAGACAATCCTTTGCCAATCAGCGGAGGTCCAATTCCGATACTGCCGTGCAAATATAAGCCTTTTCTGCCGATGCACCTTCGTTAACGTAGGTGCAGTGGCCATACGTCAGCATCAGGGCCCCTTACGCAGCGGAGTTCGCTGAATTGTCGTTTTAGACACACTTCCGGTACCCACCTGGTTTATTCGGCCAATGAGCTGCTCCATTTCAGCGTGTTGATCGGCCTTCACGCATCTTGGAAGTCAACGTTTACCTCTCACGTTATTGACACGTGGTACTCCGCAGTTTCCACGTCGCTTATTCGCAATGGTGCCATATCTCCAATCACGATACGTTTTAACCACAGCAGCACGCAAACAGTTCATAAACTGTGCTGTTTCAGAAATACTGCCACCCATGCCCCGAAAGCTGCTATTCATCCCTTTTTGCAAATCTGATAAATCGCTCCTTTTATCCTTGACAGCAACGAGTGATATGTTTTCAGATCAGATCATATGTAGAGGATTTTAGGAAGCGAGTGTCTGACCCCAGGTCTTAAACAACCCTTAGAAGTAGGAAGCTAGGAGATTTGGGCTAGAGTGCCCGATAGGAAAGTCACACGGAAGCGAGGTAGAAAGGGGAAGAAAGACACCCTTATTTATTATCGGGGGCCAGTACCTGGGGTCCGACGGCTTAACTTGCCCATCCGACGCACGGCGGATATTTAGTGATTCAAACGTTCGTACCTGCTGGGATCGAACCCGAGGTCTTATCCGTGGCAGTCACGAACGTTGACCACTAGGCCATCCGCGGCCCGCAACGAGATATATGTTTTCAGATTGCCTACAGCACACCTTATATACCATCCAAACTAGCTCACGACACGTGCCTTCTTTCATTGGCTACACACTGTTAACATCAAAAGTAGGAGATGGTCACAATAATGTGATTCGACTGTGTATTATCCCGTCACATGCTGCCCGGTTTCTCGCAGTGGTTCCCTCAGGGTGGAAGGCAAGAGGGTGGGAAGGAGGGCAGAGGCCTCATGAGATATAACTTATGCTGAGCTTTCTGATATTGTTTGCTTTTTTTAAACATAACAGCGTATATTCTGAAATATGTATTTTACAAATAATTGAAAACGCACTCTAATTTAAGTGATTTGTTTTTTTCTTCGCCTCCCAATATTTTGGGAAATGTTTTGTTTGGGGTGTTTTTGTATTTTGTGCTTCCCCCATAAAGAAGTCCTGGGTGCGCCACTGGATTGACGCCAGTAATAATAATTATAACAAGACAAAACATTAATAAATCACAGAGAGTAAGAGAAAAGGAAACGCAGCGGAAATGTTTTGCTTTGGGATAATTCTTCTTTTTTTTTCCAATGATCATTTATTTTTCATTTTCTTCTTTGTTTTAAATTTTAGTATCCTGCTGACCTGGCAAATATGAATATTTCGTGTAGTGGATTAATGACTAATCCTACAAGCCGTAGTTTACAGATCACTTGAGTATTTTCCTTTTTTTTTTAACTAATTTTGGTATCTTCTTTTGCTATAAGGTTGCATCAGCAATCTGGAATGACTTTTGTCTTTAGATATGCAGCAGTTACCATCGTTTACATACTTTTCTTTGTTTGGAACTTTTAATCCAAAATGGTGCTTGCAACAGTGGCTCTATCACAAAAAAATGATTTGATCGGTATTCAGGAATAGAATTAAAACGAGGTGACATAAATTTTAAAAATTTTAAATGAAGCATCGCAAATAATCCGAAATATTTTTAAAGCTCCTTAATAAAATTTTACAAATATTATATAAATTACAAAACGATACATACCACCAGACTTGCTTTTCTGTTTGCTCAAACAAAAGACAAAAACACTATCGAAATATATTGAGTCAGCACAAATGAAATGTGTCTCACTGTGCAAAGCGCAAGATGACAATATTATTTAATTTACAAATATTAAATAATAGCTTTCTTGAGTTTTACAATAAATCAAATAATAGTGTATAAATGCGCTCACATTTCGCTGAGAATATATTCGAGGTTAAATAGGTTTCTTAAAGGGAAAATAGCATTTAAGATAAGTAAGCAGTAATAATATGATTACCAGCCCACTGGGCAAATAGAAGAAACAAGCAGTCAATGCGCATGCTCCAGAAAAGGTACCAATCAGGAGTCCTTTTGCTTACCCAGCTCACAGAAGGCGAGCACATGTGCATGAATGGCATGCAGACGTTTATCCCTCTGCGACGCAATGTGGCTTTGTGTTTTGTAACGTATACTTTATATTCACTTTCCTTTTGATTTTACTATCTCTGGTTATTTTATTTTACTATGTAAATTATCTTCTTACTGAACGAGATGTTATTTCACCCGCTGAATGAGATCTGGCAATGAGTGTAAGTCATGACGTGGTGGTAGCCAGTATAAATAGGCGCGTTCAACGATACGTAAGGAAAGCGTTTGTTGTTGTACGGAGAGCGTTTGTTGTTGTACGGAGAGCGTTTGTTGTTGTACGGAGAGCGTTTGTTGTTGTACGGAGAGCGTTGGTTTATGTGAAGGAGAGAGTTTGTTGTTGTATTGAGAGCTTCGTTCTATGTGATTAGGTTGATTCTTCATTATTATGATACGAGTAGTGTGTGTGCGTTGGATGATTTCAGAGTTATCTAATAAAAGAGCTTTTTCGTAAGTACGTCTTTCTCAATTCATAGTTTTTGTCAGATCTCTGTCTGGCTGTTAGGTTAATGTCATTTGTTGATTATTATTAACAACCAGCGTTAAGACTTTATTCATGCTAATCACTGCTACAACATTACTACCAGTTATAAGTTTGTTCATTACTATTACTACACTACTAGCAGGATACTTTATTCATGATCTTAATTAACTAGTAACAACAACCATTTGAATTCACTATTAGAAGCTTAGTACAAGCATATAATTCAGTAGTAGAAGCATTATAAAATATTACTAGCTTAGTTGAAAAGCTTTATTCATTATAATTAGCTTAGCTGGTAGAAAGAGTTTATTCATTATAGTTTATGTAGAACATTAGCAGATGACGATCAGTGAAATGAATGCGCAGTACCGGGGGCGCGGTGGTCTAAACTATGGCTTCTGACCATTGCCTCCTAGATTTGTTCATGTTCGAATCCCGGTGAAGCATGGATGTTGTGTGTTTGTCTTACGGCACTGACTCTCTCCCTTCCCTGTAACCAAAGGCCCCAAATTAGAGACGGGCGACTGCATCTATCCCACTGATTTGTTCACTGTGGACTTTACAAATCCCAAAGCAACGACAATCAAATTTGAAAAAAAATAAGAAAAGAAATGAGAGGCAAAACAAGCAGGGTCGCTCTAACCCGAATGACGAATCGCTCCTAAACAAGCACCGTTATGTTAAGAATTGGTAGAAATTTGAGGGCAAAAGGATCGCAATTCAAATGCACTCCACTGGATTACATCGTTACAAAAGATTTATGAACAACTCTACAGGGTGCAAAATTATTTGAAACATTTTAAGACGGGAAATATTTCTTTGTAGTTTAAAGAGAAAAAAAAATGGTGAAGCCATTTAGCTTTCCAATGTATTTTTTGTTCTATGTTTTATAGTAATCTAATTCGTCGAAACACATGGTCAATGAACGTTTCCACCAATGCCAGTCTTCCACATTCCAAATTTCGACCGTCTACTATAGGGCCAATTTCAAAATATGCAGCAACGATTACATTGCCTTTAAAGAAAATGTACAAAATAGGGGATAAAAGCACACTCTTTGAATTCTAGGTAGGAACGATTATTTTAAATCTCTTCAGGTCATACTCTACACCAGTGCTAAATTTTTCTTTCCTTTCTTCGTTCGTTTTTTATTGATTACTATTTGACCATATGGCAGAAGAGCTATGAAGGAAAGAACGTAAATTACTTTCGAAACAACCCACGCAACAGCTGAAGCAAAAGGCCAAGTGGTATCCATTCATGTGAGATATTTCATTCTGTTTCTGTTCCTTTTCAGACAAAAACGTGGATCTGAGGCACTGGTTGAAAAACTTAGCAAACAAAACTCTATTTCTTAAGGCCGATTTTATTCTACAAATAAAATCAGTTGCAACACTGGTCTCGTGACAGCTGATTTCATTTGAGATGGACTTGAGTCCGATTCTTGCGTAAACAAGTCGGTTTTCTTTTCCAAACTATTCATTTACAAAACTTTCAGTATATTGCAGCAATTTATGAAACAATAAAATAATTTTCGAGTTAGGAGGTCCACAACTAACACTGAAAACTGAGAACAGTTAGAGGTTTATGAAGGCTTAGCCTTTAATGACTAAATTATGAAACACATGTATGTACCTTCATCTATATCATCCACAACTATCAATCCACGGCTGGATGAAGGTCCGCTTAAGTTTGTTCCACAACTGTCTATTTTAAGCTAGTCTCCTCTATGTCATTCTAGCATGCTCTCGAATGTCATCCATCCATCTCGCCCGTGGTCTTCTTCTGAACCTTTCTTTGCCCTTTGGTATCCAGCCTAATATATAAGTTGTCCATTTGTGGTTAGTTTTTCCAGTCCAATGCCATTTCATGGATTTTATTTTGTCTTAATATATTCTGTTCTTGCCATTTCCCTGATCCACAAATTTCTCTTCTTTCCTTTCCTGATTACACCAATCCTTCTCCTGTCCATGCTTCTCTCAGATGTTTGCAGCCTCTGTAAGCATTTATTAGCTAAGGTACATGCATTTGATAAATAAGTAAGAACGTGAAGAATGCGCTGATTAAAAACCTTGCTTTTCTGACATAATGGTATTTTGCTCTTGAAAATTGTAGTGTTTCTTCCAAATGCTCTTCATCCAAATTTAAAACGTTAAATATATTTTTCTATGAGGCCATTACTTGATATCTGTTGCCTAACGTAATATATATATGTGTGTGTATGTGTGTAGTGTGGTGTGGTGTGTGTGTGTGTGTGTGGTGTGGTGTGTGTGTGTGTCTGTGTGTGTGTGTGTGTGTCTGTGTGAGTGCATTTGATATATATATATATATACCCAAATCCAAATTTAAAACACCGTTTAATTTATTTTCTATAACATCATCATCATCATCATCATTGTCAACCATTATCAATCCACTGCTGGACGAAGGTCTCCCCAAGTTTCCTCCACAACGGCCTGTCTTGTGCCAGTCTCCTCCATGTCACCCCTGCATACTTTCGAATTTCATCCACCCATCTCCCATGTGGTCTTCTTCTGGGTCTTTTCATGTCCCTTGGAATCCAATCTAAAATTTCGGCTGTCCATCGATGATCTGTCCTTCTGGCAGTATGTCCAGCCCATTGCCATTTCAGGGATTTAACTCTGATCATGATGTCTTCCACTCTTGTCATTTTTCGGATCCACGAGTTCCTCTTCTTATCTCTCCTGGTTACACCAAGTATGTACCTCTCCATGCTTCTTTGAGTTGTCTGCAGCCTTTGTATGTCTCTTTTAGTTAAGGTCCACGTCTCTGCACCATACGTAAGCACTGGAAGGATGCATTGATCAAACACGTTTCTTTTAGGACATAATGGCATATTGTTCTTGAAAATTATGCTGTTTCTTCCAAAAGCTCTCCAGGCAAGTTTTGTACGCCGATTAATTTCTTCATCAATGTGACCCTCACTTGATATCTGCTGTCCAAGATAAACGTACGTGTCTGTTATCTCCAGCTTTTCTCCATCAATCGATAAATCTTCATTTCTTGGAAAAGCATTGAACATCACTTTTGTCTTCTGAAAGTTCATTTTTAATCCCACTTTTTTACTCTTGTCAGCAAGTTCCTGGATCATACTCTGCAGCTCTGATGGGGTAGTTGCAAAAATGACTACGTCATCAGCAAAACGAAGGTGGGTTAGATAATCTCCATTAATCTTTATCCCCTTGTTATCCCAGCTCAGCGACTGAAAAACACCCTCCAATGTGGCATTAAAGAGCTTCGGAGATATGGTGTCACCTTGTCTCACTCCCTTTCCAATTTTTACGTGTGTTGTATTTTCAAACAGCCGAATCTTTGCACTTGCATTTTCATAGATGTTATTAATAATATTAATGTATGCATCTTCAATACCGCAGGTTTTCAGAGCCATTGTAACTGCTGATGGTTTCACCGAATCAAAGGCTTTTTCATAATCGATAAATGCCATGCACAATGGAAGTTCATATTCCCTCGCTCTTTCAATTAGTTCTCTCAGCACGTGGATATGATCTATTGTGCTGTAGCCACTCCTGAATCCAGCTTGTTCTCTCGGTTGAGCCATGTCCAGTGTTACCTTCAAGCGGTGTGAAAGAACTTTAGTGAAGATTTTATAAACTACTGATAGGAGGCTGATAGGTCTGTAGTTTTCGAGATCCTCAATGTCGCCTTTCTTATGTAGCAGGATCATTGTAGCGGTGTTCCAATCCTCAGGAATATTTCCTTCATTAAGGCATGGAGTGAAAATTTGGGCGAGTACTGTTTCGATTTCTCCACTTGCTTCTTGTATGATGTCTACAGTAATTCCATCTTCTCCTGGAGCTTTTCCTCGCTTCATGTTCTTGATTGCATGTGCAACGTCTGCTGGAAGGACTGGAGGAACTCTGGTACTGGTATCTTTCATGATGTCTGGAGTGCATATATCATCCCTTTCATATAATTTGGAGTAGAAATCTTTCACTCTTGTCAAAATTTCGCCTCTATTTCTTGTTACAGAACCATCTTCTTTTCTCAGTGCCATAATCTGTTTTCTTCCCTTACTGAGATGTCCCTTTGCTATCTTTAGGCTTTGGTTGTTTTCAATTGCTTTCCTCACTAGTTCACAGTTGAATTTTCTTACGTCTTCAGTGATACTTTTTCTTACTGTCTTGCATAGCTCTATATATTCCACTTTGGAAGTCACATCTTCTTTAGTTGTCCTCATCTCTCTTCTTTTTTGCATCAAAATTTTGGTTTTTCCTGATAATTTGTTCAAATGCAACTTGTTCTTAGACCCAGCTAATTTTGTTGCTGTTTCCATAAGAGCTTTGGTTACTTTTCTGTTAACTTCAGAGATGTCCACTTCTTCCGATGTTAGGCCTTCTAAAGCAGAGAACCTGTTCTTCAGTTCTAACTTAAAGGTATTATGGTGTTTTTTAAGGTTGGTTATGTCAATAGATTTTGTTTGTCTTATGAGCTTGCCACGTTCAAGTTTAGTGTTGAGGTGCATCTTACATCTCACCAATCTATGGTCACTACCTGTGTTGAACTTGTTTAGCACACTGCAGTCTTCTATGACGAATTTTTTGTTACACATAATGAAATCAATTTCACTTGTCGTCCCATATGGATGTCTCCATGTCCATTTCCTGTGTGGCTTTTTCTTGAAGAAGGAGTTCAAGATGAAAAACCCTTCTGGCTCTGCAAACTCAACGAGAATATTTCCACGCTGGTTTCTGTTGCCGTGACCGAATTTACCTACTGAAGTTTCATTCTGTTGCCGTTGCCCTATTTTTGCATTGAAATTTCCCATAATTATTTTCAAGTGCTGCTTGCCTTTATTATTTAGATGACAAATTTCCTCATAAAATTCTTCAATTTCTTCTTCAGGATGACTTGTGGTGGGTGCATAAGTTTGAATAATCTGAGCCTGGTATCTTTTCGAGAGTTGGATAACAAGTCGTGCAGCTCTGTCAGAGGAACTTTCAACTTCTACAACTTTATCCTTCAGTTTCTTGTTTATTATAAATCCAACACCACTAGTTCTGCCAGTATCTGTCCCACGATAGTAGAAGAGATGTCCACTTTTCAGTTCGATGAGATCTTCTCCTTTTCTCCTTACCTCACTTAGCCCCACGATGTCCCACTTGATCCTTTGTAGTTCTTCTTCCAATTCAAGAAGCCTTGAATCAGAAGATAGGAAGCGTCCATTGTAAGTTGCCAAGTTCAGCATCAGATGGCAGCCTAGTCCGGTCCTCCGGGGATTCTTAGCACCCTCTGCCTTCATGTCGCACTGGCCGCTGCCTTGGCCAGGTACATTCCAGCTGCCGGAGACTGAGGGCCAAGATTTAAGTTGTGGAATCATTTTATAGGGGTTTGGCCATAACTCACCACGCTGGCCAAGCGGGTTGGTGAGTGTGGGATAGAATTTGCCTCTAATCCCGATGGTATAGTTATACCGCTATTGGCGGTCGTCAGAGCCCCTTTAGTGGGAACAGGATGCACCACGAGAAGGCGTGGTTGACATTTGTCAAGGAGAGGCTGTGATGTTACGCATCACCTGACCTTACATCCCATTTTCTATATATATATATGAGTTAGAGGTTTATGAATGTTTATGAGCGGCGGGAGAAATATAGCCAGTAATCCAGAGAGCGGAGCCAAAAATGGTGTATTTTTTAAAATAATGATATGAAGAAAAATCATCTGTACGGTGCTAGAGAAAGGATGCCAGAAATACTGACTTTTCCTTACTGAAGAACTAACAATGCTTCAGTAGAAGAACCTGCTTTCGAGAAAGAAACTCCCAAATTAATTGTTACAGCGATGGGGATACTGGAAACGGGGACGAGAGAACACTGGTGTGAGGTATTTTCTTCCAACCCTGTACTGGAATGACGCAGGCGGAATTTTATTTAAATCATTTTTAAGTTTTGTAAACAAGTACCAAAAGTTAAAAAGTGATATTTTGTAATTAACGTTGGTAATGGTATTTTACAGCACCGCTGTTAATTTTTCTGTCATCGCTTTTGCTGGTATCTCAGGTTAAGTGAAACAAACTTCTTTTAATTACTCAGAATCTACGTCTTTATAGGTTTTTCCAAATGTAAGCTGCATTCAAATCGTAACAGTCAATACTTTAAAATTTAATTTCCATTTTGAAGTGTTCAGAGGGGAACAACTGTCGTCTTTATCCGTTAAGGATAGATTATTTTCTCCGCCACGTACTCCAGATGAAGCGGTTTATTTTAATGGGGTTTAAAAAAATACGGAATTCGCGTTTAAATCCAGGATCAGAGAAGTTGAGTTCATTGTTTATTTATTGAAATCTTCAAAACCATTTACAAGGCGAAGAAGTGCAAACAGGCAATTGGTTGCGTATATGGAGATAAAGGTTTATCGTCTTAATTTTAGTTTTGCGTGTTTCACTGCTGCTGAAAATATTTCATTGGTAGGGCGAACGCTTTTAGGGAATAACACATTTGGCTATGCGAAACGGCGCGTTCCAGCTCTGAACAGCTCCCCTTTCACGTGGACAGGACTTTGCCAGTGACAAAATTCCGGTAGCAACGTGGGGTCCATAATCGACCAAAGCGAGAACATTACGCGGATGAGGACATTCAAAAGACGAACGCAATGCACATCAGAATGCTGAGGGACGGAAGATTTCGCTTTGCAAATGTTTTTTTCTTTTTTTTCTCTCTTTTTCTTCTTCCATTTTCAAAACGAACGAGTCACGTACAGTTGTGCAAATGAACGTGATTTCTTTTATTTTTACTTTTTTTGTACCTTATTCGATGGCGCTCTTCTCAATAATAAAGGCGTTACACAATGGGTTGAAGCAACACTGGCTCCCTTGGCTCCTTTTAAATCAATGCCCCACGTTTTGAAACGAGTCCTGTGCCAGTTTCCTGAACTGCTAAATGGAGAAGGAAAAATATATTTCATTCTTTTCTGTGTCTTCGTCTTTATTTCGATAGCTATTTACTCCCATCCCGTTCCTAACGTTTCTCCATTTACATTCATTTAGGGGACACGCGTGGAAGACATTTTAGGAGGGGAAAAAAGGCATCGGCTTCATTCAAGTCCCGGCTCCCCCTTCCCCCGGCACTTATCGGGGATTTCATTTCATCTAGCAACATCGCCTTTTGAATGCCATATATATATATATATATATTCCAGATGCAATGAGGGAAGATACCTCTTCTTTACCGAAGACGGCAAAATGGTTCGTCCATGCATGACAAATGTTGAAAAATGTAATTTTGAAGCAGAAGGGACTTTATATATATATTTTTTCTCTATCTTTTTTATAACCGAAGTTTGCTTTTAATTTCGGATCACGTCCTCAACGTGCTTTCATCGTAGGGTATTTTAGGGCAATTAAACGAGTAACGGAAAAACATTGTTGTTCCGAAGCGACATCATTCTCTACCAGGCGAATGATCATATGAAATTGTTATCTGGAAAGAACATTAAATCTTCTAATAAAACTTCTTTTAAAAGAAGTTTTTTACTTTACTGCCTTTAGCAAAGGGTGAACTATAAATTGATTTATCTTTTAAAAACTGGATTGTTTGACGCGTAAATTAGCATAATCCTAACTATCAGCTGGGAGCAATTGCATTTAGAGTGAAAATTAAATTACCGGATAAATTGAAATTAATCTACTAAATATAAATGAAATGGGTTTTTTTTTATACCATGTTCTACGAGTTGAACGAAGAGCAAAAGAAAAATGTTCACGTCAGTTCTACTTAGGTTTGTGTGCGTGAAACAATAAGTTTGGAGTTAACTAAATGACATAAAAGACAAAAAAGCAAAGATGTTCAAGATTCGTGACTGAGTATCTTCTAGAAAATTAGTTTCTGGTTTTGTACTTCTTGCACACCATTTGAAATGAAACGAAATCTGATCATATCGTTAAGCAGAGAGTTTTGTACATTCTTGTTCCGCAAGGAGTAACGATTAAAAATGCGGAAGAAAAATTAGTTTTTAAATTTGTCTCAAGACTGATAAACGAGCTCTCTCTTTAGACACGAAAAGTAAATTTGCATGGGGAACACAAGCAATGATAGCAAAACCTGACGCCTCATTAATTGCTTGTATGAGGGCTAAAAAATTTGTGGGAAACAAATTTAGACTTAAATTGTGTGTGTAGCATGGGAAAGGTGTGTTAAATTGTACCATGTCTTATTTAGCGAGGAGATTAGCGCCTTTCTAATCGCCAATGGAGAATCTGGAGACCACATTGCCATCATCTTGATGTTGCTGTCCTCCGTGAGCGATACCGCTCTTTCGCCTGGTGTCACGATTTGGGGAACTATCAGTTTTAGAAGTCATTCTTCACTCGTACACATTATCGCTATGATGACAGCACGACTATATGTCGAAGAGGTGCTGCAACCCGCTTGTTACGGTTCCTCCGTGGTGTTAGTGATATCCAGTTTCAACCAGACAACGATCGTCTACACATTGCTAATATTAGCAGACAGTGCTTAGAAAGTGTGCAGATGCTTTTCTGCCCCAGCGCGATCCTCAGACTTCTTCCCAACTGAGAACGCGTGGGACCTCACTAGAAAACAGTTGGGCGCCTTTACACGACGCCTTTGTTATGTGTATGAATCATGGAAACAAGCCAACGACGTAGGGTGAGCAATACGTTAAGACAACATGCAAAAACTTTTCAACTCAATACCATGCCGTTCTGCCAAATGTATAACATAGTATGGCGTTCATACGACTTACTAACTCAGGACACATTATACTGTCTCGTCGACCTTCGTATTCAATCAGTCCATCATAAATTAAAATACTTCTTTCACATCTACTTGTCTGCATTTAAGTTTCCCTCTCTGGTAACCATAAGAAAGCATAGGAAACCAGAATTACAGATTGAAATGGAGTATTTGAGAGTAGGTTTTTAAAGTGCTGCTGTTTGAAATACCAGAAGGTTCAAATCTTTCTTTATATTGAGATAACATTTAAGTTTCGTCTCATTTTTTGTAGTATTTCATGGTGTGGCATTTTCTTTATCTAGCAGTGGATGTTGTTTGATAATTGAAACACAATTTTTAATCACCTTTCAAATTCAAATAAGCAGTAAGTTCTGTTGCTCTTGAAATTCAAAGAATTATTGGGAAGTCAAAGAATCTGCAAAATCATCTCTTTCTCTCCTTTTTTTAGTATAAAAAGTGAACTATGTGCTTTTTTTTACCGTTTCATGTAAAAATAATGTTATTGTTTGCCACTTGCTTAATGGGATCGCTGAGTTCGTGCAGCTAGTTGCCTCATCCTGAAACTATTGAGGAAGGTGCACATCGAAGATCGTGTTTTGTCTTTTTTTGTACTTGATTTTAATTTGTAGCAAACTGGAAAATGCAGCTCCTTTACAGCAAGGAAATCACAGAAGAATTCTCAAGCAATGTCTGCGAGAGTTGGGTGTTTCAGTTTCAGATAAGGAAGAAAACTCAAATTTTGTTAACGTGTTATTCACAATTTCAATAAATTAATCTTGAGCGCCTTCTAAGACCTTACAGCCTCAAATATAAAAGGATTCTGTACAAAGGGAAAGAGTTTGATAGAAGCGTCCGGAAAACACCTTTAAAATTCTGCATTTAAAATCAGCAAGTGTTCTTTGATTTGTGACAGAAATCTTTCATCCATGCCGTTGGCATTTTATTTTGCGCTCATCAAAACGAGCAGTCAGAATCGGAAACGTATGTATCTTCCTTTCGCTCACCTTCGATTTCCATAGTTCTAACTTGATCACGAATCATCTATTTTTCTCTAAGGAATCACTGATAGATTTACAGAGCCATTACATTGAAACGTTGAATTCATCACCAAGCTGAACAAATCAGTAAAAATAGGAATTTTATTTAAACTTTCGCGTTGTCCAAATAGTCTTTACATTTGATGTTCTCCTTTCCTGAGAAAACGTCACACAGTTCTTCACGCAGGTCATGCACGCGTTTCAACACTTTCTCTCTGAAGATTCACCTAACATCGTCTCTGAAGAACCACTTAACATCAATATAAAGCATCAGATTTGTTCATTGAGCATTTGGTTAGAAGCAGAGTCTCTGAAGTAACAATTAGCCTCATTATGAAGCAGCACATTTGTTGATTTAGCATTTCGGTCGAAACAAAGTCTCTGAAGAGCCACTTGACCTCAGTATGAAGCAGCACATTTGTTGATTGAGCATTTGGGTCAAAACAGAGTCTCTGAAAAACCACCTAACCTCAATATAAAGCAAAAGAATTGTTCATTGAGCATTTTGTTAGAAGCAGAGTCTCTGAAGAGACACCTAACCTCAGTATGAAGCAGCACATTTGTTGATTGAGCATTTCGGTAGAGGCAGGGTCTCTGAAGAACCACTTTACCTAAGTATAAAACAGCAGATTTGTTCATTGAGCATTTGGTCAGTCCCTGAAGAACCACTTAACTTCATTATGAAGCAAAACATTTGTTAATTGAGCATTTGAGTCAAAACAGAGTCTCTGAAGAACCACTTAACCTCAATATAAAGCAGCAGATTTGTTCATTGAGCATTTGGTTAGATGCAGAGTCTCTGAAGTAACACTTGACCTCATTATGCAGCAGCACATCTGCTGATTGAGCATTTGGGTCACAACTGACTCTCTGAAGAGCCACTTGACCTCAGTATGAAGCAGAACATTTGTTGATTGAGCATTTGGGTAAGTGGCAGAGTGGATTGAATGTCGTCTGGTCTGACGAATCTCGTTTCTTATCAAGACCAGTGCAGAGCACTGGACTTGATACTGTTTACTATCTGAATTAAAAAAGACATGATTTGTTAGAAGTCTTGTGGTAAGGCTTTCGCTGCCAACTCTAGCCGGGGAATTATATAATGCGTACCAATTACATTTCGAGCAAGCCTTTTAAATAAAGTATGCAATTCAATTCTGCAGCCCATCATGACAGGATAAACTGCACGCAATTTTTATTACTAGATGCTCTGCTGGTCATAAAAGATTCACACAAGACAAATGCACCGAAGGGTATTTATGACACATAAAGCCCAGCGCGTTACTGTGCAAATTGAAGCAACTGTAGGTAAACGACGGTGCGTGTGAAGGCCATAAAATGGCGTAAATAATGCCCCATACTGAGCTCTGTTAATCAGTGTCATTTTTATTCTTCAGATGGGAACAAACGAGCTTGACAAATATAGAACTGTAATGGCCAGACAACTGGTTCAGAGTCATTCCAAGACGTCAAGGGCTGTGAGGTTCCCACTGTAGTAATGGTTAGTATCTTCAAAAGATTAACTGAGGAGGGGAACCACTAACTGCTGGAAAGATGTGGGATGACCACAGCTCATCGGTTCTAGAGATGAACGCATGCTATCCCTTATGGTACGAGCCAACAGAAGTCGATGCTGTGACACAACTAGCCGGTAATTTGAATGCTGGTAACGGGAGTAATGTGTCACAACAAACAGTTCATCGAAGTCTGCGGAAAACGGGGATGCGTAGCCTCAGGCCTCTCCGAATGCCCATGCTAACGACCATTCACTATCGAAAGCGCCTACATTTGAGCATTGAATAATTGGAAGAAGATCGTCTGGTCCGAAGAATAGCGTTTCCGTTTTTGCAGCATGTGGAAGTCCGTGTACTCATGCGTCGTTTACCTGTGGATGCGTTGGCACCAGGATGCACTTTGGGACGAAAACAAGCACATGGAGGAAGGGTAACGTGTTTGCGCAATTTTCTCCTGGGAAACAGTCATCCACGTGCAAGAAACCATGACATCTACAACCTACCTAAATGTCATTTCATGCCAACGATATTCCCCTATAATAGGGCCTTCTTTCAACAAGTTAGTAAAATCATGCAATGCATTCATTATGATACGCTTTCCAACATACCAGAAATTATTACTCAAGTTATGAGGATAATGGCTGTGGAATACATCTCGCCCCTGTGTCCTGACATTTGACCCCATTTCGATGATATTCAACAGAACCGGTTCAGTATACCTCAAGAATAACATACTAAAGTTTTGTCGCAATAGAAGCAGTTTCACATAAGTTATGAGAATAATGGCTGTGAAATATTACTTGCTTTTGTGCAATGACCTTTGACCCCATTTCGTTGATATTCAACAGAACCGGTTCACTATACCTCCGGAATAACATGATAACGTTTCGTCGCAATCGAAATATTTTTAAGTACGTTATGATGCACAAGGGCAATGGAATGGATCCCACTCCAGTGTCCCGAACTTTGACCCCATTTCGCCCATTTTCAATAGGGTTTGTCCCCAGGTGGTTCCTTACCAAATACTAAAATTTCATCGAAATCGAACCATTTTTACGCAAGTTATGACGCATAAGGGCAACGGAACAAATCCCGCTCTTATGTCCTGCCTGACCTTTGACCCCATTTCGCCAATTTTCAATAGGGTTCGTGCCCAGTGGTTCCCTACCACATGGTAAAATTTCATCGAAATCGAACTATATTTACGCATGTTATGACGCATAAAGGCAATGGAATGGATCCCACTTTTATGCCCTGACCTTTGACCCCATTCCGCCCATTTTCAACAGGGTTCGTTCCCAGGTGGTACCTTACCACATACTAAAATTTCACTGAAATCGAACCATTTTTACGCAAGTTATGATGCATAAAAGCAATGGAATGGATATCGCTCCTATGTCCTGACCTTTGACCCCATGTCATTTATTTTCAATAGGGATTGTCCCCAGGTGGTTCCCTACCACATACTAAAATTTCATCGAAATCGAACTATTTTTACGCAAGTTATGACGCATAAGAACAATGGAATGGATCCCGCTTCTATGTCCTGACCTTTGACCCTGTTTCGCCCATTTTCAATAAGGTTCGTCCCCAGGTGGTCCCCTACCACATACTAAAATTTCGTCGAAATTGAATCATTTTCACGTGAGTTATCGTGCGGACAGTCGGACGGACGTACGGACGGACAAAGCTAGAGCATATAAGCTTCTCCAACCTACGGTTGGAAAGTGTAAAAAATGATAATACGCCATACGACACAACCAGGATGTTTCGAGAACGGTTCACAGAACAGGAAGGTTTCCAGGTATTGCCCTGACATTGAAATTCCCCAGACACAAATCCAGTAGAGTATTTCTGGTGTGTGTTGGAACAGCAAATCCTATCTTCGGCGGCTCAACTGTGTAACTTCCAAGCGTTAAAGAATCTGCTGGTTACGTGTTGATACCAGATACGACAAGACACCTTTAGAAACCTTGTATAGTGCATGGCTCCCCGGGTAAGAACTATTTTGGAGGTGTGTGGAGGACTAGCAACATATTACGCAGGTATTTCATAATTTATTTTGCTCTTCGGTGTATATCTCTTGCAGTTCTGGTAATTTCTAAAGAATTGCATTAAAAAAAAAACTCGGTTTTTGTATCCTTGTAATAAAGATACCTAATGCGAACCATAAACTGAGCCAAATTAAAGACATCTGTCGACTCGTGTAGTTGAATGCTAAGCATCCCAGTTCATCATTTTTCGTTTCATCAACAACCTGTGTTAAAATTTCATGTGTCGTATTTTGAGCTCTGCGCTATGTTCTGTCGTTTGAAAGAGTGACTAATTTATTCACGCAGTTGTTCGCCATTACGGCGCCAACAAATCTTTAATTCAAGTTAGTATTTGTTCCTCTACTTTGAATATGTTTTTTTAACTTTGAAATTCGGCGATCAAATAAATACGACTCTTAACACCAGTATTTTATACGGTATGAACCAAAGCTGTCAAGTTTCGTTTTCCATAAGGCTTCAGCTTTTGTTTCAAAAAGTCAGCATCGCCATCAGCTGAAGAACTCTGCTTTCTTTGAAATGTAGCATTATTATTATTATTATTATTTTTTTTGCCTAAAATGGATCATTAGATAAAACGCCACATGTTATCCATCGCGGTATTTCCTCTCCGCTGTTAACTATTAAAGTAAAGACGAAATGCATAATTTTTTTGACACTTCCTTTTTCTTGCATCATTTTATGATCCTACCATTTGTTACAATTAGAATATTAGGAAAAGTATTGAAATCTAATAACACCACGTCACAGCTTTAACTACTAAACTTGGTTGTACTAAGGAAGCAACACGCAATGACTGAATGATACTCAGCTGCAAAAACACGTAACCTTCACCAACACGTGTTCAATACCGACTCAAAGCAGTTTAGCTGAACATGCCAATGGTCCCCTTTTTAGCACGTCTTTTGTTAAAAAAGATCGTGCTTCTGTTATCGGTTTGTCCGTCCGTCCGTCCGTCCGTCTGTACACACGATGTCTCTGCAACTATTTGTCCGATTTGAAAATTTCTTTTTGCATTGGGAATTTTGATTTATGCAAATCATGATCCTTTATTTCGGTTTTTTTTTACGATGTACAATTTCGCCGGTAGAGGGCGTAAATGCAGATGATGTCGAATTCAAACATACGTTTTATCCAACATATTTGCTTCTAAACATCTGATTGAATTTTTTTTTTTATCTTTCGATTCCATTTATGTCGAAGAGTATTTTAGATAGTTACTTTTTCAAATCACGCATAGATTTTCCGCTAGGGGACGCAAAAGTAAATTACATTTTCCCGAATAACTGTTCTTCTAAAACTCCGATTTGAAAATTTTCTTCTTCAGCGAATACATCTCCTGATCGAAAATATTTTGCATATAATTTCAAATTTTTGGTAAAGAATACTTCGGCCACCAGGGGCCGTAAGAGTTAATTTTTGCTTCTGAAGTATTTGCCATAAAATCGGAGCTTCTAAAATATCAATTGAAAATATTATTTCGTGTTCTGATGCCACTCACATCGATAAACCTTTTCGCAATATTTTCTTCTTAAAATATTCCACAGTTTCTTCGCCAGGGGCGTAGACGTACATCTCATTTTTATCAATATCTCTACTTCTATGAGTCCAATTTGAAAAATTCCTTCTTTGTTGGATAGTGTTTTTGTGTGTTTTGTGTTTCATATGATTTCAAAATTTTCAAGTAATTCATAGACTTTCCGCTAGGGGGCGTAGCGTTAAATTGCGTTTCCCCTACATCTCTGCTTCTAAATCTCCGATTTGAAAAATTCTTTCTGCACCGGATACAGCTCCTGATGGGAAATCGTTTGCACATAATTTCTAATTTTTGTAAAAAATAGTTTGGCCACCTGAGAGCGTAAGTCTTAATTTCCCCTTCTGTTGTATTTGCAGCAAAATATGAGCTTCTAAAATCTTGATTGAAAAAAGTCGTTTGTTGACCGATACTACTCATATCGACAAACATTTTAGGAAAGTTTTCTTCTTGAAAAAATGCATGGTTTCTATGCCAGGGGGCGTAGACGTATATCTTATTTTTGTCAATAGCTCTTTTTCTAAGAGTACGATTTAAAAAATTCCTTCTTTGTTGGAAAGTGTTTCCGATGCGAAATGTTTTTCCTATAAATTCAAAATTTTCAAGTAAATCATAGACTTTCCTCTAGGGGGGCACAAAGGTAAATTGCGTTTTCTTCGTTATTTCTGCTCCGAAAGCTCTGATTTGAAAAATTCTTCCTGTATCGCATACAAGACCTGATGGAAAATATTTTTCACATAATTTCTAATGTTTGGTAAAGAATGGTTTAGCCACCAGGGGTCATGAGTGTTAATTTCTGCTTCTGAAGTATTTGTTGCAAAATCTGGGCTCCTGAAAACTCGACGAATTTTTTTTTCTTCGACCGATACCGCTTGTATGGATAAACCTTTTGAGAATACCTTCTTCCTAAAATAATGCATGGTTTTCTCACCAGGGAACGTAAACGCACATCTTATTTTTGTCGATATCTCTGTTTCTAATAGTTAGTAAGCTCACGATTCCGTTTACAGGAATATTTGAGGGATTAAAAACCCGACTGAGAATCTTCTTTCTTTCGTTAGATCTATTGTTTTGCATACCCTCTTCCATTGATTTTAAATAGTTTTGATAAATTTAATTTGCGTCTGAACGGATTTAAAAGACGTGCTTATTACACCCGAAAATCTGGTGTTATCTTTCTTTTTAAAAATTGTTTCTAGAAATTACCTCACCCTTATTGGACACACACACTTTTTTTCATTATCATCATTACGGTGAAAGGAATGTTAGTTGAGGTTTTGTTACATCCTCTTATCGGCCAATCTCCAGTGTTTTTGGTAAATGAATTGCTTCAATTTTCACAAAACCCTTTATCACTGTTCCCTGAAATTGCTTCTTCACTTTAACATGAGAATCGGTTTTACTTCAGAATTTAGAATAAATTACTAGATATTGATATCGCACAACTAATTTTGCTTTGGAATATAGATTAAATTATTTGATTATGAGATTATAAAAAATGTTACAAATTCGTAGATTATCAATCCAATTCTACGACTTTTTAACTGTTACACAATTGAATTTGCTCTTCAGGATGAAATACAACAAGTACCTTATATATATACAACGGCCGTTTCATAAAAACTGAGAGTAAAATTACACAAAATGAAGAATTATATGTAGAGCAAAATACATGTTATTCTTTGTCAAAGTATCTTCCCTCGGATGATATGCGACACTCCCATCGTGCCGCCCACTTTCAAAGCATGTGGCGAAGACATTTTGTGGAAGCTGCTTTAGCGATCCCTGTACAGACTGACTAACGTCAGGATCTGTGATGAACGTTGCGCCACGGAACATCTCCTTCATTGTTGAAAACAACCAGAAATCGCACGAGGCGAGGTCAGGACTGGCTGTGACATGATTTCAGTACTGCATTTCGTAAGAAACTGTTGAACACAAACAGGCACATATGGCTGGGCGTTATCATGGTGTAGGGTCCACTTGACCACCAGTTTTGGTCGCTAAATCGATATGTTTTATCGCAGAACCTTCAAGAGTGAAATTAATATTCAGCATTCATAGTAATTTGTGGAGAAACGGCATGCTGGTACGCTACACCTTTGGGACCAAAGAAAATTATCATCATCACATTTCCAGCTGAGTTAGTTTGGCGAACTATTTTCGGAGGAGGCGAGCCTGTGTGTTTCCAGACACTCGTTGCTCGCTACCTAAGGGATCGAAATAGTGGACCCATGTTTCATCGGCAGTTATTACTGTGTTTAGAAAGTTTCGATCGTTTGAAATCATTTGTTTCCACTCATGACACATCTGAACTTTGGCGAACAATTGTTCTCTCGTCAGGTGATGTGGTACCCATCTGGAAAACTCACTATGCCGCAGTAATTTAGCGCGTAGAATGCAGAATGCCGACGTTTTTCAAATATTTTTTTACGGCACTATGTCTTCATACGTTATTCGTCGATCTTCTTGCAGGATTGCCTAAACAGTGTTAACAATACGCTCTGTAACAACACTTTCAGGCTGAAAAGGCCTAGAAGCGAGTTCTGCTGACAAACGCCCTTTTTTGAAATCATGGTGTAATCTAAAGTTCGTTGACTCACCCAAACATTTATCCTTTTAAGCTTTTATCATTAAATCAACTGTTTCTGGGGCCGTTTTACCCAAACAATACCAATATTTTATCACATAACGCATTTCACTTCTTAACTCTGAATCACTCACCTCCACAGCTGTCATGCGAAATGCAGACTTACCTTAAAGAACTGAGCAATAACAAAACCAGAATCGTCTGCCACGGCTAATAACTATTGTCATAGATATTTCCACAATTTAGTTAGTTGCCTGCGTGGTTATTGTATACTTTTGCACTGCTGCCAACTGAAAAAAATACTCTCAGTTTTTATAGAACAGTAGCACCTGAAGACATCAATGCGAAAATAGCAGATTTCAACGCGAAAATAGGGCAACGGAAACAGAATGAAACTTCAGTCGGTAAATTGCGTCACGGCTGAAGAAAACTGGCTTGAAAGGCTCTCGTAGAGTTTGCACAGACAGAAGGGTTTTTCATCATGAACTCGTTTTTCAAGAAAAAGTCACACAGGAAATGGACACCGAGACATCCCAATGGGTTGTCAAGTGAAATTGATTTTATTATGTGTAACAAGAAATTTGTCATGAAAGTCTGCAATGTGCTGAACAAGTTCAACACAGGTAATGACCATAGAATGATAAGATGTTAGATGCCGCTCAATGCAAAATCGAGCGTGGCAAGCTCATAAAACAAACAAAGTGTATTGACATGACCAACCTTAACAAAACAACGTAATTCCTTCAAATTGGAACTGAGGAACAGATTATCTGCTCTAGAAATTACAACGTCGGAAGAAGTGGACATCTGTGAAGTTAACAGAAAGAAATCTAACGAAAGTTCTTATGAAAACAGCAACAAAATTAGCTGGTACTAAGAACAAGCTGCATATGAACAAATTATGACGGAAGACCAAACTTCTGATAAAAAAAAAAAAAAAAAAAAAAAAAAAAAAAAAATGTGGAAAGCTAAAGGAGATGCGACTTCCAAAGTGGAATATATAGAGCTATGCAAGACAGTACGAAAAAGGATCACTGAACACGTAAGGATATTCAAC
Source organism: Macrothele yani (assembly GCA_039090855.1). NCBI lineage: Eukaryota > Metazoa > Arthropoda > Arachnida > Araneae > Macrothelidae > Macrothele > Macrothele yani. Next base: position 45,586,422 of record CM076995.1, read on the forward strand.
TGTGAACTAGTAAGGAAACCAATTGAAAACAATCAAAGCCTGAAGAGAGCAAAGGGATATCTCAGTAAGAGAAGAAAACAGATTGTGGCACTGAGAAAAGAAGATGGTTCTGTAACAAGAAATCGAGGCGAAATTTTGACAAGAAGAAAAGATTTCTCCTCAAAACTGTATGAAAGGGATGATACATGGACTCCAGACATTATGGATGGTACCAGTACTAGAGTTCTTCCAATCCTTAAAGCAGAAGTTGCACACGCAATCAAGAACATGAAACGGGAAAAGTTCCAGAAGATGGAATTACCGTCAACATCATACAAGAAGCAAGTGGAGAAATTGAAACAGTACTCGCTTAAGTTTTCACTAGATGCCTTAATGAAGGGAAGATTCCTGATAATTGGAACAATGCTACAATGCTCCTGCTACATAACAAAGGTGACAATGAGGATTTCAGGAGCTGCAGACCCATCAGCCTCCTATCAACGGTTTGTAAAATCTTCACTAAAGTTCTTTCGCTGCTCTTGAAGGTAACACTGGACATGGATCAAGCGGGAGAACAAGCTGGATTCAGGAATGGCTACAGCACTATAGATAACATCCACGTACTGAGAGAACTAATTGAAAGAGCGAGGGAATATGAACTCCCATTATGCATGGCTTTTATGGATTATGAAAAGGCCTTGGATTCTGTGAAACCATCCAGGAGTACAATAGCTTTGAAATCTTGCGGTATTGAAGATGCATACATTAATATTCTTAATAACAGCTATGAAAATGCAAGTGCAAAGATTAGGCTATTTGAGAATACATCACCCATAAAAATTGGAAAGGGAGTGAGACAAGGCGACACCATATCTCCCAAACTCTTTAATGCCATATTGCAAAATGTCTTTCAATCCCTGAACTGGGAAAACCAAGGGATAAAGATTAACGGAGATTATCTAACTCACCTTCGTTTTGCTGATGGCGTAGTCGTATTTTCAACTACCCCGTCTGAAATGTAAAGTATGATCCAGGAACTTGCTGGCAAGAGGAAAGAAGTGGGATTAAAAATGAATTTTCAGAAGACAAAAGTGATGTACAATGCTTTTATGAGAAATGAAGATTTATCGATTGATGGGGCAAAGTTGGAGATAACCGATACCTATATTTATCTTGGACAACAGATATCATGTGAGGGTCACATTGATGAAGAAATTAGTCAGCGTATAAAACTTGCCTGGAGAGCTTTTGGAAGAAACATTATAATTTTCAAGAGCAATGTGTCATTACGTCTTAAAAGAAAAGTGTTTAATCAATGCATTCTTCCAGTGCTTACGTATGGTGCAGAGACGTGGACCTTAACGAAAAAAAGACATACAGATACTACAGATTACTCAAAGAAGCATGGAGAGGTGCACGCTTGGTGTAACTAGGAGGGATAAGAAGAGGAACTCGTGGATCAGAAAAACTACAAAGCTGAAAACATCATAATCAGAGTAAAATCCCTGAAATGGCAATGGGCCGGACATATTGCCAAAAAGACAGACCATCGATGGACAACCGAAATTCTAGAGTGTATTTCACGGGACAGGAAAAGACACAGAAGAAGACAACATGGGAGATGGATAGATGAAATTCGAAAGTATGCGGGAGTAACATGGAGAAGACTGGCACAAAGCAGACCGTTGTTCACAACGACCATATATCATCATCATCATTGTCAACCATTATCAATTCACTGCTGGATGAAGATTTCCCCAAGTTTCTTCCACAACGGTCTGTCTTGTGTAATTCTCCTCCATGTTATTCCCGCATACTTTCAAATTTCATCCACCCATCTCACATGTGGCCTTCTTCTGGGTATTTTCCTGTTCCTTGAAGTCCAGTCTAAAATTTCAGCTGTCCATCAATGGTATGTCCTTCTGACAATATGTCCACCCAATTGCCATTTCAGGGATTTTACTCTGATCATGATGTCTTCTACTCTGGCCATTTTTCTGACCCACGAGTTTCTCTTCTTATCTCTCCTGGTTACACCAAGCATGCATCTCTCCATTATTCTTTGAGTTGTCTGTAGTCATTGTATATCTCTTTTGGTTAAGGTCTAGGTCTCTGCACCATACGTAAGCACTGGAAGGATGCACTGATCAAACACTTTTCTTTTAAGACATAATGCATATTGCTCTTGAAAATTATACTGTTTCTTCCAAAAGCTCTCCAGGAAAGTTATATACGCCAATTAATTTCTTCATCAATGTGACCCTGACTTGATATCTGCTGCCCATGATAAATGTAGGTATTGGTTATCTCCAGCTTCACCCCATCAATCGATAAATCTTCATTTTTTGTAAAAGTATTGTACATCACTTTCGTCTTCTCAAAGTTGATTTTTAATCCCACTTCTTTAGTCTTGTCAGCAAGTTCCTGGGTCATACTCTGCAGCTCTGATGGGGTAGTTGCAAAAATGTCCACGTCATCAGCAAAACGAGGGTGAGTTAGATAATCTCCATTAATATTTATCACTTTGTTTTCCCTGTTCAGTGATTGAAAGTCATTTTCTAATGTGGCATTAAAGAGTTTGGGAGATATGGTGTCACCTTGTCTCACTCTCTTTCCAATTTTTATGGTTGGTGCATTCTCAAATAGCCGACTCTTTGCACTGGCATTTTCATAAATGCTATTAATAATATTAATGTATGCATCTGCAATACCGCAGGACTTCAAAGCCATTGTAACTGCTGATATTTTCACCGAATCATATGCCTTTTCATAATCGATGAAAGCCATGCATAGTGGAAGTTCATATTTCTTCACTCTTTCAATTAGTTCTCTCAGTTTGTAGATATGATCTATAGTGCTGTAGCCACTCCTGAATCCAGCTTGTTCTCTCGGTTTAGCCATGCCCAGTGTCACCTTCAAGCGGTGTGAAATAACTTTAGTGCAGATTTTATAAACCACTAATAGGAGGCTGATAGGTTTTTAGTTCCATTGAGATCCTCAATGTCACCTTTTTTATGTAGCAAGATCATTGTAGCGTTGTTCCAATACTTAAGAATCTTCCCTTCATTAAAGCATCGAGTGAAAACTTGGGCGAGTACTGTTTTAATTTCTTCACTTGCTTCTTGTATGATGTACGGTATTTCCATCTTCTCCCGGAGCTTTCCCCCGTTTTATGTTCTTCGTTGCATGTGCAACTTCTGCTGGGCGGACTGGAAGAATTCTGGTACCTTTCGTAATGTTTGGGGTACATGTATCATCCCTTTTATATAGTTTTGAGTAGAAATCTTTCACTTGTCAAAATTTCGCCTCGATTTCTTGTTACAGAACCATCTTCTTTTCTCAGAGCCATTATCTGTTTTCTTCCCCTACTAAGATGTCCCTTTGCTCTCTTCAGACTTTGGTTGTTTTCAATTGCTTTCTTCACTAGTTCACAGTTGAATTTCCTTACATCTTCAGTGATACTTTTTGTACTGTCTTGCATAGCTCTATGCTGTTTATTCCACTTTGGAAGCCACATCTCCTTTAGTAGTCCTCATCTCTCTTCTTTTTTGCATCAGAATTTTGGATTTTCCTAATAATTTGTTTGTATGCAACTTGTTCTTAGTACCAGCTATTTTTGTTGCTGTTTCCATAAGAGGTTTGGTTAGGTTTCTGTTAACTTCAGAGATGTCCAGTTCTTCCGACGTTAGACCTTCTAGAGCAGAGAATCTGTTCCTCAGTTCAAATTTGAAGGTATTATGATGTTTTTTGAGGTTGGTCATGTCAATACGCTTTGTTTTATGAGCTTGCCACGTTCGAGTTTAGCGTTGAGGTGTATCTAACATCGTACCATTCCAGGGTCACTACCTGTGTTGAACTTGTTTAGCACACTGCAGTGTTCCATGACAAATTTCTTGTTACACATAATAAAATCAATTTCACTTGTCAATCCATTTGGCCTCCATGTCCATTTCCTTTGCGGCTTTTTCTTAAAAAGGAGTTCATGATGAAAAACCCTTTTGATTCTGCAATGTCTACGATAGTATTTCCACGCTGTTTTCTGTTGCCGTGACTGAATTTACCTACTGAAGTTTCATTCTGTTGCCGTCGCCCTATTTTCGCATTGAAATCTCCCATAACGATCTTCAAGTGCTGATTTCCTTTATTATTTAGATGACGAATTTCCTCATAAAATTATTCAATCTCTTCTTCAGGATGACTTGTAGTGGGTGCATAAGATTGAATAATCTGAGCCTGGTATGTTCTAGAGAGTTGGATAATAAGTCGTGCAGCTCTGTCAGAGGAACTCTCAACTTCTACAACTTTATTCTTCTGTTTCTTGTTTATTTAAAATCCAACACCACTAGTTCTGCCAGTATTTGTCCCACTATAGTAGAAGAGATGTCCACTTTTCAGTTCAATGAGAACTTCTCCTTTTCTTCTTACCTCACTTAGCCCAACGATGTCCAACTTGATCATTTGTAGTTCTTCTTCCAATTCAAGGAGCCTTGAATCAGAAGATAGGGAGTGTCCTGTACGTAGCCAAGGTCAGCATCAGATGACAGCCTAGTCCAGTCATCCGGTGATTCTTAGCACCCTCTGCCTTCATGTCGCACTGACCGCTGCCTTGGCCAAGTACATTCCAGCTGCCAGAGACTGAGGGCCAAGATTTAAGTTGTGGATTAATTTTGGAGCGGTTTGGCCATAACTCACCACGCTTGCCAAGCGGATTGGTGAGTGTGGGATAGCATTTCCTCTAATCCCGATGATATACAGGGTGATTCAGAATAACTATTCAATAATTTGCAGGGAGGTCAGGAACACAAAACCAAGCAATAATATCATAGGAACATGGGGTCGCAAATGCAAAACAGAGGCGCTACACGGTCACAAAGGCAGAGACAGTTATCCCAACGTTGGATGAGCAAAATGATTTAATTCGAAGGCTATAAAAAATAAGACATGATTTTAACAGACTTTTGGACAGCAATTAACATTTCACATTAACTTTACAGGAAGTGTTCGAAGCTGCGGCCTTGTGCAGTAAGACACGCTTAACAGCAACGGCGCATCGACCGGCGGACGTGGGCGAACATGCCTGGTGTATCACTAACAACTCCAGCTGCTGCAACGATTCGTGCCACCAGGTCCATGTCGGAATCAACAGGGGTATCATACGCCATACCATTCAAATAACCCCACAAAAAAAGTCAATGGCGGACAGATCAGGTGAACGGGGTGGCCATGGAACGGGTCCACCCCGACCATCCATAGCCCCGGAAATGTTGCATTCAGATACTGGCGAGCATTGCTCGAGAAAGCTCCGTCGTGTTGAAACCACATGCGCTGTTGCACTTGGACGGGTACATCACTCAGCAATTCCGGCAGAACCACTTGCAGGAAGATGAGGTAATAGTGTCCATCCAGTCTCGAAGGCAATAAGTAGGGCTCGATCAGAGAGTTGGCAACCATACCTGCCCATATGTTGACGCTGCAGCGACGTTGCACGGCATGCGGCAGTATAGCTTGGGGATTTTCATGTGCCCATGCACATTGTGCAAATTACAGATGCCCTCCAAGAAGTAACCCGGGTAGGTGTCCCCTGATTGCGTGTGATTTCATCCAAGATGGCTTCGTCCAAGTTATTTGTCCGCGTCGTTCTCTCAGCTCCAGCATCGCGTTTTTGCACATCGAAACTTCCCGTTTCACACAATCGTATGCAGTCGTCCGAACATAGTATGAGCCAGAATGTGTCTGTCGGTAAACCGTTCCTGATACAATTGCCTGGAATCGGGTACACTACAGTTCGCTGCACCATACATGAGATACATATCTGCCATCTCGCTTTTCGTGTAGTGATACATCTTTCTTCACAATCCTGACACAACTGACAACCTCCGCTGATTCCTCCTGCCCAAAATACCGGCCGACACACAGCGCCCTCCTGTTACTCTGTTTTGATACAAAAGTCATGTTTGCCCACACACGCTTCACAGCGCCGTCGCTGTGAAGCTTGTGTTACTGCGCAAGGCCGCAACTTCGAACACTACCTGTAAAGGTACTGTGAAATGTTAATTGCTGTCCAAAAGTCTGTTAAAATCAGGTCTTACTTTTTGTAGCCTTCTAAATAAATCATTTTGCTCATCCAACGCTGGGATAACTGTCTCTGTCTTTGAGGCCGTGTAGCGCCTCTGTTTTGCATTTGCGACCCCATGTTCCTAAGCTATTATTGCTTGGTTTTGTGTTCCTGACCTTCCTGCAAATTATTAAATAGTTATTCTAAATCACCCTGTAATAATGCCTCTATTGGCGGTCGTCAGAACCCCTTTAGTGGGAACAGGATGCACCACGAGAAGGCGGGGTTGACATTTTTCAAGGAGAGGCAGTATAATGTTGCGCATATATATATATATATATATATATATATACTGCTGGCCACACAAAATGTAACACGAAGAAGGAAGCATCCGATTGGCCTGAAATTCGCAGCATGCGTCGCCGGCGAGAGGACATGCAAACGATTAGCATTGCAGGGCATATGTAAATCATGTGCGCCCAGCACGCCAGCGAGAAGCACTATTAGAAGGGTGCACAGAAGGCGGGGTGTAAGTAGTGAAAGTGTGTTGTGCTGCCGGACCTGTGCGTGGGAAGCTTCCTCATACCTCGTCGCAGGATACGGCAGTCATTCCAGCACGTTTCTGAGTTCGACAGATGACGAATAGTGACTTATCCCGACAGCGGTTCGTCGTACCGATACTTTGGTGCCCGTGTGGGACGGCATTCAGCCACAGTGAGGCGAGCATGAAATTGGTGGGTGCAGGAGGGACGGACATGACGACGTGAGCCATAGCCGCAGCCGCGGCACACCACCGAACGAGAGGGTTTGTGCAGCGGGCATTGACGGCTCGTACCGCCACATCACGAACGTTAACGCAGGAATTAGGGTGCGTTGCGTAACAGCCTCTGTCAGCACGTACCGTTCGACGTCGTCTGCAGGAGCGGGAACTTGTCGCACGGCGCCTATTTTTCTGATTACCAATGACGTTACTCCACCGGCGAGTGCGGCGGCAGTGGGCCGTTGAAACGCCGCACTTGGACTACGGAATGGCACGACATTGTCTTCTCCGACGAATCGCGCTTCTGCCTGCAACACCAAGATGGTCGGATCCGCGTGTGGAGGCACCGCGGCGAGAGACTGTATGACGCCTTCATTATGCATCACCATACCGGTCCAGCACCTGGCGTAATGGTTTGGGGCCCAATTGGATATGACACCCGCACCCCTCTGGCACGCATCGCCGGTACACTCAACAGCCACCGCTACGTCTCCGACGTTTTGGAGCCTGTAGAACTTGCCATCGACCACGTTTCAATAGGGCAATGCGCGCCCACACGTGGCACGCATCGTGCAACAATTCTTTTCGGCCCACCAGGTGTCACCGCTGCCGTAGCCCCACTGTTCTTTAGATATGTCGCCCATCGAACGCGTCTGGTCACTGATCGGCAACCGAGTGGCACGGCAAGCACCACCTGCGGCTACGACTGATGAACTGTAGCAACGTGTGGAAGGAGCCTGGACCGAAATACCCTAAGCCCACATCCAAATCCTCTTTCTTTCGATGCCGCTGCGTGTAGCGGCCGTTATTGCCAGCCATGGGGGCCACACGAACTATTGATGTCTGCGTTTTCCGCAAGTCGCACGGGCCTGTAAGCTCAATCGTTTTATCTTTGTATCTGTTGTTATGTGTCCTGTAAATATGGCTTTGCTATCTCGTGTCCTTCTTGGTGTTGCATTTTGGGTGGCCAGCAGTGTGTATGTATATATTTGTATATTAGCTACGAATTTTATTTTTTCAGGATATGTTCATTAGGCAATACAGAGCAAATGATTAGCATCTCGGTGTCATATGTACCAGGTGCTTCGATGTAGATAATAATCGGCGTGGCCACCTCTGGCTTACATCACGTGCTGTACACGTTGAGGCATCGAATCAAATAAAGTCTGAATTGTGTCTTGTAGAATAGGCACCCATGCTGTATAGAACCGTGTCCAAACTTTATCAAGGGTTGCTGGCGGACGGTCGAAGAGCATCATCTGTGGCTTGAGCATGTCCCTGGGATTTTCTATGGTTGATAAATCCGGCGATCAAGCCAGCCACGGAATAAATAGAACGTTGTTATCCCTGAAGAAGCGTGTTGCGCAACATGAGATGTGGCATTGTCCTGCTGAAATATGGCCTCGGTGACGTGCTGCTGGTATGGAAGCACGATCGGCTGTAGAATGTATTTGGCGTAACGGGCACTCTTTTTAGTGTTACGGACTCTCATGAAAGTTGATCTGGTTTCGTTCCCGATATCACCCCAAGCCATAATGCTTCTTGTTCGCAGGTTCTGTCTGCTTCGAATACACTCTTCCCGTCGTCTCTCTCCATGTCGTTGGCGGACAGAGATTCGGCCACCACTTTTGCCTAAATAGAAGCGCGTTTCGTACAAGAACATGATATTGTGCCATTCGTCACGCCGCTCCTAACGTTCGATGCACCTCTTCACCTAGAGGTCCGTTGACACGATGTCAAAGATAGCCTGAGGACGGTCCGACGATACTGCCGTCCGAACTGCAACAAATGGCAACCTAATGTTACAGCTGACATGGGAGAATGCGTCACAGTTCGCCACAGCTGCGTCAGTGCTGTTGGTGAAGCAGAAAGGTCACTGAAAGTCATTCACGTGAGATGACAGCTGACCTTCGGCGTTGTCTGTGCACGACGACCAGGTCCTTCTATTTGTGGCCTACGCCTTTCTTCCTACCATTCCCTGCACACTCTTGCCACGACGGACATACTGCGCCCCACACGACCTGCAATCTTCCGGAGTGAAGCATTGCAGATTCCCATGCCAAATAGTGCTCCCTCTGAGGTGGCTGTACAAGTGTGTTACTCGACGACGATGCATCTTTAATCAATACTGATCAAGAGCTGACGCCGCCCCGGTGGCGCAGTGGTCTAAGCGATGGCCTCTGATCATTCGTCCGAACGGGGTCCGGGTTCGAATCCCGGTGAGGCATGGATGTTGTGTTTGTCTTACGGCACTGGCTCTCTCCCTTCCCTGGAACCAGTGACCCTAAATTAGGGACGGGCGACTGCTTATTGCCCATTGAGTTGCTCACGGTGGTCGTTAAACCTCCAATAAAAAAAGAGCTGACATGCCGTCAAAGCCACGCGGCGCTTATAACAGAAATACGGCCGGTCTCTGGTCTGGAACGTTGCACGATCAGATTTCCCTGCACGCGTCACGCATGAACCTATGACGCCGAATTCAAATTGCTCATCATATCTGCAATATCGTCTGATTAGTGTGCCCTGTAAGTATTAAAGTCTTAGCTCGACTCTTTCAGGTTTTCTGAATCTATCTATCTATATATCTATCTGTCGAAGGACAGAAATAAATAAAAATAAATAAAAAGAAAGAAAGAAAGAAAGACACCCTGGCCACAAGGATAACTTAGACAGGCCCTGACAGCAGAGAAACTAAGCGATCATATCTTTCGAAAGTGATTTCTACCAAAGCTTTAACATTAAACAGCAAACCGTTTCATATAAGCACTTTTTTGTGAAAATGGTTTTAAATTTGACCATGTGATGTCAGTTGTCCTGAAAAATGTGAACTTCACGCGGAGTAGAGCGCTGAACTACGGCAGCTTTCAAGAACATTTAAAATATATTGCCAAAGAATGTAATGATCAGATATATCACAAATCACAGAGGATTGTGCTGGTTCCGGCGCGACCTATTTGTATTATTCTGCGTTACTTAGGAGAAAAGCAGTGGAAATCGTAAGATCTTGTGCAGATAAAACTACAGTGTGCCCGTATAACTCTAAATTCCACTGAATTTGCATCATTTAAAGATTCCAGTTGCGCACTTCCAGTCTAATTTAGTGCACTACTGTTTGATTTAGTACACTACTAATTTAGTACACTACAGTCTATTTTAGTACAGGACTGCTTATATTAGCTTGTAACTTAAGGAAATGCAGAGCAGGTTAGGACATGCAAATGAAAAAAATGTCGGTGAAAATTCGTATGCGGTTTCCGAGAAGTGACCTCTGAACTACCCGGTCCTAGATATAAAGAGATGATTCAAACGAGATGTTGCAATTAGGTAAGATTCGATATCGAGTCCAAAGGGTGTTTGTTGTGTTACACTATATCCATCGGCAAAGATGGTCCCGTTATGAACACCTGACGGACTTTGAGCGAGGAAGGATTGTTGGGACGAGAGAAGCAGGATTTTCCTACAGCGGAACTGCCACTCTCACAGGACGAAATGCCAGTACGGTAATGCGAACGTGAGGACATCAGTGGGCAGATCAAACCCGGGCACACAGAAATCCGGGGACTGGACCTCAAAATCGAGTGACGGTACGGGATGACTGCCACTACAGTGATGCGAACGTGATGACGTCAGTTGACAGATCAGACTCGGTCGCACAGAAATACGGGAAATGGACCTCAAAATCTAGTGAATGTACTGCCACTAGAGTGATGCGAACGTGACGACGTCAGTGCACACATCAGACTCCGACGTACAGAAATCCGGAAAGTTGACCTCAAATTCGAGTGACTGTACGGGATGACTGCCACAACAGTGATGTGAACGTGACGACGTCAGTTGACAGATCAGACTCGGATGCACAGAAATACGGGAAATGGACCTCACAATCGAGTGACTGTACGAGATGACTGCCACTACAGTGATGCAAACGTGACGACGTCAGTTGACAGATCAGACACGGAGGCACAGAAATCAAGGAAATGGACTTCAAAATCGAGTGACTGTACGGAATGACTGTCACTACAGTGATGCGAACGTGACGACGTCAGTGCACAGATCAGACTCGGAAGCACAGAAATCCGGGAAGTGGACCTCAAAATCGAGTGACTGTACGGGATGACTGACATCTGTACCACATGGCAGTGACCAATCGCACAGCGACGTTCATGGTGTTAGCACATCAGTGGATCACTGTCACAGATCAGGCTTTGTTTTCCAACGCAGTTGGATGTCAAATGCTTAACAGCGAACTGGACGCTAACAGCCGTTTGCTGCACATTTCTTTGACCATCAACCACATACGCATCGGGCTGCAATGAGGCCTCGAACAAAGACATTGGCGCGCTGACTGGCAACAGGTCGTGTTTTCTGACGAGTCACAATTCAGCATGATGCACCATGGTCGTCACAGACATATTCGAAGATATCGTGGTGACTGGAACCTAACAGCGTCATACCGGCCCAACACAGCAATGTCATGGTTTTGGCATCACCATGGGTGCTCTTGCCTGATTCGAACTAGGGGAACCCTCAACAGCACCCTCATCAGGGATGCTTTGGAGGCAAAGTTGATATCCTTCATTAAGAGTTGTCTGGCGCTATATCCCACCAGGACAATTCTCGGTCACGTGTGACCAGGAATGCCGAAGACCTCTTCCATGCATGGCAGATACCTCTTCATCCCTGGCCAGCAAATTCGCCGGATATGTCTCCAATCGGATATGTCTGGGATATTGTAGTTAAGCGATTGGCCTGTCAAGCGTCTCTGCCGGTCACCACAAATGAACTTTGGTCTCGCATCGAGGCAGCCTTGCATTCTATTTCCCCAGAACGATATCAAAAACCTGTTCCATTCAGTGCGAGGCAGTGTAGAGACGGTTATTGTTCCTCGACGTGGCTTTACACGATACCGAGTTTTGAACTGAGAAAATCGTGTATAAGTCTACAAATTTAATTAGTTACCTCTTGTAACATGGGGTATCTGGGATAAAAATTTCATTTGAATAGCGCGATTCTTTGTTGGTATCGCAATTTTCACAAACAGGCGTGTATCAATTTAATAAAAACTGCCTTTCGCAAGTTTGGTGCGTTGTAAAGTTTTATTTCGGATCTCTAAACAGAAATGTATCGTTGTTTTAATCTCACTGCTTTCGTTTATGTGGAAAATGTAAAAAAAGTAGGCAAAAAAGGTGTTGAAAAATTTGCTGGAATATCTTGGAGCATACGACTATAATTTTCGACGCTCTGCTGTCTACACCACGTAAGGAAGTTTCAAAATCCTTTAAAATAAGTGACATTTCGTCCCCGTCTTTCAAGCCTAAGTTAATTTTAAGTCGAGAAAATTAATCGTTTTTGACATAAATTTGTCAATAGCAGGTGTAACCACTTTCATATCATATTTCTTCGGACTGAGGCAACCCCCGAAAATACCATGCATTGAACTTCGTAGATTATTCATAAGGCCGCTTAAATTTTAATTTATGCAATTCAGTTCACTGGCAAAGGCCACCATTTTTCAAATAGATCCATTAGCTTTGCGCGATGAAGATAAGACCTTGATTGGAAAAGTTCCGAATGGGCTTCTCTGGTCGTTAATCTTGAAACTAGAAATGAATGTTGGGTGTTCCCAACTCTCCATACTTCAGCAATAAAAAAAAAGGTGCATTCTGCAGTCCGGTGGTCGGGAGAGATGGAAAAATGTTCTGTTTCATAACTAATTTATTTATTCGCAATTCGAAAATAAAAGTGGGAATATTTATTTTCTCCATTTTTATTGGCGTTGCGCTAAATTATCCTACTGGAGCAATGAGTGGATGTATGCCAAGCCATAAAATGCTCACATCCGTTTTATAAATTTTCTTAAAATGAAAGAAATATTGCAAATCCCAAAGACTTTTTATTTTAGTTTTCTGTTTTTCCTTAGTGAATGCCTTATGTACTCACTCACATTTTCATTTCAAACGAAGAAAAATGAACAAGTTCTCTCTATGCTAAAACTAATTTTAAGTTGTCTACGCAATTTTTCTAATTTGCTTCATTCGATATTTTATTTCTTATTCCCACCATCAGCTATGTAAATTTAACAACTTTTCAAATTTAGTTTGACTGAAAATAGTTCAAACATATATTTATTTATTTATATATATATGTAGTATTTGAGATAAAGAATCTTTAGTTCAAACATATTTTTTTACCTTCTAATTAGTTTTAACTAACTGTAGTAGTGATGCCATCTACAACAAATATGTGCAAAGCTGTTAAGCGGAAATATCTGCATTCGGTATATCGAGATATATTATCGCTTGTGAGGTAACAAGTATGACACGTTTTAAGCTATCTCATTTACGTTTAATTAAACATAGGATTTCAAGAATTAGTCGCCCTGTCACGTTTTATCCCAGGCTAAATGAATGTCATTCCTACACATACAACATGAATTTCGCGCATTTCTGAATTTATATTTTAACAAACGACTCGACAAAACAGAGAAACATTCCAAGAACATTTTATGTTGTTGTACTGGTTTATATATTTAAAACTACGGAGTTAAGCATCTTGTTCTCTGCCACAAAATACACGACACTGGAACTGCTTTGATTTTCCAGTGTAAAACGAAGTGTTGCCGAATTGCCTAACACGCAAACTTCTGGCTTGTTGTTTGAACAATCCGTGTTCGAATCCCTGATTTAACGTAAATTTTTCATTCATTCTTGCGTTAATGGGTTTTCTTCCTTTCGGAACCACTGATATCAAATTAGGGACATATCACTGTATTTAAAATTAGGTGCCTGGGGAGCAGTTCATTTCCCCATCAAAAACAAGTATCATAGATCGTACGTTCTGTCTATACTTGTAATTTTACGGTTCCTCTGATAGAATGCGTAGCCGACGAGAGTAGCTTACAGGAAAAGATATCCCCATTTTTACTGCTGTACTGTAGATTTTCATATGTACTGAAAGGACAGCTTCCCGCAGCCCCGGTGGCGCAGTGGTCTAAGCGATGGATTCTGATCATTCGTCCGAGATGGGTCCGGGTTCGAATCCCATCCCGGTGAGGAATGTATGTTGTGTTTGTCTTACGGCCCTAGTTCTCTCCCTTCCCTGGAACCAGTGGTCCTAAATTAGGGACGGGCAGCTGCTTGTTCACTGAGTTCTTAAGGTGGTCATTAAACCTCCAATAAAAAAAAAGCTTCCCAAAAAACATCATTGTGTCGAATTGCGAACCGAACACATTTAACCCTTTAACGACCATAACGCCCAAAACACCCGTATGTGCAAACTGCCATAGACGCCCTAAACGCCTGTCTAGAGTGAGTCAGAGTTCGTATCCTTACTGATTCTTCAAAATTTCTCGACTTGTGGGGTATCAGCAGGAGTCACCCTCAGTCACTATTGTTGTTATTAGAAAAGGAAGTGAAACAGCAGACAGTTTTGGGCATTGTGTAATTTAGAGTGATGCAAGATTTTTGGGTCATGGTCGTTAAAAGGTTAAACTCGCGACAAATTTGGCATAATGTTTGAAACGGCGGCAATAAACCAAAGTAGTGGCTTCAATATGTGGTCATTGCTTCCTGAGAAATCAAAATATCCCTTCCCTGTGGGCATAATTAAAGACTTTACTACACTGCTGTTAAGAGAAATTGCAACACCAAGAAAGAAACAAGCAGTCACAATGAAATTTACGGGAGTGATTAGTTATGATACAAGCTACAAACGATCACATTTACATGCCGGTTCGTGATAAAGAAGGCGAAAACATTAGTAATAAATTAATCCTCCATGGGTGGTGATTACCGAACCCACACGCCGTGGGATCGAGTGAAACAGAGTGGATGATCGTCTGCATTATTGCATTCCATTCTGCTTCTACACGTATCCACAATTCGTTGGTTGTGACAGGCGGAGAGGTCATGTGACCCAGTCTTTGTGCGATGACACTCCAGACGATCTCTATCGGCGACAAATCGGGCGATCGAGCATGCCAGGGATGACGAACGACTTAATGCGCACTGAGTAATTCTTGGACATACGAGCAACATGGGGTGGGGTATTGTCTTATTGGAAGACGGATTTCGGGATCGACTGAAGGAAGGGTAGAAATTCAGCTTCCAACACTTTCGTGGTGTAGCGTTGGCTGTTGCAATGTGCCTGTGTTGCGTAGTATTCGAGTGCGTTAATGAAACGCGAAAGCTCCCCAGACCATTGCGCTTAGCGTGGGACCGGTATGGCGCTGCACAATGCAGCCTTCCACATGACGTTCACCACGCTATCTGTGAATAAGGATTCGCCCGTCGTCATGCATTAGATTGAATCTGTACTCTGCCGAAAACACAATATACTCCCATTCAGCACTCCAGTTTGGACGTTCGCGGTACCACTGCAATCGCTGGTGCTTATGATTCAGAGTCCAGTAAAATCGCGGCAATTTACAGCGAGCAACGAGCCCTCTCTACATCAATCGGTGCATGCAGACATCGGACGATCTGTGTACATCCTCCATTGCTGCGCAAGTGTCGTGGATTGTGTTGGACGTGACGTCTCTGCCATATGGTGCAACGGCCTGTCTTCTCACTCGGTCGTGCGATTTTGAGCTCCAGATCCTGCACGAGATGAGTAGAATCTTCTGCTGTCCATTGAAGCCGTGTACGCATAACGTGACACCTAACGAGTGCAGTAATATCACGGTACGATACACCACCTTATCTGAGTCCAACGATTTTACCTCTTTCAAACACCGTCAAGCGTTCGCATGGTTGTCTCGTCCTCTTACATGGCATGTTTACATGTTAAGAACTGTGTACAATCGAGTTTAGCGATAGCAAGTTTAAAAACCTGCTCTCTATACGCTTTCTTTTATACCCTCTGGTGTGACGTTCCAGATGGCGTTGCACGCATCTCTCATTTGCATGTGCGCTGAAATTTTAAACATTTGCATCGCGTATGGTGCCCTATACACCTTGAAAATTTCGTGTAAATCCGAACTTCTCTTCATTGTGTTGCAATTTTTATTACCAGCAGTGTATTGGTACGTAATGAGACATCTGTATGCTTATCGTTTATTTCTGCAAAGTCGAGTCACATTATTGTGACCACCGGCTAATATCCAGTGTGACCGGCATGTGCAGCGCGGACAATAGCTAGACGGACTGAGAGTGACTCAATAAGGTGATGGAAGGTGTTCACAGGTATGTGAAGCTGTGTTGACTGCATTGCATCTGACTCTTGCTAGAGGATGCATAGTGGAGGATCCATGGAGCAAACAACACGATCAAAGTGGTCCCACAGATGCTGAATTGGGTTTACGTCTGGAGAATTAGGGGGCCATGGAAGTACTTTGAAGTCTTCATCGTGCTCTTCCAACCCCTCGCGGGCATTTCTAGCTGTGTGACACGTCGCATTGTCGTGCTCGAAGATCTCATCTACCCCAGGCAAAACATCAGCATGTATGGGTCTACGTGGTCTGCAAAGATGGATTCATAACGAAGTCTGTCCATAATGCCTTCCATAGGTATTAGTGGACACAGAAAATGTCACGAAAACATTCACCAGACCATAACGCTGCCCCCACCAGCTTGTGTTATTCCAGCAATGGTTGAAGAGTGCTTGTTTTCCGATGTTTCTCGCCTTATACGCCAACGTCCATCTGTTCGATGAAGCAGAAAACGTGATTCATCGGAGAAGGCAATCCTTTGCCAATCAGCGGAGGTTCGATTCCGATACTGCTGTGCAAATGTAAGCGGTTTCTCCCGATGCACCTTCGTTAGCATAGGTGCAGTGACCATCCGTCTGCATCGGAGCCCCAAACGCAGCATGCAGGGTTCACTGAACTGTGGTTTTAGACACACTTCCGGTAGCCCCCTTGTTTATTCGGCCCGTGAGTTGCTCCAATGTAGCGTGTCGATCGGCCCTCACACACCTTCGCAGCCGACGTTCACCTCTCACATCAATGGCACGTGGTGCTTCGCAGATTCCACGTCGCTTATTCGCAATGGTGCCATTTCTCCGATCACGAGATACATTTTGACCACAGCAGCAAGCGAACAGTTCACAAACTGCGCTTTTTCAGAAATACTGCCACTCTTGGTCCGAAAACCGATAGTCATCCCTTTTTGCAAATCTGATAAATCGCTGCTTTTATCCATGACAGCAACGAGTGATATGTTTTCGGAATGCCTACAGCACACCTTATATACCCTCCACGCCAGCTCACAACACGTATCTTCTTTCATTGTCTACACGCTGTTAAAGTCAAAAGTAGGAGGTGGTCACAATAATGTGACTCGACTGTGTATATTTGATAAAGTATGCAATAGCAGAAACGGTTCCTTACTCCCATTAGCAGCTGAAAAATGTGCTAACAAAATTAACAAATTGTGTCCAAAAACTTTCTCATTGAGGGGGGAAGATAACAGAGACAAAAAGATTTTCAAATCGAACTGTCAGAAGACATATAGAGAAAACATTACGCATCCTAACGGGAGAGCTTTGAGTTAGTTAAAGAAGAAAAATAGGTTAAACGCAGTCTTGATGACGAAGAATACCCTGCTAATAAAGGATTTTTCTAAAGTATTTTTAGAACCCAATAAACTCTTTCAAATAAAATTATATGGCTGATAACCCCTGGCAGACAAATTTTAAATAATAGAAAATATGAAAAAAGCATCCTTCACATAGCAAACAATATGTTATGGGAAAACAAAAATTTCGAATACGTCTTCGGATAACATAAATGCCGCCCCTGTGGCGCAGTGCATAAGCGCTGGCATATGACCATTCTTCTGATGTGGGTTCGGGTTGGAATCCCGTTGAGTCATGGATGTGGTGTTTGTGTTTCACAGCACTGGATCGCTTCCTTCTCAGGAACCAGAGACCCTTAATTAGGGAAGGGCGACTGCTTATATCATGTTAAGTTGCTCACAATGGTCGTTAAACCTCCAAAAAAGAGAGAGAGAGAGAGAGAGATGGCAAGAAAAATTTTTTGAAATTTACATCGTAGTGGTAAAAGTGCACTATTTAAAAAGGATAATGTTCCCCATATTTACAGTAGCAAGTAACATACAGTAGATACATTCTTCAAGAGCATTTTTAGAAGAAGAGCTACAGTTGCAAACATAAATACAACTCAACACCACCTGGCGCCAGAACTGCGAATTACTAAAATCCGACGCGTACGTACAGTGTTCTACGAGGTGAATGTTATCCAACTGCAAAATATTTTTAAGCGGACTTTTAGAAGCGGAAATATCGCAAAAACCAGATGAAACACTTGCACGCCTTAGCAGGAAAATTGTGCATTTTTTTTTTTTTTTTGGACAGGAAATGCACACGAAATGTTTTCGTGGTTAGTAATATCTGACCGAAAAAGAGTTTTTCAGTCGAGTTTCTCAACTTGAAGATATTGCAGTAAACATGCTGTAAGCGGAAATGTGAACGTACGCCCTCTGGTGGTAAACGAAAATGCGAAGCATTTAGCACCAGAAACACTCTCCGACAAAGAAAGATAATTTGCAGATCGAACAATTACAAGCAGACACATCAAGAAAAAAACGTATACGTATACGTCAACGCCCCCTGGCGGAAAAGCTATTATTTTAAGAAGAAGGTATACTCAAGATGTTTTTCGTGGTAAGCGGATCCAATAACAAATTATTTTTTTCAATCGAGTTTCCGGAAGCGAAGGTATGGCAATACATCAGGAACGGAAGAACACACTTACACCCACTAATGACAAAAAAGCGTTCTTTACCAAAAATTTTAAATTATGTGTAGGGAAGAAAGATTTGTTCTTTCTTCCCTACACATAACTTAAAATTTTAAATTATGTGTCGAGGGGAAGAAAGATTTTTTCAGTGGATATTTGAAGTAATTAAATGAAATAAAATGTATTTTGAATTCGATAGCATCTTTGCATTTACGCCCTCTAATGGCGAAGTTATGAGTCAAAGCTAAAAACAGATATTATATCATTATATACCCACATTTTCCCTTTACCCTGTGTTTCGCATTCTTCTGGTGATCGTCTCATCTCGTCGGACTGTCCTGACTTCTGATGACTTAAAGTGGATTTCTTTAAGCGCCGCACAGATGTCTAATGTAGGTAGGCATGCCAAAGTGGCTCTTGAAGTTTTAATTTTTATTAGTTGCCTGGCCTGTCACAAGTACTCAGCGCCTCAACGTAAGAAATTATGCAATTATATCAGTGAAGTTGAAAAAATAATGCAGGAAGTCCATAAATCCATCTACCACCTGATTTAACAAACTTTAACACTTGCCTTTGCAGCTGTACTGCGTATACAGCTGCAAAGGAATTCGCTTGACGTTTAAAGTAGTTTTTTTTTTCTATTGTATTTTTTAGTAGCATACTGAAGTTGTGGTCTTCATATATAGATACCCTGCGTAATACTGGGTGCGCCATATAAAAGAGGCCCCGTGGCCAGACGTTGTTAGGGGGGCCGCGGGTGGCCTAGTGGGCAACGTTCATGACTGCGGCGGAAAGGACCTCAGGTTCGATCCCAGGCAGGTACGAACGCTCGATCCACTAAATATCCGCCGTGCGTCGGATGGACACGTTAACCCGTCGGACCCCGGGTACTGGCCTCCCGGTAATAAATAAGGGCGTCTTCCTCCCCCTTTCTACCTCGCTTCCGTGTCACTTTCCTATCGGGCACTCTAACCCAAATCTCCTAGCTTCTTATTTCTAAGGGTTGTTTAAGACCTGGTGTCAGACACTCCCTTCCTAAAATCCTCTACATATGATCTGATCTGATAATCTGACGTTGTTACTTGGGTTAAAGTTGTTTGGCGGGTTTCCAGTTAAAACCGCTCTGTTCCACTTACTTTTAACCGGTTTCTGCGTGTACAGCTGCAAAAGAATTCTCCGGAGTGGTTAGTCACAGCCAGAGCAGAGTAGGTACCCGGTCATAAGTGTAAGTGAAGAGAGAACAAAGGCAACGGAAATGGTTTTAAGTACGGAACAGCGGATTTTTATTGTCGAACAGTATTTCAGAAATAACTCATACAAGGTTTTAAATGAATTCTTTTTATAGAAAAACTTCCACATTGTGCAGCACCGGCGAAATCACTTGTACAGAAGATAGTGTGGAAATTTCGTTAAACCGGCACGGCGTGCAACAGGAAAAGAAAGAAACCCAAGACAATTCGTTTTGAAGACAATATCAAGGATGTGTGCACAATGATGTTGTAAAGCCCTCGCAAGTCGGTTCGCCGATTATCTTCTGCAACTGGTTTATCTGCCACGTCATGCCGACGCATACTTAAGGTGGATTTGCATTTTCGGCTGGGCCTCTTTTATATGGCACACCATGTACTTGTAATTACAGTCGGCGCAATACTACTTCCAGCGCTGTCGAACACTACCAAAGGAATGATTCCGATCTCCTCTGTGTACTTTTTAACTAGTAGGCATATAAAACTCGTTTTCTTTCTAACGAAGTGTGTGGCGACCTTTATATTCCCATAGTCCTGTCTATACACGCTCCTTACGTAGATCGATATGAAGCGAAAACGTCCGAAAGCAACACATGTGAATTAGTTTAAAATATGCCAGAAAGAAAATACTGTCAAGAAATTAATTTGCCATTCTTTTTTAGCACGTCTTTTGTAAAAAAAGATCGTGCTTATGTTATCGGTTTGTCCGTCCGTCTGTACCCACGGTATCTCTGCAACTATCAGTCCGATTTAAAAAATTCTTTTTACATTCAGAAGCTTGAAATGTGCGAATGATGATTCTTCATTTCGTTTTTTCTTGCGATGTACAATTTTGCCGCTAGAGGGCGTAAATGCAGATGATGTCGAATTCAAAATTACGTTTTGATCCACATATTTTTCTCTAAACATCCGATTGAAAAAATTATTTTATCTTTTGATTCCATTTATGTCGAAGAGTGTTTTAGATATAGTTTCCTTTTCAAATTACGCCTAGATTTTCCGCTAGGGGGCGTAAACGTAAATAACATTTTTCCCAAAAACTCTTCTCCTAAAACTCCGATTTGAATTTTTTTTTTCAGCTGATACATTTCCTGATGGCAAATCTTTTGCTTATAATTTCGAATTTTTATTAAAGAATACTTTGGCCACCAAGGGACGTAAGTGTTAATTTTTCCTTCTGATGTATTTGCCATAAAATCTGAGCTTCTAAAATATCGATTGAAAAAATTCTTTCGTGGACTGATGCCACTCATATCGATAAACCTTTTCGGAATATTTTTTCCTTAAATATCCCACAGTTTCTCCGCCAGTGGTCGTAGATGTATATCTTACTTTTGTCAATATCTCTACTTCTAGGAGTCCGATTTGAAAAATTCCTTCTTTGTTGGATAGTGTTTTCCGTGTGACATGTTTTCCATATAATTTCAAAATTTTCAAGTAGTTCATAGACTTTCCGCTAGGGGGCGTAAAGGTAAATTGCGTTTCTTCCTATATCTCTGCTTCTAAAACTCCGATCAAAAAAAATTTCTGCACCGCATACAGCTCCTGATGGGAAATCGTTTGCACATAATTTCTAATGTTTTTAAAAAATGGTTTGGCCACCAGGAGGCGTAAATCTTAATTTCCGTTTCTGATGTATTTGCAGCAAAATATAAGCCTCTAAATTATCGATAAAAAAAAACGTCGTTCGTAGACCGATGCTACTCATGTTGACAAACCTTTTAGGAACATTTTCTTCTTAAAATAGTGCATGATTTCAACGCCAGAGGGCGAAGATGTATATCTTATTTTTGTCAATATCTCTACTTCTAAGGGTTCGATTTGAAAAATTCCTTCTTTGTTGGATAGTGTTTCCAGTGTGACATGGGCTTCATATAATTTCAAAATTTTCAAGTAATTTATAGACTTTCCGCTAGGGGGCGTAAAGCTAAATTGCGCTTTTCCCTATATCTGTGCTTCGAAACCTCCGATTTGAAAAATTATTTCTGCACCGGATACAGCTCCTGCTGGGAAATTGTTTGCACATAATTTCTAATTTTTGTAAAAAAAAATATGGTTTGGCTACCAGGGGCCGTAAATCTTAATTTCCGCTTCTGATGTATTTGCAGCAAAATATGAGCTTCTAAATTCTCGATTGACAAAAACGTCGCCTGTAGACCGATACTACTCGTGTCGACAAACCTTTTAGAAACATTTTCTTCTTAAAATAGTGCATGGTTTCCGCGCCTGGGGGCTTAGATGTATATCTTATTTTTGTCAATATCTCGACTTCTAGGAGTCCGATTTAAAAAGTTTCTTTGTTGGATAGTGTTTCTAGTGTGACATGTTTTTCCTATAATTTCAAAATTTTCAAGTAATTCATAGACTTTCCGCTAGGGGGCGTAAAGCTAAATTGCGCTTTTCCCCATATCTGTGCTTCGAAACCTCCGATTTGAAAAATTATTTCTGCACCGGATACAGCTCCTGGTGGGAAATCGTTTGCTCATAATTTGTAATTTTTGTAAAAAATGGAATGGCCACCAGGTAGCGTAAGTCTTAATTTCCGCTTCTGATGTATTTGCCGGAAAATATGAGCTTCTAAAATATCGATTGAAAAAAAGTATTTTGTTGGCCGATGCTACTCATGTCGACAAACCTTTTAGGGACACTTTCTTCTTGAAATAATGCATGGTTTCTACGCCAGAGGGCGAAGACGTATATCTTATTTTTGTCAATATCTCTACTTCTAAAAGTCTAATTAAAAAAATTCCTTCGTTGTTGGATAGTGTTTCCGATCCGAAATGTTTTTCCTATGAATTCAAAATTTTTACGTAAATCAATTAGACTTTCCGCTAGGGCGCATAAAGGTAAATTGCGTTTTCCGCTCCTAAAACTCCGATTTGAAAAAATTCTTCCTGTATTGCATACAAGACCTGATGGAAAATATTTTTACCGTAATTTCTAATGTTTTGTAAAGAATCGTTTGGCCAACAGGGGTCATAGGTGTTAATTTCTGCTTCTGATGCATTTGTAGCAAAATCTGGGCTCCTGAAAACTTGACTAAATTTTTTTTTCTTGGACCGATACTGCTCATATGGATAAACCTTTTGCGAATACCTTCTTCCTAAAATAATGCATGGTTTTCCCACCAGCGGACGTAAAGTCACTTCTTATTTTTGTCGATAACTCTGTTTCTAAGAATTCGTAAGCTCAAGATTCCTTTTACACCTATATTTATGAGGGATTAAAGATCCGATTGAAACACTTCTTTCTTCCGTCAGATACCATTGTTTTCCATACCGGTTCCATTGCCTTTGAATAGCTTTGATAAATTTAATTTGCGTCAGAACGGATTCAAAAAACGTGCTTATTGCACCCGAAAATTCGGTGACACCTTTCTTATTATGCTTTCCAACAGTAGGTTGAAGAAGCGTATATGCTCCAGCTTTGTCCGTCTGTCTATTTGTCCGCACTATTACTCATGTAAAAATTGTTCGATTTATATGAAATTTTAGTATGTGGTAGGGGACAACCAGGGCACGAACTCCATGGAAAATGGGAGAAATGGGTCAAAGGTCAGGACATAGGAGCAAGATCCATTTCACCGCCATTATGCGTCCTAACTTACGTAAAACTGATTCTATTGCGACAAAACTTTAGTATGTTGTTCCGGAGGTATACTGAAACAATTCTGTTGAGTATCATCGGAATGGGGTCAAAGTTCAAGGCACAAGAGCGAGGTTTATTCCACAGCCATTATCCTCATAACATGAGTACTAATTTCTGGTATGTTGGAAAGCGTATCGTAATCAATGCGTTGCATGATTTTACTAACTTTTTCTTTATTTTATTTTAATGTTATTTATGTATTTATTTTGACTTTAACGATCGCCATATGTATCTTCAAGGATTTTAAGCTGACGCCAGCTCCTAATATGGTTCCATGGAAAGCATAAGGTAATCAGACAACAGCACCATCCATGACTGAATAGGGACTCGAACCAGAACCTGTCTCTGACGAATGTCCCCAAAACCGCGTCTCCAAGTGCACGCGACCATACAACTGATGTTTGAAATTGTGCATAGGCCTCTGGAAGTCATAAATGCATAGAAAATAAGTTCGATGAGCGAGTGGACGTATGATGATAAGCATGTGTGGAGAAGTGAGGCTGAGAAAAGAAGTAGCCTACGCCAAGTTTTAGTTGAATGTGACTGTGTGTGCTTAGGTGTGAAGTGGTAAAGTTCGGGCAACACTGAAGATAAGGCGGAACGCTGCAAGTGGGCTTTGGCCCACCAATTTTTGTTTGAGTCCCATCCCTTTGCCGCCCCCCCCCCCCCTCGTAAATATTTAAGCAGTGAGAACATATGGTGTGTGCAGCCATTTAAGATTTTATGGAGCTTGGATAAAAGTAGCTGAATTATTGGAATTCAAGAAATTTTGTTATATAAAATGAATTTTTTGTTAAATTTAGTGTTGTACCATTCTGTGAAGTGGAGAGAGAGAGCAAATGCCTCAGCGAGTAGTAGAAGAACACCATTTTTGTAATTATAGTTTTAAAAGATTGGGAAAACACAAATTTGTCCGCAACGGGATCAAACTCACGCCCACTCACTACGGAGTAAGTTGCTCTCCCACCTAAGCCACACGGGCGGAATGTATCTCTGTCGTCTCGATACGTGCTTTACCTCTTTAGTACGTCTCATCACTAACACTTTTTTTTTTTTTTTAAAGCGAAGAACAAATTTTCATTAATTTTAGACGATGTGTAGAACAAACATCACATCACACATTTTTCGAAAAACCCAACTACCAGTACATCCGTTTTTATGTTCGGGCGCCAATGTGAAAACACAAATTTGTCCGTAACGGGGATCAAACCTACGCCCCGAAACTCCGGAGTAAGTTGCTCTCCCAACTAAGCTACACTGTCGGAATGTATCGCTGCAGATTTATTGTTTTGACACGTGCCTCTATAGTACGTCACAACATAAGACAGAGAGAGAGTGCGAGAAATAGACATTCTTTTTCAGGTTAAAAACTAAAATTCATAAAGAGCCTTTGGATAGCAAAAAAAAAAAAAAAAAAAAAAAAGAGGAAAAACAGGAGAAAAAAAAAACACCGTAGGCAAACTAATATTGCAACGAACGAAGAAAGAGTAACATATTAAAGAATAAGAAGATTTTTTTATTGGAGGTTTAACGACCGCTGTGAGCAACTCAATGGGCTATAAGCAGTCGCCCGCATCTAATTTAGGGCCACTGGTACAGGGAAAGGAGAATGCCACTGCCGTAAGACAAACACAACATCCAGGATTCTAACCCGGAACCCTCCCGGACGAATGGTGAGAAGCCATCGCTTGAACCACTGCGCCACCGGGGCGACTATGAAAATTAGTATCCATGGTTCCAATACTACATACACTGAATAAATACTACGTATAGAATGCACCTGAAAACTTTTTTAATACTAGGGATAGCATTATCACCTAGAAAAAATAAACAACGTTTATTCACAATTAAAGATTTTATTTTAAGATATCATACAGTTTCGCTGAGAGTTTGGTTCGGGTTCATCAGGACAAATGCCATTTGCACTGATGAAGCTGAGCCAAATACTCAGCGAAGCGATAGTAGATCTTAAAATAAAATATGTAATTGGGAATAAACTTTGCTGATTTATTCTATCTCAACATCACAAGATTGTAGTCATAAAATATATCAACGTTATCAGCATCGGGTAAGATCTACACGATCGGGATATTTTTTTTGCCAAAATTTCTGCCACGCACTTCAAACTTTGCCTCCTCTCATTGTGCTTTAGCCTCCCCAATAGCCCACCCAGATCTGAGCGTCTAGCGCCGACACTGCTGAAGATGTGTAGGAACCACTCTCGATCTAAACCTCCCGGATGTACTCTGACGTTTTCTGGCGCTTATTATTGACAGTAAGCTAGAGCCACTTACAGCGCAGTGAATTAGGTTATTCTTCATTTTGGACGTCCGGTGGTTGAGTGATACGAAGCGTTGTCCGTATCACTCAGCACCAAAAATTCATTCGTCCGAGATAAGTCGTTGTTCGAATTCCGACAGAAGAATGGTTGGTGTGTATACGAGTATATCTTATAGCATTTGCTCTCTCCTCTCCCTGGAGCGGGTGGCTCCTAATCAGCTAGGAGCGACTGCTCATAGCCCACGAAGTAGCGCATGGAGATCGTTGAACACTCTAACAGAAAAAAAACCTGTATTTGGCATTTTATTACACTTGATTTTTATGCCATAAATCCTATGAATCTCTTGCTTAGTGCTCGTAGGTCAATGGTAGGCATTTTTCAGTCATTATATCTTCGTCTGTTCAAAATTTTACCTTGATTTCTATGGCCAAAGTCGTCACGTTGTGTTGGCTTCGTGTGTGAAGCCAATGCATTTTCTTTGTGATAAAGGGACTTTACCTATCAGAATATGATAGCAGTTCTTTGGCGTTCTTGTGTCCAGAATCACTTCCCTCTAAAGGATGAGAAAAATTTCTGCACCAATTCATCAAGTACTGCACATAATTTCTCGAAGAATCTCTGATTCACCTTCCTAATATTCCGGACTTGGCCCAGTGCGAATCTTTTCTAGTATTTAAAGAATCCATGGAAGCAATCAATTTTATAAGGTGCAGATTGTTTTTTTGTTTTTTTTATTTCGAGGTGTAATAGCCATCTTGAACTACACTTATGACTGTAAACATTCAACCGTCCATAATGTGGGGCTACTGGTTTCAAGAAAGAGAGGGAGCCAGAGCCGTAAGACAAATATACACTATAATATCAAAAGCATTCGAGCAACACAATGTTTTGGGACAAATGGATTTATTATCGCAATCATTATTCAGTCGGTCCAGTTTTTGCTTGCATGAGAGCGGCAACACGTCGAGGCATGTTATCAACCGAATTCCGGTACGTTTCGGCAGGCATGGCCCGCCATTCGTCCTCCAATCTTGCTGCCAGAGTGGAGAGCGAAGACGGTCGTTCTGGTCGATTTCGTATCCGTTGCTGCAGTTCATCCCAGAAGTATTCTATGGGATTAAGATCAGGGCTCTGGGCAGGCCAGTCTAACAATTCCACCTCATTTTCAAGAAACCTGTCCTGCACACGCCGTGAAGTGTGGCAAGGTGTTCGATCCTGTTGAAAAGTCATTTCCATAATACCGCCACTTTGTTGGTAGGACAGAATTATCCAGAACGTCGAGATACACTTCAGAGTTCATGGTTTGTGTTATAAGAACCACAAACCATGAACTCTGAAGTCCCATCCTCGAAAAACTACTCCATACCATGATGAAGACCCCGCCGAATTTAACAGTTGGAAGAGCACAGACGAAAATCGTTCGTGTGCTGTTGCCAGTTCCCGACACCCCCATTAGATTGGGAGAGTGAAAAGCGTGATTCATCACTCCAAGGAGCAGCTTTCTAGTGGCCCACACTCCAGGAATGACGGCAGACACGCCGCCCAAAACGGCGCTTCGCATTCACGGTAGGAATGTGTAGCTTGAATGGCGCTGTTCTAACATGATAACCCACACTGCGCAACTCTGGGTGCAAAGTTATGGTACTAATCGAGCAATTACAAGCATTTCCTATTTCAGAAGCGATGGAAACAGCAAAGAAACAACGAGGTTTCTTAACATTTCTTACCATGCCTCTTCTGTCATGTGCCGTCGGTGTGTGCGGCACGTGACAGAAGAGACATATTAAGATCGTGCTTATGTTACCGGTTTGTCCGTCCCTCGGTACCCACGATATCTCTGCAACTATTAGTCCGATTTGAAAAATTCTTTTTGCATTGGGAAGCTTGAAATATGCGAATGATGATCCTTTATTTCGTTGTTTTTTTACGATGTACAATTTCGCCGCCAGAGGGCGTAAATGCAGATGATGTCGAATTCAAAAACACGCTTTATTCCACATAATTACTTCTAAACATCCGATTGAAAAATTTATTTTATCTTTCAATTCCATTTATGTCGTAGAGTATTTTAGATATAGTTTCTTTTTCTAATTACGCATAGCTTTTCCTCTAGGAGGCGTAAAAGTAAATTACATTTTTCCCGATAACTCTTCTTCTAAAACTCCGATTTGAAAATGATTTCTTCAGGGCATACACCTTTTGATGAAAAATCTTTTGAAGATATTTTTTGGTAAAAAATACTTTGGCCACCAGGGGGCGTAAGGTCAATTTTTGCTTCTGATGTATTTGCCCTAAAATATGAGCTTCTAAAATATCGACTGAAAAATTCTTTCGTGAACTGATGCTACTCACATCGATAAACCTTTACGGAATATTTTCTTTATAAATTATTCCACAGTTTCTCCGCCAGGGGGCGTAGATGCATATCTTATTTTTGTCAATATCTCTACTTCTAAGAGTCCGATTTAAAAAGTTCCTTCTTTGTTGGATGGTGTTTTTAGTGTGACATGTTTTTTTATATAATTTCAAAATTTTCAAATAATTTATAGACTTTCCGCTAGGGAGCGTGAAGATAAATTGCCTTTCCCCCTATATCTCTGCTTCTAAATCTCCGATTTGAAAATTCTTTCTGCACCGGATACAGCTCCTGATGGGGAATCCTTTGCACATAATTTCCAATTTTTGTACAAAAATGGTTTGGCCACCAGGTGGCGTAAGTATTAATTTCCGCTTCTGATGTATTTGCAGCAAAATATGAGTTTCTAAATTTTCGATTGAAAAAAAAGTCATTTGTTGACCGATAATAGTCATGTCGACAAACCTTTTAGGAACATTTTCTTAATAATGCATGGTTTCTATGCCAGGAGGCGTAGATATATATCTTATTTTTGTCAATATCTCTACTTCTAAGAGTCCGATTTGAAAAATTCCTTTTTTGTTGGATAGTGTTTCCGATAAGAAATGTTTTCCCTATAAATTCAAAATTTTCAAGTAAATCATAGACTTTCCGCTAGGGGCAATTTTTTCAAATCGGAGTTTCCGCTAAAACTCCGATTTGAAAAATTCTTCCTGTATCGCATACAAGACCTGATGGAAAATATTTTTCATATAATTTCTAATGTTTGGTAAATAATCTTTTGGCCACTAGGGGCCATAATTAATATTAAAATCTGCTTCTGATGCATTTTTAGCAAAATCTGGGCTCCGGAAAACTCGACAAATTTTTTTAGTTTTTTGGACCGATACAGGCTAATACGGAAAAACCTTTTTAAGAATACTTTCTTCCTGAAATAATGCATGGATTTCCCACCAGTGGACGTAAAGTCACATCTTATTTTTGTCGATATCTCTGTTTCTAAGAGTCCGATTTGAAAAATTATTTCTGTGTTCGATAGCGTTTCCGGTGCGAAATGTTTCTCATAAAAATTCATGTTTTTCTTAACGCACAAGTCTGCAACTAGAGAGCGCAAGCTCATGATTCCGTTTACAGCAATATCTGAGGGATTAAAAACCCGATTGAAAAACTTCTTTCCTCCGTCAGATACTATTGTTTCCCATACCGGTTCCATTGACTTTGAATAGCTTTGATAAATTTAATTTGCGTCAGAACGGATTCAAAAGACGTGCTTATTACACCCGAGAATTCGGGGTCATCTTTCTTGATTTTTTTTTATTTTTTTTTTTGCTGTAGAGACACCGTCCGCAATTCATCTCTTCACGACATCACTTACAGTCCGTTTTGGTATGTTTGGTACGTTTAGTTTAGCTGTAATGCTCCATATGGAAACATTACATAAATGATATCCCATCACTATGCTGGAATTCAAAAAGTTGACGTCCAAGCAGCATATTCGCTTCAAACTTACTAATAACACTACAAAATAACTCAGCTTTATATCTCTCCACTCACAGCGCATTTTTCTGCGCAACGGTTCTTTGAACTTAAGCAAATATTTGGTAATGTCCGAATACTTTTAATAATGTAGTGTATCAGTTATGATTCATGAGGGACCAACTTGGTCGACTAACTAGAAACATACCGCTCTTACCACTCGGCCTCAAGGGCGGTGCAGATTCGCAGATCTAACATGAAAGTTAAGCTTCGCACTCTCCTGTTAATGACTTACTGCTTTTTTGCAAGCACTTGTGAAAGAAAAGCATTGGGAAACCTGTTTTGGCTCTTATGATGCTAAATGAATACAAGTAGACAGTTTTGTCAACGATTTTTTTTTCTTTTTTTTTTGGCTGGACGCTAAGCAGATAACAGTTTAAATCTTCCTCGTTTTAGACGTGAGTTATTCGTTTCATTTTATACGCAAAAGAGCGAAAAATGGTGACAAGTCGATTTATCCATCCAGAGGAATGAGAATTTGGCGTTACAAACTTTTTGACCAAAAAAACTCTGTTTGTCTTAATAGAAAACTTGAAGGATCTGAGATCATCCCAATAAATGATACACGGTCTCGAACAAGCACTTTTGCCATTTAGTGTAAACATAATGAATACACCTTAGCACATCTAATACTAAGTAAAATTTATTTCGATAACACACGAAATTGACTAAATGAAGTACTAAGAACTGCACGCCGAAACCTGAGAAGAGCTTATTGCGTTCTCCTCTTCCTCTGAACTACAGAATTCTAAAGCTACCAGCTCTCCATGGGAGTCGGTTTTCCTTTATATTCATAAGAAAATATGGTCCATTTACCAGAATCGCTGGCGCGAGTCATAAGTGGGTGCCGACCGTGAAGTCATACGACGAAATCTAATTAACTGCAAACACGGTTGAAATGGTTTTCTCATCTTCGAACTCGGAGAAGGCAGTTTCGCCTCAAAAACCCAATGATGAAACATATTAATAAGTGATCTCGAAGTTTTGCTGCTTGTAAAGCCAGTTCCGCTTAAACTAAAGCAATCCATTTTTCACGTAAATTTCTGCTTTAAAGCGAAGAAGGAAGAAAATAATAACCGCGCTTTTAAAATGTTGTTAAGTGAATTTTCTAATAAAATAAATTGCACTACAGCAACAGATTTGAGAACTCACCCTTCATTATAATGCAGGTTTTTAAACTATTAATAACATATTTGAAAGCACAAGTTTCAGAAAGTATTTCTGCCTTCACGTCGGTCTATCAGAATGTTTATTCCCTTTCCTTTGTTGTATTTCAGGATTCTGCTTACTGATTGTAGAATGAAAGTTAAGACGGAATTCTCGGGTGTAATGAGAACGTCTTTTGAATCCTCTTGGACACGAAAAAAAATTTTCAAAGTATAGTTTTAGAGAAAATATGTGAAATAGAGAATCAATTTACTTCTACTGGAGCAATTGTGCATTATTTAAAATACGCAATGTGAGCTGTGTTCTTCACAGTGAAAAGAACCACTTAGAACAATAGAGAAAAAATTCAGCTGGATTCCAACAATCAGTAAAACATTCACAAATAGAAACAGCTGTTCACGCCATCCAGTGGCAGAAATATGTACTGCGAAAAATCGCAAAAGTTTCATACAATCTTTCTGATATGGGACAATATCCAAAACAAAAGGATTTTCCAAATGGAAATATTAGAAGGAGCGAAGTGGTGTGAAATGTTATATAAATTTACGCTCCTCAACTTGAAAGTTATACGTATCTGAAAGAACAAAATGAATGCAAAACATGTTCATAATGAAGTGTATCCTACCAAAATGCTATTTCTTCAAGGGGATTTAAGATTCAGAAATCTTTTTTCAAACAGAAATATATTCTGACCTCTCCAGGCTATAGAATTGCGAATTACTCAGAAGTATAAAATATTAGCAAAACGTTCTTCTTAGCAAAATCTATGCGATAGAAATATAATTTCTTGAAAACTTGTAGAAGCAGAAATAGCAAGAAAAATGTGTTTGCAGATACGCTCTAAAGGAAAAAAAACGTTCGTTAATTGAAGAAGAAACTGTACTCAAGATCGTGTTAGTTGTAAAAGGCATTGAATAAATGAAATATTTTTTCAATGGAGTATTTAGGAGCAATGATATGGAATAAAATGTATTTTTAATTCGATAGCATCGGTATTAACACTCTGTAGCTATCAAGTTATGCATCGGTATTTACACTCTGTAGCTATCAAGTTATGCATCGGTATTTACACTACTGTAGCTATCAAGTTATGCATCGGAAAAGTACCAGTTATTTCGAAGAAATTTCTTTCTACCATTTCAACCTTCCGAATACAGGGAGACATTTTCAAAGCTGTGTCATTGGTGCAGAAATATGATATCAAGAGACGGATGGACTGACGGATCGATACCATAAGCACGTCCATTTGTTTTTCAAAAGGCGTGCTAAAGTGTTAATTGGAAAATATGAAACAACATGAAACTATTCTAAATGCATTTAATCAACTTGACGTTCATCGGAGAAAGAAAATACATGTTAGAATCTATGTGCGTATCAGTATTCAAAACATATACTGCCGCTGTCTTTTGCACGATTTAAAACTTGATAAAGCTAAAATAATTAAGTTAAAAACTTTATTTACAGGTAAAATATGTTACAAAACATTAAAATTGCACAAGATCTTTCTGACCAGCATTTGGTCCATCATCAGGTGCTGTACAACATCTGGTTACAAGGAATTCATTATGTACAGCAAGTTAATTGAAAAGTTATGACACGCGATCATTGCTCTGCGCAAGGCCAGAAGACGTACCCGTGGTAACAAATAAATCAGAATCAAATCACATTCGGAGGTTCCCGAGCTGACTGTGCCACCACATAGATCCCGGATCTCGTTATGAGTGTATATGGGGAATCATCATTACAGAAATATCCCCATATTTATAAATAAAAAGGCTCTCAGTAAACAATGTAGTTCGTTTGGTAGTAGGTCTAGCCAATACGTAATAGTCACACCAGGAAGACATATGTGGGCCCTCGTTAACTAAACGTGACAATGCAGTTTTAGATGATCCAGTCCTCACATCTTATTTGTGTTTGGACAATCTAGTTCCAAGCGTACGTGCAGTGGAGACGATGTAAAATATATCATCATCAATCGGGTCATTTGACTTAAGCGGAATGCAATATACTCCGTGCTTATTCATAATCGCAGTAGGGTCCCGATCTCTTCGGATCATAGAAAATGAATTCTGTGTTTTATCGCCAAAATCTAGATTATGGTTTTGCAATTATTTCGCAAGGTACGGGTAAACCTAGGAATATACGTCCTGTGACTTATATTCTATTAAGAAAAAATTATATTAAGAAAAAAATTCTGGTAACTGTATATATATCATCATCATCATCATTGTCAACCATTATCAATCCACTGCTGGACGAAGGTCTCCCCAAGTTTCCTCCACAACGGTCTGTCTTGTGCCAGTCTCCTCCATGTCACTCCCGCATATTTACGATATATATATATATACAGTTACCAGAATTTTTTTCTTAATAGAATCTTCATGTTTCATAATGGAGAGAGCTGACTTCTTGATTTGTTTGACCAACTTGGTCACACAATCTACAGGATATCCAAATATGACCGCAACTGAACGAATATACCGCAATTCTGCCTGTCTGGAGCGCACACTGGACGAATGCGTGTAGACTCTACGAATCATAGAATGTAAAGCCGCCAATTTGTGTTTCACAGGATGAGCGGAATTCATGGGAATAATTGCCGGAATAAATGAAGGCTAACGGTACACAGAATAATAATTATCTGGTCATATTGGTTACGACATAACAGAAAATCCAAGTATAGCAGAGTTCCAGATTGTTCAACTTCAATGGTGAGCTTAATGGTTGGGAAACGCAAAGACATGCGGGCGGCGAAAACCTCCAACGCGTCATCGATTGCGTTATATCGGTATAAACATTGATGAAGCCTTTCGCCGGGCCCATGTCTTTGCGGTTCAGCGTGTTTTGAATAGAGAAGGAAAAGTAGAATTTTATAGCTGATATTTCTCAACTGCTTTGTCCTACTTTAATTAGGGACGACTATCTCCAATCTTTCTCATATACACTGCGTGATCACTGAATGATGACCACCTAACTAATGCTTCGTAGGTTCTCCTTTCTCCCTAATACATCACCTATCCGATGTGGCATCGACTCAATAAGAATCAATATAGTCAAGCTGAAATTGATACTGCCTTTCAAGCTTTAAGACTTGTAGGGGACAGAAGTTTCTTCCGCTTTCAAAATACTGTCTACAAACAGAAGGAGGGAGCACCTATTGGCTCCCCACTGTCACCTGTTCTTGTTGAAATTTTACTACAGCACCTAGAAAATCACTATCTCAAATCTTGCAGTGTTCAACCATCTTTATACATCAGATATGTCGATGATGTTTTCCTTGTCTGGCCTCACTCAACTGCTGAATTACATGCCTTGGCCTCTGATTTATCATCCATAGTTCCTGGAAGAACGTTTACTATAGAAATAAAAAAAGAAGGGTCACTGCCCTTCCTTGATTTCTTGGTTTCACACTCTCCTAACCATACAAACTTTGAGTTATCTGTATATCGTAAGCCTACCTCTATTCCGGTTCTGATCACCTTCAATTCTTGTACACCAACCCACTATAAGTATTCAGCACTTAGATTCCTAGTTAATAGAGCCTTTACCCATTCTTCAAATCCCTATTATTGTAATCAGGAATTGATGAAGATTAACGAGATTGTAAAAGTACATGGATACCCCGCGGATTGTGTTAAAAAACTTATACAACAATATAAACGGAAGACTTCTATAACCCTCACCAGAAGTGTACCCGCAACTACCTACGTGGGAAGTATAATCTATTTGAAACCAGTTGTTACTTTGCTAAAAAACACCTACAAAAAATATTCTTTAGGTTTTGATGTCAAGATCCAAAACCTTTTTTCTATGATTAGGCATGGTAGAGACACAATACAAACTCTATCCCATTTTGGTGTTTACAGTATCCCACTGTTGGGCATTAATGGACAAACTGCAAATCTCTGCTATGTGGGTTCGACCTACAGAAACCTGGGAATCAGATGGGCTGAACATAAATATGCAATTCGTAAAGGAGTATTTACTTCGACTTTGCCGAGAACTGGCATTGAGGGAGACCTAAAACCAGATTGGGACAATGCAAACTTGCTATCAACAGCCTCGACAAAAAGTTCTATGTGTTTACTGAGAGTCTTCACATTATAAAACTGCGACCTGAGTGCTGCAATGAGGATGTACCTGTTTATGTTTCTAGTGCCTGGAGAGATTTCATGTTGGAATATCTAAGCGAGAAACCCTCAAACTAATTTAGGTAATTTTGTAAATAGTTCGTAGTGATTGACATTTAATATATTTTACTCATCTCATTTACATATTTGTAATCTTGTGCTCATCTCTGTTACTATATAAATCATGTACCGCTTCACAGTGATTTCACTCCTTAGTCTGATGATGCGACCTTAGTTTTCTTTTGCGAAAGTGCTCGCTAGAGCTTTTAAACTCGCCCTTTTAATTGTAAATAAAGACGTTTTTTAACCTACGTTTTCAGATAGTGATTGGGAGGTGTGGTGTTTGTGCTCTATATAAAGACGAATCTGGTCGGGCTTTGACAGCCCTAATTACCCTTTGACTTGTTGCACGAAAGTACAACCTCTAGTTGTTAATCAATAAGATGCTGGAAGCAGTTGAGAGATATGGCCAAACAAGTTGTGTGTCATGCGGCCTTCAATGCAAGTATGGAGATGAGTGGTGTATCCAGACGTCTGATATACCGTTCCGTATTGTCCTGCAAGTGCTCTATGGGATTGATATTGGGGAGTTCGGAATATAATCGGTATGCTGGAAATATGAACTGTGTTCCTCGGACCATTCCTACAAACATTGTACTTGTGGCTCGGCGCATTGTCATCTTGGAAGACATCGTCCCCTTTCGGGAAAACGTGCAACACTTCTGGGTGTACAGAGTCAGCAAGACATTCGCAATACTAGGTACCAGTCATACGTTGTTTCACATGCACCAGGGATCCAATTTCCTGCCAGGTGAATATGCCTCACACTATATTACCACCTCCACCGGCCTGCATTGTGAAGACCATGCAGAATGGATCACGTGTCTCACATTTTTGGCTCCAAATACGTACACGACCATCAACGAAGTGGGGTAAAACGTGTGACTCGTCAGACCAGCACAGTTTTTTTTTCAGTTATCCGATGTCCAACTTACATGATCTTGGCATCAGGCCAGTCTTTTGCGATGATGAACTGTGGTTAGGAGAGGATGTCGTTGGGGTCGTACGCTCTTATAATAGCCCATACGTGCGTGCGTGTGACGTTTTTTCACGACAGATACTGTTCCGGGTTGACCTCTGTTATAGTGCGTGGTCAACTGTTGGGCAGTGCTGCGTTTGTTGGCCTGTACGAATCGTAAGACTCGGCGCTCACCTCTCAGATCAACTGTCCACTCTCCTCTGTAGTTTTGCCGCTGGGTCGTTGTTTGATCACTTTCACGTCAGCCCTCATACACTTTAATGCGGGAGCTCACGAACAAATCACCAGTTTAGGCGTTTGGGAAATCGAGGCATCCCTCTCCGAGCTTCCACAATCTGTCCTTTCTCAAACTTCGATAAATCCTTCCGTTTACTCATCACGCTCCTAATTTTACTACCTACTGCTTCACTCACGCTTTATGTATGTTACGTCGATCGACTAATAGCGTCCTATCGGAAATCACGTAGTCAACGGGCTGTATCCATTTTTGATATTGGTGTTCATAATTCAGTGGTCACTCGATGCAATAGTTTAAACTACTTCGGATAATAAGCTGAAACCACTTGAAATTTCTTGTTCACAGACAGAGGTTTGTCCAGTATACCGACAGCTGATCGGGATCGGTTACACGATGTCACTCCGACATGCATTTATGAAAACATATTCGGCAAATTATGATCTGGAAAAAAATTATCTACTTATCTAGAGAAACAAATTGATTAATAAGGAGATAGCTTCGGTGACTTCATTTTTTCATAATATTTTGACCGAAAACAGGAAAATAATACTCAGTGTTTTTGTTTGCATTATGTCAAAGAAAGTGATGCTACAAACTTGCACACGTGTGAAGATTAGCAGTGAGTCACTCGATAAATATACTGTCTCGGTTTCATCATTGAGCTTCAACACAAGTACAGTCCTGTGTGTGAGTCCAGAAACCCCTGTACAGTCTTTAAAATGAAGAAGTATTACCAGAGTAAACTAACGTGCATAGTTTTCCCATGTTCATCGGGGTGGGTTTTAGATGACTTATTGTTCGTTAATTTGTTTCGGGGTTTAATGACCTCAAATGCGCTTCTAAAGTTATAAGGAGTCTTCCAGTCCCTACTTTAGAGATGCTATACTTAGGGAAGGGACTGTACGAAGACACACACATGGGAAAAATATGTACGAAGGCACACCCACAAACAACACTCTACGAAAACGCACCTACACGCAATGCTATACGAAGACGCACCCACACACCCTACATTAGCGATGCTATACTTTGGGAAGGGACTAGTGATGGCTACTTAGAGAAATGCTACTTTAGAGATGCTACTCTACAAAGTAGAGTTGCTACTCTCTACACGTTAGAGATGCTACTCTGTAAAGCTACTACTTGAGATGCTACTCTATAAAGCTACTACTTGAGATGCTACTCTCTAAAGCTACTACTTGAGATGATACTCTCTAAAGCTACTACTTGAGATGCTACTCTCTATGCTACTTTAGAGATGTTACTCTCTAAAGCTACTACTTGAGATGCTACATTCTATGCTACTTTACAGATGCTACTTTTTAAAGTAGAAGTGCAACTCTTTACACCTTAGAGAGATCATACTTTGTGCTCTACTTTAGAGGTGCTACTTTAGAGATGCTGTGCTTGAGGAAGGGACTTAACGCCAATGTAAGAAGACATCACCCATGCCTGAACCAGGACTCGAACATAGTCTTAGCTCAGAGATTAGCCTTAAGCTCGTACCACTTATCAATCGTCCGCAATATGTGAGACCCTAGGTATTGTATCTATTTTCCTGCTTGGTATTACAAGGTCGGACTGAAAATCAAAGACAACGGTTCGATTCCCGTACCAGTAACCAGTAGTCTCGAGAATTTCAAAAATGATATATCCACATGAGTGAATTTTACATCAGTCATTTATATATCCCGAAAATAATTTCTTCTGTACAGTATGCCGAAACATTACGAGAAAATACAGTTGTGTTTGTTAAAGACTTAGGGATTTCGTCAATAAAGTAAAACTATTCTTTGCCTGTGTTAAAGTTCATTATGGGATAAATATTAAGCATAAATATGTACATTGAAAAGTACTCTGTGACATGCTGAAAAGAAAACGGTATAAAAAAACTGCGATGAGTTACGTAATTACTTTTATACCAAATGTAAGACATTTTTTCTTGCTGGCAGCCAGGTTAACATCTATTCTCCTTTCTCCCGTCTCCATCAACAAAAATTTTAGAATGAAGCGGAAGTGGTTTCTACGGCTCAGAAAAAAACCCGAAACGGAAGTGATTTTCCGAGTGTCTCTTCCAGAGAATGAAATTGAAACGATTTCCCGTGTGTTCTCATCCAGTAAAAATGTATGCATCAGTAATTTCTCATGTGGAATGAGAAAGGCTTTCAACAAAAGACTCGAAATTAGCAGGATAACGGTATTTTGAATTACACTTTTCGGCATAGAAAATGCCAAACAATAAAGGAATGTACAAAATAAAACGAAACTTACCTCACATGTACACAACTGGGT
Organism: Macrothele yani; assembly: GCA_039090855.1. Classification (NCBI taxonomy): domain Eukaryota; kingdom Metazoa; phylum Arthropoda; class Arachnida; order Araneae; family Macrothelidae; genus Macrothele; species Macrothele yani. Next base: position 45,624,851 of record CM076995.1, read on the forward strand.
GGAAACGAAGTAATTTGATTTCTGAGAGATTTCATGAAGGCAATGGAGGATGAGAGTATATTATGTGACCTCAGTCAGCAGATCGTATGACCGCCATACTGGGCTATACATTCGGCAACACGTATGGCATCGAGTAGTAAAGCCCCTAGATAGTGAGTGTCCTGCGGTAACGTTGACCGTGTGTCGTTTAGTGTGCCCACAATCCAACAACTTTGTAATTGGGCCGTAGAGACGCCGTAAATCGCCTGCCAATGTCGTCCCTCACGTTATCTTTAGGAAGAAGACGAGGAATCGCGTTGGCCAGATGATCACCAGGATACATGGTAGGCACCATCTGTTGATGTTGGAAGTGTGAGGGCAGGCGTTATTTTGTTAAAACTGGGTATCAGGGATACCACGGAGGAACGACAACAAATCAGACTGCAGTACCACATCGATGTGTCGTCGAGTTCTTATTATATTCACTCTATGCGTACGAGCGGTGAACCTCTGTTGAAACTGATAACACTCTAAACCATGGCAACTGGCTATGAAGCCGTAAGACACTCACGGAAGGCAACAAGATAGGCCCGATCGACACGTTGCCTTCAAAATCTCAATCGGTCGTCGGCGCTTTTTCAAACACGAAACTCTTCACTGAATGCAACATCATTCCCTTCCTCCCGTCATCCATGTCTGATATAGCACCACTTTGACCTTTTGCGATTATATGTAGCGGGGAGTGACACTGTTTGAAATGGTTAGCGACTACACAAGACATCCTTTGCCAATCTTCGATTCACAGTCCGTGTCGATACCGGGCTGTCCAGAACTGCCTGTACACCTCGTTGAACGTTGTATGCTATAGTTTGTGGGGCTGCTACGGCTTTCTTTCGAAGGCTTATCAAGGATTTCGGACGTCCGCCAACGCGAACTCGTCTGCTACGGCGACGTATGTTACGTTCCACATTTCGACGCACGTTACCAAACACAATTAGACGCACGTCACCTTACACATTTAGACGCATGGTACCTTCCACATTTAGACATACGTTACCTTCCACATTTAGATTCACGTTACCTAACGACGCACGTTACCTTCCACAATTAGATGCACGTTACCTTCCACATTTAGTTGCACGTTACTAACGACGCACGTTACCTTCCACATTTAGTTGCACGTTACTAACGACGCACGTTACCTTCCACATTTAGATGCACGTTACCTTCCACATTTAGATGTACGTTACCTTCCGCATTTAGATGTACGTTACCTAACGACGCATGTTACCTTCCACATTTAGATGCACGTTACTAACGACGCACGTTACCTTCCACATTTAGATTCACGTTACTAACGACGCACGTTACCTACCACATTTAGATGCACGTTACTAACGACGCACATTACTTTCCGCATTTAGATGCACGTTACCTAACGACGCACGTTACTTTCCACATTTAGATGCACGTTACTAACGACGCACGTTACCTTCCACATTTAGATGCACGTTACTAACGACGCACGTTACCTTCCACATTTAGATGAAGTTACTAACGACGCACGTTACCTTCCACATTTAGATTCACGTTACTAACGACGCACGTTACCTACCACATTTAGATGCACGTTACTAACGACGCACGTTACTTTCCGCATTTAGATGCACGTTACCTAACGACGCACGTTACTTTCCGCATTTAGATGCACGTTACCTAACGACGCACGTTACTTTCCACATTTAGATGCACGTTACCTAACGACGCACGTTACCTTCCACATTCAGATGCACGTTACTAACGACGCACGTTACCTTCCGCATTTAGATGCTCGTTACCTAACGACACACGTTACCTTCCACATTTAGATGCACGTTACTAACGACGCACGTTACCTTCCACATTTAGATGCACGTTACTAACGACGCACGTTACCTTCCACATTTAGATGAAGTTACTAACGACGCACGTTACCTTCCACATTTAGATGCACGTTACCTTCTACATTTAGATGCACGTTACCTTCTACATTTAGATTCACGTTACCTTCCACATTTGGCAGACAGTTATTGCGTTCCGAAGGCTTTTCGCCACGATGGTACGAGAAGACCAACCAGCCGTACGAAAATCACAGGTAACAGAATAATCGCTACAATTATTACTTTTTCCACAAGCTGAGATACGGAACAGAACTCAAAAGATAAATTCGATTATAAAACGGCAGTTGGTTTCATAAACAAACTCTATAATTTGCTCATAATTGGAGCTATGATTCCAGCTGAGCTGTCTTTATCATAAAGGATTTGAGAAGCGTACATGTAGAAATAAGATGTGCAATTAAAGTTACGCCCATAATGAGAACGTTTTGCATATGGAAAATTACGCGTTATGCAATAATATTGTTTGCCGTTTGAATTATCCGCTGTTAAAGGAATTTGTCAAATCTGACTTATCGAATCTGAAATATCGTCGAAGTGAAGATCCCATTTTCGCAATCCAGAGAAATACTTTTCATCAGAGAATCTGGGGAGTTCCCGAAAACATCTTGTAAATCATTATATAACACGGATGAAAGAATTTGCTAAATGGTGCTTTTAAAAGCTAAAAACAGCATAATTTTCAAGAGCAATATGCCATTATGTCTTAAAAGAAAAGTGTTTGATCAATGCAACCTTCCAGTGCTAACGATGGTGCAGAGACGTGGACCTTAGCTAAAAGAGACATACAAAGGCTGCAGACAACTCAAAGCAGCATGGAGAGGTGCATGCTTGGTGTAACCAGGAGAGATAAGAAGAGGAACACGTGGATCCGAAAAATGACAAGAGTGGAAGACATCATGATCAGAGCTAAATCCTTGAAATGGCAATGGGCTGGACATACTGCCAGAAGGACAGACCATCGATGGAAAGCCGAAATTTTAGATTGGATTCCAAGGGACAGGAAACGACCCAGAAGAAGACCACATGGAAGATGGGTGGATGAAATTCGAAAGTATGCGGGAGTGACATGGAGGAGACTGGCACAAGACAGACCGTTGTGGAGGAAACTTGGGGAGACCTTCGTCCAGCAGTGGATTGATAATGGTTGACAATGATGATGATGATGATATTGCATCAAATGTAGATGTAATCTTGCTCTCTTTATTTGGAAAGAAACGCTTCTGGTAAAATTAAAGAACACGTGGATTATATTGTGGTTAAAGTTCCCGACTGTTAAGACAGTTATTTTAATTCGGCCTGTTGGAGCTCAGATATCGTCGAAATGAAATTTAAATGTGCGCGTGCACCACTTAGCCAGAAAATTTAGCATCCGGTAAAGCTGCAAGCTTGTATGATGACTTATTAGCAAGCGTACAGTTTGTACATGTAAAATAATAGACGTTTGATTCTTTGAAGGCGAAATACCGAAACAAGTATAAGCGGACTGGAATGAGTTAATAATTTTCCTCTTTGGAGTTCTAGAATCTTTTCGGTTGGCCGCATTGCTTGTTACGTGCGCGTGTGTGAAGGTGGATCACTGTCACCACTGTGCTGGAGGTTTGAGCTTGATCTGTCAATTCTAGTGTTGTTGTCATGTCAATAGTGTGGCCGCTCTTCTTTAGGTACATATGAAAGAAGAGCAGAGAGCAGTGAACCCGTTTTATTCAAGGAAGGTGCTGAAAGCATAACAGGAGCTGAAATTCATTGAAATATTTTATTCATCGAATTCTTTTAGTACCTGGCCATTGATTTTTCGTCCCGGTAACCGAATGATCCTAGGGGCTGACTTCTTGCCCCAGCTGAAGTAACGGATGTTGCACGGATAACCTGTTTGTCTTACAACACAGGCTATATCTCTTCCGTAGAACCAGTGACTCTAAATTAGGGATCGACGGCTGCTCATAGCCTTTAAATTTGATTGTGGTGGTAGTCAAACCCCACAGCACACACGAAATAACAGCGGAAAAGTGATTGTTCGTGAAGTGGCAAACCATATGAAAATTAGTCATGCCTCTACATACGAAATCATTGATAGCAGACTTATTTTTAGCAAAGGCTGAGCAAAGCGTGTCTTCAAAAGTCTCACAAAATGCACAATCACCTAAACGCATTTGAACCGCTATATTAACAAAATAATGATCAAATCATCGTGATAGTAATCTTCACTGGGAGGACAAAAACACAACCCACCATTACAAGCTGGAGAGTAAATATCAGAGTTTGTAATAGGAACATCTGGACACTCAAATAAAGAAACACTTTTTAAATTGAAGAAACATATGGAAAAGTGTACTTTGCCATTTTTTAGGAGATCACAAAACCAATAGTATGCATAAGTGAAACATTACCTTTAAGAGGTTTAATAGTGAACAGTGCTATGCAGTTACATATAATAGATTAGCTGCGCAACGAGGTGAAGTCCGCAATTCACAGGAAACGGCGATGAATCGTGTTCGAAGGCGTTTTTCCCTATGCTGATTCGTAGGTTGTTGTAACTCTACAAAAAAATTAGTTTTAAAGTGTTTGAGCATCATCTATGTAGTTTCATCTTACCCCCTTCTGTCTATCACATGTTCGTGCCACTCAAAGGTGCTTTAAGAAGACGTCAAGAAGAGATAGAAATGAGGCATACTTGGCACGTTGCCTTGAACAAATGTTTATTTTTCTCACGACACAAAAAAACTCGTGTAACGCTGATCCATATACGTCGAAGAGCAAGGGTATGATGAAAAATAATGTCATCGAATATTCTCAGTTGTAATAATTTTACAAATACACTGCTGGCCACCCAAAATGCAACACCAAGAAGGAAGCATCCGATTGGCCTAAAATTCGCAGCGTGCGTCGCCCGCGAGAGGACATGCAAACGATTAGCATTGCAGGGCATATGCAAATCATGTCCACCCGGCACGCCACCGAGAAGCACTAGAAGAAGTGTGCAGAGAAGGCGGGGTGTAAGTACTGGAAGTGTGTTATGCTGCCGGACCTGTGCGTGGGAAGCTTCCTGATGCCTCGTAGAAGAATACGGCAGTCATTCCAGCACGTTTCGGAGTTCGACAGAGGAAGAATAGTGGCCTATCGTGTCAGCGGTTTATTGTATCGAGACATCGGCGCCCGTGTGGGACGACATCGAGCCACAGTGAGACGAGTAGGGATTCGGTGGGCGCAGGAGGAACGGAACGGCCGACGTGATTGATTGCCGCAGGCGCGGCACACCACCGAACTAGAGGACCGGCATGCTGTGAGGCGGGTATTGACGGCTCGCACCGCCACATCACGAACGTTAGCGCAGGAATTAGGGTTTGTTGCGCAACAACCTGCGTCAGCACGTACCGTTCGACGTCGTCTGCAGGAGCGGGGACTTGTCGCACGGCGCCCATTGCTCCGATGACCATTGACGTTACGCCACCGGCGAGTGCGGCGGCAGTGGGTCGTTGAACGCCGCACCTGGACTTCGGAATGGCACGACATTGTCTTCTCTGACGAATCCCGCTTCTGCCAGCAACACCACGATGGTCAGATCCGTGTGTGGCGGCAACACGGTGAGAGACTGTATGACGCCTGCATTATGCATCGCCATACCGTTCCGTCGGCTGGCACTATGGTTTGGGGAGCAATTGGATATGACACCCGCACTCCTCTGGTACACCTCGCCGGTACACCTACTCAAAACCAAAGCTACATCTCCCACGTTTTGGAGCCAGTAGTCTTCCCTTACCTGCAGGACCTGCCAGTGGCCCCGTTTCAACAGGACAAGGCGCGCCCGCACTTGGCACGCATCGTGTAACAATTCTTCACGGCCCACCAGGTGTCACCGCTTCCCTGACCCGCCTGTTCTCCCGATACGTCGCCCACCGAACACGTCTGGTATCTGATCGGCAGCCGAGTGGACCGGAAAGCACCACCCGCGGCTACGCCTGATGAACTGTGGCAACGTGTGGAAGCAGCCTGGACCGACATACACCAAGCCCACATCCAAAGCCTCTTTCGTTCGATGCCGCGGCGTGAAGCGGCCGTTATTGCCAGCCATGTTGGCCACACGAACTATTGATGTCTGCGTGTTCCGCAAGTCGCACGGGCCTGTAAGCTCAATCGTTTCATCCTTGTATCTGTTGTTATGTGTTCAGTAAATGTGGCTTTGCTATCTCGTGTCCTTCTTGGTGTTGCATTCTTGGTGGCCAGCAGTGTATATTGCGTGTGTTGAAGCAAATATATTTCTATGCCTTCAAGCGGAAGATTTGTTCGCTTGGTAAATCGGAATATGTTTTAAATGTTTTTCTTATGTTTCCAGCTCTCTAACTGTAACAACATTTTTGAACGCAGACAACTGCGGTTCTAACTTTTTTTTTTTTTTTAGTTGTCCGTTTGGGAAACTGCGGTTCTAACTTTTTTTTTTTTTAGTTGTGCGTTTGGGTAACTGCGGTTCGAACTTTTTTTTTTTTAGTTGTGCGTTTGGGAAACTGCGGTTCTAACTTTTTTTTAGTTGGGCGTTTGGGAAACTGCGGTTCTAACTTTTTTTTTTTAGTTGGGCGTTTGGGAAACTGCGGTTCTAACTTTTTTTTTAGTCGTGCGTTTGGGAAACTGCAGTTCTAACTTTTTTATTTTAGTTGGGCGTTTGGGAAACTGCGGTTCTATTTTTTTTTTTTTTAGTTGGGCGTTTGGGAAACTGCGGTTCTAACTTTTTTTTTTAGTTGTGCGTTTGGGAAACTGCGGTTCTAACTTTTTTTTTAGTTGTGCGTTTGGAGGACAACTGCGGCAATCCATCAGTTACGTTAGTTGGTTTCCAACTGCGGTTACTAAAAAACATAGTGGACCACGTTAGGCTAACCATCTAACTTTTTTATGGCAGTTGTGCGTTTGCAGGAAACCTTGCGGGCCTCTTTTTTTTTTAGTTGTGCGTTTGGGAAACTGCCAGTGATGGATAACTCATGGCCCTGTTCTGGCATATGACAACTGATGGAGAGCCAACTGTTGGCCAACTACTGGTCTTAACTGCTGGCCCATGTGGAGGCTGCCGGGACATTTTATTGACTGTTGGGCAGCGGCAACATAGCGCTGAGTCGCAGCTGGCTTGAGTACTGGCCCAGCAACACTGTTTTTGCTGGGAAGTAATGGCTTCTGTGTGATCATTTCTCCGTTACCAGTCAATTAGCGCACCAGATAACACCCATTAATTTACACATTTAAGGGAAGAAAAAGCATTTGTTGCCACAGTGATTTCTAGAGTAAAAAAAGGCCATGTCGCAACTGAACTGTAGTACAGAACACTCCCACCAAAAACACAAGTGTTGGGAAACTGCTGACCACCACCTGGCAGTGATGGGTCACTGCTGACTAAAATCTGCCGCTCACGGCCCGGTAGTGTTCCGTTGGTGGCAGCGCCATCAGTTGGCAACCATTGATGGCCCTGCAGCATCGCCGTGATTTGCGGGCCTCCAAGCAAGTGCCACTAGTGGCCCGTAACCGATGCAACCCCCAACACCAGGTGGAAGCAACGAGACTGAGCATGCGCAGAAGCAACACGTGCTGTGTCTATCGTGGTACCAGTTAGTTGAAGACGACGCTATCACCATCGTGTTATTTTAGTGGATGTTAAGGGAAAAAAGCCATATGTAGAGAGGCAAATTAATTTCCTAGAGAAATGTCACGTCAACGATAGATTTCAGATTAAGCCATGAAATACACCCACTCTATTCCCATGAATGACAAGAAATAATTTCTGTGTAACCTTTCGTTTTAGCATACCCTAAACAGCTTCAAACAACAGTCCTGGAAGAACATTAAGAAAACGTTTGTTAGAAAAAAAGAATTATACGCGTACAAAATTTAGCAGTTATTTGAAAAAAAAAAACAAAAAGACACGCTATATGGATATAATGTACTCATCCATGAGTGGAATACATGAGGCTGGAGGAATTCGCTTCTGAAAATAACGAGAAGTAAAATAAAATATATTTCCTCTTTAAAACAAATAAACAAATGTAGCTTCGGACATCGGTAAAAAAAGATACAACGTTAAAAATGTAACACAATGTGACATGAACGGGTAAATATATTGATCCAACAATCGTCTTTCAAGACAGGACAGCACAAAACTTTGGAAAGCTCCTTTACGTTGGTACATTCCTTGAAAAGGAGTGAAGTTCCCTTTAGATAAAAATAAAAACACTATCGTTACGTTGAAAAAATAAATTCATGAATTATATGAAACTGGCATTTATGAAAAATACCTCGCAATATTGTACAATTAAAAAGAAAACCATTCGATTACAGATTCCGCAGGAAAGAGACTCAGCTTCAAGCCAACGCTTGGGCGTGGCAAATCAGTCCAGTTGGTAGACGGGGCGCTAACCACGCAGATAGCGCTTGGTTCGTCTCCAGTCAGATCCGAACGGGAGTTTTTCCGGTCTGTTCAGAAAATTTCTCAAGAGCAGTGCAATTATTCATAAGTTTTGCAAGGGGAAAAAATTGTAGCTTTGGGAAACTGCGGTTATCCTTGATGTCTGTTTATTTTTTGTATCTACTACTGGGAAATTGGCGCACAAGATTCTGCAAGCCATCAGTTACGTCACGTGATTGCCGGCTGCCACTGCCGGGGAACTAGAAGACCACATTAGGCTAGCCATCATTTATGGCACGTGCTTGCTGGGCTGAGGAAGGGCCATTTGTGGCAGCTACTACGTGTGATGGATAACTGATGGACCTGTTGTGGCATTTGACAACTGATGGGCGTGCCAACTGTTGGACAGCTGCTGGCCTGACCTGCTGGCTCTTCTGTTGGACCCCCGGACATTTTATTGACGGTTTGGCAGCGGCAACATAGTGCTGGGCTACTGCTGGTTGCCAGCAATGTCCAAGTGATGACCCAGTGATGGCCCAGCAAGACTGTTTTTGCTGGGTCTTTTTTAAATACGAAAACTATTTTTAGAACATAATGGTTAAAAAATGGGTTTTTTCCTGACAATGAAAACAGTCACGTGCAGTTACATTTAAAATAAAATTTTTTGCTTTAGTTTTCGGTAACTCCTAAGCGCACTGATTTTGTAATTTCAAACTTATATTTCAAATAACTTTAAACTCATTGTAATTAAACCTAAAGAGTGTGAAAAATAGCCTCAAGTGAAAAAGTTTAGAAAAATGTCTATTTTATTTCAATCAAAGGTAAGTAACAGCGATTTCACTTTTTTTTTTAATTTCCACACCATTACGTTACAGATCTAATTCTAAAGCTGGTAAAGGGCAAAAAATAAACACTGCTTTCCTTTTCACTGAACCCATAGCAGACAATGGTACATCGGGAGTCATGTCCTGGAATGCGATCATATGACTAATTTGCCTCATTTTTACCACGTTTTTTTAAAAAAGAAAACTCGAGATACTCAAGTACCCTGGTACTCTTTGTATGTAATACCCAGTCGAGTCTCATTGTGACCACCTCCTACTTTTGACGTCAACAGCGCGTAGCCAATGAAAGAAGACACGTGTCGTGAGCTGGCTTGGAAGGTATATAGAGGAGCTATTTATCAGATTTGCCAAAACGAATGAATGTAGGCATTCTGAAAACATATTACTCGTTGCTGTCATGAATAAAAGGAGCGATTTATCAGATTTGCAAAAAACAAATGATTATCAGCTTTCGGCCCAAGGGTGGCAGTATTTATGAAACAGCGCAGTTTGTGAACTGTTCGCATGCTGCTGTGGTTAAAGTGTATCGTGATTGGAGAAATGGCACCATTAGGAATAAGCGACGTGAATACTGCGGAACATCATGTGTCATCGATGTGAAGCTTCAAAAGTACGTGAGAGCCGATCGACACGCTACAGTGGAGCAACTCACTGGCCGAATGAGCCTGGGGACTACGGAAAGTGTGCCTAAAACGACATTTTTGTGAACCCTGCTGCGTATGGGGCTCCAATGCAGACGGATGGTCATTGGTCCCTACACCTTTGCTAACGAAGGTGCTTCGGCAGAAAAGGCTTACATTTGCACGGCAGTATCGGAATTGGGACTCCGCTGATTGGCAAAGGATTGCCTTCTACGAAGAGTCACGTTTTCTGCTCCATCGAACGGATGGACCTTGGCGTATAAGGCGAGACAAACGCTCTTCAACTATTGCTGGAAGAACACAAGCTGGTGGGGGCAGCGTTATGGTCTTGGGAATGTTTTCGTGGCATTCTCTGAGTCCACTCATACCTGTGGAAGGCACTATGGACCGAATTCTTTATGAATCCATCTTTTCAGACCACGTAGACCCATACATGCAGATTGTCTTCCCTGGGGTAGATGGGATCTTCCAGAACGACAATGCAACGTGTCATACAGCTACAAATGCCCGCGAACGGTTGGAAGAGCACGATGAAGATTTCAAAGTACTTCTCTGGCCCCCTAATTCCTCAGACGTCAACCCAATAGAGCATCTATGGGACCACCTCAATCGTGTTGTTCGCTCTGTGGATCCTCCACCACGCACCCTCTAGCAGCTTTCAGATGCACTACCGTCAGCATGGCTTCAAATACCTGTGAACACCTTCCAGCACCTTATTGAGTCATTCATAGCCCGTCTAGATGTTGTCCGCGCTGCACACGGCGGTTACTCTGGATATTAGCAGGTGGTCACAGTAATGTGATTCGACTGTATATATGCTACGCATCTTTCGCATGCCAAGCTCTTTGTGGATGTGTAATAGTATGAGTTATTTGAGAGTAGGCTTTCTTAACGTCAACACATTACATTTATTCGCGTCACTCACGACTATACTGCGCCACAATCCGGTACGTACTAAGTGGAATTAAATCATAACAATAAACAATAAGGTTTACTAATTCCTGACACTGAGCTGTTCATGGTTAAGTGGATTAATGAAAGTTATTGTCGCAAAACAAATAAAAAAATGCGTGAGTCATAAGCGGAAATGTTTGATAAACTATTGCGGGGTAATAGTTAGTATTTCGAATGTTTAGTTTTCAACGACAATATTATTTTCTATTGCTTTTGTTATTATATACCATTCAGATTCAGGCGAACGTAAGAAATGATCGTGATCCCGATGAAATGTGATGTAGCTACCAAAAGCTATCTGCGCGTGCGCAAGCTAAAATATGACCTCAAGATAGAAAGAAAAACTGAATCGCATGTGTTATTGGGGGATTGGTAACTTCTTGGTCCAGGATATCTACAGGTTACATCCCATCCTTTTATTCATCATTTTAAAGATCTCGTCAATAGCTGGTAGTCTCTTCCCCGCGAGAGGGCCTAGAGCACTGGTTATTAATTACTTTTCACCAGGAGCCATACTTTTTTTACATAGAACCGGGCCAGAGGATGTGAACTCTCGATTTGAAAAATGCAAGTAACATATCATACTGATACTCATGTAAAAACTATATTTATTTTAAGATTTATTAAAAGTAATGTGAAAATCATAAAATAAACCTTACGTAGCAGGCAAATGAAAAAAATAGAAGAAATTTCAGTATCTAATTACTTGAATTTACGTAAAATTACAAACACACTATTTTAAATTTAAATTTAGTCATCAAGAAATGAATGATAATAATGAGAGGGATGTCCTTCTCCAGTATGTTTAAAATCTGAAGTACAGGTTTTGTCAACAAAAATAAATCAATCAAAAATATTTATACTGTTTTACATGGTAAATATTGATAAGCATCCATCTTTGTTTTTATTTTCCCCTGGAGATTTTATACATTTCTTTTCGGTTAATTTTTTTTTTTTTTTTTTTTTGCCGCGGACCGGACTCACCCTTCGCGGACCGCCTATTGAGAATCAGTGTTCTAGAGGAATCCAAATTCCGCTAAGACGCCCAGCCCCGTTTCATAGCAACAAAAATGCATTTTTGTAATGCCTTTATCATGAGGTTATAGTAATTTACACAGATTGCAATGATATACTGTTGCGTTTATCTAAAAAGTGATGAAATAATGTTGTGCGATTGTTTGGTAAAACATATTGTTGAGAAACAATGAAATTAACTATTGTTGCTTCACTGCATGCATTCAAAAGTCGGATTTCAAGAATGAGTTTTGCCGCCCCGGTGTAGCAGTGGTTTAAGCGATGGCTTCCGATCAATCGTCGGAGATGGGTCCGGGTTCGAATCACGTTGAGGCATGGATGTCGTGTTTGTCTTACGGTGCTGGATCTCTCCCTTCCCTGGAACCAGTGGCCGTAAATTAGGGACGGGCGACTGCTTATAGCGCATTGAGTTGCTCACGGTGGTCGTTAAACCTCCAATCAAAAAAATAAAATAAGAATGGGTTTGACTACTTCCGTTACCCATTTTCGTTACAACGAAAATATTTACTTGAGACTTAATTTACTACTTCCGGGAATGATGCATAGCATCAAAAGTATATGCTTATAGTATCACTATGTCTGCCCATCTGTCCGTCTGGGAACAGACTGCTCAATTTGAAAACTTCTTTTTGCAGTTGGAATCCTGATTTCTGTGAATAGAGATCCATGCCTTTTGTTCTTTTTCTAGATGCATAATCACGCCGCTAGAAGGCGTATATGCACATGCTATTAAATTCAACATATATCTTTTACTCTATACAGTTACATAAAAAAATTCTCGTTACCTTCCGATACCGTTTACAACGAATGCTTTTTACGAACAGTTTCTATTTTAAATATTCATGGTTTAACCGCTAGGGGGCTTAAATTTATATTTAACTTTCCGCAAACCTTTAGGTTCTAAATATCGCATTTTAATTTTTTATTTCCCACTAGGCAGAGTTCATGACGATGAATATTTTGCATGAATTTTACAATATTTCGCGACAAAACTAAGTGAAAGCCTTTCGGAAATGAACGGGGGAAAATCAAATGAGTAATTTTTTTTAAAAACCAGGTATCCTTTTTGTTTGCAATGCCCAAATGGGAAATAATGTTTCATGAACATTACAACAATAAAAAAAAGAAAAAGGTATAGTGGTTGAGTGAGGTAGTGATTCGACAATTAAAACAGGCAAGCGCTCGCATTTTCTCAGTGTTCGTTCGCCGCACATCAGATGTGTCTATAGGCAGATGGTGAAATTTCGTAGACAAATAAGAGCAGCCAGTCGTAATGTTTCTCGTTTTTTTGCGGGTTTTTTTATGAAACCGTTAGAAAGTAAGTTTTGTGAGTGGTTTCCGACTTTCAAAACCCCTAAAAAAAATGTATAGTGGCACAAAAGCGCATTGTTTCATTTACCGAAAAAAAAGGTCACGCAGACGGGAAGCACCTACTTTCAATCGTTCCTGCTGTTGCCAGATAGCAAAAAAAGTGTTAGAATAGTACAAGCATTTCCCGAAGCTTAGATTTGTGCAGTTGCAAATATTAAACTATTATGGTAGTTCATACGCAGAAGCACAAACTGCATTTGTTATTTTCTTGGTTTTTTTTTTCTTTCTTTTTCAATTTTTCTACAACTTCAAATAAAATAATACTTGTTTGCCTTTCATTCGGCGAAAACAAAATTGTTATATTCTAAGAATTTCGTGATTTAAGGAAAAAGAAAGTTCCTAATCATATTCTTCAGCATACGAATGATATTATAACAACACACTGTTATCTATTCTATTGGAACTCTTATTTTTTAGACTTAAGTGAGAGAAGAAACTGGTTTGACAATCTAAAGTCATCAAATTAGGTTCGCAAGGGGTACCTTAAAATTAAACTTCATACGATAGGATTCTAAATAAAAATATCTGTATGTCGTTTATGAACCACAAAGTAAAACCGAAATTCCTGACATAACATATTCCTGTTCCTAAAGAGTTCATCGTGAGACGTAACGCATCTCTGACGTCATATCAGACTGATTTGGATGAGATAATGTCAGCATAACAACAAGGGCCGATTTTCCGCCAGCAGCTGTGGAAAATTGGTCTTTGTTGCTATGGTAAATAAATAAGGTTTTACGCGCGTGTTCTGTACCCGTGTAGAGAATGATGTCACCTGCATGAAAACACGAAAATATAAACGTGACGTCACAAATATTTATCTCTCGGTTGTTGCTATTGTGAGGAAATTCTGTTGCGCCACGATAGTGGGACGAACCTTCGGACAAAGTAAAATATATTGTCTTTCAGATGCTTTGCTACTAGGATGCTTAAGAGTATATTTGTGTTTTGAACATGTTTGAAATTGTATTTGCGCTTCTAAAATTCTAACTGAGACGTCACTCACGCAGAAAATATTTGTTTCCTTTTTTTTTTTTTTTAATTTTCACGCTATACGAATCTTTGTAATGATGATATCTCCGCTTCCTTAGTCCGACTAAAAAAATCTTTTAATAATAATAGTGTACATGGCGAGTAACAGTTTTCATATATTTACCAATATTTTTCAGAACACAGTTTTCCCACTAAGATGTGTAACTATTCGTTAATATGTGTACCATACTCGAACAGTATCTTCATTTCCACGACACAGTTTTAAAATTTTCTTTATGAGCAATGTTTTATGCACCTCCGCATCTGAAATGTGTTCCGTCATGAGAATTTCTTTGAGCGCAATTTGTGATTTTTCCGAACACACTTTTTAGCCGATGGTGGCCGAAATAAGATATTTTTTTTTATAATATTACTTGGGGCACCAAAAGTCACCGTATGCAACTCAAAATTCAATGGGATTTAAGCAATCACCAGTTTCTAATTTAGGGTCACAAGTTCGAGGGAAGGGACAGAGCCAATGCCGCAAGACAAACACAACGTCCACGTGCCCCACCGGGATTCTAACCTGGACCCGTCGCAGACGAGTAAACGGAAACCAGCGTGTAGACTACCGAGCCATCAGAGCTACAGCTGTTTCCGTTAGTGGTATAGCATAGTATACACCAATGAGCCATTATATTATGACCACCTACCTAACAAGTTGTAGGACACAGTTTAGCCTGCAAAACAGCAGCCACTCGGCGAGGCACCGATTCGATGAGGTTGGCGATAGATATGCTGAGGTATCTGATACCATAATGTCAACAGCAGGTCCTCCAGTTCCCGTACATTTCCGGGTGGCGACGATTTTGCGCGAGCCCGCTTTACCAATGGAACCAAAAATGCTCGATGAATTTGGAGGCCAGGGCATTACCAGGACATTTTTTGGGCATCATATGCTCAATGAATGTGGAGGCTCAGGTGAATTTGGAGGCCATGGCATTAACAGAAAGTCATCAACATGTTCCTCGAACTTCCGTTGAAGTTTCTGGCATCCTGTAAGTAATGGCCACCACCAGCAGGGAACACAGTTGCCATGAAAGGGTGAACTTGGTCCGTAATGATACTCAGATACCTGACAGCTGTCTGGGATTTTGCTATTGGGATAATGGGGCCTAAAGTATCCCAAGAAAACATCGGCCACAGAATAACACCGCTGCCGCCGGCATATTTCCGCCCAACAGTGCATCCATGTTCCATAGCATCAGCAGCTAATCGGGGTATTTGCGCTCAGCCGTCTACGTGATGCACCAGGACTCATCATTTGTCAGACCAGACCTTTTTCTTCCAATCATCCAAGGTCCAATCTCGATGATCTTGGGCCCATTTTATGCGTTGTGGGCGATGACGTGCATTAAGTATGGGGACTAGGTTGGGTCTTCGGCTACGCAGGCCCATGTGCACAAGGCTACGATAAAAATGTGCGCTGTGAGACATTGCTCTGATCACCACTGTTGTAGCCGCGGGCGATATGTCGCACTGGGGCCCTGCGCTCGTTGTGAACAATGCTCGACCATTTCCACTCCTTTCTGGCCTCAATGAGCTGCGGCCAGCACATAGCTGGACGGCAGTTCGTCGTTTGGCCATATGTGCACCACTTTTGATAAGTACTCACTACAGCGGCACGTGAAGAACCCACGTGTCGCGCCGTTTCCGAGATCGTAGTTCCGAGAAGCAGTGCCATCAGAATTTATCTATTATCGAACTCCGATAAATCGACAGTTTTTCCCATTCTTACTCAGAACATTCTACTAACCGAAAGGTAGTCCTTGGGTTGTATATATACTGTTCTGTGAACTTCACCTGCGCCACCGTTCGGTCTTCTGGAGCGCTCATTTCCCTATGCTGGGGGTGGCCATAATGGAATGGTTCATCGGCGCACAGGCTATTTTTTTGTAACAGTTTCAATGCAATATAAAGAACACAGCTGACATGCACTATAAAGAACACAGCTTTACATTACGCGCAGTTTTTCCGTAGGAGGCCTAAATGAATTCTCTCTCTTACTCACAATTTTTTTCTAACAATTTGCTTTGAAGTATTTATCCGTGTCTGAAAGAATTTAGAAGACGCGCTCATTACATCCGAGAATCCAGTGCCGTTATTCTTATTTCGTTTTTATCGCGCCCGTGTTTTGCTTTCTAACGAGACCTTTGAGTCATGTTTCACAAAAATCGCATTAGTCCCTACTTTCTTACAATCTTTTAAATGTCAGCTCTCAGCATCATTTCTTATTATGCATTGTGTTATTGTAACTTTTAACGTTGAGATAATTTCGTAATATTAATAATGTTCCAGATTGAATTTATATTTTATTTGTGCCTTCAAATCATTCAGCATCTGTTATGAAAATTTAGAGGTAAATTTAAACACCTGTTACGCTAAAAAATATGGTACCGTGGCTAGTTTAGTTTTCGTTTTATGTGTGGTTCAACTACCACCAATAAGCAAGTCGAAGTGCTATTAATAGTCGCCCGTCCCTAATGTAGAGCCACTGGTTCTAGGGAAAAAGAACTGCAGATAAACACACCAACCACTCCTTTATATGGGTCTGGAGCCAGAAAGCTACGCCTCTTACCCCTCTCCCATCGGGGCGATAAGTTTAAAGTTCGGGTTACCATGCAAAGAATATTCTGTGTTTTCTTAAGCCCGTGTTGTTGCGAATAAAATGCCTATAAAAATCGCACCTATTTCAGGATTCACCCATCTTGACTATTGGTCTCATTGGCACTGACCAATAGTCATAGAGAATAAATGTTCCCCGAAAAGCAAAGGAATTTAAATCATTCATTCGGGTAGTACTAAAATATTTTAATCAATGCGCTTGAAAGCCATTTCTTGTTCTAAGGTCCTGAATAAATAGTGATAAATCATTTGTAGTAATGTCTCATAACCCTTATATAAAATCTTATTTGATTGCCTTCTTCTTTTGAGAGTAGCTAAACACTAGATGATCTACCTGCGGTTTTGTAGATACAGATCGGAAGACAAAAATAAATAAAGTATGTGCACGACTAGAACCAGCTGTAGAAAAAGACTCTTACGCCTTATACACGTAAAAAATTCGAACTAGGCATAATCCGTAATCGCGTGGTCATTCTGTAATATAATGGAATTTGTATCTGAATACTCCTCATGGAAAGTACACAAAAGCAAAAAATTTAAAATATATTTGTTCTACGAAACGATAAAGCCGCTCCGGTAGAGCAGTGGTCTAAGCGATGTCTTCTGATCATTTGTCCCACATGGGTCCGGGTTCGAATCCCTGAGCGGCATGGACACCGTGTCTGTCTTACGGCACTGGGTCTCTCCCTTCGTTGGAACAAGTGGCCCTAAATCAGGGACGGGGGACCGCTTATAGCCCACTGAGTTGCTCACGGTGGTCCTTAAACCCCCGAATTAAAAAAAAAAAAAGATAAATGATGACTGAACATAAAAGATTTTTCATCTGAATAAGGGTGAAATCCAGGAATGAAAATCAAAAACACATAAACTGCGTGATTTTTCAGCTTTATGATATCAGGCTTCTATCTCGCCTTTTGGAACGAATTTTTGATAGGCACATCTTTACAAGAAGTATTAGCAAAATTCGCTACGTTTTAGATAGCTAAAGGGACTACCAAACTCCCCATGTATTATTAATATTTGCCGCATCTCTTCAAGTGATGCAAATATTCTTCTCGGAACATGGATATCGCGAATGATTTCACGTAGGAACGTCCCAGGCAGCACAGCCTTGCAGTTTAACATAGGCCCAACATAAATTTCCGGATACGCGAACACCGGTTAGCAGAGATTAAAGATGACAGACGTACGGGTTTGTCTCCTAGAAAAGTATATGTTTAGGATCTAGGGTGTTGTGCATATGCCACAGATAAGCTCATGGGACATTTACCTTCAACTGACTGACGCACAGCGGCAGAGTATCGATGATATGCGAGATTTGGGTTCTAGTTTGTGGGTAATTTCCTCATGGGTGCGGCTCAGTGTGAGCAGATTGGAATGCCATGCCACAGAGTGCTGCTCTACGTCACAGAGAACCAAAAAACATTACAGGAAATGAACCAAGATCATTTGAAAATCGTACATTCCGGAGAGTGGATGTTTACGGCGCTGTTTACCACAGCGACCAATCTATAAAGAGGCCTGATAGCTGCTTAAAGTTCGCTGGTATTCACTCAAATAAAATACTGACGTTTGCATAAGGTGGGACTCCAGGCTGGACGTCTAGTCAGTAATCTAGCGCTGCTTCCCGAATCGAGAGCGTGTCGTCGAGAAGGGTGCAGTGAGAGAGACGATCTTGTACTGTGGAGTATATTTAAGGACGAGTGTATGTTCTGTTCCTGCGTGCCTCACGTTCAGTGATGTGCCGTAGTGTATACTACGAGCTCGCGGTAGTTCTCCATACGTGGTACAGTTGTATGACATAACTTTCCATATTCCTGGCAATCTGACGATGAGACGTCATGCCTCCTTTCCTTGCCGCCAATTCGAGAACATTACGGAAGCAGGATAATACCCGTCTGCATGCTGATGATGTTAAAAGGTCATTCGCAAAAGCTGCACATTCTTCCATGGCTACCAATCTCACGCGAATCGTTACCAATCGAGCGTGTGTGGGCCGTTATGGTCACCTCTGGAAACGAACCTGCAATAGCTGGAAGCGCACTTAGTTACTGATTCAAGTGCTTTGCCAGAGCAAACTATACGCGTTTGATTGACGCCATGTCTCTTTGTCTTTACACTTGCATAGTTGACAAACTTCATCCTGAACATTCCTAAACAAAAGCAGATGTACCTTTTCTTTACATTTCGTTCTTCTATCGTCAGCATTTATTGTTGAACTCTTTGCTACCTGTAAATTTAGTCACTACACAACAAACCCTACTCGATATTGTGATTTTCATGTTCAGCAGTGTATATCGGCGTTTAGAAATTAAAAGCTTGGTTTGATAAATTCTGCTTCGAATGTAAAGTCGGAAATATTTTGTATCAACCGAAAACTTACTGTTTCTTTAATTGGTAAGGAATATTCACTCTTCGCAGTGGATCTTTGTAACTTTATTTAATAAGCCATCTCAGCTTTCAGAGATCGAACTAGAAGAAGTTATCATGGAGATAATTGCAACCATGATTGAAAATGCCTGCCCACTTTCAAAACGGACAATTTGCCTATTAAGTAGCTTTAATATGTATCTGCTTTTTACGATCCCTCTGGTAATGTACTTAATAAATCGATCCCTCTGGTAATGTACTTAATATATTTTTACGATCCTTCTGGTAATGTACTTAATAAATTTTTACGATCCTTCTGGTAATGTACTTAATAAATCTGCGTCTGACTGATTCATCAAAATTATTGACGAATCCAAAATTATTCTATGTTACTCGGATTTCGGTGTGAGTTATTTTTTTTTCAAAAATGAATAATTTATAATCGTGATGGCTGAAAGTTGTATTTCTCTTTGTCCATTGTAGCTGAAAATGCAAAATTCTTTCTATCGCGTACCTTTAATCGTGACCTAGATTACCCACCTATTTCCTGATTCATCTTATTCATAGATATATTGTCCTGTATTCAGGTATACAGATAATAATGACACTGTGTACTTGACTTTGGCAGGTAAGAAATCTTCATCAGTTTTTAGGAGACTGCTGCTCGCATATCTTTAAAGATTTCTTCAGTTACTAATCCCAAACATTTCACCAAGAAATTACATTCTTGTTACTCCGAGCAAATCAGTACTTTAATGAATATTCTTGAAAGCCAACAACTGATCACTTATTTTAGAATTCTTATTCTTCGTAATGAAATGTATAGTGTCTCTAATGAAGAATGATTGAGGTTAAGATTTAATCAATAAAAAGTTATTTTCTGCTGACGGAGTTCTTTTTATACAAAATGAATTGATTACTTTCAAAGGAATCCTTACCTTTCATTATTAAATACTTAGCGTCCTTAGGGTAGGATGATGGACGTGAAGATATTATCCATAAAGAAGACATTTTCTCCAGTGAAGTCCCTAGCATACTGTCGATGTTCCTTCTTTCGAAAATGAATAATTTATAATTTGCGAAACAGTAACACGGGAATCGCCGCCCCTGTAACCGAGAGGTTAGAAGCGTTAATATATGATTACCCGGCCGAAGTGGGCTAGGGTTCGAATCCCGGATAAGGCATAGGTGGTGCGTCTGTTTCACGGCGATCACTCTCTCGTTTTTTATGGAGTCAGTGACTCTAAATTTCGGATGAACAGCTGCATACAGGCCTCAAATTTGTCCAAGGCAGTCATTATAACACTCCACACGCACACACACACACACATCATCTTCATCACGAGCGGCAGCAGCATTTTTTAATATTTCAATTTGCTGTCATGCTTTCGACACATTTAGACTAGCCTCGCACAAACTTTTAAATACGAGCGTCATTCAAAACGAAAACGAGACTGATTTTACATGAGGCAGAAGTGTAATGCAATAAATATACTTATACTTATGCACTAGATTGACAAAAATATCCTGACACCTAGAAGAGAAGCACAACAGAGCATTTATTGACCTACATTAGTACGGTGTAGGTCCACCTTTGGCCTTAATGCATGCATTAACCCTTCGAGACAGGCTTTCGACAAGGTTTTGGAACACAGCGATGGGTAAGCGCTTCCATTCAGTACATAATGCTGCCGCTAACTGTTGCTTAGTAGTAGGACTTGGTTCCAAACTTCTAATGCGGCGTTCTAATTCACCCCATAGGCGCTCTATGAGATTAAGATCAGGGATCTGTGATGGACAGTCCACACACGATACGGAATTATCGTCAAACCACGCCGCAACTGACCATGCTTTATCCCTCGGTGCATTATCCTGCTGGTACCAACAAGGCTCGGTTCCATATAGCATTGCCGCAGAGTTGGTAGGGCGTAATTGTCCAGAATATCGAGGAAGACCTGCCGGTTAACAGGTTTGTCCACGATAATCAATGGGTCGGGACCATACCACGAAACATTCGTCACGCTGACAAACAGTGTCGCTGTATCGCTTGGAACAGTATCGCTGTGCCTAGCAATTTCTCAATGAATACTGCTATAGTATAATATTAAGTACAATATAGGTTAAATTTAATTTAGAAAAGTATACCCCAAAATTTTCTAGCCTCCCCTGCACTATTCTTGGCCTCTCCTAGAATTTAGTACTAGCTACGGCCCTGAATAAATTCCTAAATTTATCCTCAATGTTCATCGTTCCGGTTTCAAATGGATGCATACTGAAGCAATGGTTTGAGATTCTTAGTTGTGAGGATTTCACTTAATCTAGAATCAGGATTTTTGTAGACAGAGTCGTCAAAAGAGAACTTTAATTTTCATGGGCTTTACGATTTTGTCAATGCGATAAAATATATCGTAATTTGTAACGATATTCTTTCTTTCGCCGTCAATATGACTTGAAGTGAATTGTTAAGGAAAATCTTGTACTCCTTTAAAGCATAAATTTTACAATAGTATTTAATATTTAAAAAATTAGTTTACACGTTTTTTACATTTTAAAGGTCTTCCCTAGGAAAATGTAAAACCGAGGTTTCACTGTAATTTTTAATATGTTTCTGTTTCTTTAAACTGCTGGGTCAACCCATTAATCGCGATATCAAACGGTTCGGGATCAACATTGCAGGTACGGATTATTCAGCGTTATTTTTCCTGATTTCTCTATCTGGAGATTGCACGATAAAAAAAATCACGGTACATGATTTAACTTGTATTCAGACATGAGAGATAAAAAAATCAGCACAAAAACAAAAAATAGCCGTGGCATATTAAGAAAAACATCGTACACAAATTGCAAAAAACACAGCGTAAAATGGAAAGATCCTTACTAAATGTAAGACTTCATGATAAAGTAAAGAATACAGATATAAGATCTAGAATAAAATTTTTAGACATAGGTGAAAAGATACTGAATTTAAAATGGAAATGGGCCGGCCATGTAGCAAAAATGGAAAATAATACATGGACTAAAATGATAACAGAATGGAGACCATATAAAGGAAAGAGATGAGTAGAAAGACCAGAGGGAAGATGGATGGATGGTATAAACAAAACTGTAGGAAAGCTGTAGAATAGACAAGCCCAAGACAGGAACATTTGTAAAGAGATGAGTGAAATCTATATCCTTAATTGGTTATAAAAAGGGTTGGAAGAAAGAAAGTTTTGTAAAATGGATTCATTCATTCTTTTTTACCGTTGTTACGAAGAAAAACTCATCAATTCACGATTTTTTAAAGTTTCTCCTATTTTTAGTCCTATGTGTAAATCCTTACACATATTTCACTACAACAGTTAGAAACTTTCGAAAAATTTACTTCCCTTCATTCCCCAGTCCCCAGCTTTTTCAAAACCTCCCATTTGAAATTCTTGAATAAATCCTCACACGAACTTTATTCAAGCAAAGTTTGTGGTGAACGAAATGATATGCAAAATTCTAACAAGATTTTGCGTCATTTCCTCGAAGGTAAGGGTGAATTTTTCAGCTTTCTCTTCCAGCAAAATTTCTAGTCTCCATGTGAAAAAAGAGAAACTCACATAAATATCACAAAAACGTTTTCGTGCTTAAAATTTCTTTAGATTTTGTATCTATTTACTATTTCAACTTTTCTCTAGTAACGGAGAGAGGGCAGCAGTGTTGTTACCCTGTAGGCCGCACTCTTGTCAGTACCCAAGAAATAAACTGGTGTGAATGTATACTGCCAAAAAATGTGGCGTTGCCTTAAGAAAATGATAAGGGCAACGGCATTTCCGTAAACAATGGTGAACAAAAGTACAAAATATTTGGGAAAAAATATGCTGCAGAATTATACCGAGGAAGTTTTCGCTTGCAGTTTATTTACATCAATGAGTTCGATACGTAATTTGTGAAAGATTTTTATATTTGAAAAATGTGTCACTGATTTTGCAGTTTTCAGGGCATTCGACCCGAGAGAATAAATTTTGTCCTTCAGACTCTTAACTAAAGGCCTATAGCCAGAGGGAATGCTCGCATTTGTCTGTTTTGCTTCATTTTAGTACGTTATACCGTTGGGCGGAATGTTGAACTAATAACAGTATTTCAGGCTTATTTTAGAACAAGGTAAATACAGTGTACCTACCGTTGCTTTAGAATAATAAACCAAAATTCATTCACAGTAATAATTCGGTACATAGCAGATGACCAAGAACACACTAGCTTCGGGACGAGACGGCATTTTCTAATTGTGTCAATTGATGTCTGATAGCAGCTATTTCTTTGGTAACAAATTTAGAAATGAACACTCTGTGAGGTGTTTCTCTCTAAGTTGAAATTACCGGGATCTGTAGTATTTTTCCTTTTGGCACTGCATAACGTCGATAAACTGGATATGCTCATTTATTATGATAATACCTATGTACAATTAGGTACGAAAGAATTTAGTGAATTCCAAATGTTTTCACTATTTTTCAGCTGCGCAATTGAGAAAGACGAAACTTCAGCTAACGTGTAACCTACTCTTTGTGATATAGAACCTTTTAGCAGAATAATAAATTTATTAGGCTTTAGTTTTTATTGATTGTAATACTTTTTTTATTTTGTGAGCATATAAAAGAAAACAGACATATGAAATGTGTGTGTGTGTGTGTGACGGAGAGAGGAAGAGAGAGAGAATCTCCCAGACTTAAAATTCTAAACATTGCGTCTACTTGCCCAAAACAAACCGTCTAGTTTCATCACATGCTGTAACGCTTGGAAATAAGTGCAAATTTCCTCTACATGTACAGTTTTCATTCTCAAATAAATAGCTGAGGTAAAGTGAGAATACGACAAACCGTTTAACTGATGAGAAAGATTTAAGCAACTACTTTTGTTCACAATTATTTTATTTTAAGGTGTACTATAATTTCTCTGAGCGTTTGTCTTGGCTATATATTATTGTGACAAAGAAAGTTTTTTCTCCTGATGAAGTTGAGCCAAACGCTCAGTGAAACTGTAGTAAGCTTTAAATTAGAACATAATTTTGAATGAAAGTGCTTGGTATGATTGAACACAACAGCACAAAGAATGAATTGAATTCAAGAATGAATTCAAAGAATGAATTCAAAGAACTTTTAATACTTTGTACTGTTGCTTTGCTCAATTACAATGGCCTTATATGGTTCTCCGACAGCTAAATTTCCAGTGCTCACAATCTAACAGTACAGGTACCAATGTAACATACCTTAGCACACTGAGTACATCGAAGGTTAACCCTCATTCATGTACACTCATTGTCATAAACGTCCGTGCACCAAGAAAAAAATGTGCTATTAAAGCGAAACTCGGCGAATAGCTACGGGGACAGCAGACACGTAAATGATTAAAATTTCGTGCGATTCCGCATCCCAGTGCATCAAAGACGGGCGCTGCGATCGCTATCCTTGGGGATTATAAGGCACCACGCAGGGGACTCCACATGCTTGTCGAAGTGCATGGTAAGAGTTAGGTAAGATCCCTGAGCAATAAACATGCCACGGAGCCGTCGTAGATGTGCGTACGGGCAACCGACGAAGTTTGAACGAGACCTTATCGTCGGGATGAGAGATACAGCGGGGCCGGCGCGCCCAATAGGCCGCCATTTATGCCGGTCGGACAGTACGGTGCGATTGTGTTGGGAGCGATGGACACGGGATAGATCGCAGACACAGCGGACTAGCTCTGGACGACCCAGACACACCACCAGCAGAGAGGACCGTGGAATCGTGAGAGCAGCACACGCAGATGCAACGTCGTCGTTGTCCAATATCCAGAGACATGTGACGGCTGTACAAGGGACTCCCGTGTCCACCAGAACCATTTCCAGACGTCTGGTAGGGGCAAATCTGCACTCACGACGGCCTTTACGTTTTCTGCCATTAACACCTGACCATCGTCAGCGTCGATTGCAGTGGTGTCAGCAGCGAGCAACGTATCACAGTGTGGAAAGTTAGAGTTGAGATGGATTTCACGTACATTGGTCTGAATCCCAATGTACTCTTCACAGATGCTTTCTAATTTGCTTTGGAGAGCGATTCCAGCGATGCTTATCGTTTTGAGTGAACGAGAGATACACTGTCATTTCCCTATGCTCTATGAAAGGGACACTAATTATGGTTGTAGCGTCGTAGTGGGACTTGGCATCTAGTTAGGTAGACGCATAGATCTACGTATTTTTAAGAGGAACGATGAAAGCTCGTCGTTATAGGGAAAATGTCCTGAACTGCCATGTTCGCACTTTGGCACGTGCCATAGGAGATACATTTCTCCTTGAAATCTATATAGCTCTGGTTCACACTGGTAGAACTATAATGAATAAGGTTTTACTGGTTGTGTGGTAGTAATTATAATGAATAAGGTTTTATGCCTGGACTTTATGGAGACACTTAATGAAAGAGACCTAAAGGCCAGACAGAGGTATGACAATAATATGAACTGAGAAAAATGTACTCACTTTAAAACCTTTAATTTGGAAAACTCCTGGTATCATCCAACACACACTCTACTAAATCACACTACTACTGAATATCCGAACTTTCGTAGAATCGCATCACAATAATGAAGAAGAACCTAATCACATAAAACGAAGCTCCTCGCACATAAAACAAAGCTCCTCGCACATGAAACAAAGCTCCTCGCACATAAAACAAAGCTCCTCGCACATGAAACAAAGCTCCTCGCACATAAAACAAAGCTCCTCGCACATGAAACAAAGCTCCTCGCACATAAAACAAAGCTATCTTGGTATCGTTAAGCGCGCCTATTTATACTGCATACCACCACGTCATGACTTACACTCATTGCCATATATCATTCAGCGGGAGAAATAACATCTCGTTAAGTGAGAAGATAATTTGCATAGGAAAATAAAATAACAAGAGATAGTAAAATCAAAAGGAAACTGAATCTAGAGTATACGTTACATCATCTCCCCCTTAATTTTTTTTTGTTGTCGAAAAACCTATCAAATTTTGAGTGTAGTCTTACATTTCGCTGACTGACGTTTATCGTCCTATTTTTTTTGTTTTGGTGGCAGCAGTATGTACAACATCAAACTTGGCATGACAAATTCAGGAAACCTGTGTCCGCAGCAATTGTCGTCTGTGAAGCAGGGAACACTTTTTATACTTGAACAGAACAAACCTGCATCGGCATACCTTACTTTTATTCTGCCTAGCAGGAATCACTTTTTTTATTTCAAATTACTTCCTCATATTATCGTTGATTACAAACCAACTGTATCAGCAGCGAAGATTGCCTGGAGCTGCCTACCAGTAACAATTTTCACTATTTTACCCCTAACACACACATATATATATATATATATATATATATATATATATATATATATATATATATATATATTGGATTAGTAGCCGGACATAGAAGATATATATATAAAAAAAAACACATACACAAAAAGAATGCATAGGCCTACACGAAAAAAAAAAAATTCTGACACGCCAACTGGTCGTGCAGGAAAAACAACAGGATGAGAAAATAACCTGTCCACGAGAACTTACTTATCTCGAGGACGCATAAAAAACCCTAGTACGATAACGTTTTCCAGGCCTAATCGGACTGGTAAATTCAGGTGGCGTCGATCTTTTCTGAGACTTGAATGGATCTGGAACATCTGTAGTCTGTCGGTCAAGAAATCCCTGCGGCTGACAGGAACGGTCAGGAACGGCTGAAGTCTGTCGGTCAGGAACAGCTGAAGTCTGTCGGTCAGGAAATCCCTGCGTCTGACAGGAACGGTCAGGAACGGCTGAAGTCCGTAGGTCAGGAACGGCTGAAGTCTGTCGGTCAGGAAATCCCTGCGTCTGACAGGAACGGGCTCCCTCAGGCTTTCGATATGTTGTCCCTTTGTGCTGGGGCCCGTGTTGTCCTTCCAGCATTCTTTTGAAGGGACGTGGCTCCGGCCACATCGCTTGTTTTCGCTTTCTACTTTGTGGCATGACAGTAGAAGCAGGCATCGGCCCTGTTTGCCCTGAGCGTAAGTTCCAGGGGCGAAACCCGGGCGAATGCAAGGATCTCTGCCTTCGTCGCTGTTGCGGCGAAGCAGATTGGGGAGACCAGTTGCGTTTTAGACCAGCTTTTGGTGTTGCTGGACGGTTTGTAATTTGTGTCTGACGTTTAGGAATCGTCAAACTATTGTCTATATCTGATAAATCAGAAATATGTGATGACTCTGAGTCGCTGATGTAAGTTAGTAGTCGTGCAGGGCGATGTTTATTTCTGCCTATAGGAATACTCTCTGACGAGGTATTCAAGGAAGTAGGAGCTTGTGTTGGTGCAGAGTTATTAGGGAATGGTGCAGCAATAGTCTTGGCAATGGTTGGAGGGAAAGGAACGATACAAGAATTTGAAGAACTTGATTCGAGCCTTCGTCTTATGGTAGAATCAGGTTGCGTTTTTGGAAGCCAATCTTGTGGAGGGGAGGGTGAAGAAAAATCATGGAGATTCTTCAAAAAGGTTTGTCGGTTCGTCCAAAATTTCTGGAGGTTGATCGTGTGATATAGACTCTTGAGTCTGTGGAACAGAAGGTTGAGTACGGTTGATTATGAAATTTATATTTCGTTCGTGATACTTGCGACACTGAGCAACGTGTACGTATTGAAATTGATTGTCAGGTTTTTCAAGAATAATGTTATTTTAAAACACATTTGCCACCCGATATGGACCTTCGTAGCTGGGTGCAAATTTCTTTACTAAAGTATGAGAAACAGAAGACTGGAAGTGCGTTTCCACGAGAGTGAGATCTCCAACGACAAGATCTGGTTCCCTACGCCTAGTATTATAGTATCTTGCTTGAGCCGTTTGTGCTCCTATCATTGCAACACGAGCTTTTTCTGCCATGATTCGTACTGATTGCGGAGTTGGTCGCTGGTTTAGTTCGTCGATAATCCCCGTTAAATTTTCAAAAGGGGTCTTAATTTTTCGACCCAAAAAATGTTCTGCGGGAGTAAATTTGGCAGATTCGTGAACAGACGAGCGGAGGGCGAACGAAAAAAGCTCAATATGTTCGTCCCACCGCTCGTGATTGTCCATGACAAATATAGCAATCATTTTAACTAGCGTGCGGTTTACTCGTTCCGCGGGATTACTCTGGGGATGATATGGGGAAATGAATTTATGCTTTATATGTAATCTCGCACACATTCTTTCAAAAATGTCAGAAATAAATTGGGGACCATTATCCGAAACTACTTTATTAGGTGCACCATATCTAGAGAATACTTCATTAATTAATACATTACAAATAACTTCCGCCGTATCCGCTTTAATGGGAAAAACTTCGACCCATTTAGAGAAATTATCAGTTAATGCTAAAACGTAACGAGCTTTGTTTTTAACAGATAAAGGATAAGGTCCTAATAAATCTATTGAAATAATATAAAAAACATGAGAACTTAAACTAGATTTCAAGTGACCGGCCGGTCTTACATTACGGTAATTATAAATCTGACACAAGTGACAGGATTGAACGTATGCGAGCACACTTTGGTACATGCCAGGCCAATAGGCAACATCCCGCAATTTAAAACGGGTCTTGCGAATACCTAAATGGCCTGCAATAGGTTTGTCAGGAAATTCGTTTAAAAGGGCCATTCTAAGGGTTCGCGGAATACATGGGCGAAACTCTGCCCTAGTAGTCCTAGATTTCGTATAGTAAAGAAGACCCTCTATGACTTCAAAATGCTGTGACCTCCCAGCCAGAGAAGGGTCACTTTGTTGTGGTGTACCCGCAAGCAAAAAATTATAGATATCCCCAAAATCTGGATCATTTACTAATTCTGCCATTATCTGCTTTCTAGATGTTATATCTGCTATTAAAAGTAAAGGCTGACATCCAGGAGTAGTTTCTGTGGGAACCCCACTAATCGGGACGCGAGACAAAGCATCCGGTAATTGATTCTTATGACCTGGCTGATACGAAATTTTGATATTGCTCTCTTGTAACTTCAGAGACCACTTCATAAGTCTTTGAGATAGGTGCTTAGCAGAATTCAAATACTGAAGGGCAGAATGATCCGTAATTATGTTAACTGTCAATTCGTTAAGATAACATTGAAATTTATTAAGAGCATACACAACAGCAAGACATTCACGTTCCGTAGCTGAATAATTGCGTTCAGCTTTGGCTAAAGTACGAGACGCAAAAGCTATTGGATGCCCAGCTTGTGACAAAACGCAACCAAGGCCAACTCCGGACGCGTCAGTGTAAATATAAAATTCCTTAGTATGATCTGGGAAAGCAAATACAGGAGGCTGAGTCAACGCAGACTTTAGTGCTTCAAACGCAGCGTTAGCCCCAGGTGTCCAAACAAACTTCTTGTATTTACGTTTCAAAGCATACAATGGCTCATAGATTGTAGCATAAGCGGGGACGAACTGCTGATACAATCCGGTCATTCCCAGAAAGCGTGATAGTTCTTTGGCCCAATTAGGCCGTGGAAAGTCAACAATAGGCCTGATTTTTTCATCATCCGTAAATAAGCCGTGGGGAGTGATTTTCAACACCAGATATACAATCTCGTCCCTCGCTATCTGGCATTTACTAGGTTTTAACGTCAGGCCAGCATTGTATATGAGTTGGAACACCTGTTTGAGCAGAGAAAGGTGCTCGTCAAAAGTTTCGGATGTAATAATAAAGTCATCCAAATATACATTCACATGGGGACCTAGAACAGGTCTGAGAACCGTATCCATAAGCGTTTGGAAAGTAGCAGGTGCAGAGGCTAGTCCAAAGGGCATACGCAGGTATTCATATGCCCCAAAAGGAGTCACAAAGCCTGTTTTATCGACGGAGTCTGGATGTACCGCCACCTGCCAATATCCACTCGCCAAATCCAAGGTTGACATCCATTTAGTTGACGACAGGTCATGCAAAATATGCGATATGACAGGTAGTGGATAATTTATCGCTTTCATGACTTGGTTTAGCTTGCGGAAATCTGTCACGAAACGAAATTCGTTGGGTTGTTTCTTTGGAACAAGAAAAGCAGGTGCGGCCCAGGCGCTTGTTGATTCCCCTATTATGCCCTGTTTAATCATCTCGGAAATTTGACGTTGCATTTCCTGTTTTTCATGGGGAGCACAAGGGTAAGGTTTCGTCGCTATCGGTTTCGAACCATCAGTGTCAATGACGTGATAAACCACCTGTGTGAAACCAGGTTGATCGGAAAATAAACCAGGTCTTTCATGCAAAAGTAGAGAAAGCTGGCTTCGTTGCCTCTCATTCAGTTGGTTACTCAGTAACAAACTTGTTATTTCTATAGGATCTGTAGGAATCACTTCGACAGGTTCCGGAAAGGAAATAACATGTTGTACGAAATTCAGGGTAACTTGCAAAGTATTGATAAAGTCCATGCCCATTAGACATTTAACAGGTCGGTCATCTATGAGCAGGAAAGAATGCGTAAAACGAGCCTTTCCCAGCCCTAGAGATAATGTGACAGTTCCTGTGACACTGAATATTTCGTTATTTGCACCTCGCAAATACTGCGTCGCAGGCTGGACGTGGATTGCAGGAAAACATTCAGTGCAAAACCTCGTATTTAGGGCTGATATTTCAGAACCAGTGTCGAACTTTGTCTCGAACATAATATCTTCAATTATCAATAACACATCAGGCAACTGAGGAGTTTGGACAGTCACTATTTAATACTATTTTAGGGTCAGAATGCTTGGTATCAGGAAGCAGTACCGACCCTTGGTCTACTTCCATTGGAAGTTTAAAGGATTCCTGGTTGTATTATCATGCGGTCTGAAACCTCGGCCCTGCCGGGTATCGGGAAAGTTTTCACGCTGAGGAAAACTTCGTGAAAACTGCTGCGGGAACTCCGCATGTCTGTTGAAATTTCCAGTTCTATTACTTCTTCCCTCAGCACGGGCAGAAAAATCATTATTGCCCTGAGCATAAAAACGTTCCGAATTCTGCGGATTGGAACGGGGCCGAGCATACTGTGCATTTGTACTGTACCCAGAAAATTGATTAGAAACTAGCGGTTGGTGTACCACTCTTCTATGCGGTGGGACGTATGATGCTTGGAATTGCACCTGTGTACGCTCGTGTTGAAAGTCATTAGGCCTATTACGCTGCTGAGGATTTTCGTGATAAGCCTCCCGGGGTACCCGAGCATGGTGAGTTGGACCATGTTTGCCGTGTCGCTCCTCATACGTTCGTATGAGACGAAGGCATTCATGAGTTGTAGCAGGGTGTCGGACCTCAAGAAAATCCTGTAGAAATGGATCGAGCTGTTGCAATAGGGTGTCCAACATGTCGACATGACTGGCATGTGGATCCCATAATTTATACAAGCGTGTTGTTTCTAAAGCAAACGCAACAGGGCTATCGTTGGGTCCTTGCTTACGAGAAAAAAGTTGTTGTGCAAGGCCAGCTCGACTGAGGCCGAAAGGAAAGACTTCCAAAAATTCCGCTCGGAAATTCTCATAACGAGAATCCGGGTTCGATACTCTCCACTGCCGATACCAGGTCTTAGCGGTATCTTTCAAGCAAGTGCCTGCTATTTGCACTTTGCAATTTTGAGGAATATTGCATAAGTGGAAATGATCCTCGAAATCCTCGAGAAATTTCAAGGACCCCTCCAAACCATTGAAAGTAATTGTTCCTTCATGCGGCACGAAATGT
Organism: Macrothele yani; assembly: GCA_039090855.1. Lineage (NCBI taxonomy): Eukaryota > Metazoa > Arthropoda > Arachnida > Araneae > Macrothelidae > Macrothele > Macrothele yani. Next base: position 45,656,701 of record CM076995.1, read on the forward strand.
GCAAGCATTTTGCTTCTGTGAGAGGATTGAAATACCTCAGGTACGACCCGCGACTCAGAGTGATATGAAGCTGGTGAATGACGAAATTGTGAGGAATGCCTGGGTACTTGTAAATCATTGACATCAAAGTGAGACCCACAGGCTTCTTGCAAATTGTCAAAATTAACCCCATCACCACCGAAACTTGATTTTGGGTGAAATAGTGAAGTTGTCTCAGGTAATGAAGACATAGTTAATAATTGTCAAGACCTCGTGTTCAAGAAACGTTCGGGCGCCAATTATAATGAATAAGGTTTTACTGGTTGTGTGGTAGAAATTATAATGAAGAAGGTTTTATGCCTGGACTTAATGGAGACACTTAATGAAAGAGACCTAAAGGCCAGACAGAGGTCTCACAATAATATGAACTGAGAAAAATGTACTCACTCTAAAACCTTTTATTTGGAAAACTCCTGGTACATCCAACACACTCTCTACTAAATCACACTACTACTGAATATCCGAACTTTCGTAGAATCGCATCACAATAATGAAGAAGAACCTAATCACATAAAACAAAGCTCCTCGCACATAAAGCAAAGCTCTCTTGGTATCGTTGAGCGCGCCTATTTATACTGCATACCACCACGTCATGACTTACACTCATTGCCACATATCATTCAGCGGGAGAAATAACATCTCGTTAAGTGAGAAGATAATTTGCATAGGAAAATAAAATAACAAGAGATAGTAAAATTAAAAGGAAACTGAATCTAGAGTATACGTTACAGAACAATATCTTGAAAAAGAGACCTCTGACCGTATGAATTAGCCAGCCAGGTCTCCCCACCTTTATCCAATCGAGCATGTCTGCGATGCTCTGCGTAGACTTGCTGCTGCCTTCAACCCCCTTGCAACACCTGAAGTGGCGTAGACAAGCTTTGCGCGAAAAATGTCCGTTGCTACCTACCTAGATCCTAAACACCATCACCAACAGCATGAATAATCGCTTTCAGGCCTACATTGCTGTGAGGAGGTGATCACACTCCCTATTGAGGTACTTGGCTATTTCATTTTGACACCTTATTTTTCAACCTGGTTCTGTATGAGTCAAATTTTGTCGGAATGAAGTGTTTCTTGTGAAGAGTTTTAAGGGTCTATCTCTAACGTATGACATGATGCAGGTTTCAACCAAATTCCATTGCATTTCATCATGTATAATTTGAGTTGTCGCGATTTTTCACATTTCTTAATTGTTTTATGGAAAGTAGTGTATTATCGATATTCTCGTTGTGTACAACATATACTGAAGTGCAAATAGTCATGGGATAGCACTATCCACATTTTTAACTAGCGCTGAGGTCGTATTAAGACTTTAACGCACGATACGATTTTTATCAGTTGCGAGGTGTAATCTAGTGAGTCAGGCTGAACAACCACTAGTAAGATTATGGCAAGCCGACGTGAAATTATCGGAGTTTGAACGAGGCATGGTAGTGGGAGCCAGGCAAATGGGACATTAAATTTTCGAAGTTGTGCGGACATTCAACATTATGCGATCCATAGTGTCACGTGTGTAACCGAGAATACCTCACGGAAGGCATTACCACCCACCGTGGACGGCGCAGTGGCCGACCACGTGTGCTGAATAGCCGTGACCAGTGGTGTCTGACCAGGATTATCCATTCTAACAGACAAGTGACACTGGCTTAAATAACATCCACCTTCAATGCAGGAGGTACCAGAGACATATCCATCAGGTTAGTGCAGCGTAATTTAGCGTAAATGGGGTATGGGAGCACAAGATCCACTAGAGTGCGTATGTTAACACCACAACATGGGACACAGTGCCTCACTGGGCTTTTGAACACTGTAATTGGACCCTAGAAGATTTGCAATATGTGGCGTGGTCCAATGAGTCGCCCTGCTAGTTGTTACGAGCTAACAGTAGGGTTCGGGTGTGGCACCAGCCCCATAAGGCCATGAACCCATGCTGATAACAAGGCACTGTGCAAGCTGCAGGTGATTCCATTCATGTGTGGGGTGTCTTTATGTAGCATGGTTTGATTTCTAAGGTCCTCGTAAACACGGTATTAACCGGTAATCACTTTGTTGCCCTGCTGGGTGACCATTTGTAGGCCGTCATGGACTTCATTTACAACAATAGGATTTCCCAGGCGGACATCATGTCATCGGGCCCAACTTGTCCAGAATTAGTTCAAGGAGCATTCTGGGCAGTTCCGACGGATGGTGTGGACACCACGTTTGCCTGACATGAACCCAATAGAACACTTATGAGACGTGGTGGAAAGGTCCATTCGCACCCTAGATCCTGCACCTACGAATACCAGGGAACAATGGGCGCCTGTTCTCTTTTATTTCGGCGGGCTAGTGGAAGTCCCATACGATACCAAGTACGTATCCCATGACTTTTGACACGTCAGTGTATATGAACTCCTACAGATTCGTATGTTATTAAGAACGTCTTTTGAAAAAAAGGGAGTATTTATGCTATCACTATATTCTTCCGTTGTTTTCAAATCGTTGCAGCATATTGTAGTCTTGCACAGCTATACTCCAGGTCTCAGCTCCATATAAAATTATGGGTCAAATGCAGGTTTTATAAAGTTCAATTTTAAGTGTGTGTGATAACGTTTTAAAAGACAGAAGATGCTGCATAGAAAAATAAGTTCAAAACTTTTTGGACCCATTCGGGACAACGTAAGTGGAGTATGGAGAAGCAGACATAATATGGAACTAAACTAGGACAAGCCGCCAACAGTAACCGATAACTCGGGAACAGTTGGCAAATTTTGAGCCAAGCAGTTGCAAAATCTAAGCTCATTAAGGCGTCTATAATAGCAAATTCTAAAAAACGAACGCGTAAAATTTATGATTTCCATAACAAAAGTACGAAACATTCTAAAAAAGAAATACCAAAAATTTATGATGAACTACTTTCCTTCATCATGCCTTCACGTTGGTTCTGATCAGGTTGCATATAAACAAAGCGGAAAGACACACTCAAATCGGGAACCACGTGTTCCATCAAGTCTCACCGAACCAACAAGTGACATCATTGACGCCATATTGTTGGCCTCGACCGCCACTTTAAAAGTTACAGTTAGAAAAAAAGAAAAAAAAAGGCAAAACAAAAACAACAAAGAGGCTCAACGGTGCCAATTCTAACGTGTTTCTTGTGTCCACAATGTGCTCCGCTTCCTTTTTTATTCGTTTGAACGAAAATAATTTTAAATCGACGGCAAAAGGACTAAAAAGCTTGAGAAAATTGCATCGTGAAAAATTGCGACTAACGAATTTAAATAAATATAATGCAATATTCGTGCGTATTTTTTTAATTGAAAACATCAATGATTAGGGACGTGGGGTTGGTATCATGGTGATTGGTCGTATCCTATAGGAATAATGAGCATTAAAAACGGAACTAATTTTAATAATTTTAATTGAAATTCCTCATTGACCCGGTATTTCGGGAATCGGAAGTCATCAAAACCTGACAATGGACGATGGCCAATCGCATGCAAAAAAAAACTTGGTGAACGGATGTGTCATGTAGTAACTATGCTCGAACAACTAATTGTCCCGATTCTCACACAGAGAGCGGATATTTTCAATTATTACTAAAATTGGACAGTCTTTTAATGGTCATTATTTTTATACGACACGGCCATCACCATGATACAAAACCCCCATGTCGCTCACCATGTCCTTCCCTTTCTGTGTGGCTAGTGTCACCGCGATTAGTTGAAGATCTTTGGGAGGAGATAGGTAGCAAACGACCTCTTCTCAAAACCCGGAAAAACCCCTAAACATGCAAGATTTTAGACGATTATTCCTCAATGACACGGAATTTCGGGAATCGGAAGGCGTCAAAACCTAACCATGGACGGTGTCCCATCGCATGCAAAACATCACGGTGATCGGATGTGTCATCTCGTACCTATGCCCGAACAACTAATTTTCTCGAGTCTTGTAAAGAGAGCTCTGCTCGGCCTTCGGCTTCGCTTCGCTCAATGACACGTAATTTCGGGAATCGGAAAGCGTCAAAACCTAACCATGGACGGTGTCCCAGCGCATGCAAAACATCACGGGGATCGTATGTGTCATCTCGTACCTATGCCCGAAAAACTAATTGCCTGGAGTCTCGTAAAGAGAGCCCTGCTCGGCCTTCGGCTTCGCTTCGCTCAATGACACGTAATTTCGGGAATCAGAAGGCGTCAAAACCTGACCATGGACGATATCCAATCGCATGCAAAAACTCACGGGATCTGATGTGTCATCTCGTACCTATGCCCGAACAAATAATTGTCTTGGGTCTCGTAAAGAGAGCTGCACCAAGCCTTTGGCCTAGCTTCGCTCAATTAAAGCTATAAATCACCACTGATTGTCGGCGAGGTGAAGGCTGCATGACTTAGATGGGTGGGCCATGTCGAGAGAAAGGGGCAGTTCAGTGGAGTCAAGAGGGCTTATCGATTCACGCCATCTGGTAGGAGATCAAGAGGACGACCCTGACGACGATGGAGTGACAGCGTGCGGTGTGACATTAGGAAGATTGGAGTGACGGACTGGACCGATCGAGTGAAGGATAGGGGATGAGTGGAGCAGAGCTGTGCTTCTGGCCAGAAACCTTGGAGGTTCAGCGAGTTGATGCAGAAGAAGATGTCCTTGCGTTGAATCTCGGACAGTATCACTATATCTATCAGACCCTTTTGAAAAAGGCTCTTTATATTAAAAAATGTGAACTCAGAATGACGACCTTTGCACGTTCGACTTCTTTCGAAGCACAATTTCTGTTCTTATTCCATAACATTGCTTCTAAAAATGCAAAAAAGTATTTCTTCTATCGGTGTACCTCCCCCAAGAACACCAGTTTGCGTAGCTTTTATTTAAGATAATGTATAGTTTTTTGTCTCAACGGGGGTAGGTAGTTTTCTTACTTTTTCTGATACATATGCTTCTAAAGATCCGGTTTAAAAAAACTTGTGACTGACGTCTTTTTATGACGAAGAATAACCCGCACGTAATCTCCATTTCTATTTAAGGCACAATATTGCCAATAGCCTCGGACGTAAATGTGTATTGCAACATGCAGGAAATTTGCATGTGTTCAGGCTTTTAGACGTTCAACTATAAAAATTCATAATATGCGTTTGAATTTTTTCAAGTACTATTCTAGACATATGTCTTGAATAGTGTGTCAAACACCATTCGAAACATAATACTTTACCGTACATTTTGTTTTCACCAAAGTTTTTCCGCTAAACGGCAAAAATGTGTAGAATACTTGTCCCGTTACACACTCTTTAAAATGCTCGATTTCAAAAATTATTTTTGCAATGACGGTGCAAATAATTTTTATATATTTTCGTATTGTTTTGCTGCATACAACCTTTCCACTAGGTAGCGTAAGCGTGTGATCCTATCTGCAACACATTTGTAGCCGCATCTGTACGTCTTCAAACAAGTTTTGGAAAAATATTTTTGACAGACATCGTTCACTACGGGAAAACGTTAGAATTTCCTGCTCAATATAATGCAGAATTTTCACGCTAGGGGAGCACATTTATTTTTCACGATATCTCTGCTTCAAAGAGTGTCATTTGAAAATTTCTCACTCTATAAGATACCACTCATCTCCTGAAGCACTGCGCATATATTTTTGAATTTTCCATATAAGAAAGCTCTCCCGCTAGGTGGCGTAAGTGGGCATTTCTGTATGTAAATACCTGCCGCTTTTAAATTTTCATTGGACAAACTATTTTTAAACTATGCCACCCGTTATGGTAAGGATTCAAAACATTATCGACTTCAAAATATGGAAAGTTTTCCAGCTATGTTACGTGTACATTTATAAACTGTGTTCATGCTATCCCTGATTCTAAAAGACGTATTTGAAAAATATTTTTCCATGTCATATTTTCCTGTGTAAAGAGTATTCTGCAAATATTCTCTACTTTTTCATAATTCACAGTTTATAAGTATTTATATTTGGAAGAGCAAATCCGAATTTTAAAATGCTCATTTTGACGAATAGCCATCACTACGAAGAACATTTTGAGTCGATTTTCCCTCTGAATTATACAAACGCTCTCTTCATAGTATCTCTGTCCATGATTGTTTGATCAAAAAAAAATCTCTCTTGACTTCGGATATCTTCCTGTATGGAGGTGATTTTGCGCTCAGTTTCAGATATTTTGATAAAATAACTTTCTGCCAACAGTAGGCGCAGACTGCTCTTTCTAATTGCAATTTTCTTTGCCAATATTAGGAATCCAGGAGAAATTATTATTTTTGACCTGGTTTCCTCCACGATTAAGAACAAGTCGAACATCAGAGATGTAACTGCCACTCCGGTGGCTCAGTGGTCTAAGAGCTGACTTCTCCGGAGATGAATCCGGGTTCGAATCCCGGTGAGGCATGGATATTTCGTTTTTATTATGACGCTGGCTCTCTCCCTTCCCTGGAACCAGTGGCTGCGAATTAGGGATGGGCGACTGCTTATAGCCTATTGAGTGGCTCATGGTGGTAGTTAAACCCCCAATAAAGAAAAAAAACCGTAACTAACGAGAGGGGGGTTGATACTAGAGGGGGTGCTGTTGGCATCCTAGCATGGCCATACCAGGGCCATATTCATGCTCTGAGCGGCATAGAATTTAGAAATGCACAACGTGTGAATAAATTTACTGAAATTTTTAAACTTTTAAATAAAAAAAGTAATAATCTTCAGTAGGCTATCCCAGGAGAGAAAATTGTAATAACATTAAAATTTATAAAAGTCTTAGGCATTTTTTGTAGATTTCACTAGTTCAATACTTTTTTTAACTCTTGCAACTGCTGTTTGTGATGCAACGTCTTGTTTTCGTTGCTATCACTTCAAAATATTTTCAGCTGTAGTTGATATTTATAAAAGCCTTAGGCAGAGGTAGTCTAATATTCTAGCATCTGAAACTTCAATTCAATTATTTCGGAATTTTTTGCCTGCAGATTCATTTTTAATCTGTTTTTGGAGTACTTCGGTCAATATTCAGCAAAAAACATCTCATGAAATTAATGCTGTTTGTGAGAAAGCAGCAGAAATCCTATTATTTATTAACTATTTCTTGCCTATGTTGTGTGGCACACGCACAATGCAATACATATTTATCTCCACAGTAACATGGAGGTATTGATATTCATGCACCTGTGTGTAGCCAGTCTTTCTTTTATATATGTTGCTTGAAACTTTGGCTATATTCCAGGAGAAAAAATTGCATTAAGTTTTATCGTACTTTAATTTTGATTTCCTGCAAGATTATTTTAACTAGGAGTTTCACGAACTAAAAGCGTCTTTAAAATTTATTCCGTTGAAGCAGTTAACGAGAATATCTACAAGATTTCTTGAAGAATGTGTATATGATATCAACGCGGACTGTTCATTAGGAACAGAAACGATTACCGTGCGTATCAGCATTTTTTATTTGCTTTAGTTTGTAGCATATCAGAAATATCTGGTCTGATACTTAGGATTTAAATTTTCGACTTAAATTTCGTACCTGTTTTTATCAGGAAGGGAACCAGTAATCCTGATTTTCTTAATATTCAAATTAATAATAATTCTGACTTATTAATATTACTGGTTTCTCGAAGGGAAACCAGTAACCTTAATTTAACCAGTAATCCTGATTTATTACTGGTTCCCTCCAGGAAGCCAGTAAATTAGGCTTACTGGCCTAATTTAAAGATTCACCGAAACACACCATCTTTACCTCTCTTGGGATATAGGCCCGTACCTATCTCGGACGAATGATCAGAAGCCAGCGCTTTGTACCACTCGGCCACCGGAACGGCTGTTAGAAGTCAAAATTCCAAATTTTATATTGTAGTATTTTGTCTTGGAATGTAAAGTACCGTATACTGACAAAAGTCACCGGACACTCCCTCAAAGGCAAATGAACGGATCCGCTGCTTTGTTAAGATGCGCGGTACAGCTGCAAACGGTATAAAAACAAGACTGCAGCTGACCGCGATCATATCGCACTGTGAAGCTGAGTGAAAATGTCACAGCAGGAGAGAACTGGCTTTGAGAAAGGAAAGATTGTTGGGTGTTATATTAGTGGGTTGTCCATAAGAGAAACCGAGAGGCGTTTAAACATACCCAAGTCAACTGTTTTGGATGTACTGAATACGTGGAAGACACATGGCGTGCCTGATGCAGCAAAACGTACCGGCAGACCAAAGAAAATCGGTGATAGAGGACGCCAAAGCCTCCGGAGAGTCGTTACAGCTAATCGATGGAGTACTGCACAAGACCGCAGTGTACAGGTGAGTAAAAATGCTGGTACATTGGTATGTACACGTACCATGCGCAGATAACTTCATTCCATGGGTTACCGTGGTTGTGCGGCTGCTCATAAGCCTTTCATTTCCACTCAGAATGCTACTCCTCGTGTAGCATGATGTAAAGAACATTTATCGTGGACGGTAGATCAATGGAAACGGGTCCTATGGACTGATGAATCCAGATAAACGATCCATCAGTCTGAAGGCCGTGTGTGGGTATGGCGGCAGCCGGGGGAACACTATTTACCACAGTGTACTGTTTCTACGGTCAAGTTTGGAGCTGGCAGTGTACTCGTGTGGGAGTGCTTTTCGTCGTATGTCTTGGCCCGTTGGTTATCTTGGACAAATCTGTTAACCAACACGTCTACCTTGATATTCTGGACAATTATGCCCTACCAACTCTGTGGCAATACTATGGAACTGAGCCTTGTTGGAACCACCAGGAAAATGCACCGAACCATAAGGCAAGGACTATTACGGCGTGGTTTGACAATAATTACGTATCGTGCGTGAACTGACTAGCACAGAGCCCTGATCTTAATCGCATAGAGCACCCATGGGATAAATTAAAGCGCAGCATAAGAAGTTTGGAACCAAGGCCTACTACTAAGCAACAGTTAGCGACAGCCTTATGTACTGAATGGAAGCGCATACCTGTCGCTGTGTTCCAAAACCTTGTCGAAAACATGTCTCAATGGATCAGTGCATGCATTAATGCCAAAAGTGGACCAACACTGTACTAGTAATGTATGCCAATAAATTCTGTATTGTGATCAGCTTTCCAATCCTGTGTGATGCCTGGATGGAGGGATTGTCTTACGGATCTTTCTCTCTCCCCACCCTGGAGCTAATGATCCTAAATTGGAGTAGAGTGACTGCTTGCAGCCCATTGAATTGCTCACGGTAGTCTTTAACCTCTCTTCCCAAAAGGTATATATTTGAGTATAAATATGCACATTTTTATGTCAGAACCAAACGAATCCAGAAAAAGGTCGTCCAAGACTTATCGGATTCTAACTGTGTAGTTCTTGATAATGAAATAAATGTGCAGGCAGACGGTTGCCAAATTAATCAGGCAAGTACACATGCATGCCTCAGAAAACTTGAAACATACATAGTCCTGGAACGGGAATGGAATCCTCAGCTCCCGATATACGTTCAGGTTGCTTGGAGGTCGTTCTGTGTGTGTAATGGTAACATACCTGAACGTAAATGGGGAGCCTAGGATTCGGTTTCCGTTCCAGGATGAAGTAAGTTTTCTGAGGCATGCAAGTGTACTTTCTTGTGCCGGTATTACCTCAATTACTAACAAGTTAGTAAAACCATGTAATGCAGTGATTATGATACGCTTTCCAACGTACCAGAAATTTTTACTTACGTTATTACTCCAGTTATGAGGATAATGGCTGTGGAATAAATCTCACTCCTGTAGCTTGACCTTTGACCCCATTGCTATGCTATTAAACAGAATTGTTTCCGTTTGTCTCAGGAACAACATATTAAAGTTTTGTCCCAATCGAATTATTTTTACATAAGTTATGACCCATAAAGGCAATGGAATGGATCACGCTTTTATGTCCTGACCTTTGACCCCATTTCTCCCATTTTCAACAGGGTTTGCCCCCAGGTGGTCTCCTACCACATACTAAACTTTCATCGAAATCGAACCATTTTTACGCGAGTTATCGTGCGGACGAACGGACGGATGGACAGACAGACGCACAAAGCTAGAGCATATACGCTTCTTCAACCCACGCTTGGAAAGCGTAAAAAACACGGTTGGCCGTAAGAAAAGAGGCATTGGAAGCAATTGGTTCCGTGGGTGTTCCTTATATTTATTTCTTGCGTGAAAAGGGTTCCTCGGACAAAACGGTTGGTGTAAAACTGTTCTAGATGCATACCAATACGATACAATGCATGTACTTCAGACTTCTTGATTGCGTTTACCAAAACAGAAAGTGGTACACCCGTATCATCGTGTCAATGTTATTTGCATCGCTACATCACCTTGATTCTAATTCCGTCCTAGAGAAAAAACAATTCCATCACTGTTAATCCCAATCAGAATATCAAAATCGAGAAGATGAGCTCTACGGTTTAGGTTTAGATTTGTTTCGGGGTGATAGTTCAACTTTCTGAGCAACATCAAAATCTTCCAGTTCTTCAATATCAGCAGCTCTTGTGGTGAGAAAATGGATGAAGTTTCAGCATTCTAAAAATCTGTTGAATAGTTTTATACATCGGAGCGACCATCAGTAATATCGGAATAACAAGCTCCTTTCCCAATATTCTGTCAATTTTATAGTTACGCGATTTAGATGCCTTATTACATTTTGCTGTTATATTATTTTATTGTAAACCTTTATAAGATAGTAAATGCCTCTTTAATAAATACAACTCGCAAACGAAAACTGTCCAACACTGTTCTTTGAGGAACTGTCTACAAACCGTTACACAGGCTGGCAGTTTTGAAAATTCATATTATTTTCTCGCAGGAATTTCACTCTAGAATTGACATTAAATGCCCAAGTTGTTGTTCTGGGAAAGGTAACGCCTGTAATGGCTGAGAATTAATTTTTTGTTGAGGTCTGTCGCATGTAATCCAACTACCTGTATATTATTTAATTTCTAATATAGAACTGTAACTAAGAGTTTCGCCTCTTCTATATACATTCGGGCATTTAAATTCTCGAAGGATTAGTTCAGTTCAAACTGTAGGTGGGTCCTACACCTCTCGCCTGCATGTTCATCTTTACAAAATGTTTACTTCATATGTATGGATTTATTTACATTGTTCGTTCTATGGTGGAATATTTCCGTTTGGGGGCAACATGTACTGATTCCACAACGTTCTAGTGCAACGGATTTCTTTTTTTTTTCTTTTTTTTTTTTTTGTAAATACGCACATATTGTTGTTTTTATGTACTTTCCTTCCTTACATTACATCTTTTCTATCAAACCATATTATTTTTATTTCAGCTGTCTGCAGAACAAATCTTTTGAGCGCCTGTAAAGAAATTTGCCGTTTACCATCTTTTGAGGTGAAACTCTTAGTTACAGTTCTATATCAAGAGATAAATAAAGTATAACAAAATCTGAACAAATAAGGCTTAGAAATTAAAAATGTTTCTTTTCCGTTTCAAGGCTTAACGGTCACCATGAGCAACTCTGACAGTTTCTAAGTAGTTTCCCATCCCAAATCTGAGGACACGGGTCCAGAGAAGCAAAAGAGCTGGCGCGTGAGCTCTTAAGTATCTCCCTGCTTATCCTAGGTGGGTCCTGGAGCCTCCAAAACTTGACCATGAGCACAACTAGGACAACTAGCCAGGGACCAGCGCCTTTAACAGCCATCGGGGCAAAGAATGTAAATTTTAATATCTACTCTGCTCTTCGTATCTAGGTGGGCTGAGATATACAATATGTATACAGTGTTCGTAGATAAACAGTCGTATCAGAATAATATGACCACCTACCTAATAATGGGAATTACCAAACTTGGCCCGGATGAGAGGGGCGAGACAGCGTGGCATGGACGCAATGAGGCCATATAAGGTTGCCCGAGACACACGTGCCCATTCAGTCTACAGCAGAACACGAAGGTCCCGATGATGACGTAGTTGTAGGTCGGCACGTCAGACCTGTCGATCCAAATAGTCCCACAAGTGCTCTATGGGATTCAAGTCAGGTGGTTTCGCTTGCCAAGGGAGAACGGACACCTCGCTTCATACTCCTGGAACCAGTAACACACCTCTTAGTGACGTGAAACGACGCATTGTGTTGTTGGTAGACACCATCACCACCAAGGTAAACGTCCAGCATGAAGGGATGCATGTGGTCAGCGAGGATGGACAGAGAGCCATTGGTGCTCAGGGACCCGTCCGGTAGTACCAGCGTTTCCAGATCATACCAGGAAAATTACCCCAGGTACGCGCACTGCCACACCGACAAGCGTGTCCGGGTGTTGATTCTCTTCTGTCTGGCGCCGCGAACTTCACCACTTTCTGTTATCGACGAATGGGGAGCGAGTCCCTACTGCAGTTTTCGTCTGGGATTGTCTGGAGTAATATGGGATTTGCGCGCAGCTGACCTAGGTTGGTAACCTTCGAAGTGCAGTTACCCGCGCGCTTTTCTGATTCAAATTGCTGTTCAATTGAGTTGTGTGTCGTCGCTGGCCAGGTCTGTGACAGAGGACGTGCGTGCCTATTTCAGATTCCTCCCGAAGTATTGTTTCGCACGATAATTCAGTTTTTGAGACTTCTCAAAGCGCGGCCTTCCTGTAGTAGCACCATTTGTTTTCCATCGAAGAAGAACATCCGCGACAGTTGATCTTAGCGTCTCTAGATCAGCAATGTTGTGCACTGATTACTTTCTCGTGTGTCATCCAACCACCATGCCCGTTGCAAGTTCATCTCCGCGCGGCATGGTCGGTCGGACAAGTGTGCCAACGCTCCCCTTCAAGTTCAGCATTCGCGGCACACTGGGTTTGCTTCTGCAGATGCACGTTTATATTCATATGTGCATGGAAGTGTACGAGTACTTTTATTTACACAGTGTATAATCAAAAAACAAAACAGTGATCTGGCTTTGTGGTTAAAGTTCAGATACATATTATATCGATCCGTATTGATTAAATTTATGGAAGGAGAGCTGCCATAGAGCAGTTAAAGAATTATATACACTACACTCACGGGGAAAAAATCGTAGATGAATTCTGCATTCGAAAGGGGTAAACTCCTTTGTCTTCTATTAATTTCTCAGCGGATTCATAAAAAAAAACGAAAATATTTCGAAACCATATACATAAAATTTTCTCTAGTAAAACGCTACCGTACTGTTAGCAGCATTATGTGAGAGAATGATGAAAATTCGTAAGCATATGCACAACAGCATTTATTCTTGCCACGTACATAAATAGCGGGATGTGGCGTAGGAGACATGATGAATGAACTTTGTGTTGATATTCATTCTCGTAGCACCACAGCTGTCTCCCCATTGACCAACCTGCACGTGCAAAAGTCCGTTTCGTGACTGTAAGTGTAGAAGAGACTGAAGAAGATTTTGATACTCCTCACTTTACCAAAAGCTGAGAAAACTCATGTTTTGCCAAAACGAACTGGCTGGAGTGTCATAAGTGTTATGAATATTGATATAATCTTTGTTTTGTAAATATACTTCCTGTGTGCGGATTGCATTAATTTCCGGAGTTTGTAACCGAAGACAGCGGTTTCCATAAATTTTTAAAATGAAAAATGTTGCATTGTTTTCTTCCAGAGATGGTAGCATGGCCTGAATTATTAAATAATTAAAAAACATTAATTTATATTATCTCAGAATAGTATTTTCATGCTTTGAAAAAGAGACACAGATTCACTTCATGCAGAAGCCTGTGTACCCGATTTTGTCAAAGAACCTAGAATATGTTTACGACGCATCAGTATTGAAGACATGGCTCTAGGAAATGTTGACAACGCATCAGTATTGAGCAAATGGCTCTAGGAAATGTTGACGACGCATCAGTATTGAGGATATTGTAGGACGAATGACTCTGGGAAATTTTCAAACTTCCACAATATTCGTGGGACATGATCCGTGCGATTTCAGCGTGTTCCGCGTTAAGACGTTCTCTGTAGATATTTACGTAAAACGACGCTGCTAACAGAGTAAGACGTTTTCTAGGCGTTTAGACGATGGTCCTCCACAAACATGAATAACATATCCAAAAACTGTGACTGCATGTTTCCTTTTAATATGTACTAATTACAGCAGCGTTGCCACTAAAAGAAAAATTATCTTTTTCTTGTTAACAGGCTTCCTGGCATTAATAAGCGAATTGAAAAAAATGAAAACTGTTTTACCCTTTAATGACCATAATGCCCGAAACGCCTCTACATCTCAACTACCACGACTTCCCGAAAACGCCCATCTAGAGTGTGTAGGATTTTCTACCCACATCTGTTTATTTTATACGGCCGCTACGAGATCTTCACAAGACACTCTCAGTCATTATTGTTATCGGAAAACAAATAAGTAAAGCAGGTGTTGGTATCCCGCGAGGCGATATTATTTACCCTCATGACATAGAGTAAATAATATCATGACATAGAGTAATAGTATCTTGTAATAATGCTCCTCATGCATGGAAAATCGCAGTTCACCCCCTTAGGAAACGTCTGAAGGTCAATGCGCATTAAGTCCACAGATCGGAAGTTTTGCGTGACGACCGAGCACTATAACTTGTTTCGTTAATTTGTAAAGATGAGGGCAGAAATTCTATAAGGAGCAAAAGACAGTTTCGGGCGTTAAGCTATTCTGAGCGACACAAGATTTCAGGATACTGGTCGTTAAATGGTTAATATTATGCGAAAGAAGCAGATCATCAGCGGCTGTGCAACAATTTCTGTATTATCAAGCAGCCGTGGGACTCAGAATTTCTTCACCCATCTTCCTAAGACAGTTTATACCAGAAATTGGAAAGCTTTTCATGTTGGAAGGCAGCATTAAGTTATCCGTACTCTAAATCGGCAGCATTAAGTTATCCGTCATCTAAATAGGCCGAATTCAAGCATTTTCATATAGATATACTTCAAAATGCATATTATATTGTAAAAATCTTATTATGTACTAACTTCAAAAATGAAAAGCCAAAAAATTACTAATTCTAAAGTTAGCTAACCTTTTAATGACTTTGTTGTGACTGCTTTTTGTTGGAAAGCATTTTAATACAGAGTGACCATAAAGTAACTTGGTCTATTTACGAATCTCTAGTGACCACAGATTTTGATGAATGGGATGAGATTTGGGATTTAGACATTTAAAGATATGCGCTCGAGATTTATGCAGGGAAAATGAATCGTGCTCTCACGGTTTCGGTTTCAGCTCACGAATAACGGAAACTTCCAATGGCAACATCCGCTTTCTTATTGTGATCAGCACCTTAAAAACCACACATGGCGTTAACAGCTTCTTTCTAGCCCTGAAAGCCACTGAGGAATAGCACTTTCAAATGAGATGAGAAGTAGCAACAAAAGAGGTAAAAAAGTAAAACAGAAATGGTGACATCCTTTTCTCACTCATTTGCATTGTGTCTACAGCAGTGATGATGCACGTCATTTGCATAAATCACCGTCGCCTATCACGAAACATCCAATTGGCGAACACAGTTTGTTTTACGTCTTCGCAACCAATTCCGATAAATAGCATTGACGGCTGGACGTTGAGTCAGTATCGTGTCTGCACGTGTAGGAGAACAAGATGATAGTTTCTACTAAACATTGTGGTGAGCTGGTCTATTGCATTAACTTATGTAATGCTGCAGAGGCGTTACGTGTTTTCCGTCGAATCCATAATTTACGTTGGGGTCCATGTTCTATTCAAGCTACAAGGAGTGTTCAAATGAAAAGGTACGAAACGACACTGTGGGTATAAATGAAGACTTTATTCCAAGTATACACCATAGGCCGTAGCACAACGATCCCATTGATTAACGAGCCGAAGGATTCCTTGTTCCCAGAATTCCTGTGGCAGTGACGAGACCCAGTCCTGCACAGCGTCCTTGAGTTCGTCGTCCGAGTGGAAGCGCTTCCTTTTCAGATGTTTTTTCAGGGGACCAAACACATGGAAATCGCAGGGCGACATGTCCGGGCTGTAGGGCGGATGATCAAGCTGCTCCCACTGGAACTTGGCCAGTTCCGCGTGTGTGACCCTGGAGACGTGAGGACGCGCGTTATCATGGAGCAGAACCACACCCTCCGCGATGAATAGCGGCCAATTTAACACCTTCGGCTGTCAGAAATCGGATAACGCCTCGCTGCTCCTCAATCGTCAAATTTTGCAATGTGAACGCCCTCCTGTCCTCACACGCACTGCCGCGTCAGTTGGACGGCGCCCTTTATAAGAGCCTCTGCTCTCTCCTGCGCATGCGGGTGCCCGCGCATGCTCCGATCCACGCTGGCGACTCCAATCGCATCCCTAGATGTGTCGCTACGTTCTCCCATAGCGGCATAGGCAAATATGTTAACGGTTACGTTCTTATGACGTTTCGTACCTTTTCATTTGAACACCTCTAGTATGTGGGACTTGGTTCGTGAATTTGAAGACACGCGATAGACCTCGAGCTGCACAACTTTCAACTCCAGTTGAACTTGTTGCTGAAGTGCAACTGCACGAGATGCTTCTCGCATTCTGGATCTTCCTAAAATTACGATCTTAAAGATTCTTCGATTGGTACTGGAGATCTTCCCGTACAGGTACCATCGAGTCCGAATGTTGCAAGAGGGTGAGGAACAGCTACGTTTGTAATTTGCGAATGAATTTTTAGTTCGATATGACAGTGAAAACAGCTGGCTTCTGCGCATACCATGGACTGACTAACACATTTCGCGTTAATTGGCAAAGTGAACTCTAAAAACTGTGGGCATTGGGAGTACAAACATCGGCATCATTTGTTACCTCTTCCCTTACAGGAAGCCAGAATGACTGTTTGGTGCGGCATCACAAGCAATTTGATTCTAGGCCCCTGCGTCTTTGAACAAGTGACCCCTGACGGGTTACGGGCGTGTACTGCAACGGGTGCTCGCTACGCAGCAATGTTAACGAATTACGTCATTCCAGAGCTGCAGCAACATGTAATATCTCAAGACATATGGATGCAAGATGGTGCTCCACCACATGTCAACAAATGTGTCAAACAATTGTTAGAACAGCACTTCGGTAACCGAATTATATCTCGCCGTTTTGCATTTCCATGGTCACTACTGTCTCCAGATCTAACGCTAATGGATTTTAGGCTTTCGGGATTTCTGAAATCAAAAGTGTACACAGATAATCCAAGAACTTTGTCTGTCCTGAAAGAAGCTAAACGTGAGGCTATTCATATTCCATGTAAGATGTTGCATCTTCGGTAATATCCACGATTCCACACATGCAATCGGGCATTGCCAGTGATGGCAGACACATCGAGCATTTGTAAACAAAGGTAATTGTGACGGTTCTTTTTCACTTTCTTTATTCTGTTGTTACTTCTCATCTCATTTGAAAGTGCTATTGCTCAGTGGCTTTTCAGGCTAGAAAAAAACGGTTAACACCATTTGTGGTTGTTAAGCTACTGATCAAAATAAGGTGTGTTGTCATTGGAAGTTTCAGTAATTCGTGAGCTGAAACCGTAACCGTGAGAGCACGGTTCATTTCATCAGCATAAATCTCGAGCGCATATCTTTTAACGTCTAAATCCCAAATTTTATCCCAATTCGTCAAGAACTGTGGTCACTAGAGGCTCGTAAATAGACGAAGTTACTTTATGACCACCCTGTATTTGATTGCAACATGGATGTCCGCAGTTTTAGCTGCTCCTCTAGATGTTTATCCGTAATTTGTGACCCTAAGGGTGTCTTGATTTGGGTTAGGTAGGAAAATATAAATTTGCAGCAATAAGGTATTGAAAAGCAAGAAAGCATTTTTCGTGCATGTTGCCGCAGACGTGGATATTTATTCTATTGCATTTTTCCATATTTCAATTGCGTTTTTCCATATTTCGATTGCATTTTTCTTAACGTCAAATAAGGACTTCATCTTCTGAGAGCTCAATCAATTCCATCTGTAGTTCTTCAGGAGCCGTAGAACGGAATCGTGAGAGTAACATATGTCAAAATAGCACTTGTGACTTTTCAAAATGGCCTTTATATCTTTTTAGATGTGGCCGTCAGTCGGAGAACATTATTCCGTTGAATCTTCTTTTACGTTTTGATATTTTAAATACGATCATTTTAAGATCAAAATGAAAGTAATAAAAGTCCAACAAAAACATATTAATAAAAATAAAACGATTTTTTCTGAGAAATTTTGATTCACTGAAAAGACCGCAGGTTCCCCACTTATGGTTATACTGAGAGATTATTGCCACCACACCATGCGAAAATTAAAATATATTAAAATAGTAGATATGTAACACCCCAGATCCAAGATACTCATGCTGACGAAATAGGAACATTAATTATATCGCAATATATTAAATACACTGCTGGCCACCCAAAATGCATCACCAAGAAGGAAGCATCCGATTGGCCTGAAATTCGCAGCAGGCGTTGCCCACGAGAGGACATACAAATGATTAGCATTGAAGGGTACACAGAAGGCGGGGTGTAAGTTGTGGAAGCGTGCTGTGCGGCCGGACCTGTGCGTGGGAAGCTTCCTGATGCCTCGTCGCAAAATACGGCAGTCATTCCAGCACGTTTCGGAGTTCAACAGAGGACGAATACCGGCTTACGCGACAGCGGTTTATCGTACCAAGACATCGGCACCCGTGTGGGACGACATCCAGCCACAGTGAGACGAGTATGGATTCGGTGGGTGCAGGAGGAACGGACGGACCGACGTGAGCGATTGCCGCAGCCGCGGCACACCACCGAACGAGAGGACCGGCATGTTGTACGGCGGGCTTTGACGGATCGCCCCGCCACATCACGAACGTTAGCGCAGGAATTTGGGTGTGTTCCGCAACAACCTGTGTCAGCACGTACCGTTTGACGTCGTCTGCAGGAGCGGGGACTTTTCGCACGGCACCCATTGCACCGATTACCATTGACCTTACACCACTGGCGTGTGCGGCGGCAGTGGGCCGTTGAACGCCGCACCTGGACTACGGAATGGCCCGACTTTGTCTTCTCCGACGAATCCCGCTTCTGCCTGAAACACCACGATGGTCGGATCCGCACGTGGCGGCACCGCAGCGAGAGACTGTATGACGCCTGCATTATGCATCGCCATACCGGTTCGTTGCCTGGCGTTATGGTTTGGGGCGCAATTCGATATGACACCCGCACCTTTCTGGTACGCATCACCGGTACACTCAACAGCCACCGTTAAATCTGCGACGTTTGGGAGCTTGTAGTCCTCTCTTACCTGCACGACCTGCCAGCGGCCACGTTTCAACAGGACAATGCGCGCCCGCACGTGGCACGCATCCTGCAGCAATTCATCACGGCCCACCAGGTGCCACTGCTGCCGTGGCCCGCCTTTTCTCCCGATATGTCGCCCATCGAACACGTCTGGTCGCTGATCGGCAACCAAATTGCCCGGCAAGCACCACCCGCGGCTACGCCTGATGAACTGTGGCAACGTGTGGAAGCATCCTGGACCGACATACCCCACGCTCACATCCAAAGCCTCTTTTGTTCGATGCCGCGGCGTATGTGGCGGCCGTTATTGCCAGCCATGTGGGCCACACGAACTATTGATGTTTGCGTGTTCCGCAAGTCGAACGGGACTGTAAGCTCAATCGTTTCATCTTTGTATCTGTTGTTATGTGTCCAGTAAATCTGGCTTTGCCATCTCGTGTCCTTCTTGGTGCGGCATTTTGTGCGGCCAGTAGTGTATATATATATATCATCATGACCATTGTCAACCATTATCAATCCCCTGCTGGTAGAAGGTATCCCCAACTTTCTTCGAAGACGGTCTGTCTTATGCGAGTCTCTTTCATGATACTGCCGCATACTTTGGAATTTCATCCAACCATTTGCCATGTGGCTTTTTCTGGGTCTTTTCCTGTCCCTTGGAATTCAGTCTAAAATTTCGGCTGTCCATCGATGGTCTGTCCTTCTGGGAATATGTCGAGCCCATTGCCATTTCAGGGATTTAACTCTGATCATCATAACTTCAACTGCTGTCGTTTTTCTGATGCACGTGTACCTCTTCTTATCTCACTCTGGTTACACCAAGCATGCAATTCTCCATGCTTCTTTTCTTTTTTTTGTCTTTATTGGAGGTTTAATGACCACCGTGAGCAACTCAATGGGCTATAAGCTGTCACCCGTCCCTAATTTAGGGTCACTAGTTCCAGGGAAGGGAGAGAGCCAGTGCCGTGATGCAAACACAACATCCATGCCTCACCGGGATTCGAACCCGGACCCCTTTCGACGGATGATCAGTGGCCATCGCTTATACCACTGCGCCCACGGGGCGGCCCATGTTACTTATATATACATGTATATATACTGCTACGAATTGCTAAATCCTAGGATTACACATTTTGGTTCTGCTCCTTACTTGACTGGCTTGATTTATTTTTCTCGCTTTTACTGAGTCCCATATTTTACGTGTTGTTTTAATTATTTCTAAAGTATTCAAAAGACATTTTACATCTTCTTTGATTATGATTTTCAAGACGAAATTAAAATATTGATGATTTATTTTTTTTTATTCGGAGCTTAACAACTACCGCGAACTATTTTAAGAAGGGTTTTAAGCAGTTACCTTTCCCTAATTCAGGTCCACTGGTACCAGGGAAGTGACAGATCCGGCGCCATCAGACAGATACACCATTCATGTCTCATTTGGAACTCTACCCCGTGCCCGTCTTGGACGAGCGGTCAGAAGCCAGTCCATGCTTTTGGCCACGGATTCCATGGAAGGAGTAGAGGAATAGTGATCAGACAAACACATTATTAATTTCTCATTCGAGACTTGAATCTAGCTTCATTTTGGATAAATGATCAGAGACCAGTGCGTGAGACCACTCGACCAATGGAACTACATTTTTTTTTTAATTCGTTTTAATATAGATTCTGGGTACATCAATGGTTATGCATGCATTTAGATACGTTGAAACCCATATTTCGCCTTCTTAAAATGTGAATAAAAATATCGGCTTACCTAGGCTGCATGTGCTAAAACGTACATGCAGGCTTTTCATTTTCTTGACACAGCAAAAAAAGAGAAAGATCGTCCCGTGAGTATTTTGAGAGTCAATCAGATTTCCTTTCAGGGTTAAAATTCTAAGGTTATATTCCATTATATAAATTGTTCTGGAAAAAATAGCGTAGGGAAAAAGTAATGTACCTCGATAACGTTTAAGTCGTTAAGATTCAACATAAGTCAATTATTAATGGTGCTCCTTGAGCACATCTTCTTCACTGTGGCTATCTCGCCCGGAATTCTCGATGTTGATGCCCATGCAGCTCTCTATTATCGATGAAACAGCCTGTTGTCATTAACGCCGGATGGGAATCTTGTGTTGTGTTTTTTGATGAGTGCAGCATATATATCCCGTACAGCCCTCCAACACCGCTGGACTCTGTTCGCAGATCCCTAAATAACAAAGTTTAGCACTCTTTTCTGCATTCAACACTGGCGGCGTGATTCACCTGTAAAAGAGACATATACGAATGCTTCAGTACAGCATAAAATGATTAATCATTTAACCCTAATTTCACTAAATTGGTTGAAAAATATAATAGCTATAATACTCTAAACATAGAACGGCACTTATGAGACACTGTAAAATCGTTTCGAGTTATAAGAGAGGATCGAAAAGTAACGCACAACAATTTTTTCTCTTTGGAGGTTGCAAACAGCAGGTTGCAGTTTGGCAGACAACGAGTTTGAATATCACGCTACAGAACGGTTTGGCTGGATCAGTTGTCGCCGTAGTGGAAGACAGCGTGAATGAAAGCACAAAGATATCGCGTTTGTTAGCGTCGTCTACGAAGGAAGAGTAATGCGTCGTAGTCCCATTTTTGTGGTCATAAAGGAAACCTCCGACGGAAATTGACAAATAAACAGTCGAAGTGTATGGTGGTGATTGTCAGGACAGCAGCAATATCTCCAGATGATACACTTTCTTCGCAGAAGGCAATGGCAGACTTACCGATTCGCCACGTTACGGTCGACCTATAACCGAGTCATGACCTCTCACTGTGAGAGACACTGAACATGGAATTCTGAGTGACCGGCGGATCCATCTGCGCACATTATCACAGAACTTCACCATTTCGTACGGCATTGCGTACGACACTGTGCATGACTAATTCCAATTTTGCAAGGTCAGTGAACGACTGGTGCCCAAGAACTTCACAGACGACCAAGAGTGACAGAGGATGATATCATCTTTGTACGATTTCATGCGTTGCGCAGAAGGGCATGCATTTCTGGCAGGTCTAGTGACGGGCTATGAGTCCTGGGCATACCACTACACTCCCTATACACAGAAGTCCAGGCTGGTGTGGAAACATTCCGACTCCCTTGCACAAAAATATTCAGAGTAGCCCAATATGCACAAACAGTCCTCCTGACGTTCTTATGAGACATGCATGGCCCTCTCCTGGTCTGCTTTCATCCAACGGTCACCACTGTGAATGCCAAAAGCTACTCTAACACATTTGCAAATTTGCGTAGATTCCTTTGAGAGAAAGGATCCAACGGAAAATAGAATCACAAATCTTAGATTGCTTAACAACAACGCTCGCCTACATGTTGAACAAAACGTTCGTGACAAAACTGCGCAATTTTGCTGGGTGGTACTCCATCACCCACCGTACATTCCGGCCCTAGCTCCTTCCGACTTTTATCTGCTTGGTCCATTGAAAATAATCCTGGGCGCCAAACGCTTCGATTCGGCTGACGAAGTCAAATCGCTTGCCCTCAAGTGGTTCAACGTCCAGAAAACGAAATTTTATGAACAAGATATACTAAAAGTAGTATCATGCTGGGAAAATGTCTGGAGCAACTCGATTCTTATGTTAAAAATAGCTGTGAAATGTAGTTTCACTGTGTACTTTGAAGTGCCAGAAAACCTGGTACAGACGAGTAATGCAAAATACCTAACAAAATCACCTATGCGCGTACTCGGTTGCGTCCGCCAGTGCGTATATAAAACGATAGACATCCTTGCCAGCTGTCCGAGCTATTTTCGGCATGAGAATGACAAGTAATAACGATTTAAGCGATTTTCAATGCGGTGTCACAGTTGGCGCTTGTGAGATGGGCCATAGTATTTCGGAGGTTGAAACGAAGTTCGGATTTTCACGGACGATCATTGCAAGGGTTTACCGTGACTACAAGAATTCCGGCAAAACCTCCAACCTACGATACCAGTGTGGCCGTAAAAAGACATTGGATGAACGTGACCATCGTCGGCTGTCAAGAATCGTTTCACACGATAGGCGTGCAACACTCTCGCAGGTATCATCGGAATTCAATGCTGGAGCCGCAACAAGCATCAGCGTCCGGACTGTGCAACATACCCTGCACGATATGGGCTTTGGGAGCCGACGCCCAACTCGAGTCCCCCTTGATGGGTGCACGACACAGAGCTATGCGTCTCGTTGGCCACGGCAACACCGCCGCTGATCACTTGATGACTGGAAACAAGTAGCCTGGTCTGTTGAGTCGCGTTTCCAACTGTATTGGGCAGATGGAAGGATTCGTATGTGTCGTAAACCCCATGAAGCCGAGGATCCCGCCTGTCAACAGGGAACTGTGCCGGCTGGTGGGGGGTCCGTAATGGTATTGGGGGTGTTTAAATGGACTTCACTGGGACCCGTGTTACGTCTACAAACCTCTGTGACCGGCCAACGCTATGTGCGCATCGTTTCTGATGAGGTACACCCGTTCATGTCCTGCATTAATGCTGATGGGTTGGGCCTGTTCCAAAAGGACAATGCAACTCCACACAAGTGTCGGGACACCACATTATGGCTAGAGGAGCATTCATCTCAGTTTGTGGTGTTGCCATTTCCAGCCAAGTCCCCAGATCTGAACGTGATAGAACACATTTGGGATGCCATGCAACGCGCTATCAAACACAGGAATCCGAGACCTTGGAATACACCCGAATTGTGGAACGCTCTGTAGGAAGTACGGTGTGCATTGCCTACAGCATATTTCCAGAAGCTAGTGGAGTCCATGCCCAGTCGTATTTCTGCAGTCCTACGCTCCTGTGGGGGACCTACCAAGTATTAGACTGGTGTACCAGTTTTTCTAGCACTTTAGTTTATATATTTGTTTTATTTTCTATTAAACTGTTGCCAAAAAAAACAATGTTCGTTACTTTTCGATCCACTTTCGTATTATCATTTCAACGTAATCGGACTAATTAATTTGTATCTTGCAGTACTGGGGGAGACTAAATGGTTGAAAACATTAGAACTGTTTCGATAATTTGAACCGTTGCTTTTATGGGGTTGTCGGGATCCAAATGCACGTACAAGTTTTCTGAACTGTATATTAATTGAATAAGGCATGTTTTCACGTAAAATAAATGGACAAACAACGAAGTTTTTACGGCGTGTTTAATTGCGTAAAGTTTAGGATGTAAAATAATCTCGTGTTTTGGTAAACTAATGACTGAACAAACGAATTATTTTGTTACACAGATTAAAATGTTTTTAGTGTTGGGAGTTCTAAATATTCTAAAATTTTAAACTGAATTTAATCTTGGCATACCATAACGGACATATGCTATATCACCGAAATGCTTAGCACGAGAGTGTGGTGTGCCAGGAGCGTCTTACTTGTGTTGCGTGCATAACAGCTGCTAGGAAAAATAAAATCACACTAGATCCTGTAAGATAGGGGCGAAGGTGTCAAATTAAATTGGGTATATATAGTAAATGGTTTAAGATAAACTGATGGTACTGTACTGTTTATCAACTTTCAAACGACATTCAAACATTAGTTAGATAAATTAAAGAATGATGAAATACGACACCAATGAAATGGCAAGGTGAAAAGGAACAACATTCATCTTTAAAATTAAGATATCCATGAACTACTACTGCAAGGAATTAAGGCTGGAATATACATGATCGAGTCACATTATTGTGACCACCCGCTAATATCCAGAGTAACTCCCCGTGTGCAGCCCGGAAAGCAGCTAGACGGACTTGGAGTGACTCAATAAAGTGCTGGAAGGTGTTCACAGGTATGTGGAGCCATGCTGACTGCAGTGTATCTGACAGCTGCTGGAGGGAACGTGGTGGAGGATCCATAGAACGAACAACACGGTCGGCAGATGCTCAATCGGATTCAAGTCTGGGAAATTAGTGAGCCAGGGAAGCATTTTGAAGTCTTCCATCGTGCTCTTCCAACCACTCTCGGACATTTCTAGCTGTGTGGCACGTCGCATTGTCGTGATGGATGATCCCATCCGCCCAAGGGAGGATAATCAGCATGTATGGCTGTACGGGGTATGCAAAGATGCATTCATAACGAATTCGGTCCATAGTGCCTTCCACAGGTATGAGTGGACCCAGAGAATGTCACGAAAACTTTCCCCAAACCATAACGCTGCCCATACCAGCTTGTGCTCTGCCAGCATTGTTTGAAGAGAGTTTGGTCTCTGATGTTTCTTGGCTTATACGCAAACGTCCATCCGTTCGATGAAGCAGAAAACATGACTCATCGAAGAAGGCAATCCTTTGCCAAACAGCGGAAGTCCAATTCCGATACTGCCGTGCAAATGTAGGCCTTTTCTGCCAAAGCACCTTCATTAGATAGGTGCAGTGACCATCCGTCTTCATCGGAGCCCCATACGCAGCAGGGTTTGCTGAACTGTCGTTTTAGACACTCTTCCGGTAGCCCCCTGGTTCATTCGGCCAGTGAGTTGCTCCACTGTAGCGTGTCGATCGGCCTTCACGTACATTCGAAGCCGAAGTTCACCTCTCACATCAATGGCACGTGTTGCTCCGCAGTTTCCACGTCTCTTGTTCGCAATGGTGCTATTTCTCCAATCATAAGCACAGCAGCAATCGAATAGTTCACAAACTGCGGTGTTTCAGAAATACTGCCACTTTTGGCCCAAAACCGATAATCATCCGTTTTTGAAAATCTGATAAATCGCTCCTTTTATCCATGACAGCAACGAGTCAATATTCACAGATTGCCTACAGCACATCTTATATACCCTCCAAGCCAGCTCGCGACATGTACCTTCTTTTGTTGGCTACTCGCTGTTGACGTCCAGAGTAGGAGGTGATCTCAATAATGTGACTCGACTGTGTATTAGGTTCCTTTGAGACAATAATTGAGCACAAGAAATAAGAGAAAGGATTTGTTAAGCCAAATCCAAATTCTGAATAGACGAAAAATTACTTTATGATAGAATATTCATCTGCAAGATTCATGATGTATTACGTCTTGTCTATTCTACTGTATAGATGTGAAGCATAGGTAATTAAGAATGATTCAGTGTAAACACTTCGCTATTTTCAGATGCGGTATTTACGGGAAAATAGGAAATTAGCTGGTATAGTATAACATTCAATTAAAGTGATCTGCAAAGAATCAGGTGGCCGCCCCGGTGGCCTCAGATCATTCGTCCCAAAAGGGTCGGGGTTCGAATCCCGGTGAGGCACGGATGTTGTGTTTGTCTTACGGCACTGGCTCTCTCTCTTCCCTGGAACCAGTGACTCTAAATTAGGGAAAGGCGACTGCTTATAGCCCATTGAGTTGCTCATGGCGGTCGTTTAACTTACAATAAAAAAAAAAAGAGTCGGATGTAAACTTAGTCTTTTAAAGATAACATGGCAATTCTAAGTCACTTTTTGTGGGTATATTCTCAGAGGAAAGAATTAGGAGCCGCCTCATTTAAACTTGAAGTCTAGGCAGAAGCAAAAGTGGATGGATGGGTGATTTGAGGGAATAGAATAAAGGAGAAAACTATTCATGCTCTTAGAGACCACTGGTTTTATTAACGTCCAATACATACTCCAGAGGTGGGAGAATAGAAAAGAATATTACTCTTGTAAGTACTCGATCGCATACTGACCTACGGCAAGGTGATAAAAACCAAGTTCCAAACTTTGTGTTGGTTTAAAGGCATACTTTATGCCGCATGTGTTGTGATTCTGTTTCAGACTTACCATCCTTGTCACATTTACACCAAAAATCGGATTGTCATCTTCAAAATTTGTATTATGTTGTGTAATCCCGTATTTCTTTCATGATACTAGTACAGTTTACACTTATCAAATTTAAAACCAGTTAAGTAAAAAATTACCAAAAGATAAGTTCGAAATTTCTGACTCTCTTTTCTCCGACTAGTAGTGCATCACATCCTATATCCTATTTAGATCAGTATTACAAGGAAATACAGGCAAAAAGCCATTTTAATGCAGAAAAAACGATTATCTTATTTATTCGCTTAAGACAATCTAGTATATGGAATGAAACATGAATTTAGAGAACCATATAAGGAAAAAAATCGTTTTCGTTTATTCAACTCCTTATGTTCTTAGTTCACAGATAGGTAACAACATCAAATACACGTATTAGCGTGTTTTGTTTAACCCTATTAGCTTTCGTCTCTGTCCAAAGCTTCACGAAACTCTCCTGTTCTTCGCTGTTCCTCCAAACAGCATGATCCGCCGATTCGTCGAGTGTATTCGAAATGTAGAATTTCCTGAAAGCACTCTGTTATCAGCCCTTGAGGAATACTCTTCCACGCAACTGACACCTGCATAGCAGTCTAAGAAGCAGTACCCCGTTTGATGTTTCCCGTTGGGGCACTTCACGCACGGTCTTCACTAGTAAACCAATCCAGGTACAATTTCCTCACGCGAACTTAGTGGTTTGTTGATGCATACGTGCAGAGGCTTTAGTTGAGAGGATATTCTCCTCACACGAATTTAAACAAAGTTCCGTAGAAAGTTTATCAGTTCTTCTGTAGGGTGTCCCTTAAATGGTTCAATCTCTAAAAATCGAAGGCAGCTTTACCAATATTCCTGGACGACAAAACAATACTGTTTCCGCCCAATCAATCATACGCTACTGTATAAATTTTGAAGATGGCAATCCGTTTTTTGGTGTAAATGGGACAAGGATGGTAAGTTAGATAATATCCGAAAACTTGAAAGTTTCGTCTTCCTGAAGTGGGAATCTAACCCTTCGACTCGCGAATCCTGTGATGGTTATATTCAAATTAATCGGAAACTTGAGGCTTGGTCGTTCTGGGTGGTGTAGTGGTTAGCACTTTCAAGTTTTCGATATTATCTAACTTACCATCCTTCTCATATTTGCACCAAAAAACGGATGGTCATCTTCAAAATGTGTATTGTATGGTGTAATCCGGTATTCTATTCATAAGCTCATTGTTCATCCAGACTTTCTTCTCGTGATATCGAACAACATCTCCAGCGAAAGTTTCCTTCTTGGAGATTGTTTTCCGGTTCTGTATAATGTACGGTGGAAAAGTGTGACCGTCTGCTGGTCCGCTAGCTCACAGTGAATCGTTGCCTTTCATTGTTCCCTGACCGTATCAATACTTGTTTTACACCTTTGTCGTTAGCAGACATATTACCCGCCATATCAAGGTAAAATGATCGTCTCACCAGTATCTCCGATTTGACCAATAAAGCATTTTGTATCGTTTCGGAAATCAATGAAGTGCCTCTGAAACTGGATCAGCCTGGTTTCGTAGTCCGATGGCAACTTCTGAACAACGAAAGTCCGCCGTCTTATAGAAAATTCGTAATTTTTCTATAACGCTATACAGTACAACCACGGCTAGAATGATGGCAGTGTAATTTCATGTTCTGTTACGAGCACGACAGGAGCGGGCTTTAACTATCAGGAGCGGAAACAGGGGAAGACACGTGAAATTACGTCGCTTCAAGTTCAAAAGTTTTCCTCTTGCACTTAAAGAATACGCAGTTTCTACTTTCTCATACCTTCGTTATACGCAGTGCAGCAATTAAGTAAGGAGACTGATTTTTTTAATCCCTGTAAAGCACACGGGTCGGAAATGTATGGTTTTTTTTTGTTAAGTCATTTATCAGCCAAGCAGTGGCAACTGCATTTGCGTGAGAACCGCGCAGATGAATATTTATTCTATGAAGGACGTCATTTGGTGGAAGAACGTTGTCACAACTCTCCCATGAAGCACATAACAAATATCCGATTCTGTTCAAAAATCGGTAAAACTGCATCTGGAGACAGCTGAACTTTTGCGTGATATGTCTGGATCTAATTTCCTGTCTCATGCACAAATACTCCAGTGGTATACACGCTTCAAAAAATGAGCAGGAAGATTTGGAAAATGACGAAGGCTCGGACTCCCGAATTCAGTGCGCACGTCTGAACTCATTGAAAAAGTTCGCGAAAGGATAACAAGTTAGTAAAATCATGCAATGTATTGATTATGATATGCTTTCCAACATACCAGGAATCATTACTCAAGTTATGAGGATAATGGCTGAGGAATAAATCTCGCTCCTGTGCCCTGACGTTTGACCCCATTTCGATTATATTAAACAGAATTGGTTCATTATACCTCTGAAACAACATACTAAAGTTTCGTCGCAATAGAAGCATGTTTAGTCAAGTTATGAGGATAATGACTGGTTAATAAATCTCGCTCCTGCGTCCCGACCTTAACCCGATTTCGATGATATTAAAAAGAACCGATTCAGAATACCTCTGGAACAAGATACTAATGTTCTGTTGTAATCGAAGCATTTTTACGTAAGTTATGAAGCATAAGGCCAATGGAATGGATCTCGCTCCTATGCGCTGTCATTTGACCCCATTTCGTCCATTTTCAATAGGGTTTGTCCCCAAATAGTCCGCTACCACATACTAAAATTTCATCAAAATCGAACCATTTTTACCCGAGTTATCGTGCGGACGGTCGGACAGACAGACGGACAAAGCTGGAGCATATAAGTTTCTTCAACCTACGGTTGGAAACCGTAAAAAAGGGATTGATGTGTTACCTTGAGAATGCAGGAATGTAAGCGCGGTGTTGATAAGGAGACGATTCGCCAAATTTTAGTGAAGGATTTGAGGTAAAAATATTTTCGTGCTCGGCTTGTTCGGCAGATTTTATCAGACAACCAGAAACATGCACGATGGATTATCAAAAACCACCCTAGAGCAGAATTTTCTCCAGGGCACCGTGGCAGGTGACGGGACATCATGTTTTCGTTGTGATCCTGAAACGAAACGCCAGAGTGCTCAGTGTAAGTCGCCACAGTCACCCAAAAAGAAAGATGATCAGGTTACAGAAGTCCAAAATCAAGGCAATGCGTGTGTGATTTTACGATTGCAAGGGAATTCTGCATCGTCAATTCATTCCTGAAGGTGCAACTGTCAGGAGCAATGTTTACACAACCATTTTGGTACGATTGTGAAACAGGATTGGGCGTGTTAGGCCTGAGTACCAAAAACGGGCAATGGTTCCTTCTTCACGAAAACGGACCCACACACAGAGCAGCAATTTCAGGCACGAAAACAACTGTGTAATCAGCCATCCTCATATTCTCCAGATTTGTCACCGTGTGATTACATTATATTCCCTAAATTAAAGCTGTCTTTAAAAGCAAACGTTTTTCAAGATATTGAAGACATAGGAAGAACTGTGAGTTCAGCTCTTTACCGCTTACCAATAGATGACCTCTTTCTTTCGTTGACTGATCGTACCACTTCTTGAATGAACGCAGGAGGAATATATTTCGAATAAAACATATTTACCTACGTTTTCCTGTGTTTTCATTTTTTTTCAAATCATGTCTCGTTATTTAATTGACGTAGTGTGTGGGAAAGTTTTGTAGTCGTTCAAAAAATAAATACATTTCTCGTGTTTTACGTAATTTTATTGGAAATGTGAAAACTAGGTAGATAGCCTAGAGTCAGCTATTAGATATAAAGAAAATGTGAAAGTTATGTGAACACCGGCAAGACAGCACGTTTGAAGAGTGATAAACGAACCAGCACAAAACGGAACAATGAGAAGACGCTTTCTAGCACTTGGAAAATTTTCATGCACGGTTAAACGCTCAGATGACCTTTCTATGACAAAGAATATATAGATCACTAATTATATCTTCATGCCTACGACTTGTTTGGAAAGGTCACGAAGGTCAGGCATATACGCATAACGTTTTATATTTCTCTCTTACCGTTGTTTCATGCAATTCCTTTCATGCATATAAAGGTCCATACCTCGCAGTGTACTTCACTTTGTCCCTGGTAACCTGCAAGGAATATTGTATGAGACTAACTAAAGTACAGTATTTAGAAATGAAAACACTGTAGTGTGTGACGTTTGGTGCATTTCTATTTTTAAATCACTCATATCATGCGATTATGCCCGTAACATGGCCATCTGGGGGGGCAAGCGTCCCCGAACACCCCTAGAGTTACAACATATACTCTACTTTTCATTTTAGTTCCTGCAGTCTTATTCAAATTTTGGCTCACTCTCTTTAAGCATTTTCTGATCTTAGCGCTATATTGTCTTTCTCGGTGAATGTACACTGGTGTGCAAAAATTCAGGACGAAGAGGAGAAATTAGCATAACAGCGGAACGAGCAGGCAGAACGGACCGAAACACCACTCAGGAGAAAGACTAGGGTCCAGAACGGTAGGTCATGCGCATATATACTGCATGACGTAGAAAGGGGGAGTGTCGGAAGGGTATAAAACACACGGGAGGTGTACGCTCAGCAATTCGGTGAAGCTATTGCCCGGTGTACATCGGTGTGAAAGACATCGAGTTGCTGCCACCGTTTGATATGGCCAACAGGCAATCCAGTGGACGACATCTGGATGACTTAACCCGAAGTCGCGTCATTGGGAAGTCGGAGAAAAGTCGAAGTGTGACTAGTGTGGCCGAGGATTTCGCGATCGCTCACATCATCGTTTCACGAGTTTGGACAGTATTTCAAACGACAGGAATAGCTGTCCGAGAGCTTAGCAGTGGTCGTCTACGAGCAACCACGGCGGCGGACGACCGGTATATTGTCCTACAGGCGAGAAGAGATAGACGGCAGGCAACGGGAGAAATCGCAAGGCACATGCAACAGACAACTGGACGTCCGTTATCGTGTTTTACCGTGGCCAAGAGGATGCACGAAGATGGTCTATTTGCACAAAAACCAGTACCGTGTGTGCCATTAACGCCTGCTTATCAGAGACGGCGGTTTCTGTGGTGCCAGGAACACAAGAACTGGACTCATCATCAATGGGGTCCAATTCTCTTTACGGATGAGAGCCGGTTTAGTCTGACGAGCGATTCTGGACGTATACACATCTGGAGAGAGCAGGGAACACGCAATCACACCTCCAACATCATCGAAAGGGACCGGTTTGAAGTTGGCGGAGTTCTCGTTTGGGGCGGTATTATGCTTGTTAGCCGTACTGACCTCCACATCTTCCACTGAGGTTCAGTCACTCGTGTCCGCTATTGTACCGATGTTCTCCTGCCTCACGTGCGTCTGTTTAGAGGCGATGTGGGTCCTGAGTTCCTCTTCATGGACGACAACGCTACACCTCATCGTACAGTGGCTGTCGCAGAGCTGTTGGAGAGTAAAGTAAAGATATTCAACGCATAGATGTGCCCGCAAGGTCCCGGGGCCTAAATCCAATCGAACACGTGTGGGACCTTCTGGTGAGACGCTTAACAGCAGGTCACCAGCCGCCAGCAACGATTTCGCAGCTGCGATTGGCGCTACAAGAGGAATGGGCCGTGATGCCTCAACAGGTCCTGGAGAACCTCGTCCTCAGCATGGACAGACGTAAATCCTGCAACACAATTAGGGGTGATCATATACCCTACTAAAGAGTGAATTTTTCTTGGCAGCCGCCTGTCACATGGACGTTTTTATCTTCTGTCCAGACGTGCTCGAAGCTACTTTTTCAATAAAGTGCCTTAGTATTATTTTGGTTCCTTGTTTGGACCGTTTTGCTCACTTGTCCCATATTCTTACATTTTGGAGATCATATGGTATGTTTTGAGTCGATGTGGAGCACTTCTGCACTACGTTACATTCGATAAGCCGTCTCGTCCTTAATTTTTGCACGCCAGTGTATTTTGGAAACGTGGTCAAAATGGACAACATAAGTGTACGAAAGGACAATCGTATCGACGAGAGAGAAGTTGAAGGAGCCCAAAAAGATTTGATACGAGTTTAAGATGATGAGCGATTGGTAAAAGTTGATGTTGTACAAATGGGTTTGATTTTCTACGAGTTGAATTACATTTCTTATGTTGAATGTTACACCTTTTTTATTACTGAAGTTTCAAATTGTTGTCAAAAAATAAGACTTGAAGAGTGTCCTGTGTCACGAGCATTTGCTGTATTCAGATATAGAAACGATAGCAGAGTAACTACGAATTGTAGTTATATTCTGCGTGTGATATCGTGCTGACCTATTTTGCGTACTAAGGACCAAATAAACATTACTGGACATTGTAAGTAAAGGACTTTTCATTTTAGCTGGCTGTTAATTCTATTCAGTGCTTAATTAGTTTTGCCTTGTTAAGTTAAGCTATATGGAACATTTCAGTAAAAAGAATATATTACAGTGAAATTATGCTAGGATTCTAATTGTATCATAAGCCATATTAACACTGTCCAAATCAAGTTAAACAATTAACCTCTACAGAATAATTACGGCCTTCCTCGTTACTTCTCTGGCGTTATTTGGAAAAAATTTCACACTCACTGGCAGACATCTGTAGCGTATTTGTTTTGCATTTTTTTTTACGCTTTCCAACCGTACGTTGAAGAAGCGTATATGCTCCAGTTTTTCCGTCCCTCTGTCTGTCTGTCGGCACGATAACTCGCGTAAAAATGGTTCCATTTCGATGAAAGTTTATTATGTGGTTGGGGACCACCTGGAGAGGAACCCTATTGAAAATGGGACAAATAGAGTCAAAGGTTAGGACATAGGATCAGGAACCATTCCATCGCCCTTATCCCACACTATTGAGGTGGATGTCAAGTAATTTTGCTTCCTATATTTCCAATGGAAAACCTTTTGTACACATTTCCTTCACAATTAGTGTGTACCCAAGGATGGAAATTTGAACATCGGTTAAGCTAACTTCATACTATAACTTGGGATACTTAACATTTTCTAAAACATGAGCATAATTATATTAAAAAAAAAAAAACGTTTCCTTTGGTGGTGTTGAAACCAGATAAAAGATGGCGTGACCTGTACTTTAATGACGTCAGTGGACAAATAAATGTTGGATTGCGTAATTACGGTTATGGTTTAGAAAATATTAAATATTCCATGTTATGAAATGAAGCTTTGTTCAAATTTTCATCCTTGCGAGCGCATTAATTGTGAAGAAAATGTGTACAGAAGTTTTTCCATTGGAAGTATATGAAGCAAAATTACTTGACGTCCACCTTAAAGTAGCAATTCTTGTATGTATATATGTATATTTTATTTTGAAAACAGCTTTAAGAATTTTGATGAAAGTCGTTAACCTACCGTTTTCTGGTACTAGAAATCGATTTAGCTTGATCTCGACTTTAGGAGAATTGGTTTAGTATGTAAAATAACCACCCGGAATTATAACGTGTTTGGTGTCATGGCGTCGTTCCATTAATGTTACCAATGCTTAGAAATCTTATGACGTCACAATCTCGCGTTTGAAAATGTTATCGCGCGGTCACGCCATCTGTCTCATTACGTCACGCGTTGTGTATGGATCCAATTAAAGTTTTATGATGTCCCACTCTTGCGAGCACATGCTCGCGATTCCCATCTGCCTCATTACGTCACGCGTTGTGTGCGTATGACCGTCCGCACGATAACTCGCGTAACAATCGTTTGATTTCGATGAATTTTTAGTATCTGGTAGGGGATCACCTGGGAAGGAACCATATTTAAAGTGAACGAAATGGGGTCAAAGGTCAGTACATAGGAGCGGGATCCATTCCACTGCTGTTATGCGTCATAACTAACGTAAAAAATGTTCGATTTCGATGAAATTTTAGTGTGTGGTAGGGGACCACCTGGCGACAAACCGTATTGAAAATTGGCGAAATGGGGTCAAAGGTCAGGACATAGGAGCGGAATCACTTCCATCGCCATTATGCGTCATAACTTACGTAAAAATGCTTCGATTTGGATGAAATGTTAGTATGTTGTAGGGGCCTGCCTGGGAACAAATTCTATTGAAAATGGGTGAAACGGGGTCAAAGGTTAGGACAGAGGAGCGGGATCTATTTCATAGCTCTTATGCATCATAACTTGCGTAAAAATGCTTCAATTGCGACAAAACTTTATCATGTTATTTCGGAGGCATACCGAACCGGTTTTGTTGAATATCATCGAAATGTCATCAAATATCAGGGCACAGGACCGAGATTTATTCCACAGCCATTATTCTCATAACTTGAGTGATAACTTGAGTAATGATTTCCGGTATGTTGGAAAGCGTACTATAATCAATGATTGCATGATTTTACAAACTTGTTATTTCTTTTAACTCACAATGATCACCTAGCTGTGGTCAACAAAATTACCTTCTTGTACTTTCTGAATTACACAAAGCTTCCGATTCATCGAACTCTCGGGCTGCGGTACAGTTGTTGCTTTTTGTTTTCAGGGTAGAAAATCCCTTTGCTCTTGGAAGAAGCCTTGTAGCGTGTTCTTCGTACTTTCTCACTTGTCAAAAACTCACATGATCTTTCCGTTGCGCAAGGTAACAGTGCAATAACAGTACGGAACAATCTATCACTAGACTGGTATTTGACATGTCCCTACTCCTTCAAAGTACTGGTATCAGACCTCGCTATACCGACAGGCACCGACCGCCCTTTGTCAGTGGAATTTATCGAAAGCAACTAGGCGGAATTCTAAAAGGCGTAATCTTGAAGCCACTGCGCGAGAGACTATTTAAGCACGCGCGTTACTTCGGATTCAGTTCTATTCGAGTTTTATCTGTGAAGTTCGGGTGTGACCAGAGCATTTCTTGTAGTTTTAAGTACATATCTGAATAAATATTTGAATTTAGAAATTACGCAGCCTTATCATCGACAAGCTATAGTTAGAACCCCGCTTTTACAGCATTTTCGGAACATCCCATTGAAAACGGGTTTGAACTTGACTTTTTCATTTGCACAATGAGTGGCCACTTTATTATGACCACTCCCTCAGTACTTTGTTGGGCCACCTTTTGCCTTTAATACTACGTCGATTCTTCGTGGCATGTAAACCACGAGATGTTGATAGGTGGTTTGTGGAATCTGAGACCATGCTTGATGAATAGCACTTTCCAGGAGTGTGAGATTGCAGGGTTGTGGATCCAGCACGAGCACTATGGCAGGAGGCATTATCTTGTTGAAAGTAGCCATCGCCATTGGGATAAACCATCCACATAACAGGATGCACTCGGTCCGCAACGATGTTTAGATATGATGTGCCAGTCAGACACGAATTAAAGGGCGCAAAGCATGTCAGGAAAACATACCCCAACCCATAACGTTGACTCCACCAGCTTGAAGGGTTGTAGCAATGCATTTAGGGTCCACTCGGCCATCGGCATGGTGCAACTGAAAACGTGATTCATCGGACCACATAATGTGTTTCTAATTATCGACTGTCCAATCCTTGTGTTCTTGTGCGAACTGGAGACGTTTTCTCTTGTTAACTGCAGATAACGAAGGTGTTCAAACAGGCCTTCGGCTACCATATCCCATCCGATGCAGTGTACGGCAAACAGTGCGTGTAGAGATCATTTGAGGGGATCCTTGATTAAGATGGTCTGTAATGTGCTGCACTGTTGCCCTTCTGTGGTCTGTTACCAGTCTGGACACTCTCAGTTCCGCCCGAGCAGTTACCAGTCGATGACGACCACACGTTGCACGTAAAGACCCAGTGTTTTGGCTGACTGTCCAGTCTTTAAACTCTTTAAGAACAGCTGCTCTGGAACATTTCACGAATGCGGCGGTTTCGGTGAAACTCGCTCCATGGCTCCGAGCTCCTACAATCATCCCACGTTGAAAGTCCGTCAAATCGCATTTTTACCTATCTCGTCACCCAAAAATCACTTCTACTACTGCCGCAAGCACCAAGCTTTCCCTTTTTATACTACCCTCGCCCTCTGGCGGCACCAGCGTGCAGCTATACCTCATTTGCCTAAAACTGTCAGGTGGTCATAATAAAGTGGCCACTCAGTGTATACTACAATGGTAGCGTATGCTCTACAAGATTTGTTTTTTTAATCAGAATTTAACGGTCATCACGAGCAATATGTATGACCTATAAGCAATCGACCGTCCTTAGTTTAGGACAACTGGTTCCAGAGAAGGGATGCCACACAGACCAGACACCCCTATCTCTTCCATAACTCAAACCCTGGCTCATCTAGGGCGAATAGTCAGATGTCAGCTCCTTAGACCACAAGTCCACCGGGGCAGTAGTAGATGTTTCAAAAATTTATTGCAGAAAATGCAAAGAATTTCTTTGCGCGTGCGTATAAGGCCACCAGGGTTTTTGAAGTACTGAAAAATGAATGAGGATCTCATCCTCTACAAGAGTAAATACGTAACTTATTTCGAAACAAATGCCATGACATTTCAGTCCCCGTTTCCTTTACGAAGCTCGCATATTCCAAATATTTTGAAATAATATGCTGATTAAACCCAAGTGCTGTGAGGTAGAAAACTGTTTTCATCTTTTCTACCTTCTTCCGCATTCCCTTTTTGTTTCCTTTTGTATCGTCTACTGTATCAAGTCGCCATTAATTTTGTACAAATGTAAACGGAAGGCTTGTCATGATCAGAATCACATGCTCGGCAAACACACCGATTGTCCTTTGCGGACGACCAGGGGATTCGTCTCTTGTTTTTCTTGTCCCATATGGTTTCCTCATCTGAGCAAGAGCAAACCTCCGTCAATCGTTAACGTAGCTTTTGACGTCGTTGCTCTTTCTTTTTCTTTGTTTTTTCCTTTTCTGCTTCTTCTTTTGGCTCTGAGCGTGAGGGGGATATTTTGACGTCGCAAAACAAATCCAGGGTCTCCCGTTTTCCTTCATTCATCCTCCAGTGTCCCGATATCAATAGCAATGTCGCTAAAAATGTGTTCAGGACAGACAATAGCTCTGTTTCTCTTTGTCTCTCCGTCGTGGTATTCATGCAGAGAGAGGGAGAAGAAGACCGTTTTCGTCGGAGAAATGAAAGAACAAGCGTTGGTACAAAACTGAGTGGATTTTTTTATCTTATTGTCTGACTCTAGTGAAATGTATTTCATTAGTATGAGTGCGTAGAAATGTTTTCAGCTCAAGAATCATTTCAAATTCAATTACAACAAGAAAAACAGCATCTTTAGAATGAACTGATGTCTGCCACATGACTTGAAATTAAAAGAAAATGCATTCAGAAAAATGAAAGTAGACAATCTACGGATGATTTCCATATTTGCGGCTCTTTTTAAAATAGTTTATTAAAACTCCAAAAGAAAAATGGTTTTCATCATTATTTTGCAACAATTAGTATTGAAAAACCTGCTGGCACATGTATACGCGAGGTAAATAATTTATTACTCTTCTAAAAATAATTTTTGCTCCAGTAACTAGAAACTTATGTGAGATGAATTAATTTTAAATTTCACCGCAGATCTCAGACAAGAGTATATATAGTCAGACACAGAAAATGCATCTGACTTCATATGGTTCAGTAATTTCAATATAACTTCTATAAATTTGGAAGTTTATTATTTTATAATAAGTGCATGTAGTTCACTGGCAGTTATAGTTCTCCCGAATCTTTACAACTATTTTTTCATACCATTCGCTAATCTGTGGTACACAAATAAGCCCTAGTACGCTCATAGGCAAAGTTATTTCTAATCATCGTTAATAATTAAATATTATTTATCTAAATTTTATTTTTTTAATTAAGGACAAGAAAGTTTCTATTTTACTATTCCATGTTTCAAAAAGTTGGCCAAGGCTCTACAGAAAATAAGTTGTGACGAATCCCTTAGAAATGCTCCAGGCTACACATCAATCTTTAAATCTTGGTAACACGGAAAACGCGAAGGCTACCTTTCTCATTATTGACTTTAAAAATGAATACTTTCTAGTCTGAGGTAGGGAGTCCAGTTAAGCAGATAAAGGATTTCGGTTATCAATTTTCGCTACCACTTTCTCGCTGTCCAAAAAAGTGCGCTTCTATATATGGTGCAAAATATTCTATAGTTTTGCAGTATTCTACTGCAGCATGCCAAAATTCAGGATCGAATACACGATATAATATGAAACTGGTTAAAGTAAAATATGTACTCTGGAGATGCTGTAACAAATAAATAGTGGCACCATGCACACCGACAAATAAGAGCAATGTGTTACGGCACATGGTCAGCAGTCATAACACATCAGGAGAGCGTAACCGCCTGCTTTTTCACACTCCCTACGACAGGGGTATGTTCTAGCAAGCGCGGTAGTCCCATGATCCAGTTTCGCGCCAAAGAATTCCACAGGCTATACGAGATTTTCCAACGAATTTGGTGAATATACGGAGGTTCAAGCTTTTTGCAGTTTTCCATCACCGCATATCCCGCCAGTGCAATGGATTTCTGCGTGATAGAGTCCTGACATTGCTAAGGTAGTGGAAAGTCCAATCTTCCATGACGTCGGTCGTTATTGCAACTATTTCTACTACACTGGTGTGCAAAAATTAAGGACGAAGAGCAAACGTTACCATAAACAGGGGAACGAGCAGGCAAACGGACCGAAAGACCACTCAGGAGGTAGACTACGGTCCGGTACGGTAGGGCATGCGCATATATGCAGCCTGACATAGGGGCGGGGGGAGTGTTGGAAGGGAATAGAGCACACTGGGCGATGTACGCTCAGCAATTCGGTCAAAGATATTGCACGGTGTACATCAGTTTGAACGACGTCGAGTTGCTACCACCGTGTGATATGGCCAACAAGCAATCCAGTAGACGACATCTGGGTGACTTTACCCGAGGCAGCGTCATTGGGAAGTTGGAAGAAGATCGAAGTGTGACTAGTGTGACCGAGGAGTTCGGGACCGCTCACAGCATCGATTCACGAGCTTGGAGAGCATTTTAAACGACAGGAACAGCTGTCTGAGAGTTTAGCAGTGGTCTTTCACGAGCAACCACGGCGGCGCACGATCTGTATATTGTCCTACAGGCAAAACGAAACACACGGCAAACAGCGGGAGAAATCGTAAGGCACATGCAACAGACTACTGGACGTCCGTTATCGCGTTTTACCGTGGCCAGGAGATTCCACAAAGATGGTCTATTTGCACGACGACCAGTACGGTATGTGCCATTAAAGCCTGCTCATCTGAGGCGGCGGTTTCTGTGGTACCAAGAACACAAGAATTGGACACAACAGCAATGGGGCCGAGTTCTCTTTACGGATGAGAGCCGATTTAGTCTGACGAGAGATTCTGGACGTTTACTCATCTTTAGAGAGCAGGGAACACTCAATCGCACCTGCAACATCATCGAAAGGGAAGGGTTTGGAGGTAGCAGAGTTCTCGTTTGGGGCGGTATCATGCTTGGTAATCGTACTGACCTGCACATCTTCCAAGGAGGTTCAGTCACTGGTGTCCGCTATTGTACCGAGGTTCTCCTGCCTAACGTGCGTCTGTTTAGAGGTGCTGTGGATCCTGAGTTCTTCTTCATGGACGACAACGTTACACCTCATCGTACAGTGGCTGTCGCAGAGCTGTTGGAGAGTGAAGATATTCAACGCATGGATTGGCCCGCAAGGTCCACGGACCTTAATCTAATCGAACACGTGTGTGACTTTCTCGGGAGACGCTTGGTAGCCCATCAGCAGCTGCCAGCAACGATTCCGCAGCTGCGATTGGCGCTACAAGAGGAATGGGCCGCGATGCCTAAACAGCTCCTTGACAACCTCGTCCTCAGCATGGATAGGCGTTGTAAATCCTGCAACGCAGTCAGGGGGGATCATATCCCCTACTAAATACTGATTTTTCGTGGCAGTGGCCTGTCACATGGACGTTTGTGACTTCTGTCTAGTTGTGCTCGAAGCTACCTTTTCAATAAAGTGCCTTTGTATCCTTTGGATTCCTTGTTTGGACAGTTTTGCTCACTTGTCTCATATTCTTACATCTTGGGGATCTTATGGTGTTATTTGAGTCGATGTGGAGCACTTCTGCACGATGTTACATATGAAAAATCGTATCGTCCTTAATTTTTGCACGCCAGTGTAGTAGTATTATAACAATAACAATGTAACTAGTGGCAACTGGGAAGCACGAGGGAAAAGGCCTGAATTGGCCTAACATTGGCCTCGGCACCCGTAATAAAGATCATACAGGTCAGGAACAGAAGTAACTGATTTTCTGATATAATATAGGTAAATTAGTAAGTAGTAAATAGAAATTATAGACAAGGTCACCAAAAGTAATTTAGTATTGTATAAGTGGAAATTTATTCCAATTTCATTTCCTCCCCTTTTTCATTCCCCTTTTTTCTCATCAAACAGGAGCAAGCACATGAGAAATACAAAACTAAATAAGTTGGCCTTAAACCAGGTGGTCAAAAGAAAAACATATATACTATGATTGATCTAGTTATTCTTCATTAAATAGTTTCAGTTTTTTTCTTAAAAAGGTTAAAATTATTAATAGCAGTAAGATGGTAAGTAAAAGTATTCCATAATTTGGGACCAGAATAGTTAATGTTATTTTTAAAAGTTTCTGTATATGTAAATACCGGCAGTAATTTAAATCTATTTCTTGTTGGATAAGTATGAGTATGGGTATTAATTGTGATCAAGTCAAGATAGAGGTTACATTTTATTCTTTTAAACATGAGCTTTCCTAAATTATATTCATATAGTTGTTGTATAGTTACTATATTAAATTTATTGCGATATAAATTTGTTCTATATGTTAAATTGGAAGATTGATTAGTATTAATTTTTAAATCCAATAACCTGATAAACTTATTTTGTAATTTTTGTAATTTGAGAATATTATATCGTGTTGTTTTCCCCGATGTCAAAATACAGTAAGTAAAATAAGTCTGAATGATGGAATTGTATAACGCCAGCATTAGTTT
This sequence comes from Macrothele yani, assembly GCA_039090855.1. Taxonomy (NCBI): domain Eukaryota; kingdom Metazoa; phylum Arthropoda; class Arachnida; order Araneae; family Macrothelidae; genus Macrothele; species Macrothele yani. The sequence continues at coordinate 45,698,608 of CM076995.1, forward strand.
AGGGGTTAAATGTCTAAGAGTTATAACGAAGTAAATTTCTCCGTCATTTTTGGTCTACGTCGGGATTCGAACCCGAGGCCGCTTATTCCGGAACAAGTCGCTCTACCAACTGAGCTACGCAGACGATGATTCTGATTCCTTTCTGCCTTTATGTCGTGTGCGTCCTGCTGGCAGGTACGTCACATCTCCCCCCGGAAGAGGGCCGGAGGAATGGCCCACGGGTCAGCCGTGACCATGAATCGTTGCAGGCAGCCATCCACTGTAGAACGTGCACTTGAGAACTCCCAGTCAATCTGCTGTGTGGAATGCAACATCACACATTTTTTTTTTTTTTCGAAGCGCTGGAGAAGGAATTCTCTGATTTTTCCTGTCTCGCGGTGTGGAAATAACATCACACCAATGCGAGATTTTGAACGGCCGGGTCATCCGGATAGTTCGGGCGCCATTATAACGAAGTAAATTTCTCCGTCATTTTTGGTCTACGCCGGGATTCGAACCCGAGGCCGCTTATTCCGGAACAAGTCGCTCTACCAACTGAGCTACGCAGACGATTATTCTGATTCCTATCTGCCTTTATGTCGTGTGCGTCCTGCTGGCAGGTACGTCACAGAGTGTCTTTGATGTATTACCACCAATATCTACGCTTCTGAAAGTTTCACTGAAAACATCCTTTTTCAGTTGGATATCGCTTACACATAAAAGCTTTCTGGGAATATCTTCCGCTTAAAAAATGAATAGTTTTGCCGCCAGGGGAGTAGCCCGTATTTTTGTATATACCTCTGTTTTTAATAGTCCGATTTAACAATTATTTCGATGGAGAGCCTTTCTAGTGCGGAATTTTTTTCGCACCAGAAACTTCCCTTTTTCGGTTAGATAGTACTATACGTAAAACATTTGTCTACGTTTCCTGCCCAAAATAATGCACAATCTCCTTGCTAGGAGGTGGGCACAGATATTTAACCTTTCTCGATGGCTCTGCTCCTAAAAGTCCGATTTAAGAAATTATTTAATACCATTCACCTTGTGGAACACTTCGCAGGTTCATATAGGGTTTTGTGATTCAGCGTTCTAGGTTTAGATTGTGTTGGTGTCTATCTATGTTTGCAACATACGTAGAAACCCATGGTAAAAATCATATTGATTTTTTTACTGTATGTCAATAGCTATAGTAAAGAAAAGGGAGGAGACCATTTTTAAATAATGCATAGTTGTGCAGTAAGGCGTAAATGTCAATACGTTTTTCTCGCTATCTCACATTCCAAGAGTCTTATTTGAGAAATTGTTTTTACTTAGCATAGCTTTTGCTATGAAGAATACATTTAGCATATATTCTGCTTTTCTATTATTCAAAATTCTTCCAACAGGGACGTCAGCGTATATTTCTAATTAGAAATGTTAATTCGATTCTACGAATCCCTTAGAAAAACTCTCATTTTCTAGGGTTCTGTTCATTTTGAAGATTATATTGAGCCCATTTTTTTCTTTAAGTAAAACAAAAATTTTGCATTCGTCCTAGGTGGGTGTGGATTGGAACCCAGACCTACCTCGGACGAAGAGTCGGAAGCCACCGCTTAGATCACTGCGCAAGCGGGGCGGGGTTAGATTGTTTAGACACATATTCAGCTTTCCTCGATAACTTCCTCCTAGAAGACTTAGTTTACATTTGTTTTCAGTAATTCACACTTTTCAGGCAAGGTGGTGAGGTGTGGATTTCTGTTTGCAACTTTATCTTCACTTTCAAAAATCATATGATAAAAGTTTTTTCTGTGATGCATGCCATTCACTATGGTAATATATGGCCAGCATTATCATCTTTAAATAATGAAATGTTTTACCGCTAGGGGGTGCTTATGTTAAGACGCTTTTCTTGTTGTCATTTCTTGTACAGTCGTTTTTGGGAGTTTCTTCTTCCTTCCCACTGCTCCTGCAAAAAGCAATATTTTCACGCGTATTTGATGCTGTTTCATATTGGGTTGTCGGAAAAGTCATGACGTATTTTAGCCATGTTTTGCAAAGGTCATTTAATGATAGAAAGAACAAAGATCAATCAATAATATAATGCCCATTTTGTTGGATAACATTTTGCCATCTTTCAGGGAGCTGCAGAATGCCTCGTTCATAGAAGGACCTGCCTTTCGTGGCGAAAAACTCACAAGATGCTGATATACAACCTCATTTGAATTGAACGTTATACCACGCAAGGACTGTTGAAGTGAGTGAAACAAGTAGAAGTCTGACGGCGCAAGGTCAGGCGAGTATGCTGGGTGTGGCAACACATCCCACCCAAGCTCCAATAATTTTTGGCGGGTGATCAAACTTGTGTGTGGTCTCGCGTTGCCGTGATGGAACACAACACCTTTACGATGAACGAGCTCTGGACGTTTCTGGATTATGGATTCGTTCAAACTGTCCAATTGCCGACAGTACACATTCGAATTGATTGTTTGGTTCCGTGGTAGGAGCTCGAAAAACACGACACCTTCAAAATCCCACCATACGGAGACCAGAACCTTCCGCTTATGAATGTCTGCTTTGGATGTTCGTTTGAGGCGAAGCAGCACGTCGGGACTAAGACCGTTTGCGCAGCACATTGTTGTACACAATCCACTTTTCGTCACCGGTTATCAGTGGCTTCAAAAAGGATCGTTTTCCTCACGTTTAATGAGCATATCGCAGAAGTTTATACTCGGCGTCAATTGAGCTTCTTTGAGTTCTTGAGGAACACACACATCGAGCTTGCTTACATATCCCAGCTTCTTCAGGTGGTTGTGAACGCTTGAATGATGGATGTGCAATGTGCAATCTCCCGTGTCGTGTAACGTGGGATTGACTCGATCAATGCCTTGATTTGGTCGTCATCAACCTCGCTAGGCCTCCCGGACCGAGGAGCACCGTTAAGGTCAAAATCACCAGCACGGAATTGTGCGAACCACCGCTGGCACCGACGTTCTTTTAGAGCATTATCACCGTACACTTTACGCAACTTTTCACAAGCTTAACGCGCGTTCTTCCCTTTACGGAAGTTAAACAGTAAAATATGGTGGAAATGCAGTTTGGTCTTCCATCTTCAACTTCATGTCAAATCTGCGCAAATCAAACAAATTGCGCACTATAACTTTTAGACTGCAGTTAGAATTGGCACCTGTCGAATGCCATAGCAATAATAGAGCTGTGCATGCCTCTAGTACTTCCAAAATCGCCCAACCGCCAACGGGTGCCAAAATACGTCATGACTTTTCCGACAACCCAATATTTCGTATAGTTCTCTCGTCAGTTTACGTTTCTATTTGAAAGAACATCTCTGATTTTAAAATTACTTCGGGAAAATCCCACCTTTACTGCACCTTTACTATAAAGAATAGTTTGCATTCATTTTTTTCTTCAAATGATGGAGAGCTTTTCCGCTATGAGAAGTCAAGTTACATTCTGCAGTCCTCCATACTCCTTCTCCTAATTGCTCGATATGCAGACTTTCAAAACTTCCATTGCCTTGAAAACCTACCGCTATGAGTTATACCTTATGTACAGTTTGATGACATATGTAGTTATTTCTGTATATATTTTTTTCGGTTTTATTTTGTTGCGCTTAATAACCACCGGGAGCAACTTTATGGGCTGTTCGAAGTCACCCGTCCGTAATTTAGGGCCAATGGTTCCAGGGAAGGGTGAGAGCCCGTGCCGTAAGACAAGCACAACATCCATGCCTCCCCACACCACAAATCGAACCCAGACCCAATTCGGACGAGTGTCAGAGGCCAGCGCTTATACCACGGCGCAATTTGGACAGCTTATTTCTGCTTTCCGATATTGTATCGGTTTCTAGATAACCGGTTGTTTGCTTTTTTCTTCTTCGTTATTTTTGCAACTGCCCCCATGCACTATGAAAAACATTGCGGACATTGTATATTTTAAATAACGTGCAGATTTTGCAGCAAGGGGAAGGAGCGTAAATGTGAGCTATTTTTTACTTTTTAATTTTCTTTTGCTAAAAATATGCTTTAAAGAATTATTTTCGTGTCGGAAAGAATAAAAATCATTACACGCGTGAGTTTTGTGTCTTTCCATTTGATTAAAATTTTTTACTGTATATCCAAAACTAGTCTTGTGTAAAACCGAATTATATGGTGAAAAATAATAGCCATGCGCACAGTATTCGTGCCTTGATATATCTCTTCCTATTTACGATATATAATTCAAAACAATGAACTCAGGTATGATATCGAAAATTTTTGGATGTCATGACAGAAATTGGGGATTACACCATATAATACAAATTTTGAAAATGACAATCCGTCTTTTTTTTTCCTTTTTTTTTGTGTGTAAATGTAACGAGGATGGTAAGTCAGATAAAATCCGAAAACTTGAAAGTTTCATCGTCCTTGAGCTGGACACGAACCCGCGTAGCGCAGATACCGCCCGGGTATGCTAACCATTACACCACCCAGAACGACCAAGTCGCAAGTTTCCGATTAATTTGAATATAACCATCACAGGATTTGCTAGTCGAAGCAACCGGCATTCATGTTTAGCGAATCTGGAATGTTAAGAATCCTATCCCGTGATTGTCTGGAGAAGCAGATAAATCATGAAAGAAATACGGGATTACACCATATAATACAAATTTTGAAAATGACAATCCGTTTTTAGGTGTAAATGTAACAAGGACGGTAAGTCAGATAAAATCCGAAAACTTGAAGATTTCATCGTCCTGGAGTGGGACTCGAATCCGCGTCTCCCAGATAGCGCCCGGGTATGCTAACCACTACACTACCCAGAACGACCAAGTCGCAACTTTCCGATTAATTTGAATATAACCATCACAGATAATTTAATCAACATTTCAACTTGAAAGCTTAACTCAAACGTTTATGATTCTGTACACTTTGCGAGAAATTATTGTTTATTTAGCATATCCGGGCGCTATCTAGGAGACGCGGGTTCGAGTCCCGCTCCAGGACGATGAAATTTAAGTTTTCGGATTTTATCTGACTTACCATCCTTGTTTCATTTACACCAAAAAACGGTTTATCATCTTCAAAATTATTGGATGTTTTACCATTCGGCATTTCGCTTACCTCTACACAGGTTATCTGTAAAAAGCATATCTCAACCAATCATGGATCAAGGTGCCGGTAAATGATAAAATTAGATAATTTAATCAACATTTCAACCTGAAAGCTTAATGCAAACGTCTGTGATTCTGTACACTTTGCAAATTATTATTGTTTACTTAGATGAAGCTGGAGGTTTAAGGCATGAATTGAGTTGTGCAGGAATTAAGCGAATAATTGAGCGTTCGTTTTCAGTATTTCATTGAGAGTAAATATCCGTTCGGCTATCATTAAAGGAAACGTAATGACCTAATTGGGTTATTTTTGATACGCTGAGATGGATTTTTCTATGATGCTTTAGGGCGACGTTGATACATTTCAATGTTTCGAACTCGTAATTATTTGTTTTTAGTGCCCGAATCCAAGACATGAAAATTTCTAAGGTACATGCCTGTGTCAGAAAAAAAAGAAGAAAGATGACACCGAATTTTCGGGTGTAATATGAACGTTTTTTTAAATTCCTTCTGATGCAAATAAAATTTATCAAAGCTATTCAAAGTCAATGGAACAGGTATGGAAAACAATAGTATCTGACGTAAGAAAGAAGTTTTTCAATGGGTTTTTAATCCCTCAGATATTGCTATAAACGGAATCGTGAGCTTACACCCTCTGGATGAAGACTTGTGCGTTAAGAAAAATATGAATTTATGTGAGAAACATTTCGCACCGGAAACGCTCTCCAACACAGAAATAATCTTTCAAATCGGTCTCTTAGAAACAGAGATATCGACAAAAATGAGGTGTGACTTTACGTCCCTGGTGGGAAAACCATGCATTATTTTAGGAAGAAAATGTTCTCAAAAAGTTTTTCCATATGAGTGGTATCGGTCCACGAAGAAACAAATTTAGTCAAGTTTTCAGGAGCCCAGATTTTGCTACAGATACATCAGAAGCAGAAATGAACACTTATGCCCTCTGGTGGCCAAACCATTCTTTACCAAACATTTATAAATTATGTGAAAGATATTTTCCATCAGGTCTTGTGTGCGATACAGGAAGAATTTTTGAAATCGTAGTTTTAGGAGCAGAAATAACGCAGAAAACGCAAATCACCTTTGTGCACACTAGCGGAAAGTTTATGAATTACTTGACAATAAAGCTCATATTGAGAAATGGCTTCCTAGTTTAATTGAATTAATAATCTAAAGCAACTTATGGGAATTTACACGGAAATTTTTTCATTTATAGCAAATTTTCGGAGAAAACTCTTCTCCTTCTTCAGGCTCTCTTGTTGTTGTCACTTTTTGCTTGTCACTATCATGGTTACGGTTTACCTTGACGGTTATGGTTAACCTTGACGGTTTAGGTTATTTTTCAACAAATCCTGCCAGATGTTAGGCAGGGAAAATCCTTTGCAGTCATTGATGATGGAATTTTGATTTTTCTCAATCTCTATTCCTTCTTTCAGTTTTCTTTTTTGGAAATTGCTTTGGAAACTGATTACTTTAAGGGAATTCCAAAGCAATTTCCAAAAAAGAAAACTGAAAGAAGGAATAGAGATTGAGAAAAATCAAAATTCCATCATCAATGACTGCAAAGGATTTTCCCTGCCTAACATCTGGCAGGATTTGTTGAAAAATAACCTAAACCGTCAAGGTTAACCGTAACCGTCAAGGTAAACCGTAACCATGATAGTGACAATCAAAAAGTGACAACAACAAGAGAGCCTGAAGAAGGAGAAGAGTTTTCTCCGAAAATTTGCTATAAATGAAACAATTTCCTAGTAAATTCCCATAAGTTGCTTTAGATTATTACTTGACAATTTTGAATTTATAGGAAAAACATTTCGCATCGGAAACACTATCCAACAAAGATGGAATTTTTCAAATCAGACTCTTTGATGCAGAGATATTGACAAAAATAAGATATACATCTACGCCCCTGGCGTAGAAACCATGCATTATTTTAAGAAGAAAATGTTCCTAAAAGGTTTGTTGACGTGAGTAGCATCGGTCTACAAACGAGTTTTTTTTTTCAATCGAGAATTTAGAAGCTCATATTTTGCTGCAAATATATACATTAGAAGCGGAAATTAAAAAACTTACGCCCCCTGGTGGCCACACCATTTTTTTTTTTTACAGAAATTAGAAATTATGTGCAAACGAGTTCCCATCAGGAGTTGTATCCGGTGCAGAAATGATTTTTTAAATAGGGGATTTAGAAGCAGAGATATAGGGGGAATGGCAATTTATCTTCACGTTCCCTAGGGGAAAGTATATGAATTACTTGAAAATTTTGAAATCATATGAAAAACATGTCACACTGAAAACACTATCCAAGAAAGAAGGAATTTTTCAAATCGAACGCCTAGAAGTAGAGATATTGGCAAACATAAGATATACATCTAGTTTTCCCCTGGCGGAGAAACCATGGAATATTTTAAGCTGAAAATATTCCGAAAAGGTTTATCGACGTGAATGGCATCGGTCTACGACAAAAAAATTTTAATCGGGATTTTAGAAGCTCAGATTTTATGGCAAATACATCAGAAGCAAAAATTAACACTTACGCCCCCTGGTGACCAAAGTATTCTTTACCAAAAATTTGAAATTATATGCAAAAGACTTTCCACCAGGAGCTGTATCCGCTGAAGAAAATCATTTTCAAACCGGAGTTTTAGAAGAAGAGTTATCGGGGAAAACGTAATTAATTTTTACGACCCCTAGCGGAAAATCGATGCGTAATTTGAAAAAGTAACTATATCTAAAATACTTTTCGTCATAAATGGAATCGAAAGATGAAATAATTTTTTCAATCGGATGTTTAGAAGCAAATATGGGGATAAAACGTATTTTTTGAATTCGACATCATCTGCATTTGCGCCCTCTAGAGGCGAAATTGTACAACGTAAAAAACGACGAAATGAAGGATCATCATTTGCATATTTCAAGCTTCCCAATGGAAAAATATTTTTTTGAATCGGACTAATACTGTAGTTGCAGAGATATCGTGTCTACAGCCGGACGGACAAACAGATAACATAAGCTCGATCTTTTTTTACAAAAGACGTGCTAAAAATCATTACACGCGTGAGTTTTGTGTCTTTCCATTTGTTTAAAATTGTTTACTGTTTATCCTAAACTACTCTTGTGTAAAACCAAATTTAATGGTGAAAAATAATAGGCATTCGCACAGTATCTGTGCCTTGATATATCTCTTCCTATTTACGATATATATCTTCGAAACAATAAACTCAGGTATGATATCGAAAATTCTTGGATGTTTTAAAATTCGGCATTTCGCTTTCCCGTACGCAGGTTATCTGTAAAAAACAATTCTCAATCAGTCATGGAACAATGCGCCGTTAAATGATAAAATGAGATAATTTAATCAACATTTCAACCTGAAAGCTTAACGCAAACGTCTGTGATTCTGTACACTTTGCAAATAATTATTGTTTACTTAGATGAAGCTGGAGGTTTAAGGCATGAATTGAGTTGTGCAAGAATTAAACGAATAATTGAGTGTTCGCTTTCAGCATTTCATCGACAGTAAATATCCGTTCAGCCATCATTAGGGGAAACGTAATGACCTAATTGGGTTATTTTTGATACGCTGAGATGGATTATTCTATGACGCTTTAGGGCGACGATGATACATTTCAATGTTTCGAACTCGTAATTAATTGTTTCTAATGCATATGCCCGAATCCAAGAGATGGAAATTTCTAAGGTACATGCCTGTGTCAGATAAAAAAACAAAAGGAGTTTCGCGGGCTGAACAAAATGTTTATTTCTTTCATTTTGTTTTCTTTTAGGAGAAGCAGTAGTGGATGACGTATAATTTAAGATATGTATCTCATTCTATAGGGATTTCATTATATTTAATTTACAGTGTTGCAAAACCAAAGAAGTAGTCACCTGCCGGAAAGGATGTAGGGACCTTTTTATCGTAAATTTAACATCTCACGAATTAAAAACAAATCTAATGAGGAACATTTTGGAGTTATTTTCTTTTGGGTGGGGCGGGAGGAACTTATGCTCATTAAAGGAGTCGCCAGTTACTGTGAGGAGCAACTGGTTCCAGGCACAGAGGAAAAGCTAGCGCCGTAGGAAATGCTCACCATATATGCCTGATCCCAGCCTCAGATCGGGGCTAAGTTCGGACGCTCAGCGACCGGGACCTCATAGTGGAGTAACGCAATGAAGGGGTCCATAACTATCTTTATGTACCCAGTGGTCTGTGATCCCACATGTAGTTGAGTTCATATAGGGTAAACATTGTTATTTTCGTGGCATAGGTAAATTCGTGATAGAACGTAAGTTTCTATAAGAGTAGCCACTATATTCTTTAATTTGAACTTTTTATCATAAATGGCAGAAAGTCATTAAAAACGGAAGGAGGTAGTTAATAAGTTGTTTTGTTCCTATCACAGAGGGAGTTGTTCAACGTGTGGCGGGGAATGAATAGTCTTTTGTGCTGGTGTTCAGTATACAAGGTAGAAGAGCGGATTTTATAAAAGAAAAATAGAGGTAAGCGAACAATATTTTAACCCAGATATTGATTAGATTCCCGTCTAATTTAAATATGCGTCATTTATCATCATTCTATATCGTATACAGGCTTAGCCACGGATGCATGATCATTATCTTTGGAGAGTTCATTTTTTTGAGGCATTAATGTCGATTTTAAAAAATAAATTTTTCTTCCATAATTTAAATTACAATATATGAGTTCTGAATCGTAATCATGGTAGTTGGGATTCAAATACACACTTCAGTTCCGGTTTTATTTAATATTACACTGTCACGAAGTAACCTAGTTATCACGAATTTATCACCTACAGGTGGTAACTATGTGATACCTAAGTTGATGTAAATGAAAGGTAACAAAATATTACTCATATATATAGTTTTTATCAAAGGTCCCATGTAAAGAGAAGACGAATAACATGGATGGCGAATTTTGTGAACACAATTATAACGAGGATGTCAAAAAAAAAATTGTGGAGGCAGTGCGTGTAGCTATTGCATGATATGGGATCACATGAAGTGCCAAAGCTGTTATTAATATGATGAAAAGATGTGTTTATGTGCGACACCTGTGAAAGATGGTGATAATGACTGAAATTAAAGTGTGGAAATGGCATTTTATAGACAAAAGAAAGCATTTTATTGATAAAAATACAGTATGTATTTCTTCCACGTTTTCGGTTTTTGTAGGAAAGGAAACACAGTGTGTAGAAAAAACGGTTTTGGAACGCTGTGACAGAATCTTTCTAGCTTCAGTCAAGAAATCAACCATAACAGTATCTAAATGCCCTTCTTCTTTAATAACCAGCATTTTTATTTACTTTTCTGTTAAAAGGATAATGTTACGAGCTTTATTCCTCTTTGTATTTTCATAAGAAGACATATAGAAATCACAAGGTAAGCGTAGGGCGTGCATTGAGTCTCAAAATAGTTCAATAACGTATGGATGATGTAGGCATTTATTAGCATTGTATCATCGTTCATCAGTAGAAAACACCAGTGGCAGCTACTGGATATCCGGCCGTTTGTTATGTTCTGTCAATTCACAATAATTCAATAATTCCTTCTTTCCTGAAAGCTCACAGCGATATGCTATGAGCTTTCACGAAAGAAGGAGTTGACCTTGTGTTTAGGATCGTGTAGTTAAAACGTATGGAGATAATGTACCTCGTTACTTTATACCGGATATCTTCATCTTTTCTAAACCATATAACAAGTTCAGGAGTAAAGGAAGAGTGTCAAGATAACAGCGAAGTTTAGTTTTTCCAAGTATCACAGAAAGGGAAAGGAGTTTTAAAAAGGCTGATACTAGGAGGGAAAAGTTTTTGCAAAAACGAAGGCTGAGAAATATCAATTTGCTGTCTTCGCACATCGAATGTTTAGTTTTTTTACTCTTTATTTTCTGTACTTTGTAGATTTCAACAGACTCTGTTCCCAACTGCAATATACACAATTTAGCCATTAAAGGCACAATTGTGCAACACATTTTTTTCCTATATCTCTACTTCTAGAAATTATATTTGAAAAATTATTTTAATACTGGACTAATTCAACGTGCAGAACAGTTTTGCGTATATATTTTTGGTTTAATAATGCACAGTTTTGACGAAATATGGCGTACGTGTGCATTTATGTCTGTAATTGTATCTCATCTTAAAAATATTATAGAAAAAATATGTTTGTACGTATCCATTCGCAACGGCAAAGGTTGCAAATATTATCCTCCTTTTTTTGGGTTTTTTTAGGATTTAATGAGCACCGTGAGCAACTCGATGGGCTATAAGCAGTTGCCAGTCCGAAATTTACGGCCACTGGCTCCAGGGAACGGAGAGAGCCAGTGTGATAAGATAACACATCATCCAAGTCTCACTGGGGTTCTAACCCGGACACATCTCGGAAGAATAGTTATAAGCCACCGCTTGGGCCACTAGGTCATCGGAGCGGCAACGTTAACTTTTTTAAGCGAAATTTCCTGCTAGCAGCTTAAACTACTACGTTCAAAAAGTTCCGGAACTTTTTTAAATATTTGCCAAATGTCAGTGAAGTACGTCATTTCCCGCTGACCAAGCGAAGAGCATCATGTGATCGACCAGCCAGAACCGGTTTGATCCTGATCCAACACGTACAGCGTATGTGCGAAGTTCGTGATTACAGGCATTCGAGGCTCTCCGTCGCGAGGACAACGATGTCGAATTTTGAATAGCGTTCAAGCGTAAAATTTTGTGTTCTGCTCGGAAAATGTTTCGCTGAGACTTTTCAAATGATTAAATCAGCGTACGGTAAAAGTGCATTGAGTCGAACTAGAGTTTACGAGTGGCATCGACAATTCGAAAACGGGCGATTGAGTATCGAGGATGATGAGAGGTCAGGACGACCTTAGACCTTTCCTTTGGAAGCTGACCGCTCCAAAGGACAGATCTTGTTAACGGTTTTCGTCGATTGCAAGGGGGTCGTACACAAAGAATTCCTTCAACATGGTCGCACAGTCACTAAAGAAGAGTACGTCAACATCCTGAAACGTCTCCGTGAATCAATGAGTCGCAAGCGACCCGATTTTCGGAAAACCAACTCGTGTGTGCTCCCTCACGGTAATGCGCCAGCTCGCAGATCCCTCTTCGTGTCCGATTACCTATCCAAACATCACATTCCCGTTCTCCAACAACCAGCTTATTCTCCTGATCTCTCCCCGTGTGACTTTTTCCGTTTTCCCGGGTGAAGAATTTGCTTAAAGGGCGACGCTTCTTAAGTTCCGAAGAAGTGCAGCGAGCTGCGACGGAGGCACTGGAGGGTGTGACAAAAGAAGGCTTGCAATCTGCATTTAAATCTTTGTATTAGCGCTGGCAAAAATGTATAGTTGCACAGGGTAACTACTTCGAAGGAAACACCGCATAAACAGGTATTTTCTGCACTCATTCTTTTTTAATATACAAAGTTCCGGAACTTTTTGAATGTAGTAATATGTACAAACTTACATGCTATGGTCTTCGTTTTTAATCGTGTAGCCTTTGCTATACAGAATATATTGCACAAATTTTGTACGTTTCACAATTCTGCCTCCCGGAGCTACCCACATGTTTATATTTAAAAGAGAATTTCCGGTTCTAAACCTTTCTTGGTAAGATACTCTTTACCGTAAAGAATAATTTGTGTTCATAGATAGCCGTTGGGGTTATATTAAGTTATACTACACTGGAGGTTTAACGACCACCGTGAGCAACTGAATGGGCTATATATACTGCACTGGCGGAAAGTGAAAAAATAACACCAAGAAAGAGATGTCTGACACCTACGAAATTTATACAGCATAATAACAGAATACAGAGGATAACGTGATGAAAACATTATGGCAAAATTCAGCTGTATTTGCTGGTAAACTGAAAAATAACATTTCCATGTAACATGGTTAGTACGAGGTTGAACCGCCATGAACTGCGTCGCGCTGTGCAATTCTGGCATGGAGTCTGTCGTACAGATGTTGGATGTAAGTTTGGGGTATTGAGTTCCAAGCATCCTCAACCTATACGCGTAAATCGGGGATGGTCGTGGCTGGCCGTGGAGACCGGATAAGTCGTTGTCCCATAAAATCCCACACATGCTCAATGGGGAACAAATCCGGTGAACGTGCAGGCCATGGAAGTTGTCTCACACCCTGAAGTGCATGTTGCGTTGCACGTGCCGTGTGTGGGCGTGCCTTATATTTCTGGAAAACACCACGATGGACCGACCTTACAAATGGCACAACAACGGGCTGAATGATGTTGTTGACGTAGAAGGTGCTGTTTAACGTACCCGGTACAAACACTAGTTGTGTACGGGAGTGATAGCTGATCGCTGCCCACAGCAGGAGACCAGGTGAAGGCCCTCTGTGTAGCTGGCGGATGCAAGAAGGGTGAAGAGACGCTCCCCTGTGCGTCTGCGAACACGCATACGGCCATCGGAGGCTCCCAAGCACAATCAGCTTTCATCGCTGAACACGACAGATCGCCATTGCGTTTTCCAGTACAGACGTTGGCGACACCACTGCAGCCTTTCGAGACGGTGGGCTGGGGTCAGAGGTACACATGCTAGAGTCACACGTGCACGTAGTCCTGCATCCAGTAGACGGTTGCGGGTTGTTCGTACAGTCACCTCAGGTGAAACGGCAGCTCGGATTTGCGTCGCAGTGCATGTTCTGCTTAACAACGCCGCTCTTCTTATGCGCCGATTGGTCCGCTCATCAGTCCATCTGTGACTCCCGGTTCCACGTCTTCTCGTGTGGGAATGTTCCTCGGACCATCTACGCCACCATCGTACCACCACCGATACTTCCCGTCCAATTCGCTCCGCAATACGACAATACGACCACCCGGCCTCGCGAAGTCCGACAAGACGACCTCGCTGTAAGTCCGATAACTGCTGAAATCGTACACGTCTTTCATGTCCAGGCATTGCAGCTTCTTCAGGGTCTTTGCACGTGTCCGTACGCCGACGACTGATTACATTAACTTCGCCGTACTCCTTAAATACCACCGACGATAATTTTCATATTATGCCGTGCTGTGGCGTAAGCGCTCACCGGTTGGTCCCAAAATTAATATCACACCTACGTAAACTCGGCCCTATTAACATATGTAAATTTCATGATCGTCCGCCAATTCCTTCTTGGTGTTCTTTTTTCACTTTCCGCCAGTATATGTTTTCCTCAATATTACTGCCTTTAATTATCGCTTTTAAAAACTACTGTATACTCTGATATATTCCTCTATGTGGGATATCTTGCTAAACATTTGGGACTTTTCGTGGCACATAATTTTCCGTGTAGTGGGCTTAAGTAGCTCCTTCTACTACTGGATTTTCTACGACAGAAGAAATCTGTTTCTTTTATTTTAGCAAAAACCTTCGACTTCCGTGAAATACACTGCTGACATTGTGTATTTTAAACAAGTAATGCACATGTTTTCCTTTAGACGGCGTAAAAGGATTTTCTTTTGTGCTTATTTCTTTTTCTGTTTTTAAAGATCTATCTCAAATTCCTTTTCGTGTCAGAAAGAATTCAAAAACGTTCCCATGGCACCCGAGGATTCGTGTTATTTCTCTCGTTCCGTATAAAATTGGATTCTTTCACTTGCGACGTATATATTACCGCTTTAACTCTCCTTTTTCCTTGAATTTGAAAATTTCTGCTTTGCCTCTTGTAATATTTTTTATACTGATAGTCACGTCTGAACTCTTAAGAGTTTTCCACCTGGACAGTCAGTCAAGTCAAGATGACTGATATATGATCGAGCAGCTTCTTCTCACGGTCGTGACACTTTTAGACTCATCTATGAAATTATTCAAGTGTCTTTGTCTTTTTATCGTTTACACAAATATTCTGTCAGGTCGTCAACTGCTTTTTAGATTTACCAGTGTGCGATGCGATTGTTCAATCTTCCTACCGTATTATAGCTTGTGTGTGTATTACAGTTACATCATCACCGAAGAATAAACAGTTTTACCAAGAATTTGCTACTAAGTGATGTGGCATGAACTGAAGTAACAAATTATATCGAACACTTAAGTAATAAGAAGTAGGGCCGCCCTTGGATTTCAAAACGTCCACAATTCGATGTTGCGTGGATTCAAAGGGGCGCTTTATATCGTTCTACAGATATGTGTAGCCAAGTGCAAGTGATGGCTTTCGTCAATTGCCGAATGTTAACTAAAAGATGCTGGAAATGATCTCTCAATTTTATCCTACAGGTTATCAAATAGGTTGAGGTTTTGGGTTTGTGGGGGTCATTTTATCACTTTGATGTCACTTTGTGCTTCTAGAGTTGCTGTGTGAAGATCGAAGCCTCGTGGCATTGCGCCTTATCCTACTAGAAGAATCCCTCTCCATCAGAAAGTGTCATGGACATCTACGTGTGTGGCTATGCACATTAATTCTAAGACACCTCGCAGCATTCATTTGCTGTTTCAGAGGTGTAAGGGAACACAATTCTCTCCATGAAAACATACACCGAACCATTGCACCGCCTCCACCAGATTGCACAATTAAAGCTAGGCAGCTGGAATTCATTCGCTTCGTGTGCTGTTAGAGCCATGTTGTGACCTGTCCATCGGTGTGTACTAACTAAAAACGTGTGACTCATCGAACCAAGACACCTTTTCCCAGGCCTCATAGGCCAGGCCTCATAGGCCAGGCCTCATAGGTCCGGTTTTGGTGGTCCTGTACCCACTGCAGAAGACTATGCCTGTTTTTATCAGAGAATTATGGTGTACGAAATGGACCTCTCCTTTTATAGCCCATGAGAACTAATGTGTGGTGATCTGTGCGCGTAGAAATTATCCTCTCCTTACCACAGTTGTGCTACGCGTTTACTTAACGCAGTGGAACTCGTGCAGTCCTCTCCAACCGTCTTTATCCTTGAAGACCAGACGTTTCTGCTCACAGAAAGACTGCAGACTGCTTGGTTTGCTGTTTGTGCGCCACTCATTGTGTACACCCTCGATACAGTTGCTCTTGCGTAGCCGAGAAGGTTAACTTGTCGTTTCCGCCCATAGGAAGACCGCAGACTGCTTGTTGTACTGTTTGTACACCAATCATTTTACACCCTCTATGCAATTGTTCTTGCATAAGGAAGAAGGTTTATTTGTCGTTTCCGCCCCCAGGAAGATCGCAGACTGCTTGTTGCTTTGTTTGTGCACCACTCGTTGTGCACCCTCGATACAGTTGCTCTTGCATAGCCGAGAAGGTTTACTTGTCGTTTCCGCCCACAGGAAGACCGCATGCCGCTTGTTGTGTTGTTTGTGCACCACTCATTGTGCACCCTTGATACAGTTGCTCTTGCATAACGGACAAGGTTTACTTGTTGTTTCCACCCACAGGAAGACCGCAGACTACTTGTTGTCTTGCTTGTGCGCCACTAATAGTGCACAATTGATACAGTTTCTCTTAAATAGCCGCGAAGGTTTACTTGTCGTTTCCGTGAACAGGATGACCGCTGACTGCTTGTTTTGGTATTTGTGCACTACTCGTTCCATACGTTTGCTGTATCTTAGCCGAGACAGCTTGCCATTTCTGAGATGCTAACACCTGTCACCCTAGCCCCCATTTTAATGCTTCTTTCAAAGTCGCCTAAATTGCGTATCCTTACCGTATTACCTCTCTTCGAACATGTCTGAATCATTTGAAGTAAGGTGTTTTTAAATCCATCTTACTGCCATGGTTGTGTACGTAAATACGGACATCACATGTCTTATTGCAGTTGAATAGTCCTACGAGGGTGTTTCGAAAAGTAACGCGCACTATTTTTTTGGGCAGCAGTTTAATAGATAGGCAAAACAAAAGATGTACATAGTGAAACTACGTTTCTTAGCTATTTTTCAACATAAGAATCGAGACGCTCGAGACATTTATCCCAGCGTGGTACTAGTTTTAGAATACCTCGTTCAGAAAAATCCGTTTTCTGGGCGTATAGCCACCTTCGTACAACCGATTTGATTTGGTCAGCCGAATCGAAGCGTTGGCCACCCAGGAATCCTTTCAAGTAACCTAACAGATGAAAGTCCGAAAGGGATAGGTCCAGACTGCACAACGGGTGCTCCTCCCAGCCAAATTGCGCGATTTTGTCACGAGCATGTTTTGTAATACGTGGACGAGCGTTGTCGTGAAGCAGTCTGACATTTGCAGCGACTATGTTGGGACTTTTGTCACGATGAGCACGACATCAGTGTGTTAGTGTAGGTTCTGGCATTCACAGTGGTCTATGTTTGATGAAACTCCACCAGGAGAACGCCATGCATGTCCCAGAACACTGTCATGAGGGCATTTTGTTCAGATTCAATATTTTTTTCTGAATTTTTTTGGTGGTGGAGAATCAGAATGTTTCCAGCCCATACTGGCCTTCTTTGTTTAGGGAGTGTGGTAGTACGCCCAGGACTCATCGCAGGTCACTACACCTGCCAGAAATGCATGACCTTCTGCGTAACGCATCAAGTGGTCCAAGGATGACACCAGTTTCAGTCCCTTCTGGTCGTCTGTCAAGTCCTTGGGCACACTCGCGCACTGATCATGCAAAATTGCAATTTGTCAAGCACATTATTGTGTGTTATGCCTACGAAATCTTGAACGTCTGTGCCAATGTGCGCAGATGAATCCGCCAGTCACTCAGAATTGCCTGTTCGATGCCCCTCGCAGTGACAGGGGATGCCGCGGTTACAGGTCGACCGGAACATGGCGTATAGGTAATGTTGCGACAGCCTTCTGCAAAGAAACTGCCCCTTGTGGAGATTTTTCTGCAGTCCAAGCAATCATCACTATACGCTCGACCATTTCTTTGTGAATCTCAGTCGGAATTTTCCGTTTAACCAACAAAAACCGGACTACACCGCTTTGATCTTCATTCGTAGACGACGCTAACAAACGCGACGTCTTTCTGCCGTCGTTCACACTGTCTTCCACCACGACGACACCAGATCCAGCGAAACAGGTCTATTCAAACTCGTTGTCTGCCAAATTGCAATCTGCTACTTGGAACCTCCAAAGAGCAAAATATTGCTGTGTGTTACTTTTCGATCCTCCCTAGTAATAATTTACCACTTCGGTTTGGTATGCACTAATCTAACTTTCTATTTTAATTCTCTCTTCTCATTTAAATTATATTACTTCTCCTTATCGTCTCTTAACGTCATATCTATTATGTTTTCGTAAACTTCTGGCAGACAGTCAACTTAATAAAACGTGGATAAAAGGTCATTGCTTGTGCAAAAGGGGTGGTATACGTATCAAGCTTGTGACTTGTTGCTGTTTCATCACTAGGCTGTAGTTTCTTTAAGATGTGTTATTGCTATTCGCAGCAGCATTTACTAATATACACTACATTGACAAAAAAAGAACACCCAACAAAATCAAACGAACGGTTCCGCTACGTTGTTGAGATGCGCTGTAAACGGTATAAAAACAATCCTACAGCTGACCGCGATCATATCGCACTGTGAGATTGAGTGAAAATGTCGCGGCAAGAGAGAACTGACTTTGAGAAAGGAAAGATTGTTGGATGTTATATTAGTGGGTTGTCCATAAGAGAAAGCGACAAGCATTTAAATATACCCAAGTCAACTCTTTTGGATGTACTGAATAAGTGGGAGATACATGGCGTTCCTGCAGCAGCAAAACGTACCGGCAGAACAAAGAAAATCAGTGATAGAGGACGTCGAAACCCCAGGAATGTCGTTACAGCTAATCGACGGAGTACTGCACAAGCCCTCAGTGTACAGGTGAATAAAAATGCTAGAACCTCGGTTTGTACACGTACCATTCGCAAAGAACTTCCTTCCATGGGTTACCGTGGCCGTGCGGCTTCTCATAAGCCTTTCATTTCCACTCAGAATGCTACTCGTCGTTTAGCATGGTGTAAAGAACATTTATCATGGGCCATGGATCAATGGAAACTGGTCCTATAGACTGATAAATCCAGATACACGATCCATCAGTCTGATGGCTGTGTATGGGTATGGAAACAGCCGAGAAAATGCTATTTACCACAGGGTACGGTTCCTACGATCAAGTTTGGAGCTGGAAGTGTACTCGCGTGTGTGTGTGTGGGGGGGGGGGGGGTTCGTGGTAAGTTCCATTGGTTATTGAGGACAAACTTGTTAACCAACACGTCTACCTCAATATTCTGGACAATTATGCCCTACCAACTCTGTGGCAATACAATTGAACCAAGCCTTGTTGGTACCAGCAGGTAATGCACCGAGCGATAAAGCAAGGACTGACGATAATTCCGTATCGTGTGGAGACTGGCCAGCACAGAGTCCTGATCTTAATTCCATAGAGCATCTATGGGATGAATTAGAGCGCCGCATAAGAAGTTTGGAGCCATGGCCTACTACTAAGCAACAGTTAGCGGCAGCATTATGTACTTAATGGAAGCGCATACCTATCGCTGTGTTCCAAAACCTTGTCCAAAGCATGTCTCCATGGGTCAGTGCATGCATTAAGACCAAAGGCGGACTGACATCGTACTAATGTGTGTAAATAAATGCTATGTTGTGTTTCTCTTCTAGGAGTCCGGTGACTTTTGTCAATATAGTGTATTTGCCTTGGTTTGAGTACACACAATTCTTCACTTACTTCATCCGTTTGTGTTGACAATTTCAAGTGTAAAAGCTTTGATTTTTGGATGTACAAGAAGGAAACTTACTGTGAGTTCTAATTTCCTCCATCAAATGCCTTTTGCTTATTATAATTAAAGATACGACATAGCTAAGAAATAGTAATGACTTACATATTGTCTACAATGTTGGCCAAAAGTCTGGACACTTTTCGAGAATGTCATGTTTTGTAACTCTTTACGCTTATAGGAAACGATATCTTTCACTAAATACAAATGTTTACACATCAGTTGAAAGATAATTTAATGTTGAATTCAATGCGAAAAACAGCATTCATATATCTGCAGTACAAAAAAGGTATGCTTACTTTTGTCAATAAACAAACACAAATGCGATTCAGTTAAGATGCGGAATGTGAATGCAAACCCTACTGGCCAATCCGAGTCCCTCTTCTGAGGACCAACAAAATGGCAGTATCTGCGAAACATCTGTGTCACGTTGGGGCAAGTCAGCTTTGCTCTTTGTTCTGTAGAAGAAAGTAGGTTATTTGTCTAAGTTAAGCGCAATTGGAGAATGTCTGTATACTTTCAGTATTTCTTGAAATTTATAAACTGTAAATAACACATTCAAACAGCAATGACACTAAAGAAAATAGTTGATTGGATTCCCACAGAAAAAGCAGGTTAGTTGTATTACGTGAATCGGATATTTCCTATGGTGAAATTGCAAGTCAAGTAGGAGGAACGACATTTGGAGTACGAAAGTTGTGTTTACGTTATCGGGAAACAAAGCCACTGAAAACCAAAATATAGGAAGGCCGAAAAAAGTGCACAGAAAATTAAAATAACTGTGTCTCATGGACAGAAGAATTTCATCTGAGACTATCAGAGGGGAACTGAGTGCAACTGGTGTCAGTTTAAGAAAGATAAGGAAAAAACTATCAGATATGGGACTAAGAGGTAGAATTTCGAGAAAAAAAGCCATATTCGAACGTACAGCAGCTCAAGAAACGACTATACTTGGCGAAAGAATACATTGAATGGGCAGAAGAAAATAGAGGGCAAGTTTTTTGGAGTGAGGAAAGTAAGATATCCTTATTTCGTAGTGATGGGCGAAAATATGTGAGACGTTGAGTAGAAGTAGAGATACATCCTGCCTGCATGGAGATAAATGTAAAGCACCCAACAAGCGTTATGATTTGGGCATGTACGGCAGCAGATAGATGGTTGTTGGCTGCCTGCCAGAAAATACAATGACACCATCCTGGAACCAAAACACCTTTTTCATGAGGGATCTCTTTCCCAACAATGTACCATTTTCTTTTCAGCTGGATTCAGCTCCCTGTCCCACAGCACAAATATGCAAACAGTGGTTCACAGCAAAGGCCATTTTGCTTTTGACTTGGCCAGGAAACTTCCCTGACCTGAACTCGACAAAACATTTGTGTCACTGTTTGAAAAACCTTGTACGAATATGATGTCCATCAAATGAAAGGCAATTAATTGAAGCTATTATTGTTCCTTGGCACCACGTAATAGTGAAGACAGAGCTTCAAACGTTTGTTAGCTCCATGAGATGTCGCCGTGCTGCTGTTTTAAACAATAAAGGCTACTCTATTAAATACTGATAGTACATTGCAATAGTAAGTACCTGACATCATTTTACCGGATTGTAGTGCAGATTTATCATGATTGCAATATTCGCAGCATAATCTTTTTCGTACTGCAGATATTTGAATTCTGATTTTCGTACTGAATTCAGCATTAAATCCTCTTTCAATTGATATATAAATAATTACATTTAGTGAAACATACTGTCTGTACATATAAAACTGAAAGTCCTCACTGACTCACGGACTCGACACCGTATCTAAGAAACTACTGAACTTAGAACTTTCATATTTGGCAGGAATGTTCCTTTTACAACACAGAGGCGCACTAAGAAAGGATTTTTCTTACAACTTTAAGTGGGTCGAAATGGGTTTTTTAAATAACCCAGATCTGATAACGCTAAGACATTTTGCAATGATCAAGCCATTGTTGCCCAGCAACTGAAGCCCCGCACCGAAGTTTTGAACGACTTGAGTTGACCTGCTCAGTATATATTTGGTTCTAAATTTATTTGTTCTGAATTTATTTAATAAAAGACCTGAAAAATCATTAAAAAGCGCTGTATCATAATATGCTTTGCAATTAGGCATTTATTTTCGTTTGGCATATCGAATGTCAAGGTTTTTTATATTTGTCATAAACTTATTTAACAAAAAAGCCCTTTCTAAAATATCACGTAAAAAGCGCTGTCTCATAATATGCTTTGCGTTTAAACTTTCATGTTATCGTTTGACATGTTTAATGTCAAGGTTTTTTCAGTCAAAATCAAATTACCAACATTCGTTTTCACCGAAGCAGCGGTGACGTCATGTAAGTGGTAAGGTGACTGGAATAAATATAAATACGCTGGTAGATTTTCATAGTAATTGAAATTTGAAAAAAAGTTTACCCCTTGAGATATTAGTGATGGCAACACAATGTTCCTGACGCTTCCAAAAACATCTGACTTGCTAGCTTTTAAATGTACAGTTTCGAACGAAATTGCTTACGAAATTGTTCATAAGCAAGGTTATTTTTGGCACGTCTCTTGTAAAAAAAGATCGCGCTTATGTTATCGGTTTGTCTGTCCGTCCGTCCGTCCGTCCGTCTCCACCTGTACCCACGATATCTGTGCAACTATTAGTCCGATTTGAAATATTCTTTTGGTATTGGGAAGCTTGAAATATGCGAATGAAATGATGATCCTTTATTTCGGGTTTTTTTTCACGATGTAAAATTTCGCTGCTAGAGGGTGTAAATGCAGATGATGTTGAATTCAAAGATACGTTTCAATCCACATATTTGCTTCCAAACATCCGATTGAAATAAATCTTTTGTCTTTCGATTCCATTTATGTCGAAGGGTATTTTAGATATAGTTACTTATTCAAATTACGCATAGATTTTTCTCTAGGGGGCGTAAAAGTAAATTATATTTTTTCCGATAGCTCTTCTTCTTAAATACCGATCTGAAAATTTTTTTCTTTAGTAGATACATATCCTGATGGAAAATCTTTTGCATATAATTTCAAATTTTTGGCCACCAGAGGACGTAATTGTTAAGTTTTTCTTCTGACATATTTACCATAAAATCTGAGCTTCTGAAATATCGACTGAAAATATTATTTCGTGGACTGATACCACTCACATCGATAAACCTTTTTGGAGTATTTTCTTCTTAAAATATTCCACAGTTTCTCCGCCAGGGGGCGTAGATGTATATCTTATTTTCGTCAATATCTCTACTTCTAGAAGTCCGATTTGAAAAATTTCTTCTTTGTTGGATAGTGTTTTGAGTGTGACATGTTTTTCATATAATTTCAAAATGTTCAAGTAATTCATAGACTTTCCGCTAGGGGGCGTAAAGGTGAATTGTTTTCCCCTATATCTCTGCTTCTAAATTTCCGGTTTGAAAAATTCTTTCTGCACCGGATACAGCTCCTGATGGAAAATCCTTTGCCCACAATTTCAAATGTTAGTAAAAAATGGTTTGCCCACCAGGTGGCGTAAGCCTTAGTTTCCGCTTCTGATGCAGCAAAATATGAGCTTCCAAAATCTCGATTGAAAAAAAAGTCATTTGTTGACCGACACTACTCATGTCGACAAACCTTTTACGAACATTTTCTTCTTGAAATAATGCATGGTTTCTACGCCAGGGGCGTAGATGTATATCTTATTTTTGTCAATATCTCAACTTCTAGGAGTCCGATTTGGAAAAGTCCTTCTTTGTTGGATAGTGTTTCCGATGCGAAATGCTTTTCCTAAATATCAAAAATTTTCAAGTAAATTATAGACTATCCGCTAGGGGGCACAAAGGCAAATTGCGTTTTTTGCGTTTTTTCTGCTTCTAAATCTCCGATTTGAAAAATTCTTTCAAATAATTTCTAATGTTTGGTAAAGAACGGCTTGGCCACCAGGGGGCGTAAGTGTTAATTTCTGTTTCTGATGTATTTGTGGCAAAATCTGGGATCCCGAAAACTCGACTAAATTTATTTTTTCTTGGACCAATACAGCTCATATGGAAAATCCTCTGGAGAATACTTTCTTCCTAAAATAATGCATGGATTTCCCACCAGGGGACGTAAAGTCACTTCTTATTTTTGTCGATATATCTGCTTCTAAGAGTCCGATTTGAAAAATTATTTCTGTGTTGCAGAGTGTTTCCGGTGCGAAATGTTTCTCATACACTGGTGTGAAAAAATTAAGGACGAAGAGGAGAAATTAACATAACAGCGGAACGAGCAGGCGGAACGGACCGAAAGACCACTCAGGAGATAGACTAGGGTCCGGTACGTAGGGCATGCGCATATATGCAGCATGACGTAAGGGGGCGGGGGAGTGTCGGAAGTGTATAAAGCACACGGGCAGTATACGCTTAGCAATTCGGTGAAAGCTATTGCACGGTGTACATGAGTTTGAACGACGTCGAGTTGATGCCACCGTGTTATATGGCCAACAGGTAATCCAGTAGACGACATCTGGCTGACTTAGCCCAAAGTCGTGTCATTGTGAACTTTGAAGAAGGTCGAAGTGTGATATTCTGTGGCCGAGGAGTTCAGGATCGCTCACAGCATGGTTTCACGAGCTTGAAGAGCATTTTAAACAACAGAAAGAGATGTTCGAGAGTTTAGCAGTGATCGTCCACGAGCACCCATGGCGGCGGACGGCCGGTATGTTGTCCTACAGTCGAGAAGAGACAGACGGAAGACGGCGGGAGAAATCGCAAGGCACATGCAACAGACAACTGGACGTCTGTTATTGCGTTTTACCGTGGCCAGGAGACTGCAAAAAGGTGGTCTATTTGCACGAAGACCAGTACGGTGTGAGCCATTTACGCCTGCTCATCGGAGACGGCGGTTTCTGTGGTGCCAGGAACACAAGAACTAGGCACATCAGCAATGGGGTCGAGTTCTCTTTACATGTGAGAGCCGATTTAGTCTAACGAGCGATTCTGGACGTATACACATCTGGAGAGAGCAGGGAACACGCAATCACACTTCAAACATCACCGAAAGAGACCGGTTTGGAGGTGGCAGAGTTCTCTCTTGGGGCGCTATCATGCTTGGTAGCCGTACTGCCCTCCACATCTTCAAAGGAGGTTCAGTCACTGTCGTCCTGTACCGAGGTTCTCCTGTCTCACGTGCGTCTGTTTAGAGGTGCTGTGGGTCCTGAGTTCCTCTTCATGGTCGACAACGCTATACCTCATCGTACAGTGGCTGTCGCAGAGGTGTTGGAGAGTGAAGATATTCAACGCTTGGATAGGCGCGCAAGGTCCCGGACTTAAATCCAATCAAACACGTGTGGGACCTTCTCGGGAGACGCATGGCAGCCAGACACCAGCCGCCAGCAACGATTCCGCAGCTGCGATTTGCGCTACAAGAGGAATAAGCCGCGATGCTTCAACAGCTCCTTGACAACCTCGTCCTCAGCATGGACACACGTTGTAAATCCTGCAACACACTCTGGGGTGATCATATCCCCTATTTAAGACTGAATTTTTTCTTGTCAGCCACTTGTCACATGGACGTTTCTGTCTTCTGTCCAGTTGTGCTCGAAGCTACCTTTTCAATAAAGTGCCTTTGTAACTTTTGGATTCCTTGTTTGGACGGTTTTGTTCACTTGTCCCACATTCTTGCATCTTCGGGATCTTATGGTATGATTTATGTCGATGTGGAGCACTTCTGCACGAATTTACATTCGTAAAAAAGTATCGTCCTTAATTTTTGCACGGCAGTGTATAAATTCATGTTTTTCTTAACACACAAGTTTGCATACAGAAGTTGTAAGCTCACGATTCTGTTTACAGCAATGCCTGAGGGATTAAAAGTTTGATTGAAAAACATCTTTCTTCCGTCAGATACTATTGTTTTCCATACCGGTTCTATTGACTTTGAATAGCTTTCATACATTTAATTTGCGTCTGAACGGATTCAAAAGACGTGCTTATTACACCCGAAAATTTGGTGTCATCTTTCTTTTTACATTTATGCTGAAAGTAACAACACATTTTGTTCTGTTGTCTATTAATATTTTAACGATGAAAGTGAAGAGTAACGACGTATTTTGATTTGTTTCGTGTAGGCTTGAAGTTTTAAATTGATAGTTATGAACGGAATTGCTTATGTGTCACCTGGCAGGAATAAATCAGACAGACATGTGTTTCCCAAAATAACAAAGAAATGTGCAGTTGCAGTGTATGGCCATTTCAACTGTATTTTGATATCATCAAGTTCAAAGAACGGGTATTTAGCTAGTTTCCTATAAGCCTGCAAAGTTGCAAAACGTGAAATTTCAAAACATTTTCACAGTTTTGGCCACCATTCTGTATTTCGTTTGGAATTAAGCGAATCCTAGAAAATAACTTACAGAACACGAGAAATATTGAACCAGAATTTGTAGCTTCCTTGGACTGTTTAATAAAATTTAATATTTATTAGTACCCTTATGTTTATCACGACAGAAACTAATATTCAGAAGTGAGATGACATTTCATTTCATATTTTTTACAGAGGAAGGAAATTTAGCAATATGGCAAGTGAGTTGCCTTGATGACATAAACGACATAATTCCGTCGGTTGTTTAGAAATATCGCAAACATTTCAGCACCATCCCAAATATAAACGTCATGGAAAGACATGTTGTTCTCAAGAGACCAATTAAAAATAAGAATGGCTGCTTAAGAACACAAAATTCAACAAACATTCCTCCTGAGCTATAGGTGCTTTAACTATGTAACGTCTTCATCGGCTCCATATTTTTACGCATGCTACATTTTAAAGTGTGTTTCATTTTTATCTTTAGAATGTTCATTAGCGATGAGCAAAATCATTAAAATCTCTCGATGAAACGTGATTCTTGAAAATGGTTAAAGAGAGTTTTCGTTGCTTCCTGCAGAGCATAATTTTGTTTTGTTTGTTTTTTTCAAACATGAAGGCCTTTTAAAAGAAAATGTTACATTGAAACCGAACTCGATATAATCATTACTTTAAAAACTGAGGAGTCTACTTATAAAATCTTGAAAGAAATTATGTTTAAACTTGGGTTTCGTGACAGTGGGGTATTTTTCCCTTTCTTTTTTTTTTTTTTTTTTTTTTTTTTTCGTGTTCACTATCTTCTTGCTTTTTATATATAAGAATAAGAATTTCCCAAAACAATAGCTATAAAACTAAAATCGCTTAAATTATGTACATGTAATAGAAAACACTGGAAAAATGGGAGTGCATCAAAAATTAAAAAATTAATAAAAAAATTTAATCTTCTCTAACACAAAATCGGGATTAAGGAGCACAGGTATAAACCTGGGTTTTCCCAATCTTTCTGGAGCGTTCCAGAAAATTTTTCCTGAAACATAAAACAGTACACTTGTGACCAACATTAAAGTAGGGCAGGCATTCGCAAGGAAAGCAAGTAACAGCAGTTATTGACTGCTGGCCTGTAAAGAGACACAATAATAGGGTAATAAACGTTTTATAATAAAAGATAAATATACATACATTTTACGTATACAGGGTCATATCCGCAAGTGCCACCATGGTGAGATGTAATAATGTTACCTAAAACTGTAGTATTAAGGAAAGTTATCACATCGGACAGACAGGCAACCCTCACAACGACAATACATATTCACCACCATGTTGTTGATGTACTCTGAAGTCAACGAATGCCATTCCTTGATGAGAGTGATGCTTAGCTCGGGAAGGGTTCTGAAAGGAGTTGAGCTATTACAGGTCGTCGCAGAGCATCCCAGGCATGTTCTATAAGGTTCAGATCCGGAAACCAGGCTGGCCAGTTCATAGACCCAGTATCCGCTCCGTGAAAGAAATCATAGACATGTTGATCCCTGTGTAGGCGGGCGTTATCATCCATTAAAAGGAACTGAAGGCCAACAGTTGCCGATAACGTTTGACATGGGTGTCTAAGATCTCATCGCTATACAGCTCAGCATTCACATTGCCTCCTGCAAACACCTGGAGTGCTGTGTTGCTGTTGAACATAATGCTCCTCCCACCCGAGCAGACCGCAGCCCCCGAAGGAGTTTGCAGGATAATTACAGTTTTTCTGTTCCCACCAAATGAAATGCCGACGACAATCCGTTTGTAGACTGAATCTCGACTCGTCTGTATAAAGGTCACCGGCCCATTTGCCTGGGCTGCGGGAACAATACTACTTCACCATATCAAGCGTGCACTCCTGTGAGTTGCGGTTAGCAGGATACAAACCATGGGTCTTCTGGCATATGGCCCATCGCAATAAGCCTTCGATATATACACTACGTTAGCTTTGAATCAGGAACACATACTTAACAACACGTTGTTCCACCTTTCTCTGCGATCATGGCAGAAAAGGTTCTACAAGGTGGCGAACATTCTCTATGCTTAACTTGATCCGTGTCCGCTGCAGTAACTCGTCAGTCCACGTTCATTCCGTGGAGGGAGATCAGAAGTTCTCACACCCCGTTCTAACGTATCCCACAAATGTTCAATTTGGTTACGGTTAGGAGTTTGGGGGCCAAGGTAATGTGGCGAGTGACACGGTGAGCCCAATGACACGGTGCGTTTTACTGTTGAAAGATGGCGCTGTGCTCCGGGAAAACCTGCTGTGGTTATGATTGGTGATAAAGATCTAACTAGCCCCTGTAGCTTCCACCATTCAGTGTTCGTGAGATGATAACCAACGGACCTAGGGCTTGCCAGGAAAAGGTTCCCTACACCAAAACACCACTTCCACCGGTCTGCTGAGCGCCAACAGTGAAATCAGGGGATAGGGTTTCATGACGTTTACACCCTACGTGAACCCAGCCATCAGCATAGTGTAGCAGGAAACGGGACTCATCATTTCAGACTACCTTCTTCCATCTGCTGAGGGTCCATTGCCAACGTTTCTTGATAACTGTAATTCGTGCCGCATGTAACACTAAAAACACAAGGCAGCTGAACTTGATGCACCATTATTAAACTTCCAACCATTAATGACTAGTTTAAAACCGTCGTTAGTTGATGTCATCTGATAATGTGCTTCTAGAAAACCCGAAAGATCTAATGATTTTGAGGTTTTGCCTTTACCATCAATAAATGCTTTTAGCAACTGACCACGGTTTTAAATTAGTCATTAGTGGTTGTAAGTTTTATAATCGTGCATCCAGTTTCGGTGCCTTGACGTTTCTTGACCCATGCGAGGGGCTGTTTGGGATGATTGGGCGTCACTATGGTAACCCTCTTTGGGCTCCGGCTGTGGAACCCCACGTGAAGCAAGGTACGTCGCAGGGTACATGTGTAAGTAGGTCAAACTGCACCGCTGTTGTACTGGTGGGTGAGTTGGGTGACTGTTGCACGTCTTTGCCGAGATACCAGTCGTGACCCCAAAAGCTCACTTCTAGGATCAACAGCTCGTGGCTGACCAATGTGAGCTCTTCTGCTGGATGTCTTTGCGTGGTTCATCCAGTCCTGGTACACCGCTGGTGCAGTAGTACGGGAGACACTTACAAGTACGGCCGTTTCCGAAATACTGGGTCTTGCTCTCCGAGCCCCATCTGTCTGGCTGCGGTCAAATTGGCTTAAGTCGCCACGTTTTCCCAATACTGCCAAACGTTTACTGATTACATACAGAGGATATGTGTTCACAATTTATAGGAGCCACACGTGGCTTTGATATATTTCTATATCGCTCGGAATGTGTAAAACATGGAGTGTTCCTAATGCTAATCTTACTCAGTGCAATTTGCCTTGATACCGTAGTCCCAGTGTCAGCAGAGAGCTCCGAAGACAATTGCAGCGCTGTGTAGGACCTATGACGCCGTGCTGTTAGGCAACATGAAGATCTTCAAAAGGTGTCGTACGCTTTGGAGAACCTAGGCCAGGCCTTCGTGATACACCACCGGTATTGCTGAATGCCTACCATTATGGTAAATCTACTTTGGGTAGAATATTCAAGTCTCTTGCGAACTAGGTGTGGACGTCTTATCACCAGCCACCGTACAGCGTTGTTTACACGTGTATGAGACATAAGGAAAGCATTTACAGCTGCCAGAAAGCTTCTCACACGTGGTATCAAGGAAAAATTCTAACACTAATCCCTGTGCAATGCAATTTACATATTGGACAGCATTTTACTCACTGATATGCAAATTTCACTGTTGGCATTTTCCCCTCGAGTCCGTTTGTACATGTCGTGTGAACATTGTAACATTTCATTGTGCCCTTTGTATTGTTTGTTCACTATTTCCTGCCCGACTTTAATTTTGGACACCCGTGTATATTTGGCCTATGTTTTATTTTCCGGAATATTACGTAGCGGGCTCTGAAAGCGAAATGGTTGAAATTTTCTCAGAATTTGGTGTTGTGAGAATGAAGTGGAAACATTTCCTTAATGACAAAAATGTTGAAAGAGTTAATCTGAAAGTTTTTATGTATCGCTTGAATTAAACTTGCGTCCAGTGGCGTGAACACATTTCAAAATCTGGGGGTGGGGGGTTCCGATCACTCATACACACATTATATGTATACATGTGTATACAATATTATATACATACTGTATAAGATAGAGTTTGGGACATCCCTTCCTCTGTTGGTGAATTGTGGAACTTAGGGAACACAACTGTAAAACTATGATAGATAGGGCAGAAATTCAAATTACAAAGTTGTAGAACTGACTTTGCTTATTCGAAATCGATATCGCTATTTTATTAAGTACACGTTATACACGTGTTTGCATTCTAAGAAAAATTACAATCTTATGGTATTAAATTTAGTTGGTTTACATCATAAAAACCCGTGCATTATATCATTATATTCCCGAAAAATTGGGGGGGGAGTGCTTTACATTGGGGATCCCCGACTCTGAATATCTGGGGTGTCCTGATTCCCGACCCACCAGAGGTTCGATCTATGATTGCGTCCGCCGATACGTCTCGGTAGGCAGCCCAGAAATGCTGTTAGATGGGCTAGAACACTGATGTTTAAAGATTATAGAGTGCGAGCTTAGGTTTTTATAAGAACTAGATGGCGGGCCGTATACTTTTTAAATACATACATACATATATATTTAAAAATATAAAATGCCCGCTTTTCAGTTCTGTTATATATGTATATCATCATCATCATCATCATCATCATCATTGTCAACCATTATCAATCCACTGCTGGACAAAGGTCTCCCCAAGTTTCTTCCACAAAGGTCTGTCTTGTGCCAGTCTCCTCCATGTTACTCCCGCATACTTTCGAATTTCATCCGCCCATGTGGTCTTCTTCTGGGTCTTTTCCTGTCCTTTGGAATCCAGTGTAAAATTTCAGCTGTCCATCGATGGTCTGTCCTTTTGGCAATATGCCCAGCCCATTGCCATTTCAGGGATTTAACTCTGATCATGATGTCTTCCACTCTTGTCATTTTTCGGATCCACGAGTTCCTCTTCTTATCTCTCCTGGTTACACCGAGCATGCACCTCTCCATGCTTCTTTGAGTTGTCTGCAGTGATTAAATGTCTCTTTTAGTCAAGGTCCACGTCTCTGCACCATACGTAAGCACTGGAAAGATGCATTGATCAAACACTTTTCTTTTAAGATATAATGGCATATTGCTCTTAAAAATTATACTGTTACTTCCAAACGCTCTCCAGGCAAGTTTTATACGCCGATTAATTTCTTCATCAATGTGACCCTCACTTGATAGTTGCTGTCCAAGATAAACGTACGTATCTGTTATCTCCAGCTTTTCCCAATCAATTGATAAATCTTCAGTGCTTGTAAAAGGATTGTACATCACTTTTGTCTTCTGAAAGTTCATTTTTAATCCCATTTCTTTAGTCTTGTCAGCAAGTTCTTGGATCATACTCTGCAGCTCTGGTGGGGTAGTTGCAAAAACGACTATGTCATCACCAAAACGAAGGTGAGTTAGAAAATCTCCATTAATCTTTATCCCTTTGTTTTCCCAGTTCAGTAATTGAAAGACATTTTCCAATGTAGCATTAAAGAGTTTCGAAGATATAGTGTCACCATTTCTCACCCCCTTTCCAATTTTTAAGGGTGCTGTATTCTCAAATAACCTAATCTTTGCATTTGCATTTTCATAGATGTTATGAATAATATTAATGCATGCATCTTCAATACGGCAGGAGTTCAAAGCCATTGTAACTGCTGATGGTTTCACCGAATAAATGCCTTCTCATAATCGATAAAAGCCATGCACAATGGAAGTTCATATTCCCTCGCTCTTTCAATTAGTTTTATCAGTACGTGAATATGTTCTATAGTGCTGTAGCCACTCCTGAATCCAGCTTGTTCTCTCGGTTGAGACATGTACAGTGTTACCTTCAAGCGGTGTGAAAGAACTTTAGTGAAGATTTTATAAACCACTGATAGGAGGCTGATAAATCTGTAGCTCCTGAGATCCTCAGCGTCACCTTTTTTATGTAGTAAGATCATTGTAGCACTATTCCAACCCTCAGGAATCTTCCCTTTATTAAAACATTGAGAGAAAACTTGGGCGAGTACTGCTTCAATTTCTCCACATGCTTCTTGTATGATATCTATGGTAATTCCATCTTCTCCTGGAGCTTTTCCTCGTTTCATGTTCTTTATTGCATGTGCAACTTCTGCTGGGAGGACTGGAAGAACTCTGCTACCTTTTGTAATGTCTGGAGTATATGTATCATCCCTTTCATACAGTTTTGAGAAGCAATTTTTCACTCCTGTCAAAATTTCACCTCTATTTATTGTTACAGAACCATCTTCTTTTCTCAGAGCCATAATCTGTTTTCTTCTTCCCTTACTCAGATGTCCCTTTGCTATCTTCAGGTTTTGGTTTTTTTCAATTGAGTTCCTCACTAGTTCACAGTTGAATTTCCTTACATCTTCAGTGATACTTTTTTGTACTGCTTTGCATAGCTCTATACTGTATATTCCACTTTGGAAGCCACATCGGCTTTAGTTGTGCTCATCTCTTTTCTTTTTTGCATCAGAATTTTGGTTTTTCCTGAAAATTTGTTTGTATGCAACTGGTTCTTAGTACCAGCTATTTTTTTTGCTGTTTCCATAAGAGCCTTGGTTAGTTCTCTGTTAGCTTCAGAGATGTCCATTTCTTCCGACGTTATACCTACTAGAGCAGAGAATCAGTTCCTCAGTTCCAATTTGAAGGTATTATGATGTTTTGTAAGATTGGTCGTATAAATACACTTGGTTTGTTTTATGAGCTTGCCACGCTCGAGTTTACATTGAGGTGGATCTTACATCTTAGCATTCTATGGTCACTACCTGTGTTGAACTTATTCAGCACACTGCAGTCTTCCATATCAAATTTCTTGTTACACATAATAAAATCAATTGCACTTGTCAATCCATTAGGATGCCTCCATGTCCATTTCCTTTGCAGCTTTTTCTTGAAAAAGTAGTTCATGATGAAAAACCCTTCTGCCTTTGAAAATTCTACGAGAGTATTTCCACGCTAGTTTCTGTTGCCGTGACCGAATTTACCTACTAAAGCTTCATTCTGCTGCCGTTGCCCTATTTTCGCATTGAAATCTCCCATAATGATCTCCAAGTGCTGCTTGCCTTTATTATTTATATGATGAATTTGCTCATAAAATTCTTTAGTTTCTTCTTCACGATGACTTGTAGTGGGTGCATAAGCATGAATAATCTGAGCCTTGTATCTTCTCGAGAGTTGGATAACAAGTCGTGAAACTCTGTCAGAGGAACTCTCAACTTCTTCAACTTTATCCTTCAGTTTCTTGTTTATTAAAAATCCAACAACACTAGTTCTGCTAGTATCTGTCCCACGATAGTAGAAAAGATGTCCACTCTTCAGTTCAATGAGATCTTCTACTTTTCTCCTTACCTCACTTAGCCCGACGATGTCCCACTTGATCCTTTACATTTCCTCTTCCAATTCAAAAATCCTTGAATCAGAAGGGAAAGCATCAGATAGCAGTCTAGTCCGGTCCTCCGGTGATTCTTTGCACCCTCTGCCTTCATGTCGCACTGGTTGCTGCCTTGGCCAGGTACATTCCAGCTGCCGGAGTCTTAAGGCCAAGATTTAAGTTGTGGAGTCATTTTGGAGGGGTTTGGCCATAACTCACCACGTTGGCCAAGCGGGTTGGTGAGTGTAGGATAGCATTTCCTCTGATCAGAATGGTATAGATATACTGCTATTGGCGGTCGTCAGAGCCCCTTTAGTGGGAACAGGATGCACCATGAGTCGGCGAGGTTGACATTTGTCAAAGAGAGGCTGTGATGTTGCGCCACACCTGACTTTACATCCGGTTCTACGTCAATTCGTCGCGTGCGTCAATTCGTCGGCTGCGTCAATTCGTCGACTGCGACGATTCGTCGCGCGTCAATTCGTCGCCTACGTCAATTCGTCGCGCGTCAATTCGTCGACTGCGTCAATTCGTCGCGGACAAATTCGTCGACTACGTCAATTCGTCGACTACGTCCATTCGTCGCGTTTACAGATTTTGGTTACATACAAAACGAATGCAAGAAAACGTACGATTTCGAACGTCTTGCTCCCTGATCAAATTTATAAAGTTTGGACACGCAGACAGGATAGGAATATTACGTTTTTCTTTGGCACTAAAAATATTAGACGGTAAACGGTTTTTGGAACGGGGCAGGGCCCGGTTGGACAGAGCCCCCATATACAAAATTTTCGTAAAATCTACCGTTTTCAATTCAGAACCACCAAATCAGGTATCCTATCTCATGGTACTCTAACTTAGACGGTTTTTGAAACGGGTCAGGGGCCTGGTTGGTCAGAGCCCCCCACACACAAAATATTCGTAAGATCTACAGTTTTCAATTCAGAACCACCAAATCAGGTATCCTATCTCATAGTACTCTAACTTAGACGGTTGTCGGTTTTTGGAACGGGTCAAGGTCCGGGGAGTCAGAGCTCCCCCCTACTTACAAAATTTTCGTAAAATCTAGTTTTCATTTCAGAACCATCAAATTTGGTATCATGAAACTCTAACTTAGACGCTAGACGGTTTTTGGAAGGGGTTGGAGCCCGCGGGGTCGGAGCCCCCTCATAAAAAATTTCGTAAAATCGACAGTTTTCATCTTAGAACCACCAAATTTGGTATACTATCTTATGGTACTCTAACTTAGACGGCAGACCGTTTTTGGAACGGGTCAAGGCCCGGGGGTGAGAGCCCCCACATACAAAATTTTCTTAAAAACTACAGTTTTCAATTCAGAACCACCTAATCTGGTATACTACCTCATGGTACTCTAAATTAAACGCTAGACGGTTTTTGGAAGGGGTTGGAGCCCGGGGGATCAGACCCCCCCCCGAATAAACACTTTTTCGTAAAATCTACATTTCAAAATTGCCTTTATTCTTCAGTAAAATAACATTTCTATGTACATGACAATGGAATTCTGCCAATAAATACAGCGGTATATACATCAGCTGGAAAGTTCCAGTGAAACGTAAAACAAAATATTGTTAAAATCATAAAAAAAATTATTTCGCCACGTAGGGCGAAGAAGAGGCAGACAATAAAGCACGAGCGATACAAACGAAAATGTTTACCTACAGTATTGTAGACAGGGCAAGACATGATTCTATACTATGCACAAATTCCAATTAAGCATTACTACCATACTAAAGATTAAACATTAGGTACTAATTCACAGAAATGCAACAGTGATGCTACATTCAAAATTTACAACATATGTACAGAAGTATTCAGTGACAAGGGGAAATAACGCTAAATGTACTCAGAAGGGCATCTTGTTACATTATATTATACACACAGTGACTAATATTTAAAAAAATATTCAACATAATGAAGGGGACATTGCGTGGGCAGTAAACTGTGCAGAAGGAAGAATTATATACAACAACATAAAACCCAACATCATCGAAGAGAACATGGGAAACATGGTGAGCTATCTTCAATGGCACATTAAAACAGAAAAATCACAAATAGCGAAGCACCAAAATTAATACGTAAAAACATGATTTGTTACAGTGAACGTGGGCGACAACAAAAATCCCACTTATAGGTTGAGATGTAACTGCAAATTGTGGATATGGAACCACCCAGCCGATTGGGCCCAAGTGGATTGAAAAACGCTATCGGTGTTTGTTGAGGCAGCACGAGCGTGCTCCATTTGGAGGCGAGTGGTTAACCGTGCTAGGAAGCGTCTCCGAATGATAGCACTTGACTCCTGAGGAGGTGGAATAAGAGCGGGGAAGCGTTGTTGAAGATGGAAAGCATAGACAGTGAACTTCACAAGAAGAAAAATGTAACGGCACACAGGAGGCAAGTGAGTAGGTGGATGCTTAGTTTGGAGTAGCCAAGCATATGCAAGAAACGGTAACGATCGAGCACAAATTCGATCAGCAAGACGAAATGCTGTGTTTAGGACTGGCAGGAGAACGGGGCAGAATAGGTATTGATGTTGGACGTCGCTGACTTCAGGGCAAAAGGAGCACTGCGGAGAGGTGAGAAGGGTCATGCGAAACAGTACTGATGGGGCGGGGAGACGAAGGTGAAGAAATTGCCAATGGACATTGAGTTCAAGAGGGGAGGAAAGGGCAGAGGTAGATGCTGTCCAGATGGCTGGGAGAAGAGAAGGAGGAGCAGAATGAACAGAAAGTGGAAGTGCGGGAGGGGAAAGAAGAAGCCAATAAAGAGAAGAGGAGGAGAGAGAAGTAACTAGAACCGGGGAGCTACGAATGAGGAGAAAGAACGGTAGGGAAAGAGGAGCAGAGGGGACCGAGAAGAGACCATCGGGTGAAGCGATTAGTGGAAAGGGGCTCCAAAGCGCTGTGCGAAGAAGAAGATATTCGTTAGCAAGAGTAATGGTTGGAGATAGAAACAATGAAGAAAGAGGTCTCCAGGTTAGATCAGAAGTTACGAGAGAACGGACAGTTATCACACCAGAGCGGATCCAATGAGGAAAGTAAAAGTAAGGGAGGTTAGGAGGGTGAATAAGAGAAGAGAAGAAGAGAGGTTCATCTAGGAGATCAAGAGTTGAAGAAGGAAATGAACGGAGAAGAGGAAGCGAACGAACGAGAGAAAGGCCCTCTCGCAGGACAGGAGGGAGGTGGGACGGGAGAAGAGAGTATGCATCCATCTTCAGAAACAGTAGGAAGGTGAAGGATGGGTCACGGAAAGAAGCTAGAACATTCAAGGTAGTGGTAAGGGACGGAACAGTTGAAGTGGCAAGGCGAATGAAATGAATAATACGATGTGTTTTATAAAGGAAAGCTGGATCAGGAAGCTGGATGCCACCCAAAGAGGCTGGCAGATGAAGCGTGGCAGGTTTAACCCAGTGATGTGAAGACCAGATGACGGAAGTTGAGAGGCGAGTGATGGTCATCATTTGTGACACGGGCACAACCGTCGACATCCAAGAGTATTCGCATAGAGAGATAAGTTGTCGACGAACAACGGCTGCTCGTTGACGGAACGATGTGAAAGGGCGGGCCTTACTCCAGTAGGCAGCAGTCCGTTGTATCCGGGGAAGAAGAGCAGTCCAGGTGGCAGATGCAGAAGCCAAGGGCAATCCGACATACGCACCGAGGATCTTCTGTGTAGTTGCTGTCCACTGCGCACCCCAAGGAGCATCGGTGCGGGCAGCCCATGCCCCGCACCATAAGCCAGTACTTTTAGTGGCATTCAGCGCTGCTCCAGATAATGCAACATACTGTTGATATACAGAATACAGGCGATCAAATTGAGATTCATCCCGGACGCAAAAGGTCACATCATCAGCATAGGCGGTGAAAATTATTCGATGATGACGAGTACTAGCCACTGTCGGCGGTAGGACATCCAGGAGTGATCTTCGGGCTGCTAACAGGAAAGGCTCAAAAGCGAGAGCGAATAGCTGGCCGGAGAGCGGACATCCTTGCCGGATGCCTCGCTTAAACGGAATTGGAGCGGTTAGAAATGTGGCCGCTCGAACATGGAAACTGGCGCCCTGATAAAGGGCCAAGAGTGCGGAAGAAAAGGTAGGAGGAAAGCCAAATTGTGAAAGGACAGCAGAGAGATAAAAATGAGAAACGTTATCAAAAGAGGACTTTTGATCCAGATTGAGAAAGGCAAGAGGTTCAGAAAAAGAGCGAGCGAGGAAGTGAAGATGAAGGAGAAGAGAAACGTTAGTGGAAATAGTCCGACCAGGCACAGTGTATGACTGGTCAGGAGAAATAACGAAAGAGAGAACAGAATTAAGGCGACGGGATAAGAGTTTTGTATAGAACTTATAGTCAGTGTTTAGGATGGAGATAGGGCGCCAGTTTCCAAGATCCAAGAGGTCACCCTTCTTAGGAAGGAGGATGGTGTGTGCCAAAGTAAAGTCGGGCGGTAACGCAGGAGAGGAAAAAGCAGACGAGAAACACGCAGACAGAAAAGGCAGAAGGCACGGTAGAAAAGCACGATAAAAGGACAGAGGAAGGCCGTCAGGTCCAGGAGCGGCATGAGGATTGAGAGTAGCGAACGCCTCGCGGAGTTCGCGAAGAGAGAAAGGAGAGAGTAAAGAAGTAGATAAAGTAGAGAGTTCTCAATTTAGAACCACCAAATTTGGTATACTATCTCATGGTACTCTAACTTAGACGCTAGACGGTTTTTGGAAGGGGTTGGAGCCCGCGGGGTCAGAGCCCCCCCTCATAAAAAATTTCGTAAAATCGACAGTTTTCATCTTAGAACCACCAAATTTGGTATACTATATTATGGTACTCTAACTTAGACGGCAGACCGTTTTTGGAACGGGTCAAGGCCCGGGGGTCAGAGCCCCCCACATACAAAATTTTCTTAAAAACTACAGTTTTCAATTCAGAACCACCTAATCTGGTATACTATCTCATGGTACTCTAACTTAGACGCTACACGATTTTTTGAAGGGGTTGCAGCCCGGGGGTAAGGGCCCCCCTCATATAAAAATTCGCAAAATCTACAGTTTTCAATTTAGAACCACGAAATTTGGTATACTATCTCATGGTACTCTAACTTAGACGCTAGACGATTTTTGGAAGGGGTTGAAGCCCGGGGGTCAGAACCCCCGAATAAACACTTTTTCGTAAAATTTACAGTTTTCAATTTAGAACCACCAAATTTGGTATACTATCTCATGGTACTCTAACTTAGACGCTAGACGGTTTTTGGAAGGGGTTGGAGCCCGCGGGGTCGGAGCCCGCGGGGTCGGAGCCCCCCCTCATAAAAAATTTCGTAAAATCGACAGTTTTCATCTTAAAACCACCAAATTTGGGATACTATCTTATGGTACTCTAACTTAGACGGCAGACCGTTTTTGGAACGGGTCAAGGCGCGGGGGTGAGAGCCCCCCCCCACATACAAAATTTTCTTAAAAACTGCAGTTTTCAATTCAGAACCACCTAATCTGGTATACTACCTCATGGTACTCTAACTTAAACGCTA
The DNA here is from genome assembly GCA_039090855.1 of Macrothele yani. Classification (NCBI taxonomy): domain Eukaryota; kingdom Metazoa; phylum Arthropoda; class Arachnida; order Araneae; family Macrothelidae; genus Macrothele; species Macrothele yani. The sequence goes on from CM076995.1 coordinate 45,737,740, forward strand.
GACAGTTTTTGGAAGGGGTTGGAGCCCGGGGGTCAGACACTCCCCGAATAATTTTTTTTTTTTGTAAAATCTACATTTCAAAATTGCCTTTATTCTTCAGTAAAATAACATTTCTATGTACATGACAATGGAATTCTGCCAATAAATACAGCGGTATATACATCAGCTGGAAAGTTCCAGTGAAACGTAAAACAAAATATTGTTAAAATCATAAAAAATAAAAATTATTTCGCCACGTAGGGCGAAGGAGAGGCAGACAATAAAGCACGAGCGATACAAACGAAAATGTTTACCTACAGTATTGTAGACAGGGCAAGACATGATTCTATACTATGCACAAATCTACAGTTTTCAATTTAGAACCACCAAATTTGGTCTTAGACAGTAGACCGTTTTTGGAACGGATCAAGGCCCGGGGGGGGGGGTCAGAGCCCCCACATACAAAATTTTCTTAAAAACTGCAGTTTTCAATTCAGAACCACCAAATCTGGCATACTATCGCATGGTACTCTAACTTAGACGCTCGACGATTTTTTGAAGGGGTTGCAGCCCGGGGGTAAGGGCCCCTCTCATATATACAGTTTTTAATTTAGAACCACCAAGTTTGGTATACTATCTCATGTTACTCTAACTTAGACGCTAGACGGTTTTTGGAAGGGGTTGGAGCCCGGGGGTAAGACCCTTCCCCCATAAAAATGCCGCGTAAAATCTACAGTTTTCAATTTAGAACCACCAAATTTGGTATACTATCTCATGGTACTTTAACTTAGACGGTCGACGGTTTTTTCGAAGGGTCAAGGCCCTGGAGGTCGGAGCCCCCCCCCCCGCCCCTCACACACACACAGACATACAACATTTTCTTAAAAACAACAGTTTTCAATTCTGAACCACCAAATTTGGTATCATGAAACTCTAACTTAGACGCTAGACGGTTTTTGAAAGGGGCTGGAACCACGGGGTGAGAGCCCCTCCCCTCCTCATAAAAATTTCGTAAAACCTACAGTTTTCAATTTAGGACAACCAGATTTGGTATGCTACTTATGGTTATCTAACTTAGACGGTAGACGGTTTTTGGAAGGGGTCGGGGCCCGGGTCAAGGTAGCCCCATGCAAAATTTTCGTAAAAAGTTCCGTTTTTTACTCTTAAGAATACCCTATTTACGTTCTAAGGCGCTCTTTGGCCCTTTGAGGGCCTTGCACCATAAACCATCAACCAACCAACCAACTAACCAACCAACCAACTAACCAACCTACGGTCTAAGTTAGGGACTGTAGATGACAATAAAGTGCAAAAATATGCGTTTAATGGTGTATTAAAAACACAAATCTATATAGTTTAGCTTTCACTACCAACGAACGGCTTATCAGAAAGAAATATAATGTAATGTAATCAGAGAGTTCCAGATATTCAAAATTCAAAACGGTAAGAAAAAGATGATCAATGCCAATGTGAAGTCGTATGCATGCGACATCACATAGGTACATTGCATTTCTGTGTCGCGGGATTCACAGAAGCATACGCCAGATGTACGGCAGTTCTATAGATGTCTCCTAGAAGGTAAGTATTCCCATTCCTTTTTCTTTCTTTTTTGTTTCGCAAAATTAAATTAACTAAATCAAAAAATTTAAAATAAATTTACTGGAAAATTGCAGGAATATCTTTTTCATTCACTAACTTTCACCCGCTGAACTTGGTAATTCCACAAATAGTAATATGTACCTGGCAAATAACCGGTATCCCTGCTAGTACAAATTATATTAATGATTTATTTGCGTCCAGTTCAATCTAGTATGTCCATAAGAGCGTTTGGGGCCGTATGAAAAATACATTTCAATGGGTGCCGCTACGGCGGCGGAGTGATCTAGGCGCTGGCTTCTGACCACTTGTCGAGAAGGTACTTGGTTCAAATCCCGGTGAATCATGGACGTTGTGCTTGACTTCTGGCACTGGCTGTCCCCCTTCCCAGGAACCAGTGGCCCAAAATTGGGAATGTCCGACTGCTTATAGCCCACTGAATTGATCACGGTGGTCGTTAACCCCCCCCCCCCAAAAAAAAAAAAAAAGATTGCGACGTGTCCATTGCTATTTGTTGTGGACCGTACAAAAAGTATGTTTTTGATATCAAGGTGTCCACTTCCATGTAGGCTGGCCATAAAATGTTAGGGGGCCGTACAAAATTGCACTTTTGTTTTCATCTTGTCAGCGCTTCGGTATATGGTTGAAGTATACGTATATATAGTTGGGCCATTTCAGCACGTAGTTTGGTTTATATAGAAAATCAAGATAATGTTACATTTTTACTCAGCTACAACACATTAATCCCAAAGGCTATTTGTTGAAATCTTTAATCCGCCGTGCTCATATTCACAACGTTAACATAACATGTCAAGTTATTAATGTTGCAGTTTTACCCTGTCACAAAACTTTAGTTACAAGACCTTAGGCGTAAACTTTTTTTAGGAATTTTTAGTCCGACGTATTCATAAGGTTTCGATAACATGCCAAGGTTATGGTACTGCGTTTTGACTGAGGCACAAAAATTAATAAACAGGCCTTAAGCCTTTTTATCAGTTTTCAATCAACCGTGCTCATATACATAAAATTTTCAGAGAAAGTCAAGTTTACTGTGTTGCGCATTTACTCGAGTACAAAACTATAAACAGCCATTAACTTTCACCCGCTGAACTTGGTGATTCCTCAATTCATCCATTAACAAGTCTTTTAAGTGATTGTATGCTATGGTCATATTGATAATGTTTGATGTCAAGTCACGTTAATGATGTTGCATTTATTAAAGACTTAAAAATGTGTAGAGGCTAGTAATTATTATTTGAAGTCTAAGTAATAGCTCATTTTTAACTTGACTCGTCATGAAATCCTTGTGAATATGGCATTTATTTTATTTTGTACATTTTACAAAGCGTATGCATTTTTTTGGCATTTGTTTTATTTTGTGTTGTACTTGTTACATAGCGTTTCGCATTTTTGTAATGCTTGTAACTTGTGATTGCATTTTGAATTTTTATTTGTTTCATATTTTGGATTGCATTTTGAATTTTTATATGTTTCACATTTTGGATTACTTTTTGACATTTTATGTTTTTGACATGCTATTTTGAAAATTTTGACTTTTTTAATTTTGCGTTGTGTTTTACATTCTTGCATCTTCGGCGGAATTACATTCTTGACAAATTCAAATACAAGTTAGTAAAAGGTATAATTCAATTAGTGAGAAATACCAGCACATTTTAGTAAAGGGTAGAATTATATGAAATTCCTCTTAAAATGTTCAGCATGTTAGCATTGTCTCTGTGCACCAAAGAAGTTCGAATTCCTTTTTATCTTGCCAGCGTTTCTCTTCTGGGTGGATTTGTTGGAATCTGTGCTATCACTCTTTCGATTTTAGCCATAGTTGTTCTCTGCTCTTTCGCAATTTCACTGATTATTTCGTACAGTCACAGTTTTTTCTCTCCCAGAATTGTATTCCAGCGTCTGTCTAATCTTTCAAGTTCGTTTTGTGTTCTGGGAAAGCCAAATAAATTGTTTTCACTAACTGACCAAATTGTTGGCGGGAACAGCGGAGGGCTTCTGCTTGGATTGTTTCTTCTGCTTCCACGAAATTTTCCAAGAACATAATTTTCCTCAAACCACTGAACTACAGAATCTGCATATTCCAGTAAAATTTATTTCACTTCTTCAGAAGCAGTTGGAATTTCATCAGATGAAAAAAATGCGAGTGCTTGCAAATGTCTGACTTTGAGAGCAAACTCACTGTTTTTCTTATATTCCAAGGCTATGCCAGAGGATGGATATTCCTCAGCACATTTTTTTCCGAGATGAAATCAACAACATTTGTGTGTGCTGCTTCCAAATTCCTTTTTAGTAGCATTATAACGGTAGCTATTTCAAAATCTATTATTATGCGTATATTGTGGTGCAAGCTGAATATCATAGTCTTGTAAATCCTACAAAATACTTTATAATAGTATTATATTATTTATACTTGCTGGAAAGTAACCCATAAACTAGTGAGACAAGTCTGTGCATCTCTGGATTCGTTTCAACCATAGCATAAATGGAACATAATTGCCTAAAAAGGGTTGGACAAGTTTCAAATGACCCATCCATAATCCAGAGGGGTGCTTCTTTAAGCTTTCGTAAATTATTCTCTGTTAAAAATAAAATAATTCTTTGATGTCCAAATGCGCTACCTCTGCCAAGAAATTTTGCACCATCTTCTCCTGTAAATTTATTGGGGCATCGATCCGTTCTGAAGTCGTAGGCTCCGCAGGCATGTCTTGGCATGTCTTCTCTTTTTAACAACTTGCCTTAGTGCATCCATATTAGGCATGTAAGCTGCATTTACTGTAGCCATTGACGTTGTCACGGTTTGAATAATTTGTGCAGGGGCTTCGTCCGTATTTCTCGCTCGTTCTTTTATTTGCGCTCTTGCAACAGCAACATCACTTTTATCCGTTCTTGGGGCATGATTATGTGGTTTCTCATTGTGCATCCTGTGTTCATCTCCAATAAGAATAGTACTAGCAAAACCAGTACAATTTCCATAATTTCTTTAAATACAGTGACAATACCGTAAATCACCTCGCACTCTGTTATGGCAAAATAAATACCCTTTCCATTTCAGCAAATCATTTTCTTTTTGTGAGTTAACTATTTATGTTGCATTCTTCATCTGCATAGTGCCTTCGGAAAACAATGCACTTTCTCTTTCCAAAATATTTAGAATGATATATTTCCACTATTATCACTTGACAAAGCACAACAAAGGTTTTAACAAGCACGTTCTCTGTTCTCCAGTCAACTACGAACTAACGAGCAACCATTCAATAAAACACTCAGAATACAGACAATCACGTGAAGCTTGTTCCTCCAGTTAGGGTTTAAGCGAAGTTCAAGATTTTCGTACCTGCGGTCACAAGAAGTGGTTATTTTTAAGGATCGGCATCTTATCTTTTGTTTTTCCAAAACGCAGAGGTACATGTATTTTACAGCTGGGACGCTCCAGGCGGGGGATCAACAGATGCGAAGAACCCGGGAGCCAGGTTCCGGAGGCAGAAGCAGGCGCGGACTGGGCAGCTGTACTCTGGGCCGGTAGGCGTCATGCTAATTCTCAAAAATAAATTCAAATTTTTTGTGTTGCACCATGCGTATGAAAGAAAATTGTTATACTGAAAAGACAATTTGTTTACCCCGTAACATTTTAAACGAAACCTACGTCCCTACGTGCCAAATGATCTGTAAGCCAAACACAGTTTTTCATGCAACACCTTCCCCCGACTTTCTAAGTTCAGATCTGTCTCGTTCGACTAATTTCCTGTACCGCCCCTCTCTTTCGCTAATTGCAGTTAATTGCCGTGAAATTGGTGTTTTACGTTGGGGTGTATTGCCGCCTGTCCTGAAGATTATAGTGAAAGCGGTGAACCCCAGGGGAAAAGTATTCCATCAAAAGCAACAGAAATCCGATGCGAGAGCAAAACTTTGTTCGTTGGCATTACATCCAAGCAATTTAGGCGAAGTAGGAAGTGTGTTTTTCTACTACGACACCAGAAGATTGTCACGAATGCTCAGGCAATTACGATACAGATGTGTCCTTAAGACTTCTCTTTCAAGACGTCCAAAGGCCGGCACTAGGGAATGGGGAGGGATACAGTGCGGATGCTCTTTTTTGTTGCAGTTAGAAATTCTTAAGCTCATTCTTCCTTAAACCGTTGCCTGGTTACCAGTAAGTACTGTCTCATGCCTCAACCATTGCAACGATTTGTTGTTTTTGTTTTCATTCTTTGAGTTAACAGCGGGAAAATATCTGAACTGCGTTGTTTCAGTTGGAAATATTTTTTTTACTTCAGCAACAGGGCTTCAGTATAATTGCAAAATACTTCGATAGAATAAATATACCTTACATAAAGAGTTTGCATGAGAAAATAGATTAATAATAATAAAAATATTCTAAAACCAAAAAAAGAAATTGCGGAACCAAAAAAGCTAGGTAGAGGAAACAAAAGGCTCTAAGAAAACGTTCATATTTAAAGAAACCTGTAGTCGCTTAATGAGTAAGTGGTATAACTCAATACAAAATCATGTGCTGTATTTGAAAAAAATTTGAAGTAAGTAGGCATCGTGACTGTCCACAGTTTCCCCTTTTCAACCTGTCGACATTACAACCACCACAGAAAAGAAAAGAACAAAAACATAACAAAAACTCCCATAGAAAGTAAAATGCCCAAAACATAAAAAGAAGTAACCACACAAAATGAAATGCCCAAAACATTAAAAAAATTGCAACCACAGGAAACAAAATACCCAAAACATGGTAAGAAATTCTGTTTAAAGCACAATGAAGGTATACGATAGGAGAAATATATGTTTTTAAAACTTAATACAAGTGTCAAAACTGAAATAAAAAGAAAGAAAAAGGAAATATTCCAAATTTCATTGTTACTTTAGATATTTTGACCTGTTGACATTTCGTAAATTGTACTTGCACTCGGTCAAAACATATTACTTACAGGACTCTTTAGTAACTTTTAATCGCTGTGGTCGAATTTATAAGGTTTGCATAACAAATCAAGTTAATAATGTTGCGCTTTCACTTACCGTCTTCCGCTAAGTTAGAGTTTCATGACACAAAATGTGGTGGTTCTGAATTGAAAAATAAAGATTTTAAGAAAATTTTGTATGTGTGTGTGTGGGGGGGTGTTACCCCGGGCCTTGATCCGTTCCAAAAACCTTGTACCGTCAAAGTTAGAGTACCATGAGATAATATACAAAATTTGGTGGTTCTAAATTGAAAACTATAGATTTTACGAAAGTTTCTGTGTAGGGGGGGGGTAACCACCCTTGTCCCGACCCGTTCTGAAAACCGTCTACCGTTTAGTTTAGAACACCATTATATAGTATACCAAATTTGGTAGCTCTAAATTCAAAGCTTTAGTTTTTACGAAAAATATTTATATGCGGAGGGACTCTGACCCCGTGCCCGACCCGTTCCAAAAACCGTCTACCGTCTAAGTTAGAGTACAATGAGAGAGTATGCCAAATTTGGTGATTCTAAATTGAAAACTGTAGATTTTACGCGGCATTTTTATGGGAGGGGGCTTTACCCCCGGGCTCCAAATCCTTCCAAAAACGGTCTACTGTCTAAGTTAGAGTACCATGAGATAGTATACCAAATTTGGTGGTTCTAAATTGAAAACTGTAGTATTTACGAAAAAGTTTTTATTCTGGGGGTCTGACCCCGGGGCTCCAACCCCTTCCAAAAACCGTCTAGCGTCTAAGTTAGAGTACCATGAGATAGTATACCAGATTAGGTGGTTCTGAATTGAAAACTGTAGTTTTTAAGAAAATTTTGTATGTGGGATGCTCTGACCCCTCGGGCCTTGACCCGTTCCGAAAATGGTCTGCCGACTAAGTTAGAGTACCATAAGATAGTATACCAAATTTGGTGGTTCTAAGATAAAAACTGTAGATTTGACGAAATTTTTTATGAAGGGGGGCCCGACCCCGCGGGCTCCAACCCCTTCCAAAAACCGTCTAGCGTCTAATACAGAGTACCATGAGATAGTATACTAAATTTGGTGGTTCTAAATTGAAACCTGTAGATTTTACGAAACAGTTTTTATTCGGGGGTCTGACCCCCGGGCTCCAAACCCTTCCAAAAACCGTCTAGCGTCTAAGTTAGAGTACCATGAGATAGTATACCAGATTAGGTGGTTCTGAATTGAAAACTGTAGTTTTTAAGAAAATTTTGTATGTGGGGGGCTCTGACCCCCGGGCCTTGACCCGTTCCAAAAACGGTCTGCCGTCTAAGTTAGAGTACCATATAATAGTATCCCAAATTTGGTGGTCCTAAGATAAAAACTGTAGATTTTACGAAATTTTTTATGAGGGGGCCCGACCCCGCGGGCTGCAACCCCTTCCAAAAACCGTCTAGCGTCTAAGTTAGAGTACCATGACATAGTATACCAAATTTGGTCGTTCTAAATTGAAACCTGTAGATTTTACGAAAAAGTTTTTATTCGGGGGGGGTCTGACCCCCGGGCTGCAAACCCTTCCAAAAACCGTCTAGCGTCTAAGTTAGAGTACCATGAGATAGTATACCAGATTAGGTGGTTATGAATTGAAAACTGTAGTTTTTAAGAACATTTTGTATGTGGGGGGCTCTGAACCCCGGGCCTTGACCCGTTCCAAAAACGGTCTACCGTCTAAGTTAGAGTACCATAAGATAGTGTACCAAATTTGATAGTTCTGATATGAAAACTGTTGATTTTACGAAATTTTGATGAGGGGGGCCCGACCCCGCCGGCTCCAACCCCTTCCAAAAACCGTCTAGCGTCTAAGTTAGAGTACCTTGCGATAGTATACCAAATTTGGTGGTTCTAAATTGAAAACTGTAGATTTTTCGAAAGAGTTTTTATTCGGGGGTCTGACCCCCGGGGGTCCAACCCCTTCCAAAAACCGTCTACCGTCTAAGTTAGAGTACCATGAGATAGTATACCAGATTAGGTGGTTCTGAATTGAAAACTGTAGTTTTTAAGAAAATTTTGTATGTGGGGGCTCTGACCCCCCGGGCCTTGACCCGTTCCAAAAACGGTCTGCCGTTTAAGTTAGAGTACCATAAGATAGTATACCAAATTTGGTGGTTCTAAGATAAAAACTGTAGATTTTACGAAATTTTTTATGAGGGGGGGGACCCCGCGGGCTCCAACCCCTTCCAAAAACCGTCTACCGTCTAAGTTAGAGTACCATGAGATAGTATACCAAATTTGGTGGTTCTAAGATGAAAACTGTAGATTTTACGAAATTTTTTATGAGGGGGAACTCCGAACCCGCGGGCACCAACCCCTAGCAAAAACCGTCTCGCGTCTAAGTTAGAGTACCTTGCGATAGTATACTAAATTTGGTGGTTCTAAATTGAAACCTGTAGATTTTACGAAAAAGTTTTTATTCGGGGGTCTGACCCCCCGGGCTCCAACCCCTTCCACAAAACCGTCTAGCGTCTAAGTTAGAGTACCATGAGATAGTATACCAGATTAGGTGGTTCTGAATTGAAAACTGTAGTTTTTAAGAAAATTTTGTATGTATGGGGCTCTGACCCCCGGGCCTTGACCCGTTCCAAAAACGGTCTGCCGTCTAAGTTAGAGTACCATATAATAGTATCCCAAATTTGGTGGTCCTAAGATAAAAACTGTAGATTTTACGAAATTTTTTATGAGGGGGGCCCGACCCCGCGGGCTGCAACCCCTTCCAAAAACCGTCTAGCGTCTAAGTTAGAGTACCATGACATAGTATACCAAATTTGGTGGTTCTAAATTGAAACCTACCAGACAGTATTTCATCGCCAAGTACAGTGCGGTAACGCAGTCTTCATCCTCATTAGCTTCTCCTCTTCTCTCCTCTCTTCCACAGGTCCCCTCTACTTTATCTACTTCTTTACTCTCTCCTTTCTCTCTTCGCGAACTCCGCGAGGCGTTCGCTACTCTCAATCCTCATGCCGCTCCTGGACCTGACGGCCTTCCTCTGTCCTTTTATCGTGCTTTTCTACCGTGCCTTCTGCCTTTTCTGTCTGCGTGTTTCTCGTCTGCTTTTTCCTCTCCTGCGTTACCGCCCGACTTTACTTTGGCACACACCATCCTCCTTCCTAAGAAGGGTGACCTCTTGGATCTTGGAAACTGGCGCCCTATCTCCATCCTAAACACTGACTATAAGTTCTATACAAAACTCTTATCCCGTCGCCTTAATTCTGTTCTCTCTTTCGTTATTTCTCCTGACCAGACATACACTGTGCCTGGTCGGACTATTTCCACTAACGTTTCTCTTCTCCTTCATCTTCACTTCCTCGCTCGCTCTTTTTCTGAACCTCTTGCCTTTCTCAATCTGGATCAAAAGTCCGCTTTTGATAACGTTTCTCATTTTTATCTCTCTGCTGTCCTTTCACAATTTGGCTTTCCTCCTACCTTTTCTTCCGCACTCTTGGCCCTTTATCAGGGCGCCAGTTTCCATGTTCGAGCGGCCACATTTCTAACCGCTCCAATTCCGTTTAAGCGAGGCATCCGGCAAGGATGTCCGCTCTCCGGCCAGCTATTCGCTCTCGCTTTTGAGCCTTTCCTGTTAGCAGCCCGAAGATCACTCCTGGATGTCCTACCGCCGACAGTGGCTAGTACTCGTCATCATCGAATAATTTTCACCGCCTATGCTGATGATGTGACCTTTTGCGTCCGGGATGAATCTCAATTTGATCGCCTGTATTCTGTATATCAACAGTATGTTGCATTATCTGGAGCAGCGCTGAATGCCACTAAAAGTACTGGCTTATGGTGCGGGGCATGGGCTGCCCGCACCGATGCTCCTTGGGGTGCGCAGTGGACAGCCACTACACAGAAGATCCTCGGTGCGTATGTCGGATTGCCCTTGGCTTCTGCATCTGCCACCTGGACTGCTCTTCTTCCCCGGATACAACGGACTGCTGCCTACTGGAGTAAGGCCCGCCCTTTCACATCGTTCCGTCAACGAGCAGCCGTTGTTCGTCGACAACTTATCTCTCTATGCGAATACTCTTGGATGTCGACGGTTGTGCCCGTGTCACAAATGATGACCATCACTCGCCTCTCAACTTCCGTCATCTGGTCTTCACATCACTGGGTTAAACCTGCCACGCTTCATCTGCCAGCCTCTTTGGGTGGCATCCAGCTTCCTGATCCAGCTTTCCTTTATAAAACACATCGTATTATTCATTTCATTCGCCTTGCCACTTCAACTGTTCCGTCCCTTACCACTACCTTGAATGTTCTAGCTTCTTTCCGTGACCCATCCTTCACCTTCCTACTGTTTCTGAAGATGGATGCATACTCTCTTCTCCCGTCCTACCTCCCTCCTGTCCTGCGAGAGGGGCTTTCTCTCTTTCGTTCGCTTCCTCTTCTCCGTTCATTTCCTTCTTCAACTCTTGATCTCCTAGATGAACCTCTCTTCTTCTCTTCTCTTATTCACCCTCCTAACCTCCCTTACTTTTACTTTCCTCATTGGATCCGCTCTGGTGTGATAACTGTCCGTTCTCTCGTAACTTCTGATCTAACCTGGAGACCTCTTTCTTCATTGTTTCTATCTCCAACCATTACTCTTGCTAACGAATATCTTCTTCTTCGCACAGCGCTTTGGAGCCTCTTTCCACTAATCGCTTCACCTGATGGTCTCTTCTCGGTCCCCTCTGCTCCTCTTTCCCTACCGTTCTTTCTCCTCATTCGTAGCTCCCCGGTTCTAGTTACTTCTCTCTCCTCCTCTTCTCTTTATTGGCTTCTTCTTTCCCCTCCCGCACTTCCACTTTCTGTTCATTCTGCTCCTCCTTCTCTTCTCCCAGCCATCTGGACAGCATCTACCTCTGCCCTTTCCTCCCCTCTTGAACTCAATGTCCATTGGCAATTTCTTCACCTTCGTCTCCCCGCCCCATCAGTACTGTTTCGCATGACCCTTCTCACCTCTCCGCAGTGCTCCTTTTGCCCTGAAGTCAGCGACGTCCAACATCAATACCTATTCTGCCCCGTTCTCCTGCCAGTCCTAAACACAGCATTTCGTCTTGCTGATCGAATTTGTGCTCGATCGTTACCGTTTCTTGCATATGCTTGGCTACTCCAAACTAAGCATCCACCTACTCACTTGCCTCCTGTGTGCCGTTACATTTTTCTTCTTGTGAAGTTCACTGTCTATGCTTTCCATCTTCAACAACGCTTCCCCGCTCTTATTCCACCTCCTCAGGAGGCAAGTGCTATCATTCGGAGACGCTTCCTAGCACGGTTAACCACTCGCCTCCAAATGGAGCACTCTCGTGCTGCCTCAACAAACACCGATAGCGTTTTTCAATCCACTTGGGCCCAATCGGCTGGGTGGTTCCATATCCACAATTTGCAGTTACATCTCAACCTATAAGTGGAATTTTTGTTGTCGCCCACGTTCACTGTAACAAATCATGTTTTTACGTATTAATTTTGGTGCTTCGCTATTTGTGATTTTTCTGTTTTAATGTGCCATTGAAGATAGCTCACCATGTTTCCCATGTTCTCTTCGATGATGTTGGGTTTTATGTTGTTGTATATAATTCTTCCTTCTGCACAGTTTACTGCCCACGCAATGTCCCCTTCATTATGTTGAATATTTTTTTAAAATATTAGTCACTGTGTGTATAATATAATGTAACAAGATGCCCTTCTGAGTACATTTAGCGTTATTTCCCCTTGTCACTGAATACTTCTGTACATATGTTGTAAATTTTGAATGTAGCATCACTGTTGCATTTCTGTGAATTAGTACCTAATGTTTAATCTTTAGTATGGTAGTAATGCTTAATTGGAATTTGTGCATAGTATAGAATCATGTCTTGCCCTGTCTACAATACTGTAGGTAAACATTTTCGTTTGTATCGCTCGTGCTTTATTGTCTGCCTCTTCTTCGCCCTACGTGGCGAAATAATTTTTTTTTTTATGATTTTAACAATATTTTGTTTTACGTTTCACTGGAACTTTCCAGCTGATGTATATACCGCTGTATTTATTGGCAGAATTCCATTGTCATGTACATAGAAATGTTATTTTACTGAAGAATAAAGGCAATTTTGAAATGTAGATTTTACGAAAAAGTTTTTATTCGGGGGGTCTGACCCCCGGGCTCCAAACCCTTCCAAAAACCGTCTAGCGTCTAAGTTAGAGTACCATGAGATAGTATACCAGATTAGGTGGTTATGAATTGAAAACTGTAGTTTTTAAGAACATTTTGTATGTGGGGGCTCTGAACCCCCGGGCCTTGACCCGTTCCAAAAACGGTCTACCGTCTAAGTTAGAGTACCATAAGATAGTGTACCAAATTTGATGGTTCTGATATGAAAACTGTTGATTTTACGAAATTTTGATGAGGGGGGCCCGACCCCGCCGGCTCCAACCCCTTCCAAAAACCGTCTAGCGTCTAAGTTAGAGTACCTTGCGATAGTATACCAAATTTGGTGGTTCTAAATTGAAAACTGTAGATTTTTCGAAAGAGTTTTTATTCGGGGGTCTGACCCCCGGGGGTCCAACCCCTTCCAAAAACCGTCTACCGTCTAAGTTAGAGTACCATGAGATAGTATACCAGATTAGGTGGTTCTGAATTGAAAACTGTAGTTTTTAAGAAAATTTTGTATGTGGGGGGCTCTGACCCCCGGGCCTTGACCCGTTCCAAAAACGGTCTGCCGTCTAAGTTAGAGTACCATATAATAGTATACCAAATTTGGTGGTTCTAAGATAAAAACTGTAGATTTCACGAATTTTTTTATGAGGGGGGACCCCGCGGGCTCCAACCCCTTCCAAAAACCGTCTAGCGTCTAAGTTAGTGTACCATGCGATAGTATACCAAATTTGGTGGTTCTAAATTGAAAACTGTAGATTTTACGAAAAAGTTTTTATTCGGGGGGTCTGACCCCCGGGCTCCAACCCCTTCCAAAAACTGTCTAGCGTCTAAGTTAGAGTACCATGAGATAGTACACCAGATTAGGTGGTTCTGAATTGAAAACTGTACTTTTTAAGAAAATTTTGTATGTTGGGGGCTCTGACCCCCGGGCCTTGACCTGTTCCAAAAACGGTCTGCCGACTAAGTTAGAGTACCATAAGATAGTATACCAAATTTGGTGGTTCTAAGATAAAAACTGTAGATTTTACGAAATTTTTTATGAGGGGGGGGACCCCGCGGGCTCCAACCCCTTCCAAAAACCGTCTACCGTCTAAGTTAGAGTACCATGAGATAGTATACCAAATTTGGTGGTTCTAAGATGAAAACTGTAGATTTTACGAAATTTTTTATGAGGGGGAACTCCGAACCCGCGGGCACCAACCCCTAGCAAAAACCGTCTCGCGTCTAAGTTAGAGTTTCATGATACCAAATTTGGTGGTTCTGAAATGAAAACTAGATTTTTGTATATACGGGGGGGGGCTCTTACTCCCCGGGTCTTGACCCGTTCCAAAAACTGACAACCGTCTAAGTTAGAGTACCATAAGATAGTGTACCAAATTTGATAGTTCTGATATGAAAACTGTTGATTTTACGAAATTTTGATGAGGGGGGCCCGACCCCGCCGGCTCCAACCCCTTCCAAAAACCGTCTAGCGTCTAAGTTAGAGTACCTTGCGATAGTATACTAAATTTGGTGGTTCTAAATTGAAACCTGTAGATTTTACGAAAAAGTTTTTATTCGGGGGTCTGACCCCCGGGCTCCAACCCCTTCCACAAAACCGTCTAGCGTCTAAGTTAGAGTACCATGAGATAGTATACCAGATTAGGTGGTTCTGAATTGAAAACTGTAGTTTTTAAGAAAATTTTGTATGTATGGGGCTCTGACCCCCGGGCCTTGACCCGTTCCAAAAACGGTCTGCCGTCTAAGTTAGAGTACCATATAATAGTATCCCAAATTTGGTGGTCCTAAGATAAAAACTGTAGATTTTACGAAATTTTTTATGAGGGGGCCCGACCCCGCGGGCTGCAACCCCTTCCAAAAACCGTCTAGCGTCTAAGTTAGAGTACCATGACATAGTATACCAAATTTGGTGGTTCTAAATTGAAACCTACCAGACAGTATTTCATCGCCAAGTACAGTGCGGTAACGCAGTCTTCATCCTCATTAGCTTCTCCTCTTCTCTCCTCTCTTCCTCAGGTCCCCTCTACTTTATCTACTTCTTTACTCTCTCCTTTCTCTCTTCGCGAACTCCGCGAGGCGTTCGCTACTCTCAATCCTCATGCCGCTCCTGGACCTGACGGCCTTCCTCTGTCCTTTTATCGTGCTTTTCTACCGTGCCTTCTGCCTTTTCTGTCTGCGTGTTTCTCGTCTGCTTTTTTCCTCTCCTGCGTTACCGCCCGACTTTACTTTGGCACACACCATCCTCCTTCCTAAGAAGGGTGACCTCTTGGATCTTGGAAACTGGCGCCCTATCTCCATCCTAAACACTGACTATAAGTTCTATACAAAACTCTTATCCCGTCGCCTTAATTCTGTTCTCTCTTTCGTTATTTCTCCTGACCAGACATACACTGTGCCTGGTCGGACTATTTCCACTAACGTTTCTCTTCTCCTTCATCTTCACTTCCTCGCTCGCTCTTTTTCTGAACCTCTTGCCTTTCTCAATCTGGATCAAAAGTCCGCTTTTGATAACGTTTCTCATTTTTATCTCTCTGCTGTCCTTTCACAATTTGGCTTTCCTCCTACCTTTTCTTCCGCACTCTTGGCCCTTTATCAGGGCGCCAGTTTCCATGTTCGAGCGGCCACATTTCTAACCGCTCCAATTCCGTTTAAGCGAGGCATCCGGCAAGGATGTCCGCTCTCCGGCCAGCTATTCGCTCTCGCTTTTGAGCCTTTCCTGTTAGCAGCCCGAAGATCACTCCTGGATGTCCTACCGCCGACAGTGGCTAGTACTCGTCATCATCGAATAATTTTCACCGCCTATGCTGATGATGTGACCTTTTGCGTCCGGGATGAATCTCAATTTGATCGCCTGTATTCTGTATATCAACAGTATGTTGCATTATCTGGAGCAGCGCTGAATGCCACTAAAAGTACTGGCTTATGGTGCGGGGCATGGGCTGCCCGCACCGATGCTCCTTGGGGTGCGCAGTGGACAGCCACTACACAGAAGATCCTCGGTGCGTATGTCGGATTGCCCTTGGCTTCTGCATCTGCCACCTGGACTGCTCTTCTTCCCCGGATACAACGGACTGCTGCCTACTGGAGTAAGGCCCGCCCTTTCACATCGTTCCGTCAACGAGCAGCCGTTGTTCGTCGACAACTTATCTCTCTATGCGAATACTCTTGGATGTCGACGGTTGTGCCCGTGTCACAAATGATGACCATCACTCGCCTCTCAACTTCCGTCATCTGGTCTTCACATCACTGGGTTAAACCTGCCACGCTTCATCTGCCAGCCTCTTTGGGTGGCATCCAGCTTCCTGATCCAGCTTTCCTTTATAAAACACATCGTATTATTCATTTCATTCGCCTTGCCACTTCAACTGTTCCGTCCCTTACCACTACCTTGAATGTTCTAGCTTCTTTCCGTGACCCATCCTTCACCTTCCTACTGTTTCTGAAGATGGATGCATACTCTCTTCTCCCGTCCTACCTCCCTCCTGTCCTGCGAGAGGGGCTTTCTCTCTTTCGTTCGCTTCCTCTTCTCCGTTCATTTCCTTCTTCAACTCTTGATCTCCTAGATGAACCTCTCTTCTTCTCTTCTCTTATTCACCCTCCTAACCTCCCTTACTTTTACTTTCCTCATTGGATCCGCTCTGGTGTGATAACTGTCCGTTCTCTCGTAACTTCTGATCTAACCTGGAGACCTCTTTCTTCATTGTTTCTATCTCCAACCATTACTCTTGCTAACGAATATCTTCTTCTTCGCACAGCGCTTTGGAGCCTCTTTCCACTAATCGCTTCACCTGATGGTCTCTTCTCGGTCCCCTCTGCTCCTCTTTCCCTACCGTTCTTTCTCCTCATTCGTAGCTCCCCGGTTCTAGTTACTTCTCTCTCCTCCTCTTCTCTTTATTGGCTTCTTCTTTCCCCTCCCGCACTTCCACTTTCTGTTCATTCTGCTCCTCCTTCTCTTCTCCCAGCCATCTGGACAGCATCTACCTCTGCCCTTTCCTCCCCTCTTGAACTCAATGTCCATTGGCAATTTCTTCACCTTCGTCTCCCCGCCCCATCAGTACTGTTTCGCAATGACCCTTCTCACCTCTCCGCAGTGCTCCTTTTGCCCTGAAGTCAGCGACGTCCAACATCAATACCTATTCTGCCCCGTTCTCCTGCCAGTCCTAAACACAGCATTTCGTCTTGCTGATCGAATTTGTGCTCGATCGTTACCGTTTCTTGCATATGCTTGGCTACTCCAAACTAAGCATCCACCTACTCACTTGCCTCCTGTGTGCCGTTACATTTTTCTTCTTGTGAAGTTCACTGTCTATGCTTTCCATCTTCAACAACGCTTCCCCGCTCTTATTCCACCTCCTCAGGAGGCAAGTGCTATCATTCGGAGACGCTTCCTAGCACGGTTAACCACTCGCCTCCAAATGGAGCACTCTCGTGCTGCCTCAACAAACACCGATAGCGTTTTTCAATCCACTTGGGCCCAATCGGCTGGGTGGTTCCATATCCACAATTTGCAGTTACATCTCAACCTATAAGTGGGATTTTTGTTGTCGATCACGTTCACTGTAACAAATCATGTTTTTACGTATTAATTTTGGTGCTTCGCTATTTGTGATTTTTCTGTTTTAATGTGCCATTGAAGATAGCTCACCATGTTTCCCATGTTCTCTTCGATGATGTTGGGTTTTATGTTGTTGTATATAATTCTTCCTTCTGCACAGTTTACTGCCCACGCAATGTCCCCTTCATTATGTTGAATATTTTTTTAAAATATTAGTCACTGTGTGTATAATATAATGTAACAAGATGCCCTTCTGAGTACATTTAGCGTTATTTCCCCTTGTCACTGAATACTTCTGTACATATGTTGTAAATTTTGAATGTAGCATCACTGTTGCATTTCTGTGAATTAGTACCTAATGTTTAATCTTTAGTATGGTAGTAATGCTTAATTGGAATTTGTGCATAGTATAGAATCATGTCTTGCCCTGTCTACAATACTGTAGGTAAACATTTTCGTTTGTATCGCTCGTGCTTTATTGTCTGCCTCTTCTTCGCCCTACGTGGCGAAATAATTTTTTATGATTTTAACAATATTTTGTTTTACGTTTCACTGGAACTTTCCAGCTGATGTATATACCGCTGTATTTATTGGCAGAATTCCATTGTCATGTACATAGAAATGTTATTTTACTGAAGAATAAAGGCAATTTTGAAATGTAGATTTTACGAAAAAGTTTTTATTCGGGGGTCTGACCCCCGGGCTCCAAACCCTTCCAAAAACCGTCTAGCGTCTAAGTTAGAGTACCATGAGATAGTATACCAGATTAGGTGGTTATGAATTGAAAACTGTAGTTTTTAAGAACATTTTGTATGTGGGGGGCTCTGAACCCCCGGGCCTTGACCCGTTCCAAAAACGGTCTACCGTCTAAGTTAGAGTACCATAAGATAGTGTACCAAATTTGATGGTTCTGATAAGAAAACTGTTGATTTTACGAAATTTTGATGAGGGGGGCCCGACCCCGCCGGCTCCAACCCCTTCCAAAAACCGTCTAGCGTCTAAGTTAGAGTACCTTGCGATAGTATACCAAATTTGGTGGTTCTAAATTGAAAACTGTAGATTTTTCGAAAGAGTTTTTATTCGGGGGTCTGACCCCCGGGGGTCCAACCCCTTCCAAAAACCGTCTACCGTCTAAGTTAGAGTACCATGAGATAGTATACCAGATTAGGTGGTTCTGAATTGAAAACTGTAGTTTTTAAGAAAATTTTGTATGTGGGGGGCTCTGACCCCCGGGCCTTGACCCGTTCCAAAAACGGTCTGCCGTCTAAGTTAGAGTACCATATAATAGTATACCAAATTTGGTGGTTCTAAGATAAAAACTGTAGATTTTACGAAATTTTTTATGAGGGGGGGACCCCGCGGGCTCCAACCCCTTCCAAAAACCGTCTAGCGTCTAAGTTAGTGTACCATGCGATAGTATACCAAATTTGGTGGTTCTAAATTGAAAACTGTAGATTTTACGAAAAAGTTTTTATTCGGGGGGTCTGACCCCCGGGCTCCAACCCTTCCAAAAACTGTCTAGCGTCTAAGTTAGAGTACCATGAGATAGTACACCAGATTAGGTGGTTCTGAATTGAAAACTGTACTTTTTAAGAAAATTTTGTATGTTGGGGGCTCTGACCCCCCGGGCCTTGACCTGTTCCAAAAACGGTCTGCCGACTAAGTTAGAGTACCATAAGATAGTATACCAAATTTGGTGGTTCTAAGATAAAAACTGTAGATTTTACGAAATTTTTTATGAGGGGGGGGGGACCCCGCGGGCTCCAACCCCTTCCAAAAACCGTCTAGCGTCTAAGTTAGAGTACCATGAGATAGTATACCAAATTTGGTGGTTCTAAGATGAAAACTGTAGATTTTACGAAATTTTTTATGAGGGGGAACTCCGAACCCGCGGGCACCAACCCCTAGCAAATACCGTCTAGCGTCTAAGTTAGAGTTTCATGATACCAAATTTGGTGGTTCTGAAATGAAAACTAGATTTTTGTATATACGGGGTGGGGGCTCTTACTCCCCGGGTCTTGACCCGTTCCAAAAACTGACAACCGTCTAAGTTAGAGTACCATGAGATAGGATACCTGATTTGGTGGTTCTGAATTGAAAACTCTCCTCCTCTTCTCTTTATTGGCTTCTTCTTTCCCCTCCCGCACTTCCACTTTCTGTTCATTCTGCTCCTCCTTCTCTTCTCCCCGCAATCTGGACAGCATCTACCTCTGCCCTTTCCTCCCCTCTTGAACTCAATGTCCATTGGCAATTTCTTCACCTTCGTCTCCCCGCCCCATCAGTACTGTTTCGCATGACCCTTCTCACCTCTCCGCAGTGCTCCTTTTGCCCTGAAGTCAGCGACGTCCAACATCAATACCTATTCTGCCCCGTTCTCCTGCCAGTCCTAAACACAGCATTTCGTCTTGCTGATCGAATTTGTGCTCGATCGTTACCATTTCTTGCATATGCTTGGCTACTCCAAACAAAGCATCCACCTACTCACTTGCCTCCTGTGTGCCGTTATATTTTTCTTCTTGTGAAGTTCACTGTCTATGCTTTCCATCTTCAACAACGCTTCCCTGCTCTTATTCCACCTCCTCAGGAGGCAAGTGCTATCATTCGGAGACGCTTCCTAGCACGGTTAACCACTCGCCTCCAAATGGAGCACTCTCGTGCTGCCTCAACAAACACCGATAGCGTTTTTCAATCCACTTGGGCCCAATCGGCTGGGTGGTTCCATATCCACAATTTGCAGTTACATCTCAACCTATAAGTGGAATTTTTGTTGTCGCCCACGTTCACTGTAACAAATCATGTTTTTACGTATTAATTTTGGTGCTTCGCTATTTGTGATTTTTCTGTTTTAATGTGCCATTGAAGATAGCTCACCACGTTTCCCATGTTCTCTTCGATAATGTTGGGTTTTATGTTGTTGTATATAATTCTTCCTTCTGCACAGTTTACTGCCCACGCAATGTCCCCTTCATTATGTTGAATATTTTTTTTAAATATTAGTCACTGTGTGTATAATATAATGTAACAAGATGCCCTTCTGTGTACATTTTGCGTTATTTCCCCTTGTCACTGAATACTTCTGTACATATGTTGTAAATTTTGAATGTAGCATCACTGTTGCAATTCTGTGAATTAGTACCTAATGTTTAATATTTAGTATGGTAGTAATGCTTAATTGGAATTTGTGCATAGTATAGAATCATGTCTTGCCCTGTCTACAATACTGTAGGTAAACATTTTCGTTTGTATCGCTCGTGCTTTATTGTCTGCCTCTCCTTTGCCCTACGTGGCGAAATAATTTTTTTATGATTTTAACAATATTTTGTTTTACGTTTCACTGGAACTTTCCAGCTGATGTATATACCGCTGTATTTATTGGCAGAATTCCATTGTCATGTACATAGAAATGTTATTTTACTGAAGAATAAAGGCAATTTTGAAATGTAGATCTTACGAATATTTTGTGGGCTATAACCGGGCTGCTGACCCGTTCCAAAAACCGTCTACCGTCTAAGTTAGAATACCATGAGATAATATACCAAATTTGGTAGTTCTAAATTGAAAACTATATTTTACGGCAATTCTGTAGGGGGGGGTCTACCCCCTACCCCCCTCTCCAACCGCTTCCCAAAACCGTCTACAGTCTAAGTTAGAATACCACGAGATAGTATATAAGATTTGGTGGTTCTGAATTGAAAACTGCAGATTTTACGAAAATTTTGTATATGGGGGGCTCTGTCCAACCGGGCCCTGCCCCGTTCCAAAAACCGTTTACCGTCTAATATTTTTAGTGCCAAAAAAAAACGTAATATTCCTATCCTGTCTGCGTGTCCAAACTTTATAAATTTGATCAGGGAGCAAGACGTTCGAAATCGTACGTTTTCCTGCATTCGTTTTGTATGTAACCAAAATCTGTAAACGCGACGAATTGACGTACTCGACGAATTTGTTCGCGACGAATTGACGCGCGACGAATCGTCGTGGTCGACGAATTGACGCGCGACGAATTGACGCATGCGACGAATTGACGCGCGACGAATTGTAGTAGTCGACGAATTGACGCAGGCGACGAATTGACGTAGTCGACGAATTGACGCACGCGACGAATTGACGTGACACCTTTACATCCCATGTATATATATACTGTCTACCAACAAGTAATCGGACACCTGTGATAGCAAAGGAAAACGAAGTTTATTCACCTTCAGAAGTTGGTGGAGCCTCTACCATCAGCGATTACAGCTGCGACCCTCCGGTGCATATTCTCAACCAGGCGTTGTACGACGGCTAGAGATATTTTCTTTCACTTGGCTTGGAGAAGACAGGTCATTTCCTTCACCGATTTTGGACGGTGGGGACACCCCTTAAGTCGACGCTCCGAATCGTCCCAAAGGTGTTCGATAGGGTTAAGGTCCGGGCTCTGCGAAAGCCAGTTCATTCGATTAACCCCATTGTCACCATACCAAGCCATGGTGGACCTCGCAAAATGACAGGTGGCATTGTCATCTTGAAAGTAACATGAGTCCACCGCGTAAAACTGCCAAAACGTAGGAAGCGCATGGTCATCCAAAATGTTGCATTAGGTCTCGGCGTTGAGTCTACCAGGAATTGCGACCAAGGGTCTCGTGTCATACCAGGAGAAACACCCCCATAGCATAATCCCACCGCCGCCGAACTTCACAGTTGTCACAATACATTCCGGCAGGAGGCGTTCTCCAGGCAGACGCCAAACCCAGACCCTACCATCCAAGCGGTAGAGGGTAAACCTTGATTCGTCGCTTCAGAGAACCATGTTTCCACTGTTTAACGGTCCACTGTCGACGTTCTTTGCACCACGTTAGCCGAGCAGCGCTATTGGACTGTCACCATACCAAGCCATGGTGGACCTCGCAAAATGACAGGTGGCATTGTCATCTTGAAAGTAACATGAGTCCACCGCGTAAAACTGCCAAAACGTAGGAAGCGCATGGTCATCCAAAATGTTGCATTAGGTCTCGGCGTTGAGTCTACCAGGAATTGCGACCAAGGGTCTCGTGTCATACCAGGAGAAACACCCCCATAACATAATCCCACCGCCGCCGAACTTCACAGTTGTCACAATACATTCCGGCAGGAGGCGTTCTCCAAGCAGACGCCAAACCCAGACCCTACCATCCAAGCGGTAGAGGGTAAACCTTGATTCGTCGCTTCAGAGAACCATGTTTCCACTGTTTAACGGTCCACTGTCGACGTTCTTTGCACCACGTTAGCCGAGCAGCGCTATTGGACTTGGTGATTAAAGGCTTGTGGGCGTCAGCACGTCCATGATAACGGAGCAGATTGGCTTCTGTACGGATGGTATTCATCGAAAGAGCACCCTCGGATGCCTGTTGAAACTCCTCGCGGATGTGGCCTATCAATTTGGTGCGGTTCTTCCGAATTTCTCTGGCCAGCACCCGTCAGTCTCTAACTCCCAGTTATGTGGGTCTGCCGAGTTGGGGCACATTCCGACAGTTACCTCTCATCTTCCACTTGCCAATCACGTAGGCCACTGTCAATTTTTGGTGCTTCAACTCGCTCGATGTAACGTATGGATCGGCCATTTCTGTGATACCCGACGATTACACCTTTCTTGAAATCAGAGAGCTGCGAACTGCGTGGCATCTTGCATGCGCCTGGTTGCGTTGTTGTTTTCCCCACGATATTTAACGGCGGCAGCCGTGACGTGTATCATGGCCGCAGATATCGTCGATTGGAGGGTGGTCCAATTACTTATTGGTAGATAGTGTATATACTGGAGTGCAAAAATTAAGGACGAGGCGGTTTTTCGAATGCAACGTCGTGCGGAAGTGCTCCACATCGACTCAGATCATACCATAAGATCCACAAGATGTAAGAATATGGGACAAGTGAGCAAAACCGTCCAAACAAAGAATCCAAAGGATACAAAGGCACTTTATTAAAAAGGTAGTTTCGATCACAACTGGACAGAAGACAGAAACGTCCATGCGACAGGCGGCTGCCATGAAAAATCCAGTCTTTAGTAGGGGATATGATCACCACTGACTGCGTTGCAGGATTTGCAACGTCTGTCCATGCCGAGGACGAGGTTGTCAAGGAGCTGTTGAGGCATCGCGGCCCATTACTCTTGTAGCGCTAATCGCAGCTGCGGAATCGTTGCTGGCAGCTGGTGACATGCTGCCAAGCGTCTCCCGAGAAGGTCCCACACGTGTTCGATTGGATTTATGTACGGGGAACTTGCGGGCTAATCTATGCGTTGATTATCTTCACTTTCCAACAGCTCTGCGACAACCACTGTACGATGAGGTGTAGCGTTGTCGTCCATGAAGAGGAACTCAGGACCCACAGCACCTCTAAACAAACGCACGTGAGGAAGTTGAACCTTGGGACGATAGCGGACACCAGTGACTGAACCTCCATGAAATATCCAAGCATGATACCGCCCCAAAGGAGAACTCCACCACCTTTAAACCGATCGCTTTTGATAATGTTGGAGGTGTGACTGCGTGTTCCCTGCTCATATCAGATGTGGGTACGTCCAGAATCTCTGGTCAGACTAAATCGGCTCTCATCCGTAAAGAGAACCCGACCCCATTGCTGATGTGTCCAGTTCTTGTGTTCCTGGCACCACAGTAACCGCCGTCTCCGATGAGCAGGCGTTAATGGCACACATCGTACTTGTCGTCGTGCAAATAGACCACCTTTGTGCAGCCTCCTGACCACTGTAAAACGCGATAACGGACGTCCAGTTGTCTGTTGCATGTGCTTTGCAATTTCTCCCGCTGTCTGCCGTCTGTCTTTTCTCGCCTGTAGGACAATATACAGGTCGTCCGTCGCCGTAGTTGCTCGTGGACGACCACTGCTAAACTCTCGGACAGCTGTTCCTGTCGTTTGAATTGCTCTCCAAGCTCGTGAAACGATGCTGTGAGCGACCTCGAACTTCTCGGCCACACTAGTCACACTTCGACCTTCTTCCAACTTTCCAAAGACACGACCTCGGGTAAAACCATCGAGATGTTGGCTACTGGATTGCCTGTTGGCCATATCCCTCGGTGGCAGCTACTCGACGTCGTTTAAACCGAGGTACACCGTGTAATAGCTGTCACTGAATTGCTGAGCATGATCATATGCAGAGGTTTTTAGGAAGAGAGTGTCTGACCCCAGGTCTTAAACAACCCTTAGAAATTGGAAGCTAGGAGATTTGGGGCTAGAGTCCCTGATAAGATTGTGACACGGAAGCAAAGTAGAAAGGGGAGGAAGACGCCCTTATTTATTGCCAGTGCCAGTACCCGGGGTCCGACGGCTTAACGTGCCCATCAAACGCACGGCGGATATTTAGTGGATCGAGCGTTCGTACCTATCAGGGATCGAACCTGGGGTTCTTTTTGCGGTAGTCACGAACGTTGCCCACTAGGCCACCCGCGGCCTAAACTGCTGAGCGTAAACCGCCCGTGTGCTTTATACCCTTTCGACACCGCCCCGCCACTACGTCATGCTGCATATATGCACATGCCCTAACGTACTGGACTCTGGTCTATCTTCTGAGTGGTCTTTCGGTCCGTTCTGCCTGCTCGTTCCGCTGTTATGCTAATTTTTCCCCTTCGTCCTTAATTTTTGCACACCAGTGTGTATATTATATACACTGACGGAAAAAAAATCCCAACATCAAGAAGGGGTTGTGTTAGATAAACGACAGTTGGTAGGCGGTGAGAGTACATCTGTAAGATGACGTCTATGCAAATTTCGCACTCGGCGCATACGTGTGGCGATAGTAGCGCCCCTCGGAACGTGCAAAGCAGGTTTGCTGTAAATACGCGCTGTAACGTTCGTGAGCGTTAGTTATCGTTGAGATTCGACGTAGTGTGTTGATGTTAGTCAAGAATGCCTTTAAGAAGACGAAGAAGTCATTATCAACAGCTCACGGAGTTTGAACGAGGTAGTGTAATAGGGCTACGAGAAGGTGGATTTTCTTTCCGCAATATTGCAGAACGACTTGGCAGGAATGTAGCCAATGTGCATAATTGTTGGCAGCAGTGGTCAACGGGAGGTACTGCCTCGAGAAGACCGAGTTCCGGCCGGCCACGTGGCACTACTGCGAGGGAAGACCACCGTGTACGGCGTATGGACGTGGCGCATGGTACTGCGTCTGCGGCAGCAATTCGAGCTGCAGGTGTCACCACAGTGACACAACGAACTGTTACAAATCGGTTACTTGAAGGACAGCTCCGAGCCAGAGCCCCTGTAGCGTGCATTCCACTTACTCCAAACCACTGCCGTTTGCGATGCCAGTGGTGTCAAGCTAGAGCTCATTGGAGGACGGAGTGGAGATCTGTGTTGTTTACTGATGAAAGCCAGTTCTGCCTGGGTGCCAGTGATGGCCGTGTGTTGGTTAGAAGGAGGCCAGGTTAGCGCCTGCAACCAACCTGTCTGCTGCCGAGACACACTGGTCCTACACCTGGAGTTATGATCTGGGGAGCAATTTCCTATTACAGCAGGAGCACTCTCGTGGTCATCCCACGCACCCTGACGGCACAGTTGTACGTCGGTCTGGTGATTCAACCTGTTGTGCTGCCATTCATGAACAGCATTCCAGAGGGTGTTTTCCAACAGGATAACGCTCGCCCGCATACCGCTGTTGTAACCCAACATGCTCTACAGAGTGTCGACATGTTGCCGTGGCCTGCTAGTTCACCAGATCTTTCTCCAATCGAGCACGTATGAGACATCATTAGACGACAACTCCAGCGTCACCCCCCAACCAGCATTAACCGTCCCTGTATTGACCGACCAAGTGCAACAGGCATAGAACTCCATCCCACAAACTGACATCCAGCACCTGTACGACACAATGCATAAACGTTTGCATGCTTGCATTCAACATTCTAGCGGTTACACAGGTTATTAATGTACCAGCATTTCACATTTAAAATGGCTCCTCTGGCGCTTACATTACGCTGTGATCTCGAAACCTTAATTGATTATATATGTTACCTATACAAATGTATTGCCGCCATTTCATTCCTCTACAACTATTTTCTCGTGGTGTTGGGATTTTTTTCCGTCAGTGTATATAGAAGAAATATCAAATAATATGAAAATGTGAAACTAAAGAACAAATTTTGAACAAAGAAAAACAAAAAACAAAATATCGGGGAACGAGAAGAAGAACAATATTCACAACTTTCCAACCACCCGAATCAGGCGAGCTTCAAACGATGGAAATTTAACGAACAGAAGAATGCAGGGAAGCATATTAATGACTGACTCTCTGTTGGCTTCGTCAAGGGTAAGCAATAAGAAAATCACTCATTAATCTCCTGAGACCAGATAATTGTAGGTTTTTCCTATTTTACTTTGCCATAAGGACCGCTTAAGTTTAAGGGTAAAATTGTCAAAATAAAAAGGATGTCTATAAAAACCCAAACCCAGCAAACTATAACACGCTGCCCGACCGCACAACCGCCAAGATACCTACACATAAAATAAAAAGAAAGGGAGCCGAGCTCCCCAAAATAACACAAAATCATTTAAAGAATTAGTATTAAAAAATCAAGAAAAATCCAACCAATGAAGGTACTGAAAGGATACCTTTAAGCTTGTCACAGAAAAAGTGAAACTTTAATCCTGCTGGATAAAAAGATAAACGGGAAAACCAGAAGAAATAAAATAAAATACGAAAATAAATTAAAAACAAAAAAGTAACATTACAATTTTGAAAAAGAAAGGAACCAAGCAGCCAATTTAGTAAAAAAGGAAGCAAAGGTTGCAAATCCCGAGAGTGAACCCAAATAACCAAATTGCATGTCTCAGAATGGCACACAGCAAAAAATTCTTAAATAAAAAAATATATTCTTTAGAAAAATAAAAGTTTATTACCAAAGGGCTAGGTTGCAAGTCACAGAGAAGAAAATTATATGCCCAAGAAACACAAGAAAACATTAAAATTAAGTTTAGTGCAAATTTATAAAAAACGAAAATTCACTTATTCCTACAAAAATAAAAAAATAAAAAACGACTTACATATAGTTAAAAGAGGAGATTACATGTGAGGTGTTGCTTTGCTGTTATAATTTCACATATGTACAAAATATTGTACTAATCTTTTAGCCCTGAGGAAGTCTCAGAACCACTAAAAGGAACTTTTGTAAAACCTACAAAAGGACACAAAATGCTACTGAAAGTTTCGCGGGAAACTTTAAGCGTGACCTAAGGAAATAACCAACTTTCAAAGATTGAAAGCAGCCCCAAATAAATTAATTCCAGGAAAAAATAAAAGTTAAATTAGAAGAATCAGCAAACAAAACACAAAAACGACTTACCATGCCTGAGAACTGCAAGGTACAGACCACTACACCTTTGGGGTGGAAGACACTAATTGCAGGGCATGTCCATTGCACCGCCATCTAGCTGCCAACTTTAGAACCTTCCTGGGAGGAAACTAGTAAAGTTCCTTGAGCGAACTTCAAAAAGCAGATTTAATGCTCTGAAAAAACCGCTACGAGTTTTCAGTGCAGACCAAAATACTAAAATGCTCCTCCTGGGAGCAGGGAAATTCTGTCTCTGCTCCCAAGAGTTCAAAGAGTATTATAAAACCTAACTGGCAGCATTCTTCCCGAACCTTTGAAATTTAAGTATAACTATTTTTTTGGCTTTTATTTTTATAAATATTTTTAAGAATTTTTTTTAGGGGTTTTATGCTTTTTTTGTGTACATTTTTAATTATAACCTTTTATTTTGACAATCAATGGAGAGGGAAAGAATATTGTATTATAGATTCCTCAATTGATTGTTGACAACATCATTGCATAAACCTCTAAAAATTAGCTTTAATTTAGACAATTCATTCGGTCAACAAGATTTAAATTAACTTAAGCCTTCCATCCTAATTCTATGTTTGAGAACTATTTTTCTAAATGCGATTTTTAAGAAGTTTCTAGGTACTTGGTTTTCGAGAAACTGTTTGATTAAAATGATAACATGTTTTTCTAGTTCAGAGTTTAAGCTTAAACTTAATATATATATATATTTTTAAGAAAATATTTCTTAAAAATATATATTAAAATGAAAGCCAAAAACAAATAGTAATACTTAAATTTTAAAGGTTTGGGAGGAATGCTGCTAATGAGGTAATATAATACTCTTTGAACTCTTGGGAGCAGAGACAAAATTTTCCTGCTCCCAGGACTCGTAGTGGTTTTTTCAGAGCATTAAATCTGTTTTTTGAAGTTTGCTCAAGGAACGTCACTAGTTGCCCCCCAGAAAGGTTCTAAAGTTTGCTGCTAGATGGCGTTGCAATTGACGTGCCCCTGCAATTAATTTCTTGCACCCCAAAGGTGTAGTGGTTTGTACCTTGCAGTTCTCAGGCTTGATAAGTCGTTTTTGTGTTTTGTTTGCTCATTCTTCTAATTTAACTTTTATTTTTTCCTGGAATTAATTTATTTGGGGCTGCTTTCACTCTTTGAAAGTTAGTTATTTGCTTAGGCCACGCTTCAAGTTTTCCGCGAAACTTTTAGTACCATTTTGATGTGCCTTTGTAGGTTTTACAAAAGTTCATTTTAGTGGTTCTGAGACTTCCTGAGGGCTAAAAGATTAGTACAATATTTTGTAAATATGTGAACTTGTAACAGCAAAGCAACACCTCACATGTTATCTCCTCTTTTAACTGTATGCAAGTCGTTTTTCATTTTTTTATTTTTGTAGGAATAAGTGAATTTTCGTTTTTTATAAATTTGCACTACACTTAATTTTAATGTTTTCTTGTGTGTCTTGGGCATATAATTTGCTTCTCTGTGACTTGCAACCTAGCCCTCTGGTATTAAACTTTTATTTTTCTAAAAAAATTATTTTTTTAAGAATTTTTTGCTGTGCGTATTGGGCATTTACCTTGCCATTCTGAGACATGCAACTTGGTTATTTGGGTTCACTCTCGGGATTTGCAACTGTAATATGCTCCTTGGGCAACCTTTGCTTCCTTTTTCCTAAATTTGTTGCTTGGTTCCTTTCTTTTTCAAAATTGTAAAGCTTTTTTTTTTTTTGGAATTTATTTTTGTATTTTATTTCATTTTTCTGGTGTTTCCTGTTTATCTTTTTATCTGGCAGGGTTAGGGTTTCATTTTTTCTGTGACAAGCTTAAAGATATCCATTCATTACCTTCATTGGTTGGATTTTTCTTGATTTTTTAATACTTATTTCTTACCTGGTTTAGTGTTATTTTGGGGGGCTCGGCTCCCTTTCTTTTTATTTTATCTTGGCGGTTGTGCGGACGGGCAACGTGTTATAGTTTGCTGGGTTTGGGTTTTTTAGAAATCCCTTTTATTTTGACAATTTTCCCCTAAATTTAATCGGTCTTTATAGCAAATTAAAATAGCAGAAACCCACAATTCTCTGGTCTCAGTAGATTAATGAGTGATTTTCTTATTGCTTGCCCTTGATGAAGCCAACAGAGAGTCCGTCATTAATATGTTTCCCTGCATTCTTCTGTTCGTTAAATTTCCATCGTTTGAAACTCGCCTTCTTCGATTGGTTGGAAAGTGGTGATTGTTGTTCTTCCCGTTCCCCGATTTTTTGTTTTTTGTTTTTTCTTTGCTCAAAATTTGCTCTTTAGTTTCACATTTATTTATATATTTAACATAACTGAAAAGCAGACATCTCTTCAAGAGTCGTCGGACAGACATTGGCAGAACTTGTGGAGTTGGAAAATTCAAAAGCATGCGGGAGTGACATTGAGGAGACTGGCGCTAGACAGACCGTTGTAGAAGAAACTTGAGGAGATCTTCATCTAGCAGTGGATTGATAATAGTTGGCATTGATGATGATATATAACATGATGTAAACATAAAGAGGTGTCCTGCTTAATTTCCTAAATATTTACGCTCTTTTAACTAATTTTAAAAGACCTATAATTAAAAACTCCCATATTTTTCTCATTAAGTGTAAGGAGAACCTTACACTTAATGAGAGAAATATGGGGGATTAAATTCTAAGGAAATTTGCTGCATGTCCATTTCCATGCTTGTTGTTGAAAGTTTAAGTAGCTTTTTAAAAGAAAAGTTATTCATACTGTTCCTGTGTTTTCACTTTATATATTTCATACTAGAAAAAGCTCTCTCATAAACACACTGGATAAAAAATTACGGAAAGTTGATTGAAACATGTACACAGGTGTATAGTTGATACACGTAACGAGTTGTATAAATATGGAGACTGAAACTGTTGGATTATGATTGTGGATGTCAGAGGTATGTGTTTAAAGCATCTGTAGCATTCTATATTGCCATTTACAAGTACAGCTATGGGTCATAAAGGGGACGTTACTGAGTGGCAAAGAGGGGCCGATGTTTTTGCCCGAGAACATGGCTATTCCTTGCAAGAGGTGGCGAAGGTTGTTGGACTGTCCGCGTCAACAATCAGTAGTGTCAATTTTCAGTGTAAGTATGAGAACTATCACTGTAGGCGGAGCAACTATGGTAGAAGCTCTGTGATAGCAACTGCTGCACGTTTTCAGACTCGTCAACAACTGCTTCAACAGTTCAATGCTGGTCTCAGTAAACCAGTCCAAGAACAAACGCTACGGAGAGAACTGCATAGCTTCGGCATTTTCAGTCGTATTACTCGTATGTGTCCGATGATAACCACTGTCCAGAAGAAACATTGCCTTGCCTGGGCAAACCAGCATCGTCACTGAACCATTAAACCGTGGCGACCAATAATATGGTCCGGCGAATCCACATCCTTCTTGTATTCCAATAATGGTCGCTTCAGGGTCATGCAGAAGGCTGGGAAAGCATTTAGCTCAGAATATTTTTAAAGTGATGTGCAAAAAGGATGTGAGTGTATCATATTTTACGGATGTATATCAGGTACTGGAGTTACGTCATTCATTGAGGTGCCCAATCGCATGAAATCTGTAAATTATGTGCCACTTTTAAATAATGCATAATTGATATTTGTCCAACTTTTGGAACAAGAAGAACACAGTGCATCCTGTGTTTCAAGCTGATTACACTCGTGTCCATTGAGTTAACACTGTGCTGGATTGGTTTGAAGAACATAAGAGACAGACGTTCCACATATCAATTGGCCTGCAAATTCACCCCACCTAAATTCGGGGTGAATTGGATGTGGAGTGAATTGGATGTGAGATGAAATTTATGTGGGATGAATGTGCTGGATTGGTTTGAAGAACATGAGAGACAGCCGTACCACAAATCAATGGGTCTGCAATTTTACCCCAGCTAAATGTTATTGATCCACCTAAATGACATTAGGTGGGGTGACTGACCCAATTCACCCCACCTAAATGTGATTGAAAAAATCTAGGACATGTTAAAAAGGGCCGTGAAGAAAAAAAACAGCTCCCTGCAAATTTGGTGAGATTATGGAATCTTTTTAGCATGGAGTGGAATAAACTTTATTCGCATGTGATACATAGTCATGCTGATAGCATGCAAAACAAAATTGAAGCTGTAACTAAGTCAGAATTTGGTGATGCATCTCCATATTAAGGCAAGAAGTTTACATTCCGTAATTTTTTGTGCGGTTTGTTTATGTACTCCAAACATCTTTATAATCTCTCATCCAAAATCGTTATGTTTTGGTATTTTTCATTGGAAAACATTCAAACAATTCTGCTTCAATCCCTGATGGAACTCAAAGAAATTCTTCTGCTTGAAGTTCATGTAATTCCATTTTCTGCTTTAAATGCTGACATTTAATGGATTGCTGAACAAGAGTATTAGTCCTGCAGCCCACAGCACTTCTGTGTGCAACTGTATGTACAGAGAAAATTCTTTCTGTATACAAAAAAATTGGGGTGGCCACCCCTACCTCCCACGTTTTCTCCGTATGACGCCATTCAAAATGGCCGCCATCATTCCACTTGCCTTCTGTTTAAGTAAGCGTTTTAGCGAAAACGGTAAGATTTATTGAAAACATTTTCAGCGTTCAATCGTCTACAAATTAGCTTCTTACTATTTTCTTGATTTATCAAACCATTATACCAGGAAGGTAACCTTTTCATACTAAAGTACGCAAATATTCTCCTTATGGAAGATTTAGCACTAACAGTAAGAAAAACGTATATTCAATGAAATTGTTTATAAAGTACACTTAGTTTAATTCATATTACGTAATATATATACACTTGCAAATCCTTAAAAACATTTTGATAACTTTATACAAAGAAATTCTATACAAGACAAAGCAGTGCTAATTTTACAATCTTTTTTTTTTTTTTTTTTTTTTTTTGATTGGGGGTTTAACGACCACCGTGAGCAACTCAATGGGCTATAAGCAGTCGCCCGTCCCTAATTTAGGGTCACTGGTTCCAGGGAAGGGAGAGAGCCAGTGCCGTAAGACAAACACAACACCCATGCCTCATCGGGATTCGAACCCGGACCCCTTTCGGACGAATGATCAGAAGCCATCGCTTAGACAACTGCGCCACGGCTTTATAATCTTTAAAGACACTGTTTAAAGATTAAACACCTTGGTTGATAAATGTAAAACACAATCTACATCATCGGTTTAACTGGTAAGTTTTTTTATGTTTCTTTAGCAACACCATTAAATTAAATATCGGTTTCTACGATCTATGTTATCAATGTCAACACTGTTGCATTTGCAAAACAAACAACAGGGAACTTCTGCGTCCCTACACACACAACTTGGTCTAGCGCACTTCATGCATGTACATGCTCCAATGTAGTCAGTCTGGGCCGCCCCGGTGGCGCAGTGGTCTAAGCGATGGCCTCTGATCATTCGTTCGAAAGGGGTCCGGGTTTGAATCCCGGTGAGGCATGGATGTTGTGTTTGTCTTATGGCACTGGCTCTCTCCTTTCCCTGGAACCAGTGACCCTAAATTAGGGACGGGCGACTGCTTATAGCCCATTTGAGTTGCTCACGGGTGGTCGTTAAACCTCCAATAAAAAAAAAAAAAAAAAAAGTAGTCGTCTGGTAGTGGAAAAATGTACTTTGATTGCATTAGAACACTATTTCTCATTTCAAAGCCGAACTTAAGTGGATCCAATGTCTCTGGTGTTTCATCGAGACAGTGTCATTAGGTAGGTCTGGAAAAAAGCACAAAGAAGATGTCCCTCCGCACTGGTACTTGTTGGAGGTAGGTCATCGAGAGAAATATTTTTCCCATGGAGGTACTTCCATAGCCTGAACTTTTTTTTTTTTTTTTTTTTTTTTTTTGATTGGAGGTTTAACGACCACCGTGAGCAACTCAAATGGGCTATAAGCAGTCGCCCGTCCCTAATTTAGGGTCACTGATTCCAGGGAAGGGAGAGAGCCAGTGCCGTAAGACAAACACAACATCCATGCCTGACCGGGATTCGAACCCGGACCACTTACGGACGAATGATCAGAGGCCAACGCCTTAGACCACTGCGCCATCGGGGCGGCTAGCCTGAACTCATCAAGTGTCTTGCAAGACGTCTTTCTTCATCAATTGCACTAAGTACTGTTCGGCAAGTGATATGATTCTGTGGAGCTCTTGAGACAGTGGTGACACGTCAAACTCTTTCAGATACTGCACAGCTAACATATGGATTGGAACAAATCTTGTTTTGTCACGAACGCCAGTTCTTAGCCACACTTCATTCACTCCTAGGGTGTGGAGCCTTTTCCTGTGAAATAGAGCCCGGACCAAGATGTCAGTATCAGCACTTATAAACACGGTTCTCTTTATCCCTTTATTTGCTGCGTTCTCTCCTTGGATCATCAACTTGAAGTCTGCTTCTTCTATTAAAAATCTGTCCATGGTTCGTATTGGTTTTTTATCACCATTTTGAATATCCATGCAGTATACATTAATTTCATCCGGTGAACCAGAGAATGTACTTAACATATGCATCTGCCTAATAGGTCTTGTCACCATCAAGGTTTTAAAACTGTTTGTCATATGTTTTTGTAGTAACAATTAGTTTGTTGATGAAAGTCACAAAATTTCCATTTGAATTGGTAGATTAAATTCTGATGATATTTTAGACAAATCACATCACCAAACGTTTTCTTTTCCTTTGTTACCACCTTTCTCAAACAGTTCATAAAGTCTATGATGAAACAAGTAATTTCATCTGGCTGAAATTATGTTGCTTTTGCATCTTCACTGAGAGTCCTTTCCAGTTCCTGCTTAAGAGTACTTTTTTTGCTTTTAACAAGAAGAATATTCTCATCACAAAACACTGAAACAGCTGATAACTCAAACTGAATCAGACGTGCCAGTTCAAACTCACGAACTTGAGCGATAGGAATATCTCCACTTTGTGTTAAAAGTTAACTGGGCAAAGGCACTGTTGTGAGGTAAAACTTCATCATAGCTAACACAAAGTCCTAAGAGGTTGAAACTTGTAATAAGAGTTTTACTCCTACAGGCATCATGAATAGCTTGCGCATTTCATTATGTGTAGGGGAGACTTCTTTTTTCCACGATGTAACAAATAATACATGATTTGTAGTAGCGATTGCGCTTTCATAGCCCAACTACTGGAAGTAGTTTCTTCGTCTTTGTTATCTATCATTGCTTTGGACAAGATTTGTTTCTCTTGGATAAATATCAAACAGAGAACAAAATAACTCTGAAAAAGCGGGAGGTATTTTTGAGTTAAACCACAAATCTGTAATTATATTGATATCACAGAACTTATCACATAAATCGTAATCAAGATTCTTCATGCTCTCCCTCAATATATTTCCACATTCTGTGATCGGGGTATGGCTTCGAATAGTATCTGCTACTTCTTCTGGCGTTAATTTGTAAGAGAAAACATAGCTGGCTTTTTATTTTCAACAGGGTTCGAAAATGTTATTGTGTCACCAAAATGGTTTAAAAGAAATGTTTTTAGATCCCGGTTACTGATCGTTACACTTGATTGAGAGTTGAACTTTTCATGTATATAGCTAAGAGTGTTGTATCCTATTTCATTATTTATTCCTTTCTCAAGTTCTTCAGATATTTTATTAAACAACTGCAGTTTTACACTTTGGGATACTTGCGGTAATGTTCCAGATTGGTCTTGTCACTGTTCACGTTCATAGTGGAGGATGTATGACGAAATGTAACTCCCATGGTACATAATGTCAGCACCAAATACACTTAGTGCATCTGTCAGGTCACATGTCCGAACAAATACATCATCTTGAAAAATGAAGTGTCTTGTAAAAACCTTTCAGCTCGTGGAGATTCACATATTCTAAATTTCTCATATTTCCCCTTGTGTGATTTGTTATTGCATATCACATATAAACGGTCTCTGACATCTATTTTATTTGCGTTTCAGTAAGAAATGTTTTTAAATTGTTTTTATCATTTCCGATCATGAAACACCAAACACTAAATATTAACATGGGGTTCTTCATCGAATTATATTTTGTAGATATTTGGCTGAGGTGTTTTTCTCCATGTTGTCGGGTTAACTTCCACAGCTTTCTTCATTAGCATGTTCCATAGGCATTACATTCGGAAGAACTTCCATGATGTGAAAAATTTTTTCCATACAACATTGCAGGTGTGACATGGATTCTCTGGTGGTAGCAGCATTTTCAAACTGTTTCGCCTCTTGACTCGGGAAAAGGCAACGTACAGCATTCCATACATGAAGACGGATATCCAGAGATCGACACCAACGAACTCAAAGGTTTGACCTTGGGCTTTGTGCGTGGTCATAGCGAACGCTGGTTTTACCGGAAACTGATGTCGTTGCATTGTACATCCAAGTTGACCTTTGTTTGAGTCAAGTGTAATTCGCGGAATGCGTACTTCTTGGCCAGATTGTGTCTTGTAAAACCAGTGACGATCTTCGCCTTGATGATGTTGTTGCAGAGCTCGGTTATGATCATCCTAGTTCCATTGCAGAGTCCTTCTGAGGCAACCAAGTTCTGCAGCAGCATGATGATTGTGTTTTTTTCAGCCTCAGCTTATCTGGTGGCCAATCGGCAATGTCGATGGAGTTGAGAAATTCCAGCGTGAATTGTAGCGCTCCTTCTGGATGGTCTTTGATAAAGCCATAGCTTTGATATTCTTTGTACTCTCCTGGTAGCCGCTCAATTATTTCGGCGTTGATGTTACTGACGTGTTTGTTCAATGGCGCGAGAATAGCTCTATCCTTCATTTCTTCATAGTTTTCATTTGCGAGACAATTTCCGAAGACCTCATCGATGAGATTGCCATCAGAAAGATGTCTTCCGGTATTTCAATTTCGCCCATGGCATTCATCGGCAGTTGTCCATTACCAAGCTTCAAAAGATAATATGAGAAATTCTTTTTCTTGTGGGTCGACACGCGTATTTTTCTTCAGCGAA
Source organism: Macrothele yani (assembly GCA_039090855.1). Classification (NCBI taxonomy): domain Eukaryota; kingdom Metazoa; phylum Arthropoda; class Arachnida; order Araneae; family Macrothelidae; genus Macrothele; species Macrothele yani. The sequence goes on from CM076995.1 coordinate 45,774,263, forward strand.
AAGAAATTGAATGGTCGTCAGTGCTTGCTTCTTTTGATCGATAAGTCTAGTGGTTCAGTTCTGTTGGCTCGGCCTGCACGGGAAGACACTGGCGGAAATCTCATCCCAGGACCAAAATATTTCCTCCAAACGGCAAATTCGGATTTGATATGGCACGCAACAGCTGATCTAAGTAATGCACTCCGTATTTTGGTAGCATAGGCGCTTCCTTCATTAGAAAAACTTCAACTTGGGCGAGTTTTGAGGCTTTGATTAATCCAGGTTTTTTTGCTTGAAATTGATCCTGTCGTCATCGGCACCTTGAGTCTAAAGGTCTTGTATGAAGTTCGTCCACCTGGGAGCAGAATCGAAGCAATACCGGTGAAGGTCATGCACCTGACGTTGTAATTTAGGCCACGAAGGATGTGATACACGGTCTTGTAGACGAACGTCTTGCAGTTGCCACCAAGTCCATCAATGAACAAACATCTGTGTCTAGGTTTCGCGTCATCAAGTGCCCGTACTATGGTGTCAACAATTTCGATTTGCCTTCTTCTAAGAAGCTCGTACACGCGTTCGCTTACAGCAGCTGATTCATCGGTGTTTAGAACGTCTTGGTTCAGCTCATTCTCGTAGTTGTCAATGTTCTCCATGGCAACTCGTTGCACCCAACAGCTGAAATTTCGGCCTTCTGTTGCTTCGATGTCCAACTCGTAGGTGATGATTCGATAAGCGCGTTTAATCGCTTCTTCGACTGAGCCGCCAGTTCGTCCTGCTTCTCAGATAAAGTCATGGGCCAAGTCTTCTTTGAACATTTCCCATAGGCGCTTCGGGTTTTCGGGTGATCCAAGAATCAGAATCTGTGTGAACAGTGTTCTCATTGCTCAGGGCAACTTCGAGTACTTCTTATTAAAGTTGAAATGTCCACGTTTCGTAGGGGGTCGACCAGCCATATTTTTTGTATTGTTTTACCATCCACGTGACACTCTGTTAATAGCAATTAATAAAAATGAACTAATCATATTTTAGCAGAGCGGATACGCTCGTAATCAAGTGACTATTCAAAAATGTGACAAAAAAAATGCTGTATTAACAGTTAACCTTTTGAAGGGAAAAACACACGAAATCAGCGTTCCGCTGCTTATACTGTACTACACATCAACTCCAAGCAGCTGGCACAACTCACTTCTTGTTCTAAAAGGAAATAGAAGTAAAGCGCAATAAGCACACAACGCGTGACGTAATGAGGCAGATGGTCGCGAGAGTGTGACGTCATAAAACTTTAATAGGATCCACACACAACGCATCGCGTAATGAGGCATATGGCGTGACCGCACGCCAACATCTCAATCCGGAGAGTGTGACGTCATAAGATTTATAAGCTTGGGAAACATTAATAGGACGACGCCACGACACTAAAAACATGGAAACTCTGGGTGGTTATTTAACCCACTAAACAAATTTTTCCTAAGTCGAGATCAAGCCAAATAAATTTCTAGTACCAGAAAACGGTAGGTTAACCACTTTCATCAAAATACTTAGAGCTGTTGTCAAAGTAAAATGTACATAGATACAAATATACAAGAATTGCTCCTTTAATAGTATATTAATAAGACGACGACATTGCGCTAAGAACGTGGTAACTTGGGGTGGTTATTTAATCGACTAAACAAATTTTTCGAAAGTCGAAATTATGCCAAATCGGTTTCTAGTACCAGAAAACGGCAGGTTAACCACTTTCATCAAAATCTTTAGAGTTGTTGTCAAAATAAAATTTACATAGATACAAATATACAAGAATTGCTCCTTTATAGTATGGCATTGTAACAACTTTATTGTGTACTATTACAAAGGCACACTAGTACCTTAAAAAGACACATTTGTGTCAAAAGTCTTGTGGTTTTACAAACTCAGTTGCTGTCGGTCACACAAGATGTCAGACTCAAAGAACTTGCAATAAAATCCTTTCTCTTCTGGAAAACGTTTATAATTCTGTGTGCATGTCAACGTATGGTATAACCAAGAATTTGCTTCTAAAATAAATCACCTGCTTTTTGATTTTAACAAGGTTGTAGAAATATAAGAAACACAAATTCTACTGAAATCACGGAACAGGTTGCTACAGTTTTCGAAATACACTAGGTACGCAAAGGTATTGGGACACCTAAGTCGAACGAAAACCAGACCCTATATTTACCAAAATCAATACACAGTTGGTCCACCATCAGCCGTTATAATTTCAGCGACCCGGCTAGACATGAGTGTAGATTAGTCAGTACAGGAATTTTCCTCCACACCTCTTGCAAAGCTTCTTCCAGATCTACCGCAGAGGAAGATCTTATTGGTTGAAATAAGATTCAGTGTTCCAGGTAGTACCACTTGCTGTTGTATTGGATTTAGATCAGGACATTTTACCAGCCAGCCCAACTCATATGTCTTGCTTCTCGAAATAAATCTGGACATACCTTGCAGTGTGTCAAGGCGCTCAGTCTTGCTGAAACATGCAGGGATCTATACCCACACCATGTAAATAAGTGGTGTGAATTCACGGAAAATCCCTGAAAACAGCGTACAGCAAAGTAGCCGGTACGTGTCTGTCATTTAACGAAATTTTCGTTTTTAAAAGTTTCCGTTTCTTCTAACTTCCCTATTTTGTGAAACATTCTGTACTCAGTAATTCCGTTTACTTCAGAAACGTGAGTTTCTATCTTTTCCGTATTTTCATTCAGAAATTTTGCAAACCCAGGAAGGCCGCTTCAGTGACAATTATTAACTCTAAGCGGCTATGGGACACTCTTGCGCTTACCCCAGTGAGCTGGGTAGGCATCAAAACCACTTGGGCCAAAAATTTTATTTTCTCAGCTGCATTATTTTATTTAGTTTTTTCGATCGTCCATTTCCAACCTCATTTTTCCATCGACATTTGATCCCATTAGCATGCTTTTGAATCCACTTGTAGACTTCATTCTTTTTTAATTTCGACAGGGATTCCAAATGAATCTTCTGTACCAGATGCCTCTTTAAAATAGTTCATTTTTCAAAAATTCAAGGTTTTTCCAACAGCAAAATCGCATGCAGACTTCGCTTCAGAACAGATCTTGCATACTATGCCAGTGCTTTCAGTATAACTAAAAACGCTGCCTAACTCTACACATTTTGGCGTTTTCGAATCAACAGTTTCAGTCTTTACAAGTTGTTTCAACCATGAAACATTAAAAGGAACAGCAGATTTTTTTAGTGGCTCTAAACAACTCTGATTTTCTCGTTTGGCATTATTAAATTTAACAAAATATAAGCCACAAAAATGAATTTGAACGCAAACACAAGGCATCTTTCAGCGTCTTTGATGTTTTAAAAAAGCTGACTCATAATCGGACAAAGTTTTGAGCAAAACCCTTTTACCAGCGGCTTACAATTTCATTGACCGGAATGCCTTTCCTTCGCCAACTCCCATGGGTACATTAGTTAGTACAATAAACTTGGTTACGATCTGCTGTGATTGACTGGCGCTGATGTGTTGTTCTGAGTAAGGACCCAATATGTGCCTCTTTCTCGGCGTGGGGATATCATTAATTCTCATTCTCGCATTCACTATTTGCCCGTACGAGGCTACTTTGCAAGGAGCTTTTGAGGATGAAGAGGACAATGAGTCGAACTCAGAAGGAGCAAACAGCATTGAAGAAAAGTGCTCTTTTGACTTTTGAGAGACCAAATTTTATTTATTTATTATTATTATTGCAGGTAATTGTTTTTCTATTTATGAAAAGTAATTAGGGAGTTGGGAATTTTAATCTAAAATGCTTACTGCTCGGAAGGCATTTCATCTGCGAAGCAATGCGCGTGCGCCGCTTAGAGAGAACATTACCAGTGACATACTAAGCGATAGCCTCTGAACATTCGTCCGAGATGGATTAAGTCCGAATCCCGTTGAGACATAGATGTTGGATTTGTTTTACGGCACTGGCTCTCAACCTTCCCTAGAACCACTGACAGTAAATTAAGGACAGGCAACTGCTTGTAGCCCATTGAGTTGCTCACGGTGGCCGTTAAACCGCCAATTAACAAAGGAAAACAACCCTGAAAGACACATGAAGCGCATTCACCTATAAGGTAAAACCCTTATCGTGCAAAATTGATTACTTTTCTTTTTTTTGTGTGTGTGTGCTATTCATGCGGATGAATTGCTCAATTTACTTTCCGTTGGAGTTCATTTTTTTAATAGAGTTTGCTATAATTTTACTTTTTTTTAATCGGATGACTTTTACAAATTACGTATTTTTTTGTAATCGTAATTTTTTGAGGTAGCCGAATGCTTTGGAACTTGAGATCTTTTTAAATTGACAATAACCTTCAGTTATCTTTGACAAGAGATGCAACGTACTGCTTTATGATATTATTTACCAAATCTTCTAAATATACAATTTATTCTTGATAGCTATATGGCTTTTGTCTTAATCACTCCACAGACTGATACATAGACATCGTACAAATCCCCTGTACAATAATTTATGTACCAGGTTTCTTACAGTAGTAAAATATGCAATAGCTGGTACACAAAATGGGGGAGAGTAGAAGAAATTTTCGGTGCTACTATAACCAAAATTTCATGCGATATGCTATCCCCAATATCCGATCCTCTGACAGACGACTGAAAACTTTTATTAAACCAAACCTCAAGTATTCCCGTAAATCGCTCCTATTATCAGAAATTTCCGCCATATGGACATGGAAAAAGTGACAACATAATTTCGTGTCATCCTGAGCTGTTACAGCTTAGGAATGCCGTCATATGGATACGGAAAAAGTGACAGCATAATTTTCCCATTAATATACGAGAGAAGTTGCCTTAAGGTATCTGAAAATTCATAATTTTCCGGTAATAACTCTTAAAAATGGCAATTTGTCGTTAATATACAAAAGGAAATGCGGAAAGGCCTCTAAAAGTTCATAATTTTCCTAATGTACAAAACATCCGTGATATTCAGGGGTGCTTTCGCCATTTCGCGGAACATTTTGTGTGAAAAATAGGCTTCTTTAATTCACGAAAGTAATCATGGAAAATGGCTCGTGAATTTCAGATTTTTTTTTACAGTGCAGAAATTGCCACAGAGTGCTTAATATGGAATTGGTCAGAATAACTCCCTAGCTTGCGCCTATTGGGCTGGTGGGAATCATAACCAAAAACGTAGTCTTCCCAGCAGAAACAACCCTACACCATCACAGATTCCCCACCAAACTTGAATGTAGAGACAGTGTTGTCCGCCCGACAGCGTTTTCTAAGCCAACGTCACACTAAAATATGAATGCCCGAACAAAAGTCAGTAGCTTTTATCGTAACTTTACGCGAACCTCTTCCGATCTTACGTTCTCGATGAACGGTGACCGAGACACCACTGCAATCGTCATCTAGCATTATTCGGCGTGATATAGGCATCTTCCCAGTTGACGTAGCACAATAACCGTTGGTATGCAGTCCCCAACAGGCTGTTGTGGCGACGTCGCCGGCCAGATCTGTGGCGGAGAATGTGCATTCCTGCCGCCCCGCTGGCGCAGTGGTCTAAGCGATGGCCTCTGATCATTCGTCTGAAAGGGGTCCGGGTTCGAATCCCTTGACGCATGGATGTTGTGTTTGTCTTACGGAACTGGCTCTCTCCCTTCCCTGGAACGAGTGACCCTAAATTAGGGACGGGCGACTGCTTATAGCCCATTGAGTTGCTCACGGTGGTCGTTAAACCTCCAATAAAAAGAAATAAAAAAAAATGTGCATTCCTTCTTCACATTCCAAAGTAACCTTCATTTGGTAAGATCAATCCATTGTCGATGATGTTCTCCATTGATGAAGAATATCGGTGAAAATGGAAAATGGATTTGGGAAATTCTAAATGATTGCTTACTCAGATAAAAACCGCCAATGTCCGTCCCTTCAGCACCGAGTAACATAGTCGCTTCTAAAGTTGTCTGACTGGTGTATCAAGTTTCCCTCTATATATACCCAAAACATCGCGCGTGCTAGTCTGATTCTGCATGCTCGCTTTTATTTTATTTATTTTTTTACACAAGCGAAAGTGTACAAATGCGTTTGTGTCTCTCTGTAGCACAGTGGTCTAAGCGATATCTTCTGGCCATTCCTCGAAGATGGATCTGAGTTCAAATCTTGGTGAGGCATGGATTTTTGTTTGTCTTACGGCATTGGCTCTCTCCCGTCCCCGGAACCAGTGGCCCTAAATTAAGGACGGGCCACTCGAATTGCTCATGGTGGTCACCAACCATGAGAAACTCGAGTGGCCCGTCACTAATTTGGTGGTCGTTGCTCATAGTGGTCGTCAACCATGAGCAACTCGAGTGGCCCTTTCCTAATTTGGTGGTGGTTGCTCATCGCGGTCGTCAACCATGAGCAACTCGAGTGGCCCGTCCATAATTTGGTGATCGTTGCTCATGGTGGTCGTCAACCATGAGCAACTCGAGTGGCCCTTTCCTAATTTGGTGGTCGTTGCTCATGGCGGTCGTCAACCATGAGCAACTCGAGTGTCCCGTCCCTAATTTGGTGATCGTTGATCATGGTGGTCGTCAACCATGAGCAACTCGAGTGGCCCGTCCCTAATTTGGTGGTCGCTGCCCATCGTGGTCGCCAACCATAAGCAACTCGGGTGGTCCGTCCCTAATTTGGTGGTCGTTGCTTACGGTGGTCGTTAATGGCGTCTCTAAAGGTTTGGAGGATGCCTAAGAGGCCCACTACTTTGTTTGGGCCTTTGCGAATTTGTATGTATCCTAGAATTTTTCAGAGTGAAAGTTCTTCGGAACCTGATACTCTCTCATTGCTGGAAGCAAGGTTGTACTTTTTTCTTTTTTTCTTTTGCGAATAACTCCAGTTCGTTATCGAATCTCTGGAATACGGAACAAAAGTTTTGTTTCACTGGAAAAGGAATAAGCATTATTGTAATTACGTAAATAATTACAATTTAGCAACGTTTAAAGGAGACGCCGTTTCGAATGTTTTCGGCTTCCTACCGAAAACACACGAAACGGCTGCTATATTCTAAGCATATCAATAAAAGTGTATTTGACAGAACGTTTATGGTTGTTTCAAATACCTTTTTCATTTCGTGCAGAACACCTCGAAATTTTGAAACCATGTGCTTTTTTGTGGTTTTGATAAAGCGTCATCTTCAAAAGCAGTTTGTAACATAACACGCATTTTGGCATTGGGAAGTTATAATAATAGCATATAACACACTAATGTGTTTTTTATTTCTTTAATAGGCGTAAAATTGAAGTTATTTTACTAAGCTCTAAAATGATGGGAATAGCGTTACACTTTCATTTCGCACCTTCAAAATCATAAAATATCTTTGGCGAAGCTGCTGGCTTAGTATAAATCGGCGGAGGACATAGCATTTTGTTCCCAATTGCACATTAACGCCATCTGGCGGAGGAATAGTACCGTTAACACCAAAGTTTATCACCTTCAGCATTTTTGCAACTTTTACATCACACCTCTTAAACGTAGTTTATCTCCTGCATACGTTCTGATTTTAAGGTGAAAATTTGCGCCAACAGTAACGGTATGCCCTTTCGATCTGTGCATATCATTTCTCTGAGCGTTCTTAGTAGGATTTTAAGAATCATCTTCTCTTTCGAAATGTCATGAATCCATAACTCTTTTTTTCTTCTGGTGAAAAGTCTTGTCACTAGAATATGTAAATAGACATGTGTGGGAATTTACTTTGGTATTTATTTTACTCCATATCACGGCTCCTAAAATTGCAACTTTCCTTTTTCTTCTTTTTACTTTCTTTACTTCCTTATAATAATACTTTATTATTTTTTCCTTGACGTTAAGCAACTTCAACAGAATCCCGAACTTTCAACTGCTTCTGTTCTCCTCACTCCCAAAAATATTGTCACTTGAACGTGTCATCGGAACTTCTTCCAATTTACTCCATATACCGCAGAGAATATCCCCAATAACTCATTAACGTGAAAAAAAAATTAAATAAGCCTTTTGCTGGTATTTCGTAAACGTTTATAATTGTATTTTTGTCCAAAATATTGAAATCTGCAAATGCAAACGTAATCGATGCGATGCATTATATGTGTGTTACCAAAGAGATTTCATGCATAAATAAACGCGTCTGTGCTTCGATATTCAGACAGTTGTCTAGTAACACAAATACGATGCGTTGCATTGATTTCACTCGTTATCTGAACGATTTGCATGTATTTATACCGCTACATGCTTTGAAAAACCGAGTGAATCGTTTTCTTGTGTGTTTAAAGCAGCGTTACTCACCTGGAATGCTTTCTGTGTATTTATTTCAACGCTCTCCCTTCTGTCTCTTTCAGTTCGTTTCATGATATATTTTAGCAAACGAAGGAAGGTTATTTCACCAGAAGGGTATTTGTTTCATAGTAAATAAATTATTTACGATGGAAAACTTTACATCGGAAGTCAACTTTACGTTTTCAACGGACTTCAAGATAAACTGCCACTGCGGATTTTTACGAAATGTACCAAATATTTCTGGGAATCCTGGAAATCTTCGGTTTAAAACACTAAGCGTACGTATGAAACAGCAAAGCAAAGTACCGTTTTTTTATATGAAAGTACCTCCTGTTCACTGAGATATATTCCCTTCTATTTTACATTGATTTCAAAATTTTGTTTACACTGTACACTTGTTCTACATTTTCGGAAAGCATAATGTAGGTTTACATAAAAAACATTCAGGATTCTGACATTTTTTATATCTTTGAAAGTTTTAGGAGAATACGGATGTAGAAAGACTTCATGAATGAAAAAAAATGTTGGCATTGTTTTGAGATTTTTGAAAACAGTATAGGATTTTTCCTTTCAATCCACACTTACTTACGATGAAAAACTCGAGTTTTGCAAATACCATTTAAAATAATCAGTACGCAAACCGTAAACCGAAGACATTTCATTTCATTTCATTTATTTCGTTATGGTGTTACGTTAGACCATGTTACATTTCAAAATTAATTTTATAACATATAATATTAAGACAAAACAACATATATAATATGATTTCTTATGTACAGGGTAACCACAGAACAGGAAATTGAGTAAAAGGCTATATATATATATAGCCTGAGTGAATCCCAATTCCCTTAACGTACGTAGATAAGTCAAACGTCCTGCACATATAAAATTCACGCATATGTGGTCTGATTAATAAATTTTACCATGGGATTTTATATTTTAGTTTGTTAGGAAATGTTATTTTAGTTGCTTTCGAAAATAATTATAATTATTAATATGTGTTAGTTGACAAGGTAGGTTATTCCATAGCATCAAATCCTGGTAATCAATAAATCTTTGTTGGGTTAAAGTTTTAGGCATTCGTAACAAATATGCATATTGCAGCAATCGAATGCAAAATGGTTTTTTAATACTGCAGCACAGACACAGTTTCAAATGCAAACACACTCGTGAGATAGACCATTATGACCCCTGTTCAACCAGTGTACCCGTGTGACAACAGCTAAAAATGTCATCGGTCAGTTCAGACTCTATACGGACGGTAAGAGCACCGCGCGTCGGTTCGACAATATGAATCCTGTGCAATGGGGAAAAGGAAAGACTTAACTGCCGCCGTGAGGAAGGTGGAGGCTAGAATCTCAACAACTGAAAATATTATTGGCTTTCAAAAATCCACCTTCTGTAATGAAGGTATGGCAGAAATAATCTGAATAGGGACACATGTCCACCCAACGCGTTGGAAAGGAGAGAAGGCCGCTGGTTGGCAAACTAGATGAACGCCATTTGGCAAAATGCTGTTCGAGACAGAAAAAACTGCTTACGGTCGCTCAATTAACAGAACACTACAAAGAGGACATACAGATATACCTTCCCAACCACACGATCCAGCGAACGCTCTTGAGGATGAGCCTATGGAGTCAGCGGCCAATTCACATGCTGATGTTGATCTACCGTCTTCAACAGTTTTGCCTGCAATAAGCACCAAAACACCTTGAATGGACACTGAGCAACAGGGAAAATGCCATCTGATCCCATGAGCATATTGTCCATGCGTACCTCGGTAGCACTGGGCTCTTCCAGCAACACAACCCCTCGCGTCACGATACACACATTGTGCAGAATAGGTTCGATCATCGTGTCCGATATTTCACATGCTCTCCTAGATGTCTTTCGGCATGACAGCAACTCGTGTCATAAAAGGCTCGCATTGTGTCTGAATGGTTCGAGGATCACGTCAAAACATTTCATATGCTTATTATGCAGGAATGGTTCAAGAATCATTTCCAAGCATTTCGTATACCAATTCTACAGGACTATTCGAGAATTATGTCGAAGTATTTCACACGCCTATTCTGTAGGAATGGATTGAGAATTGTGTCTAAGCAATTCATGTGTTCATTATGCAGAATTGGTTCAAGAATGTCGCCCAAGCACTTCATATGGCCATTCTGCCAAAACGATTGAGATGATATCCAAGCATTTTATACGCTCATTGTGCAGGAATATTTCGATGACCATGCCCAAGCATTTTTTATGCTCATTGTGCAGGAATGCTTCTTGGATCATGTGCAAATATGTATTTCATATGCCTATTCTGCAGGAATGTTTCGAGAATGATGTCCAAACGTTTCATATGCACATGGTGCAGAAATGGTTTAAGCATCAGGGATCATCTCCAATTACTTCATATGACCATTCTGCCGGAATGGTTCCACAATTATGTTCAAGTGCTTGTTACGCCCATTCTGCAGGAATGGTTCGATAATGATGTCCAAGCATTTCATGTGCTCATTGTGTAGAATGGTTCGATTATCATTTCCAATCATTTCTTACGTTTGGCGATGACCATTGCGTTTTTTCATATGCCCATTGTGCCGGAGTTGCTCGAGAATTATGCAAGTAGTTTTATATACACTGCTGGCCACCGAACAACCCCAAGAAGGAAATATCCGATTGGCCTAAAATTCGCAGCATGCGTCGCCCACGAGAGGACATGAAAACGATTAGCATTGCAGGGCATATGCAAATTATGTGAGCCCGGCACGCCACCGAGAAGCATTATAAGAAGAGTGTACAGAAGGCTGTGTGTAAGTGATGGAAGTGTGTTGTGCTGCCGGACCTGTGCGTGGGAAGCTTCCTGATGCAGAACACGGCAGTCATTCCAGCACGTTTTGGAGTTCGACAGAGGACCAATAGTGGCTCAGAGGACCAATAGTGCGACAGCGGTTTATCGTAGTGAGACATCGGCGCCCGTGTGAGATGACATCCAGCCACAGTGAGGCAAGTATGGATTCCGTGGGTGCAGGAGGGACAGACGGACCGACCGACATGAGCGACCGCCGCAGCCGCGGCACATCACCAAACTGGAGGACCGGCATGGTGTGCGGCGTGCATTGACGGCCAGAACCGCCACATCACGAACGTTAGCGTAGGAATTAGGGTATGTTGTCAGCACGTACTGTTCGACGTCGTCTGCAGGAGCGGGGGCTTGTCGCTCGGCACCCATTGTTCCGATTACCATTGACGTAACACCACCGGCGAGTGCGGCGGCAGTGGACCGTTGAACGCCTCACCTGGACTACGTAACGGCATGACGTTGTCTTCTCCAACGAATCCCGCTTCTGCCTGCAACACCACGATGGTAGAATCCGCGTGTGGCCGCACCGCGGCGAGAGACGGTATGACGCCTGCATTATGCATCGCTATGCCGGTTCGTTGCCTGGTGTTATGGTTCGGGGCGCAATTGGATATGACAGCCACCTCTACATCTCCGACGCTTTGGAGCCTGTAGTCCTCCCTTACCTGCAGGACGTGCCAGTGACCACGTTTCAACAGGACAATGCGCGCCCGGACGTGGCACGCATAGTGCAACAATTCTTTACGGCCCACCAAGTGTCACTGCTGCTGTGGCCAGCCTGTTCTCCCGATATGTTGCCCATCGAACACGTCTGGTCGCTGATCGGTAACCTAGTGGCCCGGCAAGCACCACCCGCGGCTACGCCTGATGAACTGTGGCAACTTCTGGAAGCAGCTTGGACAGACATACCGCAAGCCCACATCCAAAGCCTCTTTCTTTCAATGCCGCGGCGTGTAGCGGCCGTTATTGCCAGCCCTGGGGGCCACACGAACTATTGATGTCTGCGTGTTCCGCAAGTCGCACGGGCCTGTAAGCTCAATCGTTTCATCTTTGTATCTATTGTTATGTGTCCAGTAAATCTGGCTTTGCTATCTCGTGTCCTTCTTGGTGTTGCATTTTTGATGGCCAGCAGTGTAGATTCTGAATAAATGGTTTGTTTATGATGTCAAAGTATTTCTTATTCTGCTTGTGCAGAAATGTTTCGATGATCAAGTCAAAGCAATTTTTATGCTCAGTGTGCAGGAATGGTTCGAGAATCATGTCCAAGTATTTCATATGGCCATTCTGAAAAAATGATTCAAGAATGATATCCAAGCATCTGATATGCTCGCTGTGCAAGAACGGTCCCATCATCATGTCCAAGCAACTGATATACTCAGTGTACAGGAACTTTCCCAGAATCATGTCCGAAAATTTAATGTACTCATTATGCAGATATGGCTTAAGGATCATGCCCATGCATTTTATATGCATTCCTATCGACAAATTACCCTGAACTGAATCCCATCGAAAATTATTGAGCTATAGTAGATCACAGATTTCTCCTATACACGACAGTGCTTCACTTCGCCTCCGAATTTAGGAACGTCATTCTGTCTGGCTGACACCGAATGACAATACCTTCGGATGTGTAGTGGAGGCGGTGCCACACGTGGTGGAAGATGTTATCACGGCGAAAAGCTGCCGAACTTCCTATTACCTAGATGTACGTAATGTTACTGCTCACGATGTTGTAACTTGGACTAAGCCTTAAACTCAGCCACGGCTAACTGGGATTATCAACTGTTGACGTTACTGCTCAAGGCTCTGTCAGTTCTTATACGTCCACGTACAGGCAGTGTTCCATATTTCTGTCACCAGGACGCTAAACGCCAACTCCTAACGATTCTTGTCGGCCATAGTTTTTATAAACATACAATTCAAACATTAAACTCTCATTAAAAGTGTTAATAAATACCATGGAATAACTTATTAGAATCACTTAGAAAATTTTGGGTTAAACAGTACACTTCGAACAAAAAACTTGTGCAGAATATTTACATTGAATTCAAATTCCGACATTGGAATTATATAGAATTCAAATTCTGACATTGAAATTTATTAGAACCACTTACACAGACTTTTGAACTGAATGTTTGGCCATCGGAGAACTGGACACCGGAGAACTGGCCACACGGGGAACTGGCCACACTGGGAACTGGACACATTGGAATTTTAGTGCCATAAAATTCTTCTGCATAAGCAAATTTCGTGTGGCTATATTCCCCACTACTAGAGCAACTATTGTTCATAAAATATTTTTTAATATTTCATTTTTAGTAAGAAGTTAAGGGATTTTAATGAGTTTCAGGCCAAAGACAAAGCGGAAAACTGACCACACAAATTTTAAGAGGCCGTATAAAAATTGCATTCTGGACTGCTCCAAGGTTACGTCTCCTGAGATTGGTTATCTGACACACATAAAATTTCCGTAATTTCGTATTTTCTGATTTACGATATTTTTCATTGTTTATAAACTACAGCTAAACAAATTCTCTGCCGCGATGTGCAAACAAAGATAACGTGTCGCGGGGGGGGGATGGTTGAGTTGAAACCTAAAATATAATATATACATAATTTCTGGTCCTATCGGGAGATGTTCAGCATTTACAAGCTACAACTCAACAGTTTTTCTGAGGGCATGTCCCTATACCCAAGAAGCCTGTCGGAGGGGGACGGGGTAATTACCAAAAGTATATAATATAAATAACTTCTGGTACGAACGGGAGATTTTCAGCATTTACATGCTACAACTCGACACATTATCTGAGGTAAATAAATAAATACATCGGTCTTTCCACGTTCCAGAAACACACAGCATCCGAAAAGTTGTTTTTCAACCAACCGCTGTGGAATTGAACCAACAGAACTCTCGATATCGCGCCGAGTGCGTTACATTTACGCCACGGTGGCCAACAATCCACGGTACTATGTGTATTTAAGTCAGCATCAGACATCATAAATCCGTAAGATGGGCTCAGCTACTGAGACGTCTCCATCTGGTGGGCATATACGGCACTAGCTATATATGTTATAGCAGTTAAATCTAACGGGCGAGATCCAGGTGAAAATACTGCAAATACGTGGTGACAGTTAATAAATAAATAAATACATCGCTCTTTCCACGTTCCAGAAACACACAGCATCCGAAAAACTGATTTAAATACACATAGTACCGTGGATTGTTGGCCACCGTGGAGTAAATGTAACGCACTCGGCGCGATATCGAGGGTTCTGTTGGTTCAATTCCACAGCGGTTGGCTGAAAAACAATTTTTCGGATGCTGTGTGTTTCTTAAACGTGGAAAGAGCGATATATTTATTTATTTATTAACTGTCACCACGTATTTGCAGTATTTTCACCTGGATCTCGCCCGTTAGATTTAACTGCTATAACATATATAGCTAGTGCCGTATATGCCCACCAGATGGAGACGTCTCAGTAGCTGAGCCCATCTTACGGATTTATGATGTCTGATGCTGACTTAAATACACATAGTACCGTGGATTGTTGGCCACCGTGGCGTAAATGTAACGCACTCGGCGCGATATCGAGAGTTCTATTGGTTAAATTCCACAGCGGTTGGTTGAAAAACAACTTTTCGGATGCTGTGTGTTTCTGGAACGTGGAAAGAGCGATGTATTTATTTATTTATTAACTGTCGCCACGTATTTGGAGTATTTTCACATTATCTGAGGGAATGTGTTAACGCAGAAAACCTGTCTCGGGGGTAGATTCCAAAAATGTAAAATATAAAGAATTTCTGGACCGATCGGGAGATTTACAGCATTTACAGGTTACAACTCAACAAATTATCTGAGAGCATGTACTGCCTCAGGAAATCTGTCGGAGGGGGGTAGTACCGGAAGTGTAAAATATACTTTATGTTTTATCTTTTAGGTACCCCCCTCCCTGACAGGTTGTTAAGTTGGCACGTGCTTTCAGATAATGTGTCGAGTTGTAGCTTGTAAATGCTGAAAATCTCCTGACCGGACAGAATTTTTTTATATTTCACACTTTTGGTATTACCCTCCTCCCTTCCTACAGGTATCCTGAGTCAACCCCCTCAGATAATTTGCAGACTTGTAGTTTGTAAGCCCTGAAATTTTTGTTGAGTTGTGGATCATAAACATTTTTTTATAAAGAATTACATTAATTATCGCAATTCAGAAATGACGAAATTACGGAAAGTATATGACTCAGATAACCAACCTCTGGGGGTCTTGGCTACGAAGCGGTCAAAAACGCAATTTTATACTGCCCCTTAAAATTTTTGTGGCCAGTTCTTCGGATGACCAGTTTTCCGGTGGCCAGTTCTCCTACACCCGAATTTTTGGGGCAAAAAGTGTGTATCCATTTCAAACATGGAACAACTGGTCAAAATTATGGCCTAACATATTACCATGATTTCGACTAATGGAACACTGTCAACAGCCATCTTTCAAAGGTAATAAATGTGTAAACAGTTGGAATTCTTGGCTATCTTTAAACTATACTTCTGAGAAACATGAGTCAGCACATGCCCCAGAAACTAATGACGATCAGCCAAAAGAAAGAAAAAATCACTGACTGGGGTTGGATTCTACACCCTCTAGCGTCGAAAAGTAGCATTTTTATTGTACGCGAATCCCCGTAGAGATCGCCGAAGTGACATAACTTTGAGCTGTTAACAGTTACAATTGATGATCTCAGTTAGCCGTGATTCAGCACGCTAGCGATTATTTATTTAATGCACGTGACTTCAGAACTGTAACAGCAGCACGCAAGTGGTTGTTGTTTATTGCACATGACGTCAGAACTGCATCCCAAGTAAGAATAATAATGCGGAGTAGTAGAATGTAGAACTGAACTGGAAGTGTAATGACGGGATTTTTTCTATTAACAGTTTTAGTTTAATGAGGCGTGTGTTTTAAGTTTGCTTCGTGTATTCTATGGTGAAATAAAAATCTTAACGTACCAAATGACTATCTACTTGGATATCAAGGCACACCTATTTAGTTGTAAAGATTCGTCGGGAAAAAGGTTAGGTTTGATAACTAAGTGTATACGCGAAACTACAGATGTTGTACTAGCGAAACAGGAATTTGAACGCACGAATATGCTTTTAAGTGATAATAAAGAGAAATAAAACTGTGCATTATTAATGATATTGTTTTGAACTACTATACCGTGCAAATTAATTGGGACCAGCTATTTTATTCTCAGAATTGTAATGTGATCGCCAGTTGATGTCGGAAACCCACGTAAACCAGTTTTATGAGCTGTGAGGTGGTGTGACTGTTAGAACTTGATAGTAAGAATGTGGTTTGACCGGTTTTAAACAGGAAATATGCACTTCAGCTTCAGTTGTGAGCTTTCGTGTGTGACAGGTGGATGTTAGTTTGTGCTCTCTGTGAGTACGTGCTGCTTTCGTGTATTGAAAAATGGATATTTCCCCAAGGAAGCGTACAAAAATAATTCCTCTGAAGGATCACACTTCTATGACAGTGAGAGATATCGCTTCTGCAGTTGGTGTAGGCAAATCAAGTGTATCAAGACTGCTTACGCGATACAATGCATCTGGATCATCGTCTCCAAAAAGGAGAGGTAAGTGTGAGGGAAAACGAAAAACAACTCCACGAACCGATAAATATCTAATCAGAAATAGTAAAATGAATAAAAAAAAACAAGCATCGACCTTCAAAGAGATTTATTGGCTAGTGGTTGGGATGTTAGTGATTCAACTGTACGCCGTAGGCTTCTGGAAGTTGGCAGGAAGGCAAGAAAACCAACGAAAACACAATATTCGAATGCGAAAATGAAGATAACACGTTTAGCATTGGCCAAGAAATATAAATCATGGACTGCTGACGCTTGGAAAAGATAATTTTCAGTGATGAAACTCATTTATTTGTGTAGGGTTACCAAGAAAATGTCGTTAGAAGAAGCAACTGTGAACCCTTAAGACTTGAGCATGTCAAATAAACTGTAAAACACCCCCTGAAACAGAAGTTTGGGGTTTTTTCACATCAAATGGCACTGGAAGCTTAGTTCCGGTTCAAGGTATGATGAATTCAGCCAAGTACGTAGAAATATTACAACGTAGGATTGTTCCCTTCTTGTAAACTTTTGACGGGACATTTCAACGTGACTTGGCCCCATGTCACAGTTCGAAATTGGTCAAGAATTTCATGCTGTAAAATCAAATTCATTTGCTTGATTGGCCTGGAAGTTTACCAGACTTAAATCCCATAGAAAGCTTGTAGAATATTTTGAAGAGACGTTTAGGTAAAATGGACTGTACAACCGAAGAACGCATGATAACGTATGCTATAATAGTGCGGTTCCACGATTACGAAGTCAAAAATATGTGCACTCAATTAGTGGAGTCAATGCCAAAACGAATTCAAAAAGGCCTTTTCTGCTAAAGTAGGACATGCTTCATACTAATACAGGTATTTATTAGTGTATATTAAGGCATAGAATTTCATAAAGACATAGTTTTGGAAAAAAGAGTGATTTTTTACTTTGTCCCAATTAATTTGCACAGTATAGTATAAGCTTCAAATTCGTTCCTTATACTCCACAAACGAGTGTGCAAGCATTTCGCTTTCACGAAAATGTTTTTGAAAACGGATTGTTAAATTCCGTTAAAGTATTATATGCCTATGTCCGTCCTCTACATATGAGCGTTCTATGATGAAATACTGAGCCCCATTAACAGAAAAATTAAGCCAAGGACATGTGACCTCATTAAGTCATGTGTCGTAGATGCTACACATATCCTTTCCTAATTTTCTGCAAATCAAAACTACTCTGAGTGTTAGTAGCGCGTAAACAATGGTATTGTTTAATTCCGAACTGTTTTCCCATTCCCGAAGTTTTTGCATGGCGTACGTTCGAGTCATAAAAAAATGGATGACAAATTAGCGAGTTCCAAAAAAAAAGTAAAAAAAAAGACGAAAAATTCTCGTCTAATGAGAAAGTATCGAAAAAGCTCTGGGGAAGTTTCTTTAGGGATTAGATTCTTGGTAATTAATTATTAACTTTTTATTTTCAACCTCAGTTTTAATTACCTGTTGCTGATTTCTTGCCATTTCGATAACTCGCGGCGCTATTGGTAATTACTGAACCTCCAATGCTAATTGAAGCCATTCATAAATTTTTGGAATTTCAGCAGAGCGCGTTGCTTGCAGTTTAGAATTTTTTACATTATCCGAAGAACTTCCATAACTCATCTGCCGTTAATTGCCTTTTTATGTAAATTAATATTTATGTTCTGTTTTCCAACTATTTTTTTCCCATTCATCCCTGGCTGCAACTGCTGAGCTATTTGGTTATTTGAATTAACTGACGGTCGTCTCAGTATGTGAAGAATGTAGTAAACCTGAGGGATATAATATCTGTTTTGACTAGTAAGTCACTTTGTCTGGATTATCATGATTAATGCACCTGCTCTTGTATGGAGGATGAAAGTGAAGCATGTTAGTTTTGAAGAACATAAAATCTTTGAAGTTCCGCCTCGTCATTCTTTTTTCTCTTTGTTGCTACTGGGCGACTTGGAATTCTCTCCCCACCACCTCCCATTTTACGAGGAGAAAATAAGAAATTTAATCATTCGATATTACAATATTTTCGAAATACCTTTCAATACGATAATGGTCATATATTTACACGTTAACGCAGGGCAAATCATATCACCAATAAAAAAGTCTTCTGAAATTTAATTAAATTCGTCGATATATGTGCAACATTAGGACCTTTCCTGTTTTCTGCCCGCCACTATTTGACTTCCGAATAAAAACGCTTTCAAGTAGTTCCCGATTTCGGAAGTAGAACACAGAGCCCTCGGCAGCGGATGCGCAATGATCACGTGCTTCTCTATGCATACCACTTATTTGCACATAGCCCACTGGAAATATTCAGCGCACTGATGTCGTTCTTTTGACAGTTTGTCTGCGCTTTAAAATTACATGTGGTTTTTCAAAGGGAATGTTCTTTTAACCGTACGAAGTAGCCGTATTTTAATACCAATTATTAAGCAATATATACTCCCTGAGACTACGATAATATCTAACTAATGACGAGTGTACAACCGTCTATCTGAAGAAGATTATTTACACTTGCAGGTAAATAATTCACTGAACTTTGTAGATCCCAACACAGGTGCCCATACTCAATCAGTGGAATCTACGTGGGGTAAGGCGAAATTTAAGAATAAAACTCGTTGGGGCACTGATAAGAGCATGTTGGATTTGCACCTATGTGGATTTATGTGGCGAAAAATACTGAAAATTAATGACGATCCATTTTCAGAAATTATTAAAGATATCGTAGCGTATTGATCCCCAAAGTAATATTGGTACTTAATTTGTAGATATTTATTTTCGTATACTGTATAATTTGTTCTTTTACATATTTTTAAGCAATTTAGATTTTATTAAAACGTGAATAAGTCGGTTTTTGCGTGAACTACTTTTCTTATGTTGGGTGTGATCAGGTTTCATGTAAACAAGCGGAACGATACACTCAAAATTGGGAACTGCCTGAAAGCGTTCATATTCGGAAGTCAAATTGCGTCATTTCATGTAACAATGAACAAAAGCAAACAGTGTCGGGCAGATAACAGGAAAGGTCCCAACATTGATTCCTACTCGCTTTGTGTGTGGTACTTATGAATCAAGTTATTCGAAAATGACAGTCCTCTTCCGATGACGATTATTATAATTTCAGTTTATGGATAAACTAAGAGTCGTTGAAAAACTAAAACATCATGATAAAAACTTTGTGAACAAAAATATTTAAAATTTTATGTTAATGAAATTAAAACGTTTTAACATCGTGAATCTTCATACGCAGAATGCAGACTGTTACAAAGAACTGTTGACTCGCGACTTGAACTTCCACGCACGAGAGCGTGGAATGACATATTGACTATTGCCGGCTGGAGTGTGATGTCAGGCGTGCGCTGCAGAATTCGTATGTCAGTTGTGTGTGAAATTTTGGAAGGAAGAGACATGTAGAAGTTGGCCAAGTTGAAATATTCTAAGATTGTTTAATGAAGTAGAATGTAATCGTAACACTTAATAGTGTTTGTACGAGATATATTTAAATAAACTTATTTGTTTTATAACTGGCGAGTCTGTGACGTTACAACATTTTGTTTCAGCCTGAGATATACCCCGAGGGATCATTGTTGTATGACCACCATCATCAAAAGCGGATGCGGCACGTAGGCCACGTGATTTCCGAGAGGGCGTGATTAGTCGACCGACGTAGCATACATAAGTTGTGAAGGAAGAATTACGCAGTAGAATTCGGAGCGTCATGAGAAAACGTATTTATCGGACTTTGAGAAAGGAGAGATGCCGCCCCGGTCACGCAGTGGTCTAAGCAATGGCTTCTGATCATTCGTCACAGATGGGTCCTGGTTCGATTACGGAGAAAGGCACGGATGTAGTGTTTGTCTTATGGCGGTGGCTTTCTACCTTCGCTGAAACCAGTGGCCCTAAATTAGGACAGGAGACTGCTTATAGCTCACGGAGTTTCTCGCGGTGGTCTTAAACAAAATAAAAAAAAATTATAACAATAATAAAAAAAAAGGTCGAAGCTTGCAGAGCGGGTGCCTCGATTTCCCAAACCGCTAAATTCGTGAGTTGTTCGCGTGCTGCCTTAGTTCAAGTGTATCAGGACCGGCGTGAAAATGGTCAAGGAGGCAAAATGCAGAAGACAGCGAAAGGTTGATGTGAGATGTGAGCACCTGGTCCGGCGACACGTACATGCAAACATACCCAGCACTGTACCACAGATGACTACCCAATACAACAGAAGGCAAGCCTGAACAGTACCTGTCACGACCATGCAATGCACGCTCGCACGTATGGGCTATAACAGCAGACGACCCAGACGACATCATCTGCTAACAACGGCTCATCGTCGCAAAATACTCGCCTGGTGCAATAGTCATGCAAATTGGAGGCATTCGATCTATCCTGCATGGTCGTCACAGTTCAAGCCGGTGGAGGCTTTCGATCTATCCTGCTTGGTCGTCACAGTTCAAGCCGGTGGGGGCATTCGATCTATCCTGCATGGTCGTCACAGTTCAAGCCGGTGGAGCATTCGATCTATCCTACATGGTCGTCACAGTTCAAGCCGGTGGGGGCATTCGATCTATAATGCATGGTTGTCACAGTTCAAGCCGGTGGGGGCATTCGATCTGTCCTGCATGTTCGTAATAGTTCAAGCCGGTAGGGGCATTCGATCTATCCTGCATGGTCATCACAGTTCAAGCCGGTGGGGGCATTCTATCTATCCTGCATGGTCGTCACAGTTCAAGCCGGTGGGGGCATTCGATCTATTCTGCATGGTCATCACAGTTCAAGCCGGTGGGAGCATTCGATCTATCCTGCATGGTCGTCACAGTTCAACCCGGTGGGGGCATTCGATCTATCCTGCATGGTCGTCACAGTTCAACCCGGTGGGGGCATTCAATCTATCCTGCATGGTTGTCACAGTTCAAGCCGGTGGGGGCATTCGATCTGTCCTGCATGTTCGTAATAGTTCAAGCCGGTAGGGGCATTCGATCTATCCTGCATGGTCATCACAGTTCAAGCCGGTGGGGGCATTCGATCTATCCTGCATGGTCGTCACAGTTCAAGCCGGTAGGGGCATTCGATCTATCCTGCATGGTCATCACAGTTCAAGCCGGTGGGGGCATTCGATCTATCCTGCATGGTCGTCACAGTTCAAGCCGGTGGGGGCATTCGATCTATCCTGTATGGTCGTCACAGTTCAAGCCGGTGGGTGTATTTGATCTATCCTGAATGGTCGTCACAGTTCAAGCCGGTGGGGGCATTCGATCTATCCTGCATGGTCGTCACAGTTTAAGCCGGTGAGGGTATTTGATCTATCCTGCATGGTCGTCAAAGTTCAAGCCGGTGGGGGTATTTGATCTATCCTGCATGGTTGTCACAGTTCAAGCCGGTGGTGGCATTCGATCTGTCCTGCATGTTCGTCACAGTTCAAGCCGGTGGGGGTATTCGATCTATCATGCATGGTTGTCACAGTTCAAGCCGGTGGTGGCATTCGATCTGTCCTGCATGTTCGTAATAGTTCAGGCCGGTGGGGGCATTCGATCTATCCTGCATGGTCATCACAGTTCAAGCCGGTGGGGGCATTTGATCTATCCTGCATGGTCGTCACAGTTCAAGCCGGTGGGGGCATTCGATCTATCTTGCATGGTCGTCACAGTTCAAGCCGGTGGGGTCATTCGATCTATCCTGCATGGTCGTCACAGTTGAAGCCGGTGGAAGCAGTTTGTGGTGTGAAGCATGTTTACCTGGCAGGAACTTAGACCCCTGGTTTATACAAAACAACGTATGACTGGTGCAACTATGAAAAATTACATGCTGACTCTGTACACAAAACAATGTTGCACTGTTTCCTGAATGGCGACGGTGTCTTCCAGTATGACAATGCGCCAAGCCACAGGTCCAATGTTGCGCAGGAATGGTTTGAAGAGAACAGTTCAGACTTCCAGCATGTAGGCTGGCCTCTGAAGTCCCCAGATATCAATCCCATAGAGTCCTTGTGGGACATTATGGAACGGCATAATAGGTCACCTCCATACCTGCATGATGGAACGGCATACACCAATCACCTCCATACCTGCATTGAAAGCCGTATTGCACACAGTTTGGTTGGCCATACCTTCCAACTGCTTCCGTCATTTCACTGAATCGATGCCACATCGGATAGCTGCTCTACTAATGCCGAAAGGAGTGTCTGCGAAGTCTTAGGTAGGTAGTCATAACTCAGTGATCCCTCAGTGTACGAGTTTCAAAATTACAAACAGTATACAACTGTATGCTACTCCACCTTAGTGTCTCTCTATTCTAAAAAAAAGTAACTGGCGCCGCCGCTGCTGTTTCAGAACTTTCGCGACACTCTTGCTTTCCTAGCTGGCACCGCAAAACGTATTGAATATAAAAATATGAAAGTTACATCGTTTGTAGAGAATTGTTTGGAGAACACGCTGAAATAAACTGTTTCTCGATTCTAGCGATACTTCAAGAGCTATTGCTTTTCAAAGTTAAGGTAAGCAAAAAAGTGCTATCAGGTCGCGTTCCGGACACACTAACAGCAACAGAACCACAAAACTTTGTAGGCATGTAGTGCCATGACAGAATTTTTGCACCTCGTCGCCCTTTTTTTGAATTTCGATTTAGCTTACGAGAGATTAAATTCTTAAATTTCACAAAATTCTCTATTTCTGGATGGGATCCATTAAAAAAACGGATACATGGCAAACTGTAAATCATAACGCATTGCAATTTTTACAGCATAAACTATTGCCCCTTTTTTTACAATTTTTTTTTATGAAAAAGTCATTTTCTGATTTTTAAGCATTTTTTAAAGACGTAAAGGAAAGAAACGAACGGTTTGTCTGTTTTCACGATTACCACAGAGGAACGTTCTGGTCCCGTGACCTGCTGCCATGGTGACGCAGAGAATTTGTTATGCATGTGTTTTTTCAGTAAAGCTATCTCAGTTGTTTAAGGTGGAGGTCAAGTAATTTTGCTTCCTATACTTCCAATGGGAAAACTTCTGTACACCTTTTCTTCACAATTAATGCGTTCCCGAGGATGAAAATTTGAACATCGATTAAAATAGCTTCATTTTACAACTTGGAATACTTAATGTTTTCTAAAACATAACCATAAGTATGCAATCCAACATTTGTTTGTCTACTAACGTTATCAAAGTACAGGTCGCGCCATTGGATACTGTATATGGCAGTATCGAAATGAGACCTACGCTGCTTGGCAAAGCATTGTCTTCTCCGATGAGTCACGTTTTCTGCTTAATCGAACGGATAGAGTTTGACGTATAAAGCGAGAAACATAGGACAACAAACACTCTTCAACCATTTCTGGAAGAACACAAGCTGGTGGGGGTAGCTTTGTGGTCTGGGAAATGTTTTCGTGGCATTTCCTGGGTCCACTCATACCTGTGGAAGGCACTATGAACTATGTTATGACTCCATCCTTGCAGACCACGTACACCCATACATGCTGATTGTCTTCCCTGGAGCGGATGTGATCTTCCCGCACGAAAATGCGAGCTATCACACAGCTAGAAATGTCCGAGGGTGGTATGAAGAGCACGATGAAGACTTCAAAGTACTCCCCTGGCCCCCTAATTCCTCAGACTTAAATCCAATTGAGCATCTGTGGGACCACCTCGATTGTGTTGTTCGCTCTATGGATACTTCACCACGCACCCTTCAGCAGTTGTCAGATGCACGGCAGTCAGCATGAGTCCACATACTTGTGAACACCTTCCAGCACCTTATTGAGTCACTCCCAGCCCGGCTAGCTGCTGTCCGCGCTGCACACAGAGTTTACCCTGGCTATTAGCTGGTGGTCACAATAATGTGACTCGATCGTGTATCATGTTTCCTTTTAACTGTTCGTTTTGAAAATATCTTTTTCTCTAATGTCTTCCTTCTGGTATGAAACAGTTTTTGTGTATTATTTGTTAATTTTCGTAACATATTTTTCAACTGCTAGTGGGAGTAAATAGCTGTTTCTATTACTGGATATTTTAGCGATTGTAGAAATCTGGTTGATATTTTTCCTTAACCGGTTCCATTGACTATGAATAACTTTAAAGAACTTTATTCGTGTTGGAAAGGATTTCCATAATACGTGCTTATTACAACCAAATATTCGGCGTCATCTTTCTTGTTTTTGATATCCGCATATATTGTTCTACCGTTCAGCCGGCAAGGCAGTGATTACATCAGTTTCGTTTATTTGGATCATCCCTTCTTCCATGCAGCGGATTATCCAATTGGTCCCGGAGATTCTGTATATTATTCAGTTCAGTACTCAAAGATGGCGAATCAAAATTTTCGACAACCATGTTTTTAAATCAATTTGTAACAACCCGAGCAATATGAGCCGGTGATTTGTCCTGCTACTGCAGTATGATTCTTCCCCAACATATTGCTAGAAGCTTGGGAAAACATGATTGTCCAGAATGTTTAGTTAAAACACAGCATCAGGACTCTGTTCTAAACGACTGATGCGTCCAATCCGAACCGGAAGAAACAACTCCATGTCATCACGCTTCCTCCATCAAACGTAATTGTTAAAACTGGCCAGTCGCACTCTTCGACGACCTAGTCTTTAGGAAATTCTCTAACAACGCAAGCCGTATGAACCGGTGTTTTGTCCTTATGTTACGGTATTGGTCTTCTCCTAAGTATTGCTAGAAGCTTGAGACCGCCTAATTGTCCAGGATGTTTGGTTAAAGCTTAGCATCGATGGCTTTGTCCCAAACGACTTATGCGTCTAATCCGAATTGGAAACAACAGCTCTATATCATCACGCTTCCTCCATCAAACGCAATTCTTGGAACGATAGAGTCCGGCACGTGCCTTTTTCTTGGAATCCATTACATTATTGTGTCATTTTGTTTTCGTACCCAAGAATTATTGTGTCATTTCTTTTCATTATTGTTAAATTTCTTTTCAAGATAGCCTCAGATAATTTTAGATTTCCAAATGCGGCAGTCTTACTAAAGCAAATTTCTATTATTTGGATTCGGAAAGCACTTCAACATCTTGCAACATTATGTGGAATCATAAAGCACTGCAAAATCTTGGAACATTACGTGGATTCGTAAAGCATTTCAACATCTTGGAACATTACGTGTATACGTAAAGTACTTCAACATCTTGAACCGTTACGTGAATTCGTAAAGCACTTCAACATGTTGGAACATGTTTCACGGTTTTGAAGTCATTGAGCTGCTGCTGAATACAACAGAAGACTGTAAAGTCTTCAAACTCTTTGCCATTTCGCTCATGAATGTCGCCCAGCATAATTCGTTTTTCCAGTCATTCCCATTTACAGTTTCCCTTGCCGTTACTTAGTAATGTAGCAACTCATCATGTTTCTTTATAACTAATATTCAGACGCTTAAAATATTTCAGCGTTACCTCAGGACACTACAAATTACTCCTATTGATCATTAGACCTTGAATTAAAGAAAAAACATAAGCTAATACTCACGTCTAAAATAAGGAAATAAAATGCATGTATTGGCAAAAGAAATGTTTGAATAAGGCACAAATTTTAAGCTACAACAAGACTAACCGGATTAAATTACACAGAGATTAGGAAACAACTGAGACAAACAACATTGGAAGAGAACATCCAAGAGGACAACTTTAGATGGTTTGGCTGCGTGTCAAATATGAAGGCAGAGAGAAAAAGTAAATCACGTTATTTGGAAGTCGAGAAAGGAAAACCGAGGAGAAGACCAAGAAAAATATCACTGGAAACTGTGGAAGAAGACATTATGTTGATAAACAGAGATGATACAAATTCGGATCAGATTATTTTCATTATAACCAAATCAAGGCCAAAATGGAAAGAACTCATGAAGCTTAAACACCAATTGAGAAGCTAGTGGGAGACAAAAAGATCCTCCCCGGTAACGCAGTGGTCTAACCGCTGGCCATTCGTTCGAGTTGAGTACGGGTTTAAATCCCGGTGAAGCATGTATGTTGTACTTATCTTATGGTACTGGGTCTCTCCCTTCCCTGGAGCCAGTGGCCCTAAATTAAGGACGGCCAACTGCTTATAGCCCATTGAATTGCTGACGGTGGTTGTTAAACCCCCAATCAAAAGAAAAAAAAAAGAAATGCAAAAATTACTGAGCATACAAGATACCTTATCCATATTTCGGTAGAGTCACCAGTTTTAAGCAAAGTATTATTAGTGCATGAAAAGCTTTAGAACCCTCTTATATCTTTTTCATTTTGTCTTCCTAACTAGGTATTTCCTTTTTGTCCGATATATTTCACATAATATAATGGATTCTAGAAAAAAGAAATGAAGCTATTTTTTTATTGGTAACTCCTTTTATTTGTTTCTGTTGTTTGCGTCATCTTTTTGTGTTCACTTTTTTTTTTTTGTACATTTTCTGCTTTCACGGCAGAAATTTGTCAATATGGAAAAACAAGATAAACGAAGCAATAAAGGAAGGAGACGGCTTCAAGGAAATGAAAGGATATTTTGTGTTTATAAACCCTTGCCAGTTTTTTTAGATTGTGTGCTTTATTTTCTGTTGACAACTTTAACATAATCCAGTCACCTATGAAAAACAACCCAAATCTATTGCATTGGTTTTTGAAATGCTGTAACAAAGCACTTAACAGGAAATATTCTTAAGTTTACTGATAGTACTTTATGTTATTTAAAGGGATAACGAAAAAAAAAAGTACTAGCATGGCAATATGAAGTTGAAAAATGCATGCAAATTGAAATTTATCGCAAAATAAAACACCTTTCTAGAGAAAAAACCAGCATGAAATAAGAAACAAAAATAAGTTTGAATCAAACAGAAATTAAGTATGAAAGTGTAAAGTTCCATTCATCGTAAGAACGTTCTGTAGCCTAGCAACACACACAAATCGAGATTTATTCGGTGTTTATAAATATTAAATTATTTTCTCCAATTCAAATCCAGGGTTATTTTGAAACGAACGGTTTGAGGATTTTGACAGTTTGTTATACCAAAGAGAGTTTTATACGCCCGTAACTTTATTATAGTGATACTGATAACATAATTTTACAGTTTGGCATTTCGATTACATTTACTAAATGTTTACATCAACAACATTTCAGCTGCATTTAGCAGTCTATATTTTTGCATCTAAAATATTTTAAAGCCCAGCAACTTTTGTAAATCCACATTTTGGCAATTTATATAATTTCATTTCTGCACTTCAAAAACCAAAAAACTTATTGATTCAATTACCTTCCTGTTTCTTTTCTTAACTTCCTCTATTTAAAAAAATCGCCCTTTTGCTCCCATTTATAAAATTCTCAGATATGCACAAAATATTTACTGTTAGTCATAATATTATGGACCACCGCGTCTTTATTAAATCAAAGTTATTGTAGGTAAACCATAGCGCGTGTGAAAAAGTCACGAAACGGTATAAATAACATGTCATACTAAGTTTGTGAAAACATGAGCCGCGGATGGCTCCGTATTTAGCCAGTCAAACTGTCGATGCAAGGTCCTCAGGTTCGAACCTGGGCTGATCTTTCAGAGATGGTGTGATTTACTAATAATCGCTGAATATCCATCGGACGAGTACGTTAAGTGACGGACCCCAGACTGGACCCCCTGGCTAAATGGGTATCCTTTCCTATGCCCTTCCTGAAATTCTCTTACCTCTCTGCGTGCAACATCGTACTTGCACGGTGGCGCCATCTACTGTACTCTAATCTCCCTACAAACTGTTCTGTCAAAGTCGGAGGACTTGCTCTCATTCCTTCCGTTTCTGTGTCATGCTCAAAAGGCGATCTCGCTGTAGGTGGCTGGGACCTAAAACTCTACTCACTGTGGACAGAAGTTTGTGAAAACACAAGTTTGTCAGCGACGGACATCGAAATCGTGTCCAATTACTCCAGAGTAAGCCGCTGTCCCAACTGAACTACGCGGACAGTGTGTCTCCCTGTAGATTTGTCGTCTTGTCACAAGTTTTGTCCTCGGTAGCACGTCACACGTTATGTTAAACAGTTTTATTTTTGTTCTTCAGGACGGGAACGAAAGAGTTTGACAAAGACCAAAGTTGAATGGCCAGACAACTGGTTCAGAGCATTTCCGAGATTGCAATTGTTGTGAGATGTTCACGTTCAGCTATGGTTAGTATCTTTAAACAAGAAAGATGACACCGAATTTTCGGGTGTAATTAGCACGTCTTTTGAATCCGTTCTGGCGCAAGGTAAATTTATCAAAGCTATTCAAAGTCAATGGAACCGATATGGAAAACAATAGTATCTGACGGAAGAAAGAAGTTTTCAATCCGGTGTTTAATCCCTCAGATATTGCTATAAACGGAATCGTGAGCTTACGCCCTCTGGTTGCAGACTTGTGCGTTAAGAAAAACATGAATTTATATGAGAAATATTTCGCACCGGAAACGCTCTCTAACACAGAAAGAATTTTTCAAATCGAACTCTTAGAAACAGAGATATCGACAAAAATAATATGTGACTTTACGCACCCTGGTGGGAAAACCCTGCATTATTTTAGGAAGAAAGTATTCTCAAAAGGTTTTTCGATATGAGCGGTATCGGTCCAAGAGAAAAACATTTTTAGTCGAGTTTTCAGGAGCCCAGATTTTGCAGCAAATTCATGAGAAACATAAACTAACCCTTATGCCCTCTGGTGGCTAAACGATTCTTTACCAAATATTAGAAATTATATGAAAAATATTTTCCATCGGGTGTTGTATGCGATACAGGAAGAAGTATGCGATACAGGAAGAATGAGAAATATTTCGCACCGGAAACGCTCTCTAACACAGAAAGAATTTTTCAAATCGGACTCTTAGAAACAGAGATATCGACAAAAATAATATGTGACTTTACGCACCCTGGTGAGAAAACCCTGAATTAATTTAGGAAGAAAGTATTCTCGAAAGGTTTTTCGATATGAGCGGTATCGGTCCAAGAGAAAAACATTTTTAGTCGAGTTTTCAGGAGCCCAGATTTTGCTGCAAATTCATGAGAAACATAAATTAACCCTTATGCCCTCTGGTGGACAAACGATTCTTTACCAAATATTAGAAATTATATGAAAAATATTTTCCATCGGGTGTTGTATGCGATACAGGAAGAATTTTTCAAATCGGAGTTTTAGAAGCAGAAATAACGCAGAAAAAGCTATTAACCATTCCGCCCCCGTGCGGAAAGTCTATGATTTACTTGAAAATTTTGAATTTAAAAGAAAAACATTTCGCATCGGAAACACTATCCAACAAAGAAGAATTTTTTCAAATCTGACTCCTGGAAGTAGAGATATTGACAAAAATATCATATACATCTACGCCTCCTGGCGTAGAAACCATGCATTATTTTAAAAGGAAAATGTTCCAAAAAGGTTTGTCGACATGATTAATATCGGTCCACAAACGATTTTTTTTTCAATCGAGATTTTAGAAGCTCATATTTTGCTGCAAATACATCAGAAGCGGAAATAAAGACTTATGTTCCCTGATGACCAAACCATTTTTTACAAAAATTAGAAATTGTGTGCAAAGGATTTCCCATCAGGAGCTGTATCCGGTGCTGAAAGAATTTTTCAGATCGGAGATTTAGAAGCAGAGATATAGGCGGAAACGCAATTTACATTTACGCCCCTGGCGGAAAGTCTATGATTTTTTTTTTTTTTTTTGATTGAAGGTTTAACGACCACCGTGAGCAACTCAACGAGCTATAAGCAGTCGCCCGTCCCTAATTTAGGATCACTGGTTCCAGGGAAGGGAAGGTGGCCAAAGTATTCTTTACCAGTGCCGTAAGACAAACACAACATCCATGCCTCACCGGGATTCGAACCCGGACCCATTTCGGACGAATGATCAGAGGCCATCGCTTAGACCACTGCGCCACCGGGTCGGCAGTCTATGAATTACTTGAAAATTTTGAAATTATTTGGAAAACATGTCACATCGGAAACTCTATCTAATAAAGAAAAAACTTTCCAAATCGGACCATTAGAAGCAGCGATATTGACAAAAATAAGATACATACCTACCCCCTGGAGGAGAAACCATGAAATATTTTTAAAAGAAAATATTCCGAAAATGTTTATCGACGTGAGTGGCATCGGTCCCCGAAAGAATTTTTTCAATCGAGATTTTAGAAGATCAGATTTTATGGCAAATACATCAGAAGCAAAAATTTACACTTACGTTCCCTGGTGGCCAAAGTATTCTTTACCAAAAATTATAAATTATATGCAAACAATATTCCATCAGGAGCCCCGCTGAAGAAAACATTTTTCAAATCGGAGTTTTAGACGAAGAGTTATGGGGAGAAACGAAATTTGCTTTTACGCCCCCTAGCGGAAAAATCTATGCAGAATTTCGGAAAGTAACTATTCCTAAAATACTCTGCGACATAAATGCAATCGAAAGGTAAAATATTATTTTTCAATAGGTTGTGTAGAAGCAAATATCTGGAATAAAATGTATTTTTGAATTCGACATAATCTATATTTATGCCCTCTAGCGGTGAAATTGTACATCGTAAAAAAGAAAAACGAAATGAAGGATCATCATTCGTATATTTTAGCTTCCCAATGCAAAAAGAATTTTTCAAGTCGGCCTAATAGCTGCAGAGATATCGTGTCTGCAGGTGGACGGACGGACAAACCGATAACATAACCTTGATCTTTTTTACGCTTTCCACCCGTAGGTTGAAGAAGCGTATATGCTCCAGCTTTGTCCGTCCGTCTGTCCGTCTGTCCGTCCGCCTGCCTGTCGGCACGATAACTCGCGTAAAAATGATGCGATTTCGATGAAACTTTAGTATGTGGTAGGGTACCACCTGGGGACGAACCCTATTGAAAATAGACGAAATGGAATCAAAGGTCACGCATAGGAGCGGTATCCATTCCACTGCCTTTATGCGTCATAACTTGCGTAAATATGGTTCGATGTCAATGAAATTTTAGTATATTGTAGGGGACTACCTGGGAATGAACCCTATTGAAAATGGGTGAAGTGGGGTCAAAAGTAAGGACATAGGAGCGGGATGCATTCCATTGCCTTTATGCGTCATAACGTGCGTAAAAATGGTTTGATTTCAATGAAATTTTATTATTTAGTAAGCGACCACCTGGGGACGATCTTATGATGTCACATTCTCGCGCATGAGATGTTGGCGCGCGGTCACGCCATCTGTCTCAATACGTCACGCGTTGTGTGTGGATCCTATTAAAGCTTTATGACGTCACACTTTTGCGAGCAGATGGTCGCGATTCCCATCTGCCTCACTAACGTCACGCGTTGTGTACGTATGTCCTTCCGCACGATAACTCGCATAAAAATAGTTCGATTTCGATGAAACTTTAGTGTGTGGAAGGGGATCACATGGGAAGGAACCCTACTGAAAGTGAACCAATTTGGGGTCAAAGGTCAGGACATAGGAGCGGGATCCATTCCACTGCTATTATGCGTCATAACTAACGTAAATAGGTTTGATTTCGATTACATTTTAATATGTGGTAGGGGACCACCTAGGGACAAACCTTATTGAAAATGGGCGAAATGGGGGTAAAGGTCAAGGCATAGGAGAGGAATCATTTCCATCGCCATTATGCGTCATAACTTACGTAAAAATTCTTCGATTCGGATGAAATGTTAGTATGTTGTAGGGGCCTGCCTTTAAAATGGGCGAAATGGGGTCAAAGGTTAGGACACAGGAGCGGAATCTATTCCATAGCCCTTATGCATCATAACTTACGTAAAAATGCTTCCATTGCGACAAAACTTTATCCTGTTATTTTGGAGGTATACTGAACCGGTTCTGTAGAATATCATCGAAATGGGATCAAAGGTCAGGGCACAGGACCGAGATTTATTCCACAGCCATTATCCTTATAACTTGAGTAACGATTTCTGGTATGTTGGAAAGCGTATTATAAACAATGCATTGCATGATTTTACTAATTTGTTTTACAAAAGACGTGCTAAAAAGTGGTCTAAGAAGGGAAAACCACAGACCGTCGGTATTGTCTGGACAGACCACGGTTCATCGATGCTAGAGGTGAGCGAAGGATATCATGTATGGTACGGGCCAAAAACGGGGTTTTGTGGCGCAACTTAACGGTAATTTGAAAGCTGGCAGCTGGAGTAATGTGACACAACAAACAGTACATCGAACCTGGCTGAGAATATGGTTCAATGGCTGAATTCAATGGCTGAGAACAGCCAGGTTCGATGGCTGAGTTCAATGGTTGAAAATATTTTCAGCCTTATAATGTAATTATGATTTTTTTAATTGAACACAAATCAACTAGTTCCTTTCCATCAGTCTTCTCCAAATTTGATGCTTGCGTTATATCTTCTTCCTTTTTTTTTTTTTTTTTTGTAGACTACCGAGAGCAACTCAATGAGCTATATGCAGGTCTTATGTTACTAATTTCGAGTCGCTGGTTCCAGTGAACGAAATGATCCTGTGCTGCAAGACAAACACAACATCCATGACTCAGCGGGATTCGAAACCACGAACATCTCGGACGAATGTTCAGAAACCAACGCTTAAACCACTGCGCCTCACATTCGGCCGTTATATCCTCAATTCCCTTGTTATGTTTGCTTGTTAGTTCAGCACTTAAATCCATTAGAAGAGCAACCTTTTCTTGTTATTTAATTTACAATATGTAAGTTCCCAAAAATCAAAAAGAAACTGCATTTCCACAGTTAAAATTCTTTACTTGTTCTTTCAGGATCTACATTTCATATATAAATTATCCATTTCCAAAATCAGCGTTAATTCATAGATATCCATCTAACCTCTCCGGCAGTCATTTTATTACCAAAGCTAGAGCCACCCGAGCCTGTGGAAAGGTTTCGTTTTTCGAAGTTTATCGTAAACATTTATCCTATTGCAGCAGCTCTGTACCAAACAGAACATGCCGTTGCTCTGAGGTTTTCATTTTTTGGGTGCGTTCCTTAATGAAAGTTTCATTGTACTTACCAAAATGTGCCCTAGATAAATGCAGCGGAACATGAGAATAAAGGTTAAATAACAAAAACGGGAGTGTCACATTTGTATTTGCAGAATCATATATTTCCTTATATTTATAATACTTTTAGTGTTGAGATCTAATAAAACGTCCCATTAAAAAGGTGGGTTTTTTAGTGTACAAAACGTTTGTGTATGTCGATACTTTAGCAGAGATGGAAATAGTGCTGAGAAGAATAACTAGTGTCTAAAACCTTAATTTAAACTTTCGCCAAAAATTAATTTACACATGTCAGCCTGACACGAATACATTACTGTTTTAAACTGTTTGTAATTCCAGTCTGACAGTGCATGCAATATGTTTTCGTTTGTGAACATTTGTTGCTTTGTATTCTTGGAGTTTACGTTTTGTTTTAAAATCATATTCTGCAAAACTTGTGGCCATATGGTACGAGACTCTGGCTTCCAATTATTCGTCAGAGATGGTACCAGGTTCGAATTCCGGATGAGGTATGGATAATCCGTTTGTCTTTCAGCAGTAACAGTACACCTTTTTGGAATCAGCTGCCTTAATTTACGAACGGACGACAACTTATAGACCATTGAGTTTCTAACGGTGGACGGTAAACGCTCCTCCCTCCCGCAAAAAGCAAGCAAAAAAACCCCGGAAAAAACTTGTATTGATATTTTCACCCACTTCGTCTCCGTCCAGAAGAAAATGCATTTCTATTAAAGTTAAACTGCACCGCATAGGTAAAATATATATTTCGAAATAATCCAACACAGATATTATACATTTTTATTCTCATTCAAAGAAACCATTGCTGAGGGTTTAAAAACATTGAGCGAAAATCAAATGTGAATTTATCATCACGTCTGCAAGAGGTAGGTACTGAAAGTTTTATAAAGACCTGTTTCCAGTCGTTGTTTATGCTCAGTGCACTAATGCATTATATAATGTTCCGCTGAAGGAGAAAACTTTCCCTGTAAATTCACACAACTTAAATAGCGTCTGCGTTTTATTATTTATCGGAAATGAAATTTTATCTGTTTGAAACATGTTTTAATATCAAATGATAAAAGCAAGGGAATTCTGATGGATTCTTTGAAGCAAAAGGGTTCTACACGCGGGAATAAGAGCATCGGAAGGTATCAAGTAAAAATGAAAATAAAGATATAACGTTGTTACCACTTTCGGCATGGCAACTCTCTTTTTTATTTGGCTGAAAACTAAGGTCTGTTTGGCTTTTGGACAAGTGAAATCGTATTAAACGCTACAGCAACTCTGTCTGGTATACAGGAATAAATAAGTTTAATATTCTGAATTTAAAGAAATATATTTACATTTCATCCAAGAGATGAACCGCACAATATAATATATGCCGCTGTCAAAAAATCACTAATGTATTTAAAACAATCACTTATTATAATTTTGTAAAATTCATCAAAAAGTCACTTATTATAATTTTATAAAATTCTTCAAAAATCACTTATTACATTTTTTATACAAATCACTTATATATAAATTATATATATAATTTTGACACAGTCAAAAAATCACTTATCAGATTCTGAGAGGTCTGTAAGTGATCACTGTCTGGTTTGTCTTCTCAGACAGTGATAAATGGTCACTGTCTGAAAGGACAAACCGAGGAATTTCTGCGAGGACCCGGCTGTGCAGGGGAAAGGTGGGCTTTGAGAAGACAAACCAGACAGTAAAACGAGGACTGACAAACCAGTACTCGTTTTACCTCACTGGGATGTGCAGGGCCACTGAAGTAAAACGAGAACTGACTTTGTTTAGTTAAAAGCTTCCCTTTTCCTCATTCTTATTTTTCTTTAGACCATTATGTCATCTTTTATCTAATATTTCCAGTAGCATCATAAGGCATGGTTGTTTTCCCTGTAAACTCCCGCAATAGAAGATTGTAAGCACACAAAAGGTTGCATCCATTTCTGGAACAGCGAATCTTGTGGGTTGTTTAACTGCCTCCGTGGTCAAAGTGTGTAAGTAGCAGTGCCAAACTGGCGAATCAAACCAACCGGCGACACAACTGTAAATGGCTGCGAAAGGTAAATTCCAGAGGTAAAAGACTGGCGCCTTGCCTATTACAAGGAGATCGGTGCAGCACAGTTTCAATGTTATATAATATTGATGAACCAGAAACGATATAGCGCACCACAAATTTGTCGAGTTCTGGGACGCATGGGCTACGATAATATGAAGTCTCTCAGCCAGGTTATCCTAACAACAGTCCATCGACATAAGCGTCTCTTCTTCTGCCAACAGCATGTAGATTAGACAACAGAAGATTAAAAGCACGTGATCTGGTCAGACGAACCACAGTATATATTTCATTCTGCCAACGGTCGAGTCTCCATTTGGGGTCATCAGCATGATGCTATGTATCGCTCATGCAAGCCATTACCTATCCAGCAGAGGGAAGACTGTTATATAATATGGAGCACGTTCAGCGCACTTGAACTGGGCCTAAGTTGTATTTGGTGTACATTGTCCGCAATTTTCCTGGGGTGCACATTATTCGCAAGCAGTCCCATCAGCTACTAGGGACAGGCCCGGTTACGCTGTGGTCTAAGCTTTGGCTTCTGACCATTCGTCCGAGATGGGTCTATCTCAGACAAATGGTCTGGAAGTGATAAATTTTCGAATTCCGGTGAGGCATGGATGTTGTGTTTGTGTTACGGCACTGGCTCTTACCCATCTCTGGGATCAGTGACTCCAAATAAAAACGGATGAGCTGCATATATCTCATTGAGTTGCTCACGGTATTCTCAAAAAATTATATACGTATACACTGAAGAGCAATTGAATTAGAGACAGCGGGCGTTATGCAAATTTCGCGTTGTGGGCGGCACTATAAAAGGAAACGACATGACGTATGCAGCGATCCGACAATATAAGAAGTGATGCGACAGGAATCAGTAAGAGTCGGACCCAGTATGGGTAAGACGAAGGATCTAAGCGCATTTGGTCGTGGGCAAATTGTCTGGGCCCGACGAATGGGTCACTCCATCTCGGAAGTCGTGCAGGCACTGGGATTTTCACGAGCCACTGTGTCACGGGTGCACCGTGAGTACATTGAATACGGTAAAACCGTCCCTGCAAGGGCCAACTGCCGTGGACAATAGCGTGTGGATGATCGGGGTCATCGTCGGCTAGCTTGCATTCCAACAGCGGATAGACGGGCCACAGTGCAAGAAAATACTCGGCAATTTAACGTTGGTGCGCAAAAACGTGTAAGCAGCCACACCATCCAGAACCATCTCCTCGCTATGGGGTACAGACGCTATCGTCCCACAAGGGTGCCGCTGCTGACCGCACATCACAGGATGCAAAGATTTGAATGGGCGCAGGAACATCGCCACTGGACACTAGACATGTGGGAAAATGTTACCTGGACTGATGAGTCGATATTCACGTTGGTACATGAGGATGGAAGGATACGAGTACGGCGCAAACCACATGAAGCGATGGATCCTTCTTGCCAGCAGGGTACTCTTCAAGCTGGTGGAGGTGACATTTTCGTCTGTGAACTGTTTACGTGGACTGAAATGGGACCCCTGGTACGTGTGACATCGTCCGTCACAGGTCAACGTTACCGGGACATCCTGGACGACCATTTGCTCCCGTTTCTGCGTCTACAACATCCCACTGGGGACCTCATCCTACAACAAGACAATGCACCGTGCCATCGCTCCCAAATTGTATCCGAATGGTTGGATGAACACTCCACCGACGTGATCTCGCTTCCTTGGTCAGCTAGGTCACCTGACCTCAATCCTATCGAGCACATATGCGATGCCATCGAGAGAGATGTTCGAGGCTCTGACCATCCTCCATCGAATCTTCGTGAACTGAGGGAGCTTGTTCAGGGGTCGTGGATCCGTGTGGCTTCCCAACACTTCCGGTGTCTTGTCGAGTCCATGCCGAGACGAATTGCCGCCGTTATCAGGGCGACAGGAGGTGCTACACGTTACTAGACAGGTATCTCTAATTCAATTGCTCTTCAGTGTATATATATATGCACTATATTGACAAGCGTCACCGGACACCTAGAAGAGAAACACAACAGAGCATTTATTGGCAAACATTAGTGCGGTGTCGGTCCACGTTTGGCCTTAATGCGTGCACTGACCCTTCGAGACATGCTTTTGACAAAGTTTTGGAACACAGCGATAGATATGCGCTTCCATTGAGTATATAATGCTGGCGCTAACTGTTACTTAGTAGTAGGCCTTCGTTCCAAACTTCTTATGTGGCGCTATAATTAATATCATAGGTGCTCTATGGGATTGCGATCAGGGTTCTGTGCTGGCAAGTCCACACACGATACGGAATTATCGTCAAACCACGCCGTAACAGTCCTTGCTTTATGGCTTGGTGCATTATCCTGCTGGTACCAACAAGGCTCGGTTCCACATTATTTATTGTCACAGAGTTGGTAGAGCATAATTGTCCAAATTATGTAGGTAGACGTGGTGGTTAACGTTGCCCAGATTATCTAGGTAGACCTGATGGAGACTCGACCGTCGGCAGAATGAAAGGTTTGTCCACGATAATCAATGAGCCGGGAGCATACCACGAAAAACACCCAAACACGAGTACGCTACCAGCTCCAAACTCAACTGTAGGAACAGTACGCTGTGGTTAACAGTGTTCCCCCTACTGCAGCCATACTCACACACGGCTATCAGACTGATGGATCGTGAATCTGGATTCATCAGTCTATAGGACCCGTTTCCATTGATCTATGGTCCACGATAAATGTTCTTTACAACATGCTAAACGACGAGTATCATTCCGAGTGGAGATGAAAGGCTTATGAGCATCCGCACGACCATGGTAACCCATGGAATGAAGTTATCTGCGAATGGTACGTGTACATACCGAGGTTCCAGCATTTTTACTCACTTGTACATTGAGGTCTTGTGCAGTACTACGTCGATTAGCTGAAACGACTCTCCTGAGGTTCCGAGGTCTTCTATCACCGATTTTCTTTGGTCTACCCGTACGTTTTGCTGCTTCAGGCCCGCCATTTGTCTTCCACTTATTCAGTCCATCCAAAATAAAATTGACTTGGGTATGTTTAAATGCCTCTCGGTTTCTCTTATGGACAACCCACTAATATAGCACCCAACAATCTTTCCTTTCTCAAAGTCAGTTGTTTCCCGCCGCGACATTTTCACTAAATCTCACAGTGCGATATGATCGCGGTCAGCTGCAAGCTTGGTTTCATACTGTTTGCAGCTGTACCGCGCATGTTAACAAAGCAGCGGATGCGTTCATTTTCTTTGGAAGGGGTGTCAGGTGACTTTGTCAATATAGTTTATATATATATAACGTAAAATTTTGGAGAAGACTGAATGCGGTCGTTAAAATACAAACAAACAAACTGGAAAATGGCTGTTACGGACTGGTTGGAAACAATGAACACCCCATAATGCTTCCACCCAGAAGGTGATGGATTCTTCCAGGGTGATAATGTCCCGTATCACCGGACGCCTCTCGTGAAGAAATGGTTCGACGAACACAATGCCGATATATAACATCCCGAATGGTTCGCAAAACTCGGACAATTCTAAATGGTACCCAACCCAAATAAATATCTGTGAGATGTTGAGGAACTGTTTGTGAGGCAGCGGAACGCTCTACCTCTCTTCATACCGGAACTGTGGAGCGCAATACAAACATTTCCGCTGTAAATCCCCACATAAGTGTACGGGCATTTCGCAGAGTCCATTCCACTGCTGGTGGCAGCCGTTCTCCAGACAAAAGGAGACACCCACGAAGTGATAATAATTCAGTGAGTACTCAGTATAGGTATCTCTAATAATGAAGAAAGGTGTCTGTGAGCGTATCAGCATGCTTGTCTTAGAGATGTATCCAAAACTAAATCAGACAGTCCAAGCTTGCTACTTACACATTAGGATTCCTCCAGATAGACGATTAGAGTGCTGATTTCTAAGAATAAATTGCTGCCATTTCAGCGTAGGTTCTGGATAACGGCCTCCATGCTGCAAGTCTCAAATGTCATCAGAAATTAGACGCATTCAAAGTACGTTTGACCAGGGCCGGATTATGTGGGGCGGGGGGAAGTCTAACGGGACTATAGCCTTGGAGCCCATCATCCCCAAGGGCCCAGGAGGCAGTAAAAGTAAAATAGTTTTAGTTTTGTTTCGTGTGATTTCTTCTCGATTGGAAACTGAGACTAGAAGCCGAACATATTTCAAGGCAGTGACTTATTAAGTGTAAACGTTTCATGTCGCTGTATACAACGGGGTCAGCGAGTGAGAGTTTTAGCTTTTTGACTACCACCCACGTACCCACACCTCACTGCTTGCATATGGAACCGTTAACTTGAGGTTGATCCACGTAAAATCTTTGCCTAGTATTTCTAATGGGTAAAACTTGTGTAGCCATTTTTTTTAGAAATAATGCGTTCTTAAGGATGAAATTTTGAACATCGATAACAATAACTTCATCTTATAGCTTAGTATACTTAATATTTTCTAAACTTTAACCATAATTAAGTAATGCAAGCTTGGTTTGTCTACTAAAGTCATCAATGTACAGGTCGCGCCATCACTTTTCTGGCCTCAACATCACCAAAGGAAAAGTTCTTGACTTTTAATATAATTATGTTTAAGTTTTAGAAAATATTAAGTACGCTAGGCTATAATATCAAGTTTGTTTTATTGATGTTCAAATTTTCATCTTTGGAAACGGATTAATTGGGAAGAAAATGGCTACAGGACTTTGCCCATTGGAAACAGAAAGCTGGTGGATTCACCTTAATGGACGAAATCCACTGTTACTTCATATTGAATACCAAAAAAAGATGCCCCAAGAACAAGTATACAACGCTAAATTATTACAAATTACAAGACAAAATCTAGCAATCTTAAGCTTGGCAAATGTTGTGTTTCTGTGTGATCAGTGGAAAATACAATCTTTTTATGAAAATTTTGCAGATAATTCATTAATTTAAAGAATGCATTACGTACTAATTATCACAAGCATATTGCTACAGTTTCCTGTTTCAACGGATTGTAATAATGATTATCCGTCATAAGTTCCTTGGGGGGCCACCTCAGATTCCTTAGCATTGTATCCCACTCACATGCCATAGGATAATGGCCCACTAAGGCCTTAATCAGACCCTGCGTTTGACGATAGTACCACTCAGTCGCAGGTAATGATCTTGAAGCACTAAAGATTGGAAAATGAGATATTCAGGGTATTAATTATGTGAAAGAAACGGTTATTGCAAAACTGGCATTTATGCACGCGTTACTCTTCAACGTAGCACGAAGGAACCGAAAATTACTTGAACAGCGTTTTCCTTTATTAAAGCTTATGAAAAGCACATTCGCTGCGGATGATTTTATTGTGAGCGCTATAAGGTTTCATGAATTTTATATCCATCATATCTATATGTAATTATCTCCTTGACGAAATACCTAAACCTGTAAGCAATACGAGCCTGTGAATATAATGATAGATA
Organism: Macrothele yani; assembly: GCA_039090855.1. Classification (NCBI taxonomy): domain Eukaryota; kingdom Metazoa; phylum Arthropoda; class Arachnida; order Araneae; family Macrothelidae; genus Macrothele; species Macrothele yani. The sequence continues at coordinate 45,815,483 of CM076995.1, forward strand.
CTTAACAGAGTCTGAGTTATCTGTCTCAACTTTTGGATTCGCTGGAGACTGAAGGAATGCACCATGCTTTGGAACTGAAAACTGGAACTCTATTTTCCTTTTGAGGAACAGCTACATATATTGGCAGAAAACGTTTCCGCGAGTGTTTTAAATACGAGTACGTGTTCATCTCTCGCTATGAAGAACATTGTCTGATCAAAATTAGGATATTTTTCGTTGGATACTCGAAACAATGAAGAATAATTTGAACTCATTTATGTATTTTAAAATAACTCACAGTTTTCCAGCTAGGAGGCGAAACGTTATGCCAGGGTTTCCGCCTTACCGCTGTTTCTAAAGGCTCTATTTGAATTATTAGTTTTGTTTCAGATATATTCCCTTATGAGAAACATTTTTCGCATAATTTCTAATTTTCTGTAACTACCATTTCTTGTGGGCGTTGACAGCTATCTGTTTACTCTCGCAAATCTAGAAACCCGTTAAAAGATTCTCTTTGTAATTCATTTAATTTCCTACGAAGAACTCTGCTCACGGGCTGCATTTTGAATTATGAGCAGTTTTTCCGCTACGTTCGTAAATGCGCTTTGTTTTCAGCTGATTTTCTATTTTTCCACAAGTCCTCTTTGAAAATTTATTTTTGTTGCGAAAGAATGTTGAAGACGTGCTCATTATTGTTCCATTACATTTGGTTACATCTTTCTTGTTGATTTTCTAATGAAAGTAATAATAATTTTAGGCCACGCAACAGGAGAGGATGTGCTTATTTCAAAGATCCCAACAACAGCAACTGAAAACTCTGTCAATTTTAGAGGCTCTGTATCTTGATCCGTTTCAGCTTTGCATTAAACACAAATTAATTTCGAATTTGGTCACTGTAAATTGTAAGCCTTTATTGTAACTCTACGTGAACTTTAGGTAACTCGTAAACAGCAACAGCCCCCCTCCCCCACCACCCACACCATCAGTAATCTTAAGTAGGCACTTTAATTCCTTCGAGCACATCTTTAATATTCCTAAAGGAATTATTTGAACGTTGTTTTTAGCAGGTCGTTTGTAAACAAGTTAGTAAAATCATGAAATGCATTGAATATGATACCCTTTCCAATATGCCGGAAATAATTACTCAAGTTATGAGGATAATGGCTGTGAAATAAATATCGCTCCTGTGTCCTGACCTTTGACTCCATTTCGATGATATTATACAGAACCGATTCAATATACCTGCGGAACAACATGATAACGTTTTGTCGCAATCGAAGCATGTTTAGTCAATTTATGAGGATAATGGCAGTGGAAAAAATCTCGCTCCTGTGTCCTGACCTTCGACCCCATTTCGATGATATTCAACTGAACCTGTTCAGTGTACCTTTGGAACAACATGAAAACGTTTTGCCGCAATCGAAGCATCTTTACGTAAGTTATGACGCATAAGGGCAATAGAATGGATCCCACTCCTATGTCCTTATATTTGACCCCATTTCGTCCATTTTTAATAGAATTCATTCCACTGTGGTCCCGTACCACATACGAAAATTTCATCGAAATCGAAACATTTTTACGCAAGTTATGAACTATATATAAGGGCAATGGAATTGATCCTGCTCCTATGTCTTGACCTTTGACCCCATTTCGTCCATTTTCAATAGGGTTCATGTGGAGGTGGTCCGTATACTAAAATGTTATTGAAGGTGGTCGACATACTAAAATTTCATCGAAATCGAACCATTTTTACGCAAGTTATGACGCACAAGGATATTGGAATGGACCCCGCTCCTATGTCGTGACCTTTGATCCCATATCGTCCATTTTCAATAGGTTTCGTCCACAGGTGGTCCCCTACCACATACTAAAATTTTATCGAAATTGGACCATTTTTACGCAAGTTACGACGCATAAAGACAATGGAATAGTTCCCGCTCCTATGTCGTGACCTTTGACCCCATTTCGTCCATTTCCAATAGGCTTCGTCTCTAGGTGGTCCCCTACCACATACTAAAATCTCATCGAAATCGAACAATTTTTACACGAGTTATCGTGCGGACGGACAGACGGACAAAACTGTAGCATATACGCTTTTTAACCTACGGTTGGAAAGCGTAAAAAAGGATCGCGCTCATGTCACCAGTTTGTTCGTCCGTCTGTGGACACATTTCTCTGCAACCTTTAGTCCGATTTGAAAACTTCTTTTTGCATTGTGAAACCTGAAATGTGAGAATCGGGATCCATGCATTCAGGTTCTTCCGATACACAACTTCACCGTTAGAGGGCGTAAATGCAGACGATATCGAATTCAAAGTAAATTTTATTCCATATCTTTGCCTCTAAATATTCGTCTGGAAAAAAAAATTTACTTCTTTTCGGTGGCATTCATAACACACACTATTGTAGGCACAGTTTCTTTTTCGAGTAATGCACAGATTTCAGATAGAGGGCGTAAAACCAAAGTGCGTTTCCCCCTATATTTCTGCTTCTAAAAGGCCGATTTGAAAAATTCTTCTTGCGTCGGAAACAGCTCCTCATGAGAACTGTTTTGCACATAATTTCTAATTATTGATAAAGAATAGTTTCGCAACCATGGGGAGGAAGTGTTAATTTCTAGTTCAAATGTAAATGCCGCAAAATCTGAGCTTCTAAAAAACTCGATTTAAAAAGATTCTTTCGTGGACCGATACCGCACGCCTCGTGAAACTTTTTGGAACATTTTCGTCTTAAAAGTATGCATGGTTTCTTCGTCAAGTGGTATATTTTTGTCAAGATTACGACACCACTGAAAACGGCGCTAAATTGAGCTCTGGATAGATGGGCGCAGACCACTGGCCTTTGGGAATATAATTATGTATGACATAGACGTCTTGACACAGTTTTCGGGATATCTGCGCTCCGATGTTGCATTGGAGGCGACCCGCAAGCTGATTGGCCGTGGAACGGCCATTTCCTTTTTGCTGTTAAAACTAAAAGTTTGTCATCATGTGTCGTAGTAGAGCGAGGGAGACCTCTAAGCGTGCGTATGGAATAAATTCCATTGCTTTGAAACTCTGCCCAAAGCCTGGATACCACATAATGCGTGATTCCAAACTTCCTGGTAACATCACTCACTCGGTGGCTTTCTTCCAGCTTCCCGATTATTTTTCCCCGCGTGAAATGGAAATGATCTAGACAATTTCTTTGAGAGGTAAGGTAAATTGCACGTTCGTACCTTCACGTCTAGATTTTCCTTCAAACGTGCGTATATCACCTACCGCGCCCTTTTTTATCTGTTTAAGTGATACCACGTGGTATATGTGCGCACGGTTCAACATTTTGCGTGTGCACTGGGTTTCTACAGAACGTCCGCAGTTATGCAAATTTCTACAAATTCTTGCATTTGGTTTTGTGGTTGTAGTTTTTCGAAATAGTGTTCATCCTTAGGTTTTGGGCACCACTGCACTTTTAGCTATGCTGTCCAGAAAATATGAAGTTGATTCTATTTCTAACAAATCGTATCCTATTTTTATGACATAAGGTAAAACCAGTGGCGTAACTTGGGTCCGAGACCTGGGCTATCTCACCCCCTGCCCCCCCCCCAGTACTGTTTTTTTAATTGCGAAGTTTAATTTTTAATTGGTAAGTAATAGAAGTAACTTTTTTTCTAAATTTTAGGTACATGCTATTGCTAACATGATACCAAATAATTATGAAGATTAGGATTTGAACACTTATTTGTATATGAACTCCATTCTTCTTCTGCATACTTTATTTGTACATGAACTCAATTCTTCTTCTGAATACTTTATTTGTACATGAACTCCATTCTTCTTTCCCATTGTGTGAACATGAGTGCTACGTTTTCATAAAATGTTTCTTCTGAGTCATTTTTCATATTTAAAAATAATGTTCTTCTCTATTGATAAAACAGCCAAGTTTTTCGAATGTTCCTGTCCTTGTGTGGCTCTAAGATATATCTTGATTTTTTTTAATGCTGAAAAACTTTCGACAGTTGCAGTTGTTGATGGAAAGTTTAATATGAGGTACTGCTAATTTGTGCACCTCACTAAACACTATGTCCAATTTATTCAACTTTATGTAAAACGTAATGTAATGTCTCTTACTGATTTGTTTCTGTATTCATTAAGGGAATAAAACACTTTCAGTTCATTTTTTAGTCCAGCAGTATCAAAATTTGAAGCATAGAGTTCTTTAAGTTCCGACAGTAGATGTTCAGGGACGCTTTCACAAAATTTATCAAAACAGTTAGAATCCAACAACGCCACGAATTTAAGATATAAAATATCTAATTTTAATTCCTTGACAGTTCACAAAAACTGAAACAACTCTCGCGAAACACTCTTATGGGCGGGAGTATGCGAGTAACTGAGATAGTCTGTCTTCTTTTTTCGGAGCGAAGCGTTTCCCACAGCAATGGGCCAATCCGCTCTACCAGCTGATTCATGTTGTCATAGAAACGCTAGCAGGCAATTGTACGGAAGGTTTTCGCATCAGAACGGTGAAGACTCTGGAAGAGCTGCTTGCGTTAAGCCGTTGGTTTTCGTTCGCCAGAGTGAATCAAAGAAGCGAATCCGCACGCGGTTTTTCTTTTTCTTTTCGCAGCAAAAGCATCGACATAATTTAATACCGTTGATAATTGACTTTTATCTATGTATATTAATTCAGTTTTATTTGTGCATTCTCTGGGCTTCACAGCTAGACCAGCTAGCATCGAATATACGCCACTGGGTAAAACGATATTTTTAATAAAGCACATTTTTCTTTAAAATAGAAACAGCAAAGTCGAAAAGAATGTACGCAACAATGTGCAGTAACATAATGTCATTTTCACTATTAACAGATGTTGCAGAAAAAATCAGCCCGCGTGCTTTGCTGTTAAATTTGCATGTGTGCTCCAGGCATTGTTTTCATAGGACAACGTAGTATTGCGACTAATTGCATTGCAAAGTCAACAGTCTATGACGATTGCCTTTAAAATGAGCGATACCATGGCCGTTTCGTTTGTTTCATCGGCGCTTTAATAATGAAGAAACGCTGTAATGCACATCTAGCTGTAATTCGTAAAAACGTGCGGTTTTACTTCTTACTTCTCAAAATGTGCGCTTACCAACAAATGATCTCAAATCATACAAAAGATTTGGGGGCAGAAATTCTAAATTTTCTAAAAAGAAATCAAAGATCATTTGAAAATTGCTTAGACAGAAAAATTTAGACCTTTTGCATATCTTGAGGATTCACAATGCATGGAATGTAATTCACTGATAGCGATTGTGTATCAAGTAGCAACGTGTCAAGAAAACTTTTAAAACTGTCTCACCATGACGAATGCAAACCCGATATCTGCAACTCTAGTTGATAAATGATTTTAACATATATGAAGCAAAAATTCATTAATGTTATTAGCTTTCCAAATTTCGAATCTCACTGAAGTAGGTTCCATTGCAATGAATCATCATTATACATAAGCAAAGAAATCGCTTGGACATATACTTGAAGAGCCAGTTATTCAACCTGTAGTTAAATATCCCCAAACGCAACTATAATATGTCAGCAACAAAAAATACGAATATTCCAACATAGTTTCATGTTGTATAAATGATGAAAAAATTTTAGCTGAGTGTTTAAATTTTAATGAGCATTTTAATTGATTATCAAAGCCTTTACACCGTTTGTAAATTAAAATACTTCATTTTAATGGCGTAAAACTAATACACAATTTAAGCCGAGCTTTCGCGTAACAGCGTATATTGTAACAACATTGTAATTCGTTATCTCTAAGAAGGCTTTGAAAGCTTAGCCCAGACGAAGCCTCCCGGTGGAGCTCGAAAGTTCGGCTTAAATTGTGCATTAATTTTACGTCATTAAAATGAAGTGTTTTAATTTTAATTAATTATTAAAGAGTATCGCAATTTAACAATTTGTTTAATAACAATGAGAATTCGTTAAAACATCAATTTATGTAGGCGAGCAGTGAACGTACTGTAAATACGAAAATTGAAGGATAATTCAAGAGAAGATTTAAAGACACCTCTGATAAGCCATGTAACTGTTTCTTGAGCATGCGTATTTAATCTGATGATGAAGCGTTTTCACTTAACACACACTGAATACCCAGAAGTTAAATGCTGACAGAAGAAATGCCTGCCTTTCTTCTCCAGTGACAGACTGAAAAACCCATCGTTTTCGTATGATACGTACCTAAGACCAAAGCAGCACAAATGCGAAAGCCAGGTTACATTGCTGATGGTGAGGAAGTGAAAGCCTGCATTTCTTTGCAAAAACTATGGCTCGCCTGATCGATGCCGGATGGATTTCGTTGTTTGCTTTGCCATTGTTAGAAGGAAAATCCGGAGGATTACATGTGTCGACCTATGCAGCTCTCTTGCGGGAGTCTCCAGGATCCTTTGTTACACGGGACAACGCCTGAGGATTTGGATGTGTTGGAATATTTTAGCCCTTGTTTGTTCAGCTGCCTCGCAACGTTTTTCTCGTTTCATAACTGGGTATGAGTGGCGGCTTCTTCTTCTTCACTGATGTTTTCAAGAACGATAATGAATCCACATCGGTGCTTTCATATTGTTAGCGCAGATTCCTGTGTTCTCGGAGGGAGAGGATATAACACAACGGAGGAAAACATGTGATTGGCTTCGCAAGTTTGATAAGTCTACAGTAAAAGTCAAACCAAAACTAAACCATTGAATAGAAAATCAAATGGAAGATCTCGCAATATTGAAAACTCTGTACGATCAAAAATTTGTAAGCAAGAAGTACGCTAGCGTACTGGCGTACCATATTCCGATCTACCAATGACGAGAGTTCCTTAACTAATTCCAAGGCGCTCAGTTGTGAGAAAAAACGATTGCAGAATTGTATTCTCTTATATGATTTTATGCTTTAATCATTGTTGTTTGCTGCCTTTTCTAAAAGTTCCGACCAAGTTTTCTCATCACGACAGTAATTTCCATGTTTATCTGATGTGTTCAGGCACATCTTGCACAATGTACATTCAGCCTTTGGATTACGTGTTTATGTTTGCTAACTTTTACGTACATATATATCTTAACAACATACAAGGGTCAAGATGTCTCGGACGTACGAAGTTTGCATGAAATTCAAGCTGAGTATAAGTAAGGAAAAAACCAAAGTTATGGTTTTCGAGCGAGGAACTCTTAGAACTGGATGTAATATAAGTAGAAATAGCACAGTGATTGACAAGGTGAATGAGTTCGTGTATTTAGGAGGCATGTTTGGCAGAGATAGCAAATTAGATGGTCAAATTGGTAAACAAGTGAATTCTTCATTGAAAGTCATAGCTGTTTTGGGAGGTTTTCACAGGAAATATAGGTTCTCAAGAAGGTCCCGATTGGCTGTGTATGAAAGTGTAAATGTCCCTACTCTGTTGTACGGCAGTGAAACCTGGGTACTACAGAAGACACGTGGGTGTTGTTTGTGTGCTGGAGAAATGTGTTACTTACGGGAGGTTAATGGCAAGAGACGTTCTGATCGTGTGAAGAATGAAGATATGTTGCAGTTGTGTAATGTGAAGCAAAATGTTGTTAGCAAGGTGGAGACTAATATGCTTCGGTGGTTTGGCCATGTTGAAAGAATGAGTCATGAGATGCTTATTAAGAATTTTTTTAGCCCAAGTGGCAACTAGGAAAGGCTGAGGAGAGGTCAAAGAAGTCAAGGGAGGAACAGATTCAGGAGTGTCTGCATGAGAAAAATATTGAGTATGAAGTATAGAAGGTCTTGTGTACGTCGTGTGATGGATGTCAGCAAAGCCCGAGTTGTGTGTGAAGATCGCTGTAAATGGAGAAATTTGATACGGCAACAGTAAGTAAACAAGTAGTTAAAAAAATATCTTATAGTTTATATTTCTTTGTGAAGCTAACCTCTGAATCTCAGAAAATAGCTTAGTGAGTGATATTATATACATATATACGTATATTAGGGTGGTCCTTATTTTTAAAGTTTTGAAATGTTGTTGTCTGACCCTCTTGCGTTGTTCTACCATATAAAAAAATATTTTTTGCAAAGCTTTAGACAGATCTGACTATATTTAGTGGTCGCTCAGGTCAGTTGAAATATTCACTTACCGTATTATTCCCGTCGCCTGACTTCTCCATTCACCTTCTCTGGTCTTATTAGACTTAAGTGTCAATCAAATACTCCACATAAATAAGGTGATGTCTATTTTTATTTTTATCTCATATAGTTGGAAAATTCTGTGCAGTTCCAGAAACAAGCTTGCCTATATAAACCTTGAAGAAGAGAATTCGTGAGAGTTGTAGGGCTGTTGTTAAGGAAACTGCTGTGTTTTGGGAAAAGGCCCGTATTCCCATTCGCCATGAACAGGATTGTATCAAAAATTTGGAGAAACTTCATGAAAAGTGGCTCAAGCTGAAATCAAATTGCAAAAGGAAAACAATACGTGTCTACAAGTGCACAAAACGTGTCTACAAATCCTAAAAAAAGCTACGCTTCGGTCTCTTAATGAAAAGGACGGGGTCGACGAACCTCTTAAATTCATCAAGCTGAGTGGCAAGATTTCTCGTGCTATGAAGATTAAAGATTTTGTGAAGAAAAAACACTATGAGTGTCTTCAATTTCCTTAATATCCCAAGAGATTATTTAGATTTTGATCCTGAAATGGCCAGCCCGGTGGCTCAGTGTTCTAAGCGATCGCTTCTGATCATTCCTCCGAAATGGGTCCGGGTACGATCCCGGTGAGGCGTGGATGTTGTGTTTATCTTATGGCACTGGCTCTCTCATTTCCTTGGAACCAGTGGCCCTAAAGTAGGGACGGGAGACTGCTTATATAGCTCATTGAGTTGCTCACGGCGGTCGTTAACACTGCAATAAAAAAACAACAACAGAGAATGAAGACCAAAAACAATATTTATTACAAGTTGTAGAACAACGTAGGTGTTATTATCCCGACTGCAGGAAAAAAAAACTTAATCTCAGATGAGTCAAGTTACAACGAACTCGAATTTAAGTGATTTACCGATTTTCTCAGTGTTACCAATGAATATTCCTTCAAGTGGAAATAATGTTATATTGTCTTTGATAGGCAAAATTAATTTAGATAAAGATTTGTGTTTGGAATTTTTCAGAATAATCAATAAATCAGTATTTCTGCACTAATTGATGTATAATTCTATGATGTACAATAATCGCAATCACAGCATCACAACTAAAACTTTGAGCTCATTGAGCTACCACTAAATGTTAATTAGATTATTAGAAAGCTGAGACGCATTATTTTTTTACATCGAGGAACACTTTTGGGTGGTCGGAGCATATAAATTGTTGAAAAAAAATTCATAGTATTTTAAGGAACACCCTAATATATACATCTGTATATATCTTGAGTACTGACATCATATGATACAGAATTAAACCTTCTAGTTTTAATTTCATCTATGCCTGTAAGTTCAATCATAGTTTTGCACTTCTGTTGATTCATTTGCTCTGTTTCTGCCCAGGTAGTGTTCTACCTGCACGAAAACCTTGGACACCTTTTTCGATATTTCATTTCCTTTCTGCATCGTATGAGAAACGTTATCTCTTCGGCAAATGTCCATGAGGTGCGGCTGCAAAATTCAATACAAGTACATCAGCATCAGAAATTCCAGTATGCAATTGTTAGCACGTCTTTTGTAAAAAAAGATCGTGCTTCCGTTATCGGTTTGTCCGTCCGCCCGCTTGCACCCATGATATCCCTGCAACTACACTGCTGGACAATTGCTAAGGACGGATCATAAACGGCTATATAGCGCATAAAAAAGTAAGTGTGGTTGGATGCCAAGTGAAATAAAATAATGTCAGAATGCCAGGACATTACAAGAAAGACAATTTATTGTGCTCTGAAATCCAGAAGGCTTTGGAACGTGTTCAAGGGACAAACAGGCCATTTTGTGCAGAATACGTAAACGTGAAAAAAATGCAATTACCGTCCGCAGGCGTTCCGGCGTAAGATGTCAATACGGGATATGGCCACCATGGAGGGCGATGCAAGATTCCACACGTCCTGTCATGCTTTGCACAACATTATCAAGAAGCTGTTGGGGTAATTTATCCCTATCCTCTGTCAGTGCACGGATGAGGGTGTCCTTGTTTATTGGAGGGCATTGGCGACCAGCAACACTCCTCCCCAAAGCATCCCACGCATTTTCAATGGGATTCAGATCTGGAGAACGTGCTGGTCATACGAGGCGTTGAATATCCTCGCTCTCAAGACACTCCTGGACAGCGACTGTTCGATGACATGTTGCGTTGTCGTCCACGAAAATGAATCTAACACCGACAGCACCACGGAATATGCGAACATGAGGTAGCAGAACACCATTAATGTATGGTTGGCCAGTCATAATCCCAGTTGGAAGCACATAGAGGGACGTACGGCCATTGATCATGATGCCAGCCCATACCATGAAACTACATGTCGGATATCGGTCTCTTTCCTGTATGTTTGCTGGACAATATGCAGTACCACTATCGCGCCAGATCAGTTGTCGTCGACAATCAGACGATAGACTGTATCTACTGTCATCTGAGAAGAGGACAGCAGACCAGTCGTTATCAGTCCAATTGCGATGTTGATGGCACCATTGCAAACGGGCGGTACGGTGACGTCTGGACAATGGGATGCACACAACAGGACGGCGGGCGTATAGTCCTTCTTCATGCAAACGTCTGGCGACAGTTTTTCGGGAGATCCGCTTGCCAGTAGCAGCCATAAACTGATTTGCTACCTCACTAGCTGTACTGCGCCGGTGTCTTTTTGTTAATAGCACTATGTACCGATTTTCTGCAGGTGTCGTACTGCGAACACGACCTCCCCCGTGACGTTTGCTACACTCTCCGTTTGTTTGAAATGATTTCCAAAGCTTTGAAACAACACTGTGGCTGACGTCGAACTCACTGGCAACATCTGTTATTTTTCGCCCTTCATCAATCTTGCCAATAATACGGCCACGCGTACAATCATCTAGGTGATGTCGGAAAGACATACTGAAACTTGCAAGTTCGTCAATTGATTCTTTCCCTTTCAACTTTGCGTTTGAACAACAACTGTCAATACGCGTCAAATCCTTTATATCTCTTATCAGCGCTATGACGTCACGAACAAGTTCGGCAATCCAAAATTTGCATACGCACAACCCGTCTTACTGTATCCCGCACTTATGCTAATTTCCACATTTTCCTGCCTTCCATTTTATGGTTGCCATCGTTGCTACTGTCATCCGTCCTTAGCAATTGTCCGGCAGTGTATTAGTCCGATTTAAAAAAATCTTTTTGCATTCGGAAGCTTGAAATATGCCAATGGTGATCCTTCATTTCGTTTTTTTTTACGATGCACAATTTCGCCGGTAGAGGACGTAAATGCAGATGATGTCGAATTCAAAAACACGTTTTATTCCACATATTTGCTTCTAAACATCCGATTGAATTTTTTTTTTTACCTTTCGATTCCACTTATGTCAAAGAGTATTTTAGGTACAGTTACTTTTTCAAATTACGCATAGATTTTCCACTAGGGGCGTAAAAGTAAATTACATTTTTTTCCGATAACTCTTCTTCTAAAACTCTGATTTGAAAATTTTTTCTTCAGCGGATACATCTCGTGATGGAAAATGTTTTACATATAATTTCAAATTTTGGTAAAGAATACTTTGCCACCAGGGGGCGTAAGTGTTAATTTTTAATTCTGATGTGTTTGCCATAAAATCGGAGCTTCTGAAATATCGATTGAAAAAATTCTTCCGTGGACTGATGCCACTCACATCGATAAACCTTTTCGGAATATTTTCTTCTTAAAATACTGAACAGTTTCTCCACCACGGGGCGTAGATGTACATCCTATTTTTATCAATATCTCTACTTCTAGCAGTCCGATTTGAAAAATTCCTTCTTTGTTGGATAGTGTTTTCCGTGTGACATGTTTTTCATATAATTTCAAAATTTTCAAGTAATTCATAGACTTTCCGCTAGGGCGCGTAGCGGTAAATTGCGTTTCCCCCTATATCTCTGCTTCTAAATCTCCGATTTGAAAAATTCTTTCTGCACCGGATACAGCTCCTGATGGGAAATCGTTTGCACATATTTCTTTAATTTTTGTAAAAAAATAGTTTGGCCACCAGGGGGCGTAATTCTTAATTTCCGCTTCTGTTGTATTTGCAGCAAAATATGAGCTTCTAAATTCTGGATTGAAAAAAACGTCGTTTGTTGACCGATACTAGTCATGTCGACAAATCTTTTAAAAACATTTTCTTCTTAAAATAGTGCATGGTTTCTACGCCAGGGGGCGTAGATGTATATCTTATTTGTGTCAATATCTCTACTTCTAGGAGTCCAATTTGAAAAATTCCTTCTTTGTTGGATAGTGTTTCTAGTGTGACATGTGGTTCATATATTTTCAAAATTTTCAAGTAATTCATAGACTTTCCTCTAGGGGGCGTAAATGTAAATTGCGTTTACCCCTATATATCTGCTTCTAAATATCTGATTTGAAAAATTCTTTCTGCAGCACATACAGCTCCTGGTGAGAAATCGTTTGCACGTAATTTCTAATTTTTGTAAGAAATGGTTGGGCCACCAGGTGGCGTAAGTCTTAATTTCAGCTTCTGTTGTATTTGCAGCAAAATATGAGCTTCTAATGTCTCCACTGAAAAAAAAGTCGTTTGTTGACCGATACTTTTCATGTCGACAAACCTTTTAGGAAAATCTTCTTCTTGAAATAATGCATGGTTTCTACGATAGGGAGCGTAGATGCATATCTTATTTTTGTCAATATATCTACTTCTAAGAGTACGATTTGAAAAATGCCTTCGTTGTTGGATAGCGTTTCCGATGAGAAATGTTTTTCCTATAAATTCAAAGTTGTCAAGTAAATCATAGACTGTCCGCTATGGGGCACAAAGGTAAATTGCGTTTTCTGCGTTATTTCTACTCCTAAACTCTGATTTCAAAAATTCTTCCTGTATCACATACAAAAACTGATGGAAAATATTTTTCACATAATTTCTAATGTTTGATAAAGAATGGTTTAGCCACCAGGGGTGATAAGTGTTAATTTCTGCTTCTGAAGTATTTGTTGCAAAATCTGGGCTCCTGAAAACTCGACTAATTTTTTTTTTTTTAGACCGATACCGCTTATATGAATAAACCTTTTGAGAATACTTTCTTCCCAAAATAATGCATGGTTTTCCCACCAGGGGACGTAAAGTCACATCTTATTTTGTTGATATCTCTGTTTGTAAGAGTTCGTAAGCTCACGATTCCGTTTGCAGCAATATCTGAGGGATTAAAAACCCGATTGAAAATCTTCTTTCTTTCGTCAGATCTATTGCTTTCCATACCGGTTACATTGACTTTGAATAGCTTTGATAAATTTAATTTGCGTCAGAACGGATTCATAAGACGTGCTTATTACATCCGAAAATTCGGTGTCATCTTTCTTGTTTTTTTAAATAATGCTGGAACTGATAGTTCCAATATTTAAATGTATTAATTTGAAGTTACGCTATCCCAGTGGCGCAGTAGTTTGTAAGTGCTGGCTTCTGACTGTTCTTCCACAATGGGTCCGTGTACATATCACGGCAAGGCATGGATGTTGTGTTTGTCGTGCGGTGTTGTCTCTTTTACTTGCCTGGAACCAGTCGCCCTAAGTTAGGGACGGGTGACTGCGTATATTACAACGAGTAGCTAATAAATGGTCGTTAAAACTTCAACCATAATAAAATCAACTTCCAGTTACATTATGTTCCGTGACATTAAATTCACATTTTCTATAATGGCAGAAATCACGGACCTGAACTGAAATGAATAGATCGTTACGATGAGAGAAATAAGGACATCTGTCGCTGCCAGATGCAGCCCTGACGCTGTTATAGTCTGTAGCATAGCATGGAATAGAACTGTTGCCACTTAGTTGAAACGAACTGAAGTGGACAAACTTTGACTTATATATACACTTCCTAGAGAAAAATAATCGAATACTTCCACGTATGCAAATAAATATGTATTTGCAGAACCAGGTCTCCCTAGCGCGGATTGTGTTGGGAACTATGTATAAAGGAGAACGTTGGCATACCTATCGCACGGCACTGGAAGCGACTGTACCGCACGAAGCTGAACATTTGGATTCTGAAAGAAGAACAATTGTTCGATGCCACCTAAGCTGGCAGTTAGTACATTACAGCTATTCTGGTACTTCAAATTCAACTGTCGCTGATGTTCTTCGTCGAATAAAAGCAGTTGGTGCCACTCACCACTCAACGAAGCCGAGCTGTGGGAGGCCACCCAATCTGAGAGATTGTGCTAAATCAAGCGTTGTAAGGAAAACGAATTCCATCAAAATCGGATTTTCAGGAGTAGATACATACATATATATATACTTTGCTGGCCACCCAAAATGCAACACCAAGAAGGACACGACATAGCAAAGCCAGATTTACTGGACACATAACAACAGATACAAAGGTGAAACGATTGAGCTTACAGGCCCGTGCGACTTGCGGAACACGCAGACATCAATAGTTCGTGTGGCCCCCATGGCTGGCAATAACGGCCGCTACACGCCGCGGCATCGAACGAAAGAGGCTTTGGATGTGGGCTTGGTGTATGTCGGTCGAGGCTGCTTCCACACGTTGCCACAGTTCATCAAGCGTAGCCGCGAGTGGTGCTTGCCGGGCCACTCGATTGCCGATCAGCGACCAGACGTGTTCGATGGGCGACATATCGGGAGAACAGGCGGGCCGCGGCAGCAGTGACACCTGATGGGCCGTGAAGATTGTTGCACGATGCGTGCCTCATATGGGCGCGAATTGTCCTGTTGAAAAGTGGCCACTGGCAGGTCCTGCAGGTAAGAGAGGACTACAGGCTACAAAACGTCGCAGATGTAAGCTGCAAAGTGTACCGGCGATGCGTACCAGAGGGGTGCAGGTGTCATATCCAATTCCGCCCCAAACCATAACGCCAGGCGACGAACCGGTATGGCGATGCATAATGCAGGCGTCATACAGTCTCTCGCCGCGGTGCCGCCACACGCGGATCCGACCATCGTGGTGTTGCAGGCAGAAGCGGGATTCGTCGGAAAAGACAATGTCGTGCCATTCCGTAGTCCAGGTGCGGCGTTCAACGGCCCAATGCCGCCGCACTCGCCGGTGGTAAAACGTCAATGGTAATCGGCGCAATGGGCGCCGTACGACAAGTCCCCGCTCCTGCAGACGACGTCGAATGGTACGTGCTGACATAGGTTGTTGCGCAACACCCTAATTCCTGAGCTAACGTTCGTGATTTGGCGGTGCGAGCCGTCAATGGCCGCCGCACAACATGCCCGTCCTCTCGTTCCTTGGTGTGCCGCGGCTTCGGCAATCACTCACGTCGGTCCGTCCGTCCGTTCTGCACTCACCGAATCCATACTCGCCTCACTGTTGCTGGATGTCGTCCCACACGGGCGTCGATGTCTCGGTACAATAAACCGCTGTCACGATAAGCCACCATTCGTCCTCTGTCGAACTCCGAAACGTGACTGCCGCATTCTGCAACGAGGCATCAGGAAGTTTCCCACGCACAGGTCGGGCAGCACAACACACTTTCACTACTTCTGTGCACCCTTCTTATATATATATATATATATATATATATACAGAGAGAGAGAGAGAGAGAGAGAAATGCGCTAAATAATTTTTCCCGAAGTGGGAAAATTTTACGTTATCTCGGAGGCAAGAAATATGCATAATGTTTTCGTAATTAGTAGTATCCGACGAAAACATATATTTTCAATCTGGCTTTAGACGCGTAAATATTGCTACAAATATGCCCTAAGCGATAGCGCGACTTATGTCATCTGGTGTCTTAGAAAAATTTGAAATTAGGTGCAAAACATTTCGCATTAGAGTTGCTGTTCCACCAAGAAAGAATTTTAAAATCGAACTCTTAGAAGTATATGTTACGAAATAATTCAGATATACTGTTTATCTGCGTCCACTGGAAGAAAACGTATATATTGTTTTAAGCTGAAAATGTAAATAAAAGTTTTTCCGTGGTGAACGGCATCTGAACGCTAAGGAACGTTTCGAATTGAGTTTTCAAAAGCGCAGATATTGGTGCAAATACATGGAAAATATAAATACATATTTATGACCCACACTGGAAAAACAGATATTTAACAAATTTTGAAATTATACCCAAAACCTTTACCACTAGAAATTCTATCGGCCACTGAAAAAAGATTTTTCAAATTGTACTTTTAGGACCAGAGATATCGTCGATATTGTAATTTACCTTTATGCCCTTGCCGGAAAAATTGCACATTACTTAAAAAAGAAGCGCTCCCCCCCCCCCCAAATAGTCTTCGTAATTAATTGTATCCAAAGAAAGAATTAATTTGTTCAATCGGATAGTTAGAAGCAATGATTTGGAATAAAATGAGTTTTGAATTCCATATCAACTGTATTTATTCTCTCTTGCGGCTAACGACAGGAGGTTTAACGACCACCGTGAGCAACTCAATGGGCTATAAGCAGTCGCCCGTCCCTAATTTAGGGTCACTGGTTCCAGGGAAGGGAGAGAGCCAGTGCCGTAAGACAAGTCATGAAGCAGAAGAGGATCGAAAACAAGGGATCTTCTTTCACCCATGTTGGGCTTCCCAATGCCGAAATATTTTTTCATATTGGACTCATCATCCACTTACGGACATCGCGAAAGCGGATGGACGTAGGGGCGGACGAACAGGTGGAAAAACAGACAGACGGACGCACGGATAAAGTGGTGCTCTTAAAGAACTGTTAGAATTTACTTTTAAAAAAAAAGACACGTGAATAATCACGCTTAACGAACAGTTTGATTTATGATTTTACTTATTAAAACTAAGCACTGCAACCATATATATTTGTTTCTTAAGGTATTTGTCTACGTTAAAATATCCATTTTTCGCAAAATTTTCGAATTTTTTTATTACATTACTTGAAAGAGTAGACTTTTAGGAATCCAAAACACTTTGAATTTTGTTTCTACGCTTATTAGAACAGAAGTTATAGCCAATTGAATAAACCGGAAGTGAGATCGACCGAACAGTAAAAAGTTAAACATGTTAATTCATAAGTGATTTTCTTCGCTTATATATTTTTTAATGCTAACAGAACTTATTTGTAATGATTTTAGATTCATTTATTTGCATTTGGCAACACTTAATTAATTAAATAATATATTTTATGTTCTGTTGAATGGCAATCAGTATTATTCTGAGATTTGGTTACGTTTTTTATTTTTGATTGGAGGTTTAACGACCACAGTGAGCAACTCAATGGGCTACAAGCAGTCGCCCGTGCCTAATTTAGGGTCACTGGTTCCAGGGAAGGGAGAGAGCCAGCGCCGTAAGACAAACACAACATCCATGCCTGACTGGGATTCGAACCCGGACCCTTTACGGACGAATGATCAGAGGCCAGCGCCTTAGACCACTGCGCCACCAGGGCGGCTTGATTACGTTTGCTTCGCGCTTTGTTTAGTCATAATTTCTGGTGAAATTTTGTATGTTCCGTTGCTATTTTAGTAGTGAACTTGCTTTAGATTTATTGTTTATCATTTGAAGTGAATTAAGATGCCAAAAGTAAGGTCTAACAGATCGAAAAAACGATCCTTTCACGGCAATCGCTACAATGCCCCTAAGTCATGTGATAGTGACGATGTAATGACTGCAAGTTCAAGTAAGCTAAAAATTCCGAATATTCAAGTAAATGTATCAGACAATGAAACAGATGTGCCCAAAGGCAATAGAATATTTGATATTGAGACTTTAATATCTGTGTTGTCCAAACTATCTTGCCCAGAATGCTTTCAAACTGATTTGAAATTGGTTGAAGATTCAAAATTTGGACTGTGCTCAAACTTGTGTTTAATTTGTAAGTGTGGTTTTAAAATGGGTTTTTCTTCAACTCGCAAGGAACACAACAAAACCTTGATAAATTCAGCATTAGTTCTTGGATTACGATTAATTGGAAAGGATTATTCTGCAGGGAGAAAGCTGTTATTCACTTTGAACTTGCCTTTTCTATCTAAGGCAGCTTTCAGACGGCATGAAGGCCACCTATTTGAAGCTGTACAAGCTGCAACTGAACAAAACATGCAAGAAGCAGCAACAGAAGTAAAGAATTTAAAAAGGAGTACATCTAAGAAAGCAACAAAAATTACAGCTTGTTGTGTGTCAGTCGATGGCACTTGGCAGCGGCGTGGGCATACATTCCTCAATGGTTGTGTGTCAGTAATTTCCATTGACACTGGGAAAGTTTTAGATTTGGAAGTTATGACACAATATTGTTACAAGTGTAAAAGAGACTATGATTCGGGTAAGGAGCACCTATGCTCAAATCACACAGGATATGCATCAAGCATGGAATCAGTGGGAGTGTATAGAATATTTGAACGGTCTAAAAAAACCGACAACTGAAGTACACCGAATACTATGGAGATGGTGACTCCAAAGGCTATGTGGAAGTAAAAGACATTTATGGGCAAGACACAGTTCAAAAACTGGAGTGTATAGGCCATGTGCAGAAAAGAGTCGGTTCTCGCTTGAGGAATTTGAAAAAAAGCAAATAAGGAATCGGAGGGAAAGGAAAATTAACTGATAAGTTTATAGACAAACTGCAGAATTACTATGGCACTGCTATCCGGAGCAAATGTAAGAAATTTGCAGAGTATGAAAACTGCTGTTATAGCTGCATTTTTTCACTGCTGTTCCAGCGACAAGAACATAATGCATGGACAATGCCCGACAGGATCAGACAGCTGGTGTAAATACCAGCGCGCATTATCTGCTGGTAATCAGATTTGTGATAAATCTCCTGGTCTTCCAGATTCTGTCATAAAGGTTATAAAAGCAGTGTACATGCGTCTGTGTAATCAAGCTCTACTTTCAAAATGTTTGCATGGGAAGACCCAAAACTGTAATGAAAGTTTTAACAATTTGCTATGGACTGTTTTACCAAAAGAAACATTTGTTGGACTGCAGACCATGTTAATATGAGCAAATATTGCAGTTTTGCTGTTTAATTCTGGTTATTTTGGACTGTTACCTGTGTTCGAAATATTAGGAATACCATTTGAAAAAAAGATGGTTAATGACTACTTGAGATTGGACAATGGGCGAATCATGAATTCGAGACGTCAATCCTTACCCACTGCAAAACTTGTTCGGAAAAAAGAAGAGCTGCAAAAAAATCAAAATTGGCTCGAAAATAAATCAAGGAAGATTGTACATATAAGAGTGGTGAATTTTAAATGTGATGAACAAGTAATATATAGAATTTTCTTCAAATCAAATCAAATCTTTTAACACGTTTTCTGAAAAACTAAATTTTCAGCTATATTTCCGTACGAGAAATGTGATTACTCAAAACGTTTTCAAGATATGGTATCGAAATTTTGTTCTATTGTTTCAAATATTCTCTTCTATGCTTTGAACTAAAAGTTAAAGTGTACATGCATATTTGGTGATATTATAAGTGTTTAAACATGATGCGATAAGATTTCTTCAATAAATTTTCAAAAAAATTTTGCAGTTTTTGTTCGATTTGTTATAATAATGTGAATTTAAGGAATATCACAAAGTTTTTAGTTCATTGCACAGGAAAGGGTTACAGTAATATACAGTATCAAGGAAATTGAAATATATAGAGTATAATTGACTGTACAGTGTCTGGCGTCCGTATGAAATTTTACTTAATTTTTACTCACAATGACACGTTTCATAACATTTTAAAGAAATTTTGTCAAAGTTATATGTTTTTTTCATGTCTTGCATTGCATATTAACTCGAATTGTGTGTATTTAATTAATTTTGTGTTAACTTAAAAATAATGCTTCTAACGTAGACAAATACCTTAAATAACTTTACGTATTTTCATTTTTTGGATCTTAAAAACCAAACAGTTAATACTCTAGTTTAATATTTCTCTCACTTTCCTTAAAATATTATGGTTTCAAAATTAGGAGGGGTTTTCTTGTTTGAAAAAAAGCAGAGACAGGTTTATGAAAATATTAGAATTTCCTGTTTTCTTCGTTTTACGTGAAGGTAAAAAGCTAAAAGAAAAACAATGCGCATCTCATGATTTTAAATTAAAGCCGTCAAGGAATTACATGTGTTTTCAGCTCTTGGTCTTAATTTCGTTTTTCGTTTGTATTAGACTTATTTTATTTCTACATGCAGCATTTCTGTTTCCCTCACGTCGCTGCCAACGGAGAAAAATATCAAGTTAAGTTTTAAAAGCAGTCTGAAAAACAACAATATTATGGCATTAGTCGCATCTGATGCTACTTACAGCCTTGCGTTGGCTTATTCATGACAAGCCATTTTTAGTACGCCTACAGATAAAACATTATGATCTTTGTTCGTTTGTCTTCGGTCTGTAAATTCCTTAGCTTCTCGAATATAAATAGCATTAGAAAACATTTTGTCCCAGGAAACCTAAACTACAGTATCAGGATGACGATAAAATTAATTTATGTTTATAAAACTAGCCACATATTTCAAATCCT
The DNA here is from genome assembly GCA_039090855.1 of Macrothele yani. NCBI lineage: Eukaryota > Metazoa > Arthropoda > Arachnida > Araneae > Macrothelidae > Macrothele > Macrothele yani. The sequence goes on from CM076995.1 coordinate 45,836,015, forward strand.
GTGATACACACGTTTTCTGCAATACGCGTAAATGCGGCTGTATATTAGATACATATGCGGCTGTATGTTATCTACGCTTCATGAAATCCTTAGAAAAATTACTTTTTGTGCTCGACGTCTGGCAAGGGAAGAAAATCTTTGCTTTCACTGGGGATCAGTTTTACCGCGATGAAAGCAATACATACTATCCCCGGGAAATATAAGTATACATTTCCATTTCGTATTACGTTATTTTTAGAAACATCAACTTAATATTTTGTTGGGCCATTTTTGGTTTTCAGTGACACAACAAAGCGCTATGTTTTGGTAATATACAGAGAAAAGAATGAAAACGTGCAAACTTGCCGAAATGAGAACTCTGAAATACCGTCTATGCACATAAATTACTTATACTAGAACAAAACATCACCAGCGACGCTCAGAATCTTTACTAACATTTTAGAAACAACACTGCAACCACATATACTTCTTTCAGAAAGTCATTCGTAACCGACTACCCGTTTCAGACCCTGATTGAGGTTTTCGTGAAGAACTACTTCAGCTCAAAGAGCTACGGCAGAACACTCACATTGCGGTGGTGCCTTCAGACAAGACTAATTTAATAGTCATTTTAGATCAGTCGGCTTATCAAGACAAAATGCTTTCTGCCATTGATCAGATCCCCCGGTCTACCGTGCTTAAGGATCCAACGAGAACTTCAGTTTCTACTCTCAGCTGTTTACGGAACCACTCTGTACTACCGTCCATTCTTGATGACCAATTTTATCCTCCCAGTTACAGCAGGGTACCAGCTTTGTTTGGTACTATTACGACTCACAAGGATGGTAGGCCGGTTCGACCATTGATTTCTGGAAGGTTTAATGTTATCCGAATATTAGAACAAGCAATGGCTAAATATCTTAAACCTTTAACAAACGGTTCGGCATTTTCAGTGACCAGTTCTTTTCAAGCTTTATAAAGAGTAAAAGGCCTTAACTCACAACGTGTTCCATTCATGCTGGCATCAGTGGATGTTGCTTCACTTTTTCCCAGTATACCAGTGAATCAGGCGCACTCTATTATTGAAACCAAACTCTTAACACGAGAAGATTGTGCTGCAGACATTGAAGCCACGCTGAATGTCCAGAGGGTAATTAAAAACCGTACTTTTTTGTAGATATAATGGTTTTATATTGAAACAGGATAGTGGAGGCACCTATGGGTTCCCCTGTGTCCCCAGTAATTGCTGAAATGTTTTTGAAACGTTTAGAGGACACGGCTCCCTCCTCTTGGACTAACAGACCATTGTCATATATCAGGTACGTGGACAATATTTTTATTTTCTGGCAATATTCTATTGATCAACTTTCTGTGTTTACTGAATACATGTCAAATCAGTATCACTCAATGTTTTTTACGTTATAAATTGAGGTTTACTATTCGTCACCTTACCTTGACCTTTTCCTGGTTAGAAATCCACTGGATCATACTCTCCAATTTTCAGTGTAGAGGAAGCCTACAATCAGCACGTTAATCATAATGTTTCAATCGTCTCATCCCATGGACTACAAACTTTTGGCTATCAAATTTTTGATCAAACGTACCATGACGCGTTCTTCTAATGCCCAATTACGCAGTAATCAAATGAATAAGATTAAGGACATCGTCTGTATGAACGGATATGAAGGCGTTAGTATAAATAAGCTACTCAGAAACGTGATAGATGGATCTGCTACCACTCTACAGAGAATTGGTTCCAACTTGAGATATGTCGGTTCAATTGATTTTCACCCGGAGTCTGTGGTGGTTTTGAAGAACATCTTCAAACGTCATGACTTGGGAACTTGAGTCAAGACTACGAACATTCTTTCACTAATCAAGAAAGATGGGAACCCAGTGGCACAGCAGGAACGACATGGTGTTTATTGCATTCCCATGCAGGCTGTGGACGCTGACGTGCCTTCATAACTCTACATAGGTTCCACCAAGCGGTCTCTTCAGACGCTCTTGTCTGAACACAAATATGGTGTGCGAAGGGTGGTCCAGAACTCGTCATTGGCCACACTAACTATCGGTGGCGCCCACCATCCCCTCTGAGATCAGGCTTGTGTTCTGTCTACCCATAAAGATACATCCTCATACCTTTTAGCCGAATGCTTATGTATCTTTGTTCATCGAGCTGTGTGTTTTAATGACTCATTCCTGTGCGAGGTTCCACGGCCATGGAGGGGTTTATTTCCAGGGTAGCAGGCCATCAGGATGGTTCTACACACATATTGTAATTCTTATGTTTGCAGTGATTTCTACTGATTTAGTGTTTTTTAGTCCATGACATTATTTTTGTTTTTATTTCACTTACCTTGCAACATGTCAACAGTGTTATTACTTCACTAATGGGAGTACTCTTGCTGTACGTATGCACTTTGTTACTTAACGTCTAGGTTCCTTTGTGACTCTGTGGGAGTTCACCAGTTGATATGTGGCGCATGCTCCTCACAGTCGTTTTACGTTACCTTACGTTTGCAACTGTGTATATATGTTATCGTAAAAGTATGAAATCCGTTATTTCATAGAATACCTAGTTATTTCATGAAATAACTGATCAAGTCAGTTAAAGCGTAAAACTCACTTGTATTCTATGGTTTAACTAGTTATTTCATAGAATAACGATCTACACTCCGTTAAAGTGTAAAATAACCGAGTAAATAAATCCCAAATTCAAAAGGCTGTAAATTCGAAAAGTTATTCCACTGGTCAGAAATAGCACACCATTTTCAACCCACTATAAAGTATTATATAATAATAATGATATTAACTTTTATTTTTCGTTTAAGAATATGGAAAGTATTATTTTTATTTACACGCAATATTTCTGTAATTAATGATAATTTGCTGAAATTAATATATAGAGATTACTGTAGCCGAATATTTTTTTCGCCGCGTTTCATTCGGGTATTAAAAGGTCCCCTTACGAGGCTATGTTTCGTTGCGCAGCTAGAGTCGGACTGTCAACAACTCTTATACTGAAGGAAGCATTTGATTCACTGGATGACGAAGATCAATTACAAGGTGCTTTGACTGCAATGAGTACTTCGTCTCAACCTGATAATGAAGTGCTGGTTGAAAAAACAAGGTTAAATAATGCCATTAGTAAAGTATGTATAGTTTGTTCACAAGAATGCAGTGAAAACGTAGTTTGTTCGAAATGTAATGAGCCTGTCGACACGTCAAATTTAGAAGACAATGTTTTGGAAGACAAACTTGTACAGAAGATCTGCAAATTGTGCTTTAATGAACTGAATGCTCAGAGGGAAAGAGAAAACTCTAAAGAATGTTTGGAAATTCAAGCTAAGAAGATGAAATTAATGTCAGATAAATCTCGTTCTGAAGCCTCTGTGGGGCTTACAGTCCGTATCCCAGTACCTGAAGTTGACAGAGGAAGGGGTGACGCCAGATCTATTTTAGCTGTTATCATGAAAATACCCGAAGAAGGATTTTTCTCAATTAGGAACAAGAAACGGCCGCATAAAACAGCTATATTCCCGATCTCAGTTCAGCGTCTGTGAACAAAAACTACATAATTCAGATCGAAGAAGTGCCGGATATAGAGAAATCGCTCCGGTCGATTGCTACAGCTCAAAGTTAGGTACCGGTCAGTAGTTTCCGACATAATGTTGGAGATTTAAAATTCCTTAAAGAGTAACGTGAGTGTACTAATAATGTCTTCTATCGGAAGGCTGGTATACAGGTTTTCAAAGTCATAGCAATTAGCCTCTGCAGGCGTATTATCAAAAATTTCCGAAATGACCTCAGCGTTGCTTTGAATAATCCAAAAATTCTTACATGCTAGGTTTACTTTGGATTTAATAATGTTTAATACCTGTTTCAAAACTGATTCAATTTTTTTTAAATAGTAATAGTTAAAGTTCAAAGGTTTGGGAGGACTGTTGATATTTAGGTAGTATAATACTCTTTGAACTCTTGGGAGCAGAGAAATGCCTCCCTGCTAGCAGGAAGGGCATTTTAGTATTCTGGTCTGCACTGATAACTTGTAAGGGTTTTTTCAGAGTATTAATTCTGGATTTGAAGTCTACACAACCCAACCAATTATACCTGTTCCCACCAGGAATGTTCTAAAATTGGACGCTAGATGGCGCTGCAAAGAGCCTGCCCCTGAATTCAGTTGATACATCCCATAGATGTAGCAGTAAGTGCATTGTTGTTTTCAGGCATGGTAGGGATGTTCTGTATGCTCCTGCTACTAATTTAACTTTTCTTTCAGGAATTATTTGGGGGGGGGCTGTTTTCACCACTTATAAGCAGGCTATGGGCTTAGGATTCCTTTTATGTTTCATTCGAACTTTTTGTAGCATTTCATACATCTTTTTGTATTGTTTGAAGTCTATTTAGTGGTTCTGGGCCTTCCTATGGGCCAAATGATATGTGAAGTTTATTGTAAATATAGTAATGGTTATAGCTAAGCAAGACACAAATTTTATCACTTATTTTAACTGTAAATAAGTCTTTTTATATTTTTATTTTTATTATAGGATTAGTGAATTTGCACTAAGATTAATTTTAATATTTTCTTGTGTATATTGGGATTAAAAGTTGCTTCACTGGTGCTTGAAACCATGCCCTTTGGTATAATTTTTTTAAATTATATTTTATTTTATTTTGCTGAATAATTTTTCTTAACCTTTTAGCTGTGGGTATTGGGGATTTTTCTTTGCAACGATGTGACATGCAACTTAGTTATCTTGTTCACTTTTGGAGTTACAACTGTATATTGCTCATTGGGATTTTTGTAACTCCTTTTTCCTAAAATTGGCTGTTGCTTCCTTTTCAATTTGGTTGGTTGCCTTTTTTGGTTTTATTTTTGTTTATGATTATTTATTTAAAAATATATTTGGTACTTACTGGTTATTGTTTGGCTGGCAGTTTTAGATTTCACTTAATTTTTGACAAGTTTAAAGTATCCTTTTGGTAACATTTATTGGTTGGGTTTTTTATTAGCTGGATTCGTGTTAAAGGGGAGTTAGGTTCTGTTTCTTTATTTTTTTTTATTTTTTTTTTGTCTGAGGTCGGGAAAATGTGTTTTAGTTTGCTGGGTTCGGGTTTTTATTAGTAATCCCTTTTACTGACATTATTCCCCTAAATTGAATTGGTCCTTTTAGCAAACTAAAATAGCAGAAACCCACAATTATTTGGTCTCAGTAGATTAGTGAGTGATTATCTTGTTGCTTGCCTTTGACGAAGCCGACAAGTAGTCAGTCATTAATATGCTTCCCTGCATTCTTATGTTCGGTATTTTTTCATCGCTTGAAGCTAGCCTGTTTCGGGTGAATGGATTTGGTGATTGCTATTCTTTTTTTCGTTTTTTTTTTTTTTTTCTAGTTAAAAATTTAGCTTTTTGTTTTGCATGATTGTTATTTGATCTTTCTCTTACGCAGCCTCTGGTGCTATGGAATTTCAAATTTGTTCAAAGGTTTTTGTTTATTCACTTAATTTGCTTTTGATATATATATATGTATATATCATCATCATCATCATCATTGTCAACCATTATCAATCCACTGCTGAACGAAGGTCTCATCAAGTTTCCTCCACAACGGTCTGTCTTGTGCCTGTATCCTCCATGTCATTCCTGCATACTTTCGAATTTCATGCACCCATCTCCCATGTGGTCTTCTTCTGGGTCTTTTCCTGTCCTTTGGAATCCAATCTAAAATTTCGGCTGTCCATCGATGGTCTGTCCTTCTGGCAGTATGTCCAGCCCATTGCCATTTCAGGGATCTAACTCTGATCATGATGTCTTCCACTCTTGTCATTTTTCGGATCCACGAGTTCCTCTTCTTATCTCTCTTGGTTACACCAAGCATGCACCTCTCCATGCTTCTTTGAGTTGTCTGCAGCCTTTGTATGTCTCTTTTAGTTAAGGTCCACGTCTCTGCACCCTACGTAAGCACTGGAAGGATGCATTGATCAAACACTTCTCTTTTAAGATATAATGGCATATTGCTCTTGAAAATTATGCTGTTACTTCCAAAAGCTCTCCAGGCAAGTTTTGTACGCCGATTAATTTCTTCATCAATGTGACCCTCACTTGATATCTGCTGTCCAAGATAAACGTCTGTTATCCCAAGAATTTCTCCATCAATCGATAAATCTTTATTTCTTGTAAAAGCATTGAACATCACTTTTGTTTTCTGAAAGTTCATTTTTAATCCCACTTCTTTACTCTTGTCAGCAAGTTCCTTGATCGTACTCTGCAGCTCTAATGAGGTAGTTGCAAAAATGACTACGTCATCAGCAAAACGAAGAAGAGTAAGATAATATCCATTAATCTTTATCCCCTTGTTTTCCCAGCTCAGCGGCTGAAAGACACCGTCCAATGTAGCATTAAAGAGCTTCGGAGATATGGTGTCACCTTGTCTCACTCCCTTTCCTACTTTTATGTGTGCTGTATTCTCAAACAGCCGAATCTTTGCAATTGCATTTTCATAGATGTTATTAATAATATTAATGTATGCATTTTCAATACCACAGGATTTCAGAGCCATTGTAACTGCTGATGGTTTCATCGAATCAAAGGCTTTTTCATAATCAATAAAAGCCATGCGCAATGGAAGTTCATATTCCCTCGCTCTTTCAATTAGTTCTCTCAGTACATGGATATGATCTATTGTGCTGTAGCCACTCCTGAATCCAGCTTGTTCTCTCGGTTGAGCCATGTCCAGTGTCACCTTTAAGCGGTGTAAAAGAACTTTAGTGAAGATTTTATAAACCACTGATAGGAGGCTAATAGGTCTGTAGTTCCTGAGATCCTCAATGTCACCTTTTTTATGTAGCAGGATCCCTGTAGCGTTGTTCCAATCCTCAGGAATCTTCCCTTCATTAAGGCATCGAGTGAAAATTTGGGCGAGTACTGTTTCTATTTCTCCACTTGCTTCTTGTGTGATGTCTACAGTAATTTCATCTTCTCCTGGAGCTTTTCCCCGCTTCATGTTCTTGATTGCATGTGCAACTCCTGCTGGGAGGACTGGAAGAACTCTGGTGCTGGTACCTTTCATGATGTCTGGAGTACATGTATCATCCCTTTCATATAATTTAGAGTAGAAATCTTTCACTCTTGTCAAAATTTCTGCCTCTATTTCTTGTTACAGAACCATCTTCTTTTCTCAGTGCCATAATCTGTTTTCTTCCCTTACTGAGATGTCCCTTTGCTATCTTTAGGCTTTGGTTGTTTTCAATTGCTTTCCTCACTAGTTCACAGTTGAATTTCCTTACGTCTTCAGTGATACTTTTTCGTACTGTCTTGCACAGCTCTATATATTCCACTTTCGAAGTCACATCTTCTTTAGTTGTCCTCATCTCTCTTCTTTTTTGCATCAACATTTTGGTTTTTCCTGATAATTTGTTGACATGCAACTTGTTCTTAGACCCAGCTGATTTTGTTGCTGTTTCCATAAGAGCTTTGGTAATTTTCTGTTAACTTCAGAAATATCCACTTCTTTCGATGTTAGGCCTTCTAAAGCGAGAATCTGTTCTTCAGTTCCAACTTGAAGGTATTATGGTGTATTTTAAGGTTGGTTATGTCAATACATTTTGTTTGTCTTATGAGCTTGCCACGTTCAAGATTAGTGTTGAGATGCATCTTACATCTCACCAATCTATGGTCACTACCTGTGTTGAACTTGTTTTGCACACTGCAGTCTTCTATGATGAATTTTTTGTTACACGTAATAAAATCAATTTCACTTGTCGTCGCATTTGGATGTCTCCATGTCCATTTCCTGTGTAGCTTTTTCTAGAAAAAGGAGTTCAAGATGAAAAACCCTTCTGCCTCTGCAAACTCAACGAGAGTATTTCCACGCTGGTTTCTGTTGCCGTGACCAAATTTACCTACTGAAGTTTAATTCTGTTGCCGTTGCCCTATTTTTGCATTGAAATCTTCCATAATTATCTTAAAATGCTGCTTACCTTTATTATTTAGATGACGAATTTCCTCATAAAATTCTTCAATTTCTTCTTCAGGATGACTTGTGGTGGGTGCATAAGTTTGAGTTATCTGAGCCTGGTATCTTCTCGAGAGTTGGATAACGAGTTGTGCAACTCTGTCAGAGGAACTTTCAACTTGTACAACTTTATCCTTCTGTTTTTTGTTTATTATAAATCCAACACCTCTAGTTCTGCCAGTATCTGTCCCACGATAGTAGAAGAGATGTCCACTTTTCAGTTCAATGAGATCTTCTCCTTTTCTTCTTACCTCACTTAGCCCGAAGATGTCCCTCTTGATCTTTTGTAGTTCCTCTTCCAATTCAAGAAGCCTTGAATCAGAAGATATGTATATATATATATACACTGCTGGACAATTGCTAAGTACGGATCATAAACGGCTATATAGCGGATAAAAAAGTAAGTGTGGTTGGATGCCAAGTGAAATAAAATAATGTCAGAATGCCAGGACATTACAAGAAAGACACTTTATTTTGCTCTAAAATCCAGAAGGCTTTAGAACGTGTTCAAGGGACAAACAGGCCATTTTGTGCAGAATACGTAAACGTGAAAAATGCAATTACCGTCCGCAGGCGTTCCGGCGTAAGATGTCAATACGGGATATGGCCACCATGGAGGGCGATGCAAGATTCCACACGTCGTGTCATGCTTTGCACAACATTATCAAGCAGCTGTTGGGGTAATTTATCCCATTCCTCTGTCAGTGCACGGATGAGGGTGTCCTTGTTTATTGGAGGGCATTGGCGACCAGCAAGACTCCTCCCCAAAGCATCCCACACATCTTCAATAGGATTCTGATCTGGAGAACGTGCTGGCCACACGAGGCGTTGAATATCCTCGCTCTCAAGACACTCCTGGACAGCGACTGTTCGATGACATGTTGCGTTGTCGTCCATGAAAATGAATCTATCACCGACCGCACCACGGAACATGCGAACATGAGGTAGCAGAACATCATTAATGTATCGTTGGCCAGTCATAGTCCCAGTTGGAAGCACATAGAGGGACGTACGGCCATTGATCATGATGCCAATCCATACCATGACACTACATGTCGGATATCGGTCCCTTTCCTGTATGTTTGCTGGACAATATGCAGTACCACTATCACGCCAGATCAGTGGTCGTCGACAATCAGACGATAGAGTGTATCTACTCTCATCTGAGAAGAGGACAGCAGACCAGTCGTTATCAGTCGAATCGCGATGTTGTGGCACCATTGCAAACGGGCGGTACGGTGACGTCTGGACAATGGGATGCACACAACAGGACGGCGGGGGTATAGTCTTCCTTCATGCAAACGTCTGGCGGCAGTTTTTCGGGAGATGCGCTTGCCAGTAGCAGCCATAAACTGATGTGCTTCCTCACTAGCTGTGCTGCGCCGGTGTTTTTTTGTTGATAGCACTATGTACTGATCTTCTGCAGGTGTCGTACTGCGAACACGACATCCCCCGTGACGTTTGCTACACTCTCCATTTCTTTGAAATGATTTCCAAAGCCTTGAAACAACACTGTGGCTGACGTCGATCTCCCTGGCAACATCTGTTATTTTTCGCCCTTCTTCAATCTTGCCAATAATACGGCCACGCGTAAAATCATCTAGGTGATGTCGGGAAGACATACTGAAAATTGCAAGTTCGTCAATTGATTCTTTCCTTTTCAACTTTGCGTTTGAACAACAACGGTCAATGCGCGTCAAATCCTTTATATCTCTTATCAGCGCTATGACGTCATGAACAAGTGCGGCAATCTAAAATTTGCATACGCACAACACGTCTTACTGTATCCCGCACTTATGCTAATTTCCACATTTTCCTACCTTCCATTTTATGGTTGCTATCGTTGCTATTGTCATCCGTCCTTAGCAATTGTTCGGCAGTGTATATATAGGGCAAAACAAAGCAAAACTTTGAACAAGAGAAATAAAAATAATAGAAAGACCATAAGTCCCCAAATACACCATCCGAACCAGGTTACCTTCAAACGATGCAAATTACCGAATAAAAGAATGCAGGGAAGCATATTAATAACTGACCTTAATATGCTTCCCTGCATTCTTTTATTCGGTACTTTGCATCGTTTGAAGCTAACCTGGTTCGGATGGTGTATTTGGGGACTTATGGTCTTTCTATTATTTTTATTTCTCTTGTTCAAAATTTTGCTTTGTTTTGCCCTATTGTTATTTGATCTTTTTCTTATGCAGCCTCTGGTGCTAATGAATTTCAAATCTGTTCACTGGTTTCTGTTGTTTCACATTATTTGCTTTTGATATATATTTATATACAGTATATACACTGAAGTGCCAAAAAAACTGGTACACCAGACTAATACTTGGTAGGTCCCCCACGGGAGCGCAGGATTGCAGAAATATGACGAGGCATGGACTCCACTAGCTTCTGGAAATATGCTGTAGCAATGCACACCATACTTCCTGCAGAGCGTACCAAAATTCGGGTGTATTCCGAGGTATCGTATTCCTGTGTTTGATAGCGCGTTGCATGTCATCCCAAATGTGTTCTATCACGTTCATATCTGGGGACTTGGGTGGGAATGGCAACACCCCAAACTCATATGAATGCTCCTATAACCATAATGTGGCGTCCCGACACTTGTGTGGAGGAGCATTGTCCTTTGGAACAGGCACAACTCATCTACATGAATGCAGGACATTAAAGGTTGTGCCTCGCCAGAAAGGATGCGCATAGCGTTGGCCGGTCACAGACATTTGTAGACGTACAAGAGGTCCCAGTGAAGTCCAGTTAAACACACCCTATACCATTACGGACCCCCTCCCCCCACCCACCAGCCGGTACAGTTCCTTTTTGACAGGCGGGATCCATGGCTTCACGGGGTTTGGGCGACACAAGAATCCTTCCATCTTTCCGATACAGTTGGAATCTCGACTCGTCAGACCAGGCTACTTGTTTCCACTCATCAAGTGTCCAGGGGCAATGTTGCCGTGCCCAAGCGAGACGCATAACTCTGTGTCGTGTACCCATCAAGGGGACTCGAGTTTGGCGTCGGCTCCCAAAGCCCATATCGTGCAGGGTACGTTGCACAGTCCGGACGCTGATGCTTGTTGAGGCTCCAGCATTGAATTCCGATGATACCTGCGAGAGTGTTGCACGCCTATTGCGTGAAACGGTTCTTGACAGCCGACGATGGTCACGTTCACCCAATGTCTTTTTACGGCCACACTTGTATCGCAGGTTGGAGGCTTTGCCGGAATTCTTGTAGTCACGGTACACCCTTGCAATGGTCGTCCGTGGAGATCCGAACTTCGTTTCTACCTCCGAAATACTATGGCCCATCTCACGAGCGCTAACTATGACACCGCGTTGAAAATCGCTTAAATTGTTATTACTTGTCATTCTCATGCCGAAAACAGCTCTGACAGTTGGCAAGGATGTCTATCGCTTTGTATACGCACTGCCGAACGCACCCGAGTACGCATAGGTGACGTTGCTATGTATTTTGCATAAGCTCGTCTGTACCAGTTTTTCTGGCAGTTCAGTGTATGAAAAACTGGTACAGACGAGAGAGTGACTGCTATGCAGAAAGTAAGTAAAGTTCGCTCGGGCATCACTTGGATATTCGTTTCAGAGTCGTGCATACGCAGTTTTGATGCCTCATCCACTAGCGATACCTTGACACCATTTTGTGAGGTTGTACTTATGTTAAATATTTGTGATGTGAGTTAATAATAATGCTTAAATTAAACGATTGGCACTCCGCCTGCGAAGTTAAGTCTGTAATAAGCTTTCTGAATGACCAAAATGTCAGACCAAGAGAGATTTATCAGCAAATATGTGAAATTTAGGTAAAAATGCAATGAGTGCACGAATGGTGCTGAAGTGGGCACCAATGTTTAATGAAGGACGACAGAAGCGTTCATGACAAATTGGGCAATTGTAGGCCTTCTCTGGTCACACAACATTTGTGGGAGAGAGTGAATGAAAATATTAGGGTGAACCGGCGCTTCATAATGTTTGATATTTCAGACCACTTTCCTGAAATTTCGAAGTCATTACGGAAAACCTTCAGTACCGCAAAGTGTGTGCACAATGGGTGCCAAAGATGTTTACGAAAGAGCACAAAATGAAGCACTCGGGATCTTATTTCGAATTTTCGGGGCTGTACGTGGAGGAAAGCGGTGATTTTTTCTGCGGTATAGTGACGGAAGATGAGACTGGGATCTTCCGCATCGCACCTGAATCAAAACAGCAGTCCGTGCAAGGAAAACAGTTTCCCGTGGTTTGATGACGACGATGACCTGAATACGATGGTTCAGAGCTTGATGACGATGGTTCAAAACCCGATTAGCAGACTTCTTTGACGACGATGACCTGAAGACGATGGTTCAAAACCCGAGTGGCAGACTTCTACGAGGAGGGTATCCAGAAACGTGTGCCACAATATGACAAATGCCTTAACATCCACGGGGAATATGTTTAAAGTCGATTAATTTATCACTTCACACTACACATTAAAAATTAGTTATCAATATGTTTTTGTTTTATCTTCAAATTTTACCGTACTGACTTTCTGAATGGCCTTAGTTATACTGTATATAAGGGCTGTGATTGATAACTGCACGATATGAATCATTCTCAAAGAGAATCGATTTAATGTAGTCTGTTGTATGGTTTATGGGAGGAAACCTATCTTCGTTTATCTACATATGAAATGAAATAGGCTCCGGCATGTGCAGGTTTGTCATACAATCTTTTGTCTTAAGAGTAAGCACTGATCGGTATTTTACCTCTGCATGAGCAATTTCTCTTTTCCCAGTAGGTTTCTGTTATGTTCAGAATATCTAGCGAAGTGCGAATTAGACTACTGTGCAAAAATGCTAAGTGTAATCATCTAGAATCAAATTTATACAGTTGACAGTGCGGAAGAAAAACCTACTTTCTGAATATTCAGTGAAACGCACTTTCACGGGGACAGGTCAGTCGAGGAATCTTCCTGAATATACAGAAATAAAAAATAAAGAAAAGAAGAGGAGGAAGTTGGAAGCATTTTTCTTCGAACGAAGCTATTTCGAAAAATGGTTTGCGTATAAATTTGTTCTTTCGTCAAAAGAAAACATAAAATACGAATGTTATTCTCCGAAGGATTAGGAGAATTTCTGGATATATTATTTGCGTTCTGGTGAGCAGGCTGAGACATGATGTTTGAGCAGGAGCGAAGATCCCGGTGATCGATGTTTCAGGGACTTTTGAGACTCGCTGTTCCGTGGTTAAGGGTGGGATCCCCTGGGATCAGAAACGTTACCGTATTCCACTCACACCGATCGTGCTGCAGGTGACTTGCCACAGGTTCCCTAGCTTTTTTTTCACTTCAGAAGAATGCACAAGGATTCAAATGGGAACGAATATTTCTCGTTTCTTTTTGGTTGTTGTTATTGTAGTGTTCTTTTAAAACATTTTACTACTTTTGCTGTATTGAAGATCCCCGACTTGTGTTTAAAGTTTCTAGCTTTCTTTCCTTTTCCAGCGTTCCGCCTAAAAGAATCTTTGAAGCTTAACATTCTATCTATATATATATATATATATATATATATATATATATAAATATCCGTACTAATGTACTTATTTATTTACGTATTTACCTGCCCACTTACATATCTATCGGTCTACATCGTACTAATATACGTACTTATCTTTTCCTGACCTCTTGCATATCTATCTATCTACATCGTACTAATATACGTACTTATATTTTCTTGACGTCTTGCATATCTATCTATCTATCTATCTACATCAGTACTAACATACTTATCTATACATTTATTTACCCTCTTGCATATCTATCTATCTATCTATCTATCTATCTATCTCCGTACTAATGCACTCATCTATATATTTACCTGCCCTCTTACATATCTAACTATCTACATCGTAATATATATATATATATACGTACTTATATTTTCCTGACCTCTTGCATATCTATCTATCTATCTATCTATCTATCTATCTATCTATCTATCTATCTTAAACTTGCAAGTACTTCTTGTGGGACGTCCCATACGACTCCAGACTATGGGTTTTCAGAAACAGAACTTTATTCTCATCATACCACGTGCCTTTCCTTGTTCATCCATTCGAAAAGCAAAATTTACAGATTTCACCTAAAAGACGGCGGACTTAATACTACAAAGCTCCCTTGCTTCACCACAGGGAGCATCCGGTTCAACAAAGCATGGCACATGAGTTTCGAATACACACGCTCATTAATTAAAATCATCAATTTAATTCCATTCTAAACGTGCTAAGAAGGTAGTGTGACGCTCAGAAAGAAACTTTTTCTGTAACTGAAGGTATAATGGTATTTTTATTTTGAATATGTTTCTCCTTCCCCCATGTAAGGAAAAGTTCTTTTTGCCGTCGATGATGAATTCAAACCCACATCTTGCTTCTCTGGAGATGGATATTCCACCAATTGAATCACGCCGGCAAAGTCCTACCGCTACAACTTGCTGTTTTCACTCAATCGTCATCTCAGTAGCACGTCACATATATCCCTATACTTGAGGAAGACGGGTGCACGACATCGCAGACTTTCGGGTCAGCCTACAAACTGTGCCTAACGAAGCTCTCTGTAGAAGAAGTAATTTTATTTTCCAGATGCTGTGTGGAAGAATCATCATACATTTTTTTCGAAAGTCCGTCTGCTACACAATTGCATCTGCGCATACGCAAGCTAAAATTTGACCTCAAGATAGAAGGAAAAGCTGAATCGCAAATGTGTTAATAAGGGAGATTGGTAACTTTTGGTTTAGATTATCTACAGGTTACACGCAAATCGTATTATACACCCTTTTAAAGCACTTGTCAAAAGCACGTAATCCCCGTCTCCCTCCCCACTCCCTCCTCGGTGGTGTCGAGAGAGAGAGAGAGCCAAATTTCGCTACGACACACCATTTTTATAGCATCGAAAATGCATTTTTGCAATTTGTTTTATGACATTCAGCATCGGGTCCTCTTAATTCCAACAGACCGCAATGATATGTCGTTACTTTTATGTAAAACGCGATGAAATCATTTGCAGCTATAGTTTAGTCAGATATATTGTCTAAACACTGGGAAACCTCCATTAACGGACACCTCCGAACAGCGGTAGCCTCCGAGGAACAGCAAGTTTTGATTAGTTCAGAACAGCTGCCGTAGGATTAACATTAACAACAAAAATTCCCAACAGCTGCTAACCGACAACCTAACCAGTCCCGAAGGAGATTAAATGGACACCCTGTTCTTTAGGGTTTTTTCGTAGTTCTTTCGGTACTTCGGCGAGAGGGATAATATAGGGGAAAATAATATTATTGCTGAAGAAAGTATGTCTGGAGAAGGACGTGTTGGATTACGATAGGTACAGTGGTGTGCTTAAATGAAAAGAAAGGAGTCAAAATTGAGTTCTACGTGAGGTGAACTGCGTATGTTTCAGTTGCAACCTGGGGCGGAGAGGGAGGGGTTTGCTAGTGCCTGAAGTGTTTTACGTTGACGCTGGTATACCTTTGTTTGATCTCTGAGGGTTCTGTTTCTATATTTCGGCGAGCAAAGCCAGCTAACTGTGCAGTTCGACTTCATGGTCCAACATTTTTCTATTTCTTTTTCTTTCCATTAGCTTACCCTGAACTTAACCTCTATTTCTAATGTAAAGTGTAAAAGAAAGGGTCAGACACCACTTTCCTAAAATCCTCTATATGCACCATGATTTTTTTCTAAATGTTATTTTGAGTTTTTATTTAGCATTCTTTATTTGTAAAAAGCTCTGAAACCGTTTCCTTTGTGCATAAGCGTTTTACAACTGTTCTCCTTTTGTACCAAAGCAACGGAGTAGAACTTTTAACTTAGGCCTAACATCCGAACAACGGCACCACCCAACAACGGTAACTTTTTCCCGGTCCGAGCAGCGACCGTTGTCCGGAGTTTCACTGTGTATTGTCGAAATGCTGCCCCATGATGTGTTGCATCACTTCATGGTTCAACATTCAAAAACCAGATTTCAACAGTGATTTTGACTACTTCCATTACCCATTTTCGTTACATCGAAATTAGTTACTTGAGATTTACTTTACTACTATGGGGAAAGATGTGTGGCA
The DNA here is from genome assembly GCA_039090855.1 of Macrothele yani. Classification (NCBI taxonomy): domain Eukaryota; kingdom Metazoa; phylum Arthropoda; class Arachnida; order Araneae; family Macrothelidae; genus Macrothele; species Macrothele yani. The sequence continues at coordinate 45,852,120 of CM076995.1, forward strand.
TCAAAATTCAAAATAGTGAAGGACTTTCTAATTTAGATGAAGAACACTGTGTGCAAGTGGCCTGGCCACGGGCCATACTTAAATCCCACAGAGAATCTTCTGGTTGTTTCAAAAGATATCATAAAAAGCAAACCATCAATGGAGAAATCTTTGATTGAAGCTATCGATATGTTTGGTGTAAGGAAATTCGCAATGAGAGCTGAGAATTCTTCATTTTCAGCACGCTCCACCATATTCAGGCTGTAATTCGCAGCAAAGGAGACCCACACCAAATACTAAACCTGGATGATTTTGAGATTTTTGTTGAAAATTTCTCTAAGTTAAGGTTGTCTTTGAATGAGTGTTAGGGTTCATCTTGTGCGATAGATGGCGCAAAAATAATCCTTGGGCGTGGCTTTTACTTCTGGAGTGACTGTCCCAAACGTTGGCGTCGACAAACAACTGGAGACCTCAGAATATTCAGAATGGAAGCGGCCTCTCGTTGGCTCCACAATGGAAAGACAAAATACGCGTTGTTACGTTTTAACCAATGACGTTATTTGGGGGTGAAGCTCAATAAGTAGGCTGAGTTTCTTTAGCTGAAATTCAGGGGTTCTCTTTAAAAAATGAACGTACAGTAGGATTTAAGACGCTCTGTAAAATGCAAGATTACAATCTCACTTTTGCCCCTATTCATTGATTCCTATTTGGCTCAGATAATTAGAAAAATCAGGTAGAGATAAGAGATTTCGTTGCTTTCAGATAGCAACACTACTACGCTAAATTATCGCGCAATCTAGCGATAAACTGGAATGTTTTCTAGTCAGATAAATTGCATTTTAAAAACAATTCTGACATTATGTTCGGAATAATAGCTGTGGCATATATTAGATATGGGTCGTTTTTATTTGTGCTTACATTTTCAAACACTACAGAGTAATAATAGTCTTCGAGGAAATGTGTACCAAAGAATTTACATTGCAGATATAGGGTAGAAGATGAACCCTAACACTCATTCAAAGACAGCCTTAATATGTTCTGAATATGTTTTGGAAATATCCCTGGTAGCACATTACATCGATTCGACATCAAATTTTTGATCTATTTTGGGTCGATATGAAACGTCGAATATAGATATCGATGTCAACTTTTGCTACGCTTTTTCGACGTCGAGTTTTAAACCTATTAAGTTGATATCAAGTCAACATTAGACGAAGATTCGACCTTTCGAGAGAAACATATACATCGTCGCTACGTAGTGTAGACGTCGATTCTACGTTGATATTACGCAGTTTAGTCATCGATTCTAGTACTGTTGTTATGTCGAATGTACGTTTACTCCACAATTTAGATGTTGGAACATGAAATTCTAAACTTTCAATCGTGGCATAAAACGTAGAATGTATTCGTATTTGTAGTACGATTCTATGACGCTGTCTACGATTAAAAGATTATGTTTTTTTTTATTGTTTCAACATCCAAGTCTTTTCGGACGCATTCGAAAAGACACACAATTCTCAAAAAAATTCACAGAATTTCTGGTGATCTGTAAGCATTGCGCTAGGCCTATCCCTAATTGAGATATGCGTACGTACAAATTATATCTTAAAAAGTAATTCCACTTAAAGGAACGAGACTCAACTTCTTATAAGCATACTTAAGCAACAAAAAAAAACAACTTTTAACTTACCGGCAGGTAAGAATCTCGTCTTACAACAGAAATGATACAACCGACCAACAGCCCAGCACCCAAAATGTTTGTTTGGCATAATGGTTGCAAAGGCGCATGCGCGCGATGTTTACAGATCGCATAAAAACATCGATTATTCAACCTAATGGAACTAAAGAGTTAAACTCCGTAATACCGTCTGCATACATACTGAAATTCAATGTAATGATTTTCCTGGACGTTCCGTCTCATCGACTTGACGTAGGAAACTATGCCTCAACGTAATATCGACCTGGTAACTAACAACGACGTCGATTCGATATTACTGTGCTACCGGGGATATGGTCCGAATAATTGTATGTTCAACAACACCTGTGAATATTAAAAAAATATTTGGTCTTAGACTTTTGCGAATGACTGCCTAAAAACAAGTGTAATCTGCTTTGTTTGAAAGAACACCATCAGGAATTTACAATTTCTGCTTTAGAGTGTATTCAGTTTTCGTTATAACGTTTAATTATTCAGATAAGTACATTTAGCTCAGGCTAGGGAAGTAACAAATTTTTCTACCCTCTGTAAATGGAGTTCAATTTTTTTCTTTTCTTTTAACAATTTTTATACGCTTTTCGTGTTACTGAAAAAAATTAAAAAAAACGATTTTAAACGCAGCTTTGTATAGTAATGATCTAAGAAAGTGAAGTGGGACACGTTACTCCAATTAATATTTTAATGGGTTATCTTTCTCTCTTGTTTTTTCTGCAACTCACGAAGAATTTCGACCTTAGAAAGAAGCCACTCCATGTTAAGGAAGCAATCTCATTACGCTTTCGTATGCTTTCAGGAAGCTACAACAGTTATTTTCATTTCGCCATGCTACATTATTGAGGAAAAATAAGTCCAAAATGAGATTAAACTTGCATCAAATACGTTTAAGATCGAACGAGTCCCCACGCGCCTTTTCATTTGGGAAAATGGATTGAAATATTTGCGTCGACCCTGTTAAGAATCAAAAGAAAAATGCACAGAAAATAAAATAAAAATAAACACGTTTTAAAAACGCGTTACATTTAAAGATAGAGTAAGTCTAATTTTATTAGTGAATTTGCTCTTCTTCGTGCAGAAAGAATTTCGTATCTCACGGACATTTGTTTTTCTGAATAATAAATGCATAGAGAACGTAAAACGTTCCATTGAATTATCAACGCTGTAATTTTAGCTTTCAGAAAATGTGTTTTTCAAGATAGTATATATAATATATTTTCAGAAGAACTGGAAACGCTAAACTCAAACATGGGAATGTTCATATGAAGGAATAATCCTTTATTTGAGCCTTCAGATAAAAATTGCGTGAGTCGATATTTCATCCCTCTCTTCAGATTTCTTAAAGCCACATGCGCGTTTCCTGGTAAAAGAAAAGATAGAACTTCTTTGAATTGAAATATGCAAAATATTCACCATCGCTTTCCAAAAAGAATTTCATTTCATGAATCACTATGAAATAAAAAAAAAACTTTTTCCCAACAATATTTACGACGGTGTATCAAAAAGTCTTCACCATAGTTTTTGTTTTTTCACATATTTTATTGTTGTGAATATTTCGGACTCAAAACCAAAAGACAGTGGTGCACTAATGTGTTATTAATAACGCTTTTCGATAACACTGCACTAGCTATTCTAAACACAGCGAAAGGATACCGCCATGTATTAGATGATGATGATAACATACCCTCCTGATCGGAGAAAGTAAGAAAATCGAATTAAGTATTCACATTGAAAATGTGCACTCTGCACTGATTACAACTAGAAAGAATAAAATAAATGTTGTCAAACCGGTTTTAGGTTTACTCTTGACGTAGGAATTGTTTTATTCATTTTGATATGATGTATTAAGTAAATACGGCGTTGCTCTTGAAAAACAAGGCTGAATTCTGCACATCTGCTGCGTTGTACTTATTTGGAACTTTCTCCACTTGCGTTCAGTAATATATTCCAATATTGTCACTGTACTGATCAGCGGTGACAGTGACATTTCGGATTCACGATATTTCCTCGTCTGTTGGATTAGACGAAGATTTCTTATACATGCTCCATTGTCAACACATATGACTGGCTGTGAGAGCCTGTTGCTGAGAAACGATTTTTTTTTTTTTGGTTGGAGGTTTAACGACCACCGTGAGCAACTGAATGGGTCATAAACAGTCGCCCGTCCCTAATTTAGGGCCACTGGTTCCACGTAAGGGAGAGATCAAGTGCCGTAAGACAAGTACAACATCTATGCCTCACGGGATTCGAACCCGGACCCCTTTCGGACGAATGATCAGAGGTCATCGCCTAGACCACTGCGCATAAACGAAATGCTTTGCAATCAACTCTCGGATTTAGACCCAAGTTGCGACAACATCTATAAGCCTTCCCTTAAGACGAGTTATTGTCATTCCTATGGCATTGTCACAGCTGCTTGATGTATAATCATTGGCTTGAATTTCGATGTCTGCTTCCGAGAAACTGTTCTACTCTGCGCTTCGAAGTGTGAGTGGCGACTGCTTATAGTCCATTGAGTTGCTCACGGTGGTCGTTAAACCTCCAATCAAAAAAAATAATAATAATAAGTGTGAGTGACCGAGAAAATGGCAACGCATAACAGCTGCTTTTTTTAGCAAATTAAGGAAAACAACAATCAGGAAAGTCTTTATTAAGTGAAGATTAAGAAATATATGCTGCGTCATGAGGACGTGATTTTTACGTGTTATACTGAAGTTAAGTCACAGAAGACCTGTCTGTCCAGCAACCAAGAACGTGAAGACGCTGAAAGCGCATGACGCCTTCTGAACATCAGAATGGCAACCTTATTTTGCCCATCTTTGTGTTACTTTACAACTGAACACAGACAGCGGTACAGCAGGCCAACTTATTTGTGCTTTTCAGAAACGCGTATTGTTATCAACTGTGAAAAATACTGAGCAATGCAGACGTATCGTCACTTCGCAGCATGCAACAGCGCCAGGCGGCGACTCCAAGAACTAATTAACTGCGCAGTAGAATTTCACATCCGGGGGCAGATGGCAAGGACAGATGCACTGAGTCAACAGTTACTTCTGCATGTGCGCTAAGGCGAAGTCTCCTGCCTAAAAACACTTACAAATATTTTTTTCTTTTACTTTATTCTGACGAATTAATATTACAGAAGTATTGTTCCTAGATTAAGGGACATGGAGACATCCAATTGGGACGACAAGTGAAATTGATTTTATTATGTGTAACAAAAAATTCGTCATCGAAGACTGCAGTGTGCTAAACAAGTTCAACACAGGTAGTGACCATAGATTGGTGAGATGTAAGATGCACCTCAACACTAAACTGGAACGTGGCAAGCTCATAAGACAAACAAAATGTATTGACATAACCAACCTTAAAAAACACCATAATACTTTCAAGTTGGAACTGAAGAACAGATTCTCTGCTTTAGAAGGCCTAACATCGGAAGAAGTGGATATTTCTGAAGTTAACAGAAAAGTAACCAAAGCTCTTATGGAAACAGCAACAAAATTAGCTGGGTCTAAGAACAAGTTGCATGTAAACAAATTATCAGGAAAAACCAAAATGTTGATGCAAAAAAGAAGAGAGATGAGGACAACTAAAGAAGATGTGACTTCCAAAGTGGAATATATAGAGCTATGCAAGACAGCACGAAGAAGTATCACTGAAGATGTAAGGAAATTCAACTGTGAGCTAGTGAGGAAAGCAATTGAAAACAACCAAAGCCTAAAGATAGCAAAGGGACATCTCAGTAAGGGAAGAAAACAGATTATGGCTCTGAGAAAAGAAGATGGTTCCATAACAAGAAATAGAGGCGAAATTTTGACAAGAGTGAAAGATTTCTACTCCAAACTATATGAAAGGGATGATACATGTACTCCAGACATCATGAAAGGTACCAGAGTTCTTCCAATCCTCCCAGCAGAAGTTGCTCATGCAATCAAGAACATGAAGCGGGGGAAAGCTCCAGGAGAAGATGGAATTACTATAGACATCATACAAGAAGCAAGTGGAGAAATTGAAACAGTACTCGCCCAAATTTTCACTCGATGCCTTAATGAAGGGAAGATTCCTGAGGATTGGAACAATGCTACAATGATCCTGCTACATAAAAAAGGTGACATTGAGGATCTCAGGAACTACAGACCTATCAGCCTCCTATCAGTGGTTTATAAAATCTTCACTAAAGTTCTTTCACACCGCTTGAAGGTAACACTGGACATGGCTCAACCGAGAGAACAAGCTGGATTCAGGAGTGGCTACAGCACAATAGATCATATCCACGTACTGAGAGAACTAATTGAAAGAGCGAGAGAATATGAACTTCCATTGTGCATGGCTTTTGTCGATTATGAAAAAGCCTTTGATTCGGTGAAACCATCAACAGTTACCACGGCTCTGAAATCCTGCGGTATTGAAGATGCATACATTAGTATTATTAATAACATCTATGAAAATGCAAGTGCAAAGATTCGGCTGTTTGAAAATACAACACACATAAAAATTGGAAAGGGAGTGAGACAAGGTGACACCATATCTCCGAAGCTCTTTAATGCCACATTGGAAAATGTCTTTCAATCACTGAACTGGGAAAACAAAGGGATAAAGATTAATGGAGATTATCTAACCCACCTTCGTTTTGCTGATGACGTAGTCATTTTTGCAACTACCCCATCAGAGCTGCAGAGTATGATCCAGGAACTTGCTGACAAGAGTAAAGAAGTGGGATTAAAAATGAACTTTCAGAAGACAAAAGTGATGTTCAATGCTTTTACAAGAAATGAAGATTTATCGATTGATGGAGAAAAACTGGAGATAACAGATACGTATGTTTATCTTGGACAGCAGATATCAAGTGAGGGTCACATTGATGAAGAAATTAATCGGCGTACAAAACTTGCCTGGAGAGTTTTTGGAAGAAACAGCATAATTTTCAAGAGCAATATGCCGTTATGTCTTAAAAGAAAAAGTGTTTGATCAATGCATCCTTCCAGTGCTTACGTATGGTGCAGAGACGTGGACCTTAACTAAAAGAGACATACAAAGGCTGCAGACAACTCAAAGAAGCATGGAGAGGTGCATGCTTGGTATAACCAGGAGAGATAAGAAGAGGAACTCGTGGATCCGAAAAATGACGAGAGTGGAAGACATCATGATCAGAGTTAAATCCCTGAAATGGCAATGGGCTGGACATACTGCCAGAAGGACAAACCATGGATGGACAGCCGAAATTTTAGATTGGATTCCAAGGGACAGGAAAAGACCCAGAAAAAGACCACATGGGAGATGGGTGGATGAAATTCGTAAATATGCGGGAGTGACATGGAGGAGACTGGCACAAGACAGACCGTTGTGGAGGAAACTTGGGGAGACCTTCGTCCAGCAGTGGATTGATAATGGTTGACAATGATGATGATGATGATGATGATTGTTCCTACGCGGTGCGTCCCGCGTTTGAAAATCTTCGACTTTGAATTATTGATGATGTTATTCATATCTTTCTTTTCCATCATGCTTGATGTTCAAAGAAGTTTATTAATTCTCTTCATAAAGGTGAGTGACTTAATGTTTTGAGTATGAAGTACTTTACCCAGAAAATATAATTTGCTCTAGTAGGTATTACTAGGTTGATTACAAATCTTTTTAGCTTGCAAGTTATGGAAGAAGGAAGGTTCTTGCCGAATACATACTTTCAAAGAACTAAGCAAAGATCGCAAATTGAACAAGGAGATGATGCATCGAGTAGTTTTGTAAATTCTAAAACTACGGCGATTGTAATCAGGTTTCTGTTGAAATGAAACTTCTTTCAAGAAATTAGTTTAATTTAACAATCCGCCGAAGGACTGAACTTTTGAAAGATAAAACTAAAAAAAATGTTTTGTAGAATATCCACAGTTGTGAAATAATGGCTACATTTTCCATCAGAATTACATTTCTGCAAACAAAATGTAGTCTGCTCAACATGTTCGACAGAAAGCCAGTTTCCTGTGATTGCTCATGCGTAACATAACTCACTAGATTTGGCTTACAACTGACACATTTTTCCTAAGTTTAAATGTCACTGAAGGAAAGAAATTTTCAATGTCCGAATGACATACTGAAGAATTTGATCTAAACAACTCCTAAAAGCATATACATGATTGTTGAAACGTGTGCAGCCCTGTGCAAAGTCCAAAGAAACCATTATGAATAAGAGAGTTTAATAGGCATATAAAAGTTTATAAGGCATATAAACTGCAGCACCTTATTATTTTATGAAAACGTCCTTGCAATTTCATAGACATTCCTCGTATAAGACTTATAGCAAATTATAAAAACTGCTGTTTCAGATGTTAAAGCAATAGTACTAGATGTTAAAGCTTCACAAATTCTGTCCGATATTTAAATTTCAGAATGTTTCAGAATCTCTTTTTCTAGCACTCCGAAATGAGAAATGATTGTTTTGCCGGAAAGCGCTCTCGTAGAAGAATGGCTTACAGTTTATAATATTTATTAACGAAACATTTTCACACTAGACGGCATAAGATCATGGTTCTGTTTGCTACATATTTGCAGCTGCATAGCGGCGTCTAAAAACCCAATTCGAAAAATTTATTTTGGGTCTGATATCTGTCACTAAGAATCGAATTATGAACATTTCTCGTCCTAAATATTATATAATTTACCTACTACCGACCCAAACATGTAATGTATGTTTCTCAATATTTCTGCTTCTAGAAATCCGATTCCATAAATTCGTTTAGCACCGGATACAATTGGATCCTTGAAAAGTGTTTTACATACTCTTGGATGTTTCATAATGGACAACTCTAACTCCAATTGGCTTAATTTACCGGGCATTTCTGTTTGCAACTTTATCTCCGCTTCTAAAAATCCTATTAAAAGAAATTCTTCTCATACTGTATGACATTAGTAACGGTAAAGATTACCAACATTGCCCTCTTTTATTAATGCGGTTTTCTAGTTCCACTGTATATGTAAAAACCTATTTCTCGCTTTTTCTGCTTTCAGAAGTCGAATTTAAGAAATTCCTTTTCCGCGGCATAGCTCTTTTTTTATAAAGATGTAGCGCATGTTTTCTACATACATATAATTAAGCTGTTCTCTGAGATTCAGAGATTACCTCCTCAAAGAAAGGCCATCTGCCAAGTACACATTTCTCTAACTGATAGAAGTAGAATTTATTTTACTGTTGGATGTATCAAATGTCTCAATTTACAAATATCTCGGCACACCGCTCGAGCTTCATTTACATCCTTCACACGCCGCGCACAAGACCTGTTGTAATTCGTACTCATAATCTTTTTCTCAAACATTCGTTCCTGAATTTGGTCTTCCCATGATTTCCTTGGCCTTCCTCTATCTTTCTTTCCTGCCAGTTGGGCTGAAAAAATTATCTTAGTCAGCACCTCATCATTCATTCTTTCAACATACCCAAACCACCTAAGAATATTAGTTTCCATTTTACTATACCTTGCATATTTTCTACTTTTGCATAATTTGCAATTCTGTAGCCAGGGGCGCAGAAATCATTCGTTATCACTTTGCATCAGAGTAGACAGAAATCATTCGATATCACTGTGCATCAAAGTAAACAGAAATCATCCGATATGTGTTTAGTATCGGGAAGGCCCGCCTTTCGCGGGGATAAGGCAAGTCACACTGAGAGGCATTGCGTCCACTAGGTTATGAAAGCGTTCCACGGGTATCTCCACCCATGCTTGTTGCATCGCTGTCAACAATTCCGTGACATTCCTGGAAGGTGGATCCAAAGCTAGAACGGACATTTACACAGCATCCCAAAGATTCTACATGCGGCTCATATTCGTTAAACGGAGAGGCCATTTCATGGCAAGAACTTATGCTGAATACTCTTTTAACCCTGTTTGAGTCATCATGGCTTTGTGGGGGATGCACATTATCCTTCTAGAAGAGTTCATTGCCAGTGATGTATTCAGACATCTTCTCAGAAGTGCTTAGCCCCTCCCCGAAAATCCATGAAAGCCCCACCCCGTAGGTTTTTATGTGGTCTTCCCGTATACATAGCCTATTTGTTTTCGTTTATAACTAAATATTTGGAGAAATTAATCTTAAAAAAACTTAAGAAAATAAGGGAAAATATTATTTAAAAAAAAACACACATTCACATGAACTTCAATTTGAAATTTCTATTATCCTTCAGTAAAATATTAACCTAAAGAATCATCGCTGAAGGGGCAATTTTTCGAGCACTGACAACTCGGACTACTTCCGCAATGAAAACCTAATTCGACAGAGTGGGGTTGTTTGCATTGCAATACATCATCACATTGTAACGACCCCTGCAGCTACCACGAATGTAACGGTCGCGACCGCTATCTCACCGCGGACAACCAATGTAACAACTGTGGCCGAGCAATTCTTATATTACTTTTTCCACGGTCATTCGACGTTGTCCTTGGCGCGAACACTGTATAATATAGGCATACACTTAAACAATTCAAACCTATCACATTCGTAGACCTAAATAGTGTGTTCTATAAACGCGCTGACTGCACTAAACAAACATTTAATTGGCTATAAAAATAACAATGGCACACATACGAATCAAAATTCGTTGTTTTCTGAACATAAGTGTTGGTTCAACTTTGACCGAAATCTAACACCGTAAGAAAGTTTTAATGAACTTAATACAGAGTTCAGTTCTTACTATTTACCAGTTCAGTTCTTACTATTTACCAGTTCAGTTCCTCTACTAATAGCGTAGCATATGCAACAACAATAACAAAATGTTTCTACTTACATGGATGGAGCTATCATCGTCTAATCCAATAGTTGTTTCCCATTAAATGGTAATGTATCCAACACACCGCTATCACGCTGCCGATATCTTTTGCGCGTGCATAGCCCCGTCGCTTTCTCCCGGAGGGGTTGCACTGTTATCGCTGTTTCACACACACAAACATGTTGTTGTTGATGGAGCTTCGCCCCACCTCCTTAGCGGCATCTGTTAGGGGATGACCGTGCTGGCGATTCACAACGCTGTTCTTAGCGGTTCCAGCCCGAATTCCGTATCTTGGCATCGCTTCTCCTTGGAGCGAACAACGCTGACTTCTTAAATTATCTGTAGGTTCGCTTTTCTTACTGGGCCAACCAGTCGCTAATTTCCATTAGGCTCCCAGCCCAGAAATTGCTGCTTTATCATGCGGATATAGGCATTCCGCTGCTTTAATGGCAATCTGGCCAACCCAGATGCCCACGAGCTGCCAATTCTCCGTTTCTTACAAAATGCGGGAGGTTTGCTGCTTCATGATTCCCAAATCACATAGCAGCTCCAAGACATCTCGCCTTTAACATCGGAGAGGGTACAGACAACTGAAATGCCTTCCTTATTTTTCATGCCAAGTGCGCAATCTTGTTTTTCGATCGGTCCACACAAAAAGAAAGCAATTGATCTCGAAAATGCTCTAGAAAAACGAAATTTACGATTATTCGCTCACCCTCTTGTCCCCCATCTTCATTCATTTCTACAAGTGGCCTGTGTTCTCGCTACAAAACAAACGTTCCTTCCTTCCCGTTGTTTAGGCTGCACATCAGCTGCGACTTGCGATTTATGACTTCAAAGCGCAAGAAACTCCGATCACCCAGCCAGAGTAAGATTTTTTCGTATCTTTTCTTTCCTAACCTCCAGATAAAACTTTCTCTGCTGTTTACACTTTTTAACTCCAATATAGCCTCGAACTTAATTAATTAATACCTAATTATGTTCATACATCCAGCACACCCATATATATCCAGAATTAATGGCGGGGTCGGGGTCGCAACAATATTTTGGAAGCTGGCATTCAGCTTTATTTCAGTGTTCTAGATGCTGACTTTCCACGGATAAGGTTAAAGCTCAGTGTAGCTAATGTGACGTTAGTGCTTCCAATACAACAAAATATTTCTTACCTAATTTTTAACAATAGCAAATTATTAGAAATCGTTCCCATATTATGTTTTTTTTTCCTGGCGGTGGGTGGTTTACACGATGTGACGAAAAAATAATAACAAAAATCGAGGCACCTCAAACTGGCATCAAAACAAAAATTTTTCCTACTATGTGCTATCTAAATAATCTAAAAGGGCTGAATCAAGTCGCAAGGGAATGTTTTACATTATACGTTTTCAGGTAACAATGATTCCTTAATAATTAGAAATACGCTTGTAGTAAGGCGAGGACATTTTTACCACTCCTACTGTTGTTTTTCCTTGGGGGAGGTGGGGCATTTTTTCCTGCACAGCGTCATCTTACTAGCATCCTCAATATTTTATACGACCCCATGGTGAAATCCGTGGTGCGTTACTGAATTAAAGCAAAGGTATAACATCTTTACATTATTGTTTTTAAATGTATTTAATCAGCCAACAAGTTTCAGCCCCCTCGAAATGTGTAACTGCCCCCCCTTCCACCCCAGGAAACACGCTCTGAATGCAACGTTGTTTATTGCTCTGTGGGTGCATGATGACTATGAACGAATGCAGATGGTCTTCAAGGAGGGATACGTCGAGTGGAGCGTTCAGAGACGCATCTAGACGTACCAGAGGAAAAAACGTATGTCGGTTGAACAAACCATAGATCATAACCGATTAAACAGTTCTCTTTGGACATGTCGTGTCCATCGCTTCATGCTGGGGTTTTTTTGATTGTTTTTTTCGCATATCCACGCCCTTCCATCTGAGCGAAATAACTAGAAAATCGGCACTCATCGAAAAGGAAGACCAGTTTTCAATCATCCAAGGTCCAGTTCCGCTTTCTGGATGAGTCGGAGGCTTCCATAACTTATTAAACCTAATGATTGCTTGATTGTCTTGATGGAGACTTTTCAGGCACTTTCCTTGTAGAAATCGTGGTAATTTGTGTTACTGTCGCTCTCCGGTTGATTACAACAATGCCAGACAGACATCGACGGCTACGTTCATTCTGAACCTTTTCTTACCCACGTTCATTAAGCACCTTTCTACGCTCACAGCCCTTTTCGCGATAGGATATTATTCCGAAAATGGTGTATTCCTGACACAGTCTTGATAATGTCGGACGGGGATAATGCAATTTTTGAACCACCTCCGCAGTAGAGTTTCTCATACTTCGGGAACTTACTATCAACCCTGTTTCAAATTTGTCAGCTCACGACATTTATGCATACTGTCTTCGAATTACGATTTAGGTGAATGCAGTCAGATCAAGAATCGAAGATTCAAAATTTTGAAACACACACTTCACCAATTTTGAGAATATCTTCTGATTACTGGGTATCTAAAAGATTTAGTCGCCAACGCACGAGCTCCTTGCAGCCTTGGACGACGGAAAAAGATGTGACACCGTAGATCCAATCGCTTTAAAAGAAGAAATGAACGGTTGTTCGACAGAAATGTATAAAATTTATAGTAATTAAAAAGTAGAAGTAAAGAGTACATGAGTTGCTATTGGCTTACCGCTAAGACGGTGAAAAAGCTAATTTTGCTGCTGACAAGTGCTCTCCCTTAACTATATTAACTTTATAACTGTATTAATTTGGTTGGTTTAGAAAGGCATGAAAATTTATTTGTATAGTATTGTGCAGGGGTTATTCTACGTGAATGGAGTAATATCATCCTGCTTTATATACCTTCCTAGTGGTGGGTTCGTCCACTAGCGAGAGGGATGACAGCGTCATGTTTCCCAGGAACCAGGTATATCATGATTACTGTCCTCTCAGTGTATATTTCTATTCAAAAGAGAAAACTCTTCTGTGTATGAAACCCTCATTATGAATTATTTAGCTCCTAAATTCTTCAAATAGTGAACAGGTTTCTCTCTAGGAGCATAATGTTACGTCACGTTTTCCTCAGTAACCTTTCTTCTAATTGCTCAACTGGAAAAGTTAGCCTGGAATATCGGAGAACATTTTATGTACAGCTTGTAACTTTTCGTAGCACACATTTCTGCTACTAGTAAGCGAAAGTAGTTATTTCAGTTTGTGGATATATTACAGATTACAGAAATCTGTTTTTCTCTCACTTTTTAAAAAAGCACGTCTTTTGTAAAAAAAGATAGTGCTTATGTTACCGGTTTGTCCGTCCGTCGTACCTACGATATCTCTGCAACTATCAGTCCGATTTGAAAAATCCTTTTTGCATTGCGAAGCTTGAAATATGAGAATGATGATCCTTTATTTCGTTGTTTTATTTACGATGTACAATTTTGCCGCTAGAGGACGTAAATGCAGATGATGTCCAATTCAAAAATACCGTTTATTCCACATATTTGCTTCTGAACATCCGATTGAAAAAAATATTTTATCTTTCGATTCCATTTATGTCGAAGAGTATTTTAGATACAGTTACTTTTTCAAATTACGCATAGATTTTTAGATATAGTTACTTTTTTATTACGCATAGGGGGCGTGAACGCAATTACATTTTTCCCAATAACTCTTCTTCTAAAAATCCTATTTTAAAAATGTTTTCTTCAGCTGATACACCTCCTGATGGAAAATCTTTTGCATATAATTTCAAATTTTTGCTGAAGAATACTTTGGCCACCAGAGGGCCGTAAGTGTTAATTTTTGTTTCTGATGTATTTACCATAAAATATGAGCTTCTAAAATATAGATTAAAAAACGTCTTTCATGGACTGATGCCACTCACATCGGTATACCTTTTTGCAATATTTTCTTCTTAAAATATTTCACAATTTCTCCGCCAGAGGGCGTAGATGCATATATTAGTTTTATCAATATCTCTACTTCTAGGAGTCTGATTTTAAAAATTCCTTCTTGGTTGGATAGCGTTTTCAGTGTGACATGTTTTTCATATAATTTCAAAATTTTCAAATAATGCATAGACTTTCCGCTAAGGGGCGTAGGGGTCAATTGCGTTTCCCCCTATATCTCTGATTCTAAATCTCCGATTTGAAAAATTCTTTCTGCACCGGAAACAGCTCCTGATGGGAAATCGCTTGCACATAATTTCTAATTTTTGTAAACAAATGGTTTGGCCACCAGGGAACGTAAATCTTAATTTCCGCTTCTGATGTATTTGCAGCAAAATATGAGCACCTAAAATCCGGATTGTAAAAAAGTCATTTGTTGACTGATACTAATCATGTTGGCAAACCGTTTAGGAACATTTCCTTCTTGAAATAATGCATGGTTTCAACGCCAGGGGCGTAGATGTATATATTATTTTTGTCAATATCTCTACTTCCAGGAGTCCGATTTGAAAAATTCCTTCTTTGCTGGATACTGTTTCCGATGCAAAATGTTTTTCCTAAAAACTCAAAATTTTCAAATAAATCATAGACTTTCCGCTAGCGGGCACAAAGGTAAATTGCGTTTTCTGCGTTATTTCTGCTTCTAAAACTCCGATTTGAAAAATTCTTTCTGTATAGCATACAAGACCTGATGGAAAATATTTTTCACATAATTTCTAATGTTTGGTAAAGAATGGTTTGGCCATCAGAGGTCATAAGTGTTCATTTCTGCTTCTGATATATTTGTAGCAAAATATCTGTTCCTGAAAACTCGACTAATTTTTTTTCTTGGACTGATGCCGCTCATATGGAAAAGCCTTTTGAGCATACTTTCTTCCTAAAATAATGCATTGTTTTCCCACCAGGGGACGTAAAGTCACATCTTATTTTTGTCGATATCTCTGTTTCTAAGAGTTTGATTTGAAAAAAATCTTTCTGTGTTGGAGAGCGTTTCCGGTGCAAAATGTTTATCATATAAATTCATGTTTTTTTAACGCACAAGTCTACAACCAGAGGGCGTAAGCTCACGATTTTCCGTTTACAGCAATACCTGAGGGATTAAAATCCCGATTGAAAACTTCTTTCTTACGTCTGATACTATTGTTTTCCATACCGGTTCCATTGACTTTGAATAGCTTTGATAAATTTAATTTGCGTCAGAACGGATTCAAAAGACGTGCTTACTACACCCGAAAATTCGGTGCCATCTTTCTTGTTTTTTATTTGCAACACGTTCCATTCAGGGTGAAGAACAGTGCTCACACTGCGTTTTCTAAATAATTCGCAATTTTTCCTTTAGGAAGTGAATACACTCATTCTCTTTTTAAAGCATACTTTGAACAATTCCAATCGTTATAGAAGAGATTTAAAAGACCTGCTTATATCGTATATTCAGCTGTGAAACAAAGTTCATCAGAGTTTCGTTGTGCTCCTGTGTGATTCTAAGTATAATAGAATGATTGCTAAATAAATCTTATTTTTTGTTTTGGAGCTTACCGATCACCTTGAGCAATTCGGTACGCTATAAGCAGTCCCCAATCGCTAATTTGAATCCACTGGTTCTAGGGAAGGGAGATATCCACTACCGTAAGACAAACACAGCATCCATGCCTCACTGGGATTCGAATCCGGACCCATCTCGGACGTATGATCAGAAGTCATCGCTTAGACCACTACGCAACCTGGACAGCAAATAAATCTTATGTACGTAGATACTTAAACAGCATACTGAATTTTTCACTAGCCGAACAGTTTTCACGGATTTGCAAAATATTCAGCTGGGTCATGTCCGCTGCCGCTGGTAACAAGTTTCTGCTGTCACAACAATGTGCTTTATTATTTACGCATTCCAACCGTAGGTTGAAGAAGCGTACATGCTCCAGCTTTGTCCGTCCGTCCCTCCGTCTGCGCGATAACTGGCGTAAAAATGGTTCGATTTCGATGAAATTTTAGTATGTGGAAAGGGACCACCTGGGGACGAACCCTATTAAAAATGGGACAAATAGGGTCAAAGGTCACGACGTAAGAGCCGGATCCATTCCATTGCACTTATGCGTCATAACGTGCGTAAATATGGTTCGATTTCAATGAAATTATACTATGTGGTAGGGGACCACCTGGGGACGAACCCTATTGAAAATGGACAAAATGGGGTCAAAGGTCAGGACATAGGATTGGGATCCATTCCATCGCCCTTATCCCATATTATTAAGGTGGACGTCAAGTAATTTTGCTTCCTATACTTCCAATGGAAAAACTTTTGAACACATTTTTTTCACAATTAATGTGTTCCTACGGATGAAAATTTGAACATCGATTAAAATAACTTCTCATTATAACTTGGAATACTTTATATTTTCTAAAACATAACCATAATTATATTAAAAATCAATTACTTTTCCTTTGGTGGTGTTGAAACCAGAAAAGGGATGGCTCGACCTGTTCTTTGATGACGTCAGAAGACAAACAAATGTTGGATTGCGTAATTACGGTTATGTTTTAGAAAATATTATGTATTCCAAGTTATAAAATGAAGCTATTTTAATCGATGTTCAAATTTTCATCCTTGTGAACGCATTAATTGTCAAGAAAAAAGATGGTGCGACCTGTGTTTTCATGACGTCAGTATACAAACAAATGTTGGATTGCATAATTATGGTTATGTTTTAGAAAATATGAAGTATTGCAAGTAATAAAATGAAGATATTTTAATCGATGTTCAAATTTTCATCCTTGGGAACGCCTTAATTGTTAAGAGAATGTGTACAGAAATGTTTCCATTGGAAGTATAGGAAGCAAAGTTACTTGACGTCCACCTTAAAGTAGCAATTCTTGTATGTATGTATGTACATTTTATTTTGAAAACGGCTCTAAGAATTTTGATGAAAGTCGTTAACCTACCGTTTTCTGGTACCAGAAATCGATTTAGCTTGATCTCGACTTTAGGAAAGTTCGTTTAGTGGGTTAAATCACCATACCGAATTACCACGTTTTAAGTGTAGTGTCATAGCGTCGTCCCATTAGATGTTGGCGCGCGGTCACGCCCTCTGTCTCATTACGTCACGCGTTATGTGTGGATCCTATTAAAGTTTTATGACTTCATACTCTTGCGAGCAGATGGTCGCGATTCCCATCTGCCTCATTACGTCACGCGTTGTGTGCGTATGTTCGTCCGCACGATAACTTGCGTAAAAATCGTTCGATTTCGATGAAATTTTAGTATGTGGTAGATGAACACCTGGGAAGGAACCCCATTGAAAGTGAACGAAATTAGGTCAAAGGTCAGGACATAGGAGCTGGGTCCATTCTACTGCTCTTATGCGTCATAACTAACGTAAAAAAGGTTCGATTTCGATTAAACTTTAGTATGTGGTAGGGGACCATCTGGGGACAAAACCTATTGAAAATTGGCCAGATGGAGGTCAAAAGTCAGGACATAGGAGCGAAATCACTTTGATCGCCATTATGCGTCATAACTTACGTAAACATGTTTCGATTTGGATGAAATGTTAGTATGTTGTAGGGACCGGCCTGGGTACGAATACTATTTAAAATGGGCGAAATGGGGTCAAAGGTTAGGACACAGAAGCGACTTCTATTCCATAACCCTGATGCATCCTAATTTACGTAAAATTGCTTCGATTGCGACAAAACGTAGTCATGTTATTTCGGAGGTATACCGAACCAGTTCTGTTGAATATCGTCGAAATGGGATCAAAGGTCAGGGCACAGGAGTGAGATTTATTCCACAGCCATTTTCCTCATAACTTGAGTAATAACTTGAGTAATGATTTCTAGTATGTTGGAAAGCGTATCATAATCAATGCATTGCATGATTTTACTAACTTGTTAAGTTTGGGTTTATTGAATGCCACCGGGTTTAGACAACCAGAGAGGGATGGCTGTGCGTATTGTACTTTACCTTTTTCTCGGCAAGAAGAGAAGCAACAGGAACTGCAACGCGACCCAGTAAAATGTAATACAATGTGCAAATTTCACTACGAGAGATAGGTTTAAGTACTTTCGTTCGGACAAAGGAAACTACTACCGCTTTTTTCCTGAGACACGGATGTCCGTCTTCCATAGAATTTTCTAAGCATCAACAGAAGGAATACACGCTCCTCGAACTGAAAATTCCGCACCATAAAGCATTTCTCGGAGCGCCATGTAATTTGGTTTGGTAGGTGTCGACAGTTGCGTTACGTAAATGATTGCAGTTGCGAACCGGTCAAGAGGTAAGTGAGGCAGGTAAAAGAAAAACATGGCTCATCGTAGCTACTTTTAGTCGTCCCCATCTATGCTTGTGAACCATAGAATCAGGGTGATCTTGAAGGTGACTGTAGGAAAACATACCTGATACATATCATCAAAAATCTTACTGACACACTGCCATCTTTATCAGAGTCTTTGTCATAGTGCTACATATAAGATCCCCTCAATCGCCACATTTGAGAGTAAGTTGCATCATCCCCAGCAGACAACATTTGACAAGAAGTACAGGAATCTATGGACATCCCTAGTAATGAAAAAATAATGTGCTGATTGGTTGTGGTAGGTTTACGCTCTCGCCAGCCATTGCGAAAACGCCGTTCACCGAACCACTTCTTCGCGCAAGGTTGCAATAGTGCCGTAGCGGGACGAATGAAACCATGTGGTATTCAGCGAACGAGTCGCTCTTCTGTCACAATGCCTGCGGTCGCTGAGTAAGAGTAGGAGAAGTCGTGGCCATAGAGTTGATTTTTTGCACACCTCGAGCTTCAAACTACCCTTTACCCTGGTGTCATGGTTTGAGCAACTCTTCAGTTTCAGCAGCGTTTCAACGCCCGTTCGGATTGATCAGTTTCAACAGCAGCTCAGCACTCGTACGAATGTGCGTGAGCATTCTATTTGGCAAGTAAAATGCTCGTACACATAGGTATTTAAGACCAATGGTTCCATCCAAGTGGAAGGCCTAAGAATTGCTCGTGGTGGTCGTTAAATCTCGAAACAAACAAATAAAAAGTCCTTATCATGTCCAGCAAACCATGCTTATGTAATGTTTTTTTCTATCTTTATCGCCCCTGAATCGTGCGATGTTAACACTATTCGGACAACGCATCACTCTTACTCCTGTCTACATGAATTAATAGCGAAATATTCTGTTCTATTTTCGTGATTCTTTTCGTCTGAACTAGGGGGCCTTACCATAGAACTCGCTTTGTGACAGAGATATATAGATGATACTGCTTTTAGTGACGTAGCAAATGTATATAAAATAGCTATCTGCAAGGCTTAAAATATTTGAAATGCATTCATTTTTAATGTTTATCTACTCAGATCGTAAAAAAAGCAACTTAAGAAATATTTGAAACATGTAAAAATTCACCAGATGGCATTGACATTTCTCTTTAACCATGTATATGAAGGAATACTAGTCGTTACTGAAAAGATTAAATGGCAACCTTAGGGTAAATACTCTGTATTTTAAGTGCTCAAAGACTATCTTTCTTTGTGGACATTAAAAGCAACAAAGGGATATATGCTACTGTAAGATTGTTACACATACGAGAATGTTCTAATCGAAATGATTCAACTTTAGGTATACAGACTTCGGAATTAGTTCCAGTTTCCATGGTCACGTTCGTCCATTGCTATGTTTGCGTCTGATTTGCTCAACGAAGGAATGTGCATAAGCAGACTAAGCATCATTGAATTTCCAACCATAGGGATATCATTTCACGACTAACCACGAGTAAGTTGGATAGAATTGCAATCACAGCTCTGTGTCGTGCTCGCGAACTAACTTAATCCTGATCTACGGAGGTTCAGTTGCATCAGATTAATTTTGTCGTTTATGTAAACGAACAGGAACTATATTATCCTCACTGCAATGTTTCTGACGGCATTCACTTTCCCAAGTAAACCGTCTCAAAATAATAATTTTGGTATCGAACAAACTAATACGCATAATCTAAGGGTAAAGGCGCCGTCAAAACACACTAATATAACTCTTTGTGATATGACGAGACAAAAAAACAGTATTTCTCTCATTGAAGCTTCACAGAAGAATGAGGAAATGTATTTTTTTAAACTATCAACTACAATCAATCTAGTTCAAGAGCAAAATTATGTATTTCAGTAAGCATATAAATGAAATGAGCATTTTCAAGTATCTAGGTATTTTATGCCCTTATTCTTTGAATCTTATAGAGGCGTCCGACTACTTAGTACCTGCGGCGCGAGCTTTTGCTTCCTTTTGCCACTGGAATGCGTTGAAAATTAACATTGTGTTCTTTTTTATGGGCTAGTTAGCTTTCTTTTGTGGAACCAGTAACACTAATTTGTGAACTGAGAGCTCAGAAGCGTTCAAAGAAACGCGAAAAGCTGGTGTTGTTCAAAGTTCCATAAAATGCCTATACGCGTTATACACTATATTGACAAAGGTCACCGGACACCTAGAAGAAACACAACAGAACATTTATGGACATACTTTAGTACGGTGTTGGTCCACCTTTGGCCTTAATGCTTCCACTGACCCTTCGAGACAGGCTTTCGACAAAGTTTTGGAACACAGCTAGAGGTATGCGCTTGCATTCAGTACATAATGCTGCAGCTAACTGCTGCTTAGTAGTAGACCTTGTTTCCAAATTTCTTATGCTGCACTCTAATTCATCCCATAAGTATTCTATGGGATTACGATCAGGGCTATGTGCTGGCCAGTCCACACTCAATACGGAATTGTCGTCCAACCACGCCGTAAAAGTCCTTGCTGCGATGCATGACTCGGTGCATTATCCTGCTGATACCAACACGGCTCGGTTCCATAGTATTGCCACAGGATTGGTAGGAGGCATAATTGTCCAGAATATCGAGGTAGACGTGCTGGTTAACAGGGTTGTTCACGATAACCAATAGGCCGGAACCATACCACGAAAAATCCCCACCTCCCCCACGAGTAAACTGCCAGCTCCAAACTTGACCGTAGGAACACTACACTGTGGTATATAGCGTTCATCGGGTTGCCTCCATACCCACACACGGCCCTCAGACTGATGGATCATGTGTCTGGATTCATCAGTCCATAGGATCAGTTTCCATTCATCTATGGTCCATGATAAATGTTCTTTACACCTTGCTAAACAACGAGTAGCATTCTGAGTGGAGATGAAAGGCATCCGCACGACCACGGCAACCCATGGAGTGAAGTTATCTGCGAATGGTACCTGTACATACCGAGGTTCAAGCATTTTTACTCACCTGTACACTGAGGTCTTGTGCAGTACTCCGTCGATTAGCTGTAACGACGCTCCGGAGGCTTCGATATCCTCTATCACTGATTTTCTTTGGACTGCCGGTACGTTTTGCTGCTTCAGGCAGTCCATGTGTCTTGCACTTATTCAGTACATCCAAAACAGTTGACTTTGGTATGTTTAAACACCTCTCGGTTTCTCTTATGGACAACCCACTAATATACCACCCAACAATCTTTTCTTTCTCAAAGTCAGTTCTCTCCCGCCGCGACATTTTCACTCAACCTCACAGTGCGATATGATCGCGATCTGCTGTAGGCCTGTTTTGTACCGTTCGCAGCTGTACCACGCATCTTAACGCAGCGGATCTGTTCCTTTGCTTTTGAAGGGGTGTGTGGTGACTTTTGTCAATATAGTGTATTTTCCTTTGGGTTGTTCTTGATGAACTACCAATCCGTATGTAAACAGTTAAACACAAATTATGACCACCACCAATCTACACCTGAATGGACTGTGTGAAGGAAATTGCAATGTAACATGCGTTTTATCAATGAAGAGTGCTGTCTGGCTGTGGAGGATTGGAACATTTGTGGTACACAAAAGATTAGGGGAAAGTGTGATTTGACGATATTTCAAAGAAACGTGATAGTTGATGGACAGAGATTGTATGAGTCCATTTCGCATGGAGTTTCGGAAAACCCATTTGGAATGGAACTTTGGTTCGCCTACTTTAGATGGAGCATCAGTGATCATTTTTTACGCTTTCCAACCGTAGGTTGAAGAAGCGTATATGTTCCAGCTTTGTCCTTCCGTCCGTCTGCCTTTCCGCATGATAAGTCGCATAGAAATTGGTCGATTTCGATGAAATTTTAGTATGTGGTAGGGGACCACCTGGGGACGAGCTCTATTGAAAATGAACGGAATGGGGTCAATGGTCAGAACATAGGAGTGGATCCATTCTATTTCCTTCATGCGGCATAACTTGCGTAAAAATGGTGCGATTTCGATGAAATTTCAGTATGTTGTAGGGGACCACATGGGGACGAACCTTATTGAAAATGGTAGAAATGGAGTCAAAGGTTAGAACCCAGAGGGATCCATTCCATTCTATTGCCCTTATGCGTCATAACTTGAGTAAAAATGCTTCGATTTCAATGAAATTTTATTATGTAATAG
Organism: Macrothele yani; assembly: GCA_039090855.1. NCBI lineage: Eukaryota > Metazoa > Arthropoda > Arachnida > Araneae > Macrothelidae > Macrothele > Macrothele yani. The sequence goes on from CM076995.1 coordinate 45,874,960, forward strand.
GGAACTAACTGGGAACGAACCCTATTGAAACTGGACGAAATGGGGTTAAAGATCAGAACATAGGAGAGGGATACATTCCATTCTATTGCCTTATACGTCATAAATTGCTTAAAATTGGCTCGATTTCGATAAATTTTAGTATGTGGTAGGGAGCCACCTGGGGACGAACCCTGTTGAAGATGAACGAAATGGGTTTAAAGGTCAGGACATAGGAGCAGGATCCATTCCATTGCCCTTATGCGTCATAACTTGACTAAAAATGCTTCGATTCAAACAAACCTCTATCATGTTGTTCCGGAAGTATGCTTAACGGTTCTATTGAATATTATCGACATGGGATTGAAGGTCAGGTCACAGGGGCGAGATTTATTCCACAGCCATTATCCCCATAACTTGAGTAAGGATGTCTGGTATGTTGGAAAGCGTACAATAATCAATGCATTGCATGATTTTACCAACTTGTTTCATATGGAGATTCTACCCGTTCATTTTGAACGGCACATTGGTGCACCTATTTCAGACGGAGGTCAGTTGCACCCATTTCGTATGGGCTTCTAGAACACCCATTTCGGATGGCTGAGACCTTTTGGGTAGAACTTAGTTGCTCCCATTTCGGATGGAGTTTCGCTGCACATCTATCGGACGGATTTTCAATGCGTCCATTCTGGATGAAATTTAGGAACATCCAAATTTGGAATGGAGCTTCGGTGCACCCATTTCGAGCGGAAGTTCGGAACATCCATTTGGAATGGAGATTCGATGCGATCATTTCGGATGGATCATCAGTGAGCCCACTTAATATGTAGTTTGGATTCATCTATTTAGACATTATTTAAAAATTACTAAAAATGTTAACGGGGAGTCTGCAATTTGACGGACCTTTTGTGAACGCAACCAGTACCCAGTGTGATGCAATGTATTCATGCCGATATTTTCCTGGACGTTACGTAAAACTGCGCAACGGTTGAGATTCAAGCACTAAACACCACTTTATGATTCGGTTTTCCCTCCTAGAGACCGAAGACTGTAAAAGCTTTGGTGACAAAAACAACGACACTAGGACATCTGTGGAGTTCAGATTTCTGCTTCATCATGCCAACAGCAGGCTCAACATTTTGAGAAATCAGGACGAAGTAGTGAACCATGCGTCCTACTGTTCCAAATAGGTGGCGTTGACATTTTTGTTATGGTTGGGTCCTCAGATATTTTGGATGAAATTTAAGAACATCCACTTTCCCCTTATCTTTTGTGTACCACATCTGCCTGAATGGTGAGAGCTACCTCGACTTTGATCTTGTGTCATTTGCATTCAATCCACCCATCATTAACTGTATATGGTTTACGTTAGTGCGTTGAAATAGCACAATGTACACTGCTACCATGCTGTATGTGTCCAGACACAGCTGAGAGGCCATTCATGTAAGATCTTGTCGTACGGTTTCACGGGATTTAATTCCCCTGAAACATTTTTCAGAAGACTTGAAAGCAGTTCTCATGCGGCTGCATGCGGTATAGAATGTTTCACTATCTTGTAGTTAGACATCTCTCGTGATGTATTTCGACATTCTACGACAACTGTAGCGATTTTTCTCGCTAAAGATGTCCCCACATGTTACTAAATAAGTTGTCTTAACTTTTTGCTAAGTATAAGTTGCTTAATTCTGTGATCTAAGGATATCATTATGAAATGTCTGCGTGTTTAAACATCTCGGGCATATCAAAGTAACCCTATTGCGAAATAATTTGAAAGTTAGTCTAAGCTAACGAATAAGACTTGCTCATTTGTATTCGAATTGGGACGTACTGCAAACACCTACGGAATAGCTACCCGAGTAGATGCAATTCACACAAATAAGACGTGAACTTCATCCGTTCTATGGTGGCGTATGCAAATATTATGGAAAAGCATTTTACTCATGTGTTCGCTGACTTTGAAATAAATTAGGACTTGCGCTATCAATTGCAATGCGTGAATCGATAGGGCGTCTTTCATTAACAGTCACTGCCAAACGCGTCACAGAGGAAGTATAGGGATGTCACTAACCTCACAAAGGGCTTGTACTTCGCTACATACGTACCGGCAGCCACGATCTCACGAGCCGCAGAAATCACTGTTCTCCTCCCAAAGCTACCATCTCAGAGTTTTTCTCAAGCCGCAACTGGTGAACTGCTCATTGTATAAAGTCAGAACTTGGGCGGAAACGATGTACACTGCCCGACAGAAAAACTGCCACACCACGAAGGTGTGAACGCAGCGCCATGCAAATTGCAGAGTGGGTGCGCATGTACAAGTTATGCAAATGATTGTCTTTTCAAGCCAATCGCACGAATAGCGCGGGATGTAAGCGACAACAAGTCCGTGAGGCCATCAGTCGAGACGTCGTCACGGCCACGAGAAGTGAGTGGTTCTGTTGTATCCGTGTCTGGAGAACGAACAAGGGGTGCCAATGCCGTTAAGACGCCATCGTACGCGATTTCCTCAAACAAATGAGTTCACGAGAGGTGTCATCGTAGGCTTTCGCACGACCGGATGGTCCTTGCGTCGTATTGCGGGAGAAACGCAATGTGATACCACTACCGTCTGTCGCGTTTAGAGACAGTGGTCCCACAAAGGATCTGTGCAACGTCGTAGGGGAACCGGAGCACGGACAAGAACGTCCGATCGCACAGATCGTCGCATCCGAAGTCATGCCGTAGCAGACAGTGTCACGCCGATTGGCTGCGTCTGGTTTGCTGCCCAGACGTCCATTGCGAAGGCTGCCCTTAACTGCAAGCCATCGTCATCACCGCTTGGCGCGGTGTCGCCCCAGAGCTGCGTGGAGTGCCGAATGGAACAGTGTGGTGTTCAGCGACGAATCGTGGTTCTGTCTCACCACGGATGATCGCCGTGTGAGAGTCTGGAGGCGACGTGGCGAACTGGCTGATTCGTCCGCCATTGTGGAGCACCACACGTCCCGGCAACGTATAATCATGGTGTGAAGTGCTGTCAGCGCCAACAGCCGCTTACGGCTGGTACGCATTATGGGCATATTGACGGCACGCCGCTATGTTGACGAGATGCTGCGGCCGTGGTACTACCGTATCTGCATGGCATCAAAAACGCCGTTCTTCAACAGGATAACGCCCGGCAGCATACCGCTCGGATCAGCCTGAATGCTTTAAACGGTGTGCGGATGCTTCCGTGACCCGCACGATTTTCCGACCTCTCGCCCATCGAGTATCTGTGGGATACGATTGGACGTCGGTTCAGTACCTCCAAGCCCCGCAAAATGATGAACTGTTGACTCGGATCAACAACACATGGTCTACGATATCTCAGGACTCTATTCGGACTCTCATTCTCCCGATCCCACGTCGGATTCAACGCTGTATCGCCCAAAATGGGGCGTCACACTATTTATTGACCATTCGGTATATTCGGTCACTGGAGCCTAGTTTGTATGTGACAATTAAATCATTTGTTCAAGACCTACTTGGTTATCTGTGTGTGAAGTTTGGTCTGTTTTCGAGCATTCCTTTATGGTGTGGCATTTTCTCTGTCAGGCAGTGTATTTTCTAAATGCGGCATCGTCTTCCATTTAGCAACAGAGAATGCAGCTCTTAATGTACGATTTCAGTTGAATCACGGAAAATATTATCTCCACACATTTCGTCAGAACGGAAGTGAAACATCTGGTGAAGGACTGCTGCTCGCCTATTTGAAGCCAATGGTATGAATGAAAAAGAAACGAAACCTAGTAGCATGATGCCTTTTTGGAGCCTTCTGGAACGTTGAAAGATTATTATGTATTATGAAAAGAAACCTACGTAATTTTTCTCATTAAGGTATGGAACAAGCCTGCTTATAGTGAATATTTGATTTTTTTTAAAGTTTGTTTTGCGGGAAACACTCTACTGAGGCGAGTTGGATCACAAATACTGTTGGCTCGTTGTGTATCGCCAAAAGTGTGTTTAGCTCTTTTAGTGAACTACATGCATCCTTGAAAGTAGCAGTACTTCAATAAAAAATAATTTTGCTTCCTAAATACGCGCACGAAATACAGAACTACGATTCTCTCATCTTCTAAATAACTTCAGTAGCCTCTATCATCTCTAATTCTCAGTACTTTTAAAAACGTTTGGGATATGAGGAAGCAAGCTGTTCGCCGTCTTTCCTTATCTCATTCTACTAAGTGTTAACTACAATGCATTCTGCTGAAGAATTGGTTGCATATGTATATTTGTCACAGATTCCGTCTTCTGGAATCTATGGTTCATCAATTTCCAGTAATTACGTGCAGGAAAGTTAGTCCTGCTAGTATTGAGCGAAATTTAGAGGACACAGTTATCTAGTGGATGTCGATCTGCTTTCCAATAACGCTATAAAGATATATTTTCTAAGGAACCTTTTCTTCAGAAAGTCGAAATTCTGTGGTAATATGTGAAACCTTGATCAACCAGCACTCAAGTACAAGCAATCTAACATCTCTTTGTCTTTTCGTTGTTTAGGAGTTCATTGAACCCTTGAATATCTAAGGATATAAGGAATTTCTTATCTCTAATATAGGAATACTGATTCAACGAAAGGGGAACAACTACGATCAGAGGGAAACCACACGGTCCTTGCCTCAGCTTCCTTCGACGAACCTCAGAAGTCTCTGCTTTAATGTCGGCTAATGGGCAGCCCGCCCAACGGCTTTTGGATTATTATGTATTCTCGGTGAAACAAAGTTCTTCCGTAGATGAAGCAGGAATTAATCGCCATTCTTATGTGAGGTGACAGTGGATCACAGTGTCAGTGATGATTTGCTAGTAGTCACCTGAAGTACTATGGCAACTTATCGGTGAAATATTCCCTATTAATTTCTTATAGCCACGCGGTGGCATAATATCCACAGCGACAACGTTATATATAAATATCTGAGAAAAAAACGATTTTTTCGATATTGTCCGTTATTGGACAAACGCACTATTTATAGCAAAGTTTAAGGAACACTGCTACAAATGCACTCTTTATAGCAGTGTTTTTAAACTTTGGTCTCTCATGAACCATTTTAAGCATTTCTTTACTTATCGCGCACCACCAAGCGGTAGGACAGACATAACCAAAGTATAGCCCGATTTATGTGATTAATAGGCTGGCTTATAGATATGAGCTCCGGGTTCGATTTAGACCCCCCCTCCTCCTTGATATGTGATTCTTAGTTAATTTTAGCTTCTTTTAGTGAATTTTAAGCTTTTTTCAGCAAATTTTCAGCTGGTTTTTACTCGAAAATAATACCGCCCCGAAATGGGGTCGGTAAGCAATTGCCACAGGACTTGGTGCTGATTTATATTACAGCGCCCTGTGTAAAGGGTACGTTTGATACTTCGTTTGCAGTAAGTTCTGAATCGGGGGTTTAACCCCTATTTCTCCCGACTGGAGCAAATAAATAAAATACAAATTATAAATAAAATCGACTAAAGTTAAACTTTGCTCTTTCAGTGAGGAACATGCTTAGTCAAATTTCCCGGGGAATGTCTTCAAGCATTGTCCATCATTTTCATTCTTTCATTACATTATTAACACGTCGAGCCTCCTTCTCTCTCTGACGAAAAGCAATTATGTTCTGTTCCCCTTTTCTTACATCCACGAAACCGTAAATCTAACACCCTCTGTTGCAACGCGTGAGAAAAAGAGCACTTTAACAACCGCCGCCCTGCTCAACAAAATGGTGGGAATTGGAGGAAATGATTACAATTCACTATCTCTAAAATGGCTACTGGACTTCTGATAAATATGGATGCCCAGGCTACACAGTTGCTCCCGGCTTTTGGCGGAAAATCGCCAAAAATTACTATCAGGTGCTGAAAAAACCGATCGGTTGCCAACCCTACCTGAAACAAAGTAATTTTCATAGTACTTATATTTGATAAAGAAAGAATTAAAGAGTTTGGTGAGCTATGAATTTATTTTGTCAGTGCTATAACAAAAAGGAGATCATTCGTGCGCTTAATTAAATATTTGGCAATGTATTCAGTGCATGGGTGTAGTCAGGGAATGTGGAGTTTCAAACCCCTCCAATCGTTAAAAAGTAAGATTTATAACAGGTAATATTTATGGGAAATTACTTGCAACTTCTCCGAAAATCACAAACCCTCTCCCCACCCCCTAAATTCTAGCTACGCCCATGAGCCACGACAAAACATTTCTCCGTAAAATTCAAGTTGCATCATATGTAAAATGTTATACTGAGAGTTATACTTTGATTTTCTCTTTTGAATCTAATACTTTTCTGAAAGTCCACGTATAATGATTCAGTAATTAATAAAAAAATGATATAATAATAATCATTACATCTGTGAGAGGGATGCTTCTTGTTGTGATCTTTTACCAAGCTGTCTATATCCGGTTTAATGACCGATAGTTTGAAGAGTAGAGTACCTTCCATATCTAATCTGTTTCTTTTCTTGCTCTTCATTTCAACTAAATTGGAAAATTCAAACTCACAGTTGTAAGTCGTCCGTAACTGAAGATGTTCAATGTCACTATCGGAGATCTGTGAATATTTGTGTCCAGCATGCACTCAAAATATAGGAGGAAGAATTCTCATATTCTTCATTCATTTTTCTTCCGAAATTTCCACTGGACTACTTGATAGGCCGCCGCGGACCACCAGTGGTTCGTAGACCACACTTTAAGAAGCACTGGTCTACAGAGACCTGTACATTATTCAACAAATATCACACTATACAGCCCTCCGGCATCCAAAATGCCGTAAAAAGGAGATTTACTATGTGGTACAAAATGATCACTCGCAAACCACTCAGTAATCAAATACATGTGGAACTCAGAGGATGAACATCTTCCAAAAACATTATATTAAGGCTCTCGGATTTTCTGTAACCGACTTGGTAGAAAAAAATTAAAGGTGTATAATTGATCAAGTTAAATTTACGCATACCTGAAACACTGAACAACCACAATCAGCGGGGGAGAAAAAAGTTATAAGAATTTCAATCCCAATTTCATTGTTAGTTACATATCAGGTCGTTTGTAAAAGGGATTGTACAGCTTATAATGCATTTATCTTTCCAAAGAATCGAAGAAATAGAAGCATTCAAAGTGGCGGAAAATAAATCTCGAATGCCTCAGTGAATGGCAATGAGAGCCTGTTGGTCGATGATTAGTTTTACTATTTAGTTAAACTGATTAGTAGGTGATGCTTCCCTCAGCGAGAAAGTCAATATTGCGATACGAGAGGTAGGGTAAAGAAACAACTACACTTATGTTACTCGTTCGGTGAGTTGTTTTCAAAGAAAAGAGATCACCATGCCATGACCGCCATTCTTTGTCCATTGTTTCAATGATCACCGAAACTGTGTTACATTTACTGATGTCATCACTAAAGAATTTCCTATTCAACACCGAAGCATTTTATGATCAATTTGTAGCTTTTTGTGCTAAAGTTATTTTTATTGATCTCTTGAACAAATTCTAATTGCCTACTGGATAAGATTTCGCTCTTAAGAAAAAGAAGCGCACAGTTGGAAGTACGTTTATGAGTGTAAAACCGTGGTGTCACAAAGCTCGGGTTTGGTGAAATGTTTCAACTGAAAATGATTTTTTTATGACATCTTTATTATGAAAACACCACACCAATTACTGCAGATAACAAAACAAGTTTTGTACGCCAGCGTACATGGCGCCACTCTTTATTCCACGACCTGTACTATTGGACCCAGGTACATCTTTAACGACGGTGAGCTAATGTCAATGCTATACATCTCAGTGGGCTCTTTGCTCAGTGTCCGTACTCGTTAAGACAGTTTCGCGCCGTTTGAGTGCACACTGTGACAACGGAAGCAGCTCGAAGTGATTCCCTAAGTTGGCTACTGGGAATACTAGGCCTTCTCTGAGCACTTACTGACAGGTAACCATCTTGCCTGCTGGTGCTTATCCTCGGGCGACCTCTCCTGGGTTGATTTCTAACATTTCCATGTCGTAGAAATCTTGTATGCAGTCGGCTTAGCGAAATTCCTAAAGCAGCAGCCACACATCGATCTGACGTACACCTGTAACATGCCAACAGCCCTATTTCTGTTGTCAATGCTTAAACGTCGTCTGAGTATCACTTCAGGTTAATCCCACTTTTTTTTTTTTTGATTGGAATTTTAACGACCACCGTGAGCAACTCAATGGGCTATAAGCAGTCGCTCGTCCCTAATTTAGTGTCACTGGTTCCAGGGAAGGAAGAGAGCCAGTGCCATAAGACAAACACAACATCCATGCCTCACCGTGATTCGAACCCGAACCCCTTTTGGACGAATGATCAGAGGCCATCGCTTAGACCACTGCGCCACCGGGGCGGCTAATCCCACTTTAAAGGCAATATATTCAACAGACTTCTAGACCAAGCGGTGACACGACCCGTTTTCTCCTTTTTGCAGGGTATTTTTATCGGAGGTCGCGCGCCGCGTGCTGTGTTCTCATGATGCTAATTTACATATAACGTAGATACCCACGCTGATAACCGATCTCCAGTAGTCGCTAAATGTGCATACCACGTTTTCCCTTCGAAATCGCAATATCGCTTTCTTTTGTGACCAGTGCATATTTGCCAAAATTTTCATATACGTGGCAGAAATAGAAAGAAACTAGTACTGGGTGAGTCAAATTTGAAAGAACGTTAATTTCTCAAAAATAAAATTTTTATGTTTCCTACATAAAATGTCTTCAATCTGGAAACGTTGCGAGACACCATTTTCTGGTAGTGTTATCATCACGAAAGTTCAGTTTTACCGTACTTTCGTGATGATAACACTACCAGAAAATGGTTTCTTTTAATTCGTTTCTTTAATTCGTTACAATGATAAATCTTTAAAAAAATATATTTATTTTTTGAATAATGTCATTTGGAACTCTAGCGTGAAAAAGGTGAAGCAATCAGGTTTCTGTTTTCGTTAAAACTTGCCATTCTAAAGGTTATAAAGAGCACTGTACTGGTTTTTCGATACCATCTCGAAGAATGTAAAATTTGTGGGAAGAATTTTCGCTCATATTTTTTTGTGTCCATATTTTTTATCGAAATCATTCGAGCGCAATTATATAAATCTACTGCTATTAAACTACAAGTTGGCGTTACCTTTCTCATAATTTCAATACCTTTGTTTCATCATTTGAATGGAGTGTTAAAATCCTGAAAAGAAGAATCATTAACTGCACAGGTTTACAAAAGTTTCATTGTTTGAGGTATGTTATGAGTTTCCTTTTTTTCCCATGTGTTCATTTGAAAAATGAAGCAGGAATTTGTTTATTGCATATAGATTTTCGAGAAAGGAATATTTTTAAATTTGTCGTTAATTAAAAAACATATATATAATAGTACTGATTCTGTCTGATCACCAATAAATGAATGTTGACCATCAAAATTCTTGTGTAAAGTGTCTGAAAATCAATCTGGTAACACTTGAGTGGAGAGAGAAAGTACGAGGGAGGACTGGGGGTTAGAGGACAACCAAATGCATCGATGAGCCATTGCATTATGACCACCTCCAGCCTAGAGAAATGAGCGCGCCTGGAGACCGAATGGTGGCGCAGGTGAAGTTCACTAAGCAGTATATATACAACCCAAGAACCGGCTTTCGGTTAGTAGAGTGTTCGGAAATAGAATGGGAAAAGCTGCCGATTTATCGGAGTTTGATAAAGAACAAAATGTAAGGGCACGGAGCTTTGGACTACGATTTCGGAAACGGCGGCGCAGCTTGTAGGTAGTTCACGTACCACTGTAGTGAGTACGCATTAAAGTGGTACACAGATGGTCAAACGATGAACCGTCGTCTAGCCGTGGGTCGTCCGCAGCTCATCGATGCCAGAGGGGAGAGGAGACTGTCCGGCATTGTTCTCAGCGACCGTGGGGCCACAGTGCAACAAATCACCCGCAGCTTCAACAGTGGTGATCAGGACAATGTATCACAGCGCACAGTTCCTCGCAGCCTTCTGCTCATGAGCCTGCGTATCCGAAGGCCCAGCCGGGTCCCCATGTTCACTGCACGTCATCGCCAACAATGCATGAAATGAGCCTAAGATCATTGAGATTGGACCGTGGATGATTGGAAGAAAGTGGCGTGGTATGACGAATCAAGATTCCTGGTGCATCACGGAGACGGCTGAGTGCGGATACGCCGATTACCAACGGAGGCTATGGCACCTGGATACACTGATGGGCGGAAGCAGTCCAGCGGCGGCGGTGTTATGCTATGCGAGATGTTTTCTTGGGACACTTTAGGCTCCGTTATCCCAATAGCACAATCCCTGACAGCTGTTTTGTATCTGAACATCGTTGCGGACCAAGTTCATCCATTCATGGAAACTGTGTTTCCTGCTAATGATGGCCATTACCAACAGGATAATGCGCCATGCCACACTGCCATAATCGTCAAGGAGTGGTTCGATGAATATGCTGGTGAGTTTCTGTTAATGACCTGGCCTCCAAATTTACCTGAAATGAACCCAAACGATATACCGCTTTTCAAAGTGCGGTTCGACTTGGAAAATCGGGTTCGCGCTAAATTAACACCACCCCGAAATGTACGGGAACTGGAGGACCTGCTGTTGACATTCTGGTACCAGATACCCCAGAATACCTATCGTCACCTCATACAATCAATGCCTTTACACGTGGCCGTAATTTTGCTGGCTAAAGTGTGTCCTACAGCTTATTAGGTAGGTGGTCATAATGTAACGGCTTATCGGTGTATGTCGAAAGAGTGCTGAAACGTGTTTGAACTTGCACTTGAACTCATCTCCTTCTCTCTATAACTCTGAACACTGCTAGCTGGGATTACCTCTCTGCACTGAACAGCTATCTACTAAATGTCTGTTGTACAAAGATATAACACTGTTTTTAGCACGTCTTTTGTAAAAAAAGATCGTGCTTCTGTTATCGGTTTGTCCGTCCGTCCGTCCATCTGGACCCACGATAGTCTCAGCAACTATTATTCCGATTTGAAAAATTCTTTTTGTATTGGGAAGCCTGAAATATGCAAATGATGATCCTTTATTTCGTTTTTTTTACGATGTACAATTTTGCCGATAGAGGGCGTAAATGCAGATGTTGTCGAATTCAAAAATACGTTTTATTCCACATATTTGCTTCTAAACATCCGATTGAATTTTTTTTTAATCTTTCGATTCCATTTATGTCAAAGAGTATTTTAGATATAGTTACGTTTTCAAATTACGCATAGATTTTCCTCTAGGGGGCGTAAAAGTAAATAACATTTTCCCCGATAACTCTTATTTTAAATCTCCGATTTGAAAAGTTTTTTCTTCAGCGGATACATCTCCTGGCGGAAAATCTTTTGCATAAAATTTCTAATTTTTGGTAAAGAATACTTTGGCCACCAGGGGACGTAAGTGTTAACTTTTCCTTCTGATGTATTGGCCATAAAATCGGAGCATCTAAAATATCGATTGAAAAATTCTTTCGTGGACTGATGCCACTCACATCGATAAACCTTTTCGGAATATTTTCTTTTTAAAATATTTTACAGTTTCTCCGCCAGGGGGCGTAGATGTACATCTTATTTTTGTCAATATCTCTACTTCTAAGAGTCCGATTTGAAAAATTACTTCTTTGTTGGATAGTGTTTCCGATGCGAAATGTTTTTCTTATAAATTCAAAATTTTTAAGTAAATCATAGACTTTCCGCTAGCAGGCGTAAAGGTAAATTGCATTTCTCCCTATATCTCTGCTTCTGAATCTCCGATTTGAAAATTTCTTTCTGCACCGGATACAGCTCCTGATGGAAAATCGTTTGCACATTATTTCTAATTTTTGTAAAAAAAATGGTTAGGCCACCAGGGGGCGTAAAACTTAATTTCCGCTTCTGATGCTTTGCAGCAAAATATGAGCATCTAAATTATCGATTGAAAAAAACGTCGTTTGTAGACCGATACTATTCATGTCGACAAACCTTTAGGGAACATTTTCTTCTTAAAATAGTGCATGGTTTCTACTGCAGGGGGCGTACATGTATATCATATTTTTGTCAATATCTCTACTTCTAGGGGTTCGATTTGAAAAATTCCTCCTTTGTTGGATAGTGTTTCCAGTATGACATGTGTTTCATATAATTTCAAAATTTTTAAGTAATTCATAGACTTTCCGCTAGGGGGCGTAAATGTAAATTGCGTTTCTCCCTATATCCCTGCTTCTAGATCTCCGATTTGAAAAATTCTTTCTGCACCGGATACAGCTCCTGATGGGAAATCGTTTGCACATAGTTTCTAATTTTTGTAAAAAAAAAAAAGGGTTTGGCCACCAGGGGGCGTAAATCTTAATTTCCGCTTCTGATATATTTGCAGCAAAATATAAGCTTCTAAATTCTCGATTGAAAAAAACGTCGTTTGTGGACCGATACTACTCATGTCAGCAAATCTTTTAGAAACATTTTCTTTTTAAAATAGTGCATGGTTTCTATGCCAGGGGGCGTAGATGTATATCTTATTTTTGTCAATATCTCTACTTCTAAAAGTCCGATTTGAAAAATTCCTTCTTTGTTGAATAGTGTTTCCGATGCGAAATGTTTTTCCTATAAATTCAAAAATTTTCACGTAAATCATACACCTTCCGCTAGGGCGCATAAGGGTAAATTGCGTTTTCTTGTCCTAAAACTCCGATTTGAAAAATTCTTCCGGTATCGCATACAAGACCTGATGGAAAATATTTTTCACATAATTTCTAATGTTTGGCAAAGAATGGTTTGGCCACTAGGGGTCATAAGTGTTAATTTCTGCTTTTGATGTATTTGTAGCAAAATCTGGGCTCCTGAAAACTCGACTAACATTTTTTTTTCTTGGACCGATACCGCTCATATGGATAAACCTTTTGAGAATATTTTCTTCCTAAAATAATGCATGGTTTTCCCACCAAGGGACGTAAAGTCACATCTTATTTTTGTCGATAACTCTGTTTCTAAGAGTTCGTAAGCTAACGATTTCGTTTACACCAATATCTGAGGGACTAAAGATTCGATTGAAAAACTTCTTTCTTCCGTCAGATACTATTGTTTCCCATACCCGTTCCATTGACTTTGAATAGCTTTGATAAATTCAATTTGCATCAGAACTGATTCAAAAGACGTGCTTATTACACCCGAAAATTCGGTGTCATCTTTCTTGTTTTTATATATGGTTGGGGAGAGAAGAGTAGTTTTTGTGACATTTACTTCATGATGGTGTGTTAACTTACAGGGTCGTTTCTGTTACACTTATAGGGAATTTTTCATCAGAACTCAACGAAGGAATATTACAAACTTTGTGAGAAAAAAACAAAAAAACTCTGTGCTATCTTTGGAACACAACTTGGGGACCAAGACAAATCATGGGCTCTATCAGGATAATATTTATCAATTGGCATAGGTGGGTTACACCCTACGAAGACATACCTTTTGGGGCGGCAAAAAGAAAATGAAGAAATGTATTGAAAAAGAAATAAAGAAGAAGTTGAGCATTAAATAAGGGAAAGTTTCCACGACAGATGTAGATTGGATAATATTAATAATGATTTAAAATATTAATAATAATGCAATACTAGAAAGATGGAGAGAAATTGCATCGATAGGGAGCAGTGAAGAACATGTACAGCAGATTCAGTGAACATTTTCCAAGCTGGGCGTTTGGCAAAGTGAGTTGGTGGGTTGATGAATTTCAATTTTCATTTACAAGTTTTGGCCAATCGTACTGTTACTGCAAACCTAAAGTAAATGTGCTGCGTGTCATCGATCTGAGTGCAATGTAGGTACAAAGGTACAACACTAAAATTAATGTTGGACGGGCAACTACTGACAATGTTGCACAGAGTCACGCCACAAAAAACAAATAAATTAAAATGTAAGAGCCATGATTTGTCCTGGTCCCCAAGTTTTGCTCCGAATTATGTATGGCGTGTTTATTTTTTCACAAAGTTTGTAATTATTATCTGTTCATTTCTGTCGACAAGCGCCCTACAAGGTATAACAGAATCTACCAAGGCTGCCCCGGTGGTGCAGTGGTCTAAGAGCTGGATAATGACCATTCTTCCGAGAAAGGGTCCGGGTTCGAATCCGGGTGAGGCATGGATGTTGTATTTGTCTTACGGCACTGGCTTTCTCCTTTCCTTGGAACCAGGGGCCCTAAATTAAGGACAGGCGACTGCTTATAGCCCATTAAGTTGCTCATGGTGGGCAATAAACATTAAAAAAATCTACCGAAACTGTTAACACACATTCATATTGTAAATAACCAAATAACTACCACTTTGACACATTAAAATCAAACAAAATAGACAGCTAAGAATGCTATTCAGTGCACAGGCATCAACCCACCTGGAAACGTGCGTCATAGAGGAGATGAGTACAAATGCAAGTTCAAACACGTTTGATCCATTTTGAGTGTTTTTCATATTAAATAAGTTAATTAAAGCCATGTTTAGTGATAAGAAGGTAGCACCAATGTAGTGTTATGATGCAGTAAAATGTGGCGCTGTGAACACTCGACGACAGGAGCGGTTGGCATTTGTACAGGACCTCATGCAGGTGTTCGGTCCAACTAGTTATGATTGAAGCAAAAAACGTTGAACATACACAGTGGTTATCCAGATTTTAACCGTAGAAGGTGTCGGAAGTGCAGAAATTCATCGCCGCATGAGTAACGTGTAAGAAAACTGCATGTCTTTGCCACGTGTTATTGAAGAACGGAGTAGGCGGTTCCGAGAGGGGCTGACATCGTCGACTGATTATTCGAGGGCAGGGCAAAGCACATCTTGTTATCACCGGTGTTTCCGTCGCTGAAGTAGATAGTCTTGTTCGGGAAGACAGAAGAGTCATGGTGGAAGCACTTGCCGACAAAGTTGAAATCAGTGTAGGGAGTGTGCACATCACTATCCGGGGTCGTCTGCAGTACCGTGAGATTTGCGCGCAGTGGGTGCCACACAACTTGCAATCTGTACAGAAAGACATTCGCATGGGTGTGCTCTTGGAACATTTACTGCGGTGTCGTGAGGGAGGTCCCCGTTTCTTCGACAGAGTTATTGCGGGAGACGAGACGCGGTGCTTTCTTTATCAACCTGGGAGCAAACGACAAAGCAGGTTATGGAAGCACACGTCGTCTCCACGGCCAAAGACGTCAAAGGGATTGCAGACAAGTGCACGAAAAGTCATGTTGACATTTTTGTTTGACCAAAAAGGCCCTCTGTTGGTCGAGTCTCTTTGCCACCTTAAACCCCGTAAATGCATCCCGGTAGGCAGACGCATTGAAATCTCTGCGACTCAAGTCCAAGCGGCACGGGCTGCTCACCACAGGAGTCTTCATGACAACGCCTGCCCCCTCACAGCAAAACCGTCCAGAACTACTTTTCCAAATTCAGGTGGGAAACACTCCATGATCCGGCATACTGCCAAGTATTGTCCCCCTGTAACTGTCACATTTCCTGGGAGCTGAAGAAGCATCTGTGGGGGTCACAGATTTCGGGCGGACGAAGAGGTGCAGGACGTGTTCGGGAATGTTTTCGCCAGCAACCTACCGCCTTCTACTCACGAGGAATCGAACGTCGCTATGAACGCACTTACCCCAGTGGATTAATAGCTACGAGGATTTACTTTAAGCTAAGGCACAATATCCTTCTTCTACGCCCTTTGACTCGTTTTCATTTAAATGTCCCTTGCTAATAAATGGAAGTGTAACCAGCGCATTTACGAAAGAAAAAGACAGTTATTTTACAGAATGGAGTCTGAAATTTATTAAATGTACGAACAATACATATGCGTAAATATCCTAAGTGTGGTGGGTGTTTCTTTAATAATTAAAGTCATTTTTCCACAATATTTCCTATTTGGTAGCTTAGTATTTTACGCATGGTCTGCCTAGAGTGCTATGTCATTTTTTATAAAACGATTTACCTAATAGAGCCAAACTAAAATCGTATTTGCAGTCAGAACCATAAATATGTGCAGTATCTGACTTATCTGAAACATGTTTTACTAGGTAACATTTTGTACACTTGTGTTTCATTTCACGACTACACTGGATTTAGGAACTCCCTAAAATTGTACAATAGCAGCGTCCATATGTTTGTCGTCCTTTATATAAACTGGGTGAGCACTTAATTGGGTATTTTAATTCAATTTAGGAAAACAGGTTGATAAGTCATTCATTTTCCTCACGTCACTATATCTACATAATCAAATGAACAGGAAATATTCTACTAATAATTTACAGAATTTCACCGGAGTAACGTTTTCCAACAGTTTGTGACCATGAGATGGTAACGATCATCGGGAGGAGGGGTTCTAATATTTAGATACTTTCTAACTCTGTGGAATTCGGAAGTACAAGGGAAATAAGATTACACAGAGAGTTTTTGGCAGAGTAAAATGTCCGGAAGTGAGGCCATCATCTGTGATGAGATAAAGATAACCGAC
The DNA here is from genome assembly GCA_039090855.1 of Macrothele yani. Taxonomy (NCBI): domain Eukaryota; kingdom Metazoa; phylum Arthropoda; class Arachnida; order Araneae; family Macrothelidae; genus Macrothele; species Macrothele yani. The sequence continues at coordinate 45,891,382 of CM076995.1, forward strand.
TCCCGATGTGAGCTGAAGACAGTCCGATTAGTTTGAGCAAATCGAAGAGCAACAGTGAGTGAAAAATAGAGAATTTGAATAGCTGAAAGGCTTCGCAGTGAACAAAGCAAAAGATGCCCAATATGCTCAGGAGCAATTGGAATAGACCTTAAATGATTCGAATTAGATCACGTTGCTTTCATTTTGTGAAAAAGGGTCAGTAGCGATTTCAACAGACCCTTTCTTACCGATGGGAGGATTCACCCAACGCCTCCCCTTGTGGCCAAATAGTATGGTGCGCTGGTTTCTACCCGTTCGACCTAGATGGGCCCGAGTTCTAGTCTCTAATGTGTCATGCGTGGTGCGTTTGCTCAGTGGTGCTGGCTCTATTCATATCCTGAAATCAGTGGTCCTGAATTAGGGACGGACGATTCGTTGTAGCTCTAAGAGTTATTCATGGTAGCAGCCTCCTCAATCACCGCCCCGGTGGCGCCGTGGTCTAAGCGATGGCCTCTGATCGTTCGTCCAAAAGGGATCCGGGTTCGAATCCCGATGAAGCATGGATGTTGTGTTTGTCTTACGGCATTGGATCTCTCCCTTCCCTGGAACCAGTGACCCTAAATTAGGGACGGGCGACTACTTATAGCCCATTGAGTTGCTCACGGTGGTCGTGAAACCTCCAATTAAAAAAAAAAAAAGCCTCAGTCACTGCGTACTAGTGATAGAAAGAATCGCTGCTAGTGGATTTTTTTTTGGATTGGAATTTTTAACGACCGCCGTGAGCAACTCAATGGGCTATAAGCAGTCGCCCGTCCCTAATTTAGGGTCACTGGTTCCAGGGAAGGGAGAGAGCCAGTGCCGTAAGACAAACACAACATCCATGCCTGACCGGGATTCGAACCCGGACCCCTTACGGACGAATGATCAGAGGCCAACGCCTTAGACCACTGAGCCACCGGGGCGGCTCGCTGCTAGTGAAGCGTTGTATGTGGCATAGCTACAAATAGGAATATGTAGTTGTAGCAGTTGTACGCTGCAAAATAAGGCAGCGTTGTAATGGAAAAGGAAGCTACAAGTTGTGCTACTTAAAAAAATATCTTGAAATTACATGATATTTTCAAAATTCGTGAAACCTGCTAGAACAGGTAGGCTGACTGCGTCATGCTTACAATCATGTACCTCTCATGATTTGTATTATGAATGTTAGCCAAATTCTTAACCATAAATTGTTGTCTTCCTTACTTTAAGTCTTCTCGGTCAGCCTGCGACAACATCACGTACGAGGTAATCGAGCTAAAGATTTTGTTGATGACAGTTGAAAGAAAGATTCGATTCTCTTAAATGAATTCGCAGACATTTGTTGATAGTGTTTTATTTGAATTCCTTATTATAGCAGGTAACCTGGAATATTAGCCATTACATGAGATAATATGTGTTATGATGATGATTAGAACTGAAGAAAATACAATACGTGTGCAATTTACTTCGGTATCTTAATTACATATGTAAAAATGTACATATAAATATAATCTTGAGAATTTCCACCTCTAACTAAATACCAAATGTAGAAAAAGTAACTAAAAATAACGAAGTAGATAATTTAAAAAAAAAAGTAGCTGTCGCAAACTACTTTTACAAGAATGTAGTTGTAGCAGTAGGTAACTAATTTAAAAGTAGCTTTCCAATTAGTGCTCTCCGCCTCTGTGCTACTTCATCCTTGCCGCAAGACAGTGCACCATGCACCGTGCCCACAATAACTGGGAATTGTTTCAGAGACATTATGAAGTATTTGGGCTCTTTTATTTGTCACCTAACACCTCAGACCTTAATCCAGTGGAACACATGTAGGTGAACGGGACACCATACGTCCAGATCCACTGCCACGCAGTGTGGAATGGAAAATGCTATTCGATATGCGCGGGAAAGTAGTTCACAGGAATTACCAACACTCAATAAGTTCGGTGCCGAAGAGTACTACGAAAAATCACTGGATTCAGTGTCAAAGGGAATTGCCAATATTTAATGCATTAAGTGCCGAGAAGAATAACCAAAAGTTAGGGATTCATTGCCGTGAAGAAGTACCAAAATGTGCTCGATTCAGTGCCGAAGAGAACTACCAAATTATATGTTCAGCTCCAAGGATGACTAAAAAAATTAGTAGACTCAGTATACCAAGGAAAACTACCAAGATTTAGTTGATATAGTGCCAAGGAAAATACAAAAAATTAGTAGATTCAGTGCCGAGAAGAATGTTCTGTAGAGCTCAAAATTATCCAGCACATCATTAGGTAAATAGTCCAACACATTGGTTGTTCAGTGTTGAGGTATACTCAGTCCGTGCCTCTATTTGAAGGTTTAGCAATTTGCTCCTTAATTAAAAAAAATATTTTCGTCTTGTAAAACGAAGACTGGCTTCTTAAATAATCAGATGCCAAACCACTAAGTAAAACGATATGTTCCATCTGCCACCGGATGCGTTGATTAATTACAGCTGAAATCGGCAAACTGGGGTCTAAAATGAGAGCTGGGGTGATATGTTTCTCTAAAGGTTCAAATCAAATTCTGTTTTCACTTAGTTTAAAACACGTGGCTTTGTGATTTTTCAAGAAATGTTTGCACATACAGAGTTTTCAACTTCACGAAACCCAAACCAGTTTCTGGCGCCGGTCGTTGCTAAGGACGCTCGAAATATTTGTAGATAAGGACGTTTGAAGTACAGCAGATTCCGGTTAAATAGGTCACCGTTTAATAGGGTAGCCTTTTATTTGGGACACATCTTGAAGAACATCTTAATTTAAATATTTGGGATATAATTTCGCATAATTGGGGCAGTCGCTTTATTGGGCTAAAGTGTTCTGTCCCCGGTGTGTTCCAATTAATGAGAATCTACTGCATTTGTTTATATATTTGAGGACCGAGCAATGCATTGTTCATACTGAGGTGTAAAAGAGGAAAGCTACTTACATTTATATCAAAAGTATGTAGTCAGGTCTAAAGCTCTCGTGTAGGAGGAATTTCTACCAGAAATGGCAAGTCTTTCTGCCTGACTTTCTCTCTACTACTAAGGGTAGCTTTGTTCAGCACAGCGCATTTGTTTCTCCAGTGCAGGGTTTTTTCAAACTTTTCAGAATCGCAAAATCGCAGACGACAGGACAAAACGGAAAAGAACGCGCGAGGCACATAAGAAAGAAAAGTAAAAATGCGTGTTTATTATGAATATCGATTATTTCAGAGATGTGTTGAATTCTAAAACTTAACTGCATAGGTTTTTTTGGGAAGTTAGCAGGGTATTTATGTTACAAAGAATTCCGAAGTATAGGTACCTGACGTGCCTATATTTTTCAGTGCTCTTTAAAAATGTTAGTTACGTAATTTATCGGAACCAAGGTCATAGCAGGGTTAGAAATTCAAAGTTAAGTACCCAAGTCACTTTGACATTCATTTCTTTCATTTGGAAAATGTATACACCTATCAGCCATTACATTATGGCCACTTACTTAATAAGCTGTAGGACCTCATTTAGCCCACAAAACAACTGCCACTCAGGGAGGCATCAATTCGACGAGGAAGAGATGGGTATCGTGGGGTATCTGGTACCGTAATGTCAAAAGCAGGTCCTCCAGTTCCCGTACATTTCGGGGTGGTGGGGATTTAGAGCGAAACCGCTTTTCCAAGTCGAACCACAAATGTCCAATTGGGTTCATGTCACGTGAATTTGAAGTCCAGGGCATTAACAGAAAGTCACCAGCATGTTCCTCGAACCACTTCTTGACGATTCTGGCAGTGTTGCATGCCGCATTATCCTGTTGGTAATGGTCATCATCAGCAAGGAACACATTTGCCATGAATGGGTGAACTTGGTCTGCAACGATGTTCAGATACCTGACTGCAGTCAGAGATTGCGCTGTCAAGGTATTGGGGCCTAAAGTGTCCCAAGAAAACATCGCACATAGCATAAAAGCGCCGACGCCGCTGCCCTGTTTTCGCCGAACCTGCATCAAGATGCCATAGCCTTCGTTGGTAATCGGCGCATACGTGCTCGGCCGTCTACGTGATGCACCAGGAATCTTGATTCGTCAGACCAGACCGCTTTCTGCCAATCATCCACGGTCCAATCTCGATGATTTTGGGCCCATTTTATGCATTGTTGGCGATGATGTGCAGTGTGCTTGGGGACCCTGTTGGGTGTTCAGCTACGCCGGCCGATGCGCAGAAGGCTACGATGAACTGTGTGCGGTGACACATTGTCCCGATCACCACTGTTGTAGCTGCTGGTCATTTGTTGCACTGTGGCCCCACGGTCGCTGTGAACAATGCGCGACAGTCTCCGCTTCACTCTGTTATCAATGAGCTGCAGACGACACACGGCTAGATGACGGATCGTCATTTGCCATCTGTGCACCTCTTTTGATACGTGCTCACTACAGTAGCACATGAACAACCCACAAGCCCCGTTTTCGAGATCGTAGTCCCGAGGCTCCGTGCCATCACAATTTGTCCTTTATCAAACAACGATAAATCGGCAGCTTTTCCGATTCTGACTTCGAACACTCTACTACCCAAACGACGGTTCTCGGGTTGTATATATACTACCCTGTGTACTCATCTGCGCCATCGTTCGGTCTCCAGGCGCGCTCATTTCTCTTTGCTAGGGGGTGGTCATAATGTAATGGCTTATCAGTGTATTTGTTTTTAAGAATTTCCTTTACGAACAATCTCTCGTTTGCCATTAGAAAGCTCTTCGCTGGCCCCGTGTTGAAGAACCCTGCTCTAAAAGATTTGCGTTATTTGCAAAAAATGGCGGAGAACACTTAATAAAAGTTTGAAACGGGTCGGGTGTGGCTGGGCATTAAAGTGTGTGTTCCGCGGGACATCTTCCTCAATTTTAACGAAGTAAATTTCTCCGTCATTTTTATCCGCGCCGGGGTTCGAACCCGGGTCCACTCATTCCGGAATAAGTTGCTCTACCAATTAAGCTACGCGGACATGTAATCTGATTCCTATCTGCCTTTATATCATGTGCGTCCTGCTGGCAGGTACGTCACATCTCCCCCCCCGAAAGAGGGCCGGGGGCATGGCCCACGGATCAGCCGTGACCATGTATCGTTGCAGGCAGACAACCACTGAAGAACGTGCACTTGAGAACTCCCCGTCAATCTGGTGTGTGGAATGCAACGTCACACACATTTATTTTTCGAAGCACTGGAGAAGGGATTCTCTGATTTTTCCTATCTCGCGGTGTGGAAATAACATCACACCAATGCGAGATTTTGAACGGTCGGGTCATCCGGGTAGTTCGGGCGCCATTACAACGAAGTAAATTTCTCCGTCATTTTTGGTCTACGCCGGGATTCGAACCCGAGTATGCTTATTCCGGAACAAGTCGCTCTACCAACTGAGCTACGCAGACATTTGTTCTGATTCCTATCTGCCTTTATATCATGTGCGTCCTGCTGGCAGGTACGTCACACAATGTTTCTGTAACTTATCACTGACTTTCGACAAAGCTCCAAAACAGTACCTGTATGAAGTATTATATACCGTAACAACAATCGAATGCACAGAGTGCAATGTAAAATGAAGGAGATCTACCTACTCGGTATTTCAAATGCAATACTAAAATATTAAATTTCTCGAGCAGGAAGCATTGTTCAAATGTTTAGCGTTTTAAAGAACTTAGTTCCTTATTTTTGTTTCTGATGATTACTTTCACTCGGGAAGCAACAAAACTGATTCTTTTAATGTGGGCGTAATCTTCGTCTTTAATATTTATTGTCTTAATCTTCGTCGTACAGAAATATATCTCATTGGAAATGGCAGTCATGAGACTCAAGATCACTGAAATTAGCGATTGCTGCTACACCATTTTCAATCTACATAAGCGGTGTAACATAAATCTGGTTAATCCAAGGGAATTGGCATAAAGTGAAAAAAAATCCCTTGCTACTAAAGATCGTAAGAAACTCTAAATGATCGGGACTGTAATATTATGCATTGATGTACAAGGAAAGGTCCTGGAATGAGTTTCTAATCTTCACAATGGGTTCCACGCGGCGATAAGCGTTATCTTTAATCACCAGCTATTGCGTGCTCTTCTTTCTTTCATATTAACACCATCTTCGTGTTGCTATCGAAGCTTTCCATTAAAATTAATCCAGTTGAATTAACGCTTCCTACAACAAAACAAAGGCAGAAAGGATTTCTCCTAGATAAAATACTTAGCGTCTGCCATATTTTAAAAGAGCAGTAAACACTGCGTAAAAAAATAATCGATAAGATTATGCGAATAAAGTATGCACTCCGCATTTTCTTTCCCGGGTGTTATTATTTCAGCATCTATTATTTAACACAACAAAGCATCGTCTTCTGCTATGGCTGTTTTTCTTTTAAGAGGGAGATTTGAACCATGATCAAATTGAGGGGGACGCAGATTCAATCTTGCATCCGCACATACATGAGTTGTTTAGTTATGTCTGACCTCGACATCTTCTGCAAGTGCAGGGCGAGAACTTTCCCGGAAAACTGTTAATAAATCTTCAACACCAGTTCTAAATTTAATGTGCTGTAAGATTAAAAGTTATTACCGTATTTTTTCGTCATATAATCCGCGGATTATCTGTTAAAAAGCTATAAGTTTAGGTACTGCGGTTTATACACTGATGCGGATTGTAAGCCACTTCCAAAAAAAAAAAGGGAAAGGAATAGCCGACGTGGTGGCTCAGTGGTCTAAGCGATGGCTTCTGATCATTCGTCCGAGATGGGTTCGAATCTTGGTGAGGCATGGATGTTGTGTTTGTCTTTCGGCACTGTTTGTCTCTCTCCCTTCCCTGGAACTAGTGGCCATAAATTAAGGACAGCTTATAGCCCACTTAGTTGCTCACGTGGTCGTTAAACTTCCAATCGAAAAAAAAAGTAACGTTTTTGCGGCACTTTGATTTTTAAACACTACACGTCGCAGATGCCAGGAGAAGTCATATATATTTGGAGTATTACCCAAATATATATTTTCTTTTTAACCACAGAAATTTGGAGTATTACCTAAATATATATATATTTTTTAACCACAGAAATTTGAAAAAAATTAGTCGTCCTGGAACGGGAATCAAACCCGCATCTCCCGATTCACGCTCGTGTATGCTAACCATTACACCACCCAAGACAATGAAATCCAAATAACTGAGGCATTAATATGAAACGTCAGATTTTCATTTCGAGTGAAAGTCTGTGATTTGAGTCAAATTTTCGATTCAAAGTATTTCAGTGAAATCAGAGTGTGATGTTTCAGATTAATGCCTCAGTTGTTTGGATTTCATTGTCTTGGGTGGTGTAATGGTTACCATACACGAGCGCAAATCGGAAGATGCGGGTTCGATTCCCGTTCCAGGACGATCAGATGTCTGTGGTTATGTTACATGGAGAGAACAGCTTGGTTTTATGTCTATTTTACTCCTGTTTTTCTCTAGCTACATTATTTAAAATTGTGAATCACATTTAATATTCGTTACGAAAAGCTAGCAATATTCAGCATGATAATCACAGCGCTATTAAAGACTGTGTGTTTAGGCTTTTTTCATCACCCATTAAACATATCTGAAACATTTCAGATTTTCGAATGGCAATTGTAGCCGACTTCCTTACTCATGATACATTTTAATAATTCACGTGAACACACCATGAGTTCCCCCACCACTCTAACTGAGCACCCGAGCCAAGCTTTTAAAGGTGCTGAGGGTTGTTCTGTTAGCGAACAAGGATCAGTATATATCGTCGGACAATGACGATTGCAGCATACTCGCACAGCAACAGTGACTGCCGGGGGAGGACTGATGACCTGATGCGAGGACGATACACTCGCTTACTAACACATCACTCGACCAGCATGATTACTGGCATTTCGTTAAATTGAATGCCAACGAATTATTGATTGGAAAACTCTCCGTTCTTGTAAGCCACGATATAGTGTCGGTTAGGCAGAGTTGTCGTCAGTTGGTTTCGTATGTTTCTTATAACAGTCGTGGCTTCATCAGACAAGAAACGGATACAACTGCAGTGTTAACTAGTGCTGGACGAAATGAGACTTTTGCTGTGATATTACCGATTGGCTCAAGAACCACCGTCAGACGGCCGACTTTAACAAAAGTGCTAATTAAATAACCTTCCACGTTCGTCGTGGTTCGCTGGTGTATTATTGCGGTGTCTTCATGGACGAATTCTAGTTCTGTCTCGTGCCGACGAGCATGACACAATCTATATGGGGATTATATGAGAAGAGGCCAGATCTATGTGACGTCCTCGAAAATGCAATATCGTTCATTCAACGGTTATCGATAATTTAAGTTTATCGTAGCTTATGTGGGTGTAAAAGTTAATTTTCCTCATGAGAAGCACCACTTAAATCCCAGGAGAAAGATAGAAAGTTCCGTTCCGTGCTTTGCAAAGATTATGTTCACCGAACTACTGCTAACATAATTAGGGGGCATTTGGAAGAGCCCATTCTAGGTGACATAGCGATCTATGTTCACATATATTATACCAACACCGACGATCGGATGCCATCAAAAAGTCTATATTGCCGCCCCGGTGGCGCAGTGGTCTAAGGCGCTGGCCTCTGATCATTCGTCCGTAAGGGGTCCGGATTCGAATCCCGGTCAGGCATGGATGTTGTGTTGTCTTACGGCACTGGCTCTCTCCTTCCCTGGAACCAGTGACCCTAAATTAGGGGCGGGCGACTGCTTATAGCCCATTGAGTTGCTCACGGTGGTCGTTAAACCTCCAATCAAAAAAAAAAAAAAAGTCTATCGTTCACCAAGTGTAACCAATAAATCCATCCCTCACCAAGTGTGCAAAGCATGGCGGAATATTCCATTAGGCATTATCAGACGTCTGCGTATTTACGAGCGTAGGAATTGTGCAAAGTGTACAGCTAAGCAAAGTGCTTTCATCTACTGTATATATTAGTTCTATAAGGTTTTTTACTGTGAGTCCTATTTTGAGAGAACGGCTGAACGTAAAGATACCATTAGAGTATCAAAAAATAGTCTTACCATGTAGATGTGCCAGTCAAAGAGAAAAATGAAATTGGGACAACGGTTGGGGCGTGGTGGGGTGGCAAAAGTTTCAATGTAAAGTCTATGGAAGAAGCGTGCGGTTGACAATCGATCGCCTGCGGTTGACTCATGCGCTGTTGAAAGCGAAAGCATGGAGGGACTGAGACAGTCCAAAGTCCCGTCTCTTTTCTGAGCGAACCGTTGCACAAAGCAACGCTAGCAGGCATTCTTATTAAAGTTCTTTTCATCGGAACAGCGAACACTCTCGAAGACCTGTTTGCGTTATTCCGTTGGACTGTGTAATGTATATATACAGTTTAATATTCATTCGATCCTGTTTATTCACGTAGGTAAGACGTTTCCCATTATGTAAAGATATAAATAAACATTCCGTTGACCATTGTTAGTGAAAATATTGCTTATAGCCCATTGATTCGCTCACGGTGGCCGTTAAACCTTTAGTCAATTAAAAAAACGAACCTGGACTATTGTCTTTACTGAAGTGGTTGAATGAATTTGTCAATCAAATAAAGTTTACATTTGTTGTTTCGTGTGAGTTAATTCTTTTCAAAACAAAAAAAAAGAAACTAACCGTCGATTCCGACGGGTTTCGTCTAGTTGCGTTTTAAAATCGCATGCATTTACCTCATTGTATATTAGATTGGATTCCAAGGGACAGGAAAAGACCCAGAAGAAGACCACATGGGAGATGGGTGGATGAAATTCGAAAGTATGCAGGGGTGACATGGAGGAGACTGGCACAAGACAGATCGTTGTGGAGGAAACTTGGGGAGACCTTCGTCCAGCAGTGGATTGATAATGGTTGACAATGATGATGATGATGATATGATTAAGTGTATTTGTTGCATTCTGCTTTAAGGCTGTCTTTGAATGAGTGTTAGAGTTCATCTTCTGCGATAGATGGCGCAAAATATCCTTCTTAGGGTGTGGCTTTTACGTTTTGAGGGAGTGTCCCATTAGTTGGCGTAAGCGAATTACTGCAGACTTCGCCATATTCACAATGGAAGCGCTGTAACGTTTTAACCAGTGACGTTTTTTGGGGGCGGAGCTTAGTAGGTAGGCGGAGTTTCTATAGCTCAAATTCAGGCGTTCTCTATTACAGTACACATTTTCCCTTCAAAAAATGAACGTACAGTAGGATTTAAGATGATTTATGAGAGACAAGATTCCAGCCACATTTTTGGCCCAATTTAATTATTTTTATTTGGCTTACATATGTCAAAAATATCTGACAGAAGTGAGAGATTTGGTTTCTTTCAGACAGAAACACTGCTAAACTAACTTACCGCGCCATCTAGTGCCCTAATTGGAATACTTTAATCAGATAAATTGAATTTTAAAAACACTTCTAGCATTTTTTTCGGAATAATAACTGCGGCACGTGTTAGCTATAGGTCGTCTTTATTATTTCTCAAAATTTTAAACACTACAAAGTAATAGTCTTCGAGAAAATGTGTACAAAAGAATTTGCATTGCAGATATTAGATAGAATTTCTTTCACACTCATTCAAAGACAGCCTTAAATAAAACCACGTCATATCCACTGATCATCTTTATGTGCTATGTATTCTTCACTGAGATAGATAATCAAGAAGCAGAGTGATTTCAATTTTACCTTTTGCGTAAAATTCTCACTGCTTTTTTAAATGTCTCACGAAATTTGTGTTTACGCATAGGAAGGATGTCTTGTGTATGATACTGAGTAAAACGCTGAGGTAATGGTTATGATGCTTAAATTAAATATTTACGTAGGATGAATGTACAGGATATGGTTTTCATTCTCTGGACGCACAGAGAAAAATGGAATCCACAATACGTGCCACATTTAGGTGTTATAGTCACTCAGTTTATAGAAATCGTATACGGTATATATATTTTTTACTTTTCTCCCCATCCTTTTTCTGTATCATATATAAATGTGCTCAATACGCTTGAGTCTTTATGAGATGCACTTATTTTTATTGTTTAATATTAAGCCTCTTATTAGCTCGTGACAGAGTGGTCAGAGGAGCTCTTCTCTTGCCGCACGGCCATGCCCCCGACTGCTCGCATTCCTAGCAACGGAATCCATGATTCTTCACGGTGTTGTGAGCCTGTGAGGGCATCAAATGGGCCTTGCAGGCCTCATATGAGCATGTATAAAACAAATTAGTAAAATCGTGCAAGGGAATGATAATACGCTTCCCACAAATCATACCAGAAATCATTACTCAAGTTATGAGGATAATGGCTGTGGAATAAATCTCGCTCCTGTGCCCTGACCTTTGATCCCATTTCGATTATATTCAACAGAACGGGTTCAGTATACCTCCGAAATACAATGATAAAGGTTTGTCGCATTCGAAGCATTTTTACGTAAGTTATGACGCATGATGGCGATGGAAGTGATTCCGCTCCTATGTCCTGACATTTGATCCCATTCCACCCATTTTCAAAAGGGTTTGTCCCCAGACGGTCCCCTACCACATACTAAAATTTCTTCGAAATCGAACCTTTTTTACGTTAGTTATGACGCATAAGAGCAGTGGAATGGATCCCGCTCCCATGTCCTGACCTTTGATCCCATTTCGTTCACTTATCAATAGGGTTCCTTCCCAGGTGATCATCTACCACATACTAAAATTTAAATGAAATCGAACGATTGTTACGCGAGTTATCGTGCGGATGGGCATACGCACGCAACGCGTGGCGTAATGAGGCACATCGGAATCACGACCATCTGTTCGCAAGAGTGTGACGTCATAAAACTTTAATAGGATCCACACACAACGCGTGACGTAATAAGACAGATGGCGTGACAGCGCGCCAACATCTCAATTGCGAACTTGTGACGTCATAAGGTTTCTAAGCATGGGTAACATTAATGGGACGACGCCATGACACTGAAAACGTGGTAATTCGGGGTGGTTATTTGACCCACTAAACGAATTTTCCTAAAGTCGAGATCAAGCTAAATCGATTTCTACCAGAAAACGGTAGGTTAACGACTTTCATTAAAATCCTTAAATCCGTTTTCAAGTTCAAATTTTCATAAATACAAGAATTGCTCCTTTAAGGTGGACGTCAAGTAATTTTGCTTCCTATACTTCCAATGGAAAAACTTCTGTACAGATTTTCTTCACAATTAATGCGTTCCCAAGGATGAAAATTTGAACATCGATTAAAATAGCTTCATTTTATAACTTGGAATACTTAATATTTTCTGAAACATAACCATAATTATGCAATCCAACATTTATTTTCCTACTTATATCATTAAAGTACAGGTCGCGCCATCTTTTTTCTGGTTGCAACACCACCAAAGGAAACGTTATTGTTTTTTAATATCATTATGTTTATGTTTTAGAAAATGTTAAGTATTCCAAGTTATAATATGAAGTTATTTTAATCGATGTTGAAATTTCCATCTTTGGGAACACACTAATTGTGAAGGAAATGTGTAGAAAAGTTTTTCCATTGGAAATATAGGAAGCAAAATTACTTGACGTCCACCTTAATAGTATGGGATAAGGGCGATAGAATGGATCCCAATCCTATGTCCTGAGCTTTGACCCCAATTGTCCCATTTTCAATAGTGTTTCTCTCCAGGTGGTCCCCTATCACATTCTAAAATTTCATCGAAAATATATGACGCAATAAGGGCAATGGCCAGGGAAACGCCTTATGACACAATAAGGGCAATGGAATGCATCCCGCTCCTATGTCCTGACCTTTGACTCCACCCATATTCAATAGGATTCGTCCCCAGGTGGTCCCCTACCACATACTAAACTTTCATTGAAATCGAACCATATTTACGCAAGTTATGAGGCATAAGGGCAATGGAATGGATCCCGCTCGTATGTCGTGACCTTTAACCCCATTTGTCCCATTTTCAATAGGTTTCGTTCCCTGGTGGTCCCCTTCTACATACTAAAATTTCGTCGAAATCGAACCATTTTTACGAGAGTTATCGTGCCGACAGACGGGCGGACAGACGGACGGAAAAAGCTGGAGCATATACGCTTCTTCAACCTACGGTTGGAATGCTTAAAAAACTAAATATTTTTACTTGTTTATTGATTATGAAATTTTTATGTGACATGTTAACATTATAAATTATTACCCAAGCATATACTTCATTTTCAACTTAGAGAATTCACCATCTCAAGCTTGGTCTTTTAATTCAAAACATATTATGTGCTTACTACTGAAAAGTATCAGAGTGAAATATATCAATTTAATAAAAAACTATTATTCAAATGTTTTTGCATCAGTAGACAGCTTTACACATAATATATGCCTGTTTACTTTCTACTATTGATGTATTTTTAATATATATTTATTTTTATATATATAAACATATTTAACTCCTACTAATGATTTTTTTACCCATTAATTAAAGGTGTTTCCAAAAGTTGGGAGGACTGGTGGACGTACGATGGCATATCTGGTAAGTTTGATTTAGCATTTGCGTTCTTATATTTACCTTACGAAATGCTTGATAGATTCAATAAAAGTTTTTTTGTTTTTTGAACCAATCTATTTTGGGAAAGACAACTTGGAAATTTGTTAAGATGAAGAATCAAGGAAGTCACTCTGCATGTTAGCATAATGTTTATAAAGAATGAACATATTTTTTATCAAATGGTGTTCACGAATATTTTCGATCTTTACTCTACATTGCTGACACCCTATTTCTAAGAAAAATGGTCATTAAGTTGATTTTACAAGGGAATGAAAGGTTTTGAAAAAAATGCATTTGCGAATAATAGCGTCTTGAAAATTAAGTAAGAGCTTGATTTAATTTTCAGAGGAAAAAGTTAAGTGTCGCTGTTTTAATATTCAGTTATCACATTATGAGATTCCAAAACGAATGGAAATCGCCATCAAGTTTTTTGATGATAATTTCGAAAACAAACTTCACAAGCATCGACGGTCACAGTTTTCACTCAGCATTTCATGTGATGGACCTTGTGTGTGAATGCATTTTGCAAAAATTTCACGAGTTTACTCAACAAGATTTTTTTATATTACGTGATTGAAATTGCCATTTTTCGTTGATTGATTTCATTGCTTAATGTAAGATTGAAACAAGATGTATAACTATTTTCCAGTCTTTCAAATTAATCATCATGCAAGCAAAATGGATATATTTATCGGCTGCCAGCAGATTCAGATGAAAATCAAACACAAGTTAGTTTAATATTTCGAAACATATATATATTTTTTAATTTCTTCTGCTCGCGGAAACATGGAACTGCAGAAAAGAAAACTGCTTATTACATGTTTTTAAAACTGCTAAGCTACTCCTTTTAATACAATGCGAACATAAAATCTGCTTTATTTTTCCATTTCACAGGCCACTATAAATTTACTGAGTAAAAAGAAACAATGTGTTTGACGCACCACTAGTGTCACGCATGATTCAAAACAGCAAGTTGTAGGGCCGGCATAGTTCAGTAGGAAAAATATCCTGCTCCTGAGTAGAAAGACGTGGTTTCGAAACTCATCACCAGCAGAAAAGGGCTCGATCGCTATATTGGCGCCCGAACTTAAAAATTATTATGGTGAGCGCGAAGTTTTTCAAAATGTGAGGCGATTCTTCCACACATCATCTGGAATTAATAAGTATTCTTTCTTCTTTTGTTGTCGGAGCTAAACCTACGGTTTCGTGCCCTTAAGCTGCTGATATATGTTATGTAGCAGCACACGAACTGAGCTATTTTTTTCTTGCATGTACCAAAAAATTAAGTTTCTACAGGAAAGAAGCGCATAACGAATATCATCTTTTTAAAGCACAAGGTCGTTTCTTTAATCTTAACCTTTTTTAAGATTTTATTAAAAAAATTTAGTTCTTTAAATTCAAAACAGAAGGTCGTTTTTTTCTACAATCCTCCAGCATCACCATCTGGAGCGATTTTCATGATTTTTTTTAAAATGAAAGCTACTGACCTACAGATTTGTCATCTTTATTTTTTATTGCCATAAGAATTTTTTTTTATGTTACCATGGCATTTTCTTTGTACCATCCGCCGTTCGTTATTCTGGCGTTTACTCTCGCTTCAGTATTTGCAGCGCCGTCTGCCATTCTGTGGTGGTCAGACTTGAAACTAAGCCCTCCGCTGTCAACTACGTAGTTGTAATTATCCGAATCGGCTCAGTAGTGTTCGAGACTAGTAAAAACATGTCCGTATATTACCGTTAACTACTTTTTTCTCGTTGGATGTGATCAGGTTGTGTGTAAGCAAAGCGGAACAATACACGGGAAATCGAGAACTACTTAAAAGCGATCGAATTCGGTAGTACAGCCGAAAATAATAAAAAATAATAAAAAAAGCGAAATAGCCTATGTCCATCGAAAAGAAATAAGCTTCCCAATATAGTCGATGACGACCACACGTTGCACGTGTGGTCGTCATCGACTATATCGGTTATACACTTCTATAACCGATATAGTCACGTTCCGTTCGAGCTCTGTGTTTGTGCCCAGTTTTGGAAGTGTATAGTGAGTGTTTGTTCCTCTTTTTGTGTTGCCCTTCAAGAAGAAGATCTGTACATTCTTTTGGCTCAGCTCCCAAGTCGGTGAGTTGCATATTTTGTTTGCATTCAGAGCTTTATTATTTTCGATCAAGCTGATCGATCCTTAAGTTAATCCTCGCCATTTACAATGGCGGGCACTGAGAAGGGTGATGTCCACGCCCACATCAGTGATGCTCATTCAACCTCCTCCTCCTCCTCACTCTCAGGAGACCAATCAGCATTTATGCACGTCAGAGAAGTCATACGCATAAAAGATGTGGCGCACGACTCCTCTGCAAAGGCTCAAGCTGATATCCCTGCCCAAGAGAGTGACGTCACCTTGACGCACGTCCCTGGTTCATTTGCCGAAGCTATGGATGTGACCGATTGCACGGTTGCGTTGCCTTCAACTGGTTCAACTCAGTTTACCAAGCCGCTACCAGAAATGAGCACTGTATCGCATCCTTCCGCTACCAACTCTACGTCTCTCACTTACTCCACAATGACCTCCGGAGCGAGAGTTCCTTCCAAGTTTATTGCTCCCGTTTTTCCTGACTCTTACGTCAGTGTTGAGGGTAGTTCTGCCACCATCGATATCCCAGAGGATTCCCCAGCCGGGAAAAATTTTTTCTCCACAATGGATTTCGGTGTCTGTTTTGATGCATTACCAGACACAAAACTCAAGGAATGTAGTATTGCCCTAAATAAGATGCTTCCTACAGGAGCTTATATCACTCATATGGCTCGAAAGCCACTGGCCGTATTAGTGTATTTTGCCCGTAAAGAACATGCAGACCTTGTGATGACTGATGGCTTATCCATCAAAGATGTGCATCTTCTGGCTGAACCTGTGACGCATCGACCTATCCAGGTCACTTTCCACCCAGTCCCGCCTGAAGTCTCAGATGTTGCTCTATGCACTTTACTCAGCAAATTTGGCCGAGTGGTTGGACCAATAACGACTCTTTCGGCGGCGCCCAGAGATCCCGATGACAAATCCATTGGAGGGTTTCGTCGAAGTGCCCGTGTCATATTTCCGTCGGACGATCATCTGCTTGCGTGCCCGAAGATCCTAACCGTACGGTGTGGCCAGCAACGTCGGAGAATCGACGTCATTACCTCCTTGCACTGCACGCTTTGCCATGGCGAAAACCATCTTCGCGTGCACTGCCCACATCAAGTTCCACCGACTCCGACTGGCGCTCCTACAGGTACTGTTCCTACCTCGAAGCGTACTACACCATCTATTTCAGCACAGCAGGCCTCGGAGCAAAGATATGATGAAAAAAGTTCGTTTACAGACGTTGGTCAACGCAACGCTCCCACAGCCGCTTCCTCTTTTTCACTAGAGGACTTTCCTACAATTTCCTCCTCACTCCCACAACGTCGTCGCTCCACCACTGAGTACCTTTTAGAAGGTTCACAACCAGCTATTACCACTGGAACCTCCGAAACAGCTGATGTGGAGTCCGTTGGTCCAGAGAGGCAGTGTGAGGATGAGACGACCGAGCCTCCATTAAAGCGGCGCGGCTCTGGCCGCAGCAGGCGAGTAGCGAAGAAGCAAAACTCTACTTCACCTCGTTCAACCTCCCTCTCCAGCGGTTCTCCTCGACACACCTCGCCAGCCGAAGTCTCCTTTCCCACGGTCGAAGAGTTCGCTGCATTTCTCCAGACAGCCAATATACCTCCCGTACCACTCTCATACATTGATCTCCATACATACTTAACGAATCCGACAAGCTACGCAATAGCACGTGCCTAAGCAGTCAAGAATCCATCGCTTCGCCAACTTGTGCCGGAGCAGATCTTCAATGTGTCGCATTTCTGCCGCCAGAATGTTCCCACCCATCCGTGTGCACAAATCTTCTATAATCGTCTTAAGTCTTTTTCTCCAGCTCTGAAAGATCTTCAGCTAGAAGCAAGGAACCCCACAATTCAAGATCGTGTCACTTAATTGCAGGGGATTCGCTTACCCCCTCAGCAACTCTGTGGCATATGAAAACCTTAACCCGTTGGGGGCTGATATTCTCCTCCTTCAAGAGACAAATTGCAAACCAACTACCGTCTATTCTCGATGGCGCCACTGAAACTTTGTGTTTCATCACGCCTATGGACTAACGTCTCATAGCGGTCTTGTTATCGGCATTAGTCATACTCTCAATTCTATTATCACATCCCTCTCTGTGCGAAATATTTGTCGAGATCTCTTACAGCATGCATCCTTTACCATCGCGTCTTCCAGATACCATTTATTCAATATCTATATTTCAAGCACTACAACACATTTATCAATTCTCTTCACGCGTCTTCGCAGAGCACTCGACCGTATCCCACCGTCAGACCATGTTCTCGTTAGTGGGGATTTTAACTGTACCCTGGATCATTTTCTGGATAGGTATTCTACAAATAGAGAGCACCGCCATGCCCTGGCGAACCTGCTCCAGACAGTTGTCACCAACAACGCTCTTCATGATGTACAGCGGCATATTTATCCATGGTCGACTAATTACACTTGGCGCTCCTCTCATGCGCAAAATATTTTCTTAGCCCGCCTTGACAGGTTTTATGCCTCCAGCACTCTACTTCCTGCCGTGACAGAATTGAGTGTGCATCCCACGGCCTCATCTGACCACTGCGCCATTTCCATCATAGTCCATACTGCACCATTCAAACCCAGGATAATTCGCCCGTGGACATTTGATGATGCACTTCTCTCCGACCCGACATTCTGCTCTTCGGTCCGGTCATTCCTGATTGACAGACGACCGCAGCTTCAATCTGCACTCTGCGGATTAAATTCTTAGTTGGAGATCAAGCAACAGCTCGTTCTGCATGTCCGAAACTTCTCTTTCCAATTAAAGACACTCCAGAACATGCGCCTAGACTATGTTCTTTCAATGCTATCCATGCTCAGTCTCAGTGATCCTCTCTTCTCCTCTTTCAAAGAAGAGCTTCGATCTCTTCTCCTCTTTCAAAGAAGAGTTTCGATCTCTTCTCACTCCTCTGGCGCAACAAGCTCTCCGCCAACTTCGTTTGCAACACCTGACGCCGGATGCTCACCATTATGAGTTCCTGACGTCGGTGGAAAACACCCGATGAGCTTCGTCCGTACTTCATCATCTACGCCTTTCTTCTGGAGAGGTATCAGATGAGCCGATTGCGCTTTGTTCCCATGTCCGTCAGTACTTTTCCACGACGTTCAGTGAACCTCCTCAACCATCCTCTGCAGCAATGGATTCTCTCCTTTCTAATCTACCTCAGGTCCCCCCATCTCACTTCTTTTCTTCTCCTTTCCCCCACGCCCTCTGGAATAAACACTACATTCTTTTCTCTGAAATGTAGTGCCGCTCCGGGTCCGGACGGCCTAACCTTTAGCTTTTATAAAGCTTTTCTGCCTCTTCTTTTTCCGTTTCTCCTATCCGCTTTCTCTGCTGCCTTTACTTACTCTCCTCTCCCGAGGGGATTCACAAATGCATACGTTGTCCTTTTCCCCAAGAAAGGTGATCTCCTTGTCTTGGTGAACTGGCGCCCAATTTCCCTACTGAATCTCGACTACAAACTTTATACCAAGCTTCTCTCACAACGACTAAATTCCATCCTCACTTACATCCTCTCCCCTAACCAAACTTACACAGTTCCCGGCCGTTCCCTATCTCACAACATCCATCTCCTGACTGATCTAATTCACCTTGCGCGCTGCCGCTCTGAACCCCTCGCCCTCCTCTCTTTAGACCAACAGTCCGCCTTTGATAATATCTCCCACACTTATCTCTCCGCCACACTTCTCCGATTTAGATTTCCATCTCCGTTTATTTCTCTCCTCACCTCCCTCTACCAGGACGCCAGTTTCCAGGTCAAGTTGCCCACCTTTCTTACAGCACCAATCCTCTTCCGCCGTGGAGTGAGGCAAGGCTGTCCACTCTCCGGTCAACTTTTCGCTATAGCCTTAGAACCTTTTCTCCGCTCCGTTTAACGCTCCTTTCAAGCCACCCTGCCGCCACTCATCGCCCGCACGAGACACCATGTCACCACTTCCGTGGCGTATGCAGTGGACGTTACCTCCTGTATACGCCTGGATTCACAGTTCTCTTTGCTCCAAAGTCTTTTCGCCGCTTACGCCTCTTGCTCCGGAGCTGCGATTAATACAACCAGAAGCACAGGCCTGTGGTGCGGCTCATGGGTTGACCGCTTGGATTCCCCATGGGGAGCGCACTGGTCTTCAGCTTCTCAACGTTTCCTTGGCGTACATCTTGGCGTCCCAGGTGAAGCCTCCAGCACAACGTGGAATACCATCCAGCCACGTCTTCATCGGTCAACTGCGTTTTGGCGAAAAGCGCAGTTCTGCACCTCTTATATTTTTTAACGTGCGCGTCTTGCGCGAACCTATCTTCTCTGCATGTGCACACATTCCTGGCTTGCTACTAAATCCCCACTTCTTCGTCTAAATGATATCACTCGCTGCTTCACCTCAGTTATCTGGACCGGACACCACTTGCTCAGTGCCCCCAAGCCCAGCCTTCCTCCTGACCAAAGTGGCATTGGCCTAATTGATACACGACTATACTATCAAGCTCTCCGAATTACTTCGTTCCCCCGTCTTCATACCTCACCTGTTGCCGACGCCGTTACCGCAAGGAATGTCATCACCTCTTCGAGCAACACTAATTTCACTTTCACTTCTTTCATTCTAATGGACCTCCGTACTACCACTCACTCTCGCCTTCCTCCTGCCTTACGGGAGACTCTCACCTTTCTCCGCTCTCTCCCGCTCACTCGATCCCCACCCGATTCCTCCACTGAACTCCTTGCCGAACCCCTGTTCTTCTCCTCTCTTCTTCACCCCCCTCATCTTTCATGCTTCACCTATCCTTCTTGGCTCCGAGTCGGAGTTGTAACCGTCAAAGACCTTGTAACCTCAGATCTCTCCTGGCGACCCTACGCCAGCCTCCCACCCACCGTTCTACTTTCACCCTCCTCTCGCTCTGTCTATGACTCCCTACTCTCTACCATCATTGCTAAGTTTCCTCATCTCGCAACCACCACCGGCCTGACCTTTGCTCCTTCCGCCTCCCTCCTCCTTCCTTTCTTTCTTTCAGCAGGCAGATCTACACTTCCACTCTCCTCTCTTTCAACCTCAGTTCTCTATCGGTTACTTTTAAAATCCCACTCTCCTCCTCCCCTTCACATCCCTGATGTCTCCCAATCCTCTCTCACCGCTGTCTTGTCTGCCACCCTTTCTCCTCTTTCAGCTCCTCTTGAAATAAACACTCACTGGCTTTTTCTCCACCGCCGTCTTCCCGTTCTATCCATCCTCCACCGCATGACCATTCTTGACTCACCTCTTTGCCCCTTCTGTGCTCAAGTAGCTGATGTCTCTCACGTTTATCTACATTGTGTCATTCTCCTTCCACTACTCCATCTTGCATTTTCCGTTGCTCAACGTTCAGCCAGAACTGATCTTCCTTTCGATGCCTATAAGACACTCCTCCTGCAGGTCTCTCCGCCAGTCAAGCTTCCACCCATCTGCTCATATATTTTCATCCTGGTGAAACACGTCATCTACGTATTTCAATCGCGCTGCCGAGATATCTCATCTCCTTATACCATCCACCAAGCTTCTGTAGAACTTCTCTGCCACTTTCGGGAGCGTCTCCTCCCAAGACTTCGTCTAGAGAACCGTGTGGCCGTTGCTCAACAGAGAGAACCACTTTTCCATTCCACCTGGTCTCCGGCCGCTTCCTGGTTCGCCGGCATGCCAGCGACGTTGCAACTGACTGTCGGTAATTTATAACCTTGTTGTTCCTAGCTCTGTTGAACTTCAGTTCAACGTGCATGCTCACCATTGGTTTTCGGAATCAAACTTCAACATAAAGCTTATATCTTCTAACAAATGTGAATATAATATGCACCATACTGTACAAATGTATATAGTATTTCTTGTTTTTTCTCTTTGATTATACTTTTTTCTACCAGTGTTAAGACATCGTTATTCTGTTTGCATTATTTTTCACATTGTCTACTTTGTCATCTACAGTTCTCCTTTTGTACAGTGCTTCATTATAATATTCTCGTTCTGTTATTTGTCAGCACTATAATATACTTATGCTTCGAGACGAAATGTTTCGACTATCTCTGTTATTGTTCTTGTGCAAAATGCCTGCACCTCTTACCACGAAGCTCCTTTGTGCATCAATACATCGTGCTGTATGTAATGTACATAGAATTTTAGAGTTTCTATATTTTACCGTACAATATATGTATCAGGACGCCCATGTTCGCCTCCTGAACCCAACCTTGTTAATAAAATTGTGTTGAACTGAAGAAGCGTATATGCTCCAGCTTTTTTCGTCCGTCTGTCCGTCTGTCTGTCGGCACGATAACTCACGTAAAAATGGTTCGATTTCGATTTCATTTTAGTATGTGGTAGGGTACCACCAGGGGACGAACCCTATTGAAAATGGGTGAAGCGGGTCAAAGGTCACGCCATAAGAGCAGGATTAATTTCATTGCCTTTATGTGTCATAACATGCGTAAATATGGTTCGATTTCGATGAAATTTCAGTATATGGTAGGAAACTACCTGGGCACGAACGCTATTGAAAATAAGCAAATTGGGGTCAAAGGTCAGGCAGGGCATAAGAGCGGGATGTATTCCATTGCCCTTATGCGTCATAACTTGCGTAAAAATGGTTCGATTTCGATGAAAGTTTGGTATGTGGCAAGGAACCACCTAGGAACGAACCCTATTGAAAATGGGCGAAATGGGGTCAAAGGTCAGGCAGGACATAAGAGCGGGATTTGTTCCATTGCCCTTATGCGTCATAACTTGCGTAAAAATGGTTCGATTTCGATGAAATTTTAGTATGTGGTAGGGAGCCACTGGGGACGAACTCTATTGAAAATGGGCGAAATGGGGTCAAAGATCAGGACACTGGAGTGGGATCCATTCCATTGCCCTTGTGCATCATAACTTACCAAAAAATGTTTCGATTGCAACAAAACGTTATCATGTTGTTCCGGAGGTATAGTGAACCGGTTCTGTTGAATATCAACGAAATGGGGTCAAAGGCCATTGCAGAAAAGCAAGATTTATTCCACAGCCATTATTCTCATAACTTGCGTAAAACTGCTTCTATTGCGACAAAACTTTAGTATGTTATTCTTGAGGTGTACTGAACCGGTTCTGTGGAATATCATCCCAATGGGGTCAAAAGTCAGGACACAGGAGCGAGATTTATTCCACAGCGATTATCCTCATAACTTGAGTAATAATTTCTGGTATGTTGGAAAGCGTATCATAATAAATGCATTGCATTATTTTACTAACTTATTTGGCTTACAGTCCAGTCTTTAAACACTTTAACAACAGCTGCTCTGGAACATTTCACGATTGCGGCGGTTTCGGTGATACTCGCTCCATGGTTCCGAGCTCCCACGTTGAAGGTCCGTCAAATCGCATTTTTTACCCATGTCGTCACCCAAAAATCACTTCTTCTACTATTGCAAGCACTATGCTTTCCCTTTTTATACTAGCCTCGCCCTCTGGCGGCAACAGCGTGCAGCCATAGCTCATTTGCTTAAAACTGTCAGGTGGTCAAAATAAAGTGGCCACTCAGTGTATAATGATACCAAAAAGAAAGAATAAAGTTAAAACTAAACTGCCAAAATAAAACACATTTTCAAGCCCATTGTATAGTTATCTAGATGCGATATCATTTTGGGTTACTGAAAGAATATCTCAGTTTTCCTATGTAAGACCCTCAACGACGGGTAAGCACATGTTTTTACAATAATGAGGAGCGTCATCGTTAAATTCGTATACGAGTAGTTGGAAAAATTAAAAATTAATAAGAATGTTATGGAAATTTTGTTGTTGGTGACCCATCTTATACACTGCCCGTTAATAAATAATTTAACTGTTTATTATAGTTATGCATTTTATTACTTATGACGAAGTAAATTCCTGCGTCATTTTTGTCCACGCCGGGCATCGAAACCGGCTTCCCTCACTCCGGAGTAAGTTGCTCTCCCAACTGAGCTACGCGGACGTATGCTCTCGCTGCTATCTGTCTTTATCACATGTGCGTCCTGAGGTGCAGGCACGTCACATCCCTCCCCCTGAAAGACAGCCGGGGGCATGGCCAACGGGTCAGTCGGGACCATGTGTCGCTGTAGGCAGTCATCCCATGAAAAACGTGCATTTGAGAAATCCCAGTCAATTTGGTGTGTGAAACGTAACATCACGCACAATTATTTTTCGAAGCGCTGGAGAAGGAATTCTCATTTTTCCTGTCTCGCGGTGTGAAAGGAACATCTCACCATCGAGAGAAATCTAACAGCCGGGTCATCCGGGAAGTACGGGCGCCTATATATGGAGAATTAAATTTCTCCGTCATTTTTGTCCACGCCGGGCATCGAACGTGGGTTCCCTCACTCCGGAGTAAGTCGCCGCTCTCCCAACAGAGCTACGCGGACGTATGCTCTCTTTGCTATCTGCCTTTATCTGATGTGTGTCCTGAGGTGCAGTCACGTCGCAAACTATTCGTGTTATATGACAAGAAAAAAATTCAGTCTCAGCTTCTTCAACCGTGCGTGGCATGGGTTAAGGACTAGTTTTTTTTTTTTTTTTTTTTCTGTTTCGTTGTACATTTCATTGTAGAATACAAATATAAAAGGTATAAAACGTGTTATCAACTCTTAGTAGGAAATGCTTACTGTTAGTAAAGAGTGCACCGTGAAGACGATACTTCAAATGTTTTACAGCACCATAGGCAGTGCTATTTCTGGGAGTTAGTTTTTGAAACTATATGGCAACATTTACGAAATGCTTAACTTTAACGATGCTTTTCCTCAGCGAAGACGATTCACTTTTTCAGCCTCACATCGATATGTCTGTGCATCAACCGTTCCTATATCCAGACACAGAACAATTTAATTTCACCATGCAGAGCTTTCATTTTACTTGGAATCCTTCTTCGCCGGAACATTATGGGGAATTGCGATCCCCTTTTGAGAATACAAGTTTACTGGAATAGCAGTGGTTTATTTTCTGACGAATAGCCATTTTGCTCGTGTTTTTGTTGGTTTATTTTACCTTGTTTGAGTCACTCTGCTTTTCCTTCATTCAAACAAATGTTAACTTGATTTGTTTGCTTACTCTCTTTCTCATTAACGTTACGTGATACCACTGCTGCTTCATTCGCCGGTATTTCCTCGGTTATAATTGAATTAGCACGATAACAGAATAATATCGTTATTATTACCTCTGTTTGACTAATACAATAATATATCCTCGGAGTACAGCCCAATAATTATTTTCACCCTGAAACGAAAATGAACGTTGTAACACAAGCCACTGCTTGGAACGCACGTGTAATCCAATTACCCACTCACTGTAAATAAATTATTTATATTCTTGGGGATAAGAACTTATTTATTGCCTGATTTCATTTTATTTCTCCATAAATTATTCCTCCAAAACTCTACTTATTTTCAAGCAGTCAGTTGTCAAAGCTTAATACCTGACACAGCTCTCATTATTACGGCTCTTGCGCGTTATTTTCATTCTCGTTTAGCTTTGAGGGCATGCATTTTTTTTCCTGCTGCCATTTCTGCGGATGATAGTGTTTCTTCGCCGGAGTTAATTAATGCCACATTTAGAAGTCAAAATAAGTTCTCTAAGTAATTGCTTTTATTTATTAATGGGCAAAAAGGTGTGCTTTATTGTAAGAAAATAAATAAGCCTCTGAAAGTTGGACAAAAATGAGAAAGAATCACATTTGTGAAAATGTAGAGACAGATGTTTCCAGGTGACATGATTAATTTCGCGCAATTATTGCAACAGCGAAAGCTTTCCGGAGACTGAAAAGAAATTAATCTACTACTACATTTTTTTCTCTTCAAACTTTTCCGCGATGTCCTTTTATGCTTTTCTTCTTCTTTCGGTTTCAGCTCTTTCGGAGGAAAACCTAAATTTAAGGAAATACGCGTTGTTGGTATTTAAAAATAACTCTCACGAAAAAATTCTGTGTGAGTTAACTAGTGAACCGACATAAATGCTGGAGATTAGTTTCCACTGCAATTAATGACGAATGACATTTTAATAACTCAGAAAATTAATAACACTGGTAATTACAGAATTATTATTTAAGAATGATCATTAAGGATTCAGCGAAGTGCAATTTTGAAATATTCTCATAGCGGGACGTTCGTAGATTAGATTTCTTTTGTTTTGGGGTTTAACGACTACCACCTGCAAGTCGGAGGGCTATAAAAAGTCTCCCGTCCCTTATTTAGGAAATAACGGCGCTGAATACAAATAAGCCACACATGAGTAATCCAGGACTAGAGCCGTGGAAAAACACCGACGATTAGCCAGAAACCAGCGCCTTTGAATGTCACACCACTGGTGAGGCATAAACGTAATGTCCTCAAAATTTAAGTACATATAAAGTGTACTGAAATGCTCATTAACTAAACACACTTGTCCTCGTCCCATGTACCTTTCGCCAGGATATACGATGGAATGTAAGCGCGGTATGTGGTATAAATTAAGCAAATCATCTTTATGTGAATCAGTTAGTCTTCGATTGAGGTCAGCATGGGCAAAAATGGCAATCTGAGCGGCTTTGAACGTGGCATGATAGTTGTTGCGATTTGTAGCGCTCCGAATATCTTCCAATTGGCCGTCATCTTTTATTTCTCATGCTCAACCGTAGAAAAGGTGTGCCTCAAAATTGGCGACACGCAAAAAACTTCCAGCAACCGGCGACTTTGTGAAGCAAATATGTAAGGGATTGGAGGGGTGAAAGGTGACTTTTGACATGATTCGATACGTTGTGCGTACGCTGATAACTGTCGGCACACCAATATTGAATTATGCAGTGATTTGCCTGGTTGTGGTTTTCCCGTATGATTGCTTGTGCGATTCTACCTGGTCTCGTTCGAAAAGTACGTGCAAAATGGAAACAGTGGGCGGCCCCGTAGACGCAGTGATATCATCACTGGCTTCTGATCTTTTATCCGAGATGTATCCGGGTTGGAATCTCAGTGAGGCATGGATTTTGTGTTCGTTTTATTGCACTAGCTCTCTCCCTTCCCTGGAATCAATGGCCCTAAATTATGGACAGGCAACTGCTTATAGTCCATAGAGTTGCTCACGGTGATTTTTAAACACCAAAGCAAAAACAGAAAATGAAAACGATTGTTGGTGCGTTATTGTTCAACCTTTGTACAGAGTGATCCATTTAAACCAGTACCCTGAAAAAAACTTACATTTTTGCAAGAGATCGCGCAAGTAACTTCTTTTTTTCAATAGAAGCAGCAACTCCTTGAGAATGAAAACCGCCACCGTGAAGTAGATTGTTAACCGTAACTGTAACTCAGCTCGTGATTTGTTTGTTGTTGCGTTGTCATTCACTTGCGTGCATTCGGAAACATGCAGTACTCTGTTCCCGAGCGTGTGTTTTTAGTGAAATCGTATTGGGTAACCAATTCTGTCATCAAAACGCAACGAGCATTTCAAAGAGAGTTTGGAGTTCCGAAAATGCCAAGCAAGTCAACAATTCTGTCGATGGTAAAAAAACTGGAACAAACCGGTTCTCTTCTCAGCGGTAGCGGTAGACATCACCCTCCGATGCCCCAAACGCGTGTGTGGACGATGTTCGGCAACGTTTACCTCAATCTCCGACGACATCGTTGCGCAGATTAAGCCAACAGACAGGATTTTCATACGGAACTTCTCAAAGGGCAGCAAAAAAAGCGAATATTCGACCATTTAAAGTACACGTAATCCATCAGCTGCAGGAACAGGACAAGGGAAAGAGAGTAAGTTACTGTAAATGGTTTCAAAATTTTCTTAATTTGCGATCTGATATTCTCTCCATCACATGGTTTACGGATGAAGCCTGGTTTCATCTGTCAGGCTACGTCAATTCGCAAAACAGCAGATACTGGGCTGCCGAAAGCCCACACGTTATGTGTGAAACACCGATGCATTCACAAAAGGTTGGTGTATGGTGTGCGGTTTCGTCTACGAAAATTATTGGCCCCATTTTTTTCTCTGAGACTGTCAACACTAACGTTTATTGCCGCATATTCAATGAATTTGTGGAACAACTTGATGACATTAAATTGACAGAGGTCTACTTTCAGCAGGAAGGCGCTACGTGTCACACATCGAAAGTCTTAATGGAACTCATAACCAGCTTCTTTGATGACAGATTAATTTCAAAAAACATATGGCCTCCCCGATCTCCAGACTTAACTTCACCTGACTTTTTTTATGGGGCTACTTAAAAAATAGAATTTACAAAACCTATCCAAAAACATTGGATGCATTGCATGAAACAATCACGACTGAAATTGGCAATGTTACTGCTCGTACTCTACACGAGGCATCACTGAATATGGTGCGGCGTGTTCAACTGCGTTTACAAGAAAATGGGGGTCAATTCCAACATTTGCTTTGATAAAATGATTCTCCAATACCACATGTATAATTCTCAACTTACTGTATGATTTTGTTGGTATTTATAAAAAAGTTATTAGTAAATCACATGGTACTGGTTTAAATGGATCACCCTGTAGATACGTTGGGCATGTGTCTGACAGACACCATTCTTTGTAAGAAGTCTTATGACTAATGTTCAGTGACCTGAATTCGGAAAGTAACTTATAAATAAAATAACCAAACGGCTTAGGCAATGCCGTGTCTGGCAATTTCAGAATTACAAAATCATGGCACGGTCCAGCCCGTTGAAGACTCTCAATTTATATTCTCGGCACATTTAGGGCTTTCAGTTTACAGTGTGGGCCGTTTAATCGTTGCAAAATGTGACCCTACCCTTTGATCTCAGCTGTTATTAGTGAACTAGCTCGACTTTCATGTCTTCTCTTTCCTTTTGTGATATTCGTCGTCCTACACTTTCTGAAGAGTAATTAAATCAAATATAAAGTTGGGGAAAATCGTTCGTGGAACATTAAGAAGACTCCCAGGCCTTTCCCTGGCCTAGATATTTCCCAGGAATCAATCCAATAGTGTATCCGTAACTACGTAACTTAGTTAAAGGATCATCTGGTAACGTGTAGGTACTAGATACCTCAAGACACCTTTAGAAATCTTGTACCGCCCACGGCTCCTCTAGTAAGAGCTATTTTGGCAGCACGTGGAGGACCAACACCATATTAGGCAGGTGGCAGTAATGTTTTGGCTCTTCGGTGTACATGTAACCGAAGAAGGTTGTGAAAAATATATAGAGTACTATAAATAGATAACCAGCAAATACACTAGTGGTCAAAATTGTGGAAACACTTAGGAAAATGTGTATATCTAAGGTTTGAAGGTTCATAAGATCAGTCTCTTTTTTAGAATAATACCACAAAATGATATATCATTACAAAGATACTTTAATGCAGAATGTATTGTGTCAAGTTGTGTTGAATTATGTTCATTCTGTCAAAAGCTATAGCTAAATAATCAGAAAAAGAAATGCAACTGCTAAAATCTAAGTGGATTTCCTAAACTCAAAACTGACCAATGAGACTGATTGATCTAAGAGCCTATTAGGTGTTATTATGTCACAGCATGGAACTAGTAAAGTGTTAGTATGTGTCAGATCTCATTTCTAGCTTTCAGAGCTAATAGGACAGAACTCCTATTCAGTTCTGTGAGTGTCATCAAGTTGGGCACTAGTTTTTTTCACGGATTTTTCTATTCCTGGATAGCTTAGTAAGATGATAAACAGAGTGAAAAGTGTTGACTGGTCACCTAGAAAGCGATGTAAAATGCTAACTTTCTGTGAAGAAGGATACCTTTATGAGGAAATCACAAGAAAAGCTGTATCGAACATTATTAGATTCCAATTTAGTTAGAAGTGTTTCAAGATTTTTTATCAATAAAAACTGTGTTGAACAATTTTTTGCTATTCTGTGGAATTGAGAAAGAAGTAAGTTACGATGTACTTCTTTAGAAATGTTTGAGGACCAATGTGTGTAGTAAATGATATTGAAATCAAAAACATTTTTTTTATCGTAAAGATTCACTACAACCACTCCCCCTCGTCCACCTGTAACTCCAAATCAAGGTAACAAACGTAAGTAGACGAGCTGTTAGTTATTTTCAAGGTGAGGGGGTTAGGATACAAGTCAACAGCGCATCGGAAAAAGTTCTGCATTTTAATGACAATAATGTCATCAACATACCTCAGAACGATACCAGGCAAAGGGCGAGTAGCAGTAAATCTATCTTCAAAATAGTGGAGATAGAGATTGGTTAAGCTCCTTGAGAAGCGACTGCCCATCGGAATATCACGACTTTTTAGGTACAACCCATCGCCCACGGTAACGAAATTGTAATTAATACAGAAGTCCACTAAAAAGTGCCAACACTGTTCCGTAACCCCGGACTCGAGAATAAACAAAGAAGTCGCTCTTTCCACGCTTACCAACGTACAGCAAACGAAAAAATTTTACTCGGCCGCCGCCAGAGAATTGCACATCGGATCTCTCGATATCCAGCCGAGCGCGTTAGCCTTACACAACGGTGGCCTACAATCCACGGCGCTATGTGCGTTTTTCTGTCAGCATCTGACATAATAATTCCGTAAGATGGGCTCAGCTACTGAGACGTATTCATCTGGTGGGCATTAAATGCACTGGCTATATATTAATTACAGCAGTTAAATCCAAAGGGCGAGATCCAAAGTGAAAATCCTCCAAATATGTGCCGTCAGTGAATAAACAAAGACGTCGCTCTTTCCACGTTTAGCTACGCACAGCAACTGAAAAATTGCTATTCGGCCGCCGCCTTTTACAGTTGCTGTGCGTTACTAAACGTGGAAAGAGCGATGTCTTTGTTTATTGACTGACGCCACGTATTTGGAGGATTTTCACTTTGGATCTCGCCCTTTGGATTTAACTGCTATAATTAATATATAGCCAGTGCCGTTAATGTCCAGCAGATGGAGACGTCCCAGTAGCTGAGCCCATCTTACGGATTTATAATGTCAGATGCTGACAGAAAAACACACATAGCGTCTTGGATTGTTGGCCACCGTGTTGTAAGGCTAACGCGCTCGGATAGATATCGAGAGATCCAGGGTGCACATCCCCGGCGGCGGCCGAATAACAGTTTTTCGGTTGTTGTGCGTTGCTAAACGTGGATAGTGTGATGCCTTTTTTTAATTCACTGACGCCGCGTATTTCCCGTACTCAAGCTTCATGTGTAAATTTAAGGCCAACTGCCATAAACTCTTCAATGAAAATCGAAAAGAAAAGGTTTTAAAAATCGCAGGTAACAACAGATGAGACAGTTGTTGAGTTCAACACCTTTAAAACTCTGTCATTGTTCCCGATAATCCAGGTCGAACCTAGTTAGCGAAGCTCCTCAGAGAAGTACCTCTGAAGCGATCCACCCGCTTTGCTATTGTAACAGTTGAGTCCACTGGTTATGAACCGAAAAGAAACAGGTTTCTTATGGAAATTTGGAATAACATAAACAAAAGGAACATTTATGTTAGATACTGTGAGCTTAATCATTTTATGCAGAGCAATAATTTTTTTAGCAATATCTTTACGGTTTTGAGACGTCGGGGTGTATGTATCCGTTGTGTTCATCTCCTACAATAGAAGACTCTGGTAAAACTGTTTACAGATAATGGCAAAGTTATTAGTAGTTTTATCCACTGGGGAAACAGTGAATAACTCTTGGAGTGCACGAATTTGTGAAGTAATCAATGAAAAGTCATGTGGTTGCTGGGTGCAAACCTTAGAGCGTTTCAGTTTACCAAGCTCGTGATGAATGTCACAAAGCACACCATCCAACCACTCGTTGAAGGATTCGAGAGGCAGACCGAACTCATAGGAAAGTTTGAGTGCAGATTGCAAAACATTACGACGCAAAATGGAGGCACATTCCTTTGTATTGAACGCGAGGTACTAGCCTGTATTTGGTGCCTAAAGACATAAGAAAACGTAACTCTTGAAAAGGAAAGATATCGAGGTCACCAGTAACAATATGTTCACAGTGAAGATCGACATTTTTTTTAATCTGACGGAATGACAGTTACAGCTGCCATCCTCTTTATTGTTTAAAGTTTTGAGATTAGCTACGGTTTGTCTGTAGTTGAAAATTCGGCGACCGAGCGGTTTTTTGTACCGATAACAGTTCACCAACTTCACCACATTTCCAAGGGGAAATAAATCCAAATGTTTACGAAGAATTAACTTTAAACCAATGTAGTCAATGGCCTCATGACAAAAATTAATTACGCAGTAATTCTTGACAAGGTGAGCTTCTGAGGACTTAGAACGGAAAGTAGAAAGACGGTACTCAAGAAGGTCGCCAACCAGAATGTTTAGGTGTTCAGAGTTAAACGCATAGCTCCGAAACAGCTGAACAAGAACCCCGAATTTCTGTTCTTCAGGGCGAAAATTCTAGATCAGCAACGCTTAACGAAATAACCATCGGAACAGTCAAGCTCTCGAAGCAGTTCATTAAAGCTCGCCTAAGCACATGTGTTTCTTTAATTGTCCCTCCTCCCCCTCCTTTTTTCCTGGGAAATGTTAAATGGTTTGAATTTGTGATAGACACAAGTCTCCTGGTTTAACTGTTTACCGTTGAATAGTTCGTTGAGCCCATATGGAAAGAGGGTTTCAAATTGTAACATGCACAGGTTATCCACTATTAACTTGTTCTCCAACACGGACTCAACGAACAAAATTCTGATGGAAATATTGCTGAAATCGTGAGATTGAAAATGTTGAATCTCACGATCCGATTTCTTTCTAAAGGTTCTAATGTCCGTTTGCACCCAGCAACCACATAGCCTTTCATCAATTACTTCACAAATTCGTGCACTCCAAGAGTTTTTCACTGTTTCCCCAGTGGATAAAACTACTAAAAACTTTGCCATTATCTGTAAACAGTTTTACCAGAGTCTTCTATTGCAGGAGATGAACACTACGGACACATACACCCCGACGTCTCAAAACCGTAAAAATATTGTTAAAAAAATTATTGCTCTGCATAAAAGGATTAAGCTCACAGTATCTAACACAAATTTCCTTTTTGTTTATGCTATTCCAATATTCCATAAGAAACCTGTTTCTTTTCGGTTCATAACCAGTGAACGCAACTGTTACAATAGCAAAGCGGGTGGATTGCTTCATCGGTACTCGCTGAAATGCTTCGCAAACTAGATTCGACCTGGATAATAGGGAACAATGGCAGACTTTTAGAGGCGTTGTACTCAACAACTGTCTCATTTGTTGATACCTACGGTTTTAAAAACCTTTTCTCTTCGATTTCATTGAAGAGTTTATTACAGGTGGCCTTAATTTTACACATGAAGCTTGAGTCCGAATTTACACATTCTGTATTAATAACAATTTCATTACCGTGGGCGATGGGTTGTACCTCCAAACTCGTGGTATTCCGACGGGCAGTCGCTTTTCAAGTAGCTTAGCCAATCTCTATCTCCACTTTTTTGAAGATAGATTTAGTGCTGCTTGCGCTTTCCCTGTTACCGTTCTGAGGTATGTTGATGACATTATTGTCATTAACATACCGTACTTTTAGCGATGCGCTTCTGACTTGTATCTTGAGGACCTTACCTTGGAAAAAACTAACAGCTCGTCTACTTACGTTTGTTACCTCGACTTAGAGGTACAGGTGGACGAGGGGAAATGGGTGTAGTGAATCTTTACGATAAAAGAAATGCTTTTGATTTCTGTATCATTTACTACATACATTGGTCCTCAAAAATTTCTAAAGAAGTACATCGTAACTTACTCCTTTCTCAATTCCACAGAATAGCAAATATTTGTTCGACACAGTTGTTATTGATAAAAAATCTTAAAACACTTCTAACTAAATTGTAATCTAACAATGTTCGATAAAGTTTTTAAAAACATTATTTAAAACATTTAATTTTTAATTTTTATTTGGTTTCAAAGAGTTTCAAATTGCACATTGGCATTCTTTACTAATCCAGGTCCTAACAATATTAAGTAAATCAGGCAATACAAAGTGACACTTGGCAGGTCCCTAGTGGCTGAATATTTTCATTTATACACACAGTTTTGCCTCTCTTCGTTTCACACCTTTTTTTGCTTGCTAGGATGTTATCTAACCGCGACCACTTTAGCGTTTTTGTGGATATTTGTGTTTTTGTGGATATTTGTGTTTTTGTTGATCGTCGGTCCAGTTTTGTTTGGTGTTCATTCGCGGCGTCGACATGTCTGGTCTACCGGTAATCCTTTTTTATTATTTTTTCTGTGTTTACATTTTCGCTTTTTGAATTCTTGGGTCTATTTTGGTGTTTGGTTTGGTGGCCTAGGGAGAACCAACCGACATTTTTGATTCTTCTTGTCTTGTTCTTGTACTAGAAAGGCCACTCCCGCAGGTTGATGCTCTCTCCATGATGACGGCAAAGTGTGTGTGTGTGTGTGTGTGTGTGTGTGTGTGTGTGTGTGTGTGTTTTATATATTTTTCGGTTTTCAATTCTGAACTTCAATTTTGAATTTATTTCTGCATTTTTTTATTTTTTTTTATTTTTTTGCGATTCACTCTATGTGTGTGTATGCGTGTGTGTGTGTGCGCGTGAAAGCCATTGGAACAGAATTGCGACATCAAGTGTTCTTCGTGAATATTGAGTGCCCTATGGACAATATTTAAACCGATCATTTTTTCATCGTTTTGCAAATGGCAACAGCAGGAGACAGGGAAGTATTAATAGAATCTGCGATTCGGAGCAGGATGCAAATAATTAAAGAAAATCGGAGTGAATTAGAAGATAAAAAAGATTAAAATAAGTAGAACGATAATACTGTTATGTAGCTCGTGGTCCACTGTCTTGAAGAGAGTTATAATACATCTGCTGCAAAAAACCAGAAGCGAACTCGAAGGGATAATATAATATCTTGAAGGCAAGTTAAAGAATAAGAAGATTTAAACAGGTGGGTTCGGTTTTAAAGGAAGTTGGAAATATACACGCTTGTATAGTCTCAACAACCAGAACAATTTCATTGCGGCAACCAAGATTCTTCGTGAATGTTGAGTGCACTAGAGACAATATTTAAACCCATACCTTTTTTTTTTTTTTTTGCAAATGGCAAAAGCAGGAGACAGGGAGTTATTAATCAATAGCATCTGCGGTTCAGTGCCGGGAGAAAATAATGAAAGAAAATAGGAGTGTATTAGAAGATAAAAGGATGAAAATATATGAGTAGAACAATAATACTGTTATGTAGCTCGTGGTCCACTGTCTCAAAAAGAGTTACAATACATTTGCTGCAAAAAAAAAAAAGAAACGGAAGCGATACTCGAAAGGATAATAGTAATATCCTGAAGGCAAGTGAAATAATAATAAGATTTAAATAGTTGTATTAGGTTTTGAAGGGAGCTAGAAATATGATAACTGCAGTGCAAGCAGTGAAATAATTGGAAGATAAAGCAGACATATTGGTGCAACTGCTACTAACAATGGAGCTAAAAATGTCCTTGATTTACGAACTTCGTATAATTTTCTATGAAAGGCTTTCTTAATGATAGTTACTTAGTGACCATTCCTATAATATAAAGAGAAGGATTATTCTTTTCATTTACTGCTGTAACTTCTCACTAAAACCATGCAATTCGTGAGAACTGGACGTGCTCCATCAACCAATTATGTTGCACCTTTCTTTGCAACTTACATACTCTTCCGTTTACGTGCATTCAATGGCACTGCATCCAAAGAGATAATATTCTCGACCTCCAATAAGCTCAAACTTGGAAAAAAAGAAGGAATCCTAATTCCCATGTAGTGGTTGGTAATGATTCGAGGCTAATTTCTCGCGCATTCCGTTGACGCCTGTTTCTGCGCAGGTCATCGAAGCCATTAAATATTTCATCACGCATCAGTGTGATGCGATCTGAATTAGAGCAAATGCCCCAAAGCATGCATTAGTGATGGACATTGTCGCACGGAGATGACCATCTCTCTCCTCCCGGGGACTTCATCTCCGGTATTTACAGCTTCGATTCCAGCCTCTCCCAGCTTCCCCTCGCTTGGGGCATTACACCTGACTGCAAGTATGCAGCACTTAAAGGACCAAGTTAAAGAGGCTTTCCTATTTATGAGTCTCATTTCGACTTTGCCAATTATTAAACACGGGAGGCTATCATTAGGAACTCACGTCCAAGATCTTTTGCCTTGGACCCAATTACCGAACTGGCCACTTTTCACAAATGTTTCCACCGCACAAGTCAGAGAAAAACATTTGTAGTTTGCAATAACCAGTATTTATAACACTCATTTAAGGAATGCTCTTGTTTTCTGTTGAAATCTAAGACCTTCTTGTGAATTTCCGAGAACTCACATTTTGGTTTTACAAAAATGCTATATCCACAGTACTGAATTCGCTTTACCCTAGTTCACCATTGCATATTACATCTACCTCTTTACCGTATTTCACCATTGCATATTACATTTGTCTATATATTGAATTCAATTACGTTTTGTGCTGTTCACCAATTAGAGAAGAATCGCATTATTTTTCTCGGTACAGTTTCGGTTTAATAAGCACTCATTAAGAACACCCAATAGGGATTCCCATGATGAAGTCCTTTTCGCTGTGCTTACTCTTCACGTCTAGTCCAACCTGTCACTTGCGGAAAGTTATGTTATATATACACATTAAATGAAGCTTTACGAAAATTAAGCAAATTAAGTTTAATACGCAATATTTCTGCTGAATCAAGGAATTATTACTTCATTTATGCAGTTGCACAAAACGTAGCAGAATGGAAAAATAATATCCTTCTGATCAATTAGCGCCACTCTCATAGCCGAGTGTTCAGAGGTAAGGTTTTCCATTCAGCTTCCTAAGCCTGTCCGGAGATGGCATTTTGGATGAGGAATTGACGATATGCTATCCCTAGAGCTCTGTCTCCCAATCATATCTAGAGCTAATCATCCTAAATGTGGAACGAATGACCGCTTTTAACCGTAGATGCTTCAGAAGAGAGTTAAATCCAAAAACAAAAAGAGTATTTACAGGGTGATTCAGCTAAGCGTGTACAAACTTCTGGGAGGTTTAGGTTGCACAAAGACAAATCTGAATCACATAGTAATGCAGGACCGGAAACGCCATCTTCGTGTGCTAGTGTACAGAGAGGACGAGAAATGAAAGAGCAGCACGTAAGAGAACAAAATACATTTTATTACTCTCAAGACATTTGCGAAATGCATTGAGGTTACAGAAGGTGTTCAAAGTTGCGACCATGAGCTGCAACACACGCTCGGCGCATGGAATCACGTACATTTTGGAAAATTACTGCCGTGTCTCGGACTTCCGAAGTAGCTACAGAGATGCGTGCTACGAAGTCCTCATCACTTTCAACGGGGGTGTCGCACATCAGTTCTTTGATGTAACCCCAGAAGGAGTAATCAACGCAAGTTAAGTACGGCGATCTTGCAGGCTAATGAACGGGACCACCACGCCCGATCCACTGATGTCCAAATGTCATGTTTAAGTGATGACAAACGTCACTGCTAAAATGGCTGGAACCACATTGCATGGCGCAGCTGCTGAGGGACCTGTTGTTCGTTCAATAGCTCTGATGCTGCTGTGCAGACATTTGTTGGTTTAGCACTCGTCTCATTGGGTACCGTTTCTGGTACAGTCGCACGGCGGCTCGTCCGTTTCAGTTAAATGCTTCGTATGAGAGGTGCATATCAGCCATTTCCGCGTTTGTTACCTCAGCCATCCTACTATCTCTGCGGGCGGTTTACAAATAACAGTATCCTGAAAGAACGAATGAGCAGCCTCGCGGCCGAACAACGCCATCTACAGCATGACGATGGCGTTTCTGACCCTGTATTGCTAAGTGATTCCAATTTGTCTTTGTGCAACCTACCCCTACCAGATATTTGTACTCGCTTAGCTGAATCACCCTGTATATATGAGCGTTGATTAAATTTAAAAGTGTAAATGAAAAAAATATTTGACATCCTTTTTTGCATGTTACTTTCTTCTCAGTGTAATGAAGGGGAATGATGAATGCTTCATGGATTTCTGGTAAATTCCCCGAGAAGAAACACTCACTTTTCTAAGGATGTTACGTTGCATTCGACGTTATGTCATTCCAAATTTGACGTTTTCCTCTCTGTAACTATGTCTGAAGCCAAATGATGCTAGAAAAAAATCATGGTTTTCTTCTGTTTCTTTCTAAAGGAATGAACTGTGATGGGAACCTCAAAAATCGCCCAGCCTTTAGCTTTCCTTTTGGTCTGGGTCCTTGGAATAGCGTAACTTCAAGTGCAGTGATCGTAGCTGATGGAAAATATTTTACGACAACGTATAACGAAGTAAATTTCTCCGTCATTTCTTTCCACGCCAGGATTCGAACCCGGATCCCCTCATTCCGGGATAAGTCACTCTACCAATTGAGCTACGCGGACGTTTTATTCTGATTCCTATCTGCCTTTACGTCGTGTGCGTCTTTCTGGCAGGTACGTCACATCTCCTGGTACGTTACATCATCTCCCCCTTATTTTTTTATTTTTTTTCTGAAGTGCTGGAGAAGGGATTCTCTTATTTTTCCTATCTCGCGGTATAGAAATAACATCACACCATTGCGAGATTTTGAACGGTCGGGTCATCCGGATAGTTCGGGCGCCATTATAACGAAGTAAATTTCTCCGTCATTTCTGTCCACGCCAGGACTCGAACCCGGATCCCCTCATTCCGGAATAATTCACTCTACCAATTGAGCTACGCGGACGTTTTATTCTGATTCCTATCTGCCTTTATGTCGTGTGCGTCCTTCTGGCAGGTACGTCACATCTCCTGGTACGTTACAAACGTTTAAATACTGTCTTTCATTAGCGTGTTGTGAAATGGTTTTCCGATTCCAAAAATTCAAACAAAAAGGTATTGACAATTTTTTTGCTTGCTATCATACGTCTCTGTCTAGCGAACTTAAGAAATGAAATCGTGATGCCTCTTTATACTTTGCATGAAATGTTTAGTGTCTGAATTATCAAGTAAAAACAGATCTTCAAACTTAAAGAAAAACCCGCATTAAAAAAGGGAAGGTCAAAGAGCTCTATATCCATTCTGAAGCCAAAAAATTGGGAGAAATAAAAGCGTCATGGGTAGTTCACGTGGAATTTTGAATGCGCGTTTGCAATATTTGCAAATGTATGTATACTGTTCCGATTCGATATCCACAATGACCTATCACAATAACCTACGACCCGCTAAACCTTTTGAAAGGGGGAAAATTTAAAAACTAGAATCGGGAACAGTGTCGTATTAGGAAATGTCCTACAAAAAAGTAAGTAAACTATAAAAAATAAGAAGTGGGAATTCATGGAAAATTTCTGAAAATAACATGCAACAAAGTTGCCAGTAGGTAACAGAAAATACGTTTTGAAGTAATACTTGTACAGATGAAGGCTCTGTCACACAAAACACGATAATCAACCTCAGAGGATGTGGTGAGACGCTTAGTAAGACGCTGCTTCCTATTTATAATCTGATTGTCATTACTGGAATTTTCCCTCCAGATCTGAAAAAAGCGAAAATTATTTCTGTTTTCAAACAAGTTAGTGAAATCATGCAATGCTTTGATTATGATACGCTGTCCCACATACTAGAAATCATTACTCAAGTTATTACTCAAGTTATGAGGAAAATGGCTATAGAATAAATCTTACTCCTGTGCCCTAACCTTTGATCATCCCATTTA
The DNA here is from genome assembly GCA_039090855.1 of Macrothele yani. Classification (NCBI taxonomy): domain Eukaryota; kingdom Metazoa; phylum Arthropoda; class Arachnida; order Araneae; family Macrothelidae; genus Macrothele; species Macrothele yani. Next base: position 45,930,667 of record CM076995.1, read on the forward strand.
GATAATATTCAACAGAACTGGTTCGCTGTACTTCCGAAATAACTTGATAAAGTTTTGTCGCAATCGAAGCAATTTTACATAAGTTATGATGCATAAGGGCTATGGAATAGATACCGCTTCTGTGTCCTAACCTTTGGCCCCATTTCGCCCATTTTCAATAGGATTCGTCCCCAGGCAGGTCTCTACAACATACTAACATTTCATCCAAATCGAAACATTTTTACGTAAGTTATGATGCATAATGGCAATGGAAATGATTCTGCTCCTGACCTTCGGAAATGATTCATGTCCTAACGTTTGACCCCTATTTCACCAATTTTCAGTAGGGTTTGTCCCCAGGTGGTCCTCTACCACATACTAAAATTTAATTGAAATCGAACCATTTTTACGTTAGTTATGACGCATAAGAGCAGTGGAATGGATCCCGCTCCTATGTCCTGACTTTTGATCTCATTTCGTTCACCTTCAATAAGGTTCCTTCCTAGGTGTCCCCTACCACATACTAAAATTTCATCGAAATCGAACAATTTTTACGCGAGTTATCGTGCGGACGAACATACGCACAAAACGCGTGACGTAATGAGACAGATGGAAATCGCGACCATTTGCTTGCAAGAGTGTGACGTCATAAAACTTTAATAGGATCCACGCACAACGCGTGACGTAATGATACAGATGGCGTGACCGCGCGCCAACTTCTAATGGCTCAACGCCAGGACACTATACTGAAAACGTGGTAATTCGGGGTGGTTATTTAACCCACTAAACGAATTTTTCTAAAGTCGAGATCAAGCTAAATCGATTTCTAGTACCAGAAAACGGTAGGTTAACGACTTTCATCAAAATTCTTAGAGCCGTTTTCAAAATAAAATTTACATACATACAAGAATTGCACCTTTAAGGTGAACGTCAAGTAATTTTGCTTCCTCTACTTCGAATGGAAAAATTTTTGTACACATTTTCTTACCAATTAATGCGTTCCCAAGGATGAAAATTTGAACATCGATTAAAATATCTTCATTTTATAACTTGCAATACTAAATATTTTCTAAAACATAATCATAATTATGCAATCCAACATTTGTTTGTCTACTGACGTCATGAAAATACAGGTAGCACCATCTTTTTCTGGACAATTAATGCGTTCACAACGATGAAAATTTGAACATCGATTAAAATAGCTTCATTTTATAACATTGGAATACCTAATATTTTCTAAAACAATAACCATAATTATGCAATCCAATATTTGTTTGTCTACTGACGTCATCAAAGTACAGGTCGCGCCATGCTTTTTCTGGTTTCAACACCACCAAAGGAAAAGTTAGTGATTTTTAATAAAATTATGGTTATGTTTTAGAAAATATTAAGTGTTCCAAGTTATAATATGAAGTTATTATAATCGATGTTCAAATTTTCATCCTTGGGAACACATTAATTGTGAAGGAAATGTGTACAGAAATTTTTCCATTTAAAGTATAGGAAGCAAAATTACTTGGCGTTCACCTTAATAATATGGGATAAGGGCAATGGAAAGGATCGCAATCCTATGTCCTGACCTTTGACCCCATTTCATCCATTTTCAATAGGTTTTGTCCCCAGGTGGTCTCCTACCACATACTGAAATTTCATCGATATCGAACCATTTTTACGCACGTTATGGCGCATAAGGGCAATGGAATGCATCCCGCTCTTATATGTCCTGAACTTTGACCCCCATTCACCCATTTTGAATAGGGTTCGTCCCCAGGTGGTTCCCTACCACATACTAAAATTTCATCGAAATCGAACTGTTTTACGCCAGTTATCGTGTGGACGGACGGACAGACGGACGGGCAAAGCTGGAGCATATACGCTTCTTCAACCTACGGTTGGAAAGCGTAAAAAAGGCAGCCGACACTCTATTGAGAATTATCGACCTAACACTTATTTCTAAGCTATACCATCACTTTAAACGTGTTCTCAGCTATGTACAGCACGGTTTTGTGAAGAAACGCTGAAAGCTTACCAACCTATTCCACATCACAGAGGATATTTCATCATCTATTGACAGAGGATCGCATGTTGGTGTTATTTACACTGACTTTTCTAAAGCATTTGACAAAGTTCATCCTGGCATTTTACTTCAAAAATTGAACTGTCTTGGCCGCAGTGATAACCTGATGTCCTTGTTTAAGTTCTTTCTTTTCAACCTATCCGAGTCTGTTATTTATAAAAACCATGTTTCTGATCCCTATGTTGCCACATCTAGAATAACCCAAGGCTCTAATTTAGGATCCCTCCTGTTTTCCATATACATTAATGGATTACTGTTTTTCATTGATGGCCCTTCTTTTTTGTTTGCTGATGATCTCAAGCTTTATCGCAATGTACACACTCCTGATGACTGTCTTGCTCTTTAAACTGACATCAATAACCTGCTTCAGTGGTGCACATTAAACTACCTTCACCTCAACATCTCCAAGTGTCATATCGTTTCCTTTTCGCTGAAAATAAACCGAATTCTTTTTTACTACAAAGTTGGCATCTATAACTCTTAGCCGGACAAACGAAGTACAGAACTTATGAGTCACGTTTTATTCGAACTTGGACTTTAAAAAGTCATATCAAAACAAGTGTACGTATAGCGTACATAAATCTTGGATTTATCATGCAACATTCCAAGTATTTTTCAAATACTTAGACACTTATTCGCATTTTTGAGACTACGGTAAGATCCTCACTGGAATATGCAGCGATCATTTGGAGCCCTAGCCTCGTAACTCTATCCCAGCTAAAACAGTCTTGCTGGGCCAGCACAGGGCCATTGCTGGATGCCAGCACTGTCAGCAATGGCCCAGCACTATGTTGCCGCTGCCGAACCGTCAATAAAATGTCCGGGCGGCCAACAGAAGGGCCAGCAGTTCAGGCCAACAGCTGGCCAACAGTTGGCACCCATCAGTTGTCATACGCCACAACAGGGCCATCAGTGGTCCATCACAGGCAATAGCTCCCACAAGTGGCCCTTCAGTGGCCCTGCAAGCACGTGCCAGAAATGATGGCTAACGTAATGTGGTCCGCTTGTTGCAGCCAGCAACCACGTGACGTAACTGGTGGCTTGCCGAATCTTGTCCGCCAATTTCCCAGTAATAGCCATAATAATGAAAAACAAAAATAACCGCAGTTTCCCAAATCTACAATTTTTTTTCTACCCTTACGAAGCTTGTGAAATAACGCCCTGCGCTGGGGACATTTCCTCAGCAGACCGGAAAATCGCCCACTTGCATCTGAGTAGATTTGAACCTGGGCCGTTCGCGTGGTATCTGAGCTCTCTACCGACCGGACTAATTGGCCACGCTCGAACGCATGCTTGAACTGTCTCTTTCGTACATAATGTGTAACTGAATGCTTCCCTCTTTCATTTTAAAATATTGCGAGGTATTTTTCATAAAAGTCAGTTTCATATAATTCATAAATTTATTTTTTTAACGTAACGATAGTTTTTTTTTTTTTTTTACCTTAAGGGAACTTCACTCATTTTCAAGGCGTGTACATACTTAGTGTCGCTTTCCAAAGTTTTGTACTGTCCTTGCCGTCTTGAAAAGAGATTGTTGAATTAATATATATTTACACGGGTTCATGTTACATTCTGTTACATTTTTAACGTTGTGTCTTTCCTTTCCGATGTCGGAAGCTACATTTGTTTTAAAGAGTAAAATATATTTTATTTTACTTTATAACGAAGTAAATTTCTCCGTCATTTTTGGTCTACGCCGGGATTCGAACCCGAGTACGCTTATTCCGGAACAAGTCGCTCTACCAACTGAGCTACGCAGACATGTATTCTGATTCCTATCTGCCTTTATGTCATGTGCGTCCTGCTGGCAGGTACGTCACAACTTCTCGTTATTTTTAGAAGCGAATTCCTCCCAGTCTTGTGTATTCAACCCATGGATGAGTACACCACCTAGCGTCGCTTTTTTTTCCTTTCAAATTATTAATAAATTTTGTACGCGTATAATTCTTTTTTTTTTCAACAAACGTTGTTTTAATGGTTTTCCAGGATATTTGTTTCAAGCGGTTTCAAATTTTTTCTTGTTATTTATCCACTCCATTTCATGAATTGTTATTCATGGGAATGGAGTGGGTGTATGTATTTCATGGCTGTAATCTAGTGTTTCGCGGCTTAATCTGATATCTTCGTCGACGTAAAATTTCATTAGGAAATTAATTCGCCTCTCCACATATAGATTTTTTTCTTAACATCCACTAAAATAACACGATGGTGATAGCGTCGTCTTCAAATAACTAGTACCATGAGAGACACATCAAGTGTTGCTTCTGCGCATGCGCAGTCCCGCTGCTTCCACCTGCTGTTGGGGGTTGCATTGATTGCCAGCAACGGGTCACTAGTGGCACTTGCTTGGAGGCCCACAATTCACGGCGATGCTGCAGGGCCATCAATGGCTCGCCAACTGATAGCGCTGCCACCAATGGACCACTACCGGGCCGTGAGCGGCAGATTTCAACCAGCAGTGACCCATCACTGCCAGCTGGTAGCCAGCAGTTTCCCAGCACTTGTGTTTTTGCTGGGATAGTAAATAAAATCGAGAAAGTTCAAAAAAGTTTCTTAGACACCTTTTCCACAAATTGTCTGGTGTTTATATAGCGGGCATCCCGACGGCTGACCTTCTTACTTTCTTCAAGATGACCTCTGCAATCGAGAAGGAAGGCTCTCTTCAACTCAAGTTCCTGTACGGCAGCATCAATGGAGATATTGATGATACTCAAATTGTAAACCAATTAAGTTTCCGCGTCCCACGTTTACCGAGGACAAAAACTTGAACTATTTGCAACGCCATTTTGCAGAAGTGATGCTGGAAAATAATTATCCGTTATGTAAAATGTATAGGCTCCACAACTCACTTAAAGAATGTCCGGACGTTTTTAATGTTAAAAATATTTTTTCCATAAAGCATGTTTCGCAAGACTGTAAATATCACTTGGTAATTATTACTGTAAATATAACTACAGAAATTCCTGTAACTAGATATATTACCTGTAGGGATGTGCTTACAAATAAATAAATAAATAAATAAATGAATAAACAACAACCACGTTTGACCAAATGATGAAATATTGAGTTACACATTTAATCTTATTTTAAAATGTATGTACAAGTTTAACCCTTTAACGACCATGACTCTGAAATCTAGTATCACTCTAATTGACATAACGCCCGAAACTGTCTTTTGTTTCTCTTCTTTGTTTAGTAACAGCAATGGTGATTGACGGTGACTCCTGCTGATCCCTTATAGGTCGTGCAAATTTAAAGAACAGGTAAGGGTAGGAAATCTGACTCACTCTAGACAGGCGTTTCGGGAGGCTATGGCCATTTATACGTACGGGCGTTTTGGGCGTTAAAGGGTTAAAAGCATACGATAGTTAAAACGCGAGATCTTTCGATCACACTAGTGATATTTTGTGTGTGTGGCCTGATGAAGATCCCTAGTGTGGTAGAAAGATCTCGCCTTTTAACTATCATATGCTTTTAAACTTGTACATAAATTTTAAAATCAGATTAAATGTGTAAACTCAATGTTTCATCATTTGGTCAAACGTGGTTTGTTGTTCAAGTTGATTATCCTGCGTTGTGTGACAGAACCTTCATTTGTATGAGTATTCCCGGCAGGTGTCCGTCCTTTAACGAAATATCCGTTTTCAAATAAGTGCCCGCCTCTTTTAACTTTCGTATTTTCACAGATATTCCGTAGTCAGTAATTCTGCTTATTTCAAAAAGGCAGTTTCAGGATTTTTTCATATTTATACAGAAATTTCGCAAAATAGATGGCGCTGAATTCTTCAGCCCTTACGCCAGTAATTCCTTTCGCGCCGAGCGGGACTCGAACCGACGTCGTTCGGGCTGGCTGAACAGAAACCACCCGTCTTTGCCACTGAGCCAGAAACACTCAGAACAGACACTCACGTTGAACTCTCATTGCAGGACGATACATTTTGTTTGTCATTAATGCAAGTGATTTAGTGATTTTATTTTCTGTTGGAGCTTATTATTTTTATAATACGTTCGAAAAAATTTTGTTTTCTGTAGGAGGACTTACCACAAATTAATAATTCTTTTTTCATCGTAAATTTTCGAATAACAGAATGCTTTGGAAGTTGAGATATTTTCAAACTGGCAATTATCTTTAAGAAAAGGTGAAATGTTCTGTTTTATAGAATTATTTCACAAAATTTCTAAATATAAAATTTATACTTGATAGATATAATAGCCTTTGGATTAAGGACTCCACAAACTGATACATGGACATCTTACACTTCCGTGTACAATAAACTAAGTACCCGGTTTCTTACAGTAACACAAAATGTGGGAGAAGATAAGAAATGTCCGGTGCCACAATAACAAAATTCATGCGATATGCTATCGACAATTCAGATATCGCTACAGAACTTCAAATTAGATCCTTTGGCATACGATTGAAATTTAACTGTTAATCAAACCCCGAGTATTCTCACGAATCGCTCCTCTTACCGGAAATTTTTCGTCATATAAACATGGAAAAAGTGAGAACGGAGTTTTTCCGTTAATATACGAAAAGAAGTGCGGATAGGTTTCTGAGAATTCAGAATTTCCCGTTAATGTGTTATTAGCGTCTGGCCACGTTATGTGGCCAGACGCTAATAAACAAATTCTCAAGTGGTTTGCTTTGACGGGTCCGGGAAGCGAGGGTAAGAGCAAGAAAAGAAAAGTAGTAGTTGCTGGGTACCGTCGGGACAAAAGCAGGCGTCCAAGAAAAGAGAGGGAGCTTGCTGAAATTACTCAGACCAGAGCTGGTTCTCCTACATAACGCAGAAAACATGCCGAGTCTGGCCTTATAGTCGCATCGAGCGGATGGTGACTAAAAATTAGGGAGCGAAAGAAAACTATAGAGGGAACAAGGGAGGTTCAGATATCAAAGCAAAGGTGTTTTTGCCCGAATCTTTGAGACGACGCCCATTGAAAGCATACGAGCAACTACTGCCGGAGTTTCCCAACTTCTTCGCAAGTGCTCCAGAAACATCAACCTACCCGCCTGGACTTTGCTGCTGTGGAAGGAGGAACCAAGAGAGCAGGATTCACCCCCCCCCCCCACACACACACACCTCGGACTTCGCCAAGGGAGTAGCTATCACATGACCCCAGCGTGGCTGATCATTTTCATCTGATTCCGTCCTGCTATGGTTTTCGGACCGGACGACATCTTGCATCTTCTTCACAGAGTGGCCTCCGTTCTCCTCCCCGACTGAGGAGGGTGAGGAGACCGAAAGGTTTGATCACGGTGCAGTTAAGTGTAGAAGATCGGCTTATTGCTGATTATCATCAGTGGTGTGCTCACAAAGATTGTGCCACCTGGAGGTGCAGCGGAAAAGAGTGTATTAAAAGCCTGCTCTCCCAAGGATAACGCTAAAAACACAAAACGTTGGATTTATTACCAATTACAAGAGTCCAAGTAAGTCCTGTTTGTCATCTTGAACTTTTTGGAATGCAGGGGCGAGAGTTCAGGAACTCTTAATTCGCATGAGTTAGCGATTGGCTGGTGAGTCCAATTAGATAATGTTAAATAGCCGAAAGTCCAGCCCAACGTTATTTAAAATTTCTGTTAATTACTTTGCCTTCTACCCATGAGATTATTTGAGTAATTATCTGTATTAAAAGTCTGTGCTTGTTTTAAACGCTACCAATTTTTTTTAGACTGGCCTGAGTCATTTATTCAGTTCTCTCACCTGCAGTATCCATAAAAGGACCCGAAGTGCGACCAATTTGCAGCCCTGGTCGTAACAATATCTAAGGCTATGATTTCGTGTATAACCGTTACAAATAACTGTTTCCATATAGTAATGCCGAACTCAAATATTTAGCCATACTATCTTGCGAATCGAACACACCACTTTCGATTTCTGTCACACAAAAGTTAATAAATTTCTGTAGAAAATTCTATATTTTCTCAGCAGTCACGTGGATGAAGACTAAGAATGAAAATTTTGTGCCAAAAATTAATTTGACTGTTATATTTTTTGGACTTAACTGATTTTTTGATGTTTCTCATAAAGATCTGATTATAACACACCTGTTATTAGAAGGGAAGGTGGCTTCTTGACAATTTAGTTGCTCTGACTAGAGTACTTGCGGCGTTTATCACATTTGAACACTTCAGTACTGAACTTTTTGAACAGATTCGATTTCCGGTTGAGAACAATGAAGTTTTCAGAACTCCTGAAGCGTTTGTCACGACGTTGACAGTCGATAACGGCATTTCTGTCAAACTGTAATGATCTTTTGTGGCTATTGCGTTTGTAGAAAGCAAATCTTAATTTCCAGGATGTTGTTACCGTTAAAAATATCGAAAATCCCCTCCCTTTCAAACACTGATTGTGTCACTAACTGAAGAATTCTGCAGTGGTCGGTAAAAGTTGAATGAATGTTGGATCAATTATGTTGGAATTTTTTGGTCTGAAGCACCAAAATTATTCTAGAATATATATCTTATGCAAAGAGGACATCACATGGATATAAACTCTTTTACATACAGAAATGAACAGGTCATGTCATTTGTTCGTTAATGAAACACTCAAGTCCTAAGGTCATTTTCGAATTTAAAGCGAGTTTTAGGTATCCTCATGTTTAAAAATATTTAATAAAGTTAATCCGAAATCGACAAAGCTGTAGCGCTTAGGAAGTACAAATTGCTCTGTAAAAATGTTTTCCTGAATACTCGTCGTACTCTCCTCACATAAACGAAGAATATATTTCTCGTCCGCAAGGGTCGACAGCATGTAGAGGAAAAATTATCTGCGTCCTCCTGGCCTGAAGGAAGATTCTCAATACATTGTTGTAGTTATTTTGGAGTTAAAGTGCTGAATGTTGTATTGTTATTGCTTCATTTCCAGAGATTACGTTTTGACCCATAATAATTCTTTAGAACTCGCGACTGGGAGAGATATTTTTGTTCGTTGTGCTAATGTAAAAGTATTTTATTTTCTCTTTCTAGCTCTCCCCTTCCTTTCATCCAAGTCTCTCTCCCTCTCTTTTTCTCTCACTCTGTCTGGTCGTTTTCTCCGCACAAGAATGACGTCTTTAACGAAGGCCTGGCTGGCAGCCTGGTTGCAGAAAAGTGCCAACGCAGCACCAACAGCAGCACGGAGCTTTTATCGACAGTTGGCTGCATGGAAGTGGCCTGCATAATGGACCTCGATACGGTCTGCGCTCCACAAGAGCCCATTCAAGCTCGTACCTTCTGTGAAATACTCTTTTCAATCGCAAGAACCACTCAAAGTTTTCTTTTGCTTGGTGTTTCGCTTATTCCTGTCAATTGGTGGCTGCTTTATTTTTCCAGTAGCAATGCATTTCTAATGTTTGGAAGGCAATCAACTCAAGTAAGTGACGTGGAAAAAAATCCACAGCGGCAAAACGTACACTTTCGACGAAAGCGGAAAGTTTTTAAAAAACTGTGCGGTAATTAAGGAGAAAAGTGAAAGAGGGCGATGGGAATTGATGCATTTGACAAAGAAAATATATATATACACACAACTTTCATTGTAAATTGAATCAGAAGCTAAGAAAAATTTATATATATATATTTATGCCTCGCATCGTAGAAATATTGAATTTGCCGACTCATATTTATATGATTTCAACAAATAAAATTTTTCGGTTGAGTTTTCCTTTCGAGTCATGAATTTGTACCGCTCTCTTGCTCTCCCCTCCAAACAACGTTTTCTTTAGTGACACGCAAACGCTCTAAGCAAAATAAGTGCAAGAAATTAAAGGTAATCTCTTGGAATACGAAGGAAGAAAATTTCAAAGATCATATTAACTTTCCTTTATTCATTATTTCCTCCAAACAAGTTGCTGTTAAATATGCTTTTGACGAGAGATAAGCGTGCCGTAACATAATAAAACATTGCATATTTTTGTATTTGTTTTAACAGTTATATATGTTTCATAAATCATAGTCAGCATATCCACACGAAGGAGAACGTCTGTAAATGTAGACCATTGACACGTATCTGGAAATTTGTATTGCCTACGATGTGAAAGTCATCTGAAAGTTGTGACGTTTGTAACATATTTAATCATCTGATTTTATTTATGGTTATCACTCGTCATACTTTAAAAACTTAAAGCCACGGTGGAAACACCCAGTAGTTTTTGTTCCTTGCTACATCACTGGCAGTGAATCAGGTCAAGCAAGTATATAAACAAGATGTTAGATGTGCTAAGTGTGTTGTGTGACTTAGATGCTAGGTTTGCAAGATATATGCGAGGTAAACGAAATTCTGAGAGACGAATTTACTGTGTTATCTTCAAGTTAAATACTAAATAACTATCGTAAGTGTGTTCGCGCTTAGTTAAGTTGTTAAACTGCTATATACTTTTAATTCATAATCTTCATTTTCCATTTTGTGATGTTTTATTTGTAAGTCCGTCACTGTGTTCTGCATGTGAAGAAGAAATAAATAAATATTCTAGCTTTGGCATGAAATGTAAGTCGTATCCATTACCATCATTTGCTAATTACACTCACAGAAAATGAAATTTGCTAACCTAGAAGAAAGCATGCTACAACCGCGAAACTTTGCAGATAGCTCGTTGGTATGCAAATGATCCTCGTTTAGTGCGAGGGCTCATGAATGCACAACCTGTGGTGGCACTGCAAACACGAACCGGCAGCTTTATAAACTGGCGTGTAGTCGATCCCCCATGAAAGCGAAAAGCACCGGCCGACGCAAGCAAGAGCAAGGAGTAACAAGAACTCCGTGTAGACGCCAGAGACGTAGATTTACGCAACTTACGGAATTTGGGAGAGGCAGGATCATCGTCCTGAAAACAACAGGGTGGTCGGCGCGCAGTATAGCCCGACACATGTATCGTTCTGACAATACCGTCCGTCTGTGTTGTTTACAGTGAACACGTCACGGCACTGCCACACGGCCGAGCGGCTCCGGACGGAGCAGGAGGACCACCTGTAGAGAGGATCGATGAACCGTACGCCAGGCACGAACCACAAATGGATCCCACATGGACACGCTCCACTATATAGGCAGATGTAGCTGTTCTTGTGTGCCCACGATTCATTTCCCGACGCCTCGCGGAAGCGAATATGCTATCCCAGCGCCCCTTAGGTGTGCTGCCATTAACACCGAAACATCACCGGCTGCGTGTGCAGTGGTGCCGGATCAGAGTGACTTGGAACTCCCCAAACTGGCAACGTGTAGTGTTTAGCGATGAGTGCCGCTTCGTTTTGGGGAGAGATGATCATCGTGTCTGGGTGTGGAAGTCCCCGAGTCAACGTCACAATCCCAACCTCGCTATCGAGCGCCACGCCTCCCACACTGCAGGCATTGTGGTCTGGGAAGCCATTGCTTACGATAGCCGATCATCTCTAGTAGTGATACGTGAATCATTGACTGGCCAGCGGTATGTTGATGAGATCTTACGACCCCATGTGCTCCCATTCTTGGCCGGAATTCCAGGTGTCCTATACCATCAGGATAATGCCCACCCGCACACATCTCGGGTTGCCCAAGACTGCCTACGTCATGTCCAGACACTTTCATGACCTGCCGGCTCTCCGGACATGTCTCCTATCGAGAATTTGTGGGACCTGTTGAAAAGCCGGCTGCCGCCGTGCCGCACTATCCGGGATTTGAAGCACACCGCCCAACACGTGTGGGCCAGTCTGCCGCAGGACAACATCAGGCGTCTGTTCGCCTCCATGCCGGATCGTATTGCAGCATGTATCGTCGCACGAGGCGATGCGACGCGCTATTGAAGATGACCGGACTGCGTGCCACAGATACTGCAACTCTGTTTTTGTCATCATGTATATCATTTATCTCTATCAGTACGTCCATAAAATTTCAGTTCAATCCGATGCTTCCTTTTTGGTGCGCACATTTCATTTTCCGTGGGTGTACTTGCTCCCTTTGCAATAATAAAGAGCAAAATATTTTTAACATATATATTCCCCCTTTATAGATTGATTAAATAATTTAATACGTCAATACAACATTGTTCTAGCTCTAAAATTACCTACCCCTTTATCGCATATAATATGTAACTGCAAAGAGAGACAGTGGGAAGAAGAAAAATCAGATGTACGCTATAGCGTTAATATACGCTTACAACGCAGAAATATTATGTTATATTTCAGAATGGCAAAACGATCCCTAGGCAGTAGACTTAGAGAACACGTGAGAAATGTCAACCAGGGCATGCAGAATACGGCGCTTACTAGGGGAGTCATGCGTTGCTCCGCCGCTTCTGTATGGAATAGTGTTAAGTGAGTTGCCCCTTACACGAACTTTAAAGAGACGCCCATCAGGAAGAACATTGAAATTCTCTCCAGCATGCTAGTAAGTATCAATGCTTTCTCTTTAGAACTACCAATGGTTTGACATGCATTATTAAAGGATTGAAACACGTCGCAGCACAGCATATAATTGCTTGAAAAATACACGTAATACTTCTCGCGGTCTTCCAAGCTATTTTCAAAAACCATCGTTGCTTCTTGCGCGTCCTAATTCTCTACATTTGTGTGCAGATAGCAGTGCCTAGAAAAGTATCCTGAGCTTGGCAATTTCTATATACTGTTTCACTCCAGGAAATGAACGGGTTTGTATAATGCTATAAGGTTTTGATCTGTTTCACTTGCTATAGTCATTATTTAATGTTGTCCTCAACCATTTTTCGTAATGGCTTTGTTGTTCAGCCTATGGGAAATAGCTGATATATACATGTATAATGAGGTGGAACTGTTTCTGTTTCTTCGCGTGTCTTATAACAAATGCCTTGCCGCATTCCTTTTTCGTTCGTGAATAACTCTGCTCTGTTATATCTACGTCAAACTAATTTAGGCTGACAAATTTATAGCCCTTAAAACCTCTGGAATGATACCTTTCGCAGAATTCACATATTTCGTCTCCTGAAAGATTTTTAGAAGGAGCCGTACGGTACAATTCTCAATGCCATATATCCCATTCAGTGGACAAAATCCACCGTGGTTTTAAACGACAGGTTTTCTGTCTGCTCTTCAACAGGAACACATTTCAGCATTTGCCAAACGTTACATTGCATTCTTTCCCAATGCGTATCTTCATTACTTTTATGTAGCAGCGTTCCAAATTACATACATAGTCTTATGAGGGAACGCTATAGTTGCATTATTATTATTCTTGCACTGCATATGTGCATACAATAGAGTTTAGGCTTTAAGTATGCAGTAAGTTTACGTGATTAGTTTTATGACTCTGCTAACTAATGTTGTTATTGAAGTTCGCTGAACATACATTTTAACTTCCTGAATAATTGGGTGACTGCTATCGGTCAGAGAAATGAAGCAACATAAGAAATAGGAGAAAAGAATCAGAATACAATATGTGAGACTTACGTAACAAATCCAGCGTCTTTATTTTTTTACTAACTTAAAGGTCAAAACCATACACGGATACAATGTGACTCTCAGTCATCCACTCAGAATTCAGCTCTAAGACGGCAATAGGCGATGACACACACACACACACACACACACACACAAACAAACACACGCACACACACGCAAATACAACAAGACTTATCTCTTTCGCAATCTCTCTACATCCTACAACTCCACTTCCACACATTTAGCGTTGTTGTTTTATCTTATAGTGTTAGCGTTGATAAATTTTCAGAGCGGTTCGGGGAAATAATATGTCGCTTAGTTAGAAAGTGTTTAACCAAGGAGGAAAAGTTTACATCAGGAAGCAAAAATTCCAAAGGAAAGTTATGCAGAGTTACATGTCACAATTCGTATCAAGGGGAGATTTTACATTGAACACAGGCCTATACAGTAATAGTTGTGATTGCATTCTGTTCATACTGCTCATTCGTTTTGGGACATCGTTCCGCCGTGAATACCCAACTCATATACGAAATTCCGAGGTTGAATTGTGTTTACACTATTATTGTTTACTTCCTTTGATTCAGCGTGCGTGTCACCATGGATTGAATCTCGTGTTTGTATTCTATTTGTATTGCTTATGTGCAATCATAAGTCTGTCGACATGTTCGTGGCAAGCAGACACCGAAGAGCCAAAACACCGTGAACCATTTTCTAACATGATGTTGGTCCTCCACTTGCCGCCAAAACAACAGATCTTACCCGGGGAGGTATGGGCGCTACAAGATTTCTACTGGCATCTTGTGATAGCAATACATTACCAAACAGATCCTTTAACTCTTGTAAATTACGTGACTGAGCCGCCACAGGATCGGATTTGTTGTACCAACACACACACACGCACACTAAAGATGTTTGATTTTTACTGAAATTTGGAGCTCAGTACTATACCTAGAAATTCTTTCTCATGTTCCAAGAATCATTCTAGGACAATCAGAGCAGTGTGGTATCCTGCGAAAAGAAAACACTACCAGAGGGGAACATCGTTCCCACGAAAGGATGTATCTGATCTAAAGTGATGTTTAGGTAGGTGGTAGACGTTATAGTTTCATCCACGTGAATAACTGGACTGACGGTTTCTCAGAAGAACATTGCCCAAAGCATTGCATTTCGTCCACCAGCTCGTTTTCCTACCACGATGCGTCTTGGAGTCAACACTTCCCGAGATAAACGACGCACACGTCCTAGGCATCAACATGGGGTTCAAGAGTAAACGAGATTCATCGGACCAGACGACCTCATTCCAAACATTCAATGTTGAATTTGATGCTCGCTTGCCGATTGTAGGCGTTTTAAACATTGAACCAAAGTCAGCATGGGCATTTGGAGTGGTATGTAACCACGAATCCCCATTTTCAGCAGAGTTCCATGTCCTGCGTGTTGAGACTCATTACTCTCGTAACCAGCGTTTCAATTACCGGCGAGTTGTGCCACAGGATCCCTTCTGTTGGCTCGCACCAAAAAAGGATAGCCTTTGCTCACCTCTAACATCAATGAGCTGTGGTCAGCTCACACTTTGCTGGCAGTTCGTGGTTTTTCTCACCTCGGACCACTTTTTAAAGTCACAAACAGCCACTGATTGTGAGCACGCCGCAAGCCCTGCCATCTGGAAAAGGCTCCGACTCAGTCGTCTAGCCATTCAACTTGGCCTTTGTCAAACTCGCTGAAGTCCGTTGCTTTTTCTTAATGTTTGTTTCTTGTTTGGAGGTTTAACGACCAACGTTAGCAACTCAATGGGCTATAAGCCGTTGCCCGTCCATTATGTAGGGTCACTGGTTCCAGGGAAGGAAAAGAGCCAGCGCTGTAAGGCAAGCACCAAATCCGTGCCTCACGGGATTCGAACCCGTACCCTTTTCGGTCGAATGGTCAGAATCCAGACTTTAGATCATTGCGCCAGCGGGGACGCATGCCTTTCCCATCTGAATAACAGTGATTAATAGAGCTCAGTATCAGGTATTATTTATACCGTTTCATGACCTTCACGCGAGCCGCGGTTTACGTGCGGTTGCTTCGAGTTGCATTAAGACCAGCTGGTCTTAATGTTTTACTTCTTTGGTGTAAATGGACGGAGCTTAGATAATATTACGCACGAGTTTCGTTCTTCAGAACTCTTTTACACGCAGCTACGTAGTTACTGTTCTTTCGCTATTGGCTAATATTTTATCATCGAGGAATCATGTTGTAGAGTGTTTCAATAATATAGTTTCTTTCACTAAAACTCTTTTACTTCAGTTTATTTTAGTTTTACTGCGTTATCGTTTAAAACTGTATCGCCGTGGAAAATGTAATTACGTGTTTCTATTGTTAGCTGGTGAGTGCTTTCATTGTCATACTGTATGACCTAACCGCAATTTTTAATGACCTACGGAAACGTCGTAATTGTAGTCCTCGAATTATCTTCAAGTGGTAACTCAAATTTGTATTGGAAGATGAATGTTCACATAATCTATAGAAAAAGAACCTCTCAGCGTGAAAACTGTAAAACCGAAAATACACTCACGGACAATGAAATTTGCACTCGAAGAAAGAAGCATCAGATTGAACTCAAATTTTATCGACGTAATGATACAGATGAATGATACACATGATGGCAAAAACAGAGCTGCAGGACAATTACAAAGGGATCTGTGGCACGCAGTCCGGTCATCTTCAACAGGGCGTCGGACCGCCTCGTGCGGCGATACATGCTGCAATACGGTCCGGCATGGAGTCGAACAGACGCCTAGTGTAGTCCTGCAGCAAATTGGTCCACACGTGTTGACCGGTGTGTTCCAAGTCCCGGATAGTGCGGCTTGGCGGCAGCTGGTCTTTCAGCTAGTCCCACACATGCTCGATATGGGACGTCCGGGAAGCGGGCAGGCCATGAAAGTGCTTGGACATGACGTAGGCAGTCTTGGGTAACCCAAGCCATGTGCGGGCGTGCATTATCCTGATGGTATAGCGCACCTGGAATCCCGGCCAGGAATGCAGTACATGGGGCCGTAGGATTTCATCCACACACCGCTTGCCCGTCAGTAATCCACATACCACATCTAGAACTGATCGTCTACCGTAGGCAATGGCTCTCCAGACCATAAAGCCTGCAGTGGGGGAGGTGTGGCACTCGATGGCGAGGTTTGGATTGTGCCGTTGACCCGGGGACCTCCACACCCAGACACGATGATCATCTGTCCCCCAAACGAAATGGCAGTCATCGCTAAACACCACACGTTGCCAGTCTGTGGCGTTCCACGTCGCTCTGGCTTGTAACGACTACACACGTAGCCGGTGAAGTTCCGGTTTTAATGGCAGCACATGTAAGGGGCGCTGGGATCGCAGATTTGCTTCCGCGAGGCTTCGGGAAATGGTTTGTAGGCACACAGGAGTCGCTACATCTGCCTGTATAGTGGAGCGGCTCCCTGTTAGATCCGTTCGTTTCTGACCCACGATCCGTCGATCCTCTCTACAGGTGGTCCCCCTTGTCCGTCCCGAGCCGCTCCGCCATGTGGCAGTGCCGTCACGTGTCCACTGCTCTCAACACAGTCAGACGGTATGGTCAGAAAGATCCACGTGTCGGGCTATACGGAGCGCCGACCACCCTGACGTTTTCAGCCCGATGATCATGCTTCTCTCAAATTCCCTAAGTTGCGAAAATCGACGTCTCTATGGTCAACCCGGAATTCTTGTCACTCTGTACTCTTGCTTGCGTCAGCCAGTGCTTTTCGCTATCATGGGGCATCGACTACACGCCGGTTTGTAAAACTACCGGTTCGTGCTTGCAGCGTTACCACAGGGTGTGTGGTCATGAGGACTCGCACCAAACGTGGATCATTTGAATACCAGCACACACTCTAGCTATTTGCAAAGTTTGGCGGTTTTACCAAGTTTTCTTCTAGGTGCGCAAGTTTCATTGCCCGTGAGTGTACATGGAATACATGCATTAACGCAAAGTTCTGGTCTTCTTTTTTTTTTAACCCAGCAAAAGTCCGTCTTGTACAATGGTACGAAATGTTTTTTCTGATCAGTCGTCCCAGATGAGTCCGGGTTCTTATACCATGAGAGGTGTGGATGACTGTTTTCTTACGTCCCTGGCGTGACGTTCACTATAGAGAAAAGAGAAAGAAGTGCTGTGTATCTTGCACTCCACCATGTTCAGTCGAGCTCTTATCGGCGTGGTATTGCCTACACGGATTCATCGAGTGTGTTGCATTCTCTCTCCTCTGCCGATCGTAGTGACAATCCTTTTCCCTTACTGGTGTGATGGTTACCCAGGTCTTTGCTGGAGGCCGTTTTCCAGATCCAATTCTGCTCGATTCTCAGTCATGTTAGAATCTCATGTAACGAGTCAGCTGGTTCTGCTTCCTCTTTGTTTGTCACACCCTGGCCAATGATTCGCCAGGATTTACGTTTTCCTGTTCGTGATTAAGTCAAGGGAATGTGACACTGTTTGTGGGCCAACAGGAGTAAAATATACTGCATCGTATCAAGCCAGTTCTCGACGTCTGAACTCCATAATGTCACCGGAACCGTAGAGAGGAAGTTGTACGAGCACGTCTCCGCAGTGAACATTGCCGTTTCGCTCAACGCTGTTTGCTGTGGTACGTGTAATGTACCTCTGACTGATGTTCATACTTTATGTTTGTGTCCTTGTTTTGTTCGTGAACGTGTTCGTTATCTGCTTTTATCCACTCTACAAATCGACTGAGAAACCCCGAGTCGCCGTTCAAAGGATCATTGTGATGTGTCTTCGTTGTTCTCCTTTCTGTCTTTTACCGGTGGTTTTCGTTTTATATAGTTTGCTATTGTTCTATCTACTATTTACACTGTTTGTTGTTCTGTTTTATGGCATGATATTTTGTTATGTTTTTGTTCCTTTTACTGTTTTAAAGCATTGGACTTGGAGCTCCTTGACCTCCTGAAGCCCTTGTGCCAATAAACTCATATCAACCCACAAATTAACCAACCAAATTACGGCTTTGGCTCTCTCTATTTCCTAGAACCATCGCCTCCGAATTAAAGACAAGCTCCTTCTTAAA
This sequence comes from Macrothele yani, assembly GCA_039090855.1. Lineage (NCBI taxonomy): Eukaryota > Metazoa > Arthropoda > Arachnida > Araneae > Macrothelidae > Macrothele > Macrothele yani. The sequence continues at coordinate 45,949,157 of CM076995.1, forward strand.
ACTGAGATCCCAGCAAAAGATCAAGTTGCCTTATTTGTTCGCTACCCTTGTGTGTTCCTCATGCACAACTGAATTTAAGCAGTTATCTAAATTAATAAAAAAATGTCTGTGTCTCAGAGGACAGCCTGTGCTGGTCATAAACCATCAGAAAATATCAGATGACACTTCCAAACTTGACAGACTGTTTCTTGTATTGTTATCCGAGTTGCAGTGTTAGGTTTCAAGTACAGATTATATATAGGATGCTTCACTGATGCAAAAATAATATATAACGTTTGCTATTCTACTTCTGTTTCTACAGGAATTATAGAAGCGTCTGAGAACATATGTGAGTACAACTTCGTTGATGTTAGATAAAGTTCTTCTCACGTGTGCATAGCGAGAATTAAAACAATTTTGTTCATTGTTATTGCATCTGCGGTCAGAATGTTTTCGGTCAACGAATGTACGTCGCTATTTTGATACATGCAGTGCTTCACTATCGGTTTCGAATTCGAAGAATTAGTTTACCCACGCTCCATAAGCATTATACAGGACGCATTCGTCGAAATAATTTTCATTATATTCCTTCTGAAAGAGGAAATTTATAGCTGCAAGTAGAGAGCTCAGAAGACAAAGGTGAAAAGAATGATTTTGACACCTAATGGAAAAGCTATTAACTTAGCTTATAAAGATGACTTATGTACTTATTACAGATTTTTTCGTATTTACATGTTTGAAGATATTATTAGTACACTGTTGACAGTATTTATCCTGATAGAGTTAATAAAAAGAATGAAAAGATTTCACATTTATAGGATTAAGGAGGTATCAAACAAAGTCATTCACTACAATAAAATTCAGCATATGTGTATTACATCTCAAACGTTATAACTGGGTAGCCGCGGGCATTCCACAGCAATGTGATATATGTAATATATCGTTTTAAGATGTGCTTGGAAAATCGGATTACTGTACTTTATTAGTAGTAATTAAATCTTTTTAAGGCGGTTTTTTTCGAGGTTTGATTAATTCCTTATTACGCCGTGTGCCAAACAACGCTCTTTCGTGAAATTTTAAGTTTGCAATTGTATTCACGGACGCATTCCTGTCAGTTCTAGATTAGCGAAAATTTATTTTTCTTGTTTCGAGTATTTGTTTCAAAGCATATGTCAAGTCTAAGAAGCAGATGTTTAGTACCTTAGTTTTGGTAATATGTTAATTGTATTAAGAGATGTCCTGCAGCTTTAATTCTTTAATTAAGGTCTGAATTAAAACATGTGTACATAAACATAAAGAGCTTATCTTTTGTGTTTAAAATATTTGTACATATAATTAAATATCATCTGTATCTGAAAATATGCAACGTCAAAGTTAATTCGATGGCCTGTTTTAAAAACCAGTAATTAATGGCTGTTCTTCATAGAGTTATTAACTGGAAGAAGTTCTATGTGAATCTTCTGATATATAACCTTTAATAATTAAAATAATTTTCTTTGGATAGGATCAATTTTATTAAAATAAAAAAACGCCTAAGGCGTAATAGTTAAATTACTTCAAAGTTAGCACAGGCCACACAGCGATACAATCCGAATAAAGATCACTTGCGAAACATTTACCAAGTTAAAATGCACATTGTCGCTGTACTGAAGGCGATACGGTTTTTAAAAAAGGATGGGAATATATGTAATACTTTCCTAAGCTACATTCCGAGTTCTAGCAATATAAGTTGGGAACACTACTTTATAAAACTCAGCGTTATCTTAACGGAAGCAAAGAGAAGAGGGACTCTGTCAGGAAATGAGCTTCATCAGCAGGAGCGAATTGATTTTCTCGGAATGGTTAAGAGTCTACGTGTGTATTTCTCTCTATTAAATTTGTGATGTCTCTTGGGTATGCGAATGTAGGTGATTGGCATTCTCAGGGATAAAATAATAACGTCAGAAGCTATTTAACCCAGCACATTATTTCCTGCAAAAAGTAATTGACTCATCATGTGCTTGCACCTCTTTAAGATGGAATCGAGATAGAATACTTAATAGAGTGATATATTTTAACGCAAAATATATTTTTGGAATTCTTTATGATCTCTGTCTTGTTTGAAGAGTCGTATAAATCTCTACTAAACAGTATTTATTACTTCAATCCAATATATACCAATGGTTTAATTAATGGATGCTATGGATAAATGAGATATTAAGATTCAGAGGAAAAGCTTTTCGACATTCGTCATAACTCTTCTATTAGATTGGTAACCCTTTGTAACAAACAGCCAGATCCTTATTCAGCTAGTATTTTAAAACGATGGCAATGCATGGGTGCTGAAGATTTTAGAGACGGAATCAATATTAACGTTTCAGGGGAAACTGAACAAAAAGGCAAGGAGAAAGCATAATATCTGTCAATGCATTGAGAAATTTGTTGAGGAATGTACAATGTCTATCAATGCGTCATGCAGTCTTTAAACATATTACAACTGGTTTATGGTGTACAGAGTGTACAGTGCGGGTTTTGTGTACATTAAAGATGAATGGTTGAAAAGGTTTGCACTCCAGCTCGTAGCCTGCGAAACAAAGTTCGTACAAAGCACATACACTGAAACGATGAAAGATTTCCGTCTTTAGCACGATTTAATGATTAAAAGATGAGAAATATATACAATTAAAACCATGAGCGCTTTCGAGGCAGCGGCTGCCTCTTCTTCAGATGTAATAAATAGATACACATTTAATCTATATATAATATAGATCATTGCATTGTGGGAAGCATGGTAAGTTATTAGCCAATAGTAATCTACATGCGCCAAAATGTTGCGTATACTGTTGGCCCAATGGTCTGAAGAGAACATGGAAATATATTATAGAAATAAATGGTGTAGGGTGGGGTGAACATTTAATTTTAAGTTTATATTACAATTTATAATTTACTGTTTTAATAAGGGATTTCCAAACGTTATGTAACTCATAGGGGGCATGTTCATTACAACATTGCTCACCGGAGGCCTCTATATACACACTTTCTGCAATTGAAAAGTCACAAGGTTTACTAGGAGTATTAATTATTCTTACATTACTCCAGTCGGGATTCAGATCATCTTGTATAACAGATTTGGCTAGGAATGTACAATACATGCTTGTTTTAATATTGTATTTGTGTTCTTTAGTTCGTAATGCAATATTGCGTTTTGTAGAATCCACATAATTAGAGGCTGCTTGTCCTGTAGTTGCCTTAACCAGAGGGATATTGTAAATACCTCACTGTCCCATTTTGCTGTTCTGTTCACGATCCTTACGAACTACTGAAAATAAGTTTCGTGTTCGTGAACCAAATTTCAAGTCATATGGTTTACATAGTTGTGTTAAGGCTCTCGTTAAATGTGGATTGTATTGAATAGAGCAAACATATATGGAATTGCAGTTGGAGTTTCTTAACAGGGTAGTATGTAGGGCATATTTGACCTTGCCAAACACTTGCCTAATCAGATATTTAGGGAACTCATATTTGCTCAGCCAAACCAAAAATGTAGTTAACCTCTTGCTAAAATGATTCAGTAGTTGATGAATGTGAGTGAGCTCTTCTAAACAAATAGAATAATACTGTCAACTTATGTTCTATAGGTTGTGATGAATAATAAGGTATTAAAACAGGTTCATGACAGGGTTCTTTATATACACAAGTGGTAATGAAATTAAGGCTATAGTCCTTACGAATAAGAATATCCAAGTAAGGTAAGCAGTTATTAGCGTCAAATTCTATCGTGAGCCTGATCGTTGGGAACATGGATGATAGTTCGTTGGCGAATAAGTATAAATCGTCCCGGTTGTGAGGCCATGCAACCAGGATGTCGTCAACGTACCTTAAATAAAGCAACGGGTGGTGAGGGAAGGGCCTAAGATCCTGATTTTCAATGTGCTGTGGCAAAATTTCAGCTAGAACAGCAGACAGGGGGAACCCATTGGGGAGCCCTCCAACTGTTGATAAATGCTGTCTTTAAATTTGAAATATGAACGTTTCTTAACAAGACGAAGTGCATTCATAATAGCATTAATTTCTGAACTCGAGATATGGGAATCAGCAAGTTTTGCCTCAATAATCTGATTTGAGGCCTCAACAGGTACATTAGGGTACAATGAGACTACATCAAGAGATGCCAAAAGGAAAGGCTGCGATTGTGGCTTAAGCGATCGCAATCTTTCTATAGCCTTTGTGTAACTTTTAATAGAATAAAGTGAATCCACAGTATAAGTCGCTAGATATTGGGCCAAGGGTTTTTGTAAGGGTCTGGTGGGGCTAACATAGCCTGACACCAGAGGACGAATGGGAAAATTCTCCTTATGCAATTTAACCCGTCCGTTTTGCATATCTTGCTTAGTCTTCAAGAAGCATTTGTAATTTTCTAACTTCCTGCATTTCTTATAGGGGTTTATCAAAATAACGAAAACGCGTAATGTTTTTGGAGTACTTTTTATTATTAAACCGCAGGCCCACCGCAGTCTTACAGAACAGAAGCATTTAGACTTGGAGTAGAGTTATACAAGTCATGCAATTATGATAATGGAATTTGGGACCATTCTTCCGGTAAAATATGTCTCAATTGTGTCACTGATATTGGAGATGAAAAGTGTTATCTGGCCTTTTGCTCCAGGTATTCCCACAAATGTTGAATGAAATTATTGAAGTGGCCAGGGTAGCTTCTTTACCTTATCCTCATGCTCAGAAAATCGCTACTTGACATTTTTCGATCAATACACATGTGCATTATCTGCTCAAATCGAGGGACGTTCATTGAGGGACAATACCTGCAATATTGAATGCAGATGGTCCCTAAGAACGGATTCAAACATTGAAGATATGACACGGATCTACAGAATAACGACTGGCGGTAAGGAATGACATGATATGGTACCCTATAGGATCAAAGATCCTTCTCTATACTTCACAGTCGGAACCAAACAGTCGGGATGACTTGTTTTTGAAAGTTTTTGCCAGAATTACACTGTACCAATCGCAGGAAACATGTGAAGCATGGTTCATGAGACAGATGACACGTTGCCTGTTTTTAGCATTTCAGTTTTAATGCGATTTGCCACACTCTACACGTTCTGTTGTATTTATCTTGGTAACTAGAGGTTTCGGATTGTAGCATGGCGATAAATACCTGCACGATGGAGTTCTTGACGAACTGTTATGACGGAAAAATGTCATTCTGTCTACTGTTCTGTTTAACTCTTCTGCTACTTGCCGTGCCATCGTCTTGTGCTTCCAAGATATAATGTTAAACACAGAGTCCTAGATTTTTCTGATGACCCGGACGGAACATCAGCTGGAATATCACCGCAAATTAAAAAAAGAGAACCCTGGAAAATTCATGAAAAGATTGATAAAATTTTCTCTTACTCAGGAGACAATACTAATGTTAATTTGGAAAGTTCAATTAATTTTTCCATAAATCATAATCACTAAATTCCCATGTCCAACGTGCTAATTGTTTCGTACACGTGTATTGTTTGGGAGTTTAACGACCACCATGAGCAAAGCAGTGGGGTATAAGCAGTCGTTCGTCCCTAATTTGGGGCCACAGGTTCCAATTAAAGGTGGAGAACCAGTGCCATAAGACAAACGCAGCTTTCGTACCTTCCCCGAGATTCCAACCTGGACCCATCTCGGACATGAAACATTAGAAGCTAACACTTCGTATCACTCATGTTTTGCACATGTTTACACAATTGGTCACGCATGTTTACACAACTGCGTCACACAAGTTTACACAACTGCGTCGCACATGTTAATACAACTGCGTCACACATGTTAATACAACTGCGTCACACATGTTTACACAACTGCGTCACACATGTTTAAACAACTGCGTCGAGCTCCAGATGAGGCATGGGTGGTGTTTTTCCTGGAACCAGTGGCCTAAAATTAAGGACAGACGACATTTTATAACCCAAAGAGTTGCTCATAGTGGTACAAAACTGCGTCGAGCTCCGGATGAGGCATGAGTGGTGTGTTTCCTGGAACCAGTGGCCCCTATCCTGGAACCAGTGGCCCCTATCCTGGAACCAGTGGCCTAAAATGAAGGACACGCTACATTTTATAACACAAAGAGTTGCTCATGGTGGTTGCTAGATCCCCAGAAAAAGAACATCATAAACAAGATAGTGATAAACTGCATCTTGATATTTGTTGTAAAAATTGTGACGTATATAACCCTATTTAATTTTCCATTTTTCTTCCTTTCTTCCTTTCTCGTACGAACATTTTGTTGATCTCCCGCTTACACTTTTGCACTTTACGACATATCTGAGCACCGGATACTTTGACTGTATGTGACAACACTGGCAGCAGGTCAAAAGTTAAACAAGAGATACAAAATGAGGCCGCTTTGTGTGTAAAGGGTAACAATTGAGGAGCTGCTCACAGAATTAAACTTCACATTCTTTTTTAATGTATTTACCTACTTCTGATTAGTCTGTGCTAATAGTTATTAGCATCAGAGTTGTAAAATTTTCATCTACTAGTAAGTGTTAATCATTGTGAGTGCAAGCCACGGCTTCTCTCTTGAGTGTGTGATAAGTACAGTTAGTGGAATAAACAAAGATTGTACACGCACGATAAAGCTGTAAGTTCATATGCATTGTTTTGGTGCTTTGAACTTTTTCATCATTTGGGTAAATTACTGAAATGATTAGTTAAGTTAAAGCTTACTGATGTTTCACCTAAATTAAGAAAAAACACCACAATGTTTAGCCCTTTGCAAATCTTTCTCAAATCCCTCTGAAGAGCTAAAAGGAATTTTGACCTTCCTTGCTCTTGGCGTAGACTAAAAGAATGTATTGCATCATGTTGGAACACAATGTCTAACTTTATGCCCTACAATCAAAAGACTTGTTGAATGTTGGCCTGCATTAAATTGTCATTTCCTATCATTAAAAGAGGAAGATTGTCATAGCCAGGTTTCTCCAAACCTGTATTTGGAGCTATGCGAAAGAGTAAACATCTGTAGTACGACAGCATACTGCATTTGTCTCAAAAACACCCTTTTGCTTTACCAGTGCACCGTAAAAGAACTAGAACCATATAGTGTTGCAGCACCAGAGCTGTACCCTTCGATGAAAAATTTGAGAAACAAAATTAGCCAAAGGAAAGCAGACATCTTTACACTCGTGGAAAAGGTAGAGATATAGTTAAAACTTGATATGAAAATGACCATTTCTGTTAAGAAAGACTTTTTCGCCTTTTATCACCATTCTCTGGAAAAGTGGTCTGATTTATCTTACAACAATTTCGTCTATAAAATCTAGCATTTATCTCTGAAAAAGGAAGCAACATACTCTGATTTCAAAGAAGCTGTGGTAGTTTCGAACTTCAAGACCTACATTTATATTGCTGCTGAAAGAAAAATCCTAGCGAAATCTCCGTTAATGGTATCAAATTAATTTGGCGACAGGAAGTGGACTTCCAAGTTTTGTACGATTACTCTCCTTTTAACCATCTATTCCTGTGCGCAACTCTCACGAGGAGCGAAATTTCTTAATTATGAACAGCTACTAGTGAAATGACCGCAATAAGAACAGCGTAAACTTAATAAAAAGTGAAATTTGAAATTCAGGTAAGGATACATTTTAAATATACACTTAAAATGACTTTTATTTACTTATATTTAAGAGAAAGGTTATCCTCGAAGCGATGAAGTCAAACTAAAAGTATGTTTTTATACTTAAATAATGAACAAAAACTGAAAACATGAAAATAATAGTTTCTGACTTTTCATAAAATGCAACAACACATTTCATTTTTATGTGAATACTAATTTTAATTGTCTGCATTTTGTTAATCAATTAAAAATATTTTAGTGCTTGTACTCTTTTTCTTTTCAATTTTCTTTAAATATTCCTAATTCTTAAATTTTAAAGTTAGGCATGAAGATTTTTTTTAATATTATACTCTGTACTTCAGAAAAAATAATTATCGCTTGTAAATTAAATTTAAACCGCAATGTTCAGCAATATGGAAGTGAGAAGATGGTCAGTCTTACTGGTAATGGAAGTACAATAGCACGTGAGTGACGGTCATTGTGGTTTGATTGGTTTTAAGTATACTCACCAGAAACAGTGGTTTAACTGACTGTAGGACGTTGTTAATCTGTCAGAGTTCTGAAGGTACTACATGCGCCTACTGTCGAAACTAATGGCTGCTACTTCATTGTGCTTGCAAAGAAAGACAATGAAGCAGCAGCCATTTTCTGTATGCGCTAGTCTTCCATAGAATTTCAGCCACAAGGTAGAACCAGGTGTCGTCACTATAATTAACATGAGTTAAAATTTCTGTTGTCTGACAGTTCTGTCGATTTCTTGCAATCAAGGGCTTCCGACGCAATAAAACACCAGACTGCAGCCTCCGTTATCCTAATCGCCATTGCAATTCGAGATAGTTCCGCAGCAGCATGTCAAGGAATTCGGCGATTCAACCTTCCCTTCGTCAGACAGCGAATGTCCCTGTGCGGTAACCGTGAGCACAATCTTGCGCTCGTCGTGCCATTTTTCTCGTATCGTGACCTATATGTGCCATATAACTTTGAGCAGACCAAGTTACCTCATACAAATCTGACCTCAGTAAATCACGTACTGTAGCTAATAAAATTGACGTCGCTGTGGCAACTTCAATACTGCCAAAGAAGCATATGCACACGTCAAACTTTCTCCGCTGGGTAAGGTCACTTGAACATCCTGAAACATGTAACATAGCTGTATTTCCAATGATATCTTTCATCTCTCCCAAATATAACGTCACTGAATTGGAAATCGATGGTTTACAAATCTCACATCACCCCAACAGAGACATGCTTGTACGTATGCCAGTCCGCCTACTCCAGAAATGTTAATTTTAATGTCTAGTATACTTCACCGAATGATCACTGAATTATGACCAACCCCATCAAAAGTGGATGCAGCCCGTTCACCACCGGATTTCCGAGAGATCACAATTAGTCGACCAACTTAGCATACACTGAAGAACAATTGAATTAGAGATACCTGTCTAGTAACGTGTGGCACCACCTTTCACCCTGATGACGGCGGCGATTCGTCTCGGCATGGACTTGACAAGACACCGGAAGCGTTGGGAAGCCATACGGATCCACGACCCCTGAACAAGCTCCCACAGTTCACGAAGATTTGATGGAGTGGGGTCAGAGCCTCAAACATCTCTTTCGATGGCATCCAAGTGGTGCTCGATGGGATTGAGGTCAGGTGACCTAGCTTGCCAAGGAAGCGAGGTCACGTCGGTGGAGTGTTCATCCAACCATTCGGATACAATTCGGGAGCGATGGCACGGTGCATTGTCTTGTTGCAGGATGAGGCACCAAGTGGGATTTAGAAGACGCACAAACGGGAGCAAATGGTCGTCCAGGATATCCCTGGTAACGTTGACCTGTGCGGAACGATGTCACACGTAGCAGGGGTCCCATATCAGTCCACGTAAACAGTCCCCAGACGAGAAAGCCACCCCCACCAGCTTGAAGAGTACCTTGCTGGCAAGAAGGATCCGTTGCTTCATGTGGTTTGCGCCGTACTCGTATCCTGCCATCCGCATGTACCAACGTGAATCTTGACTCATCAGTCCAGACAACATTTTTCCACATGTTTAGGGTCCAGTGGCGATGTTCCATCGCCCATGCTAATCTTTGCACCCTCTGATGTGCGGTCAGGAGCGGTACCCCCGTGGGACGATGGCTTCTGTACCCCATAGCGAGGAGATGGTCCTGGATGATGTGGCTGCTAACACGTTTTTGTGCACCACCGTTAAATTTCCGAGTAATATCTTGCACTGTGGCCCGTCTATCCGCTGTTACAATGCGAGCTAGCCGACGATGACCCAGCTCATCCACATGCTGTTGTCCACGGCAGTTGGCCCTCGCAGGGATGGTTTTACTGGATTCTATGTACTCACGGTGCACCCGAGGCACAGTGGCTCGTAAAAATCCCAGTGCCTGCACGACTTCCGTGATGGAGTGACCCATTCGTCGTGCCCAGACAATTTGCCCTCGATCAAATGCACTTAGTCTTACCCATACTGCGTCCGACTCTTACTGATTCCCGTCGCATCACTCCTTATATTGTCGGATCGCTGCATACGTCATGTCATTTCCATTTAAAGGGCCGCCCATAGCGCCACATTTGCATAACGCCAGCTGTCTCTAATTCAATTGCTCTTCAGTGTATATAAAGTGCGAGTGGAGCAGTAAGCAGTAAAATTTGATTTGGAGCGTGATGGGTAAACGGAATGATTTATTTGGACTTTCAGAAAGGACAGGTTGTGGGAGCTCGGAGAACGGTGCCTGGATTTCCTGAACGGCTAAACTGTTGGGTTGTTCTCGAGCAGCCGTACTTAAAGTGCATCAGGAATGGCGTGAAAATGGTCAAACAACGATTCGAAGGCAAAACTATGCATGTGAATTGTTGTTGTGAGAGGCAAGGGACGGTTTCGAAGACTCGTTCAGCCAACGACGCAGCACTGTTCAACAGTTAACTACGCAATACAACACAGATCAACCCGGAACAGTATCTATCATGACCGTACGTCGCACGCTCTCACGAATGAGTTATAACAGCAGACCACAACGACGACATCCTGTCTTAACCATGGTTCATCGGCGCAAAAGACTCGCCAGGTGAATCGATGCTAGTTGGACGTGCGTCGGTTAATTAGAAAAACGATTGCTTGTCTGACGAGTCGCGTGTTTTACTGCACTCCGTCGATGGTCGTGAACGTATTACACTATCCTGGTTCAAGGATCGTACAAGTTAGATGTCGGATGACTGAAAACAAAGTGTGCTGGTCTGACTAGTCGCGTTGCTTGCTCCATACCACGGATGGCCAGGCCGTGTACGTATTAGATTCGCCTGGTTCAAAGATCATGCAAGTTGGGCGTCGGATTACTTAAAACAAGAGTGCTGGTCCGTAGTCGCGTTTTTAACTCCACTCCGTGGATGATTGTGTAGGTATAGGTATTTGGCGTAAAAAACATGAGGCACTCGATCCATCCTGCATTGTCTTCACAGTGCAAGCCGGTGGAAGTGCTCTAGGGTGTGGATCATGTTTACTTGTCAGGAACGTAACCCCCACCCCGGTGCATATGGAACAACATATGAATGGTGCCCACTATGGTGAATTGCTTGCTGACTCTGTAGTCCCAGAAATGCTGCACTTTTCCCTGTGTGGAGACGGTGTTTTCCAAGGTGACAAAACGCCAAGCCACAGGTCCAGTGCTGTGCAGGAGTGGTTTCAGGAACACAGTTCAGACCTCCAGCATATCGACTGGCTTCCAAAGTCTCCCGATATCTATGGAATAGAGCACTTATGGGACACTATGGTGCGGTGTATCTGGCATCTGAATACGTCAATCACCTCCATACCTGCATTGAAGACCGTATTACACACAGCTTGGTTGGCCATATCTCCCAACTCCTTCCGGTATCTTATTGAATCGATGACAGATCGGATTGCTGCTGTACTGTAGGCAAAACGAGGACCTACGAAGTACTAACATTTCAGAAGGTAGCAGAGCTGAATATGTGAATACAGAATCATTACCAATATATTTAATGAACCGCCTTAACACGAGGAATCCCTGCGTTTAAATGGTGGAAAAACAGCCATGGTGGTGCCAAAATGTCATACCAGTGCTTATTCTTGTGCAGCTGTTTGCACGTGGGAAGTTTTTGGCGAAGGAGCCACCTAATTTTGAAGGACCTGCCGTGGTTCCCTATTTCGGCTACATGTCACACCAGCAAATTTTTTTATTGGGGGTTTAACGACTACTATCAGCAACTGTGTGGGCTATAAGCATTCTCCCATCCTTAATTTAGGGCCAATGGTTCCAGGGAAAGGGAATGATCCAGCGTCGTAGGACAACACAACATCCATACCTCACGGGGATACGAACCCGGTCTCATCTCGGACAAATGATCAGAAGTCAACGCTTAAACCACTGCGCCACCGGGGTGACGTGTGAAATTCACTCGACTTACAAAATTACAGAAAATGCCTCACTTTGGATCCGGAGAAGACAAAGCAGTGTGAGAGCATTGTTTCATCTGTCTTACGAAAACACTTTCCACCAATATTTCGAGTCATTTGCAAATGTTACGATGAGCGTGTGTATTCAGGCCGGAGAAATGGTTGCATATATAAATTCGACAGGAAAATACCTGGTCAGTGAGAGCGCGCCTAATAATGGTTTCCAATTGTATATATAATTTGTATTTTTCGCAAAATCAGATTCAGTCCTGTCTCTTCACATTAACAAATTTCGCATGCATATTAATGCGTCATTAATAGCACAAATATTTTACCTGATAAGTAAGAGCAAACAGACATATTAAATGGCGTTCTTCAAATTTCGCACTGGAAAGTTTTTTTTCTTCTTAGAGCTCAAAATGAAACATGTGAAATAATATTACTTTTAATTTTCTGAAAAAAGTTACCGGAGCCAAAAAATGGTTGCAGTTTGAGATCCAGGTATTTTGTCATGAGCGATAGCTTTCGTGTAAACGGTCATTTGTCTGATGAGTGTTTCATTAGCCGAAGAAAAGGGAAAGAAGAGACTTGCGCAGGCATGCCTGTTCGAAATATGCGTGACGAAAAAGTTACAGTTGTTATTTTCAGCTTCGTTATTTTCGTGTATGTAAATTATTGCAAGCTGATGACGGATGTTATTCTTGAGAGTAAAATGAGTTGCAAATTATTTTGCTTTGAATGAAGTGCGTGCAAGTGCGAGAATGAGCATCGACGCTAAAGAAAGAAAGTTAAGGTGCTTTTCCAGGGCAGAAAAATCAGACTGAGTGACACGAAACTGTTATATATCAAATGAATAAGTTTGCGTGCTGAGAATATTTTGTAAAAGGAAAATTCATTGTTTACTTCTGAGGTTAAAGTGGGCATCACAACAGTATTTATTTTATAACTCGCTGGGAAAAAAATAAAAGGTCGTTCCTAAAATTATGGCCGATTTGGAGGCTAAAAATGAAAGAGACATACCTCATAGCACACAACCTTATTGTATTCGAAATAGGTGCCTTCAGCACCTACACACCTCTGATAGCAAGAGACAAGTGCTTCAATGCCAGTCGGCAAGAAATCTGGATCCCTGGGTGCAAGAATACTCAGAAATGCAATTTCGACCTTCTCTCGGTTTCTGAAGATCCTGCTCTTGAGGTAATTGATAAAATGCATAATCAGGTGGAAATCGGTGTCAAGTCAAGTGAGTAGGCTGGATGTGGGAGGGTTTCGAACCTCAGTTAATGTAGTTTGTGTTTAATCATTTGTAACACGTGTGGTCTTGCCTTGTCATCGAGCAGGATAGGACCTTTCCTGTTCACCAAAGATGTCTGTTTGGAACACAACTTCTGGTGCATTCGGTCAGTTTACTCACAGTATGTGACTGAGGTAGTGCTTTCACCAGCATTCAAGAACCTGTAGTATATGACACCCTGAACAGTCCACTAAACTGTTAACATAACCTTTTTTGGCGTCAAACTTGGTTTAGGATGTCGTTTCGGTGGTTCTCCATGATTCACGTACTGTCCTTATCGCTTACGGTTGTCATATAGCACCCACTTTCCATCACAGTTTACAATGCGATAAAGTAAGGGCTCCTATCGTTGCGAAGTACGAGAATACAAGAAGGTTACTGCTCGTCTGAAACCATTGTTGTTTTTGATGCTCCGTCAGTTCGTATGGGACCACCCGTATCGAGCTTTTTGACCTTACCAATTTGGTGGAAATGCTCTGAAATGGTTGGCACCTACATATTGTAATCTTTGGCGAGTTCTTTAACTGTGACGCAAAGATTTGCTTCACATTTGCCTTCAGAGCGTCGTTATGAATGACAGAATGTCGTCCTCAGCCCTTACCACCTTGTAGGCTCCTGTCACCCAAACGAAACTTCTCAAACCACCGATGAATAGTGCGTTCAGATGTTGCCGACTCGCCCCATGCCTCGACCACGTTACGGCAGGTTTGTGCTGCATTACGGGCCAATTTAATCTCATGAAGCAGAATCATTCGCAACTCACTGCTTCCTATCATATCGTATAGACCACTCTCACACAAGTAGCAACGAATGCAGCCCAATCGATTATGGCGTGTATGTGGTGTCTGAGTCGCCCTTCAACTCGTACTAATGGTGCTGCGAGTGGGTTGGCCTACAAGCATTGTGTGCGAGTTGAATGTGGCACCGCAGAAAATGGGTCATGCTTTTCCGAACGACCTGATACTTCCAACGTATTATAAAATCAATGATTAAAGGTAGAACTGACTCTGTGCTCACTAAATGGGACGAAAAAGGTATGGTATTGAAGAAATGGAATTGCGACATTTTTATTTTCTAGGTATAGAGTTGAAAAATATTGAAAATTTTCGAACAGCAGTGGTTGTATATTTAATGTACACTATATTGATAAAAAGTCACCGGACACCTCTTCAAAATAAAATGAACGGGTCCGCTGCGTTGTTAAGAAGCGCGGTAGAGCTGCAAACGGTACAAAACAAGCCTGCAGCTGACCGCGATCATATCGTACTGTAAGGTTGAGTAAAAATGTCGCAGAAGGAGAGAACTGACTTTGAGAAAGGAAAGATTGTATTAGTGGGTTGTCCATAAGAGAAACCGAGAGCCGTTTAAACACACCCAAGTCAACTGTTTTGGATGTACTGAATAAGTGGAAGACACATGGCGTGCCTGAAGCAGCAAAACGTACCGGCAGACCAAAGAAAATCAGTGATAGAGGACGTTGAAGCCTCAGGAGAGTCGTTATAGCTAATCGACGGAGTACTGCATAAGACCCTCAGTCTACAAGTGAGTAACAATGCTGGAACCTCGGTATGTACACCTACCATTCGCAGAAAACGTCATTCCATGGGTTACCGTGGTCGTGCGGCTGCTCATAAGCCTTTCATTTCCACTCGGAATGCTACTCGTCGTTTAGCATGGTGTAAAGAACATTTATCGTGGACCGTAGATCAATGGAAACAGGTCCTATGGACTGATGAATCCAGATACACGATTTATCAGTCTGATGGCCGTGTGTGGGTATGGCGGAAGTCGAGGGAACGCTATTTACCACAGTGTACTGTTCCTACGGTTAAGTTTGGAGCTAGCAGTGTACTCGTGAGCGGGTGTTTTTCGTGGTATGGTGCCGGCCCATTGGTTATCGTGGACAACCCTGTTAATCAGCACGTCTACCTCGATATTCTGGACAATTATGCCCTACCAACGCTGTGGCAATTGTTTGGAAACGAGCCTTGTTGGTACCAGCAGGATGATGCACCGAGCCATAAAGCAAGGACTGTTACGGCGTGGTTTGACGATGGTTCTGTATCGTGTGTGATCTGGCCAGCACAGAGCCCTGATATTAATCCCATAGAGCACCTATAGGATGAATTTGAGCGCTGCATAGGAAGTTTGGAACCTAGTCCTACTACTAAGCAACAATTAGCGCAGCATAATGTACTGAATTGAATCGCATACCTATCGCTGTGTTCCAAACCCTTGTCGTATGCTTGTCTCGAAGGGTCAGTGCATTCATTAAGGCCAAAGGTGGACCGACACTGTACTAATTTATGTCAATAAATGCTATTTTGTGTTTCTCTTCTAGTTGTCTGGTGACTTTTTTTCAATATAGTGTATTGATTTGAAAAGCTTGCACATGGTTTGAAAAATCGTACATTTTTAGCCAACTCGAATTTAAGAAAGTTTCGTAATTGAAATACTAGAGATTCTGTTATAAACGTAAAATGTTTTAAACAATTTATTTTTTCTTACCAAGCATATTTCTTTATCTGGTGCATATTATGTTTAGTAAATTTTGAGACTCATCGATTGAGAAAGGATGTAATTGCTGTTCTTTTGGATAGGGTATAAGTTTTGTGAATTTGTCTTGTCCTCAAAGAGAAAAAAAAGTTTTAAACTGCATCATTTTGTAACTATTCACAAAATTATAAAAATAGTATAAAGTAAGTAAGAAAAAATAATGAATCACAATATCAGAAATAGTTTTAGTTGATGATTAAGTGTCTTGATGTAAAGTTTATTACAGTAGATCCCGCTTACAACGAGGAGTTCCGGACCAATCAAAATCAGGCTTAAATCCGGGCAACCGCTAAATCAGTTTGGGGGTGAAAAATTCCAACATGTAGAAACACACTGAAGAGCAATTGAATAAGAGACAGCTGGCATTATGCAAATATGGCGCTGTGGCGGCCCTGTAAACGGAAACGACATGACGTATGCAGCGATCCGACAATATAAGAGTGATGCAACGGGAATCAGTAAGAGCCGGACGCAGTATGGGTAAGACGAAGGATCTAAGCGCATTTGATCGTGGGCAAACTGTTGGGGCCCGACGAATGGATCATTCCATCTCGGAAGTCGTGCAGGCACTGGGACTTTTACGAGCCACTGTGTCACGGGTGCGCCGTGAGTACATCGAATCCGGTAAAACTATCCCTGCAAAGGCCAACTGCCGTGGACAACAGCGTGTGGATGAGCAGGGTCATCGTCGGCTAGCTCGCATTGTAACAGCGGATAGACGGACCACAGTGCAAGAAATCACTCGGCAATTTAACGCTGCTGCACAAAAACATTTAAGCAGCCATAAACCATCCAGAACCATCTCCTCGCTTGGGGTACAGAAGCTATCGTTCCCACGAGGGTACCGCTGCTGCCCGCACATCAGATGGTGCAAAGATTTGCATGGGCGCTGGAACATCGCCACTGGACCCTAAACATGTGGAAAAATGTTGTCTGGACTGATGAGTCGAGATTCACTTTGGTACATGCGGGTGGCAGGATACGAGTACGGCGCAAACCACATGAAGCGATGTCTCCTTCTTGCCAGCAGGGTACTCTTCAAGCTGGCGAGGTTGGCATTCTCGTCTGGGGACTGTTTACGTATACTGAAATATGACCCCTGGTACGTGTGTCATCGTCCCTCACAGGTCGACGTTACCGGGATGTCCTGAACGATCATTTGCTCCCGTTTGTGCGTCTTCTACATCCCACTGGGTACCTCATCCTGCAAAAAGACAATGCACCGTGCCATCGCTCTTAAATTGTATTCGAATGGTTGGATGAACACTTCACCGACGGGACCTCGCTTCCTTGGCCAGCTGGGTCACCTGACCTCAATCCCATCGAGCACATCTGGAATGCCATCAAGAGAGATTTTCAGGGCTCTGACCCCTGCATCAAATCTTCGTGAACTGTGGGAGCTTGTTCAGGGGTCGTGGATCCGTATGGCTTACCAACGCTTTCGGTGTCTTGTCGAGTCCATGCCGAGACGAATCGCCGCCGTCATCAGGGCGAAAGGTGGTGCTACACGTTACTAGACAGGTATCTCTAATTTAATTGCTCTTCAGTGTATGCATACGTGACAATATTAATAAACGTTTATATTATACATCATAACCCATGGAAACACTTTCTAGATATCTAATGATAGCTATTTTGCAGTTTACAAATTATCTAAGTCAGTTTAGGATTTCCTACTTGACGGCTGCGTGTGATTGACTTGTTTAACGACACACATGAAGCATCACCGGTCTTCTTATTATTACGCTCACTTGGATGGTGAATTCGAAAATAGACAGGATTCCAGAAATCGCTACCTCCTATTTTCCCTCGGGCTACATCCCGCTTGATTTACTTCCCCATTATTTTCTGCAACCGTCACTCAGAAATCCACTCATTACATGTGCGTGAACCCCATCCATCGCTTTCTCCTAAAACTAGAAAGCCTGTTTTTAGCACTGCTTGTATTTTTTAGCACTGCTTGTATACTAGAAAGCCTGGTTTTAGCACTCCCGTGTATAGTCTCTTCCACTGGGTGGCAGAGATTCTCTTACACAAATTGCTTGTTGAGCATTTGATTTACTCCAATCCCATTATTTTACTATCAAAGTTCTTGCACTCGCACGCCAATATTCCATTGCATGTTTTTGCAGTTTCGTCCTGTATATCATCATTTCTATGCCTCATTTTGCAGAACAATGCCTTACAATTAATACACACAATTAACGTGGATTAGGGACATCAAACATTATATTTTTCCGTGACTGACTTATAAACGTAAAAAGAGTGATGATGACTTCTGTTTGATGTTCCTAATCCACGTCAGTTGTGTGTATTAATTATTCATTCGCCTCCTTTTTATTTGTTCAGTTGCTGCTTACCATCTTTGGTGAGTCCCCATAATTGTGCGGGGCTCCAAGAAGCAACCTGCCAAGTGGCTTGACAGTTAGTTATATGTGAGTGTGGGGAATTCAAAGCCGCTATGGTGCAGTGGTAGTATGTCCGGCGCGTAACTGGATGACCCTGGGTTCGATTCCCGGTGCCGGCCTATGAGAGTTTCTTCCGTGACTCATTTATAAACGGGGAAATAGCGATGAATTCTGTTCGATAATGCCTTAGAAATTTTTCTGCCTCGTTACATACCGAATTTATTAATTGTTTTTGCTTTGCTTGTTTAAAGTGATCGTCTTAACTCTTCTTTCCCTCTGTAAGAGGATTCGGATGGTTCCAAGGGTCAAGAAAGATTCGAATTTCAGTTTTAAGATTTTTTTATGTTATGCTCCTTTAGGTTCAATTTGATACTAAATTTATGTGATTCTGTGTAATAGATCCCATTTTATGAGCATTTGTATCACGGAGTGCAACAGTAATTTTATAGGTATCAACTGGTGCAAGTTCCAGAAGGCAGTAGATGAGAACGAACCATATGACCAAAAATACTCTACACATCTACCAGGAGTTGTTATGGTGGAAATTAAACCCATTTTTAGAGATTTGGAAAAACCACAGCTAATCCAAAAATGTTTGCATGTAGGCACTCAAAAACCTTGCGCGTACTTGAATAGCACAATTCGGTCAAGAACTCCGAAATCTACTTTGTAATGATATCAGAATTAAGTGTGTATAAGGCTGTAGCTACGTTTAATAAGGGGAACATAGTGAAATGTGAACATTTGAAAAAATTGGGAATTTCTCCTGGCCCAAATTGTATACATACAATAAAAAAACTGATGAACGGAGAATTGCAAAAGCTAAAAAGTCCATTAAAGAAATTTACAAAAAGTGTCGCCAGAATGCCAGCCTAGCCAAAAGAAGTTACCAAGAGCAAGAGGACCCAGAATATCCTTCATATGGAGCTGGGACACATTAAGGTAAGATTAGCTGCATTAATTACCTCATTGTTAACTTTCAGTGCGTTTCCTGAAAAAAGCATTTTTTCAACATGTAAGTACACTTTTCTCAGGAACCATGGCAGATATCTGCATGATTTTGTTCGTTTTTCTTCATATCTTGCTCTACATTTTGAGCAGATGGATTTTTAAAATTCCTATTAATTTTAAAAATATATTACTTTGCAATTCATTTTTCTGTAGTTTCTTATTTTTAAACAAACATAAAATTTTTAAATAAATATTTTTTAAAAACCCTCTGCTTAAAATTTTATTTACATTGTGTATTTTACATTAAACAAAAATTAAGCTCATATCTGTTGTACTTTCTAAGATAAATATACCTAAAGTTGCGTAAATTAACATGTGGAAGATAGGGTCATCCGACTCGACTTAAATCCGGAGATTTCATTATATTGTTTTCATTAGAAACGATCAGATGAGCTTTCAGCTAACACTATACTAAACAAAAGTTCTTGTTTTGCCCGTAGAAATCGAGATATTGCTAGATACGCGCTCATGATTGAACTATGAATACATTCCATGTCTATTATCTTCATAGGCTATAGAATCAAATGTATATTAAAGATACAAATATCTTTTGTCTGCATCACTGCCCATACAAAATCTATTGAACGCATTTTATTCTATTTGTAACTGTGAGAATGGAGGAGTAGCCCTTTAACAGTATATAAGGTCTTTACATTAATTCAGAATTTAGTATCTGCATTGTTAAGGAATTCTCAGGAAAAACTTGAAAAATGGTTAACCACTTTCAGCGAAATTAGATCAGTGCTTTCTGGAAACCAACAACGACCTATTTTCTGGAAAACACATTTGACCTGTTTTTAGGAAAAGGAAATAAAAAATGCTAAATTCCACGAACTGCAATCTCGTTAAATTATTATTAAACAAATTTCACGTCATGATACTTATAATGATGGTGTAATAATCCTTATAATTCATGGTATGAAAATAAATGTACGATACAAATAAACAACACACGATGTATCAAACATATTCATGCTGGTAACGGCGTGTAATAGCAGGCAGATTTAGCTTACAGGCTATTTCTCGTCACCTCTTGCTCACTTCACAGAGTGCATACACTTTTAATTACTTTTTGACTCATTTTCTATAACGTAGTACGTCTTTTCGTACTGCTACGTTATTTTAAAACATCACCATAAGATGAAAAAGTTCCTAAATTAAACCTTAACGGCCAGACGAAACATTTAAAAACAGAAGTTAAACTTACGGAAATGATGCTTTATTCAAGATGTTTTCTCCAATACATCGCAACATAACATGGTACTTCGCATTAAACGCTCCACACACCACACAAGCTATACATTAAACGTTCCACACACCACACAAGCTATACATTAAACGTTCCACACACCACACAAGCTATACATTAAACGCTTCACACACCACACAAGCTATACATTAAACGTTCCACACACCACACAAGCTATACATTAAACGCTCCACACACCACACAAATTATACATTAAACGTTCCACACAAAACACAAGCTATACATTAAACGCTCCACACACCACACAAGCTATACATTAAACGCTCCACACAGTTTCACAAGCAACTGTTTACTTGGAGTTTATATCTCTGGTTCTTATCATAACAACAGGCATACGTCACGTTCATTCAATCTCAATTATGTTGCCAACAGCATTCGTTTGAAAGAAAAGATGTCACGTTAACTGTGAAATATAACTGAGAATAAACTCAAGATTTACATAGGGAAAGAAACTAAAAAGGAAAGTTAATTTGAAATATGCGTCACATTTCAGTTGTTGCCATATCGTGAGATGTTCTCAGAAGGGGCGACATGATGTTAAGAAAACAGAGTGTATAACGAGAGGTAACTAAAATTTACGTAAGAGATACAATTTAAAATGGAAAGTTGAAATTATTATATACATAACAGCTCCGAAGGAAGTAGCTATAAAACTGGAGCACATATAGTCGCATTTTTCCACAGCAGAGGCAGATACAACGTGCTCTCGACGTAGAGAGCTCCACTTTCTTCATTCCGATTTGTTAGTTTTAGGATGAAAGAAATGGTTATATTTCACTTTTCTCCCCCCCCCACCCCTCTCTAAACGACCTACATCTTTCAAATCCCTCAGTGCTTCGCATGAGAGGAAGAGGTAGAAACTCAGCTGTTGGGCATGTAATTGTAAGCCAGTTGAATGGCCACGAAATGTTCGTATCTAGTTCAAAAATAATGCACTTTCTGAGAAAGAACAGAAAAGGTTGTTCCAGAGTGTACTCGGTAGTACTTGTTCGTTTGTGTAGAAGATGATACTGCCTGTTTCGTTTTTGAATTCTACTTTTTCGAAAAACAATATTAAGAGGCCTTATGAGAGAGATATTATGCAATTATATAATGTACAAAGTACCTCACGGAAAGGGAAACAAACCACCTTTTAAAGTGTCTTACTCAGCAGAAAAATTTACTAAGCAACACATTCAAATCACAAGCGATTGTGCCTGAATTTCGCTTAGTTTCATTAAAATACATTATGAAATCCCAGAGTGATGGCAAGAGTAATAAAGTAATACATAAATTCAGTAATTACGTGTAGTCGTTGGAACAAGAACAAATCTTTAAAATCAGCTGAAAAAATCATAGTTGGAGGAGACAGACACAGAATTGTCATTGGGTTTCTTTGATCACTGGTCTGAAGCACAAATGCCAGAGATAAAGGTGCAGAAAATAAATTCAGTGCGACTGAGAACTTAACTAGTGTGATGGATATTGTTGAAAATATTGGAGCAAACATCGCATGATGAAAGCTGGAATATTCAAGTGTTGAATATTCCAGTTGAAATGTTAGCTAGAGTCGCAAAGGATTGTATACCATCTATGATTGGAACGAAATTTTTACTAGGTCACGAATGCTGTATGTAGTCTTAGAGAAGGCATGGAAAGTACGAAGGAGTGATATTTTTGTGTTCACAGGTTATTCATAAATCAAGAAAATTTAAAATCATTATGATGATATTACATCTGTTGCAAAACTCGTGTACTATATTAGAATGAGAGAGACAGAATAATTCACAGTTTAAAATATCTTAAGTGACACGGATTCTGTGGAATGGAACATCATCATCATCATCATCATTGTCAACCATTATCAATCCACTGCTGGACGAAGGTCTCCCCAAGTTTCCTCCACAACGGTCTGTATTGTGCCAGTCTCCTCCATGTCACTCCCGCATATTTACGAATTTCATCCACCCATCTCCCATGTGGCCTTTTTTCTGGGTCTTTTCCTGTCCCTTGGAATCCAATCTAAAATTTCGGCTGTCCATCTATGGTCTGTCCTTCTGGCAGTATGTCCAGCCCATTGCCATTTCAGGGATTTAACTCTGATCATGATGTCTTCCACTCTCGTCATTTTTCGGATCCACGAGTTCCTCTTCTTATCTCTCCTGGTTATACCAAGCATGCACCTCTCCATGCTTCTTTGAGTTGTCTGCAGCCTTTGTATGTCTCTTTTAGTTAAGTTCCACGTCTCTGCACCATACGTAAGCACTGGAAGGATGCATTGATCAAACACTTTTCTTTTAAGACATAATGGCATATTGCTCTTGAAAATTATGCTGTTTCTTCCAAAAGCTCTCCAGGCAAGTTTTGTACGCCGATTAATTTCTTCATCAATGTGACCCTCACTTGATATCTGCTGTCCAAGATAAACATACGTATCTGTTATCTCTAGTTTTTCTCCATCAATCGATAAATCTTCATTTCTTGTAAAAGCATTGAACATCACTTTTGTCTTCTGAAAGTTCATTTTTAATCCCACTTCTTTACTCTTGTCAGCAAGTTCCTGGATCATACTCTGCAGCTCTGATGGGGTAGTTGCAAAAATGACTATGTCATCAGCAAAACGAAGGTGGGTTAGATAATCTCCAATAATCTTTATCCCTTTGTTTTCCCAGTTCAGTGATTGAAAGACATTTTCCAATGTGGCATTAAAGAGCTTCGGAGATATGGTGTCACCTTGTCTCACTCCCTTTCCAATTTTTATGTGTGTTGTATTTTCAAACAGCCGAATCTTTGCACTTGCATTTTCATAGATGTTATTAATAATATTAATGTATGCATCTTCAATACCGCAGGATTTCAGAGCCGTGGTAACTGCTGATGGTTTCACCGAATCAAAGGCTTTTTCATAATCGATAAAAGCCATGCACAATGGAAGTTCATATTCCCTCGCTCTTTCAATTAGTTCTCTCAGTACGTGGATATGATCTATTGTGCTGTAGCCACTATTGAATCCAGCTTGTTCTCTCGGTTGAGCCATGTCCAGTGTTACCTTCAAGCGGTGTGAAAGAACTTTAGTGAAGATTTTATAAACCACTGATAGGAGGCTGATAGGTCTGTAGTTCCTGAGATCCTCAATGTCACCTTTTTTATGTAGCAGGATCATTGTAGCATTGTTTCAATCCTCAGGAATCTTCCCTTCATTAAGGCATCGAGTGAAAATTTGGGCGAGTACTGTTTCAATTTCTCCACTTGCTTCTTGTATGATGTCTATAGTAATTCCATCTTCTCCTGGAGCTTTCCCCCGCTTCATGTTCTTGATTGCATGAGCAACTTCTGCTGGGAGGACTGGAAGAACTCTGGTACCTTTCATGATGTTTGGAGTACATGTATCATCCCTTTCATATAATTTGGAGTAGAAATCTTTCACTCTTGTCAAAATTTCGCCTCTATTCTTTGTTATAGAACCATCTTCTTTTCTCAGAGCCATAATCTGTTTTCTTCCCTTACTGAGATGTCCCTTTGCTATCTTTAGGCTTTGGTTGTTTTCAATTGCTTTCCTCACTAGCTCACAGTTGAATTTCCTTACGTCTTCAGTGATACTTTTTCGTGCTGTCTTGCATAGCTCTATATATTCCACTTTGGAAGTCGCATCTTCTTTAGTTGTCCTCATCTCTCTTCTTTTTGCATCAAAATTTTGGTTTTTCCTGATAATTTGTTTACATGCAACTTGTTCTTAGACCCAGCTAATTTTGTTGCTGTTTCCATAAGAGCTTTGGTTACTTTTCTGTTAACTTCCGAAATATCCACTTCTTCCAATGTTAGGCCTTCTAAAGCAGATAATCTGTTCTTCAGTTCCAACTTGAAAGTATTATGGTGTTTTTAAGGTTGGTTATGTCAATACATTTTGTTTGTCTTATGAGCTTGCCACGTTCCAGTTTAGTGTTGAGGTGCATCTTACATCTCACCAATCTATGGTCACTACCTGTGTTGAACTTGTTCAGCACACTGCAGTCTTCGATGACGAATTTTTTGTTACACATAATAAAATCAATTTCACTTGTCGTCCCAATTGGATGTCTCCATGTCCATTTCCTGTGTGGCTTTTTCTTGAAAAAGGAATTCAAGATGAAAAATCCTTCTGCCTCTTCAAACTCAACGAGAGTATTTCCACGCTGGTTTCTGTTGCCGTGATCGAATTTACCTACTGAAGTTTCATTCTGTTGCCGGTGCCCTATTTTTGCATTGAAATCTCCCATAATTATCTTCAAGTGCTGCTTACCTTTATTATTTAGATGACGAATTTCCTCATAAAATTCTTCAATTTCTTCTTCAGGATGACTTGTGGTGGGTGCATAAGTTTGAATAATCTGAGCCTGGTATCTTCTCGATAGTTGGATAACGAGTCGTGCAGCTCTGTCAGAGGAACTTTCAACTTCTACCACTTTATCCTTCAGTTTCTTGTTTATTATAAATCCAACACCACTAGTTCTGCCAGTATCTGTCCCACGATAATAGAAGAGATGTCCACTTTTCAGTTCAATGAGATCTTCTCCTTTTCTCCTTACCTCACTTAGCCCGACGATGTCCCACTTGATCCTTTGTAGTTCCTCTTCCAATTCAAGAAGCCTTGAATCAGAAGATAGGGAGCGTCCGTTGTAGGTAGCCAAGGTCAGCATCAAATGGCAGCCTAGTCCGGTCCTCCGGGGATTCTTAGCACCCTCTGCCTTCATGTCGCACTGGCCGCTGCCTTGGCCAGGTACATTCCAGCTGCCGGAGACTGAGGGCCAAGATTTAAGTTGTAGAGTCATTTTGGAGGTGTTTGGCCATAACTCACCACGCTGGCCAAGCGGGTTGGTGAGTGTGGGATAGCATTTCCTCTGATCCCGATGGTATAGTTATACCGCTATTTGCGGTCGTCAGAGCCCCTTTAGTGGGAACAGGATGCACCACGAGAAGGCGGGGTTGACATTTGTCAAGGAGAGGCTGTGATGTTACGCATCACCTGACCTTACATCCCACCTTACATCCCTGGAACATACGGTAACATAAATGCACGAAGTAGACAGAAATCGTGGAATACCTACCTAGTAACGGGTAAGGCTACTTTTTTCCCGGATAACTGCGGTACCAAGGTCAGGCAAGCAAGGAATTGTGTCCACTAGCTCACGAATGCGTTCCACACGTAACTCCACCCATGCTTGCTGCACCTCTGTCCGTAATTCCGTCATATTCCTGAGTGGAGGATCCAAAGCTCGATCGGATCATTCCTCAGCAATCCAAAGATTTCTACAGGGTTCATATCCGGTGAATGGGAAGGCCATTTCAGGGTGGGAAGCTCTGGGTAATGCTCTTCTAATTATGTTTTACTTACTATGGCTCTGTGGGGGACACGCATTGTTCTTCTGGAAGAGTCCATTTCCCTGTTGGTGTATGATGACCGTGAACGGATGCAGATGGTCTAAAACAATGAACGCGTATCGAGGACAGTTCAGAGATGCATCTCGAAGTGACAGATGTCTCAAAGTGTGCCAGTTGAACACGCCTTAGACCATACCGAGCCTCTACCAGTCTGAACAGTTCCTTGTTGACATGCCGGGTTTATCGCTTCGTGCTATTTATGCTAGATCCGCATCCTCTCGTCTGCTTAAAATAATTGTAAATGGGACTTATGGGAGCAGGAGACCCTTCCCCAAACATCCAAGGTCAACAGTACCGATGCCCCCCCCCGTTTGAGTCGTACAGTCCTCTGATGTGGTCTTAGCAATGCGAATCTGGTGGTTCGGTGGCTCCCATAACTTATTGGGGTTAATGATCGTCTGATGGCTCTTGTGCAGACGTTTCTGGCACTTTCCTCTTTGAAGTTGGCGGTGAGTTTTTCCACTGTCGCTCTACTGTTGGTTGTAACTATGCGAGGCAGAAGTATATGGTCACGTTCATCCACCGCCTTTTTTTGCCCACAGCACTGTCCAGGATACGATGTTATTCCGGAAATGGCGCATTCCCGATACACTGTTCTTACTGTCGAACGGGGATACTGCAATTCCCGTACCATCTCTGCGATAGAGCGACCCATGCGCCGAGCACCAACTATCATTATTCTTTCAAACTCTATTGGCTCACGAAGTTCGTCCATACTGACATCGAATTACCGTCTACATGAATGCAGTGATGTTCTTCTACCTATATACCTGACAAGTGGTTGGTTCGTCCACTAGCTAGAGGGGTGACAACATCACGTTTCTTAACAACCAGGTATACCATGATTTCTGTTATCTCAGAGTGTAATAAGTTGACTGAGTTTAGGAAGAATGCTAAAAAGAATCTGCGATCCGAAGTTGGTAATTAATCAATGTATGCATATGAAGGCAGCCTCTTCCACGGTTTATTCACAAGGAGTGAGAGTTGGATTTTTGATTTTACGCTTTCATACACAAATGTACTACAACAGTACATTTGTGTATGAAAGTGCAAAATTTAATTCCCCATTTTGCAAGAGTATGTGCTACAGGATTTATATGAGGATGAAAAGCATATGTAAGAAGTCAAATTGTGTTAAAAACAAACGATATGACATGGGAAAGAATACCGTTTGGAATCAAGGCGGTCTTGAAAGATTTGATGAAAGAAAAGTTTCAAGCAGAAACATGGGCACAAAAAATACAAGAAAAGAAGGTTTACTCCAGCTGAATATGAAACCGCCTCCTCATTAAACAGAAAAAAATAGCTCGTCCCATTAAAAATCTAAAACATAAAATAGCTACAGGTTGGAATACAATCACTGGCATAGTAATATCTTCCTCTGTGCTTAAGTGAAAGCACCAACTGGTATTTGCAATCAAACAATTCAAACTAGAAGATAGCAGACGTCATTTTCCTTCATTTTCCCAATTGTAAATGGGACTTATGGGAGCAGGAGACCCTTCCCCAAACATCCAAGGTCAACAGTACCGATGCCCCCCCCCCCCGTTTGAGTCGTACAGTCCTCTGATGTGGTCTTAGCAATGCGAATCTGGTGGTTCGGTGGCTCCCATAACTTATTGGGGTTAATGATCGTCTGATGGCTCTTGTGCAGACGTTTCTGGCACTTTCCTCTTTGAAGTTGGCGGTGAGTTTTTCCACTGTCGCTCTACTGTTGGTTGTAACTATGCGAGGCAGAAGTATATGGTCACGTTCATCCACCGCCTTTTTTTGCCCACAGCACTGTCCAGGATACGATGTTATTCCGGAAATGGCGCATTCCCGATACACTGTTCTTACTGTCGAACGGGGATACTGCAATTCGTACCATCTCTGCGATAGAGCGACCCATGCGCCGAGCACCAACTATCATTATTCTTTCAAACTCTATTGGCTCACGAAGTTCGTCCATACTGACATCGAATTACCGTCTACATGAATGCAGTGATGTTCTTCTACCTATATACCTGACAAGTGGTTGGTTCGTCCACTAGCTAGAGGGGTGACAACATCACGTTTCTTAACAACCAGGTATACCATGATTTCTGTTATCTCAGAGTGTAATAAGTTGACTGAGTTTAGGAAGAATGCTAAAAAGAATCTGCGATCCGAAGTTGGTAATTAATCAATGTATGCATATGAAGGCAGCCTCTTCCACGGTTTATTCACAAGGAGTGAGAGTTGGATTTTTGATTTTACGCTTTCATACACAAATGTACTACAACAGTACATTTGTGTATGAAAGTGCAAAATTTAATTCCCCATTTTGCAAGAGTATGTGCTACAGGATTTATATGAGGATGAAAAGCATATGTAAGAAGTCAAATTGTGTTAAAAACAAACGATATGACATGGGAAAGAATACCGTTTGGAATCAAGGCGGTCTTGAAAGATTTGATGAAAGAAAAGTTTCAAGCAGAAACATGGGCACAAAAAATACAAGAAAAGAAGGTTTACTCCAGCTGAATATGAAACCGCCTCCTCATTAAACAGAAAAAAAATAGCTCGTCCCATTAAAAATCTAAAACATAAAATAGCTACAGGTTGGAATACAATCACTGGCATAGTAATATCTTCCTCTGTGCTTAAGTGAAAGCACCAACTGGTATTTGCAATCAAACAATTCAAACTAGAAGATAGCAGACGTCATTTTCCTTCATTTTCCCAATTGTAAATGGGACTTATGGGAGCAGGAGACCCTTCCCCAAACATCCAAGGTCAACAGTACCGATGCCCCCCCCCCGTTTGAGTCGTACAGTCCTCTGATGTGGTCTTAGCAATGCGAATCTGGTGGTTCGGTGGCTCCCATAACTTATTGGGGTTAATGATCGTCTGATGGCTCTTGTGCAGACGTTTCTGGCACTTTCCTCTTTGAAGTTGGCGGTGAGTTTTTCCACTGTCGCTCTACTGTTGGTTGTAACTATGCGAGGCAGAAGTATATGGTCACGTTCATCCACCGCCTTTTTTGCCCACAGCACTGTCCAGGATACGATGTTATTCCGGAAATGGCGCATTCCCGATACACTGTTCTTACTGTCGAACGGGGATACTGCAATTCCCTTACCATCTCTGCGATAGAGCGACCCATGCGCCGAGCACCAACTATCATTATTCTTTCAAACTCTATTGGCTCACGAAAGTTCGTCCATACTGACATCGAATTACCGTCTACATGAATGCAGTGATGTTCTTCTACCTATATACCTGACAAGTGGTTGGTTCGTCCACTAGCTAGAGGGGTGACAACATCACGTTTCTTAACAACCAGGTATACCATGATTTCTGTTATCTCAGAGTGTAATAAGTTGACTGAGTTTAGGAAGAATGCTAAAAGAATCTGCGATCCGAAGTTGGTAATTAATCAATGTATGCATATGAAGGCAGCCTCTTCCACGGTTTATTCACAAGGAGTGAGAGTTGGATTTTTGATTTTACGCTTTCATACACAAATGTACTACAACAGTACATTTGTGTATGAAAGTGCAAAATTTAATTCCCATTTTGCAAGAGTATGTGCTACAGGATTTATATGAGGATGAAAAGCATATGTAAGAAGTCAAATTGTGTTAAAAACAAACGATATGACATGGGAAAGAATACCGTTTGGAATCAAGGCGGTCTTGAAAGATTTGATGAAAGAAAAGTTTCAAGCAGAAACATGGGCACAAAAAATACAAGAAAAGAAGGTTTACTCCAGCTGAATATGAAACCGCCTCCTCATTAAACAGAAAAAAATAGCTCGTCCCATTAAAAATCTAAAACATAAAATAGCTACAGGTTGGAATACAATCACTGGCATAGTAATATCTTCCTCTGTGCTTAAGTGAAAGCACCAACTGGTATTTGCAATCAAACAATTCAAACTAGAAGATAGCAGACGTCATTTTCCTTCATTTTCCCAATTGTAAATGGGACTTATGGGAGCAGGAGACCCTTCCCCAAACATCCAAGGTCAACAGTACCGATGCCCCCCCCCGTTTGAGTCGTACAGTCCTCTGATGTGGTCTTAGCAATGCGAATCTGGTGGTTCGGTGGCTCCCATAACTTATTGGGGTTAATGATCGTCTGATGGCTCTTGTGCAGACGTTTCTGGCACTTTCCTCTTTGAAGTTGGCGGTGAGTTTTTCCACTGTCGCTCTACTGTTGGTTGTAACTATGCGAGGCAGAAGTATATGGTCACGTTCATCCACCGCCTTTTTTTGCCCACAGCACTGTCCAGGATACGATGTTATTCCGGAAATGGCGCATTCCCGATACACTGTTCTTACTGTCGAACGGGGATACTGCAATTCCCGTACCATCTCTGCGATAGAGCGACCCATGCGCCGAGCACCAACTATCATTATTCTTTCAAACTCTATTGGCTCACGAAGTTCGTCCATACTGACATCGAATTACCGTCTACATGAATGCAGTGATGTTCTTCTACCTATATACCTGACAAGTGGTTGGTTCGTCCACTAGCTAGAGGGGTGACAACATCACGTTTCTTAACAACCAGGTATACCATGATTTCTGTTATCTCAGAGTGTAATAAGTTGACTGAGTTTAGGAAGAATGCTAAAAAGAATCTGCGATCCGAAGTTGGTAATTAATCAATGTATGCATATGAAGGCAGCCTCTTCCACGGTTTATTCACAAGGAGTGAGAGTTGGATTTTTGATTTTACGCTTTCATACACAAATGTACTACAACAGTACATTTGTGTATGAAAGTGCAAAAATTTAATTCCCATTTTGCAAGAGTATGTGCTACAGGATTTATATGAGGATGAAAAGCATATGTAAGAAGTCAAATTGTGTTAAAAACAAACGATATGACATGGGAAAGAATACCGTTTGGAATCAAGGCGGTCTTGAAAGATTTGATGAAAGAAAAGTTTCAAGCAGAAACATGGGCACAAAAAATACAAGAAAAGAAGGTTTACTCCAGCTGAATATGAAACCGCCTCCTCATTAAACAGAAAAAAATAGCTCGTCCCATTAAAAATCTAAAACATAAAATAGCTACAGGTTGGAATACAATCACTGGCATAGTAATATCTTCCTCTGTGCTTAAGTGAAAGCACCAACTGGTATTTGCAATCAAACAATTCAAACTAGAAGATAGCAGACGTCATTTTCCTTCATTTTCCCAATTGTAAATGGGACTTATGGGAGCAGGAGACCCTTCCCCAAACATCCAAGGTCAACAGTACCGATGCCCCCCCCCCCGTTTGAGTCGTACAGTCCTCTGATGTGGTCTTAGCAATGCGAATCTGGTGGTTCGGTGGCTCCCATAACTTATTGGGGTTAATGATCGTCTGATGGCTCTTGTGCAGACGTTTCTGGCACTTTCCTCTTTGAAGTTGGCGGTGAGTTTTTCCACTGTCGCTCTACTGTTGGTTGTAACTATGCGAGGCAGAAGTATATGGTCACGTTCATCCACCGCCTTTTTTTGCCCACAGCACTGTCCAGGATACGATGTTATTCCGGAAATGGCGCATTCCCGATACACTGTTCTTACTGTCGAACGGGGATACTGCAATTCCCGTACCATCTCTGCGATAGAGCGACCCATGCGCCGAGCACCAACTATCATTATTCTTTCAAACTCTATTGGCTCACGAAGTTCGTCCATACTGACATCGAATTACCGTCTACATGAATGCAGTGATGTTCTTCTACCTATATACCTGACAAGTGGTTGGTTCGTCCACTAGCTAGAGGGGTGACAACATCACGTTTCTTAACAACCAGGTATACCATGATTTCTGTTATCTCAGAGTGTAATAAGTTGACTGAGTTTAGGAAGAATGCTAAAAAGAATCTGCGATCCGAAGTTGGTAATTAATCAATGTATGCATATGAAGGCAGCCTCTTCCACGGTTTATTCACAAGGAGTGAGAGTTGGATTTTTGATTTTACGCTTTCATACACAAATGTACTACAACAGTACATTTGTGTATGAAAGTGCAAAATTTAATTCCCCATTTTGCAAGAGTATGTGCTACAGGATTTATATGAGGATGAAAAGCATATGTAAGAAGTCAAATTGTGTTAAAAACAAACGATATGACATGGGAAAGAATACCGTTTGGAATCAAGGCGGTCTTGAAAGATTTGATGAAAGAAAAGTTTCAAGCAGAAACATGGGCACAAAAAATACAAGAAAAGAAGGTTTACTCCAGCTGAATATGAAACCGCCTCCTCATTAAACAGAAAAAAATAGCTCGTCCCATTAAAAATCTAAAACATAAAATAGCTACAGGTTGGAATACAATCACTGGCATAGTAATATCTTCCTCTGTGCTTAAGTGAAAGCACCAACTGGTATTTGCAATCAAACAATTCAAACTAGAAGATAGCAGACGTCATTTTCCTTCGTAGCTAAATACAATTTTCTCTCTTTTACAAATAACAGCCCAAATTCTCTTTTACTCATAAAAATAATTAAAAAAATATTTTTCTACTTAGAATTATACAATTTTGTAAGAATAACTGAGTTGTTCCACAGAATCTGGACATTTTCAGAGAGACACACTCTGGGAAAAATAAACTCTCGCGATTGGTAGAAAAAAGTTGCTGGATTTAATCTAAGAAAAAACACGGCAGAAAGTTTTCTTGACTTTGCCAAGGACGTCGATGATACGTGGTACGAAGGTCTTCGGTATAAATTAAGTAAAATTGTTTCCCATCTTCTATTAAATCCCTAGTAAAGTTCCACTTGTAAAACAGAAATTCCTGCGTGAGAATAAATCGCAAAATATCCATGCCAAAGATATAGGCAAGAGTGTTACAATCAAGCGTATTGGCACCCACTTTTTTCTCTATTTATACCTTTGGACATTTCAGTAGAAACGGGGATATAATTATTATTGTTTTCTCTGTTCAGATGACACAACCATCTCTTATACAGTACCTACAAAATGATTTTATGAATTTTTCGGAGGTATTAGAAGTCCTAAAATAATTCGATATAGCAGTTAGTATAAGAATTCATAAAACAGTTTCATAAAATAATCAAAAAAGAAGTGAACCACACGTATTTCTTGAAATGGGAAATTAATGATGAAATACACTTTTCACTTAAAAATTCCTCTATTATACCAGAGAAAATGAAATGAAGTTTTACAACCAAGCAATACCTCGGATTAAAGAAATAAAAAACGTGGATTTGTTTATGGGCCCAAGATGGGCAGCACGTATGAATGTGTTAAAAAACAAAGGCTGAGATTCATGGTTACGTCTCTTACAAACGATTAAAACGCAACTCTCAGAAATAGTGTGTGCGTTATGAGATATGTTTCTGCCTTTTGTAACTTACGGTAGTGTCATATATGGTGTCTGTGTTGATATTTATAGCAGAGAAATTATCTACTTTCTGAAACGTTACTCACAGATGATCCTGGAATTACAGGAACTAAGATATAACAAAAAATAAGTGAATTATAAAATTATAAATTCAACAGATTGTACTTTTAGTAAACTGGCAAAAAGTTTTATGTCATCCAACTCCACTTGTTTAAGAAGTAATGATTCAGGATTTAAGTGTTCGACAAAAATGGCCTTACTTATCTTTCGTGTATGACCAAAACATGCCCTCAATTCCTGTCCTTAACCTTTGCCTGTGCAAACTCTACACTAGTCTCCATAGGAATTTTTAGTATTGCATCCGTGAAAAAATATTTTTTCTGTTACTCCATTACTAACCCGTGTAGGTATATTGCAAGAGAAAAGATTCCTTTCCTTAACCATTGCCTGTCCAAACTCTACACTAGTCCCCATAGGAATTTTTAGTATTGCTTCCGTGTAAAAATATTTTTCTGTTACCCCATTACTAACTCGTGTAGGTATATTGCAAGAGAAAAGATTCCTTTCCTTAACCTTTGCCTGTGCAAACTCTACACTAGTCCCCATAGGAATTTTTAGTATTGCATCCGTGTAAAAATATTTTTTCTGTTACTCCATTACTAGCCCGTGTAGGTATATTGCAAGAGAAAATGTTCCTTTCCTTAACTTTCCCTGTGCAAACTCTACACTAGTCCCCATAGGAAGTTTTAGTATTGCATCCGTGTAAAAATATTTTTCTGTTACCCCATTACTAACCCGTGTAGGTATATTGCAAGAGAAAAGATTCCTTTCCTTAACCTTTGCTTGTGCAAACTCTACGCTAGTCCCCATAGGAAGTTTTAGTATTGCATCCGTGTAAAAATATTTTTCTGTTACTCCATTACTAACCCGTGTAGGTATATTGCAAGAGAAAAGATTCCTTTCCTTAAACTTTGCCTGTGCAAACTCTACACTAGTCCCCATAGGAATTTTTAGTATTGCATCCGCGTAAAAATATGTTTTCTGTTACTCCATTACTAGCCCGTGTAGGTATATTGCAAGAGAAAAGATAGCAGTCATCACTGGGATTTTTTTGGTTTCCTCCAGATCATTGGCACAGCAAACGAATGCTGATGCTAAGCATCTTTTTCGACAGCTGTGAATTAAATCCCATCCAAAAATTTAGGATTTAACGAAAATGGTTAACGGAAGTAATCAAGACCATTGTTGAAATCTGGTTTTTGTGTGCTACCCGATGTAGTCACGCAACAATAGTTAATTTCATTGGTCCTCAGCAGTGAAATGTACTAAACTTTCGCCGAACATTATTTCATTACGTTTTACATAAACCTAACGATATCTCATTCCAATCTGCTTAAACTACGGGAACGTGATGCTAAATGTAATAAAATCCGGTATAAAAGTATATTTTTTATGCTAGGAAAACGGTACGTCGTACAGAAATTCGGCATCGCCTCTACCCCCTGCCCCCATGGAAATATTACCTATTACAGACGAGAACTTTAAAATGATTATAACATGATGGGGTGTAAGCTGTAGATATCCTAGACCAAAAGTAACTCATTCCCCTCAATAACATACTTTCGATTCAGCTTTGTTTTCTATCTGAACGTCACATTTTAGCTTATACATGCACAGATCGACTGTCTTAGCTACATCACATTTGATCGGTGTCAGGGTCGTTTCTTACCTTCGTGTAAATCTGAATAATGCACAATAACAGTGATAAAAATAAATATTGTTTTTTTTTTAAACTTAACAATCGAAATACTATTGCTGCCCCCATAGTTTAGTAAATATTTACTTTTATGACTCACTTATCGTCTTTCATTGGTTTTAAGACAATAACTTTCATTAATCCACCTACCTAAGTACCGTTTAATGTCAGGAATTAGTAAACCTTACTGTTTTTGTTGTTATGATTTAATTCCACTTAGTATGTACCGGAATGTGGTTCGGTGTGGTCGTGAGTGATGCGAATAAATGCAATATGTTGGATGTCAAAAAATGTATACTTTCGAATTACTTACTGCTATGCAAAAGATGCAAAGCATAAATTATCTACAAAGAGTACTATGGTTCTCTTTTGATTTTTTAACCTTTTGTTCACAGCCTCAGGTCTTCATTACAGACAGTGGAGACTTTATGTGGAACCCAGGATTTTTCCTGATCACCAAATTTTATTCCAAAGTATTCATTGTAAGCTTTTTCTTACAACGTCTGTAAAGAGTGCTTTTGTTGTTTTTAATGACACATCTAGACGAAACCCGTCGGAAACGACGGTTAGTTTTTTTGTTTTTTTGAAAGGAATAAACTCATATGAAATTCATTCAACCACTTCAGTAAAGACAATAATCCAGGTTCGTGATTTTTTTTTTTTTGACTGAAGTTAAAAGACCACCGTGAGCAACTCAATGGGCTCTCCCTAATTTAAGGTCACTGGTTCCAGGTAAGGGGTAGAGCCAGTGCCGTACGACAAACACAACATCCATGCCTCAACGGGCTTCGAACCCGGATCCTTCACGAACGAATCATCATAAGCTAGCGCTTAGAACACTGCGCCACCGGGGAGGCCAGGTTCGTGATGAGCATCACGACTGCACCCTTTATCAGTCGTACAATGTGAGGCGGAAGTCCACTCATCTCAATTGTGTGCAAAAATTCAACTGGATAGCGTACTGTTTCACTCGCATCTTCAGTCACAACTGTGTTTGCAAATGTTGTTGGAATGAGATTTGCGTTGCGAATACTGTTCAACCGTCGGAAACAACGGTTAGTTTTTTTCTTTGAAAAGAAGAAACTCATATGAAACAACGAAGGTAAACTTTATTTGATTGACAAATTCATTTAACCACTTCAGTAAAGACAATAGTCCGGGTTCGTGAATTTTCTTATTTTTTTTATGACTGAAGGTTTAACGACCACAGTGAGTAACTCAATGGGCTATAAGCAGTCGCCCGTAATATTTTCACTAAAAATGGTCAACGGAATGTTTACTTACATCTTTACATAAAAAGGGAATCGTCTTACCTACGTGAATAAACTGAATCGAATAAATATTAAATTGTATATATAAATCACACAGTCCAACGGCATAACGCAATCAGGTCTTCGAGAGTGTTCGCTGTTCCGATGAGAAGAACTTCGATACGAATGCGTGCTAGCGTTGCTTTGCAACACGGTTTGCTCAAAAAAGAGAATACTTCGGACTTTCGACTATTTCTCCATGTGGCCGTCTTCAACAGCGCGTGAGTCAACCGCAGGCGATTGAATGTCAACCGCACGCTTCTCCCGTAGACTTTACATGGAAACTTTGGCTCCCCACAACTCCAGAACTGTTGGCCCAATCTCGTTTTTTTCTTCCACTGGCACAACTACATGGTAAGACCTTTATTTTGATACCTCAACCATATGTTTACGTTCAGCCGTTCTCTCAAAATTGCACTCACAGTGAAAAACCTTATAGAATTAATATATAGATTCCCACAAATGTAAAAGTATATGCCTGAGCAGTAAACAAACTCTCGGTTACTCACTATCACAAGAGGTACCATTAACTACAATAAAATCAAATACAGATAAAAACATGAGACACAGTTGCTCAGCTCAGGGACACTACTCCAACCAGTACCTTTCAGACTTACAGAGAAATAAGATAAGCTCATACAAACACACACATTCAAGTACAGACTTGTTTAAATCCTGTTGCTATAGGTTTCCCTGCCTTGTTACCACCTCTTCCTCAGTAGACACTTTCCTCCCCAAATTTTATCCGATTCAGGATCATACCTATTACACAATAAGTTTGGGTAGTAACACTACCATGTAATCGATCGAAAGGAATCAAGAGATTTTAAGTCTTTCTTTCTTTGTTTAACTCGACGATTTAAAAATTCCATATTGTGTTAAAACTTTACGTGATCGACACATTAGGCATCTCTTTTGATATCAGCTTGAACAAGAAACAGGCAACAAACTTCAAACAATAAAAACTTTATATACATTTGTAATGATTATAAGATTTCCGGAAAAAGACTCTTTCTGTAGTCACCCTGGTCATAATGCCTTATGGTGTAGCGTTTCAGGATAATCAGGTTATTTCATATGGGGGTGTCTTCATGGAAAGAAACGTCTTCCTTTGATGACTAGTGTGCCAAATCTAGCGTCCTTCTTTTGTTCTTCTGTTCTGACGGCAAAAGATCCTTTAGTAGTGCCTATGTAGAATTTTTGAGAGCAGTCTGGATATATCATGGGGATGGTCTAAACTCCAGGCCTCTCAGAAAAATCGGAATTTTTTTCATTATTATTGGGAAACATATTTCTACTGCTATACTTTCTAGCCAGAAAGTATTTAACACTTGTATTTACACAGAATTACCTCTAGCATGGAGCCTCCTTTTAAGGATAAAGAAGCACTGTAAATATTTTCTTTTGTACGACTTTTGCAAATGATAATCAATAATTGTACTGCCACATGCAGTACAATCATTGATTATCATACGTGGTACATGCTAAATATCCTAAAATTACGTTTCTTCAGGTATTGTTTCGGTAATACGTTTTACGAGTTAGATTAGAGCTTTTATGATGTTTAATAACAAACACCGTCCTGTATATTAAATCAGAACACAATCTCACAAAGAAGTCATTAGACCACAGGCCCTCGGGATGGGACATTGGTTAGATTGTGTTCTGATTTTCTCCCCTTTTTCAATTCAATTCAATTCATTTATTTTGCTGTGCAGTAGAGATTGTATTACAAGTGAATAGAAACAAGCACAACAAGGGACAAGAGAGCACGGAAAAAAGCCAAAAAGGCCTGACAGAGTCCCATGATCCTTGAGCATGAATTACAAGGTGGTTGAAAAAATAATAGTTGATGAACTTGGCATAGTATAGCCAAATACAGTGGCAAACAGGAGAAAAGAAAGCATTATTGAAATATATATCAATGACAGAAGATTAGTATTAATGTATATAGATAGGAGTCATTCTTTACTATAATTGATCTAGTGGCTGCAGTTCATTATGTAGTTTTTTAGTTTTTTTAATAGGTTAATATTATTTAATGATGTTAATTCCGTTGGCAGTAGGTTCCAGTAAGAAGGGCCAATGTAGTTTAGAGTTTGTTTCATGGTTTTCGTCTTTGGATGAATTGGTCGGATGTGCGATTTTGTGCATGTGACGTGTGAGTGCGTCTTTGTTACAATTTGTACGATTTTAACATGCAAGTTGTTTTTAATACGCCCAACAATAATTTTTCCAATGCTAAAGTAGTACGTATAATTGGTGAATTGTAAGAATGTTAAATTTGTTAGGGAAAACTCTTGCGTTATAGTATAATGATAGTTCGGTATATGAGTAATAATAAATTTGTTTTGAAAGATTTGAAGTTTAGTAAAATTATATTTGGTCGTTTGTCCCCAAGATAGGATTGCGTAGTTGACATGTCTGAAACACAGTATTGTATAATTGAAGCAGTGATTTGAAGGAAAGGTTAGTGAGTACCGAGCTAATGACACCAATGTCATCAGTGAGTTTTAGTAACAGATTATCAATATGTTTGTTCCATCTCAGGGCATTATGCAATGTAACCCCTAGGTACCATAGGGAGCTAACCTCTTTTATAGTTGTACTGTTTATGGATAACGTGGGGGAAAGTGGTCGAGGAGACTTTTGTTTAGAGAATATGAGGACTCTAGTTTTGATAGTATTAATTATTAGTTCGTTGGAAATCAGCCTTCAGAAATGTTATTAAGTTGAGTATTGACGTTCATATTGTTATTGTTAGTAGCGTTAAACGAAGCAATATACACGACGCTGTTTGTTATGAAATATCATAACAAAAATCTCTAATTTGACACTTAAAGCTTATTACCGAAACAATACGTGAAGAACAAAAACGTAATTTTAAGACACTTATGCACGCTAAATAAATTCAATCGCACTGTATATGCTGCCCGCTGTTAGGTTCTAAGCCTACGTACCCTTCCCTTTCTTGTTTACGCTTTCCAACCGTAGGTTGAAGAAGCGTATATGGTCCAGCTTTGTCCGTCCGCCTGTCGGCACGATAACTCGCGTAAAAATGGGTCGATTTCGATGAAATTTTAGTATGTGGTAGGGGATCACCTGGGGACAAACCCTGTTGAAAATGGACGAAATGGATTCAAAGGTCACGGCATAGGAGTAGGATCCATTCCATTGCCGTTATGCGTCAGAACTTGCGTAAATAGCATTTCTATGTCGATGAAATTTTAGCATATTGTAAATGACCACATGGGAATAAACCCTATTGAAAATGGGTGAAGTGGGGTCAAAGTTCACGGCATAGGAGCGGGATCCATTCCATTGCTTTTATGCGTCATAACTTGCGTAACGATGGTTCGATGTCGATGAAATTTTATTATGTGGTAGGGGACCATCTAGGGACGATCTTATGACGTCACAACTCGCGCTTGAGATGTAGGCGCGCGGTCACGCCATCTATCTCATTACGTCACGCATTGTGTGTGGATCCTATTAATGTTTTATGACGTCACGCTTTTGCGAAAAGATGGTCGCGATTCCCATCTGCCTCATTACGTCACGCGTTGTGTGCGTTTGTCCGTCCGCACGATAACTTGCGTAAAAATCGTTCGATTTAGATGAACTTTTAGTATGTGGAAGGGGATCACCTGGGAAGGAACCCTATTGAAAGCGAACGGAATTGGGTCAAAGGTTAGGACATAGGAGCTGGATCCATTCCACTGCTCTTATGCGTCATAACTAACGTGAAAAAGGTTCCATTTCGATTAAATTTTAGTATGTGGTAGGGGACAAACCCTATTGTACCCTACCACTTGGGGGCAAACCCTATTGTACCCTACCACTTAGGGACAAACCCTATTAAAAATGTGCAAAATGGGGAGCGGAATCACTTCCATCGCCATTATGCGTCATAACTTACGTAAAAATTCTTCGATTTGTATGAAATGTTAGTACGTTGTAGGGGCCTGCCTGGGGACGAACCCTACTGAAAATGGGCGAAATGGGGTCAAAGGTTAGGACACAAGCGGAATCTATTCCATAGCCCTTATGCATCATAACTTACGTAAAAATGCTTCCATTGCGACAAAACGTTATCATGTTATTTCGGAGGTAAACTGAACCGGTTCTGTTAAATATAATCGAAATGGGATCAAAGGTCAGGGCACAGGAGCGAGATTTATTCCACAGCCATTATCCTCATAACTTGAGTAATGATTTCTGGTATGTTGGAAAGCGTATCGTAATCAATGCATTGCATGATTTTACTAACTTGTTTTAATATTCAATTACTTTCAAGTATATCTGTATTAGTCTGCTTTAGGTCCAGCACCACGATAACGCCACTGCATTCTAAAGCTCAGAATTTTCGGAAAAAATAAGGATTTTTGATCTGCAACGCGAATATCCTAGAAATTTTCAACCTTGCTCTTGCGTCTTTTACCCAACTTGCCAAGAATTCAGTTCTAACTTTTTCAACTCTTCCCTATTACTTAATTTTTAATCATATGTGGTGATGTGTCATAAATTCAGGAATGACGGGTTTATTGAAGGATAAACTGTACAATAAACATAAAAGATTTTGATCCGTCGATTTTGTCTCTCAACTCAAAAGGAAAAATACATGAATTAGAAATTCATTAAAAGATGGAGTAAAACAAAAAAAAACCCTTGATTACCTGCTTTTAGGTAAATGCCGTAGAAACTGGAAAAAGTAGAGGAAACAAAAAAGGCGTCTGTTCGAGTAATATACTGCGGAAGAAAACGCACAGCAGCATTTAATTCCCACCTCAAATAAAGCTGATGATTTATTGAACTGCGTAGAATCGCATGTCTACCGGCTTTTCGCTTCAGAAAACTGGAGGATCTCTTTTTTATGGGTTGAGATGGATTATGGCTAAGTATGCTGTGTTACATAGTTGACCGGAACACTTCTGACAAAGAATTCTTGAGAAAGAGATACCTGGAGTAAGTAACATAGGCCTCAACTGATTTTTTTCTTACGATTGGAGCGTTATCCTCAGAGATAGAAGTGTAATTTTGAGTGTGATACATGTATAACCAAAGAAATACAAGGTGTCCATAAAGTCTTTCCCACATTTCAAAAAGTAATATAAAAAAAGTATTGCAGGTACAAGAAAGGGATTCCACGACAATGATAGTGCACAAGTAAAGTGGTTTTTATTTCAGTATCAGTTCACCTCCACATGGGCTCCATTTGTGGCCCGGTGGACATCTAAGCGATATTCGATTTCACGCTATATTTTGTTTAACATCTCAGGATGGACAGAGCCAATTACGTCCGTCGTCCTGCTGTTCTACGTCACGACATCCGAAACACTGCTAGAATAAACTTGGTCTTTTACATAACCCCACAGGGAAAAGTCTAGAGGGGTTATGTCGGGCAATCGAGGTGGTTATGTCATGGGACCGTCGCGGCCAATTCATCTGTCCTGAAATGTGGCATTCAGAAACTCACAAATCCTTATCGAACAATGTGGTGGGGCACCGTCTTGTTGGAAGATAACCGAAGGTTGGAGAGCATGCAACTAAGGCGCTATAAAAAGTTCCAGCATGTCCTGGTAGAAGATACATGTTACCGTGGGCTCTGTAAAAAAGAAGGGTCCGATGATTCTGTCATGCATGAAGCAGCACCATGCGTTCACCTTCGGGCTAGCCCTGTGTTGTTCGATGACATAATGGGGATTTTCTGATCCCCAGATTCGCACATTGGGCCTGTTTACTGTACCATAGACGTGGAATGTGGCTTCATCTGAGAAAAGAACACTGTGCGGATAATCGCTATCATGAGCTATGCGCTGCAACATCTACGTCACAAATGCAGCACTGCGAGGCCGGTCATCAGGCTGAAGAGCTTGAACGTTCTGTTTCTTATAAGCATGCAGATGAAGACAATTGTGTAAAATTTTGTGAACTGTGGTACGGGGGATCCCACTTTTCAGTGAAGCACGAAAAATGGATTTCTTGAATCTTCACAGAAATGTCTCCTGAACAGCTGCAGCCGTCTCTTGTGTATCCGGTGTTTGTCCAGTCGGGGGAGATTGCCAACACTACCCGGCACTTTAAGTGTTTCAAACCAAGCTATTATGCTCTTTTGGTCCGGTGGTGATCGTCTTTAATCTTTTCTGAAATGACGCTGGACAGTAACCGCCGACTTGGTCTTATGGAAACACAGCACGCACGCCGCTTTTTCTTGCATGGAAGCCATTATCGCTGAAGTGCTTCCCTTATTCAGCAGTAGCGCTCACCTAAAGAACAGAAAAAAAAACTTTATGAAAGCTGCTATATTATGTTGCCAACCATTTTATTTTAACTTACATAGATTTTTTTACATTAATTTTTTTTTATGTGGGAAAGCCATTATGGACACTCTGTATTTATCAATGCTTTAGTTTTAAGAACTGATAAAATTCGCAATTTGCCCAGGCATTTGCATTTCAGAATTATATAATTATCCAAACGTTTTCAGAAAAGGTTTTGAAGTTTACTACTTTACCTCTCCGTCCCAGTGGCGCAGTGATCAAAGCTCTGGGTTATGACAATTCGTCCGAGAAGAATCCGGGTTTGAATTCCGCTGATGCATGGAAGTTATGCTTGGCTTACGGCACTAGCTCTTTCCCTTCTCAGGAAAAAATGACTGTAAATTAGGAACGAGCGACCGCTTATAGCCCTTCAATAAATAAAAATTAGCTTCAAATAAGTACTGTAGTGAATTTATGTACTTTTGTCAAATACACTTCTTGCACTTCACGTTTTTGTCTTGTTTTCATGAAGTTTCGGGCAATATTTTTACGCGACAGCTGAGAGATTTTGATTTCTGCATTCAACTGTTGCAAAACTTTGTAATGGAACTATCGCCCCTTTTTAATTTTAAAGGGATGTTTAAAGAAATCTTTGCGCTAAACCGTTTAGTTTTCAAATTCGACACATTAAATAGATCAAGAAATTGCAGTCGAATAAGTTTGAATGCATAATTCAAATGCCGGCTTTTAACATTTAAAATACCAAAATTAAACTCACTGTCAAGGCATGTTCAGTACAAAAAAATATTATTTCCGAGAGAGAGAGAGAGAGAGAGAGAGAGAGTACTATACCCCG
This sequence comes from Macrothele yani, assembly GCA_039090855.1. Taxonomy (NCBI): domain Eukaryota; kingdom Metazoa; phylum Arthropoda; class Arachnida; order Araneae; family Macrothelidae; genus Macrothele; species Macrothele yani. Next base: position 45,992,606 of record CM076995.1, read on the forward strand.
TATCATAAACATTCAGCACCTATTTCTGTCAGAAATACACTGAATAACAGAAAGAATTTCATTTTGTCGCTTAATAATTCCCTTTCCATCTCTACCCTAATCATTCCATGGATCGTGAAAATAAAGCAATTTTGGGAAGTAAGACGTTCTACTTGAAAGGGAAGAGACTATCCAAACAGCTCACTACTGAAGATGGTGCTGTAATATTACTCGAACAACATATGCACAATAGCTTATATTTCACTTTTGGAAATCACTTGTATTTCTCATCTTAAAGTACTCTAGAGAATTTAAAATTGCACTACTATTCTACACGACGCAATAAATGTCATTACTCATTTATCTCTGAAAACGAGAGGTATTTCCTTCCAAACACCCGCACCTGTTGTATTTATCTTAGGTTATTTTTAATTAATCTTCGGTACCACTGCAATTTCTCAATATTTTAAAGCAAACTGTATCAGATTTGTAATACCTCCAAAGCAGTTCTAGGTTAGAAATATTGAAAATTATTTGCATCAATAGTGCTTTTGTCTCATTCATACTTGATTATTTTCAGTATCTCTGATGCAACTGCAAATAAACCAAAATAAGAAAAACAATGAAAGAGATAAAGCAATTTTATTTCGAGTTCTTCTTGTGAGTTTCATGCATTATGGCGTTTTATGTGTAAAACGTACCATCATTTTGATGATAAGTTGACTAAATGTTTTCAGTAGGGAAACCGAGGGTGCATTTGATAAATCAAGTGACTTAGCCATCGCATCTTTTTCATCTCCAGTTGTCTACTTTTTCGGCTTTGTAGCACTGTTAAAACAACCGAAAATAAACGTAACATTTCGTTACAGAAGGACAAACATATGTCATGCTATAGTTTGTTAGAGAAAATGTAAGTATAATATCTTGTAACAAAATGGAGGATAAATGCAGACATTTTTAGAAAAGGGTTTAACCGCCATGGTACTCATGTGATAAGCTCTGGCCACTCGTTCAAATTGAGCCTGGGTTCTAGTCCCTGATAAGACTTCAACAATGCTTGTTCTATGGCGCTGCTCCTCACCTTTGCCTGGAACCAGTTGCTTTAAATTAGGAACGGGCGGCTCCCTATTACCTTACGTGCTCACGAAAGTCTTTAAACTTCGAAACCCAAACAAAAAAATTCTTATTGAACGAAATTTTACTATCGGAGTTCAGTTAGAAAAAAAGCACTGGTTTCAATCTAAAATTAGAGACTCTCCAGGGAAAAACTGTATTAACTTCTTCAAGAGTAGTGTGGTCAACTGTGTAACTCAATTAGCATTTTCTGTGGGACTGTTTGTCATGAGTTAACTCTTTAGCAAAATCATAGTCTTAAATGGAACCGAATATATACTCTACGAACACTTTCAAGATTCGGTATATAAAAATGCACGATTTTTAGCTATTGGGAAATAAATAAAGTAAGTGAAGGACTAGGACTGAAGGACACCTTCAGTCCTAGTCCTTCACCTACTTTATTATAAATTTCAATGTAGAAAAATTTTATTCCCTCAAGGTGGGAATAAAATTTCCTAAAATGAAATGTGGGTATCAAAAAAGTGATGTGAAGAAATACTGCGTCTAAAACATTTGTCAAAGAAGAAACATTAGATCAAAATCATAAAACTAAAGGTAGTGTGTTAAAATCACGTTAACAGAAACTGAGAAACATGAAATTTTGTGTGTCTTGGCCCACGAAACGTAAAGGAAATCTTCGTGTGCTAATGGAAGAATATTGATAGAAAAGGTAAGGCGGTGCATTAAATGACTAAATAGAGAGTTGTGCAAGACAATCTCCTCCACCCACTCCAAAAGGCTATACCGTGAGATAACCGCATCAGCATAGTTCAAAACAGGGGCCGTACAACTGGGCAAAATGAGGAAGGGTAAGATTCACGCATATGTATTAAGTGTATTTCTGCTACAATTGCAGAGGGGATAAAGAAATAAATGTATGGGTATGTTGCCTGAGGTGAAACATGAGACAGCAATTCCTGGAGTTGTCTCTATTTTCCATTCACCCTCCACACGAGCTTCGCACTGGAAATATTGGTGCTGCGTTTGCTTAATGTGTGTCGCTAAACAGCGGTCAACTCACGCAGCTGTCAAGTAGAAGATCCTAAACTTGTATAAGTGACAAAATGTCTAAAAGAAAATCGCTATCGATAAACAACAATGTAGCCATCATGGTAGCTAAAGAAGGCGAAACGTATTGCCACATGTCATGGTATACTGCATATGGATACATAAAATAAACGTACACTCATATTGTTAAGTATGCACATTTTGCATGGTGTGAGTTTTCACCCCAAAGGATTTAGCGAGCACCCGGAGTTTACGTGGATTTTCGTCGGCCCCGAGTTCCTCATTATAAGCGCGTTGTATTGTATTAGGTTTCTTAGATGAACCTAGGTCACTTACAGTTCAATCTTGTTTGTTCCACAGAACGTCAAGTAGTCACCATCAATAATTCTTGTCAAGCAAACATCTCGAGGCCGCCCAGGTGGCGCAGTGATCTAAGCAATGGCTTCTGATCATTCGTTCGAAGGGGGTCCGGGTTCGTATCCCGGTTAGGCATGGATGTTGTGTTTGTCTTACGGCACTGGCTCTCTCCCTGCCCTGGAAGCAGTGGCCCTAAATTAGGGGCGGGCGACTGCTTATAGCCCATTGAGTTGCTCACCGTGGTCGTTAAACCTCCAATCAAACGAAAAAAAAAGATTCCGATAAAAAATATCTTCTCAGGTCATCATAAACTTGTACATATAACTCTTGCGCGCTCGTGAATTAGTTTTGAATAGGGTAATCAAGAATCAACGAAGAATCCCAACATGTGGGAGATCACTTAAGCATGCAACATAAGATTGCTCTCACAGCATTGAAAACTTCACCTCATATCTCTCGAGACTTTACTACATTATTGCACTTTGACCCGATGTCAGGTTGTTGCCAAAGTAAAATTACTTGTGAAGAAAAATTTGGCATTAAGCTTAGATAAAACTTATATAAATTTGCATAAGAATATAGGAAATGAAAAGGAAGGTTGTAGTAAAGGTCATAGAACCCAAAATAACTGTATTCATGAAACACCCAAACAAGCATTTCACCAACGCTCAGAAACAACCAATACATACTAACGATCAGATTTGTGTAAGTATTTGCATAAAACGTTTCGCTAAGTGCTGGAATATTTCGTGATCTAAGTAGCACACCGCTACAAAAAATCAACTCTTAAGCGTAAACATAGGTAATATACTTGCAATACCAAAGCATGCGAGTTGTGGTTAAAAAGAAATGGTGTAAAAGGTATTGGCTTTTTGCTCTTGTTTTCTCCAAGAAGCAACTGATTTGAAGGTGATTGCGGAAGCCTATAAATGCTATCCAAGGTTTGTTTCTGTGATGAAAGTAGAGATTTACATTAGTGCAAATCTCAAAGTAAGTCATCATCATCTGATTAGTTTTGAACAGGAGCAGAAAAATACGGCAGAATATATTAAGTTCGCAACGCAGAGTATTACGCAGAACTGAGAAAGAAAATCGTTAAAACAGAACAGGTAAAGTAGGACCTTACGAGTGAATCTCCTCATCCAGACTCCACGTACTCGATTAAAACATATTTTGTGTCTGAAGAATTGACATTGCTATTATTGACGAAACTTGTTTCCAGTTGTGTACCCTTTCTTCTATACCGAACGAACACGAAATTTTACTAAACCGCACCTCTCTCAAAGATTTCTATCAACGATATAATTCGCGTGCAGTTCATTAAAGGGGTATACTTCTCTTGCTGTGGGGAAATTCTCCGTGTCCTATCAAATCGGTAACATGTTTCTTCCTAATTCGAATGAATGTGAGCAAACCACTTTCCGCTAATTGATAACGGAAAGCACGTGTTCGTTCTGTCCTTAATTAGTCCAAAGGGGCGAGTTAATGTTTCCAATGCATTAAGACGTGACAGCGTAGTATTATTTTTAAAGAACTGAACTATTCTGTATTTCGAATAGTGCTTTAGATGGGGATTTAAGCGCTTTAAGGCAACTAACTGAAATTCTGACCCTTGCAGATAGGTACTAAGCTGTTCATTATCATTTAAAATTAAAATGTATTTCGGATGACATCATAACCGGTGTTTACATGTAGTTGGCATTTCTTCAAATATCATTTAATACGGCGAAGCTAGCAATGTTTTCCTCTTCAAAACTATATCAATGGCCATACTAAGAACAGCAATATAAGTGAATATATTTATTCATGGAATGACTAGCAAAGGAACCCGGCGTTGCTTTGGTTTAACAAAAAATACGTCAATAAACTACTAGAGTAGAATTTCCGAGTTTTCTTGTAATTCTGAATATGATTTTTTGAACGGACATATTTTAGTGAAGAACGTTCCAGAAATGAACAGAAAGGGATTTAAAAAGAATAATAGAATCTATTATTGTGCCTGCACAATTTGATGAAAAGAGCAGTTTTCATTCATGTAAAAATAGGAAATCTGAAATATTTGAAACATCTACATTTTTCTGTTGTGTGAAGATGAATGTGATGTATAATGCTTCCGGAGCGCAAGTAAATATTTTCGTGAAGAGCTTCTGAGACAACGACGTTGTGTGTCCTTCCATTTCGAGCCATGATAAAGAGGTTATGACAACTCTCAGCAACAAATATAGAGCTGACCATTAGAAAAAGCAGTGGTTTTGCAGGTTGAGTCCAACAACTTTCAGCTGCACTTTCTATCCCCTTGATACTCATGACAAAACTGAGACGAAAAGCAAACTGTAGGCGTTTCAAATGCAATGGAAGATCAGACGGGACGACTGAAATGCGTAGAATAAAAACATGGTCTCCTTTCGCATGCCAGTCATGATGGTAGCATCAGTGACACGTGACATGAGTTTATTGACAGTCAGTTGTGTTCTATTGCGCAGTGTTGTTGGCTCCAAATTATGACAAAAAAAGGTAATTACAAATATAGTGAATGAGGTTGGAGAATGCCCGAACAAAGGAATACAATGCTATGCTTTGATAATAACAAAAAACTGCTAACAAAATGCACATTTTTCTCACACTTCATTTCTTATGTTCTATTTGCATTTCATTGAAATATATTTCTTCTCTGAAAAAAGACTAGACTATTGTTCCTTAAGTAGTGGAACAATATATAACGCGTAGTAACATACGAAGAGCAGCGGTCTGAAACCTAAACAAACTGGCCGAGAAGCAAACCGGCAACTGTGGCGAAAGCATACACTTAACACTGTCGAAGATAACACAGTAAACACTATAACGAAGTAAATTTCTCCGTCATTTTTGTCCACGCCGGGGCTCGAACCAGGGTCCCCTCATTCCGGAATAAGTTGCTCTACCAATTGAGCTACGCGGACGGTCGTTATCGCTGTTATCTGCCTTTATGTCGTGGGTGTCCTGCTGGGCAGGCATGTCACAACACCACGAACAAATTTTTAATTGTAAGTAGCGCGCGTTATGTAAAATTCGAAACAGGTTTTGAAGAGACCTATTCAAAATCTTCCAAAAAGAATAGTATGAGAACACACAGAGAACCGCTGTCTCAAGCATAAATAAACCCGCTGGCATTCTACTTTGAAAGGATATACGTAACGCTTCCAAAGTGTCTCCCTAAATTTTTGGGCCGCCCCAGTGGCACAGTGGTCTAACAGATGGCATCTGATCGTTCGTTCGAAGGGGTCCGGGTTCGAATTCAGGTGAGTTATGGATGTTGTGTTTGTCTTACGGCACTGGCTCTCTCCCTTCCCTGAAACCAGTGACCATAAATTAGGGACGAGCGACTGCTTATAGCCCATTGAGTTGCTCATGGTGATCGTTATACCTCCAACCGAAAAAAAAAATATTTTTTTGCAGAACCTAATAATATTGTATCTCCTATTTTACTGTAGTGGTGTTCTCCCGTATAGGTTTGCATTATTAGTCTTACTCGATAGAGCCTCCCTTATGTGTGTGTGAAAGATTGACACGTATAAATTGCTACCCCAACAAAATAAAAACTGATTTTTGTGATAGCTTCTATCACGTTTTAAGGTTCTCGTAGTTAACGTACAATAGTGCAGTTATACATTTTTTTTACGTTTTTGCGGTAAAAAATGCAGTAGGTGCGAAATGCACCCCTAGTTTATTAAAACAACAATATGTGCAAATAACATGTAAAACTTAAAACGATTCACCCACTGGCGAATCAAGAAACAGGCACATTCGGGACAAGCAATTAGCAGACAATAGGAAGAAAATCTGAACATTATGCTGCACAGGTAGATAACAGAGCAGAAGAACATACCAGAGCATATATAACGCACGACACAACCTTTGAGCACTTACAATGGCACAAATGTTGTCAGGGCGTGACCACGACCAGAACGGCAAATCTGTTCGAGCAATTAGAAGTGCATCACAGAAAAACAAGATAATCAGCAAATAACCAGTAAACAGTAGTGTGCATACATCATTAAGAAGCACGAAAGAATTCAAATTACATATAGTGCGTACATTGTGAAAAAGAAAATGATACGTATGTACATCAATGAAACGTACAAAATGACAAATCCTTCCCCCGCGACCCAAGTAAGCAGATCAGCATACTGAAATTTCGTATACGAAGTGCACTGTTTAAGTTAATGCCAAATGAACGAAAAACTCCACTTGGAGTATAAGAAAAAACCCACCAACCACACTAGGATAGGGTATCATACCAGTAAAGCAGTCATACAGTACTATAATAAACAAGAATACGAAAATGGAATTATTTAACTGTACAATTCCATAAGCGGCGTAAGTAAAAGTTACGTTAAGCGTAATGAAATATTGTTGTGCGAGGGTGTAATGAAATAATATTGCGTAACATTGGAATGAGCTATTGTTGCGTAAACGTTTGGTACAGCATATCGCAAGATCAAATTTCAACAATGGGTGAAAGCTTTAAAAATTTAGATGTAAATTAATTAAAAATATGCAAATTCGAATTTTGAAAAGAGCTCCAAGCTGTATATCCCTTTGTTTACCTGAAGTTTTTTTTTCTAAATTTTAAGTCCCTACATTTTGTTGTTTCTTCAATAGGCGACTGGAAGGGGCATGGTAAGTTTATTATTACAGAAGAGGTTGTAAGCAGTAAAAATCATCGTCCATTTGATTAGGAAAATTGATAAAAAGTATGAAACCGCTTTCTTCCAACTCTCAGAATTTGCGTTTTTATCACATAATTCGCTTATAAACGAAACCTTTCATATTTCCCTTTCTTCTAAAACTTTTCAGCTTATGTACAATCACATAAGGCAAATATAAAAACAAATTTAGAAATATTTTAATTTTAAAACAATGTTTGCCTTTGTTGCAGATACTGTAAAAAACAATGTATCTCAACTAACACTCAGATACATTTTTAAGAATTATAATAGGTGTATAAATACAACTCACCATATTTTTAAACAAAATGATAGTTTATTTATAACAGCCTTTTAAGTATCAAGTACCTCATTTAGCGTTTTTTGTCCTTTCCAAAAAGATGTAGATTCAGCGATGTCTCATTTATTGCCTTTCGTCTGAGCATGTGTTTCAGTAAAAATAAATTGTGTTGAACAGGAAAATATTTAGAAAGCCCAAAAATGAAATAAAATTCACGACGCTCTTTTTTCGTTAAGGCAAAGCCAAAGTACATAACAAACGCCTAAGGGAAATTAGATAAAAGGATGAGATGATTAAACAAAGAAACGAAACACGTGAGAACAAGCGTAGATCAAAGGTGAGATATTTCTTGAAAAGCTTTTCATACATAAGAAGTTGCAGAAACACAACCTGAAGCTTATTAAACATCCGATAAACGTAGATATTATTTAAATTTATACAAATTTGTATCCCGAATCTTTTATTTCAGAACTTCTATGTTAAATTTTGTGCAGAAAAGCACATCAGGTTCCTGACCTTTACATAAAATATTTATCAAATTTCAAAAATGCAGCTTAAGAAGTTCAGAAAAGCAAATCCGTAACCACGTTTTCCACTGAAATTTTTGCGTTTATTTGTCTTCAGTAATTTGATATTTTGTTTATTTTTATATTTATTTATTTAAAATAACGCTTGGTGCAAAACAAAATTGAATAGCAATAATTTGCTTTTTTGTTTGAGCTGTAGTATTTTGCGGGTTTCTTGTCCTACATTAAGGAAAAGGAGATTCTACTTCTGTCGTCTCAGATCTTTCCGAAACTATCAGAAATACTGCGGAAATTTATCTCTGTTTTCTGAGGTGATCTGAACAATGATTGCACAGATAAATTATGGAACAAGTAAAGCAATGCTATCATTTGTGTTTTTTATTTCTGTACTAATAAGACAAGTTAGTAAAATCATGCAATGCATTGATTATGATACGCTTTCCAACATACCAGAAATCATTACTCAAGTTATGAGGATAATGGCTGTGGAATAAATCTCGCTCATGTGCCCTGACCTTTGACCTCATTTTGATGATATTAAACAGAAGTGGTTCGGTGTAACTTAGGAACAACAAACTAAAGTTTTGTCACAAAAGAAGTACTTTTAGTCAAGTTATGAGCATAATGACTGTTCAATAAATCTCGCTTCTGTATTTTGACCTTTGACCCCACTTTGATGACATTCAACAGATCTAGTTCCGTATATCTCCGGAACAACATACTAAATTTTTGTAGCAATCGGAGCATTTTACGTAAGTTATGATGCATAAGGGCAATGGAATGGATCCCGCTCCTATGTCCTGACCTTTGATCCCATTTCGTCCATTTTCAATAGGGTTCGTCCCAAAGTAGTCCCCTACTACATACTAATAGTTCATCGAAATCGAACCATTTTTACGAAATTTATTAGGTTCCCGCTCCTATGCCCTGACCTTTGACCCCATTTTGATTATATTAAACAAAATTGGTTCGGTGTAACTCCGGAACAACATACTAAAGTTTTGTCGCAATAGAAGTACTTTTAGTCAAGTTATGAGCATTATGACTGTTCAATAAATCTCGCTTCTGTAACCTGACCTTTGACCCCACTTTGATGACATTCAACAGATCTAGTTCCGTATATCTCCGGAACAACATACTAAATTTTTGTAGCAATCGAACCATTTGTACGCACGTTATGACGCATAAAGGCAACGGAATGCATTCCGCTCCTATGTCCTGACCTTTGACCCCACTTCACCCATTTTCAATAGGGTTCATTCCCAGGTAGTCCCCTGCATTATACTAAAATTTCATCGACATCGAACCATAGTTACGCAAGTTATGACGCATAAAAGCAATGAAATGGATCCCGCTCCTATGCCGTGAACTTTGACCCCACTTCACCCATTTTCAATAGGGTTTATTCCCAGGTGGTCCCCTACAATATGCTGAAATTTCATGGACGTAGAATAATATTTACGCAAGTTCTGACGCATAAGGGCAATGGAATGGATCCCACTCCTATGCCGTGACCTTTGACCCCATTTCGCCCATTTTCAATAGGGTTCATCTCCAGGTGATCCCCTACCACATACTAAGATTTCATCGAAATCGAACCATTTTTACGGGAGTTATCGTGCGAAAGGAAAGACGGACATACAAACGGACGAAGCTGGAGCATATACGCTTCTTCAACCTACGGTTGGAAAGCGTAAAAACTGCAATGCCGTGGACCTGAATGCAGCAGGGAAATTAGCAATGGCGTACCGGAAAAACTTTGGCTCTCCATTCCGCAATAAATATCTTCAAAGCGCTTTCACGAAAATCTATTAGCTTTCCATTACTGAAAACTTTAAATTCCATATTATCAACTAGGTTTTTATGGTTAAAAATAAATATCATCATATATGGATTTAAATACTAAATAAAATTACATTACGACCCACAATTGACTTAAGACACATTATAGATGTGGCATTTTTTTTTTTTTTGGATGCACTGATGATCCTCCAAGCACAACTCCATTGGTAGGTGTATATATTGCCTTTACTCTCCAATTCATGTACAAAATTGTAAGGCACGTTTATTTAGTATTTAAATTCATATATGATGATATTTATTTTAACTATAGAATATTTTGGTGTCAATAATCATTTTATGATCCATGAACAAGATTTTTGGGTTTATATAATATATCTGCTAGGTTTTATGGGTGCTTTAACAATTTAATTTTTTTGGAATCTGTAAGTATCTTTTGTAAAACCAAAATTATTGCACTTTATTGCATAAAACACAAATATGCACGTCGTCATTAATAAGATTGTCCTAATTATATACCATTACAAAGTACTACAAAACACTTACGTCAAAGTTCAACATATCATGCAGAATTTATTCTTTTTGAGAACTAAGGCCAGCTTTTTTACAATGCCTCACAATCACACACGCAAGACACTTAATTGTGGTGTGACCGTGTCTAATGACATTTTTCAATTTATACGAACATACAGAACATACGTAAGCACAAAAAAAGTGGCAAATAAGAACTATGTACTCTTGAATATACAGGAAATGCATTAAATTATTTACTCTTGAATGTAAAAATAACACACTTAATAATATAGTGCCACAATATTTTTCACATAGTCATTTTGTTTCTCTTGACTCTATTATAAAAAAGGACAGGTGTCTGTTTCTTTATCCACTGAAGAACACCTTTTCAGTTCAGTATATTTTGAATGATGTGTAGTTGTGCGTAAACAACTGTAATACGTGACTTTTTATCCTGATTGGTATAAGTATTACATTCATTGAACTGATAACATTTTCTTGTTAATATACATGCTTAAAAAGCATTGCTATGAGTGTGAAAAGAGGCCTCAAATCATCTAAAACAGCTGTTTTCCCGTCATCCAGTTCCTATAAATTTAAACTGCGAAAATGATTTTGAAACGTATTATTTATTTAAAAAAAAAGTACCAAAAATTCCTTTCGTTTTTAATACATCATTTAAAGCTGCCGCAAAGAATTCCTGGCTATTCCTTAACCAGCTTCATATGCAGTTTTCGAACAAAAATGTGCTAAATATTTTTCCTGGGGCTTTAGAGGCCCTCTCAGCCGTGAGCCCCCTTCCGCACAACGAGGGCTTGTGGTGGCTATCACTACGCCCCTGGAAATTAGGAAACATGGGATAAAAGCTCCGTGTAGTAATTCAGTAGCATCTAGGAATAGGAATAACTACAGAAAATGGTATTACAGTGCTCGCTACACAAATTGCCTCACGCAGAAGGAATATGCATAGTGGCGTGTAAATTAATGGGTGTGTACAGGCTGCTGGGATACGTAATTCATTCGAGTAAGAGTCTACTCACGTGACAAGAATCCAATCACGTGATTGTGATAACAATGCAAACACTGGCCGGCAAAGCCGTGAAGTGTTCGCTCGCTCCAGGTCGTTCAGAGCAAACCAACTGAATGTTGAAAGTTGCTACAGCACATCCAAAAGTGGAACACGTCTCCTAGACCTTTTCGCCAACCCTGTCATCAGCTGAACGCATTTGATAGAGGAAAGAATCCCAGTCATCCTTGAAGCTGGTTAGTCGATTCGGCGAGTCGTGACCTATGCCTTCAGAATGCTAGAACAGTTGGACAATGTTGGCAAGAGTGGTTACCACAAGGCCTCACCATTCGCTCTAAGAAGTCTGGCGCAGACAGGTCGAAGTCAGAACACATTCTTTGGCATAATTTTTGCCAGAAAAATACACAGCTACAACCTACTGCAGAAAGCATTCCACAGGGTTGTAGCGGCTACTATAGACATCCCCCTCACGACTAGGACGGGGAACCGAAGATTGTCGGAGGCAGGTATACGTTCTGGGGAAGCCATTGCGTCGAATTCCATTGATAGTATGGCTTCGCTGAGCTCGGACGGAGTAATGTTGTAATAGAGCTGTGTAGTGTCAGAAATGACAGTCCCGATTGCGCCGCGGTTCCGAGTAACGTCGAGTCTGCGTCTGGCGATAACCCGGTAACAGGGAGGATCTAGGTGTTGCCCTTTAGCCGCACACTGCTCGCCAACCAGGCATCCTTGCATGGGATGCCATTGGTTACGTTAGCCAATCATTCCTGATGCACGGCTAATCGGGGATTTCGTTTTACAGCCCATGTTACTGCAATTTATGAATGGCATTCCGGTGATTGCTTTCCATCAAGGTACCGTTATACTACACACCTTTAACGACTCTCAAACCTACATAAAAGGGGTGCATATTACAGATGGACTATTCGTGTACAACTTTCACACAACGAATGACTCTTCACCGTGGATAATGAATGGCTGTACTGTGGATTAAATCCGCAATTCCTGCGACACACACACTGAAGTCGCTCGTTTAACTTTATTCTGCATTGATGATTTTGGAAACAATTGCCAATAATAAAAGCATTGTCGAGGATTAATGAGCGCCAATCGTTTTGTGAGTGAATAATCAGCAGTCAGCTGGGAAACAACGGCGAAACTTAAGAATAAGCTTGATAAGTGAAAATGCAATTTACTTGAATAGTATGCCCGAATTGTTCGCCACGAGCTAGCTAGTGGCAAATTATTCATTGTGAATGGTAAAGAGTTCGCCCTCTTTCGCGCATTTTGCCAAAAGGAGTTGTGGCCTTAAATGCGGCACGGGATCCTTGCAGCAAATAATTTCCTCAGAGAGCGTAGCGAACAACCTAGAAATTTGATCTTTCGTTTGAATGATCATTTTCGGATGACTCTTTTACCTGAATGACGAATGAACTCCCAAGAAGGAATGATTTATACCATCACTAATGCATATGCTTCCATGTCTAGCAAGATTTCCGGATTTATCGCTCATCGAGCATGTATGGGATCTCATAGACGACCCTTGCAAGTCTCACCACGGCAGCATTGTAATGCCGCTGAAATATGGGACCGTTCTAGAAGGTGCGTGGCCCCAGATACCACATGGTTACCATTAGACGGCTGTGTCTCTCCACTCCGCCCGTGTATCCGGTTGTACTGCACAGCATATGGTCACAAGGTATTGATTACTGTCAGGTGATTCTGTTTTGTATTCTGTCCAACTGGTATAATGTCTTGGAAATTAAATTATGTACCTTCAACTTTGTGTATATCTCTGATAATTTTCGGCTCATTTGGTTTGCTCTCTCCGAGTGGGATAAGACCAGATCAGATCATATGTAGAGGATTTTAGGAAGGGAGTATCTGACCTCGGGTCCTAAACAACCCTTAGGAATAAGAAGCTTAGGGCTATATGGGCTAGAGGGCCCGATAGGAAAGTGGCACGGAAGCGAGGTAGAAAGGGGAAGGAAGACGCCTTTAGTTATTACCGGGGGGCCAGTACCCGGGGTCCAATAGCTTAATGTGCCCATCCGACGCACGGCAGATATTTAGTGGTGATAAATGTAACCCAATGCCTCCACGGCAAAATAGCTATATAGTAAACTTTCGGCATCTTGGCGAACTTCCAAACTTTAGATGTTGGATTACTCAGGTTTCAGTAAGTTATTACGAGTGAATAAGATCAAAAGTAAGGAGACTTACATGTAAATGTCCAAATTTACTGGATGCCCGCAATGCGGTACACCACTTGATGAATCAGACGATAACTCTTAGGGTTCATCATAAAAAGCAATCAACAACAGGAACTGACGGAGTTAAATCTTAATATTCAACAAATTTCACACGTACTGACAAACAAAATAACATCTTACTACAAGTATTAGACTATCACGCTAGCAACGTTGTCCATTCGCTTGTCTCCATCTGCTGACATCTAACATCATACAGATTCAGATCAAAGTTCCTGTTTTCATCACAGTCTTTTTGACATGAATGCCTGCCAGCAGTGACCCAAAGGAATAAAATCGTGGGTATTACGATGTGGTGTTCCGTTGAGAAAGTACAAGAAAAAACAAACAGACTTTTCATAAAATACAGTGAACAAAAAGGGAAAGTTAAGTAATATTCGCCACTGTGCGTAATTTTATTTTGCACTGTGATTAGTTTGCCGTTCTGAATTCTTACTTTCCGTGAAGCCAAGAACCGGGAAAAAGAGACCAGCAACTCGTACTGGGGTATAAGGCATTTAAAGTATGGAATAAAAGTAATTAGGAGTGGACAAACTGTGCAAATAGTAGAAGTGATATTTCCGTATTAAGCAACAATAAAAAGCTTAGGAGCCCCATTTTTGTAAGAACCTTGACATTTATACTAGCACAGCAAATATTTAAAATGATGTTCTTTCTTCAACATGATATCTCAGTTTCTAAGAACTGGATAATAAAGTTTCGTTTGTCGTCTGGTGCACCTAAAACTACTAAAATTACTCGATACTTTTCCTTTATCTTGCGCATTATTCCATAATTGTGTTTACCTGTCTCTTAGGAGAAATCTGTTTACAGATAATGAGCAAGAAAAAATATTTTGTACCAAGTGCAAGAATCTAAAGCCAAGAATTTCTACATATTTTCTAGCTTTTCTCACTTCATTTCTGAAGAGTGGAATCTCTTTCTGAAAGGTTGAATGGAAAAATTTGTTTCACGTTGTTGAAAACTTGGTATGGCTGAAATTTTTACTCTTCCGTGCAACAAAAGTTTCTCTCAAAAAAGGACACTACACTGTCTGTCTCGTGAAAATGTGCTTTTATTGCCAACGTTCCGTTTTACTCCGGATCGCTGTGTAACATTTATGTTTAAGACCATTTTTTATAACCTTACATGATCGCTACACTTGTCTCATGGACAGCCCCACATTCATTTACGAATACAGTGTAACCAGTAAAGATAGTTTTGCTTTTACAGTTGACGTCAAGAATCAGGAAAAACATCGTGAAGTTCAAAATCGAAATCTGATTGGCAGACCTCCTCAAACATGTTTCCTAGCTATACGTTTGTGAAACAGCACGTGTGTCTGATATCACGCTGCCCGTTACACTGTAGATACAGTACCTCAATGTCTGTAAGTAGGTTTCGAAAGATTATGTTTTGTGTTCTCAGCTTCAAGATCATTGCCCCATGCATTTTATATCTATGCATGTCGCAATGATCTTGAAGCTGATTTGCATGGACTTTCAAATTTTGAAATGCGCAATTTTTATCATGGGAAGTGTAAAGGCGTTCTTACTTTTAACGTCGTATCTAAAGTTCTATATGTAGAAATAAAAAAGTTGGGTTTCTATTCAGCACATGGAAGCACTAATAAAAATACCCATGCATTTATTGCTGATCATGATGCGCAGTTTCGCAGCAAGTCGTGTGCGTGCATATTTGTACGAGGTGCTATGAATCTGCATTTACACTGCTGACCACCCAAAATGCAACACCAAGAAGCACACCAGATAGCAAAGCCAGATTTACTGGACACATAGCAACAGATAAAAAGATGAAACTATTGAGCTTACAGGCCCGTGCGATTTGCGGAACACGCAGGCATCAATAGTTCGTGTAGCATCCATGGCTGGCAATAACGGCCGCTACACGCCGCGGCATCGAACGAAAGAGGCTTTGGATGTGGGCTTGGGGTATGTCGGTCCAGGCTGCTTCCACACCTTGCCACAGTCCATCAGGCGTAGCCGCGAGTGTTGCTTGCCGGGCCATTCGGTTGCCGATCAGTGACCAGACGTGTTCGATGGGTGACATAGCGGAAGAACAGGCGGGCCACGGCAGCAATGAAACCTGGTGGGCCGTGAAGAATTGTTGCATGATGCGTGCCACGTGCGGGCCCGCATTGTCCTGTAGAAACGTGGCCGCTGGCAGGTCCTGCAGGTAAGGGAGGACTACAGGCTCCAAAACGTCGGAGATGTAGCGGTGGCTGTTAAGTGTACCGGCGATGCGTACCAGAGGGGTGCGGGTGTCATATCTAATTACGCCCCAAACCATAACACCAGGCGACGGACTGGTATGGCGATGCACAATGCAAGCGTCGTACAGTCTCTCGCCGCGGTGCCGCCACACGCGGATCCGACCATC
The DNA here is from genome assembly GCA_039090855.1 of Macrothele yani. Classification (NCBI taxonomy): domain Eukaryota; kingdom Metazoa; phylum Arthropoda; class Arachnida; order Araneae; family Macrothelidae; genus Macrothele; species Macrothele yani. The sequence continues at coordinate 46,008,568 of CM076995.1, forward strand.
GTGGTGTTGCAGGCAGAAGCGGAATTCGTTGGAGAAGACAAAGTCGTGCCATTCCGTAGTCCATGTGCGGCGTTCAACGGCCCACTGCCACCGCACTCACCGGTGGTGTAACGTCAATGGTAATCGGGGCAATGGGCTCCATGCAACATGTCCCCGCTCCTGAAGACGACGTCGAACGGTACGTGCTGACACAGGTTGTTGCGCAACACACCCTAATTCCTGCACTAACGTTCGTGATGTGGCGGTGCGAGCTGTCAACGCCCGCCGCACAAAGTACCGGTCCTCTCGTTTGGTGATGGGCCGCGGCTGCATCAATCGCTCACATCGGTCCGTCCGTCCCTCCTGCACCCAGCGAATCCATACTCGCCTCACTGTGGCTGGATGTCGACCCACACGGGCGCCGATGTTTCGGCACGATAAACCGCTATCGCGATAAGCAACAATTCGTCATCTGTCGAACTCCGAAACGTGCTGGAATGACTGCCGTATTCTGCGACGAGGCATCAGGAAGCTTCCCACGCACAGGTCCGGCAGCACAGCACACTTCCACTACTTACACCCCGCCTTCTGTGCACCCTTCTTATAGTGCTTCTCGGTGGCGTGCCGGGCGCACATGATTTGCATATGCCCTGCAATGCTAATCGTTTGCATGTCCTCTCGCGGGCGATGCATGCTGCAAATTTCAGGCCAATCGGATGATTCCTTATTGGTGTTGCATTTTAGGTGGCCAGCAGTGTATATTCAACATTTTATAGGTGCTCCAAAAATTCCCGTTTTAAATTTTTTTCCGCATCCGATAATCATAACTACTCCCAAAATTAAACATGTACATTTAGTTTTCTTTTTCTAAGGTAAGGTATTCCAGGCACGTTCTGAATCTTAGTTCTTTTGTTTCAATGATATTTCTGGTATCTGAAGTATCATCGGACGAAGCCCATGGTAAAAAAAATATCTGATTATTTAACCGTGGTCAATATAAATTATTTTATATCGGATTTTCCCAATTCCCTAGTCTTCCTATGGGGACATCACAGTGTGAATACATTTGGAATTATTAGTGCAGGTCTCAAAGGATAATACAAAATAACAGCTTTTTACACCACCTCATTGCAATGACCTTAATAATTGTTTCCGTTGCTCCATATTAGTCGTTAACCCTTTAAGGGGCCGATGCACCTGAACGAAGTGATGCCTCAAAATTTCTTGCGCTTCCCAAACAGAAATGTTCACACAGCGGCCGGGTTTTACGAACGCAACGGCAAACAATTGCCTTGATCATCCCATCTCAACAGTACAAGCCATAAACTTGTGTCTTGTGACAAGCGTCCCCTTCTTTTCTTAAGTCTTCTGCTCCATGAATGAAGGCATTACAGGAAAGCGCTGTTCCCGTTGACAAGGACGTCATGCTGCTGGGTAGAATCAAGTGGCTCAAACATCTCCTACCTCCTTTCTTAGGTTCGCTGCCATTGTTATGGCCCTTTTAAGGAGGTAATCAGTCAGAAAAGATTAGTGTTAATGATCCTACTAAATGACCACCTCGAATAAGAAAGCTAAAAGGAAAGCAACGCTTTCTGATGCGTAGTTTCACTTTTTACAGTCACTTTCGGCTCACTTCTTAGACTGCAAGTATATTCGTTCGAGCTAGATTTAGCGTATTTTACTAACTCGAGTTAATTCGTTCTTGCCAGTTAAAAGGTTTAATTACTGATTTTCCAAGTCCAAATCCTGTATGAAGTGTTAGTCTTGTATCTTGCACATCTTTCTCTAACACGTTTGTGTGATGTATATCTCTATTTTGACCTTCCTTTTGAGTTTCTATGAGAAATAACAAAATCTACATTCTATTCTTATGTAAATTTTGTTACTTCTCAGATGTTTGTCTTCTGAATGACTCATCATTCCTACCAAATTTCACGATTTGGCAACACCAACAATGGGTCAAAGATAAATGAAAATAATATCGAGAGCAAAGAGAATTTAGTGGTGAGCGTGATAAGAGTGAGAGTAGTAATGCGAGGAATAATGCTTTACTGAACGTGTATTCTCTTGCACGGTATCTTGCTAAATATATTGTGACGACCCCCCCCCCTCGTATAATTAATTGGCGAGAGGCGTGGCTAATTAACGGTAATTGAAACTTGATTGGGGATTTTAATTAACAGAGAGTTATAATTTAAACACTTGCGAGGGGTGGTATATTAAGAAAATATCTTCTAGCACTTTGAATTCAAGTGGCGAGTTACAGGTGTTTGCCACGAGAACAAAGAGCCCATAAACGGAAATGGGACGGGTCAGAGTTTAAAAGCTATTTCCCATGACTCAAAAATGTTTGGACGGCAAAAGCTTTTGAAGCTTTTGTCTGTGCCGCGCGCGAAACAATTGGAAAGCTCTTAGACTTGAAGAGCGGTTTATTATAAATGTCGCGGTTTCAAGTGTTGGAATTCACCGCTAATCAATTTCTGGGAGACGGGAGATTGTTGTTGAGAGTGACAGAGTCCGTTTTTAGCCCAGAGAATAAGGAAGGATTATTCCGCGCGTTAGAACAATTGCTTGCCGTCTGCTGCCGTGCTCTTGCATTAGGAGCATAAGAAGGGAAACCAGCTAACAGCATAAGCTGATGAATAACCTGCTCGAACTTTACCTGAAAATTTTCTTTCACCTCGCCGGACCACGGATACCTGTCATAAGAAGCCATTTCAGGTGAATTGCCGACACAGAAACAATAAGTACGGAATAACGCCTCGCTCATGCAGAGAGAAGAGAGAAAACGCCTGGACCCAGGATCAAAGCAGACCCCTGCAGAGAGAGAGAGAGAGAGAGCTCTGAAGAAACTGCAGCCTCTTCGTGTTCAAAGCGGGGAGAAAAATCTTTTGTGTGTGTCTTATTACGTACCTCTAGTGACCGGGAAACGACATCGTTTCAGCCACAGCAAAGAAGGAGCGGTGATGGAAGTTGACATCAAACTACCCGTAGTGCCAACATATTAGTGAATGTGAGTGAGTGTTGTGTTGTTTTGAGTGTCATCCATACTGTGGATACTCAAGGACCTATGTAAGTATTTTTTACCAATACTTTTATTTGCGGCCCAATTGTGAACGAACAGACTTTTCGTTAGGACATATTTTCTGAAACACCGAAGAGGGCCAAAGCTGGCCGGAAATTATAACTTTCACAATTAGAAGAAGTGTCGGGTGTAATTTATGCATATATCTATTAAATCCCTGTTTTAATTGTTATACTGTGCCTCCATTGGTTTATTGGTGTACTGTGTCGGCTAATTGGCTAACGAGGTATTGGCGGATCCAGTGATTCCAATCGCAGTCCGGAAAATAATTGGGCTTCCTGACATCTAAGGCCCAAAGGTCGCAACAATATATACATTGAAGACGTCTTACGTAAGAAAGTGCCAGTTGGATAGAAGCGAATCATTCTGAAAATAAGAATCATTACGACGAGTATACTTTGTGACGTGTCTGCCCTGCAAAGGCAGATAGCAGTGAGAGCATCGCCAGTGTTATATAGTGGATAACACTCGGAAGTTCGGAGCCGAGAGTAGCAGGTTCGAATCCCTCCCCTGGGATATAAGTGATGGAGAAATTTACTTCGTCATAACTTCGACAATCAGTAGACAAGTGCAGTAATACAAGTTAAATTTATTGCCTCCTTTCCTTACCGATCGCGGGATCGTCAATAATAATAATAATGTAAGCGTTGTGTAAACATTATAACGTATAACCTTTTGTCGGTGGCGAGATTCGAAACCATATGTTTCTACTTCAGAGCGTGTTTTTTTCCAACTGAACTACGCCGGCTGGCTTATCGCTGCATCTCTGCCGATTTAACTGATGCGTTACCTCAGTTGTACGTCATTTACGCCACGTCACTTGATTTGTTACACATCTTGCATGCAGTAATCTAAAAATCAAGCTAACTACGAATCTTATAAATATTTCCCCAATATTCAAATTTAACTACTCATCCTGCGCATCGCATTGCAGAACTAAATGTTAAGTTCCCATTCTACACATAATAACTCCAACAATCAATAAAACTTATCCATGGCCCATTCTGGTTAACTAATAGAAGGTTGCTATCACCTTTCCATATGCTACCTCACTAAACGCTCTTATCTACCCAACCTTTCCAACCTTATCTAGTGTTCAATGTTAGTTATTTGTCTTCGACATGTTATTCAAATATTAGAAGCCAACTAACTAATTTTTAAATTTCAGTCAAGTGCAGAGTTTTAATTATCCAATTTACGCATTGCTTTCCTAAATGCAAAGTTTACTACCAACATTTGACAACGCACTACAATATTGGTAGTTGACTCTTCTCTATATACGTGCCCCAGAAATACATATATAAAGTTAATTATCTTTTCACACGACCACACTGATGCAGTTCATCACGTTGAATGAAGTCTGTTATTTGTGATGTACTCCGACGAAACTGAAACTCTACTTGTGGGACTACAAAACAGTCACCTAAGCATTTTAGATAAAACTCATAGAAACTAAAAAAAGCTCAAGACGGAGATCATATTTATATCCGATATTATTTCCAGAACTTGTACGCACTGTGTACGATTGGGGATAATGTTAGGGTGTTGATTATACATAATGCCATTCTTCGTGATCAAAAATATTTTCCTTTAAATACCTATATTTAAAGCTGATATGCCAGATTGGATAATTTAACACTTTTTAATTAAGTCAAGTACAGAAGGTGTTTTAGTTGATAATCTTCAGCGGAATAGGAATTTCGTCTCTGAATTCATAAAAGAATGTTTTTAAGTTAGCATCGCAAGCTGTAAGCTAACAGAATTTTGATATCAAACGTGGCTGCTGCATCACAACACTTAATTATTTCTGTTGCACATATGTTACTGCTGAAATATTTTGTGTGATTACGTCAAGGGCAGTCATCACCTGTTGTGTTGGTTTCATGCTCTGTTCTTTTAAGTATACAACACACATGTGCTACTAATATACGTATAACTTATATAAACTAGAATTTCGTTTTTAACATGGTCTGCGCATTTTGTAGTCAACAGAATTGTTATTAGACTATGTGCCGGTAGGACAAGCATCAGCAAGTTTGAATTAATGCTACAAGGCGTACAAAAGGGTCGTGAAATAAACCTCTACCGCACATACCTTACGAGCAGCAGTAGGTTTTCGACTTTGAAAGGTGAGTCACATGCCATTTCGTGAAGGTGTAATGTCCCGGAGAGAATTGCTATAGTATTTATGGCACTGTATCAGCACCCAGCTATTGTGTGACACCTATCAAACCGATTAGGAATTATGAAATAATGTCTAGCCACATAATGCTACGTTTGATTACTAGAACAGAGTGTGTGCGTATTTGTGTTGTGTGTTTTGTATGTGTCAGTGAGTGAGTAAGGGCGTTGCTATGAATCGATCAGTGAGTGTCTGCGTGAGTGGATCGGTGAGTGAGTGAGTGTGTGCTTGAGTGGATGGCTGAGTGAGTGTCTGTGTGATTTTATTGCAGGTGAGTGAGTGTCTGTTTGAGTTTATGGCAGGTGAGTGGGTGTCTGTGTGAGTTTATGGCAGGTGAGTGAGTGTCTGTGTGAGTTTATGGCATGTGAGTGAGTGCGTGAGTGAGAGAGTGTGCTTAGTGAGTGGGTGCGTGATATAGAGTAATCCTTAAAAGAAACATATGGCGATGGGGATAAACATCACGGCTGCCAATGGCCTAGTGACTAAGAACCTCTGCTGTAGAACGTCGCTTCAAGTCCTGTTGGTTTTACACCCTCCGTGATTCGAGAGTATGTTAAGGAAAAAGGCATAGACTTTCCATTTGATATTGTATTTCCTTTATCTTGTGTAAGTTGCTTTCACTATGTCTTGCTTCCAATTAGAATGTTCCAACCGGTGTTCCCATATTGCAGATTGGGAGCAAACCCTAAGAGAATAAGAAGCAACGGAAATACTAAACTACTTCAACCAGTTTTGTATTTATGTTTGACATACGTCAATAACGTACGCTCAAGTTACTGATCAGATCTATTGTTTTGAGTGATACAGTATCACTATGCTGTAGACGATGTTTTCGAGTATATAATGAGTATGTGTTGATATTCTGTACCTTATTATGCTACATACGGCTGTTGAAAAGCCAGCGCAGAATTGTATGCTGCTGAATGTTAAAGAGTAGAGAGGACTGTGAAGACTGTACTATTTGAATATTTGTTGTGACCAAGTCATACTGATTCAGTGAAGTGTCTAAAAAGGGATGGGGTACTTGACTACAGCCCATAAAGAATACGTCATTTAAAGTACTGTATTCTGATTATACCTGGACAATATCATTCTTGATGTGCCTAATTAGCTCTTTCATATGAAATGAAGAATTTCAGCTGCATGAAGAGTGACACTATACGGGTGCAACCTGGAAGAAACTCTAAGTCATAAAGCTGAAGCAATAAGACGTAAGAATATTACATCCAAGCTAATAGCTGAATTTAACGTAAGCCTAACTAGCTCAGACTTTAGTGTTTTGCACGAAAACAAACTTAACGTTAGGATGCCCTTGCAAGCAGTTCTGAATTTAACTATTATTCTACAAAGGGCCAACACCCTGTTCCCTTGATTTAAATATCATCGAGTCACTTTAAAATTCAACGGAAAGCAGGAACAGATTCTTTTTGTGCTTTCTTCACTCGTGAAGCTTGAATCTTATAAGGAATAATATTCGAAAATACCCCTGGAATTTTGTCTGCATTCGTTTCTTCTAAAAGCAAATTACATTTTAAGCAAATAGCTCTCAACACCATATTTATAAACACGTGTACTCCTTTTCACGTGATATCCATGACGCTTTGAGTATTGAGCCGCTGAATTTCATTTTTAAACAAGTCACTAATTCTAGGCAAGTTCTAATGGCTTTCAATAGCTTCCGGAGAATTTCTGAGATTTTTACGACACATAGCACTTTGCTGAAAAATCCAGCATCAATGTCATTGAAACAGTTACTTTCATTTTCTTTCCTTTTGTTTTAGTTTCTCTTTGAATTTTACGATGCCCTTGACTATTTACGACTTCGGAAAGCCTTCTCATCCTAATGACTTTAAGGAAAGGAGAGATTGACTCTAAGAAAGCAGGAGATACAAGTCTAAACGTGGACCCACGAGAAACAGAAATCTTGCGCATTCATCAGGAGGAAAAACAAAGTTCATCCATCGCTTTTAAAAACTGCGAGATATTTTCTCTATCGTTCTGTTTTTGCTGAAACCTGTTACATCTCTTGAGCTAATACCATTCATGAGACGACGTGGCTGAAACCTTTTTTAACCATTCCCCTCAGAGCTCGCTATTCTAAAAAGCAACTAAAATTTCCACATTGCAGTACCACCTAAGAGTAAAGTATCTCTTAGAGGATAACATGTCTGGAATCTAGAAACAGCACAGGATATACTGTTATCAATAATATCAACAGGGATTCTTATTTGAATCGAAACGTTTTCTCTGCTGTTAGCAATGTTGGAAGAGATTAAAGTCCCAGACATGATTTCTTTGAATGTTTCAAACAAGAAGTTTCAGTAGCAGATGAAAGCACCATTTTAATTCTTAAATAATCGCACTGGCAAACACCAGCCAGAACTGTTTTATAATCAAAAGTTAAGTTTCAAACCATCAACTCTATATAAAGCAGGGGGAAAAGGATAAGCACTACTTTGACATTACAAAGAAACAAGAAAAAATCATTATTTTTGTAAAACTGAGTTCTTGTATTTTACACTGCTGGCCACCCAAAATGCAACACCAAGAAGGACACGAGATAGCAAAGCCAGATATTTTGGACACATAACAACAGATACAAAGATGAAATGATTGAGCTTATAGGCCCGTGCGACTTGCGGAACACACAGGCATGAATAGTTCGTGTAGCCCCCATGGCTGGCAATAACGACCGCTATACGCCGTGGCATCGAACGAAAGAGGCTTTGGATGTGGGCTTGGGGTATGTCGGTCCAGGCTGCTTCCACACGTCGCCACAGTTCATCAAGCGTTGCCGCGGGTGGTGCTTGATGGGCCACTCGGTTACCGATCAGCGACCAGACGTGTCCGATGGGTGACGTATCGGGAGAACAGTTGGGCCACGGAAGCAGTGACACCTAAGAGGTCGTAAAGAATTGTTGTACGATGCGGTCCACGTGCGGGCGCGCATTGTCCTGTTGAAACGTGGCTGCTGGCAGGTCCTGCAGGTAAGGGGAACTACAGGCTCCAAAACGTCGGAGATGTAGAGGTGGCTATTGAGTGCACCTGCGATGCGTACCAGAGGGGTGCGGATGTCATATCCAATTGCACCCCAAACCATAACGTCAGGCGACGAACCATTATGGCGATGAATAATGCTGGCGTCATACATCCTCTCGCCGCGGTGCCGCCACACGCTAATCCGACCATCGTGGTAATGCAGGCAGAAGCGGGTTTTGTCGGAGAAGAAAATGGCGTGCCATTCCGTAGTCCCGGTGTCGCGTTCAACGGCCCACTGCCGCCTCACTCGCCGGTGGTGTAACGCCAATGGTAATCGGGGCAATGTGCGCCGTGCGATGGGTCCCCGCTCCTACAGACAACGTCGAACGGTACGTCCTGACACAGGTTGTTGCGCAACACACCCTAATCCCTGCGATAAAGTTCGTGATGTGGCGGTGCCAGCCGTCAATACCAGACGCACAACATGCCGGTCCTCTCGTTCGGTGGTATGCCGCGGCTGCGGCAATCACTCACGTCAGTCCGTCTGTCCCTCCTGCACCCACCGAATCCATACTCGCCTCACTGTGGCTAGATGTCGTCCCACACGGGTGCCGATGTCTCGGTACGATAAACCGATGTCGCGATCAGCCACTATTTGTCCTCTGTCGAACTACGAAACGTGCTGAAATGACTGCCGTATTCTGCGACGAGGCATCAGGAAGCTTTCCACGCACATGTCCGGCAGCACAACACAGTTCCACTACTTTCACCCCACCTTCTGTTCACCCTTCTTATAGTGCTTCTCGCTGGCGTGCTGGGCGCACTTGATTTGCATATGCCCTGCAATGCTAATCGTTTGCATGTCCTGTCGCGGGTGACGCATGCTGCGAATTTCAGGCCGATCGGATGCTTCCTTCTTGGTGTTGCATTTTGGGTGGCCAGCAGTGTATAACGACACAATTTCACAATTTTTAATATTCGCTCTAACAATCAGGTTGGTTTTCTAGACTAACCTCATTTGGTTTTCTAGGTTGCTTTTTGTTTTGTCGGCTAACCTCATTTGGTTTTCTAGGTTGCTCTTTGTTTTCTCGGCTAACCTCATTGGTTTTCTAGGTTGCTCTTTGTTTTCTCGGCTAACTTCGTTTGGTTTTCTAGGTTGATTTTGTTTTCTAGGTTAACCTCATTAGGTTTTCTAGGTTGCTTTTTGTTTTCTCGGCTAACCTCATTTGGATTTCTAGATTGCTTTTTGTTTTCTCTGCTAACATCATTTGGTTTTCTAGGTTGCTTTTGGTTTTCTCAGGTAACCTCATTTGGTTTTCTAAGTTGCATTTGGTTTTCTAGGTTGCTTTTTGTTTTCTCGGCTAACCTCATTTGGTTTTCAAGACTAACCTCGGTTTTCTAGGCTAACACACGGGGTATATATTCATAAAGTACATGTAGCGGGGGAGTCAAAAGTCGAAGGCACTCTTGTATTTCAGAAACGGAAGGCAAAATGAAATATCTGAATACCTCACCAAAGAATCGGTGAGGGGGCCGATCTTTTAGGCTCTTTCCGAAATATGGCTGCCATCTTGAAATCCGCCACTTTGGATCAAAGTCATAGGTTTCAAATGGTAACAGGGTCATGTTGCATATTGAACAAGACCAGAATTTTTTCAGAAATCGATTGCCGCAATCAGATTTAATATATGTATGTTGTGGTTCACAAGTTATCAGCACATACATTTGAAATAACAGCCTCTAAAGTTCCCTGTGATCCGCAGCTATTTTATGTGTTCAGTGTGTTGTCCCTATTCCTGAACACAGAGTTGAAAGTGCTCAATTCAGTCGTTATGCACCCGCAGGAGTTTATCGGGAATAATGCGGTTACAGGTCTTCAGGATGCGTTGCTGAAAATGGTGTTTGTCGCGAATGTCTCAACGTGCACCATGTGTTTCAGATGACGCCACAGATAAAAGTCGAGTGGTGTGAGGTCGGGGGATCTGGATGGCCATTCCACAGGACCACGCCGTACAATCCAATGACCAGGGAATTGAACATCTAGCCATTGACGAACAGTTGCTCCGTGTTGTGGTGGAGCCCCATCGTGTTGGAAATAGCAGGAGAAACTTCCATCATCCTTCAGAAGAGAAGGAACACTTTTTCTTTAGCATTTCCATGTAGCGCTAAGGATTTAGGTTATTTTCGATAAAAATGTGTCCGATTACGTGGATGCCCCATATTCTACACCTCACCGTAACATTTGCATTACCAACGACTTAGGATGGTTCCATCCGGTGACGGTTCCTGTCACTCCAGTACCTGTGGTTCTGACGGTTAATCTCACCACTGACATAAAAATTGAACTCGTCGCCTAACAAAATGCCCTGTGAGAATTAGGGAACACGTTGATTTCGGTTTAAAGCCCAGGTGAAGAATTCGACACGTTTGTCAGGGCCATCGTCTGTTAGTTGCTCTTGCATCTGGATCTTGAACGGATGCCAGTGAGCGGTGTGAGCAATCCGTACAATCACTGACTGGCTGATACAACATTCTGCTGCGAGACGTGTGTTACGTTGTGGACTCTTTGCAAAGGTTGACAAGACCACTGCTGAGGTTTCCTTTTCGGCACCAGTTTTCGGTCTACCACATCGTGGCTTGTCGTCCACAGTCCCGTTTTCTCGGAATCTGAATATCAGGTATGCGACAGTACTGTGTCAAATCGGTGGTCTTTCTGGGTGTCGGTTGTTGAAGTCTGCCCCTATGATGCGACAGGTGTGTTTCTCAGACATTAGTATCATCTCAATCCTCTCCTCTTTCGTCAGTGCCATCTTCAGTTACCTGCAAGAAACAAGTTATTTCAGATTTATGTGTTGATAACTTGTAAGCCACAGTACATATGTCAAATCTGATTACGGCAATCAATTTCTAAGAAAAGTCTGGTCTTTTTTGATATGTAACATGACCCTCTTACCATTTGAAAAATTTGACTTTGATCCAATATGGCGAATTTCAAGATGGTGGCCATGTTCCTGAAATAGCCTAGAAGATCGGCCTTCTCACCGATTCATTGTTGAAGTATTCAGATATTTCATTTTCCCTCCCGTTTTTGAAATATAAGGATATCCTGCGACTTTTGACTCACCCTTCAGTTCATTCATAATTTAAAATACGTCATGTGTACAAACTAATCAAATATTTCCTTTAAAATACTCTCCTGATATTATTCAGAGGTCTCAGCGAAGCTGCTCTCTTATGAAAAAGATTTGGCAGGTCTTTTTTGAGAAAACGTTCATTTCTATATCGCATTCTCGGCGATGCTCTTTCCACTTTCAGATCATCTTCCCTTTAGAGGTCTGTTTAATTTAAGCAAAAAGATTAAGTCGCTGGGAGACAATGGATAAGACGGGTGTGGTGTATCTGAGATTTGGTGTTTAGTTTCGGAACTCACTGACCAACAATTCTGAACGTGCATGTGCATTAATCGTTTTTTTTCTTCGGTTCGGGGTTTAACGACCACCATGAACAACTAGTTTGGATATAAGTAGTAGCTCGTCCTTAAAGTAGGGCCACTGGTTCCAGGGAATGGAGCAAGCCAGAGTCGAAGGACAAACATATCATCTATGACTCATCTGGCACTTGAACCCGGATTCAACACAGCCCACAGATCCGAAACCAACCTCTAAAACATCCTGGTCAGGTGGACAGCACAGGTACGGTGTGATAATGCAACAAACAGGATCGAGAATTTAATTGTTGCGGCCAATCGCACAGAACGTTTTCCCTTTATCATTTTCAAAAACATTATGTAATGAATCTGATTCACAGTCTATCGATTCGGAGTAAATTCAAGATATACATGCACCGCTTTAACATCAAAAGAAATCATGTATATACATGCACCTCTTTAACATCAAAAGAAATATATGCACAACATCAAAAGAAATACTCTTTATCATCAAAAGAAATAGTGTTAATAGTGTACGTTACGTTCACATTTTGATTCCATAGGCCGGGCATCTTTGGATCCAGGACAGGACTTGGTTTCGATTCGTATGATTGAGAGTTTTTTCAGGTTTTAACCGCAGACATAGCTCAGGGTTCGACACCTGTGACGATATTTCTTATGAAGTGTGGGACCGTTACTGCACGATTTTTAAGGCGCTGGACAGATTTTTTTTTTTATCATGAGTGAAAGGGCCAGACATAAACTTTGCGGCCGCTATTCGTATCCCCAAATTTCATGTAAAAATCACCTGACATGACTCAGTTGTGTTGCCAGTTTCGCTAGAAACCTGTTTAATAGTTAATCGTCCGCCGTTTCTGATTTCTTCATTCACATGGGTGATGTGATAGTCTGTCCCCGAAGTTGATGGATGTCCAAGGAGTGGGTCATCTCCCATCGTTGTTCGACTTTAAACCTTCATGAATCGTTCAAACGTTTCTTAATGACTTAAAGCTTCGTCTCCAAATGCTGTTTACAATATTGGAAATGTTTTCGAGGCAGTTTTCTCAAGTATTAGACAAAACGTGGTGAATACTCTCTGTTTTTTACGTTTTCCAACCGTAGGTTGAAGAAGCGTATAGCCGATATAGTCACGTTCCTTTCGAGCTCTGTGTTTGTGCCCAGTTTTTGAAAGTATATAGTGAGTGTTTGTTCCTATTTTTGTGTTGCCCTTCAAGAAGAAGATCTGTCCATTCTTTTAGCTCAGCTCCCAAGTCGGTGAGTTGCATATTTTGTTTACATTCAGCGTTTTATTATTTTCGATCAAGTTGATCGATCCTTAAGTTAATCCTCGCCATTTACAATGGCTGGCACTGATAAGGGTGATGTCCACGCCCACATCAGTAATGCTCATTCAAACTCCTCCTCCTCCTCACTCTCAGGAGACCAATCAGCATTCATGCACGTCAGAGACGTCATACGCATTCAGGATGTGACGCGAGACTCCTCTGCAAATGCTCAAGCTGATATCCCTGAACAAGAGAGTGACGTCACCTTGACGCACGGCCCTGGTTCATTTGCCGAAGCTATGGATGTGACCGATTGCACGGTTGCGTTGCATTCAACTGGCTCAACTCAGTTTACCAAGCCGCTACCAGAAATGAGCACTGTATCGCATCCTTCCGCTGCCAACTCTACGTCTCTCACTTACTCCACCGTGACCTCCGGAGCGAGAGTTCCTTCCAAGTTTATTGCTCCCGTTTTTCCTGACTCTTACGTCAGTGTTGAGGGTAGTTCTGCCACCATCGATATCCCAAAGGATTCCCCAGCCGGGAAACAATTTTTCTCCACAATGGATTTCGGTGTCTGTTTTGATGTATTACCAGACACGAAACTCAAGGAATATAGTATTGCCCTAAAGAAGATGCTTCCTACAGGAGCTTATATCACTCATATGGCTCGAAAGCCACGGGCCGTATTAGTGTATTTTGCCCGTAAAGAACATGCAGACCTTGTGATGACTGATGGCTTATCCATCAAAGATGTGCATCTTCTGGCTGAACCTGTGGCGCATTGACCTATCCAGGTCACTTTCCACCCAGTCCCGCCTGAAGTCTCAGATGTCGCTCTATGCACTTTACTCAGCAAATTTGGCCGAGTGATTGGACCAATAACGACCCTTTCGGCGGCGCCCAGAGATCCCGATGACAAATCCATTGCAGTGTTTCGTCGAAGTGCCCGTGTCATATTTCCGTCGGACGATCATCTGCTTGCGTGCCCGAAGATCCTAACCGTACGGTGTGGCCAGCAACGTCGGAGAATCGACGTCATTACCTCCTTGCACTGCACGCTTTGCCATGGCGAAAACCATCTTCGCATACATTGCCCACATCAAGTTCCACCGACTCCGACTGGCGCTCCTACAGGTACTGTTCCTACCTCAAAGCGTACTACACCATCTACTTCAGCACAGCAGGCCTCGGAGCCAAGATATGATGAAAAAAGTCCGCTTACAGACGTTGGTCAACGCAACGCTCCCACAGCCGCTTCCTCTTTTTCACTAGAGGACTTTCCTACAATTGCCTCCTCACTCCCGCAACGTCGTCGCTCCACCACTGAGTCCCTTTCAGAGGGTTTACAACCAGCTATTACCACTGGAACCTCCGAAACAGCTGATGTGGAGTCCGTTGGTCCAGAGACGCAGTGTGAGGATGAGACGACTGAGCCTCCACTGAAGCGCCGCGGCTCTGGCCGCAGCCGGCGAGTAGCGAAGAAGCAAAACTCTACTTCACCTCGTTCAACCTCCCTCTCCAGCAGTTCTCCTCGACACACCTCGCCAGCCGAAGTCTCCTTTCCCACGTTCGAAGAGTTTGCTGCATTTCTCCAGACAGCCAATATACCTCCCGTACCACTCTCATACATTGATCTCCATACATACTTAACGAATCCGACAAGCTACGCAATAGCGCGTGCCTTAGCAGTCAAGAATCCATCGCTTCGCCAACTTGTGCCCGAGCAGATCTTCAATGTGTCGCATTTCTGCCGCCAGAATGTTCCCACCCATCCGTGGGCACAAATTTTCTATAATCGTCTCAAGTCTTTTCCTCCAGCTCTGAAAGATCTTCAGCTAGAGGCAAGGAACCCCACAATTCAATATCGTGTCACTTAATTGCAGGGGATTCGCTTCCCCCCTCAGCAACTCTCTAGCATATGAAGACCTCAACCCGTTGGGGGCTGATATTCTCCTCCTTCAAGAGACAAATTGCAAACCATCTACCGTCTATTCTCGAAGGCGCCAGTGGAATTTTGTGTTTCATCACGCCTATGGACTAACATCTCATAGCGGTCTTGCCATCGGCATTAGTCATACTCTCAATTCTATTATCACATCCCTCTCTGTGCGAAATATTTGTCGAGATCTCTTACAGCATGCATCCTTTACCATCGCGTCTTCCAGATATCATTTATTCAATATCTATATTCCAAGAACTACAACACATTTATCAGTTCTCTTCACGCGTCTTCGCAGAGCACTCGACCGTATCCCACCGGCAGACCATGTTCTCTTTAGTGGGGATTTTAACTGTACCCTGGATCCTCTTCTGGATAGGTCTTCTACAAATAGAGAGCGCCGCCATGCCCTGGCGAACCTGCTTCAGACAGTTGTCACGAACAACGCTCTTCATGATGTACATCGGCATATTCATCCATGGTCGACTAATTACACTTGGCGCTCCTCTCATGCGCAAAATCATTTCTTAGCCCGCCTTGACAGGTTTTATGCCTCCAGTACTCTACTTCCTGCCGTGACAGAATCGAGTGTGCATCCCACGGCCTCATCTGACCACTGCGCCATTGCCATCATAGTCCATACTGCACCATTCAAACCCAGGATAATTCGCCCTTGGACATTTGATGATGCACTTCTCTCCGACCCGGCATTCTGCTCTTCGGTCCGGTCATTCCTGATTGACAGACGACCGCAGCTTCAATCTGCACTCTGCGGATTACATTCTTGGTTGGAGATCAAGCAATAGCCGGTTCTGCATGTCCGAAACTACTCTTTCCAACTAAAGACACTTCAGAACATGCGCCTAGATTATGTTCGTTCAATGCTATCCATTCTCAGTCTCAGTGATCCTCTCTTCTCCTCCTTTCAACAAGAGCTTCGATCTCTTCTCACTCCTCTGGCGCAACAAGCTCTCCGCCGAATTCGTTTGCAACACCTGACGCCGGATGTTCACAACTATGAGTTCCTGACGTCGGTGGAAAACACCCGACGACCTTCGTCCATACTTCATCATCTACGCCTTTCTTCTGGAGAGGTATCAGATGAGCCGATTGCGCTTTGTTCCCATGTCCGTCAGTACTTCTCCATGAAGTTCAGTGAACCTCCTCAACCATCCTCTGCAGCAATAGATTCTCTCCTTTCTAATCTACCTCAGGTTCCCCCCATCTCGCTTCTTCTCTACTCCTTTCCCCCACGCCCTCTGAACTTAACACTAAATTCTTTTCTCTGAATTCTAGTGCCGCTCCGGGTCCGGACGGCCTAACCTTTAGCTTTTATAAAACTTTTCTGCCTCTTCTTCTTCCGTTTCTCCTATCCGCTTTCTCTGCTGCCTTTACTTACTCTCCTCTCCCAAGGGGATTCACAAATGCATATGTTGTCCTTTTCCCCAAAAAAGGTGATCTCATTGACTTGGTGAACTGGCCCCCAATCTCGACTACAAACTTTATACCAAGCTTCTTTCACAACGACTAAATCCCATCCTTACTTACATCCTCTCCCCTAACCAGACTTACACAGTTCCCGGCCGTTCCCTTTCTCACAACATCCATCTCCTGACTGATCAATTTCACCTTGCGCGCTCCTGCTCTAAACCCCTCGCCCTCCTCTCTTTAGACCAACAGTCCGCCTTTGATAATATCTCCCACACTTATCTCTCCGCCACACTTCTCCGATTTGGATTTCCATCTCCGTTTATTTCTCTCCTCACCTCCCTCTACCAGGACGCCAGTTTCCAGGTCAAGTTGCCCACCTTTCTTACAGCACCAATCCTCTTCCGCCGTGGAGTGAGGCAAGGCTGCCCACTCTCCGGTCAACTTTTCGCTATAGCCTTAGAACCTTTTCTCCGCTCCGTTCAACGCTCCTTTTCAAGCCACCCGACCGCCACTCATCGCCCGCACGAGACACCATGTCACCACTTCCGTGGCGTATGCAGACGACGTTACCTTCTGTATACACCTGGATTCACAGTTCTCTTTGCTCCAAAGTCTTTTCGCCGATTACGCCTCCTGCTCCGGAGCTGCGATTAATACAACCAAAAGCACAGGCCTGTGGTGCGGATCATGGGTTGACTGTTTGGATTCCCCATGGGGAGCGCACTGGTCTTCAGCTTTTCAACGTTTTCTTGGCGTACATCTTGGCGTCCCAGGTGAAGCCTCCAGCACAACGTGGAATACCATCCAGCCTCGTCTTCATCGGTCAACTGCGTTTTGGCGAAAAGCGCAGTTCTGCACCTCATATTTTCAACGTGCACGTCTTGCGCAAACCTGTCTTCTCTCCATGTGCACACATTCCTGGCTTGCTACTAAATCCCCACTTCTTCGTCTCAATGATATCACTCGCTGCTTCACCTCAGTTATCTGGACCGGACACCACTTGCTCAGTGCCCCCAAGCTCAGCCTTCCTCCTGACCAAGGTGGCATTGGCCTAATTGATACACGACTGTACTATCAAGCTCTCCGGATTACTTCGTTCCTCCGCCTTCATACCTCACCTGTTGCCGACGCCGTTACCGCAAGGAATGCCGTCACCTCTTCGAGCAACACAAATTTCACTTTCACTTCTTTCATTCTAATGGACCTCCGTACTACCACTCACTCTCGCCTACCTCCTGCCTTACGGGAGACTCTTACCTTTTTCCGCTCTCTCCCGCTCACTCGATCCCCACCCGATTCCACCAATGAACTCCTTGCCGAACCCCTGTTCTTCTCCTCTCTTCTTCACCCCCTCATCTTTCATGCTTCGCCTATCCTTCTTGGCTCCGAGTCGGAGTTGTAACCGTCAAAGACATTGTAACCTCAGATCTGTCCTGGCGACCCTACGCCAGCCTCCCACCCACCGTTCTACTTTCACCCTCCTCTCGCTCTGTCTATGACTCCCTACTCTCTACCATCATTGCTAAGTTTCCTCATCTCGCAACCACCACCGGCCTGACCTTTGTTCCTTCCGCCTCCCTCCCCCTTCCTTTCTTTCTTTCAGTCGGCAGATCTACACTTCCACTATCCTCTCTTTCAACCTCAGTTCTCTATCGGTTACTTTTAAAATCCCACTCTCCTTCTCCCCTTCACATCCCTGATGTCTCCCATTCCTCTCTCACCGCTGTCTGGTCTGTCACCCTTTCTCCTCTTTCAGCTCCTCTTGAAATAAACACTCACTGGCTTTTTCTTCACCGCCGTCTTCCCGTTCCATCCATCCTCCACCGCATGACTATTCTTGACTCACCTCTTTGCCCCTTCTGTGCTCAAGAAGCTGATGTCTCTCACGTTTATCTACATTGTGTCATCCTCCTTCCACTACTCCATCTTGCATTTTCCATTGCTCAACGTTCAGCCAGAACTGATCTTCCTTTCGATGCCTATAAGACACTCCTCCTGCAGGTTTCTCCTCCAGTCAAGTTTCCACCCATCTGCTCATATATTTTCATCCTGGTGAAACACGTCATTTACGTATTTCATCAGCGCTGCCGAGATATCTCATCTCCTTATACCATCCACCAAGCTTCTGTGGAACTTCTGTGCCACTTTCGGAAGCGTCTCCTCTCAAGACTTCGTCTAGAGAACCTTGTGGCCGTTGCTCAACAGAGAGAACAACATTTCCGTTCCACCTGGTCTCCGGCCGCTTCCTGGTTCGCCGGCATGCCAGCGACGTTACAACTGACTGTCGGTAGTTTATAACCTCGTTGCTCCTAGCTCTGTTGAACTTCAGTTCAACGTGCATGCTCACCATTGGTTTTCGGAATCAAACTTCAACATACAGCTTATATCTTCTAACACATGTGAATATACACTGCTGGACAATTGCTAAGGACGGATCATAAACGGCTATATAGCGCATAAAAAAGTAAGTGTGGTTGGATGCCAAGTGAAATAAAATAATGTCAGAATGCCAGGACATTACAAGAAAGACAATTTATTGTGCTCTGAAATCCAGAAGGCTTTGGAACGTGTTCAAGGGACAAACAGGCCATTTTGTGCAGAATACGTAAACGTGAAAAAAATGCAATTACCGTCCGCAGGCGTTCCGGCGTAAGATGTCAATACGGGATATGGCCACCATGGAGGGCGATGCAAGATTCCACACGTCGAGTCATGCTTTGCATAACATTATCAAGCAGCTGTTGGAGTAATTTATCCCATTCCTCTGTGAGTGCACGGATGAGGGTGTCCTTGTTTATTGGAGGGCATTGGCGACCAGCAAGACTCCTCCCCAAGGCATCCCACACATTTTCAATGGGATTCAGATCTGGAGAACGTGCTGGCCATACGAGGCGTTGAATATCCTCGCTCTCAAGACACTCCTGGACAGCGACTGTTCGATGACATGTTGCGTTGTCGTCCATGAAAATGAATCTATCACCGACAGCACCACGGAACATGCGAACATAAGGTAGCAGAACATCATTAATGTATCGTTGGCCAGTCATAGTCCCAGTTGGAAGCACATAGAGGGACGTACGGCCATTGATCATGATGCCAGCCCATACCATGACACTACATGTCGGATATCGGTCCCTTTCCTGTATGTTTGCTGGACAATATGCAGTACCACTATCACGCCAGATCAGTTGTCGTCGACAATCAGATGATAGACTGTATCTACTCTCATCTGAGAACAGGACAGCAGACCAGTCGTTATCAGTCCAATTGCGATGTTGATGGCACCATTGCAAACGGGCGGTACGGTGACGTCTGGACAATGGGATGCACACAACAGGACGGCGGGCGTATAGTCCTCCTTCATGCAAACGTCTGGCGACAGTTTTTCGGGAGATCCGCTTGCCAGTAGCAGCCACAAACTGATTTGCTACCTCACTAGTTGTGCTGCGCCGGTGTCTTTTTGTTGATAGCACTATGTACCGATCTTCTGCAGGTGTTGTACTGCGAACACGACCTCCCCCGTGACATTTGCTACACTCTCCATTTGTTTCAAATGATTTCCAAAGCCTTGAAACAACACTGTGGCTGACGTCGAACTCCCTGGCAACATCTGTTATTTTTCGCCCTTCTTCAATCTTGCCAATAATACGACCACGCGTAAAGTCATCTAGGTGATGTCGGGAAGACATACTGAAAATTGCAAGTTCTTCAATTGATTCTTTCCCTTTCAACTTTGCGTTTGAACAACAATTGTCAATACGCGTCAAATCCTTTATATCTCTTATCAGCGATATGACGTCACGAAAAAGTTCGGCAATCCAAAATTTGCATACGCACAACACGTCTTACTGTATCCCGCACTTATGCTAATTTCCACATTTTCCTGCCTTCCATTTTATGGTTGCTATCGTTGCTATTGTCATCCGTCCTTAGCAATTGTCCGGCAGTGTATATGCACCATACTGTACAAATGTATAAAGTCTTACTTGTGTTCTCTTTGATTATAATTTTTTCTACCAGTAATAAGACATCGTAATTCCGTTTGTCTTAGGTTTCACATTGTCTACTTTGTCATCTACAGTTCTCCTTTTGTACAGTGCTTCATTATAATATTCTCGTTCTGTTATTTGTCAGCACTCTAATATATTTATGCTTCGAGACGAAATGTTTCGACAATCTCTCTTATTGTTCTTGTGCAAAATGCCTGTACCTCTTACCACGTGGCTCCTTTGTGAATCAATACATCGTGCTGTATATAATGTACATAGAATTTTAGAGTTTGTATATTTTACCGTACAATATATGTACTAGGACGCCCATGTTCGCCTCCTGAACCCAACCTTGTTAATAAAATTGTGTTGAACTGAAGAAGCGTATATGCTCCAGCTTTGCCCGTCGGCACGATAACTCACGTGAAAATGGTTCGATTTCGACGAAATTTTAGTATGTGGTAGGGGACCACCTGGGGACGAATTCTATTGAAAATAAGCGAAACAGGGTGAAACGTCAGGACATAGGAGCGGGATCCATTCCATTGCTCTTATGCGTCATACCTTCCGTAAAAATGGTTTGATTTCGATGGAATTTTAGTATGTGGTAAGGAACCACCTGCGGACGATCCCTATTGAAAATAAATGAAATGGCGTCAAAGGTCAGGACATAGGAGCTGGATCCATTCCATTGCCTTTATGCATCATAACGTGCGTAAAAATGGTTCGATTTCAATGATAATTTAGCATGTGGTAAGGACCCACCAGGAATCAAACCCTGGTGAAAATGGGCGGAATGGGATCAAAGGTCAGGTCATAAAAGCGGGATCCGTTTCATTGCCTTTATGCGTCATAACATGCGTAAATATGGTTCGATTTCGATGAAATTTTAGTATGTGGTAGGTAACCACCTGGGCACAATCCCTATTGAAAATGGGCGAAATGGGGTCAAAGGTCAGGACACTGGAGTGGGATCCGTTCCATTGCCCTTGTGCATCATAACTTACCTAAAAATGTTTCGATTCCGACAAAACGTTATCATGTTGTTCCGGAGGTATAGTGAACCGGTTCTGTTGAATATCAACGAAATGGGGTCAAAGGTCATTGCACAAAAGCAAGATTTATTCACCAGCCATTATTCTCATAACTTCCGTAAAACTGCTTCTATTGCGACAAAATTTAGTATGTTATTCTTGAGGTATACTGAACCGGTTCTGTTGAATATCATCGAAAGGGGTCAGAGGTCAGGACACAGGAGCGAGATTTATTCCGCAGCCATTATCCTCATAACGAGTAATAATTTCTGGTATGTTGGAAAGCGTATCATAATCAATGCATTGCATGATTTTACTAACTTGTTTCACATTGTCCATTGTAAAATTCGCCACAAACCATAACGGCATTTAATAGAATACTAGGCTGGAATGAAAAAAACGAGTGGGTGTTGACATCAAACTGCGCATATTGGGTTGGTGCAAAAGAAATGTCCGGCGCGAACGAGCAGTGGAGACAGGCCTCTACGACAGCGGAATGGTACCACCCACAGGTGTTGCGCATATTACATCACAGAGTTACTATAAATAGTTGTTCTTCACGTGTGATCGTTGTTCTTCACGCCTGGTCAGGCGTGGTTTGCTTGGACGTAACGTGGCTTGCAAATGAAACATGCAGATGCCATTTGAGAGTCATCTTCTTGTATGAATTTAAACTGTGACATTCTGCAGGAATAGCCGCTCGAAACGCTAACAAAGCGTTTGGGGAGAATGCAGCTAACGAACGAACCATTCGGCGATGGTTCGTGAAGTTTCAAAGCGGAGATACGGACCTGCAAAACGAAGTACGTAGTCACCGATCTGTTGCTGTTTCTGACGATGTTCTTTTACATGTGGTTGAAGTGGACCCCGAAAAACGTGCCGTGAGATAGTGGCAGAGGTAGTTGTCCACCACACGACAGTTGCTTGGCGTCTGGCTGCGCTGTGTAAGGTCAAAAAGCTGGACATGTGGCTGCCGCGTGAGTTGACAAGTGCCAACAAGAGTAGGCGTTTGAAAGACTGCACGTCACTGCTTTCCAGGAAAAAACAGGAACGTCTACTGCATCCAATCGTCACCTGCGACGAGAAGTGGGTTCTTTATGATAATTGGAAATGATCTGCACAATGGTTAAGCAAGGCACTGCCCGTGGATGGCATCCTAAACCACCCCTATACACCAAGAAGATGATGCTCCTTGTCTGGTGGTCTACAGCCGGGATAATTCATCGGTGTTTTTTGGCAAAAGGCCAAACCATCACTGCAGAACGTTACTGTGATAAATTACACCAGATGCACAGGAAATTGCTGCAGACACAACCGGCTTTTTCAATAGACATGGTGTTCTTCTGCTCCAGGACAACATCCGCTCTGATGTCGCACAACGAACAATGCTGACACTAAGTGCCTTAGGCTATGAGGCACGGCCTCATCCTGTCTATTTCCCTCACTTGTGTCCGACCGACTATCATCTGTTTGGTCGTCTGGATCACTTCATGTCCGGGAAAGAGTTCACGACAGACAACGAGGTTCAACGTGCAGTTGATGACTTCTTCGGGTCCTAGCCATAAGACTTTTTTCATTCCGGGATCATGGCCTTGCAGGACAGATGGCAACTATGTGTCAATGTCAAGGGGAATTATTTAGCCTATGTAAGTTGTCCTACGATTCCGTTCTATCCATCCACGTGTGCTGGTCCTTTGCCGGACATTTCATTCGTACTAACCCAATAAATTTGAGCCTCCCGTTATATCAATACGTATAGCTTTATTTTCCAACATGCAACCAGATATCAGCGCCTCTCATCATTCGTTTCATGTTTCATTCAACGCGGTCCGCAGATATAAAATTCTAACTTTGTCTTACATGAATAAAACACATTTCAACACTTTAAATGGTGTTATTATCAGTTACAAAGACATTGCCCGATACTTACGCTGTTCACCTGCAGTTAATAACCAGTAGATCAACGCAATGACGAATATACACGATGACATTGAGGTGAACATACGAAGAATGAAGTTTGAATTCTCAATTCAAACGCTGGAATTCGCTTTGCCTTCTATTCCGGTGTTCCTTCGCTTCTCTCATGTTTGCAAACGGATAGCGGAAATTGATTTCTAAATCAACATCATTACTGTGAATTCAATTAAGCAAAGCTCATACCGTGAGATTAGTATCTTTTCGCATTCGTAGCTTGAGGTGTGTGATCAGTTGTATTTAAAAGAGGTTTCGTTCGTTGTAGCAAAATAATGAAATGACTTATGTTTTATGATTATACAACATTTTCTATGCATTATGCAAAATATTTTTATGCTCTTTTTTTCTTAGTGTTAAAAAAGTTCGGAAAATGAGGGGAATAAAAACTGATAAAATCGCTTTCTGGAAGACTGATTGCCATTTTCAATTCGCTTCACATTATCATGTGATTCCTAAATAATTATCAGCACAAATCTAAAAGTTAGTGACTTTTACCACGTAAAGGTTTTTGAATATATTCTTGATAAGCCTTTTCTGCATTTCCCGATTCGTAGAAAACCAACATTGGCTTCACTATGACCATGAGAAAGATTTACTAACTACTGTAAGGACAAACTTAGCTTTACATAAAGCGAATTATTTTTGCGCAATTTATAAAAAGCTCTGAATATTATTTTGGAAAACATTTATATCATCAAACTGGAAATAACCTGTTTTTAATATGCCATACAGATACTAATTTCTGCTTTTTCCACGAATTGAGGTGTTGCAGAATGAAATCAAATCATTATTTTTCACGACGCGGTTTCAGTTCTGGACGAAGTAACCTGTCAATAAGCATTATATTCATGAAATTAGTAATAAAAAAAGAAAAAAACACTGAGGCGGTACAAATCCTTCCATACATTCCAAGTGAGTTTTGAAAATCATATTACTCATTGTTAACTATATGTACCTATCTCCCAAAAATGAGTCTCAGTGTTTTGAAGAATAACTAACGGATTTCCGTCGGAAGAGCACAACATCCGAACAATAGGTTGAGTTAGGAATTGCTTAAACAATTTGTTTTAAAAATTCCATAGATGAAGTACAACATCTACTGAAAAATGTATTGTAAAAGTTAAATCAGCTGTTTTCTGGATGTTTCAGTTCGCTGACTCTTTAGAGTTTTCGTACCTTATCTTTTGCCAGAACAAAAGAAAGGGGCGCTTATTATCGTCGTTTGGCAGTCTGTTCTTATACACTTAAGAAAGTGCTTCAAAATGACTTAAATTGACTTTTTTGAGGAAGCTCTTTAGGCAGACATGCATTTCACCCACTCGTTCACATACACTCAGTTGCCAAATCATTACTACTACCCCTGCATTCACCAGCAATCGTTTCCCCAGCTTGTGGCAGTGACACAACATACCACCGTGGAATATACAGGGTATATGATAAGTCAGCCTCTATTTTAAATTTATTATAGTTATTTTTATGTTCAACCAAATTTATTGAAACAAATATTGTAATACACAGTATTACTTGAGGTTTTCTTTGGCAATTTTAAAATCTTCATATGCTCCAACATTTTTGACACATTTCCTTAAGGCCGTCTTTGAAGGAATGTTATGGTTGATCTTCTGCGATAGATGATGCCGCAAAGATCACTTCTTTATGTGGCTTTTACATCTTGACTGACTGTCGTAGAATTTGACGTCAGCGAATCACTGCAGACCCCACCATATTCAAAATGGAAGCTGTCTCTCTTTGGCTGCACAATGAAAAGAGAAAAGACGCGCTGTTTTTTTTTTAAATAATGACGTTATTCGAGAAAGAGCTGAGTAAGTAGGTGAAGCTAAGTAAGAAGGCGGAGTTCCTACAGATCAAATTCAGGGGTTCTTTGTTAATGTACTTGAGAAAAGGAACGTACTGTGGGATTTAAGATGATCTATAGAAGACAAGATTCCAATCTCACTTTTGCCTTTATTCATTGATTTCTCTTTGGCTCAGATAATTGGAAAAATCAGGCAGAAACAAGACATTTCGTTGCTTCCAAACAAAAACACTACTATGCCAACTTATCGCACTATTTAGCGCTAATTGGAATGCTTTCGAGTCAGATAAATTGAATTTAAGCAAATATTGTAACACATTTTTCGGAATAATTGATGTGGCATATATTTGCTATGGGTTGTTTTTATTTGTGCCCAAAATTTCAAACACTACAAAGCACTAGTCCTCGAGAAAATGTGTACAAAAGAATTTTCATTGCAGATATAGGTTAGAAGATGAACCTTAACATCATTCAAAAAAATTAAACAAAGACTGTGTTTGAATGAGTGTTAGGGTTCATCTTCTGTGATAGATGGCGCAAAAAATTACTCCTTGGGCATGGGTTTTTCGTCTTGAGTGACTATTCTAGAAATTTGCGTCAGCGAATCACTGCAGACCTCACCATATTCAGAATGGAAGCGGTCTCTCGTCGACTCCACAATGAAAAGACAAAATACGCGCTGTTACGTTTTAACCAATGACGTTATTTGTGGATAAATCTCAGTAAGTAGTTGGAACATATCTTGTATCTCATATCTGAGTATCTTCCTGGAACATTATTCATCTCATTAGAGATTGCTTCGTCCAGTTCATCCAAACTGAGTGCTTCTCTACATCAAACCCTCTGTTTGGCTCACCCAGAGAAGAAAAAGTATCAGGGCGTCAGTCTGGGCTGGATGGCATTTATACGCACCACGTCTGGCTATCCGTGAACCTGGGAAATGATTAAGCAGCCGTTCACATACATCATTTGAAAAATTGCAGGGGGGCGGGATGCCCTTTGCTACATAAAGTGAAGCTCTGTAAAATGCTGTATTTCTAAGTAAATACTGGTGAAATGTTATATCGCAGAATTTCCTTCGTTAGACTCTTATTTCTGCGAGAATTGTTTCTTGCAGAGAGAAAAGTCTAACAAAAGTGGATGATGTGGGACTGCACCACCTCTGTTCCCACTTTCCATTCTATTTAAAAGAACTGACAGTTTTGTATTGCCTTTGCGTCCAGTGACGCACGGGTTCCATGTTCAATCCTCCACCGCCTTTCTACTGTTGTCACAGATCCCCGAACCTTATAACTAGACAGCTATTCGGCTTCTCTCTTCAACAATTAAAACACAGTCGGTTTGATCATCCGTAATGTAAACTCATATTCACCTCAAGAAATGGTGCTTGTTATGAGGCTAGTGTCAATAAAATGGGTTAAAAATAAAGAGAGTGACTTCTTAGACACCTTGTACATAGAAACGGTGCTGGGAAGGCGTGGCAGTTCACGAGTACGAATCTTGGGCAATAGGGAAAAGAAATATTTACCGCAGTGACAAAGGACAGGTCCGATATCTCAGTAAGCACAGACATCGTTATTTCTTCCAGTGCCGCCATGAATATGGTGCGGCGGAAAAGATCCGATAAGGGACACATATCGGTACAAGGAGAACGAAAAGGTAGATCGAATACTACTGGCTGACAGTTGAGGTGAGAATTGAGTGCAGCTGCAGTCTTTATAATCTCTCAATTAACCTTAGACTGTAACCAGGGTGCGTAGTTAAACGTTTCTGAACTCACATTCCAGCTGACCCTTTTGCATTTGGTCATGTGTTGATGGCGCCCTGTGTGTGTCCATATTATCTGACTCTCATTATGTGTCCCGATTATCTGACTCTCACCGACAGTTCTACTTCACGTAAGCATGGGAGCACTGTGACTGGGCATTAAGCTCGTAAAAAGAAGGTCGCACGGGGTGATGAGTCCAGATTCCAAATCCAACGTTGGTTCGCATTCTACGTCGTACGGGTGAACACTTACAACCAGAATGTAAGCTTATATGGAAAGGGGCAGGCAACTGGGGTACCATGATATAGGAATTCTCATGGACATCTCGGAGCCTTCTCATCTCGTTGGAGACGTTTTCATCTCTAGATCCTAACGAGGCATGATTTCGGAGACAGTGTTGTCCTACATAATGACCATATACATGGATAGCATAGAACGCTTGGAGCAAGAAAATGCCCCGTGGCCCGCCTTGTACAGGAATGGCTCGAGAATCCTATACAAGAATTTCGGGTGCTCTCCTGAAAGCAAAATTCCCACGATTTGAATACCATGTCATATCTGTAGGATGCAGTAGAACGCAGCATATGCTGGTATACTCCATTCCTGTTTAAATTGCTTAACTATGGTGAGTCATTCTATACAGCTGGCACAACATGCCTGTGACAACATACCACGATCTGATGAAATCGGCACCACGATATGATGGAATCGGCACCACGTTCTAATGGAATTGGCACTACGATCTGGTGAAACTGTTACCACCATCTAGCTGAATCGGTACCAATATCTGATGAAATCGGCATTACAATCTGGTGAAATCGACACTACGATCTAATGGAATCAGTACCATACTGGGTGCGAGCAGTTATAGCGACGACAGACGGAACAACACGCAAGTAATTACTAGTTGCTTATAATGTTTTAACTCATGAATGTGTGTAACGACGGCAGACCGAGCAACACGCTATTTTTAATTACTAGATGCTTATAATGTTTTACTCATGAATGTGTATAGCGACAACAGACAGAGCAACACGCTATTACAATAATTACGACAGACGGAACAACACAATTAATCACTAGTTGCTTATAACGTTTTGATTCATGTTAGTCCGATATCGAAAAAATTACTATTTGCTTATAATGTTTTGACTTATGAATGTGTATAGCGAAGACAGACGGAGCAGCACGCAATTAATTACTATTTGATTATAATATTTAGACTCATGAATGTGCATTAAACTCTAGTGTACAATAACTGCTATCGCTTTTAGCACGTCTTTTGTAAAAAAAAAAAAAGTACGTGCTTATGTTATCACTTTGACCGTCCGTCTGTGGACACCATATCTCTGCAACTATTAAACCGATTTGGAAAATTATTTTTTCATTGGAAAGCTTTAAATGGGAGAACGATGATCCTTGCTCTCAGGAGGGCCGCAAGTGGCCTAGTGGTCAGTATTCGTGACTGCCACGGAGAAAATCTCAGTTTCGATCCCAGTAGGTACGAACGCTCGAACCACTAAACATCCGACGTGCGTCAGATGCGCACGTTAAGCTGTCGGACCTTGGGTACTGACCCCTCGGTAATAAATAAGGGCGTCTTCCTTTCCCTTTCTACCTCGCTTCCGTGTCACTTTCCTAACGGGCACTCTACCCAAATCTCCTAGCTTCCTATTTCTAAGGGTTGTTTAAGACCTGGGGTCAGACACTCCCTTCCTAAAATCCTCTACATATGATCTGATCAAATGTATGATCTTGCTCTCAGGGTTTCCTATCATGGATAAACTAGCCGCTAGAGGGCGTGAATGCAGATATTTCTCATTCAAAATATATTTTATTCCACATAATTGCTTCTGAATATTCAACTGAAAACATTTATTCCTCCATTCAATAAAATTTATAACAAATACTATTTTGGATACAGTTTTTTTTTCAAATGATCCATAGATTTTCTGCTATGGGGCGTAAATTTAAATCGCAATTATCTCGAAATCTGTGCTTCTAAATATCCGATTTCCAAAAATTATTTTTGCGTCGGATAGAGCTCCTAGTTAGAAGTGTTCTGCATATAATTTGGAATGTTTCGTAAAGAATCGTTTTGACACTAGGGGAGCTTAAGCGTATGTTATTGTTTCTGACGTATTTTCAGCAATATCTGCTCTTCTAAAACTCGACTTAATAATATCTGTCGCGGTCACATACTTCTCACCACGACAAAGGTTTTGGGAATACCATCTGCTTAAAATAGTGTATGGTTTTTTCGTCAAGGTCATAGATGTATGCATTATTTTTGTCGATAACTCTGCTTCGAACGGTCCGATGTAAAAAATTCTCTGTCGGAGAGCGTTTTTGGTGAGAAACGTGTTTCATATGATTCAAAGTTTTTTAACGCACAAGTGTGCCTTTAGAGGGCATAAGTTCACGTTTCCGTTTGTAGCATATTAGCAGCAATATCTGCGCGTCAAAAAACCACCTTATTGAAAAATTCCTTTTTCGATCAGATACTACAAAAAGCCAAAACATTTAGTTTAAATTTACTGCCAAAAAGAGTGGAAAGTTTTTCCGCTGGAAAACGCAAATATAGTTAGTCGTTTTTTGTCAATATCTCTGCTTTTAAATATCGGATTTAAAAATTCTTTGAACTTCGTATGCAATTTACTTTTTGAAGCACACAGCCGTGGGATTTTGTATGTCTCAGTTCTGGTGCTAATTGGTGTTAGGCTGTATTTCTATTTGATGCTGTATCTCCGCTTCTAAATGATTCACTGAAAATTTTCTATTTTTACCGTATTTACTAAAAAGATGGTGAATCTTATCTTATTTAAATGATACACAGTTTTCCAGCTAGTACCAAAAATGTAAAAACTTTTTCTCGCTATATGTTCTCCCAACGAACGTATTTGAAAAATTCGTTTTTCTTTCACTATGAGGAACACTTTTAGTATATCAAACAGAAGTCATCGCTCTTTCCGGGTTTATAAGTGAGTCACAGAAAAATTCTCATTGGCCACCACCGCGAATCGAACAGAGAGTCTTCCAGTTACCCGCGCCGGACATGATACCAGTACACCACAACGGCCTCGAATTCCCCCAGACTCACATACGACTAACTGCCAAGCCATTTGACAGGTTGCTTCTGGAGCCCCGTACTATGCTGGGGGTTCACCGAAGAAATTATTTTGTGGGGCTTCAAGAAGCAACCTGCCAAGTGACTTGGCAGTTAGTCGTATGTGAGTCTGTGGGAATTCGAGGTCGCTGTGGTGCAGTGGGAACATGTCCGGCGCGTAACTGGAAGACCCTGGTTTCGATTCCCGGTGGCTGCCAATGAGAATTTTTCCGTGACTTACTTATAAACGCGGAAAGAGCGATGACTTCAGTTTGATGTTCCTAATCCACGCCAGTTGTCTGTATTAATTACTTAAAGGTACGTATATATTTTATTTTTCCATGTTTCAAAGATTTTCCGCAAGATGGCGAAAAATTACATCATGTTTGCTTCTACATCTGTTCCTTTAACTGTTCTGCATGAAAATCGCTTTGTCTCTGATATCGTCCTTTAGCTACGAGAAACGTTTTATGCACCACTTGTTCCTTTTCTTAACAGAATTTTCAACCGCTCGTAAAACAAAGTAACCGTTTCTGTTTCTATATGTTTTATCGATTGTAGATATATGGTTATTTTTTTTTATTTTATGTATGTATTATTTTGATTTTGTAATGGGCTCCATGATTTTTGAATAGCTTTGAAATATTTCGTTCGTGTCGGAAATTATTTAAAATACGTGCTCATTATAACCGAAATTTTGGTATCACCTTTCTTATTTTTCCATTCAAATCGAGTTTGGAAAAAATGGTTGTGAGGTACAGAATTGATTTAGTACTTTTAAATAGTGCCCTTAGACAGGGGCGGATTTTCGACGAGACGCACTAGGCACACGCCTAGAGCCCCAGTGCTTGAGAAGCCCCCAAAACGTATAAAAGGACTGCCAGTTTTGTTTTGGTTTTCATCGACCGAAACAAATCAATCCTTAGAGCAACCACTCTGTATTGTCAATTGATATTTCACTTTCCAATACTAGTAACATATATATATATTTTTTTTGCTTTGTTGACACTATCAAATTTTCGAGTGCGTATCGAAGTACTTGTTTTGAAAGGGACAGTTAAAATAATTTAGCCTTCCTTTTAGACGTAGGTGAAGGAAGACTAAATTATTAGGCCAGTTAAGTATTCCCCTGATTTCTGTTTTAATTTAGAGTGGTATAAAGAAGTAAATTTCTCCGTCATTTTTGTCCACCCCAGGGCTCGAACCCGGATCCTCTCTTTCCGGAATAAGTCACTTTTCAAATTGATCTACGCGGACGTTCGTTCTGACTGCTATTTGCCTTTATGTCGTGTGCGTCCTGCTGGCAGGCACGTCACATCCCCCCCCACCCCCAAAGAGGGCCGAGGGCATGGCCCACGGATCGTTGCAGGCAGCCATCCGCTGTAGAACGTGCATTTGAGAACTCCCAGTCAATCTGGTGTGTGGAATGCAACGCCACACACATGTATTTTTTGAAGCGCTGGAGAAGGGATTCTCTGATTTTTCCTATCTCGCAGTGTGGAAATAACATCCCACCATTGCGAGATTTTGAACGTCCGGGTCATCCGGAAAGTTCGGGCGCCATTATAACGAAGTAAATTTCTCCGTTATTTTTGTCCACGCCAGGGCTCGAACCCGGATCCCCTCATTCCGGAGTAAGTCACTCTAGCAATTGACCTACGCGGACGTTCGTTCTGACTGCTATCTGCCTTTATGTCGTGTGCGTCCTGCTGGCATACACGTCACAGTGGGTAGATTAAGTTTAAAATAAAACAAAAATCAGCGCTCCGTAAGATTTCTGAGGGAAATGGATCTCGAAAAATGAAGAACTGGTAGAACTCATCGTATTTTCTACCTTTATCCCTGCTTTAAAAAAGGGTGTGCTGATGAATATGGTTCATTTAATAACGTTCTTCTAATATCTCCGTTTGCAATATTACACGTGTACTGCCTAACGCTTGACGCAGTAGCTAATAGGTGGAAGAATATCATTTTTTATTAAATATTTTTAAAGCGGTTAAGCAACTACGAGTATCGTAACAGTTTGCACCGCCGATAATCCTGCCATTTGTGTATCATTTTTACGATTTTCGCAGTTGATTCAGTGCTCCTGTTTTTCTGTACGATTATGAAATAGTTTTCTGAAAATTTTGTTTCCGTATGTGCATTCCACAGTAAATAACACTTAGTATTTAAATCACTGTGAATTAGAAAAATTAGAAAGTTAACTACATTACGGGAACAAGATATCCTACGTTCATTCTCCTCTATAGCTATGCAACTTTGTTCGGACCTCATGTTAAGCTGGTGGTCCAGCTGCTGAAACTTCTGGTCAACTAACTTCCCATTCTGATTTTTACTAAAAGAAGCATCTCGATCCTTAGCGTATTAGTTACCATTTCCATTGTCACGGTTATTGCCCCCTAGCAGCAGGAAACTTTTTTGTACAGTTGGCCAAGGAGATTCAAAGTTCTACTTTTGAAGTTACACACACACACACACACACACACGCACACAATTAAAGGAGCTTCACATCCAACTATACCACCTGCATTAGAACTAACGACTGTAACTATATTTATACCACCGGGATTAGAACTAACGCTATCTCAAACACACTAGCCAGTTTAGCCAGCTTGATGAATTACTCTAGCTCCCCAAGGCACTCCACAAATCAGTATTTAGCCAACATTCCCCGATGTTTGGGAAGCAAGAGCTACATCGAAAAAGAAAGTAGTCGGCGTGTAAAATTTGGTTGGACTGCATTTGGATAAAACCGTGCAATTTTCAAGGGTGGTTCATCATTAAGTCTTAAAATAAAAGTGTTTAATCAATGCATCCTTCCAGTTTATACTCATGGATCAGCGATCAAACCTTAATTTAAAAATACATACAAAATCTGTGGACAATTCAAAGAAGCATAGAGAAATTCATGCTTGGTGTAACCAAGAAAGACAGGAACAATAACTCATGGACAAGAAAAATAGAAGGGTTGATGACATTGCGATCAAAGTAAAAACTATCAAGTGACTGAAGACTTGACGCATGTATTCCTAGGAGAACTGACCACTGTGGGATAACTCAATTACTGAATTAGATACCTAGGGAAAAGAAAAGACCCAGAAGAATATCGCGGATTAAATTCGAAAATGAGCCGGAGGTTATGGAAGAGAATGACATTAGACAAATATCTGTCGGAGAGATTAGATCCGACCTTCATCCAGCCTGGCGAATGGTTAATATAATGAGAGTAACTAGAGCAATGAGTTGCTAACTGAAGTGCGTGTATACATATACCTCTAAATAAAATTGCACTCGGTACGTTGTGTTTATTTATCACTCAATTACCTGCGGTTAGAGAAGAGAAATGAAAAAAAGAAAACGAAATGCGTTGCGATAAAAGCTATAGAGAAAGCAATCTTTAGGAATGAGTATTCACATACACGCCTGCGAAGCTTTAGAATGTTAGCATGCGAAGCTTCTGTACATATGTAGTCAAGTATGTACTTGCACGCATACTTCTTTTCATGACTGGATTGGCATAGGCATATTTCAAATTCCACAAAATTACGCACTGTGACTGGAGCAGTTTTATTAGTACCTTGTACCTCACTATAGTACCTGCTGTGCAGGTTATGGTCTCATGATTACGAAACTCTGTCTGTAAACAACGCACATGACATAAGTGCATTGATTACTGCTGTTACGGTATCTCTTCGCTCACTGAGCACCATAACATTATCTCTGTTAAAGCTACATTTCCATGGGAACCGATTCCTCTCATTTAATTTTCATCATAAATTTCCTTCCCTACGGTTTCATCTCGTCTAACGAAGAAAAAATACCTTCTTCATGGCATCGATGATAATTTCAGTAAAGTGGAAATTGCATTACCTGTTTGTTCACTCTCTAATCTGTCATGTACCAATCCGAACTGAAAATGCTCTTCAAATAACATCATTTGTGACTGCTCCAATACAAGCTGCATTTTTTCCCCAAAAACCCTTTCCCTCTAGCGAAAACGCTCACCCTTCCGTATGCTACAAGAGATCCGTCTACGTCATTATATTACTGTCAAAGTGCTTCACTAAATAAGGAAGACAAGTTTGCATTTAATGTTATTTTTCGAGCAGAAACATCATTCGTGCGATCGAAGAATTTGAATTTAATTACCTCTTAGCTTTAACGATAAACTTGTTTTGATGTGATTATCATAATCAAACTCTCATCATCCTAAAAGTTTTTCTTTTTTTCCCCCTATTTGTTCGGCGTTATGTGAAATACGGGAATTGGGTTGTAATTTCAACAAGTCCCCTGCTAAATATTTATATTCAGAAAACTAACCAGAAACATTTCGAAACGGAACTTTTGGGAGAACATCCATCTGTGAGTCAGCCATCTGTGTCCACGTACCGATGCTTTTACACCAACACATGTAAGCACACATATTAAGCATAAATAATTGCTATTTTTCCACTGTAAACTAAAAGCTGTTCTTTTCTTCTCAATATGATGCTTCCTGAAAATGCAGTAATGAAATGCCCAGATGAAAAATTTGAAATCGCATCACGTAATAAACCTTCCCAGACTTATTTCAGGCTTTAAACGAAAAAAATACAATTGAGGGATGCTTTGGATTTTAATATAAAGAGCATCTATAAACGGCTCCCCGGATTACAATATGCTATCCTTTTTTAATGACGAGTCTTATATCTGCTTTCTTTCTGGAGGTATCTCGTACTCGTGCAGAAATATTTCTGTGTTGATATGTTTAGTTTACCGCATCCACCACTAGGGGCGCTGTGGCAGCTATGAAGTTAAGATGGCGTCCGTGACAGTATCACCTTCTATTCACATAAGGCGAAAACAAACAGTAAAATAATAATCACTCAAACTTACTTTTTTTTATTGTCCTTCTCCAACAAGCCTGTACAATTGAAACGGAAGATACAATCAAGTAACTCTTTGAATACTTGAAGAAATATTTTAAAATAATCAAGGAAAATTTACTAACAAACTTTCTTAGCTGGCACCAATAACTCGGCCTCTTTACCGAATGTTGACAAAACAAACATAAGTCGCAAGGGCGATCGCTGGATCACACACATACAGGCCACTAAATTAAAAACTTTTATTCACTACCGGGTTTGACCTACTTTAGCTCGTATGCGGTTTGGCGCATATTCTGCTAGAACTTGGAGTTCATCTTTGTCTAGAGCGTACGAGGCGTTCACCAGACAGTCCTTTTACCGGGTCATATTTGACGGAAGAGGTCTTTTCTGCCGGATTTATATTTCTAACATATGATATATATTTCCAGTGGGGTTCAGATCCGGGCTTTGTGCTGTCCAGGAAAGATGGAGATAGTCACTGTCATACTTCCACTGCTTAACGCATCTGGCGTGATGGACAGTACAATTGTCGACTATAAAACAGCCGTCACCTTCTGCATAAAAATTCAACATTGCAGGATGTACTTCATCGGCAGCAATGTTCAGATAATCCTTGAGGACATCCTACCTTGCAGCAATATCACTGAAATCGTTCCGCACCAAGAGAAAGTGCGCCACACCATGGCACTACTTGCGGAACCTTGACTTGTGTTTACAAGGAAAGCTGCGTTCATTGCTTCATGGGGCCCCAGTCAAACCCTCTGCCTACCGCCATCACAGAACGAGTTAGTAAAATCATGCAATGCATTGATTATGATACGCTTTCCAACATACCAGAAATTATTACCCAAGTTATGTGGATAATGACTGTGGAATAAATCTCGCTCCGGTGCCCTGACCTTTGATCCCATTTCGATGATATTCAACAGAACCGGTTCACTATACCTCCGGAACAACATGAAAACGTTTTGTTGCAATAGAAGCAGTTTTAAGCAAGTTATGAGAATAATGGCTGTGGAACAAATCTGGTTTTTGTGCAATGACTTTGACCCCATTTCGTTGATATTCAACAGAACGGGTTCACTATACCTCCGGAACAACATGATAATGTTTTGTCGCAATCCAATCATTTTAGGTAAGTTATGATGCACAAGGGCAATGGAATGGATCCCGCTCCAGTGTCCTGACCTTTGACCCCATTTCGCCCATTTTCAATAGGGTTCGTCCCCAGTGGCTCCATACCACATACTAAAATTTCATCGAAATCGAACCATTTTTACGCAAGTTATGACACATAAGGGCAATGGAATAAATCCCGCTCTTATGCCATGCCTGACCTTTGACCCCATTTCGCCCATTTTCAATAGGGTTTGTGGCTAGGTGGTTCCCTACCACATACTAAAATTTTATCGAAATCGAACCATTTTTACTCAAGTTATGACGCATAAAGGCAATGGAATGGATTCCGTGTTTATGTCCTGACCTTTGACCCCATTCTGCCCATTTTCAATAGGGCTCGTGCCCAGGTGGTTCCCTACCACATGCTAAAATTTCATCGAAATCGAACCATTTTTACCCAAGTTATGACGCATAAAGGCAATGGAATGGATCCAGCTCATATGTCTTGAAATTTGGACCTATTTCACCCATTTTGTCGCAATCCATAGGGTTTGTCCGCAGGTGGTTCCCTATCACATACTAGAATTTCATTGAAATCGAACTATTTTTACGCAAGTTCTGACGCATAAAGGCAATGGAATGGATCCAGCTCCTATGTCCTGACTTTTGACGCTGCTTCGCCCACTTTCAATAGGGTTCGTCCCCAGGTGGTCCCCTACCACATACTAAAATTTCGTCGAAATTGAACCATTTTCACGTGAGTTATCGTGCGGACGGATATACGCTTCTTCAACCTACGTTGGAAAGCGTAAACAAGGTGTATTGCGACTTTTCGGAACAATGACTATTTCCAGTCTTCCAGTGTATAATAGTCACTCTGTTCCAGACACCGCTATACACGACCTTCTCCTGTTCTTCGCAGAAATTACTGGTTTCTCTATGGGCATGCACTGCCTATACAGATCCTCTGCAATTCCGTACGCATAATTCTCTGAGATATGGGTCTGCAACATTTCATTGAATGTTTCGGTCAATTGCTGGACACCGGAAGTCCTATATTTTCGTACAAGCCTTTTCAGACGACGGCGATCTCAATTTTTTCACTGTTACTCCTTTTTAGACAAGAAATGTGGACTGTTTTTCTCTGATTTAAAGACTCGGGATATATCACCTTTTGAGAAACCAGTCATCTCTTCTGTTTTCAAAATCGTAGCGCCAGCAAGACGGACGTCCACAATAAGCCCTTTATTGGACTCTGAAAGATCCTTTTTTACGTTTTCCAACCGTAGGTTGAAGAAGCGTATATGTTCCAGGTTTGTCCGTCTGCCCGTCCGTCTGTCTCTCTGTCTGTCTGTCCGTAGGCACGATAACTCACGTAAAAATGGTTAGATTTCCATGAAATTTTAGTATGTGGTAGGGGACTACCTGGGGACGAACCCTATTGAAAATGGACCAAACGTGGTCAAAGGTCAGGACATAGGAGAGGGATCCATTCCATCGCCTTTATGCGTCATAACTTGCGTAAAATGTTTCGATTTAGATGAAATTTTAGTATGTGGTAGGGGACCACCTGGAGACGAATTCTATTGAAAATGGGTCAGGGCATAGGAGCAGGATCCATTCCATCGCCTTATGCGTCATAACGTGTGTAAAAATTCTTTGATTGAGACAAAACTTTTGTATGTTGTTCCGGAGGTATACTAATCCAATTATGTTTAACGTCATCGATATGGGGTTAAAGGTCAGGACACAGGAGCGAGATTTTTTCCACAGCCATTAACTTCATAACTTGAGTAATGATTTTTGGTATGTTGGAAAGCTTATCATAATCAATGCATTGCATGATTTTACTAACTTGTTTTCCATTGCGATCAACACTACTGACGATGGCTGACAAGCTGCAGTCTTATATTGTTGCCTAGATCAAGTGGTGATGCACGTGACCAGGCATTTCGCATATCCTAAGCGATGTTTACGTACATCTGCATAAAAGTTTCTAATTCAGTAATCAGTGTGTGTGCCTGCTACACACAATATCAAAGAATGAGCTTTTATCTATCTTACTGACTTGACTGATGTGTAAAAAAAATAGAACAAAGGGGCATTCGTAGTGATACAAGAACAACTGAAAAAGAACCAAAGAAGCATATTCACAAAGTCTGTTTTATAAAAAAGATCATGTAAAACAGTCGACTGGCTGCTTAGGATCTGGAGCAAAACTTATTCTCATCAAGTGTGGCTGATTTCCTAAACGAAATCAAAATTTCACGTCTCGTGACCGCATCACTGTTTGACAAAATTTTGTTCAACTGGATGCATTGATGGAAATCTACTCCAAATGTAGGCGACCTACTTTATGCCAAAAGGTCATCGTGATCTCAACAAGAGTTACTTAATAACATGGGGTAATGTAGTACGTAACATGACTTAGATGACGTACTACTGCGGTCGTTTATGAGTCGAATCGGCAAGTCGCAGCGATAAGCATTGCCAGTGTAGTTGAGTTGGAAGAACACCTGTCTCCGGAATAGGAAGACGTGAGTTTGTATACACCGCCTGCGAAAAGGTAATACTCTATAAATACGAGATAACAACTGCAAACGGGTGTCAAACTAGCGGTCCTATGATGTTCTCAAATTAGCTATTATATCTAAAAGCTATTGAATCCAGTTGTGATTTCCTTTACAATATTATGTAGTTACAGTTTGATTGCCCTATAAAGAGTGCTGAACCTCAATCATAGAAATGGATGAACAGGATGTTGCCTTGCATTAAAGGGGTTTAATATTCTTAATTCTTTGTTTGCAATTACGAGATATTTAGGTGCACTGAGAATACCGCTTCCGGTTAGATATTGGTTACATATTGAGTGCGGGCGTAAAACCTCTTCAGCGGATTCTTGGGAATGTCAAATAAACAGTGGAAAACTTAATACCTTTTCAAACACGGGATGTTTTGACTTTAGGGGAAATTGCTCTTAGATTTTTGCAACCGTACTCAACATGGATCTTGCTTAAAGAACATGATAATTTTCACAAATGCAAATAGTCTGGCAGCTTAAGATGCTACATACAATATGGTACACTAAAATATGAGAACAGCAATTTAAGTTCGTTAACGGCAAAATAACTCACGGAAAATGTCTATGTTAATGTCCACTGATTAAATTGCATGCTGAGAAAGAAGTAATCATAACCCAGTGCAATCAGGAATAAAGTTGTTAACAGAATCGCACAAGTAAAACATCAGTGATATTTAATAAATACATATTTATAATTTCAAATGATTTTGAAGGAAGAACAGACTTAATTTTTAGCGCCATTGCATGAAGCATATAATTACAAATACTTTAGAAAGCAAATTTTTTTTTCGATAATATTTATTTAATCACTTTTCTGTTATTACAAATTTAACATAGGAGAAACCCATGTTTACTTGATATGTGTAAAAATGAAGAGGTTGCTACTTGTGCCGGTCCTTGAAGAAGCCATAAATGGCAGCCATTAAAACTTTCTGCAATCCTTCGATCGCATTGCCAGGCAATTTGTGACTGATTTTGGTTTTCATGAAATTATTTTGTTTAGTTTTTAAACAGTGGTTATTGGAACATGTGTTTTATTCTTTGCTATATATATACAGAGTGTGCAGAGTATACGACTTCAGTATGCTATTAAAACAAGAAAGATGACACCGAATTTTCGGTTGTAATGAGCACGTCTTTTGAATAAGTTCTGGTGCGAGTAAATTTTATCAAAGCTATTCAAAGCCAATGGAACCGGCATAGAAAACAGTAGTATCTGACAGATGAAAGAAGGTTTTCAATAGGGTTTTTAATCCCGCAGATATGTTTCTAAACGGAAATGGTGGCAGACTTCTGCATTAAGAAAAATTTGAAATTATATCAGAAACATTTCGCAGCTGAAACGCTCTCCAACATAGAAATAATTTTTCAAATCGGACTGTTAGAAGCAGATATATTGACAAATATACGATATGCATCTACTCCCCTGGCGAGAAAAACATGCATTATTTTCAGAAGAAAATATTCTCAAACAATTTTCCGATGTGAGCGGTATCGGTCCACGAAAAAATATTTTCAATGATGTTTTCAGGAACTCAGATTTTGCCGCAAATATGTCAGTAGCAGAAATTAAAAACTTCCGTCCCCTGGTGACGAAACCATTTTTTGCCAAAAATTAGAATTTATGTGCAAAAGATTTCCCATCAGGAGTTGTATCAGGTGCAGAAACAATTTTTCAAATCGGAG
This sequence comes from Macrothele yani, assembly GCA_039090855.1. NCBI lineage: Eukaryota > Metazoa > Arthropoda > Arachnida > Araneae > Macrothelidae > Macrothele > Macrothele yani. The sequence continues at coordinate 46,048,823 of CM076995.1, forward strand.
TTTTAGAAGCACAGATATCGGGGAAAACGCAATTTACCTTTACGGAAACTCTATGTATTACTTGAAAATTTTGAAATTATATAAAAACATGTCAGACCGGAATGTCTATCCAAAAAAGCAAGAATTTTTCAAATCGGACCATTAGAAGCAGAGATATTGACAAAACTAAAATGTACATTTACGCCCCCAGGCGGAGAAACCATGCGATATTTTAAGATGAAAATATTCCGAAAACGTTTATCAAAGTAAGTGTCATCGGTCCACGAACGATTATTTTCAATCGAGATTTTAGAAGCTCAGATTTTGCTGCAAATACATCAGAAGCAGAAATTAATGCTTATGCGCCCTGTTGGCCAAACCACTTTCTTTTAAAAATTAGAAATTACAGTCAAAGGATTTCCCACCAGGAGCTGTATTCGCTGGTAATAGAATTTTTCAAATCTGAGTTTTATAGAATTTTTCAAATCTGAGTTTTAGAAGCAGAGATATTGGGGGAAAGGCAGCTTGTCTTTAAGCCCGTAGCGGAAAATCTATGCGTAACTTAAAAAAGTGACTCTTCGACATAAATGGAATCGAAAGGTAAACAAATATTTTTCAATAGGATGTTTAGAAGCAAATATATGGAACAGAATGTATTTTGTTGCAAAGTAAAGTTTCTGTGGATGAATATCGCTCTAAGAAGCGTGAAGCGTCTAAGCTGGTTCGCCAGAGTAAAGCAAGAGAAGGAGGAAAGGCATTAACTGGCGTTTTGGAATGATAGGAAGTCTTTCTGGAAGTACATGAGACTCAGGAAAAACAAGGGAAACAAAGTTGTAAGTTGTGTGAAGAATGAGATTGGGGAAATGATATAGGAGCCGAATGAGTTAAGTGAAAGATGAGGTGAATACTTCTGTGAGTTATTCGATCAGGAAAGCAAAGATGACGCTGAGACAGACGCAGATGATATCACAATGAGGGATGAAAGCACAGGAGGGATCTCAAGAGAAGAAGTGTGTAAAGCTCTAAAATCTCTTCAGAATGGTAAGACTCCAGGAGTTGATAGCATAACTACAGAGATGTTGAAGTATGGTGGTGACTCTGTAATTGACTGGTTAACTGAATTTTGCCAGTTGTGCTGGGAGTTAGGAATGGTCCCCCGGGATTGGAAGGATGCTATTATTGTTCCCTTGTATAAGGGAAAAGGTAATCAGACTGACTGCAAGAACTGTCGTGGTATTAGCCTACTGAGTGTGCCAGGGAAAGTGTTTGGTAATGTCGTTATTGAAATATTACGGGGTCTTACATCAGAGAAAATGTGGGATGCTCAGAGTGGTTTTATGCCTGGTAAAGGCTGCACTAACCAGATGTTTGCATTACGCGTGATGATTAAAAGTATCTGGCTGTTGGGAAGAAAGTTTTTGCTGCCTTCATAGATTTAGAGAAAGCTTACGACCGAGTAAATAGGACACTTTTGTGGAAGGTATTGAATGAATACGGTGCTACTGGGAATCTACTTAACAGTGGAAAAGCCATGTATGCTGGTAGTAGAGCTTGTGTACGAGTAAATGGTGTTTTATCAAAATTGTTTTCCATTGGTGCAGGAGTTAGACAAGGTTGTGTAATGTCACCATGGCTGTTTAATATAGTTATGGATGCATGCATGCGTGATGCCAAAATAGATAATAGTAGTTTATGTCTTGGTGATATCCGTGTGTGCAGATTGCTGTATGCTGATGACACTGTCCTGTTGGCAGAGAGCAAAAGTGATCTGAGAGAGTATGTTGTCACGGACGTACGAAGTTTGCATGAAATTCAAAATGAGTATAAATAAGGGAAAAACCAAAGTTATCGTGTTTGAGAGAGGAACTGGTAGCATTGAATATAATGTAAGTATAAATGCCACTGTGATTGACCAGGTGAGTGAGTCTTTGTATTTAGGAAGCATGTTTGACAGAAAGAACAAGTTGGATGGTGAAATCAGTAGGCGAGTGAATTCTTCTTTGAAAGTCATAGCTACTCTGGGAGGTTTTCACAGGAATTATGGGTTCTCTAGAGAGTCCCTCATGGCTGTGTATGAAACAGTAATTGTTCCTACTCTGATGTATGGTAGTGAAACCTGAGTACTACAGAAGAAACATAGAAGTCGCTTGTGTGCTCGAGAAATGCGTTACTTACGGGAGGGGGCGGGGGTTGTGGCAATACACAGTCTGATTGTGTGAGGCTTGGAGATGTGTTGCAGTTGTGTGATGTGAAGCAAAATGTTGTTAGCAAGGTGAGACTAATATGCTTCGGTGGTTTGGCCATGTTGAAAGAATGAGTGATGAGATGCTTACTAAAAAAGTCTTTTTAGCCCAAGTGGCAGGAAGGAAAGTCAGAGGAAGGCCAAGGAAGTCATGTGTGTATCGGGATTCAGGAGTGTCTGCATGAGAAAAAGATTATGAGTATGAAGTATGAAAGATCTTGTGTACGGCGCGTAATGGATATCAGTAAAGCCCGAGTTATATGTCAACATCGCTGTAAATGGAGAAGTTTGATACGACAACAGTAAATAAAAATATCTGGTAGTTTATATCTCTTTTTGGAGCTAACCTCTGAATCTCAGAAAGCAGCTCAGTGATATATTATATAAATATAATAAAAACAAATGAATTCGATGTCATGGGCAGTTAGCCCTCTAGCGGTGAAATTGTGCGTCGTAAAAAAACAAAATAAAATATCATCATTCGAACATTTCAAGCTTCCCAATGCAATATAATTTTTCGAATCGGACTAATAATTGCAGAGATATGGTGTCCGCAGGTGGACGGATGGATTGACAGGCGGACAAACCGGTAACATAAGCACGATCTTTTTTACAAAAGACGTGCTGAAAATACGATAGAAAGCATCTTATAAGAAACGTGGCAAGTGTTAAAGTTTGTTAAGTCACATGTAATGAAAAATCTCGCCAAACACTGAATACAACAAACATGGCTTCCCCAGTGAAGAAAGCAACGTGTGTGTACTGGTTTGCGGAGTCAAAATCTTTAACAACAGTTCATCATAAGTTCAGAAGGGAGTACAAGATACAGCCGCCGACACGAAGGAGCATCGAACAATTGGTAAATAAATTCAAAGCAACAAGAAGTGTCTTGAAATGCAAAACCACTGGGAGGCCTTCCATTTTGACAGGGTGATAGGGCCCTTTTTCTTTGCTGAACCAACCGTTACTGGCATACTGTACCTGGACATGTTGGAACAATTCTCAAATCCGTAACTCCAGGATATTCAAGACATCATTTACCAGCAAGACGGAACTCCTCTGCACTGGTCTTTGGATGTACACATATCTTTAGACTACCATTTTCCAGGCCATTGGATTGGACGTAGGGGTCCGACTGCATGACCACCCCGTCCTCCTGATATCTCCCTATGCGATTTTTTTCTTTGGGGCTTTATTAAGGATATTGTGTAAAAGAAAAATGTTACATCTGTCACTGAACTCAAAGAATGCGTTACTGCAGCCTTCCTCCTTGTTTCGCCTTACATTCTGCAGCGGGTGGAACTGGACTATCGTTTAGTTGCTCTTTTGTATAAAGCAACCAACGGAGCACGCGTGGAGACCTACTGACATTTTTAAAAGAGACTTTCACGGTTACCATATGTTTTGAGATTAAAAGTAAGTTGTTATTTCTTGTAGTAATTTTTTTCAATAGCATACTGAAATCGTATACTTCATTTATGGACACCCTCTGTATATATAAACAGTATATGGGGGTTTTAATTTGAATTAGCCTCAAATTCATATATAATATAGCAGAAACCCATGTTATGTTAAGTCTTTTTTGAAATGAGTAAATAGGGAGTTGTGCTGGTCTTTGAAAAAGCCATATTTCAGTATCTACAGTATTTTCTGGATTCTTCCCTTTTGTTCCCGGCTTGTTTAGCATTGTTTTCGGTTAGTTTTTTTGTGCTTGCGTGCTTTGTTTGTTTCGTTTAAATTATAATATAAAGTTTGTACTATTCTGGCTGTTTTGCCTTTGTGAACATTTTTACTGGCATTTTATGATTTTACTATATTCTTGAGAATTTTTCTGTACAGCTCTTTGCCCATTTAAATTTTCGGTGGTTTAAAATTTGTTTTGTAGTTTTTGGATATATATATGAAATTTTGTTTACATCGTACTAGCTGGTGTTTATTTTTTCACAAAGACTCAGTGTTGCCAAAAATTATTTATGCATGAAATAGCGATAAAAAACTGAAATCTCAAATTTAGATAATTTCCTCGGTGAAAAAATTGGGACCTCATTAAGTGTGAAGTGTCTGTATTGCTACGCTTGAAAGCTGTCTTATCATGGTAAATAATTCTATTGTTTTTCAAATATCGCTCACGAGAGTTTATGTAGGCCAATTTAGCTTTAACTTCACTGCCTTAGATTTGCATAATTAAAAGGTGATACTTAAGTGAATCAGAAAATAAGGAACAAAATATAGCGGCTCTCATTCCGTTAGCACACAGAATAGTACTGCAGGTATATTTTTTTGTTAAAAACATGAGTGTAATGATTCCCTAACTTCCTACTTTTCGTGGTGAATAATTTACCTGTTTGGTGGCGCGAAAGCGTTTTTTTTATTTTAGTTTAACAAAGTACCCGCATTATCTAAAGGTCGTATTAGAAAAATTATTTTCGCATTCGAGGGAACAAACTCTGAGCGAAATTCTCTTTGCGTTTCTTATTTTATGGCGCACAGTTTAACTAGATGGTGCAAAAATACACTGAGAGGACAGTTTATTAAGTATACTCAAACAGTGGAGTGTTGTGCAACCTATGGCCCACAGAGCAGCGTAAATTCGTTTGGAACCTAGGACATATATAATGCTGAAAGAATCATGCAAGAACGTTTTGCCATGCAGCAGAATGCTGAAAGAATCATGCAAGAATCTTTTGCCATGCAGAAGAGATTCTGTGGTGCAGTTGTTGCAATTTGGACGGCGTCACAGTCTCGCAACGAAGAGTCCATTCGACTTCATCCTGAAATTTATCGATGTGTTTTAAATGTGGAAAATATTCTGGTCCTTGAAGAAAGGAAGTCTTTTCGACATATTCGTGGAACCATTCAGTGACGATACGAGCGTTTCAGTCGGATGAGTTTTCATATTTGACGTGTCCATCTACCTGAGAAAAACCGTAGTCATAAAGGGATCAATTTGGTCGGCAACAACTTTCAAATAAGCCGTGGCCTTCAGATATACTATGATGGATATCATGGTACTAATCTACCCAAGAAGTCATGCCCTGGCTCGAGCATGATTTTCACATAGCTGCTTCCTGTCTGTATAGTTGACACCTGACAGGATGGCTACATGAAACCATGTAGCCATCCTGTCTTGTCTTCAACGGTCCAATGACCATGTTTCCGGTGTGTTGCTCCACACACAGCCTGCAGAGCAGCCCGAATTCGTTGGAACATACCAGAAGCTGAAAGGGTCTTGTAGAAATGTTTTACCATGCAGAAGAGATTCTGTTGTGCATTTACTAAAAATTTGAAGGCGGCAGAGTCTCGTAGAGAAGCGCCCGTTCTACCTTATCCTAAAATTGCTCGATGTTGTTTGAATCCGGGAAACATTCTGGTTTCGGAAGATAGGAAATCTTGTCGACATGTTTGTAGAACCATTCAGTGGCGATACGAGCATTTCGAGTGGGTGAATAATTCCTGCTTGACGTGTCCATCAGTTTGAGAAAATAACACTGACATGAACGGATTAATTTAGTCGGCAACGACTTCAAGATGAGCCGTAGCGTTCAGCTATCCTACGGTCGTTATCACGGGACTAATCGTAGCAGAAAATCATGCGTATCAGAGTACTAATCCTTCTAATCGTGTCAGGTGTTTAATAATGCAGGGAAATTATGTCACACACCAGCACACCGCTGCTTCCTGTCTGTATTGTTGGGATCTTACAGGATGGCTCCATGGCATCATGCTGCTTGCACAAAATTCAGTTTCTGCCATCCGCATGATGCAGGATGAATATTTGTTTGTCCGTCTAGGTAACTTTTTCTATTATTTAGAGGTCCAGTGTCCCGTGCCCACTAAAGTCGCACTTTCGTTTCCTGCGCCGACATCAGCACCAGAGAGGTACGTCCGCCACATGGTTTTATACGCAGTGCCTTTAATATGACAGCCGGTAAACCAATTTTGAATTATGTGGTGATTTACTGTATTGTGGCACGTCTATTTGCTTGCACGATTCTCGTCATTCTCCTTTGGCCCCTCTGATCCACCATTTGTTTCCTTTTACAGAATTACTACTGATTGCTGGAATTATTTTGTCTGTCGCACCATATCCCTGTAAACTCTTGATAGGATTGTGCGCGAAATGCCCAGGCGCACGAAGGTTTCGATGATGCTTCCAGACCACGTCTGCACCAAATATCATGCCAAGTGCAAAGCCGATCAGATCAATTGTGTTGCCCTCCCAAAAACTCAACCGACAATTTTGCCTTCCAGATCAATCGTTTGGCCTTTCCGTACGATCACTGATGCTCAACGTCATGTTCTACGTATTGCGTACATCCTTCACATGCCGTCTTTGATTTTGGAGTGAGTCATTTACGTGACGAAGAGATATGTACTTCATAAACTGGTATTCCAGTGTATGTTTCAACTTTGTGACGGAAATGTATGCATATTTCCATTTCAAATTACACTGCTGGCCACCCAAAATGACACACCAAGAAGGACACGAGATAGCAAAGCCAGATTTACTGGACACATAACAACAGATACAAAGATAAAACGATTGAGCTTACAGGCACGTGCGATTTGCGGAACACGCAGACATAAATAGTTCGTGTGGCATCCATGGCTGGCAATAACGGCCGCTACACGCCGCGGCATCAAACAAAAGAGGCTTTGGATGTGGGCTTGAGGTATGTCGGTCCAGGCTGCTTCCCCACGTTGCCACAGTTTATCCGGCGTAGCCGCGGGTGGTGCTTGCCGGGCCACTCGGTTGCCGATCAGTGACCAGACGTGTTCGATGGGCGGCATATCCGGAGAACAGGCGGGCCACGGCAGCAGGGACACCTGGTGGACCCTGAACATTTGTTTGACTATGCGTGCCACGTGCGGGCGCGCATTGTCCTGTTGTTGCAGGCAGAAGCGGGATTCGTCGGAGAAGACAATGTCATGCCATTCCGTAGTCCAGGTGCGGCGTTCAACGGCACACTGCTGCCGCACTCGCCGGTGGTGTAACGTAAATAGTAATCGGAGCAATGGGCGCCGTGCAACAAGTCCTCGCTCCTGCAGACGACGTCGAATGGTACGTGCTAACATAGGTTGTTGCGCAACACACCCTAATTCCTGCGCTAACGTTCGTGATGTGGCGGTGCGAGCCGTCAACGCCCGCAGCACAACATGCCGGTCCTCTCGTTCAGTGGTGTGCCGCGGCTGCGGCAATCGCTCACGTTGGTCCGTCCGTCCCTCCTGTACCCACCGAATCTATACTCGCCTCACTGTGACTAGATGTCGTCGCACACGGACGCCGATGTCTCGGTACGATAAAGCGCTGTCTTGATAAGCCACTATTCGTCCTCTGTCGAACTCCGAAACGTGCTGGATTTTCTGCCGTATTCTGCGACGAGGCTCAGGAAGCTTTCCAAGCACAGGTTCGGCACCACAACACACTTCCACTACTTACACCCCGCCTTCTGTGCACCCTTCTTATAGTGCTTCTCGGTGGCGTGCCGGGCGCACATGATTTGCATATGCCCTGCAATGCTCATCATTTGCATGTCCTCTCGCGGGCGACGCATGCTGCGAAATTCAGGCCATTTGGATGCTTCTTTCTTGCATTTTGGGTGTCCAGCAGTGTATATCTGGCTTTCTGGATGTCCCAGTAAAATTATTTAAGCATTCGATATCTGCACTTACAATTAAACCTACTGACGCCTTTCTGATGCAAAATATGTCCGCTAGGTGGCGCTAATTCAAATTTTTAATTCATTGGTATCTCCAGCAGTCGGCCTAAAAAAATATTCTAGCATTTCCTGTTCTAGCAATGGTTAATATAAATCTTATACCATCTGATTCTCAGATAACCTATTTTTCCGTTAAGGGCATCTCAATACATTTTAGTTCGAATTATACACTACTCGAAACTGAAATTACTTCACCCACGAAGAACAGAATTAATAAGCTGAAAATCAGCAGTGACATAGAATATGAGAGGTGAATAATACATGACTTAATTTCCAAGGCAGTAGAACATCACTTTGACTGGATACAAAACAGGATCAGGTGATAGCAGTCAATACCTGTGTGACCACTATGTTGTGCGATTCAATCGACACACGACGTAACATGCAATGCTACAGCTCTCTCTAATTTGCCCTGAGAAATCTGAGAGCACGCATGGTTTAACTAATATAGCGGAATCCTGCGGGAGCCGAAGGTAGGCTGGCGAGCGTCGTCTTGTAAAGTCCTGTACATGCTCGATGGGCGATTGTCCAAAATTCTCTCTAGCCATAAACTACACGGAGGCACGTTGTGAAGATGTTATTGGTGTACGGATGAGTTCTATCTACCCGATACACGGCCTCCGATATTCCACTTAGAAGTGGTAACAGCACGATCTGTAAGACGTTATGCACGTGCCGCCTGGCAGTTGCAGTCTATGTTATGAGTGTCTGAGGTGACCGGTAAGCCTACTTAATGTTGCACCTTACAAGGACGCCCTGTTGGCGAATAATGTACCACTCGTGAGGTACGGATGAATCATCTATATGTCCACGTCGTTTCCAGACGCGGACTCAATGATGGTTAGCGCCAAGCCAGAATAGGAGCTCATAACTGAACACGTAACTTAGCTCTACTGCGACATCACTCCAGCCAATTTTGGTGATCCTCTACGACCACTGCCAGTAGAGGCAGTGACTGCCGGAATCGCAGACCTGTTTCTGTCAATCTTTGATTATCCTACGTAGTCGTGACCTAGATGTCCATAGTTGCAGCTACAGCCAGTCGAATGCCCTCTTTCCTAGCGTATGGCTCCCGTCGACGAATACGACGATCCATTCGCGCTGACGTACGTCTGATTATACACCGTGTAACGTACCAGGAGAGGAGATGTGACGTACCTGCCAGCAGGACGCACACGACATAAAGGCAGATAGGAATCAGAATAGAATGTCTGCGTAGCTCAGTTGGTAGAGCGACTTGTTCCGGAATAAGCGGCCTCGGGTTCGAATCCCGGCGTAGACCAAAAATGACGGAGAAATTCACTTCGTTATAATGGCGCCCGAACTATCCGGATGACCCGACCGTTCAAAATCTCGCATTGGTGTGATGTTATTTCCACACCGCGAGATAGGAAAAATATGAGCAGCACTTCAAAAAAAAAAAAAAAAAAAAAGTAAGGGGGAGATGATGTAACGTACCAGGAGAGGAGATGTGACGTACCTGCCAGCAGGACGCACACGACATAAAGGCAGATAGGAATCAGAACAAATGTCCGCGTAGCTTAATTGGTAGAGCAACTTATTCCGGAATGAGTGGACCCGGGTTCGAACCCCGGCGCGGATAAAAATGACGGAGAAATTCACTTCGTTATAACCGGAGCCCTCTGCGGCAACCAGCCGAGCCGTGATTCAAATACCTTTCCCAACAGCGTCCAATTCTCCTCGATTTTCGATGCATATGGGCCGCGATTCTGCTCATAGACAACCAGCTATACGGAAGCCTATGCTTCTTCCTCTCTCAAAAGCGTCCGGTTGGTGATAGGATTGGCGATGAGGTGAGCATCTTCTGCCCTTGAGCCTGCTGTAGCACTATATTCAAAGGCCGGAGATCCCTCAGCGCTCCGATGTTTTGTAGCCCACGACTTCGACACGAGACACTACATGTCTTCGGCGGCTCGTGTTTGTCCTTTTATCTCTCGTACGCATCTCACGCGATTGCTGCTCAAGTGACTTCGAAGTCTGAATTAATGGAACAAAAATCCTCGTTCTTTAAATCGGTTTCTGATGCATAACTTTTCCGTTTGGGGCATAAAGTGCAAGTATTCATGAATTGAAAATGTAGCTCATTGTATTACAATGTTTCTGAAAATCAGGTGATATTTTTCACCCTTCGACAGCTTTTCTCCAGGAAAACCGCTTTATTTTTCAAAAAACTGCCAGCTTACTAAATGGACAGCGTAAGTACATTCTGAAACGTTGATTTAAAAAATTATTTCTGCTTTCGATATATTTCATGAGGCAAAATGTTTTTCATGTAATTCATAATTTTGCAGAATGTCAAAAGGAGACTAAGAGCACATTCCTGTTTGCGCCACTTTTGCGCCACATTTGCAATCGTATCTAAAATCTCAATTGAAATAAATATTTCTTAGTCTTATACCACTCACTAATTAAACATCCTGCGTGTATGTTTTGCTCAAAAAAAAAAAAAAGCACAATTCTGTGTTAAGGCCAGAAACTGTGCACACACAGTTTTTTAGCAATTTAAACACACACACAAACACTGTGTATTTTTAATAGCTTCTAGCTTTTTTTTTTACTAGGGAGGTTAATTTCCTTTCTCTTTCTATAAATTGAAATACGCGATGTGAGTTAGGTTATTCATATTAAATGAAACATATTACAAAATATAATCAACCGGATTAATAGATAAACCACCCACAAATAGAAATAGATACTTACGGCTGAAAGTTGTGTTATTGTGAAATCAAATTACACATGTTCGCCCCTTAGCGGGGAATTGTTTATCATTTTAGACAGAAAATGCGCACAAAATATTTGTTTAATTAGTATTGCTTCATCGAAAAGGAATCTTCTCAGTCGGATTTCCAGACGCGCACGTGTGTCTCCAAATATGCTGTAAACGCAGGTACAAACTTAGGTACTTTAGTGGCAAAATTGTACGTTGAGAAAATTCTTTTATTGTATGCAAAACATTTAGCCCCAGGAACGTTTTCCAAGAAAAATAATTTTTCGAATCGGACTGCTTAAAAATTACCTACATTGCTGTAAATTCACTACTGTTTGTGAAAATTGCTGCACCATGAAGGACTGCTGGTATTAACCTGAGACTCTGATGATATGTAGAACCGGTTGGGACATGCAAATTATTAAAATATCAATGAAAATTGGCAAGCGGTATCGGAGCAGTGCCATATGAACTGTCCGGTTTTGGATATAAAGGGCTGAGGCTGGCACAAACGAGATGTTGTTTGAATTGAGTTGAAAGGAGATTTCTTGTGTCTCACTATGCCCGTCGCCGACGAAAGTCGCATTATGAACACCTGACGGACTTCGAGCGAAGAAGAATTGTTGGGATGAAAGAAGCTGCATTTTCCTACCACGAAATTGACACTCGTACGGGGCGATTTCCTACAACGAAATTGACACTCGTACGGGACGATTTTTTAAAAACGAAATCGACACTCGTACGGAACGATTTTCCTAAAACGAAATTGACCCTCGTACGGGACGATTTTTCTACCACGAAATTGACACTCGTACGGAGCGATTTTCCTATCACGAAATTGACACTCGTACGGGACGATTGTCCTAAAACGAAATTGACACTCGTACGGGACGATTCCCTACCACGAAATTTACACTCGTACGGGACGATTTCGACACTCGTACGAGAGGAAACGCCAGTATAATGATTCGAACCCAGCGTCACTGGACAGATGAAGTCCGGGAAATGGCCCGAAAAATCACACGACAGCACGGGAGGACAGGTACCTCTGATGCATGGCACTGATCCACGATCTTAGCGCAGGCAGCGAAGCACTGCACAGGTCAGTCTTTGTCCTCCAGAACAGTTCGCCGTCGCTTGCTTAACAGAGGACTTGCTGCTAGCAGACCATTTCTGCGAATTCCTTTGATCTTCAATCACATACCCCTCAGGCTGCGATGGGGTCTCGAACACAGGTATTGGCGCTCTGGTTGGTAACAGGTCCTGTTTTCTGACAAGTCACGATTCAATTTGATGCACCATGATGATCGCGTAGGTGTTCTGAGATGTGCATTCAATGGCGCAGACATTGTTTCCGGCAGAGGATTGCACCTTTCAAGATGATAATGCCCCGATTCACAGATGTCCAACTGTTCAATCATGGTTTGAGGAACATCAGGACGAAGTTATCCAACTTCCTAGCCTGCACAATCACCGGACTTAAGCATCGTTGAGCCCCTGTGGTCTTTTTTGGAAAACAGAATTTGATCCCGTTATCCTACTACGGCGTCTCTAAAGGAATTGGAGCAGTTTCTGCGGGAAGAATGGTACAACATACCACGTACCACCAACAAGGACTTGTATGCGTGCGTCCATTCCAAGGAGGCTTCAAGCAGTTTTAAATGCCAAGGGTGCTCCCACACCATATTAGATGCGTAACAGCTATTGTTTCAAGGTGTTTCCATTATTTTGGACAACTCTTGTATATACACTGGCGTGCAAACATTAAGGACTTGACGGTTTTTCGAGTGGAACGTCGTGCAGAAGTGATCCACGTTGACTCAAATCATACTATAAGATTCCCAAGATGTAAGAATATGGGACAAGTGAGCTGAACCATCCAAACAAGGAATCCAAATAATACAAAGGCACTTTATTGAAAAGGTAGCTTCGAGCACAACTGGACAGAAGACAGAAACGTCCATGTGACAGGCGGCTGGAAAGAAGTATCCAGTCTTTGGTAGGGGATATAATCACCCCTGACTGCGTTGCAGGATTTACAACGTCTGTCCATGCTGAGGACAAGGTTGTCAAGGAGCTGTTGACGCATCGCGGCCCATTCCTATTTTAGCGCCAATCGCAGCTGCGAAATCATTGCTGGCAGCTGGTGATGTGCTGCCAAGCGTCTCCCACGAGGGTCCCACACGTATTCGATTGGATTTAGGTCCGGGGACCTTGCGGGCCAATCTGTGAGTTGAAAATCTTCACTCTCCAACAGCTTTGTGACAGCCACTGTTCAATGAGGTGTAGCGCTGTCGTCCATGACGAGGAACTCAGAACCCACAGTACCTCCAAACAGACGCACGTGAGGTAGGAGAACCTCGGTACAATAGCCGACGCCAGTGTTTGAACCTCCTTGGAAGATGTGGAGGTCATTATAGCTACCAAGCATGATACCGCTCCAAACGAAAACTCCGCCATCTCCAAACCGGTCTCTTTCGATGATGTTGGAGGTGTGATTGCGTGTTCCCTGCTCTCTCCAGATGTGTATACGTCCATAATCGCTCGTCAGACTAAATCGGCCCTCATCCGTAAAGAGAATTCGACCCCATTGCTGATGTGTCCAGTTCTTGTGTTCCTGGCACCAGAGAAACCACCGTCTCCGATGAGCAGGCGTTAATGGCACACACCGTACTTACTGGTCGTCGTGTTAATAGACCACCTTTGTGCAGCCTCCTGGCCACGGTAAAACGCGATAACGGACGTCCAGTTGTCTGTTGCATGTGCCTTGCGATTTCTCCCACTGTCTGCCGTCTGTCTCTTCTCGCATGTAGGACAATATACAGTTCATCCGCCGCCGTGGTTGCACGTGGACGACCAATGATAAACTCTCGGACAGCTGTTCCTGTCGTTTGAAATGCTCTCCAATCTCGTGAAACGATGCTGTGAGCGATCCCGAACACTTCGGTCAAACTAGTCACACTTCGACATTCTTCCAACTCCCCAATGACGCGACCTCGGGTAAAGTCATCCAGATGTCGTCTACTGGATTGCTTGTTGGCCATATCACACGGTGGCAGCAACTCGACGTCGTTCAAACCTATGTACACCGTGCAATAGTTTTCACCGAATTGCTGAGCGTACACCGCCCGTGTGCTTTATACCTGTCCGACACTCCCCCCCCTACGTCATGCTGCATATATGCGCATGCCCTACCGTGAAGGACCCTATTCTATCTTCTGAAAGGTCTTCCTGTCCGTTCTACCTGCTCGTACCGCTGTTATGCTAATTTCTCCTCTTCGTCCTTAATTTTTTTACACCAGTGTATATACTCCCGCGCTTTAGTGGCAAAGCAGTTTACCAAAAATTAGAAAATGTATGGACGACAGTTCCTATCAGAACTCCCTCATAGCCACAAAGAATTTTTTAATCGGGTTTTTAGAAACCCAGATAGCGGGAAATTGCTTTTTACCTTTATTGTATCTAGCGGAAAGAACTTCGTATTACTTGAAAAATAAACGCTTCCCAAAATAATCGTCTTTAAAAATGGTATCAAAGAGAAAAAATATTTTTAATCGGAGAATTAAAAGCAGTGATGTGGATAAAAACACGTTTTGAATTCCATAGAATCTGTACAAGTGTGCCCGTTAAGTAACGAGATGGATTTTTGCATGACAGTCCTTTGTATAAAAGTAGCAATCGTGTTTGTAGTTGACTACTTCAGTGGGCTGTAATCGCAGGAGCAGCTTTCGAGTTGGGTGACGCAGCAGTTTTCGTGCGGCGGCCACGTTGAAGTAAGACTGTGTGAGTGGCGCGCGTCAGAAGTTGCGTAATGAAGCAAAGCGCTGAGTTAAAATTTTACCGTAAATTAGGGAGAAACTGCCACGGAAGTGTAGCAAGACTTAAAGAATGTTTACGGCGATCACTTTCTGAGCCATGCACAGGTATTCCGCTGTTTTCAACGTTTAAAGATTAAAGAAGTCCCTCGAGCATGAACTACGCCCAGGATGTCCAGTTTCTGCACGAACAAATGAAAATGTGGTGTAGGCTAGCGAAACTTCTATTAATGAGAGGGAAATAACTTCTAAGCTACCTGCTAAACAGCTTGGTGTCGGTTATGAAACGCCAATGTTAATCTTAGACAAAGATCTGCATAAAAGGAAGATTTGTTCGAGGTTTGTGCCACACACGTTGACACGCAAATAAAGAGAGCACTGGTTTGGATGTTGTCAAAATTCCATCCATGTAGTTGATCAAGATCGTGATCACTGGCAAATAATTGTTACCGGTGATGAAAGTTGGTGTTTTCAGTTTGATCCTGAAACAAACCTCCAAAGCATGGAATAACGGGGAACGTCTTCTCTCCGGTGTAAGAAATTCCGGTTGCAAAAATCTCGTGTCAAGACAATGGTCATTATTTTTTCGACTTTGCTGGAATTATCCTCCCCGAATTTGTTCCTGAGGGGCACACAGGGAACCGTCAGTATTATTTAGGAGTAATGCAACGTCTGTACGCCCGCATGCAAATTGTCAGGAAAACAGTACACTGTGAAGCAGTTTCTGGCTATGAAGTCGATCTGTTTGATCGAACATCCACCCCACTCGTCATATTTGGCTCCCGCAACCTTTTTCCCCTTGAAAAAGGTGAAGTTTGCCTTGAAAGCGGAGCGATTTAGAGACATTGAAGAAATCCATCGAGGTGTAATCAACAGACTGAAGGTGGTTCCAGTTCAGGACTTCCACCGTGCCTTCCAATACCTGTACGAAAGATTTCGTTTTTATGTGGAGTTGGAGGGAGAATCTAAATAATAGTTCTGTAAGATTTTTTACTGTGAGTCCTATTTTGAGAAACGGCTAAACGTAAAGATATGGTTGAGGTATCGAAATAAAGGTCTTGCCATGTAGATGTGCCAGTCGAAGAGAAAATGAGATTATGGCAACGGTTCGGGCGTGGTGGGGCGACAAAGTTCCCATGTAAAGTCTATAGGAAAAGCGTGCGATTGGCATTCGATCACCTGCGGTTGACTCATGCGTTGTTGAAGGCGAAAGCATGGAGGGGCTGAGATAGTCCAAAGTCCAAAATCTCTTTTCTGAGCCAACCGTTGGGCAAAACAACGCTAGCATGCATTGGTATCAAAGTTCTTCTCATCGGAACAGCGAACCCTTTCAAAGACCTGATTGCGTTATGCCGTTGGACTGTGTGATGTATATATACAATTTAATATTCATTCGATCCAGTTTATTCACGTAGGTAGGACGTTTCCTATTATGTAAACATGTAAATAAACATTGCGTTGACCATTGTTAGTGAAACTATTACGGGTGACTGCGTATAGCCCATTGAGTTGCTCACGGTGGTCGTTAAACCATCAGTCAAAAAAATCACGAACCTGGACTATTGTCTTTACTCAAATAGTTGAATGAATTTGCCAATCAAATAAAGTTTACATTTGTTGTTTCATATGAGTTTATTATTTTAAAAAAAACAACTAACTAACCGTTGATTAAGACTGGTGAACAGTACTCGCAACCCGAATCTCATTCTAACAACATTTAAAAACACAGTTGTGACTGAAGATGAGAGAGAAAGAGTGCGCTATCCAGTTGAATTTTTGCACACGATCGAGATGAGTGGACTTCCGCCTCACATTTTGCGACTGAAAAAAGGTGCAGTCGTGATGCTCATCACGAACCTGGCCGTCCCGATGGCGCAGTGGTCTAAGCGCTAGATTACGATGATTCGTTCATGAAGGGTCCCGATTCGAATCCTGGTGAGGCATGGATATTGTGTTGTCTTACGGTACTGGATCTATCCCTTCCCTGGAACCAGTGACCCTAAATTAGGGACGGGCGACTTCTTATAGTCCATTGAGTTGCTCATGGCGGTTATTAAACCTTCAGTCAAAAAAAAAAAAAAAATCACAAACCTGGACTATTATTTTTACTGAAGTGGTTCAATGAATTTATCAATCTAATAAAATTTACATTTGTTGTTTCATATGAGTTTATTCCTTTCAAAAGCAAAAAAAAAAAAAAAAAAAAAAAAAAAATAACCGTCGATTCCCACGGGTTTTGTCAAGTATTTTGAATCTGTGTAAGTGACAATTCAAAATGTAGTTTGTTTTGATATAATAAATTTTGTCTCATTTTTTAACGGGTACACTGTACACATACGCCCTCTAGCGGAGATGTTATGCATCGGGAAAAGATCGAAGAGCAGTGAACAATTTTTTCACACTTCGGGCTTCGTAATGCAAAAAGAAGTTTCCAAATCGGACTCATAGGTGCGCAGAGATACGGTATCAACAAATGGATGGACGGACAGCGTGATATACTATAAGCGCAAACATTTTATAAAAAAAAAAACGTGCTAAAATCCCGGAAGAAACTGGAAATCAAAGCTGCAAACAAAGCAAAGTGGTGTCAAGTGGGGAAGCATCCCTGCAGTTAACCAAAATAGACATCAAAGAATTTGGAAGAGGAAGTTTTGATCTTTTCACAAAAAAATATGATAACCACATGATCAAGAGAAGGTAGAAAAATTGTTTCCAGTGGTATTGCAGGAGACATCTTCTTGTAAGGGTAAAAGAAGTTATGGATATTTATAACTCAGAACATTCATTGTTTCTTTTCATATTTCCGAAGACATTTCGTCGGTGTTTGTTTGTTAGCTTTACAAAAAAATTATGTTTCTCACATCTTGCTTTATAGAGCTTCGTTTTTTGTTTCCAGAATATTTATTCAGAATATTTAGACTACAATAAAACAGTTTCACTTATTTTGCACATTGACCTTTACTATTACCTTATAAACATTATTATTTTTATAAATAGTACTAGAAATACTTAAGGTCAGTCCTCGTATCTCTGAATGTACGCTTCAAAGCTTCTTTATAACTGCGGAATTTAATTTTTTTCATCGTCTCCTGTGGTTTATGTTTCATTTCTTCCTTTTGCAGACTTAGTAGAATTTTTTCTTTCTTCAAGTTTTACGTCTTACCTCCTCAACCTTCCGCGTAGCCCCAGGACACGCGTTATTGTGGCAATAAAAAAAAAATTTCTTCAGCTCCTGCTATTTTGCGCTTCCCTGGCCGAATAAGAAATTCTCCAGTGCAGGACTTTTATTCCATCTTGCCGCTCAATAAATGGTATCTCTCAGTCTCTTCCTCTTTTACGTTTTATTTTATCATCCATAAGTATTGTAAACTCTTAATTGTGCTCTGAAGCCCGGCAACTATCATTCCCTATTCTAATGCACTGCCAAAATGACAATAAATGCTGGCTACAAAAAAAAGCACTTAAGGTAAAATAAACAGAAGTACTTTTTTTATTGTAACAATTAAGTAATTTTATTCCAAAGGAGCCACTGCGCTATGATGCAACAACGACTTCATTAGAAAGGTAACCGCTCCAAACCATAATGAAGCTGGGCCATTACGCACAGCTAAACTGAATGTAAAAATACACTGCTGCCCAAAATTGAAGTTCGGAAGGTATTCACACGGATAAAAACGAAAACATGTAATAGCAAGTACAGATGTTGGGCCTGTAAAGAGACACAATTACATGAGAAATAAACATTTTTTAACAGACTAATATGTACACATTCTGCTTATACAGGGTCACATTCACAAATGCCACCTCGGTGAGATGTAAGAATATAACCTGAAAATTTCTTAATAAGGAATATAATCACCTCGTACGAACAGACAACTCTCACAACGACGATACATACTCGTCATCAGGTTGTTGATGAACTCTGGAGCCAAAGAATTCCGTTCCTCGATGAGAGCAGTGTGTAGCTCGGGTAAATCTGTGAGATGCGGCTGACTAGCTGCTACGTGTTGTTCCAGACCGCATTAGGCATGTTCTATAGGGTTCAGGTCAGGAGACCTGGCTGGTCAGTCCACACGCCGAATACCCTTGCTCTGCAAGAAGTCGTGAACAAGCGATTTGTGAGGGCAAATGTTATCCATTATGAGAAACTGATGGCTGACGACCTACTACTTGTCGTTCCAAAGCATCGTAGGCGTGCTTTATAGGGTTCAAGTCAGGAGACCTGGCTGGCCGAACCATACGCCAAATATCCTCACTCTTCAGGACATCATCGACAAGCTGAAACTTGTGAGGGCAAGCATTATCATCCATTTACAGAAACGTAGGGCAGAAGAGTTGCTACGTATTGTTCCAGAGCATCCTAGGCATGCTCTATAGGGTTCGGGTCAGTAGATCTGGCTGGCCAGTCCATACGCTGAATATCCTCGCTCTGCAGAAAATCATCGACAAACTGAGACTTGTGAGAGCGAAACTTATCGTTCTTTGAAAGGAACTTAGGGACAACAGCTCCTGGGAAAAGGTAGACATAGGATTCTAGGATCTTGTCCCCATAGCGCTCAGCGTTCATATTGCCTTCTGCGAACAGGTGTAGTGGTGTGTGGTCGTTAAACATAACGCCACCCACCCGAGCATACCCCTGCCTCCGAAGGAGTCTGATTCGCGGACGTTTGCAGGATCATTACAGTTTACCTGTTCCCACTAGATGAAATCTCGACGGGGATTCCATTTGTATTCTGAATATCTACTAGTTTGTAAATCGGATACTGGCCCACTCGTCTGGGAACCGGGAACGATATTGCCTTCACTGGTTCAAGAGACGTCTCCTGTGAGATGCTGTTAGTGGTACACAAACCACGGGTTTCTTGCCATAAATACCAATTGCATTAAGTCCCATTTGTCTTGGTACCGTAGTCCCAGTAGAAGTGGGGAGTTCCAAAGACAATACCTGGGCGGTGTAGGATCTATGACGCCGTGCGGTTAATTAACGGCCCTCCTGAGGTGTCGTACTCTTTGGAAGACCTTGGCCAAGCCTTTGTGACACACCATCATCAGTGTCGTTGAATTGCTGATATAACCGTGAAAGCACTCTAGGGTAGATATTCAAGTCCCTTGCATCCTTGGCCTGAGACTACCTGCTTCTAGTCCTCGAATAGCTCGCCACCATACAGCATCGGATGCACATGTATGGAACATAAGAAAAGCATCTCTAACCACCGAAACGTTGCTTGCACGCTCTATCAACGAGAAATACCTGATGCTTTTTTGTATGTAACTCAGTTTACTTATTGGGCAAAATTTTGCTACCTGATATGCACGTTTCACTGCTGGCGTTTGTTTCTCGTGTCCATTTGCATATACAGTATTACCCCGAAATTACCGTAAAGCCTAATTGGGCACCTCTTTAGCACGTTATTAGTAAAACCTTGTTGTGTTTTTATGTTAAGTCAATTAAGAAATATGTTTTGTACCGACCTTAATTTTAAGTTAGCAAGGCTAGCATGCAAATTTAAAAAATCCAGCCATAAAGATTAAAAACAAAATCTTTTTCGAGTGTTTAAGTAGCCCCGGGGATGGGGCTACTTGGACACTCACATTTATTTCTTATTAGAACGTGTGCTAAGCTAGCGGATCCTCATGTTACCACGTAATTGTGGGAAATGACAATATAGATTTTTTTCTTGTATCAAAACTACAAATTTTTTAGCAAAAATAATTATTTTTAGGGTTTCTGGAATGAAAGTACAAAATTTGGCAAACTTCAATATTGCAGACAAAAGATGACTACAAAACTAAACTCAGCACACTTATTTTAAGGCAGGTTCTGTGCTTTGTAAGCAACCATTGGAAGGAAGCAGATCCCCATTTGCGTTGGCACACAACATAACACTAACTGAAGCCCGATAATGTTGCTGTACTCTCTCTATTCCTTTTGATTTCGAGGAACCACAATTGTTTTGTCCCCAGGGTTGTCACTAACATTAGTCTCATCGTAATTCTCTAGATTTACACTTTGACACCCTGAATAGCAAGTTCAGCGTTATTAAAAAAAGCCAAAATGTCATCACTTATTTACGCTTTCCAACCGTAGGTTGAAGAAGCGTATATGCTCCAGCTTTGTCCGTCCCTCGGTCCGTCCGTCCTTCAGCACGATAACTGGCGTAAAAATGGTTCGACTTCGATGAAATGTCAGTATGTGGTAGAGAACCACCGGGGGACGAACCCTATTGAAAATGGGACAAATGGGGTCAAAGGTCACGACGTAGGAGCGGAATCATTCCATTGCCCTTATGTGTCATAGCTTGAGTAAATATGGATCGATTTCAATAAAAGTTTACTATGTGGTAGGGGACCACCTAGGGACAAACCCTATTGAAAATGAGACAAATGGGGTCAAAAGTTACGACGCAGGAGCGGGATCATTCCATTGCCATTATGCGACATAACTTGAGTAAATATAGTTCGATTTCAATGAAAGTTTACTATGTGGTAGGAGACCGCCTGGGGACGAACCCTATTCAAAATGGGTGAAGTGGGGTCAAAGGTCAGGACATAAGATCGGGATGCATTCCACTGCCCTTATGCGTCATAACGTGCGAAAAAACGGTTCGATTTCGATGAAAGTTCAGTATGCAGTAGGGGACCACATGGGGACGAACCCTGTTGAAAATGGACGAAATGTGGTCAAAGGTCAGGGCATAGGATTGCGATCCATTCCATTGTCCTTATCCCATATTATTAAGGTGGACGTCAAGTAATTTTGCTTTTTTTTTTTTTTTTTTTTTTTTGATTGGAGGTATAACGACCACCGTGAGCAACTCAATGGGCTATTCGCCCGTCCCTAATTTCGGGTCACTGGTTCCAGGGAAGGGAGAGAGCCAGTGCCGTAAGACAAACACAACATCCATGCATCACCGGGATTCGAACCCGGACCCCGTTCGGACGAATGATCAGAGGCCATCGCTTAGACCACTGCGCCACCGGGGCGGCTAATTTTGCTTCCTATACTTCCAATGGAAAAACTTTTGTAAACATTTCCTTCACAATTAATGTGTTCCCCAGGATGAAAATTTGAACATCGATTAAAAAACTTCATATTATAACTTGGAAAGCTTAATATTTTCTAAAACATAACCATAATTATATTAAAAATCAATAACTTTTCCTTTGGTGGTGTTGAAACCAGAGAAAAGATGGCGCGACCTGTACTTTGATGACGTCAGTGGACAAAAAAATGTTTTTTTTTTTTTTTTTTGATTGGAGGTTTAACGACCACCGTGAGCTTCAACAATATTTTATTTGGAGCAAACATGGACAGGAAGATACAGATGGCCTGTGCTTAACAGTTACCAAAAGATAAACAAGTGGATGACCTATTTACAATGACAATGAGATATTTACATTATGTGGATGCACTATATACAATGTAAGCAAATTCATAACACTGACAATACTGGACTGATGGGTTGACTTACTCTATGTACAACATATGTTCGCAAAGTGCATCAGCAGAGTGCCATCTCTAATAGGTGAACACCAGTACAAGGTATAACTATAAATTTTACAGTGCAAAAACAAACATGTATATTTTGAGCAATCTTGAAAAAAAGAAGAAAAGAGAAGAAAAGAGCAGAAGGTTTATACTTTTCAGTATCTGAAAGATAAGCGAATAAATGATCTATCCACAATGATGGTGTGAACTCTATACAAATTGAATGCAATATCTCTCTTGTGAAACGCTGTCAAATTACAAAAAGAACTATTACTTAGGCTTAAACAAGTGCCTCAATCACAGTGCTATAGATTAACTTGTAATGAACAACAACATATGTACACAACATGCAACGGCATAGGGAAGACACTAATAAGGAATTACAATTCCATGGTACAACTGTAAATTTCACAGTGCAAAGAGTAAAGTATATTAGTACAAACAGAACTTGCGTTTTACAGAAAATTTATACTTCGAGTACAATACAAATAATGAAAATATGAAACTGACTCTTGTACAGCAAATATGCAATACAGCGCAGAACATTATCTAATAGACTGATTATTTCCTATTAGGCACATGTGACATGAGAAAAACCACACTGTGTAACATTAACATATAATTGAAATACTATCAAAGCGTTTGCTCCGCACCATGAGCATAAAACTTAAGACATGTAATCGTGACCCAACATGCGAAATGTGCCAAACATAAATTTTACAGTGCAATTAGGAAAGTACATTAGTATATACAAAACTGAGCTTTTGGCATAGCAACTATACTTCAGGTACAGTACAAATAACCGAATGATGAACAATTACCCCTGCACTACAAAAGTGCTAAACCTTGCAGAACATTGTGTAATCGACTGATCATATCCCTTTATGTACATGTAACATGATCAGAAACCACACTGTGCAAAATCAATAAGACAATTTAAACACTATCAAACAGTTGCTTAGCACCGTGAGCAAAAACCATATATTATAAAGCCCGGCAGACATAAGGAAAGTACCGAAAAAAAAAAAACACTTTAAACTTATTTTAAGTGCCTGTGGTATAACAAGAAACTCACCTACAGGACCTTGTTGGTGAGAAACATGCAAACGTGCAGTAACATTAAGAAGCGATTATGACAAGGGCACCTAAGAACACGATAATCACAAAACTATACTTCAATTAGTCCAAACAATTTCACAGACGTCAGAACAAAAGTCTAAGGTCTTCTGATGGACCAGAAAACCATTGACGAAAAGGTGACCACACTGACATAAAGTGTGGGATTCGATTCGCAGCCTTAGCAACAGTGAAAGCAAGCCTCAAGCGTGAAATCATTCTGTTCCGGAACTGACTGCACATCGTAGCTCCCGCCTGAAAGATGGTAGGCTGTATAGGGGTAGAACGTAGCTGTTGATAGTAGCAAAAAATCACATGTTTTGCTAATATGAATACATAAGCACATGACTCTGATATAGGAATAGGCGGAGTACTTGAACTGAGTAGCGTGCTATAGGCTGAGAAGGAGAGATCATTAGTACTAAGGCACTGTGCAGTAGTGAAGGTCAGATGTAGCAAGGGAAGAAGCACTGTGCAATGTTGATACACATGCTCTACATCCGCAATCGTAGAGCAAAACATGCAGTTAGGCGAATCAACAAGCGTCATCCTGAATAATTTGGTAGGAACTGGTAACCGCCGATGAAGAAACAACCATTGGATGTTTCTTTCTGCTGGAATAGATAGTGGCGAATTAGACATGGACCACACTTGTGAAAGGGCGACATTCGGAACATCTGGAATCATCAATGGTGTAGCATACAGTGGATCAATGAGATAACGGTAAAGAGACGAGACAGAAAAACTGGAGAGAGGAAGTGATGAGCCCCGAACGGAAAGGAAAAAGGGAAGAAGAAGAGAGGCAGAGGGAACAAGAGTTAACCCAGCTTGAGAGGCAAGGTTAGGGAAGAGGGTAATGATTGAAGAACGGAGGGAATCATACAGCGAAAGAGAGGAAGAGGTAGGGGAGATGTGGGGGGACAGATCAGAGAAGGGTTTCCAAACTCAATGGGCTATAAACAGTCGCCCATCCCTAATTTAGGGTCACTGGTTCCAGGGAAGGGACAGAGCCAGTGCCGTAAGACAAACACAACATCCATGCCTCACCGGGATTCGAACCCGGTCCCCTTTCGGACGAATGATCAGAGACCATCGCTTAGTCCACTGCGCCACCGTGGCGGCTATTCCAAGTTATGAAATGAAGCTATTTTAATCGATGTTCAAATTTTCATCCTTGTGAACGCATTAATTGTCCAGAAAAAAGATGGCGCGACCTGTATTTTCATGACGTCAGTAGACAAACAAATGTTGGATTGCATAATTATGGTTATGTTTTAGAAAATATTAAGTATTACAAGTTATAAAATGAAAATAGTTTAATCGATGTTCAAATTTTCATCCTTGGGAACACATTAATTGTAAAGAAAATGTGTACAGAAGTTTTTCCATTGGAAGTACAGGAAGCAAAATTACTTGAAGTCCATCTTAAAGTAGCAATTCTTGTATGTATGTATGTAGAATTTATTTTGAAAACAGCTCTAAGAATTTTGATGAAAGTCGTTAACCTACCGTTTTCTGGTACTAGTATTCGATTTAGCTTGATCTCGACTTTAGGAGAATTCGTTTAGTGGGTTAAATAACCACCCCGAATTATAACGTTTTTAGTTATAGCGTTGTTCCATTAATGTTACCAATGCTTAGAAATCTTATGACGTCATAATCTCGCCTTTGAGAATGTTGGCGCTCTGTCACGCCATCTGCCTCATTACGTCACGCATTGTGTGTGGATCCTATTAAAGTTTTATGACGTCACACTTGCTGCAAGCAGATGGTCGCCATTCCCATCTGCCTCATTACGTCACGCGTTGTGTGCGTATGTCGGTCCGCAGGATAACTCTCGTAACAATCGTTCGATTTCGATGAATTTTTAGTATCTGGTAGGGGATCACCTGGGAAGGAACCCTATTTAAAGTGAACGAAATGGGGTCAACGATCAGTACATAGGAGCGGGATTCATTCCACTTCTGTTATGCGTCATAACTAACGTAAAAAAGGTTCGATTTCGATGAAATTTTAGTATGTGGTAGGGGACCACCTGGCGACAAACCTTTTTGAAAATGGGAGAAATGGGGTCACAGGTCAGGACATAGAAGCGGAATCACTTCCATTACCATTATGCGTCATAACTTACGTAAAAATATTTCGATTTAGATGAAATGTTAGTATCTTGTAGGGTCTTGCCTGCGGACGAATTCTATTGAAAATGGGCGAAATGGAGTCAAAGGTTTGGACACAGGAGCGGGATCTATTCCATAGCCCTTATGCATCATAACCTACGTAAAAATGCTTTGATTGCGACAAAATTCTATCATGTTATTTCGGAGGTATACCAAACCGGTTCTGTTAAATATCATCGAAATGTGATCAAAAGTCAGGGCACAGGACCGAGATTTATTCCACAGCCATTATTCTCATAACTTGAGTTATGATTTCTGGTATGTTAGAAAGCGTATTATAATCAATGCATTGCATGATTTTACTAACTTGTTACAGATGATCTCGATCGCTTTATATTGGATGCAGTTGTGATGGAGAGATTGTTGCAAGTCATAAAAGATTCGAGAAAATCTGGACCTGGGGTATTGTCTTAGACATCCTCTCTCTCTAAGTGCCTCCATAGCTTTTCCCGTGTCTTCTTGTTTACGCTTTTTTTTGATTTGAGGTTTAACGACCACCGTGAGCAACTCAATGGGCTATAAGCAGTCGCCCGTTCCTAATTTAGGGTCACTGGTTCCAGAGAAGGGAGAGAGCCAGTGCCGTAAGACAAACACGACATCCATGCCTGCCGGGATTCGAACCCAGACCCCTTACGGACGAATGATCAGAGGCCAGCGCCTTAGACTACTGCGCCACCGGGGCGGTATTTACGCTTTCCAACCGTAGGTTGATGAAGCGTATATGCTCCAGCTTTGTCCGTCCGTCTGTCCGCACGATAACTAGCATAAAAATGGGTCGATTTCGATGAAATTTTAGTATGTGGCAGGGGACCACCCTGGGACGAACCCTATTGAAAATGGGACAAATGGGGTCAAAGGCCACGACGTAGGTGCGGGATAATTCCATTACCCTTATGCGTCATAACTTGCGTAAATATGGTTCGATTTCAATGAAAGTTTACTATGTGGTAGGAGACCACCTTGGGACGAACCCTATTGAAAATGGGACAAATGGGGTAAACGTTCCCGACGTAGGAGCAGGATCATTCCATTACCCTTATGCGTCATAACTTGCGTAAATATGGTTCGATTTCAATGAAAGTTTACTATGTGGTAGGAGACCGCCTGGGGATGAACCCTATTCAAAATCGGTGAAGTGGGGTCAAAGGTCAGGACATAAGATCGCGATGCATTCCATTGCCCTTATGCGTCATAACGTGCGTAAAAATGGTTCGATTTCGATGAAATTTCAGTATGTAGTAGGGGACCACTTGGGGACGAACCCTATTGAAAATGGACGAAATGTGGTCAAAGGTCAGGACATAGGATTGCGATTCATTCCATTGTCCTTATCCCATATTATTAAGGTGGACGTCAAGTAACTTTGCTTCCTATACTTCCAATGGAAAAACTTTTGTACACTTTCCTTCACAATTAATGTGTTCCCAAGAATGAAAATTTGAACATCGATTAAAATAACTTCATATTATAACTTGGAACACTTAATATTTTCTAAAACATAACCATAATTATTTTTAAAAATGAATAACTTTTCCTTTGGTGGTGTTGAAACCAGAGAAAAGATGGCGCTACCTGTATTTTGATGACGTCAGTGGACAAAAAAACGCTGGATTGCATAATTACGGTTATGGTTTAGAAAATATTAAGTATTCCAAGTTAGGAAATGAAGCTATTTTAATCGATGTTCAAATTTCCATCCTTGTGAACGTATTAATTGTCCAGAAAAAAGATTACGCGACCTGTATTTTCATGATGTCAGTAGATAAACAAATGTTGGATTGCATAATTATGATTATGTCTTAGAAATTATTAAGTATTACAAGTTATAAAATGAAGATATTTTAATCGATGCTAAAATTTTCATCCTTGGGAACGCATTAATTGTGAAGAAAATGTGTACAAAAGTTTTTCCATTGGAAGTACAGGAAGCAAAGTTACTTGACGTCCACCTTAAAGTAGCAATTCGTGTATGTATGTATGTATGTACATTTTATTTTGAAAACGGCTCTAAGAATTTTGATGAAACTCGTTAACCTACCGTTTTCTGGTACTAGAAATCGATTTAGCTTGATCTCAACTTTAGAAGAATTCGTTTAGTGGGTTAAATAACCACCCCGAATTATAACATTTTCAGTGATGGCGTTGTTCCATTAATGTTACCAATGCAACGAGATAGAAATACGTAGAGCGCTTACGTCGGGGAACGGGTGAAGCCACCGGAAACAAGTGGCAGCCATGTTTGATGAGGTACAGAACGATTTCCGTTCCGTGTTAAGAAAGGGAGTTTTCGTAATATATGGTTTGATGTTAAATAAGGATATAACTCAGAAATGTTCTTATAAACACCTAGGGAGTGAGACTAAAACTTTAACGTATCAAATAACGCTTTTCATTGTTAGTTGGAGGCAATAGTATTTTAAAAAGAAAATGATATTTTAATGGTTGCAGCTTGCTCTCGTTGAATAAAATCTCATGCCGTAATTTTTTGACATTTCACAAATGTTTTTGGAACAAATTTTCAGTGAAATATAAGTCAGCGATAATAGAGTAACTGAAAAAAAAAAAAAAAAAAAAAAGAAAAGAAAAAAAGAAAAACTACAGTTGCAGTCAATCCGCAATTTCGGTAAAAATCTTAGATATCCGTCGGTCATCACCATGAGAATGCTGAATCATCCCACAGCTTATCACTCCAAATACATAGACGCCAAATATTTTATGAGAGTTTTAAATGAAAAAAAAAAAGTTCGAAGAAAAACGGAAAACAAACAATGAGTTTACACAGCCAAGAGGTACCAATATTATAATACTTTTACCAACTGCCCCTCTCTTATATAATCAGAGGAAAATTACTACTTAACTGGTTTTTATTTAATAAAAATTAAAAGTCCTTAGCACTGGGCATGTTTCTAATCTGTTTGTTAGCCTTAACATTCGACAACACAGATCTGTAAGCCTTATTCGTGGGTAGGCAATGCAGTTGTGGTAACTTGACCATAATAAAGGTATCTCCCTGACCCCCATGGGAGATGAATGGATGAAATTCGAAATCATGCAGGAGTGACACGGAGGAGACAGGCTCAAGACAGACAACTGTGGAAGAAACTTGGGGAGGCCTTCATCCAGCAGTGGATTGATAATGGCTGATGTTATACACATGTCAGTAAAAAGAAGTAAAGCACACTCATGTAGTAATTAGACCACATCAACACTGCACCTTGCTGCAGGAATTAGACGTAGTAGAAATAAACATGGAATTAACCAGAAGTAACCCACTTTCATGATTCTAAACAAAAATTACATAGAATAAAACAACTCAGGAACCCCAAACCACTCTTCAGGGAGAGACATCTGGAGCCTCGGAGTTAAATCATAGCTTAGGCGTTACAGAAAAATACTCCAGAAGACCCCATGGGAGATGGGTGGATGAAATTCGAAAGCATGTCGGAGTAACATGGAGGAGATAGGCTCAAGACAGACAATTGTGGAAGAAAGTTGGGGAGACCTTTTGTATATAATGATTATATACAGTACATATATATCGTAATGACAATGGTTGTCAATTATGATGATATATATACCATTATCAATCCACTGCTGAATGAAGGTCTCCCCAAATTTCTTCCACTATTGTCTGTCTCTATCCTGTCTCCTCCATGTTACTCCGGCATGCTTTCGAATTTCGTCTACCCATCTCCTATGGGGTCTTCTGGGTCGTTTTCTGTCTGTCCTTCGGAATCCAATCCAGAATTTCGGTTGTGCATCGATGGTCTGCTCTTTTGGCAACATGTCCAGCCCATTGCCATTTTAGTGATTTCACTCTCTCTATATATATTCTTTGAGTTGTCTGCATTCTTTGCATGTTTTTTTTTAGTTAAGGTCATACATACAGTATATATATATATAAATAAATGGTCATGATGTCGCCCACCCTCTCTCAATATATACTGTATATATATATATATATATATATATCATCATCATCATCATTGTCAACCATTATCAATCCACTGCTGGACGAAGGTCTCCCCAAGTTTCCTCCACAACGGTCTGTCTTGTGCCAGTCTCCTCCATGTCACTCCCGCATATTTACGAATTTCATCCACCCATCTCCCATGTGGTCTTTTTCTGGGTCTTTTCCTGTCCCTTGGAATCCAATCTAAAATTTCGGCTGTCCATCTATGGTCTGTCCTTCTGGCAGTATGTCCAGCCCATTGCCATTTCAGGGACTTAACTCTGATCATGATGTCTTCCACTCTCGTCATTTTTCGGATCCACGAGTTCCTCTTCTTATCCTTCCTGGTTATACCAAGCATGCACCTCTCCATGCTTCTTTGAGTTGTCTGCAGCCTTTGTATGTCTCTTTTAGTTAAGGTCCACGTCTCTGCACCATACGTAAGCACTGGAAGGATGCATTGATCAAACACTTTTCTTTTAAGACATAATGGCATATTGCTCTTGAAAATTATGCTGTTTCTTCCAAAAGCTCTCCAGGCAAGTTTTGTACGCCGATTAATTTCTTCATCAATGTGACCCTCACTTGATATCTGCTGTCCAAGATAAACATACGTATCTGTTATTTCCAGTTTTTCTCCATCAATCGATAAATCTTCATTTCTTGTAAAAGCATTGAACATCACTTTTGTCTTCTGAAAGTTCATTTTTAATCCCACTTCTTTACTCTTGTCAGCAAGTTCCTGGATCATACTCTGCAGCTCTGATGGGGTAGTTGCAAAAATGACTATGTCATCAGCAAAACGAAGGTGGGTTAGATAATCTCCATTAATCTTTATCCCTTTGTTTTCCCAGTTCAGTGATTGAAAGACATTTTCCAATGTGGCATTAAAGAGCTTCGGAGATATGGTGTCACCTTGCCTCACTCCCTTTCCAATTTTTATGTGTGTTGTATTTTCAAACAGCCGAATCTTTGCACTTGCATTTTCATAGATGTTATTAATAATATTAATGTATGCATCTTCAATACCGCAGGATTTCAGAGCCGTGGTAACTGCTGATGGTTTCACCGAATCAAAGGCTTTTTCATAATCGATAAAAGCCATGCACAATGGAAGTTCATATTCCCTCGCTCTTTCAATTAGTTCTCTCAGTACATGGATATGATCTATTGTGCTGTAGCCACTCCTGAATCCAGCTTGTTCTCTCGGTTGAGCCATGTCCAGTGTTACCTTCAAGCGGTGTGAAAGAACTTTAATGAAGATTTTATAAACCACTGATAGGAGGCTGATAGGTCTGTAGTTCCTGAGATCCTCAATGTCACCTTTTTTATGTAGCAGGATCATTGTAGCGTTGTTCCAATCCTCAGGAATTTTCCCTTCATTAAGGCATCGAGTGAAAATTTGGGCGAGTACTGTTTCAATTTCTCCACTTGCTTCTTGTATGATGTCTATAGTAATTCCATCTTCTCCTGGAGCTTTCCCCCGCTTCATGTTCTTGATTGCATGAGCAACTTCTGCTGGGAGGACTGGAAGAACTCTGGTACCTTTCATGATGTCTGGAGTACATGTATCATCCCTTTCATATAATTTGGAGTAGAAATCTTTCACTCTTGTCAAAATTTCGCCTCTATTTCTTGTTATAGAACCATCTTCTTTTCTCAGAGCCATAATCTGTTTTCTTCCCTTACTGAGATGTCCCTTTGCTATCTTTAGGCTTTGGTTGTTTTCAATTGCTTTCCTCACTAGCTCACAGTTGAATTTCCTTACGTCTTCAGTGATACTTTTTCGTGCTGTCTTGCATAGCTCTATATATTCCACTTTGGAAGTCACATCTTCTTTAGTTGTCCTCATCTGTCTTCTTTTTTGCATCAACATTTTGGTTTTTCCTGATAATTTGTTTACATGCAACTTGTTCTTAGACCCAGCTAATTTTGTTGCTGTTTCCATAAGAGCTTTGGTTACTTTTCTGTTAACTTCCGAAATATCCACTTCTTCCGATGTTAGGCCTTCTAAAGCAGAGAATCTGTTCTTCAGTTCCAACTTGAAAGTATTATGGTGTTTTTTAAGGTTGGTTATGTCAATACATTTTGTTTGTCTTATGAGCTTGCCACGTTCCAGTTTAGTGTTGAGGTGCATCTTACATCTCACCAATCTATGGTCACTACCTGTGTTGAACTTGTTTAGCACACTGCAGTCTTCGATGACGAATTTTTTGTTACACATAATAAAATCAATTTCACTTGTCGTCCCAATTGGATGTCTCCATGTCCATTTCCTGTGTAGCTTTTTTTCTTGAAAAAGGAATTCAAGATGAAAAATATATATATATATATATATATATATAACAAAGTACTCTGTGTTTTATATATATACATATATATGCATATATATAAAACATTACGTATAAATATTACTTACCTTTTCCTGTATTTTTTATTCTGTCGGTTTACTTTTTGATGTATTTTAACAGCAGGGATAGGTTAATCCTTTTTTGATGAAAATTATTTTATTTATGTATCTATATGTGTTTATTTGCTGTGTTTTATTTAAATATCTTCCAAAGTCTATCCGTAAGAAAGAGAATTGAAAATAATTATTATCAAGTGCAGTTTAAATAAACTTGGTGGCCTAATTTCTTATTTTATTTATTGAAAATTATTTATTTATGAAAATTATTTTATTTATGTAGCTATATATGTTTATTTGCTATGTTTTATTTAACTATGTTCCACCCCAAGTAAGTAACCCATGCAGTTAACGTCAGCTCCCCATAGTAAGTGGTAATCATAATTCAGTGTCCGCACTGAGTACTTTGTTTACAAAATATAAGGAATAAAAAGTCTTAAAATTACACAGATATTAAAAAGGTTTATATCCTGCTTTAATCACCACCTAAACAGATTAGATGTTTTATTTCTTGTGTTTGATTAACTGGGCATTTACAGCTCAACCTCATTTAAAAACGAAGCTTACTTGTAAACTGTAGTTCCGCAGTACTTGTTTCTTTTATTCTTACAATTAATGAATTTTAGTGTTGATCATATTTATCCAAAATGTGCTGATACTTGAGAATATTTACAATACTGTAGCCTTAACACTCTGTGATGGAACATAACACGATCGCCAAACAGCTGAAAGAACTGAGGTGACTTTCTGACACACACAGAAGTTGTACCTCATCAAAGATGGCGGCCTCTTCTCTCGTTGGCTTTAGCTGCCTCAGCGGAGAACCAATCACAGAAGCACTCTATGTATTTCTATCTCGTTGTACCAATGCTTAGAAATCTTATGACGTCACAACTCGCGTTTGAAAATGTTGGCGCGTGGTCACGCCATCTGTCTCTTTACGTCACGCGTTGTGTGTGGATCCTATTAAAGTTTTATGACGTCACACTTTTGTGGCGGGCGGATGGTCGCGATTCCCATCTGCCTCATTACGTCACGCGTTGTGTGCGTATGTCCGTCAGCACGATAACTCGCGTAACAACCGTTGGATTTCGATGAAATTTTAGTATCTGGTGGGGATCACCTGGGAAGGAACCCTATTTAAAGTGAACGAAATGGGGTCAAAAGTCAGTACATAAGAGAAAGATCCATTCCACTGCTTTTATGCGCCATAACTAACGTAAAAAAGGTTCGATTTCGATGAAATTTTAGTATGTGATAGGGGACAATCTGGCGACAAACCTTATTGAAAATGGGCGAAATGGGGTCATAGGTTAGGACACAGGAGCGGGATCTATTCCATAGCTCTTATGCATCATAACTTACGTAAAAATGTTTCGATTGCGACAAAACTTTATTATGTTTTTTCGGAGGTATGCCAAGCCTGTTCTGTTGAATATCGTCAAAATGTGATCTAAGGTCAGGGCACAGGACCGAGATTTATTCCACAGACATTATTCTCATAACTTGAGTGATAACTTGAGTAATGATTTCTGTAATGTTGGAAAGCGTATTATAATCAATGCATTGCATGATTTTACTAACTTGTTTATAATTGTTATTGGGTTTGGACCCTGGAGTTTTCCGCTAGTTTCTCACCATTTTCTACGATGTTATTACCGGTAACAAAAGTACACAAAAGTTAAAATTAGAAAAAGAAATTGCGGTTTCTTGGTTTCAGACGTGCGCAAACTCCTAAGGATCAAAGGGCAGTAATACTAGTCTTCGTGTCTAAACCTTATGAATAAGAGCGCGACGGAATATATTCCTAATCTTTACAAAATAAGTCAAGCTCATAATGCTGCACTTTTATTTAAGCATCAAATATTAATAAACAGGCCTTCGGTCTAAGCCTTTTTAGAAGTTTTTATACCGTCGTGCTCATATTCATAAGATTTAGGAAATAAGTCAAGCTAGTATTATTGCGCTTTTACTTAGGTATTAAATATTAATACATAGACCTACGCTTAGGCCTCTTTTAGTTTTTATTCCATCGCTCTCATATTCATAAGGTTTAGACACAAGGTCAAGTTAGTATTATTGCGCTTTTTCTTAGGCATTAAATATTAATGAAAAGGACTAAGGCCTAGGCGTTTTCAGCAGTTTTATTCCGTTGTGCTTATATTCCTAAGGTTCGGACACCGAGTCTAGTTAGTAATATTGCGCTCTTTCGTAATCATCAAATATTAAAAGAAAAGCCCTCGGCCTAGGGCTGTTTATCAGTTTTATTCCACCGTGCTCACATGCTCATGCCTATTTATTAATATTTACGGCCTAAGTAAAAGTGCAATAATACTAACTTTACTTGGTATCCAAAGCTTATGAATATCAGCACAACGGATTAAAAACTGTTAAAAAGGCCTAGGTTTGGGGCTTATTTATTAATAATAAATGCCTAAGTAAAAGCACAATAATACTAAATTGACTCGGTGTCTAAATCTTATCAATAGGAGCACGATGAAAAAACTTTTAAAAAGACTTTAATTTAAAATCTTTAATGCCTAAGTAAAAGCGCAATAATACTAACTTAACCTGGTGTCTAAACCTTATGAATATCAACACGATGAAATTAAAACTGTTAAAAAATCCTAGACTTAGGTCAAAGTATATATATATATATATATATACTAAAGAGCAAAACTGAAGACTAAGGAAAAAATTTTAGAATTTAAAACGAAGGGTGCAAAATAACCTGAAAATCAAAACGCGCAACGCAGCAGTTTTGAAAATTCAGAATTCACATTCTATAAAGAAGATACCTAAGCAAAAAAATACATATATAATTTTGACTCACACCTAGTACAACATAGAAAAGGTTATGTATCTACCTGTGTGATCAAAAGGAAAAAAGATAAAAAAATAAAATAAAACAACTGAATGTAGAAGGTGTCGAGAATACCGAGCCTTGGCTTTATCAAGGACCAGCAAAAACTCTGCATTTTCTCACTTCCACAAAGACCTAGTTGGAAATGGGTTTCTGCAAGGCCATAGATGCAAGTAACATTCCCACCTAAAATAGTTTAAAAAATATATATATAAGTCATGTCCTCCTTAGAGTTGCATGACCTAGCACTAGTTAACAATTTCGCTTGCATCCATTAACCTTCCTGGCCCGACCCATACTCTTCATCTGTTACTATTAAACAGAGAGAAGAAGATAAAAGAACTCAAGCTGTGAGAGTGACATAATAATTAGAAATGATTTTCAGCCATAACGAAATTCCAAGTTCGTTTGAGAGAGAATTTAAACCTGAAAAACAATGCAAAAGAAATCCAAATTTTACATTGCAATTAAAAAAGGAAATGTTAATTTATAACGAACAGATTTTTGAAAGAAAACTTGAGTCTAAAACCCCCTACTCTACAACTTATGACAGCACGAAAACGAGAATAAGTTAAAGATAATAATTAACTAAAGAAAACTTTGTGAAAGTTATATACCTTAAACAGTTAGTTGCAATATGTACAAAGTATTTCAGCAGTGCTTTAAGTGCATAATTAATTAGTTATTAAGAACTTAACTACTTTGAAAAAACAGCGCATAGACAGCGCATAGAAAAGGAACAAGCTGAGCCATCTTCTGTTCCTAGGTACCCCAAAAGACGCTCAAAGTTACAAAGAAAAGAAAGAGTTAAAACCCGCAAAAATGTTAACAGACAAACCATTGCCTAAAAGCTGAAAAGCTAAAAAACGACAGAGAAAAGGTACATGAAGTACAAACATTGAACTTATAAAACCTAGAACCCAAAAACAAGGAAGAGACCTTACCTCTTGTGTTACAAAAACTTTTCTCCTCACAAGAGAAGAACATGGCTGACCTCTTCCGCCACTCCCTAGACGCTGGGGGGCAGTGAGGGTGGGGCTGATGGCCTCCTCATACAGCAAGAAACCAACGCGCGGAGATTTTAACCAGAGAAAAAAAAAATTAGATAAACTTAAGACTGTGGATCTGTATGATCAGAAAGAGCTGAATTAACTCTCCAGAATACATGAGAAAAATTATAAAATACACGAGCAGTTTATTTAATAATCTTTGCATGTATTAAATCACCTTAGTGAGCTTCTATAGATTAATCAGAATCTTATT
The DNA here is from genome assembly GCA_039090855.1 of Macrothele yani. Classification (NCBI taxonomy): domain Eukaryota; kingdom Metazoa; phylum Arthropoda; class Arachnida; order Araneae; family Macrothelidae; genus Macrothele; species Macrothele yani. Next base: position 46,084,574 of record CM076995.1, read on the forward strand.
AATTTTAATGTTGGTTTTACTATTTTTAGTATAGCTATCCTAGTGATGAATAACTAGTTTTCTTTTTTATTTGTTTTTATTTTCTTTTATAAACAGATTTTTAAGCTTTTTTTGTGATTTTGTTTATATTATTTAATTTTTTGTTTTAATAGGACCGTCATATCCATAGCACTAAGGTTCCTTTAGGTAGTTAATAGGCATCCTCTAGCCAACTTCCTTACGGCTTTGATTGGTCAGAATCATATTATTAACTGTGTCGAAAATTAAAGCAGATCTGCCAACCTTACTCTATTATTCAGAATAATTTTTCTTAAAGTTCTTTTGATGAAAGAAGAAGGAATTTCGTTCTCTAGAAAACTTTCTAATAGTATATTAATGTGGTAATTGAAGTCCAAATTGTTGCTGCAAATTCTTGAAATTCTTAGGACCTGAGAAATTAGTACATTCTCAATTACTTTGGTTGAAATGTTATTATTCCAGTGTAGATATTTAATTACTTTGAAAGGAAAATTAACTCTTTTATCATAGAGGCTAATAGATGGGTTACCTCTGTTGAGCTTAATGCTTAAGTCTAGGAACTCAAGTTCCTGATTACTGTGGTTGGTTTTACATAAGTTAAGAGAGCTAGGATAGATATTATCAAAATCACTCTCTATAACTTCTGAATTATTGATACACAGCAGATCATCAATATATCTAAAAGTGTAAAGGTAGTTATCTGAGCAGGTGGGGTGATTTTTAATGAATTTATATTCCTTAAAGAACAGGAATAGATTAGCGATATGCGTGGACGTTGATGTTCCCATTGGAATACCGTTCACTTGCTTATAGAGAGTATTATTATATAAGATATGGTTATTTATTATGCAGCAATTGAGATAAGAGTTCCAAGTTCCTACATCAACAAATTGGTTAAGTTTAAATTCTGCATACAGCTCTTTAAAGGTAGTGATTATATCTGATAGAGGCAGATTAGTATATAGGTTTTCAAAATCATTACTATTAATATCTAGGGGACAAACTTTGAGTATAGTAGAAATTACTTCTGCATTATTATTAATTATCCAAAAATCTCTGTACATCAAGTTAGAACAGTTTCTAATGTGTTTCAAAACCTTCTTTAAGACATCTTCAAAAGCAAGATCTATTTTCTTTTTATGACTCCTTACTCCACTAGCTATGAACCTGAACTTCACAGGATCCCTATGAAACTTAACCGTTGCAAAAGAAATGGAAATTCAGGCTCATATCTTCTAGTTTGTGGAATTTTAAGTTTCTTGAAGAATGCCTTAAACCGATTTTCTAACTGCTTGGTAGAATAACTTACGGGCTCGTATGTTACTCTATTATTGAGTTCCATAGTTAACAATTCAAAATAGAACTTCTTACAGATAATTGCAAAATTATTGCTAGCTTTATCCGTAGTGGTAAAAATAAATTGGTCTTGCAGTTTGGAGAGTGACCTTTTAGCTTCTCCAGAGAAAAAGAGATTTCTGTCGAAACAAAAGTCCAGACCTGCCAACTCACCGGTGAAGCTATTGATAATATTATATTTCCATTCTGCGAAGGCCTCAATAGGCTGATTGTACGTTAAACTGGTTTTTACGATGTACTTATTTACATCTTGAGTGAAGCTCTCAAGAATCCTTTCTTTGGAAATTGTGAAGGAAGGTCTGAATTTAGAGCCATACTCTAATAAATTCCTAAGCTTTTCATTTTCAACAAAACTCAAGTTTCCGGTGATAATATGGTTGTAATTCTTATCATAGTGAACTGTTTCTTTATGTTCATCACAAGAACAAGTAGTAATTACAGGAATGTAGCTCGAAGAGTTAAGTTTGTAGTTTTTAACTATTGACCCTAAGGTCTTAACATATTTAAAACTTACAATAGACTGGTGCCTGTGGATGGGAAAAAAATTGCATTATTGTAGAACAGCTTTCTTACATTGAGATTATCGTAGGCTTTATTTAGGAACCTGATGGTAACAAAATTACTGGAAAATTCTTTAAGAGAAATTTTATCTTTAAGAATATGTTTAAGAACTAACTGTTTAAGGTATATAACTTTCACAAAGTTTTCTTTAGTTAATTATTATCTTTAACTTATTCTCGTTTTCGTGCTGTCATAAGTTGTAGAGTAGGGGTTTTAGACTCAAGTTTTCTTTCAAAAATCTGTTCGTTATAAATTAACATTTCCTTTTTTAATTGCAATGTAAAATTTGGATTTCTTTTGCATTGTTTTTCAGGTTTAAATTCTCTCTCAAACGAACTTGGAATTTCGTTATGGCTGAAAATCATTTCTAATTATTATGTCACTCTCACAGCTTGAGTTCTTTTATCTTCTTCTCTCTGTTTAATAGTAACAGATGAAGAGTATGGGTCGGGCCAGGAAGGTTAATGGATGCAAGCGAAATTGTTAACTAGTGCTAGGTCATGCAACTCTAAGGAGGACATGACTTATATATATATTTTTTAAACTATTTTAGGTGGGAATGTTACTTGCATCTATGGCCTTGCAGAAACCCATTTCCAACAAGGTCTTTGTGGAAGTGAGAAAATGCAGAGTTTTTGCTGGTCCTTGATAAAGCCAAGGCTCGGTATTCTCGACACCTTCTACATTCAGTTGTTTTATTTTATTTTTTTATCTTTTTCCTTTTGATCACACAGGTAGATACATAACATTTTTTCTATGTTGTACTAGGTGTGAGTCAAAATTATATATGTATTTTTTTGCTTAGGTATCTTCTTCTTTATAGAATATATATATATATATATATATATATATATATATATATATATATATATATGTTCATCTTGAACTCCTTCTTCAAGAAAAAGCCACACAGGAAATGGACATGGAGACATCCAAATGGGACGACAAGTGCAATTGATTTTATTATGTGTAACAAAAAATTCATCATAGAAGACTGCAGTGTGCTTAACAAGTTCAACACAGGTAGTGACCATAGATTGGTGAGATGTAAGATGCACCTCAACACTAAACTTGAACGTGGCAAGCTCATAGGACAAACAAAATCTATTGACATAACCAACCTTAAAAAACACCATAATACCTTCAAGTTAGAACTGAAGAACAGGTTCTCTGCTTTAGAAGGCCTAACATCGGAAGAAGTGGACATCTCTGAAGTTAACAGAAAAGTAACCAAAGCTCTTATGGAAACAGCAACAAAATTAGCTGGGTCTAAGAACAAGTTGCATGTGAACAAATTATCAGGAAAAACCAAAATGTTGATGCAAAAAAGAAGAGATATGAGGACAACTAAAGAAGATGTGACTTCCAAAGTGGAATATATAGAGCTATGCAAGACAGTAAGAAAAAGTATCACTGAAGACGTAAGGAAATTCAACTGTGAACTAGTGAGGAAAGCAATTGAAAACAACCAAAGCCTAAAGATAGCAAAGGGACATCTCAGTAAGGAAGAAAACAGATTATGGCACTGAGAAAAGAAGATGGTTCTGTAACAAGAAATAGAGGCGAAATTTTGACAAGAGTGAAAGATTTCTACTCCAAATTATATGAAAGGGATGATATATGCACTCCAGACATCATAAAAGATACCAGTACCAGAGTTCCTCCAGTCCTTCCAGCAGAAGTTGCACATGCAATCAAGAACATGAAGCGAGAAAAAGCTCCAGGAGAAGATGGAATTACTGTAGACATCATACAAGAAGCAAGTGGAGAAATCGAAACAGTACTCGCCCAAATTTTCACTCGATGCCTTAATGAAGGAAAGATTCCTGAGGATTGGAACACCGCTACAATGATCCTGCTACATAAGAAAGGTGACATTGAGGATCTCGGAAACTACAGACCTATCAGCCTCCTATCAGTAGTTTATAAAATCTTCACTAAAGTTCTTTCACACCGCTTGAAGGTAACACTGGACATGGCTCAACCGAGAGAACAAGCTGGATTCAGGAGTGGCTACAGCACAATAGATCATATCCACGTGCTGAGAGAACTAATTGAAAGAGCGAGGGATATGAACTTCCATTGTGCATGGCTTTTATCGATTATGAAAAAGCCTTTGATTCGGTGAAACCATCAGCAGTTACAATGGCTCTGAAAATCTGCGGTATTGAAGATGCATACATTAATATTATTAATAACATCTATGAAAATGCAAGTGCAAAGATTAGGCTGTTTGAAAATACAACACACGTAAAAATTGGAAAGGGAGTGAGACAAGGTGACACCATATCTCCGAAGCTCTTTAATGCCACATTGGAGGGTGTTTTTCAGTCACTGAGCTGGGAAAACAAGGGGATAAAGATTAATGGAGATTATCTAACCCACCTTCGTTTTGCTGATGACGTAGTCATTTTTGCAACTACCCCATCAGAGCTGCAGAGTATGATCCAGGAACTTGCTGTCAAGAGTAAAGAAGTGGGATTAAAAATGAACTTTCAGAAGACAAAAGTGATGTTCAATGCTTTTACAAGAAATGAAGATTTATCGATTGATGGAGAAAACCTGGAGATAACAGACACGTACGTTTATCTTGGACAGCAGGTATCAAGTGAGGGTCACATTGATGAAGAAATTAATCGGCGTACAAAACTTGCCTGGAGAGCTTTTTGGAAGAAACAGCATAATTTTCAAGAGCAATATGCCATTATGTCTTAAAAGAAAAGTGTTTGATCAATGCATCCTTCCAGTGCTTACGTATGGTGCGGAGACGTGGACCTTAACTAAAAGAGACATACAAAGGCTGCAGACAACTCAAAGAAGCATGGAGAGGTGCATGCTTGGTGTAACCAGGAGAGATAAGAAGAGGAACTCGTGGATCCGAAAAATGACAAGAGTGGAAGACATCATGATCAGAGTTAAATCCCTGAAATGGCAATGGGCTGGACATACTGCCAGAAGGACAGATCATCGATGGACAGCTGAAATTTTAGATTGGATTCCAAGGGACAGGAAAAGACCCAGAAGAAGACCACATGGGAGATGGGTGGATGAAATTCGAAAGTATGCAGGGGTGACATGGAGGAGACTGGCACAAGACAGACCGTTGTGGAGGAAACTTGGGGAGACCTTCGTCCAGCAGTGGATTGATAATGGTTGACAATGATGATGATGATGATGATATATATATATGGGATGTAAGGTCAGGTGATGCGTAACATCACAGCCTCTCCTTGACAAATGTCAACCCCGCCTTCTCGTGGTGCATCCTGTTCCCACTAAAGGGGCTCTGACGACCGCCAATAGCGGTATAACTATACCATCGGGATCAGAGGAAATGCTATCCCACACTCACCAACCCGCTTGGCCAGCGTGGTGAGTTATGGCCAAACACCTCCAAAATGACTCTACAACTTAAATCTTGGCCCTCAGTCTCCGGCAGCTGGAATGTACCTGGCCAAGGCAGCGGCCAGTGCAACATGAAGGCAGAGGGTGCTAAGAATCCCCGGAGGACCGGACTAGGCTGCCATTTGATGATGACCTTGGCTACCTATAACGGACGCTCCCTATCTTCTGATTCAAGGCTTCTTGAATTGGAAGAGGAACTACAAAGGATCAAGTGGGACATCGTCGGGCTAAGTGAGGTAAGGAGAAAAGGAGAAGATCTCATTGAACTGAAAAGTGGACATCTCTTCTATTATCGTGGGACAGATACTGGCAGAACTAGTGGTGTTGGATTTATAATAAACAAGAAACTGAAGGATAAAGTTGTAGAAGTTGAAAGTTCCTCTGACAGAGCTGCACGACTCGTTATCCAACTCTCGAGAAGATACCAGGCTCAGATTATTCAAACTTATGCACCCACCACAAGTCATCCTGAAGAAGAAATTGAAGAATTTTATGAGGAAATTCGTCATCTAAATAATAAAGGTAAGCAGCACTTGAAGATAATTATGGAAGATTTCAATGCAAAAATAGGGCAACGGCAACAGAATGAAACTTCAGTAGGTAAATTCGGTCACGGCAACAGAAACCAGCGTGGAAATACTCTCGTTGAGTTTGCAGAGGCAGAAGGATTTTTCATCTTGAACTCCTTTTTCAAGAAAAAGCCACACAGGAAATGGACATGGAGACATCCAATTGGAACGACAAGTGAAATTGATTTTATTATGTGTAACAAAAAATTCGTCATCGAAGACTGCAGTGTGCTGAACAAGTTCAACACAGGTAGTGACCATAGATTGGTGAGATGTAAGATGCACCTCAACACTAAACTGGAACGTGGCAAGCTCATAAGACAAACAAAATGTATTGACATAACCAACCTTAAAAAACACCATAATACTTTCAAGTTGGAACTGAAGAACAGATTCTCTGCTTTAGAAGGCCTAACATCGGAAGAAGTGGATATTTCGGAAGTTAACAGAAAAGTAACCAACGCTCTAATGGAAACAGCAACAAAATTAGCTGGGTCTAAGAACAAGTTGCATGTGAACAAATTATCAGGAAAAACCAAAATGTTGATGCAAAAAAGAAGAGATGAGGACAACTAAAGAAGATGTGACTTCCAAAGTGGAATATGTAGAGCTATGCAAGACAACACGAAAAAGTATCACTGAAGACGTAAGGAAATTCAACTGTGAGCTAGTGAGGAAAGCAATTGAAAACAACCAAAGCCTTAAGATAGCAAAGGGACATCTCAGTAAGGGAAGAAAACAGATTATGGCTCTGAGAAAAGAAGATGGTTCTATAACAAGAAATAGAGGCGAAATTTTGACAAGAGTGAAAGATTTCTACTCCAAATTATATGAAAAGGATGATACATGTACTCCAGACCTCATGAAAGGTACCAGAGTTCTTCCAGTCCTCCCAGCAGAAGTTGCTCATGCAATCAAGAACATGAAGCGGGGGAAAGCTCCAGGAGAAGATGGAATTACTATAGACATCATACAAGAAGCAAGTGGAGAAATCGAAACAGTACTGGCCCAAATTTTCACTCGATGCCTTAATGAAGGGAAGATTCCTGAGGATTGGAACAATGCTACAATGATCCTGCTACATAAAAAAGGTGACATTGAGGATCTCAGGAACTACAGCCCTATCAGTCTCCTATCAGTGGTTTATAAAATCTTCACTAAAGTTCTTTCACACCGCTTGAAGGTAACACTGGACATGGCCCAACCGAGAGAACAAGCTGGATTCAGGAGTGGCTACAGCACAATAGATCATATCCACGTACTGAGAGAACTAATTGAAAGAGCGAGGGAATATGAACTTCCATTGTGCATGGCTTTTATCGATTATGAAAGAGCCTTTGATTCAGTGAAACCATCAGCAGTTACCACGGCTCTGAAATCCTGCGGTATTGAAGATGCATACATTAATATTATTAATAACATCTATGAAAAATGCAAGTGCAAAGATTCGGCTGTTTGAAAATACAACACACATAAAAATTGAAAGGAGTGAGACAAGGTGACACCATATCTCCGAAGCTCTTTAATGCCACATTGGAAAATGTCTTTCAATCACTGAACTGGGAAAACAAAGGGATAAAGATTAATGGAGATTATCTAACCCACCTTCGTTTTGCTGATGACGTAGTCATTTTTGCAACTACCCCATCAGAGCAGCAGAGTATGATCCAGGAACTTGCTGACAAGAGTAAAGAAGTGGGATTAAAAATGAACTTTCAGAAGACAAAAGTGATGTTCAATGCTTTTACAAGAAATGAAGATTTATCGATTGATGGAGAAAAACTGGAGATAACAGATACGTATGTTTATCTTGGACAGCAGATATCAAGTGAGGGTCACATTGATGAAGAAATTAATCGGCGTACAAAACTTGCCTGGAGAGCTTTTGGAAGAAACAGCATAATTTTCAAGAGCAATATGCCATTATGTCTTAAAAGAAAAGTGTTTGATCAATGCATCGTTCTAGTGCTTACGTATGGTGCAGAGACGTGGACCTTAACTAAAGAGACATACAAAGGCTGCAGACAACTCAAAGAAGCATGGAGAGGTGCATGCTTGGTATAACCAGGAGAGATAAGAAGAGAAACTCGTGGATCCGAAAAATGACGAGAGTGGAAGACATCATGATCAGGGTTAAATCCCTGAAATGGCAATGGGCTGGACATACTGCCAGAAGGACAGACCATCGATGGACAGCCGAAATTTTAGATTGGATTCCAAGGGACAGGAAAAGACCCAGAAAAAGACCACATGGGAGATGGGTGGATGAAATTCGTAAATATGGGGGAGTGACATGGAGGAGACTGGCACAAGACAGACCGTTGTGGAGGAAACTTGGGGAGACATTCGTCCAGCAGTGGATTGATAATGGTTGACAATGATGATATATATATATATATAAATATATATATATATATATATATATATATATAATGTCTAGGTAAAAGCGCAATGATACTAACTTGACTTGTTGTCTAAACCTTGTGAATATCAGCACAATGGAATAAAAACGGTTATAAAGACCTAGATCCTGGGCCTATTTTAAATATTTGATGATTAAGCAAAAGCGCATCTTTACTAACTTGACTTGGTGCCCAAACCTTATAAATATGATCACGGCGGAATAAAAACTTTTGAAAAGTCTACGGCCTATGCCATATCTTTATAGGCGGCCTAGCAACTTTCTGCGAGTGACCAAAGAAACGTGCGGCAGCGCGCTGTGTTACCGGAATACAACACCCTTTGTGTTCACAAGTTCTGGCCTCGCAATATCCTCATAATTGCCCTGTGAAGTAAGTGGGGAAAGTAAACACGATGAAATCAAAAGTCTGATTCTTTTAAGACTCCTTAACGGCTTTGATGTTATCCTACATGAAAGTGTACAAGAAGAAATAAAAATTCAGTTTTTAAACGTTCCCGAAAAGCTTTGGTGGCCACTTTGCCACATTTTACTTATACGATATTACATTTTTCGGTGATTTCGCTTTCCATGAATTCGTCTTCGATTAATTCACTTCAAGCCGTAATTTTCGAAAAATTTGCTTTTCGATGAATCCGGTTTCGATTAATTTACCTGGAGCCACTTATACATACGTGGTTGCCGTGGGATGGAGGAAAGTCACAGCCCGTAACATCGCAAATATCCCCGTGAAGAAAGTATCGCCGGACGCATTGAGAGCAATATGATCGATTCTAAATGAACTGAAATTTGTGAGAGAGATTCTAAGAAGTCATGCTTTGCAACGTGAAAAATTAAACATATAATTACTTCACACCCCAAAATTGCTTTGTCTATTTTTTATATGTGATTAGTAAAAAAGGCAGATGATAGCAGTAGAAATACTGGATTGTTCGAAAAGTCCTGAGTGTGTTTTTATGTGAAATGAAACAAATGAAATTAGTTGAAGGGCATACCTTTATTCCTTAAAAGTATTGTCTATTTCTTTACATGACTTTAGTCCATCTTTTGAGCAATTTTAGAATGCCATCCCTGTAGAACATGGTTGGCTTGGAGACAAGAAATTCCCCAACGTGTTTCTTGACAGCATTGAGATCCCTGAATGATTTTCCATTGAAAGAATTTTGCACAGACTGAAACAAATGGAAATCGAAGGGCACAATGTTCAGGGAATAAGGTGCATGGAGTAAGACATCCCAGCCCATGGCGTGCAACTTTCTGCGGGTGACCAAAGAAACATGCGACAGCACTTTGTGTTGCTAGAACAAAACACCCCTTCTATTCACCATTTCAGGCCACCTCTGTTGCAGGTTTTGGTTCAATTGTTCCAACTGGCTGCAGTACACATCCGAATTGATCGTCTGATTGTGTTGGAGGACCTCATATTAAATATATATATATAATGTATGACTACTAAGCTTTCAGGTGTTAAGATAGAATAAAATAGAAACTTTTCTCGCAATCCCACCACACACAGAGCATAACCTTGCGTCCATAAATATTCAACTTCGGTGTTTGTTTATATGGTTCGGCAGCGTGACACCAGGATCTCGTCAGCACTGTATTATCATAGACTATCCATTTTTCATCTCCTGTTACTAATCGTTTCAAAAGTGGGTTCCTGTTGTTGCGTTTTAGGAGCATATCACATATGGAATAGCGGTCCATGCAGTTTTTCTCTGACAGTTTGTGTGGGACCCAAACATCATTACTAGAAGGGTATTCCAGCTTCACTAAATGTTCATGAACAGTACTTTTCGACATTTTCACAGTCTCTGCTAACTCCCGAGTCATTTTGAGTTGGACTCAATTTCTGCCTCTATGAGATCGTCGTCCGATGCTGGAGGTCTTCCACATCGATCCCCGTCGTCGAAAAGGAAATTGCCGGCTTCGAACTATGCAAACCACCTCCGAACAAATGATTCACCAATAGCATTCTCTTCATACACTTCACAAATGCTTTGCACCTCTGTGCAGCGTTTACTCCCTTTTTATTGAGGAATATCATCACATGCCGAAAGTGCAACTTTTGATCATCCATGTTTATCACGTACTAAACAAACACAACTTCCACGTATGGTCAATTACACGTGGCTGAACGCCGCATGCAAGTATCGCATTTTATTGTTATCAACATCTCGTGTGTTTTCAAAAAGTACGACTGCATGCGTCACGCTCAACCATACACCTATCACAAACGCTCAGAACTTTACGAACAACCCAGTATGTATATACAGTATATATCTGCGGAATAAAAAGCAATAGGCCTATATGCATATCGAGTAATACAAGAATAGCTGTGTCGAACAAAGAAAAAAACTTTTCTGTATTTAAACAGAAAAACTTCGAAGCTCTTATCTAAAGTAAAAAAAAAATTCCATTTGCAGTTTTTTTTAAATAGTTTTATAGATTCTCAAGATGCGGAAAATATATGCCATATTAATAAATAAGCGCAGGTACGGACCGACGGAGATCGTCCGGTCATTTCCATGAAATATAATCAGTGATGATGGTAAATAGGAAGGCATTCAAACGGGATAGACTAGCGTGTGCTATTAAGGCTGTCTTTGAATGAGTGCGAGATAAATTATATCCTATATCTGCAATGCAAATTCTTTTGTGCACATTTTCTCGAAGACTATTATTTTGTAGTGTTTGAAACTCTGAGAACAAATAAAAACGACCCATAGCTAATACGTGCCGCAGTTATTATTCCGAAAAAATTGTTAGAAGTTTTCTTTTTTTTTTTTAATTTAATTTATTTGACTCGAAAGTATTCCAATTTGGGCACTAGATTGCGCGATAAGTTAGTTTTCCGCCATATTCTCATCAATTGAACATAAATTGAAACCGCCATATTCTCAGCAATTGAACATAAATATGAAACCGCCATATTCTCATCAATTAAATAAATATTCTCATCAATTGAACATAAATATGAAACCGCCATATTCTCATCAATTAAATAAATATTCTCATCAATTGAACATAATATTTTTAAGAGTTCTAGTATACCAAGAACTCTTAAAAAGTGGGCTTTCTGCGTTCAAAATTATAGCGAATGCGTTACAATACTATTTCTTGCTTTAATAAAAGTTTAGCGCGATTAAGTATTTTATCTGTGAGGGAGGGGAGCGGGGGGGGGGATGACAGATAAAATGGCTGCGTTAAAGATTAGCCGCATAATGGTAGTAGCCATGTGCACTTCTTTGCACGTTGGCTGACATGGTGGTCGGCATCTTTAACAAGAAGAGAAATAATAATTATCTTGAGATATCAAGACCCACCGTTTTATTTCGGTTAACAAAAATTAAGGTAAACATGAATTAGGGCAAACGCGAAGTATTGAAAGTTTGATACGGGCAAATGTGTTTAGGGCAAACCGGAATTAGGGGAAACGAGATTTCGGGCAAACGAGATTAGGGCTAACGAAATTAGGGGAAGTGGAATTTCGGGTAAAGGCGCTTGGGCTGGGGTAAACGTGATTATGGCTAATGGGAATTAGAGGAAATGGATTAGGGGGAGTGAGGCTACGCGGATTAGTTTACTAATGCATTGGAGCATTACGGTTTTTTTAGGCTTTTTCTTTCTGCCTCTCACTTTTTGCGTGCGTCAAAGAATGTCTAGGGCAAAACTTTTGGCACACAGCTGCAAATATTTTAATCCGAAAGTAATATCTTTATTGCTGAATTGATGCTCGAATCACGACAACGTAGTTTCTTCAAAAAAAAAAAAAAACTGAAAGTAAGGAGAAGAAAAGGCTCCTTTGATATGTAAGATATTTGTAAGACATCACCATTTCAGAAATAAATACTACTTTTTAAAATAAATTATATTTTAACACAAAAAAATAAAAACATAAGGAAAGTTTCAGGGCAAAAACGCAGATTTTATTTCAAATTGTCCAGTAATGAGAAATTTTAGAAAAAACCACTTACAGATTGAAAAACCTATTTCCAGTTCATAATTTTTTTGACCAGCTGTTATTCTGAGCTGCTCATAATAGGAAACATCATTTTTATGTCCAATGAATGCTACTTTTTTTAAGCTGTTTTTCCTGATTCAGTAATTTTTCTAGACACATTTTGCCGACTTCACTCTGGGATATATACAGTTCTTCCAAACAACTAAAGTCATTTTCTTCCATAGCATAAATAAATTCCTGTTCTACCATAACAGCAGATAATACAACGAATTTAACAGATTTCGCAGCGCAGAGTAGTTCATAATAATAACTCCTGGGTAATAACGGCAAGTGTCTGTAACTCTCGGAATATTGAATGCATATTTTCTCTAGATTAGCCACCGTAGAATGCACGCCTCTGCTACGGTTTGAATGTTTTTCAGTTAGTGCAATACAGGAAAAATAAAGTTGCTTCAAGTTGCAGCATCTTTCTAGGATGTTGTTTATAAGTGTGATATAAACAGGTTTAGTAGAAAAGTAAAGAGATAATACCCTAATGTTCTCTCCACGTAAGGCAAAAAACTGCTCTAACTCTTTTGAACAGTCTTTCGTTTTCTAGTTCGGACAAAAGCAACTCTTTCACGGTTTTAAATGAGCTCGTTAAAAACACTTGGGAATCAAGATTTGAATTTATTTTAATACACTCAAGTTTAGGGCAGCTTAAAATAATCTTAGTCATTTCTGAAAGGTTCAGCGTCTCCATACTGTTTCAAAGAGCATTTATTTCTAAGAAAATAAATGGTTTTTCATTTTTTGAGCACTGTCCTGCAAGATTATAATTGCACTTAACAAGCGCTCACCGTAAATGGTACTAAATTTCAATGGTGTTACAAATTTTTTTTGTAGTCTTGACAAGTGCTGTAGCGCGCATGGTAAGCCGTATGCACCGTTAGAATGTGTGCGATGTGTACGCAAAACTTGTAAGTGTTTACCCACTCTCTTGCAGTTGCCGTCTTCTGGACAGAACTGGAACTCGTAACTTTGAGAACGATGCCTACACAAGGAAAGCAGTAGTTTGTCTGAAAAGATTTTCCCAAAAGATGATAGATTCATTATCAGCGGCACATCTCGAGAATCTGTAAGATATCACCTTCGCCTTCAAAATCGATATCCACATTTTGAAGGTACCGAAACTAGAAAAATGCTTCGCAAACTCTTCTACTAGCCATCCCCCGAATGCTTCATTGGAACTTCATAAATTCTAATACAAAAGAAAAGAGAGAGAAGTAAAGAAACATATTAAAAAAACTTTTTTAAAACATAGAGGGTTCTCTTGCATTTCTCACTTGCAAAAATGCATGTAAAACACAAACGTTTTATACTGAAAATAGCATATGTTAAATATACAGTCAAACCCCTTGTAAAGTACGACTTCCACGCACAAAACTGCGGAAGGATACATTGACATTTAATGACTTGAGCGTGTGGTGAGTGATGTGGGGAGTTGCGAGAGAGATATTGAAGGAGGAGGACATGCCGAGCTTTGGCTAAGACAACAAGTTCAGTTTGTACCGCGGAGTGTATTCCAGTTGATGTTTTTGTGTAAAGAAATAAATGTTTTGTGTTGTGATCGAGTGTCTGTGATGTTACAGACGAAATATAGAATTGAAGGCACCTGTGAGATTCGAACTACGAAAGACAGGAAGTGAAGGCGCCGGTGAGACGGGATTGCGCAACTTCAGCGGCGTTTTTTATGACCGTGGGAATCGATGAGTTGAAAGTTCTTCAAGCGTGAGAAAGAACCAACGCTACAGGGATATTTTTTTCCTCTTTGTTTTGGGAAGAACAAAGGATGGTGACTGTAGTTTGTTTTTTCGAAATTAGTTGTTCCGTATCGGATTTACACCACATTAGATGTTTATGTAAGTACTGTTTTGTTGTTGTTCTTAGAGAATTATCCAAAGTAATGAAATATCAAATCAAGTTTTTTTGAAGTTTCCGGGCACGGCATTAAATAGAAGGAAATAATTTCTGTCAAGAAATAGTACATTCAGATCAACTGTTTGAGCCTAGATTATAGGTAAATGTAGAATATTGTTGTAAACAATTTTTGTGAACGTATACACATATACGAAAATAGAAGGAAATAATTTATGTCAAGAAATAGTACATTCAGATCAACTGTTTGAGCCTAGATTATAGGTACATGTAGAATATTGTTGTAAACAATTTCTGTGAACGTATACACATATACGATAATAAATAAACATTGGGTACACGTAGAGCTTGTTGAAATGGCTTTCTTAGGAAGAGCTCGAAAAGAAGAACTTCTGCAGTTGGCGGAAGAATTGGGTATAGAAGTTATGCCAAATCTCAAAATTCTGGAATAAAAAAATAAAATTGTCAACTTTGAAGGTTATGAAGAGGATTTCGTGAAAGAACTTTTGGCAGGTATAAAAGAGCGTAGAGAAACAGAAAGACAAATGGAATTTGAGCTTGAAAAACTCAAAATAGAAGCTGGACGTCAGCCGCTGGGAGGTAGTTCGGAGCAAAATGGAAATTCTCAAAAACCGAGATTAGAACTTCGTCATTTGATGAAAACATTTGACCCAAAAGACAGTGATATAAGTATTTACTTAGTTTTATTTGAAAGGCAAGCACAAGAAGCAGAAATAAAAAGGGAAGATTGGGTCACGAATTTGATAGGACTTTTGCCCTACGAAATATCACAATTGATTGCAGAGAAAATGTGGAAGATGCTAAAAACTATGAATATGTTAAAAGGTTACTTCTTAAAAGATATAAGTTAAGTCCAGAGAAATTTAGATTGAAATTTGTACAACACATGCGTACATCAGAGAAGACCTGAAGAGATTTCGCCTTCGAGTTAGAAAATTATTTTAATGAATGGATTTCAGGACTTAAAATAGGCGATTTTGAAGGGCTAAAAAAATTAATGATCACAGATCAATTGAAGCGGAGAGTGCCTATAGAAATAAGGGAGCATTTTATTGATAAATGGTCAAATATTGTCTCACCTTCAGATTTGGCTGATATGGTGGACAATTATGAAAGTGTAAGAGGAGGAATCAAGAAAAATTCGTCGAATGAATTTTGTGCTCCAAAGAAAATGCAAGGCAGTGAGAAAAAACTAGAGATAACTATGATCGGGGAAATTTTATGAAAAATGGATTTTATAACAAAAATTATGTTAAGTCAGATGTAGGACAAGGGTGGTCAAAACGGAATGTATCTCAGAATGAAGAAAAGTATGATCGCAGACGGAAGATGCAATGTTACGAGTGTGCATCTTATGATCACATTCGACCTCAGTGTCCTAAGCTAAAATCACAGAACTCAGGAAGCGTAAATAGAACCAGAGAGGAAACTGAAGGGGATCTCTTGGCACCCTATACCTTTGAAGGAAAAATAAATGGAGTTACCATGCCTATTCTCCGGGATACAGGTTCATCAGTTGATATCATTTGTCAAGAGTATGTGTCGCCAGGTGAGTTTACTGGAGAACATGTGTGGGTACAGCATCTTCTGGATGAACAAAAGGTTTGTTTACCATTGGCAGAAGTTGAACTAGAATGTGAATTAGGTCATATTGTAACTAAATCTGCAGTGATTAGAAAGTCGCTAGATCAAGGTAGATATTTACTTGGAAATAAGACTGCCGCTTTGTTAAAAAAAATTGATATGGAGTGGCCACTTAATTCAGAACAGGTAAATGTTGTGATTACTCGGTATCAAGAAAAACAAAAACGAAACAACGAAAAGAGAAATTTAGTAAAGAATGATTCAGGGAAGAAAGAAAAACAAGCCCTTGAAGGAGAGGCTGTGGGTTCCGAAGAATCAGATGAATTAGAAGAAGAAATTCTGCCATTGAGGCATGATGAAGATAAAGCCATGTTAGAGTTGGTAAAAATGGATTTAAAAAGTTTCATGGAAGATCAACGGCAAAGTTTGGAATTGAAAAAAATTCTCAAAGAAATAGAGAAAACAGATTTTAAAAAGGCAAATGGTTATGCTGTACTAACAAATGGGATGTTGGTGAAGAAGAAGATCAACAAGATTGGCGAAGAGGGAGATCTTATTGTTGTTCCAGAACAATATAGAGAACAAATAAAAAACATGTGTCATGAGGGAACTTCGGGGCATTTAGGAGTGACAAAAACCAAAGACAGACTAGCGAAGTATTTTTATTGGCCTAACTGTTTTAAAGACATTGAAGAATTTGTAAAATCTTGTGATTCATGCCAACGTGCTGGAAAAGCTGGGGACAAAAAGAAAGCACCTTTAAAAATAGTTCCAATTATTCCTGAAATTTTTACAAAAATCAACGTTGATGCCTGTGGGCCTTTGCCCGAGACTTCAAGCGGAAATAGATACATAATTACAGCTATGTGTTTGTCGTTCAAATATCCAGATGCAGTACCAGTACCAGACATAGGATCCAAGTCTGTAGTTGAAGCTTTGTTACACATTTTTAGCCGCATGGGATTTCCGAAAGAAATTCAAACTGATCAAGGAGCCAGTTTTGTAAGCATTTTGACACTAGAATTTCTGGAGCGGTTTGGAATAAAAGTTACTCATAGTTCTGTATATCATCCCCAAAGTAATCCGGTAGAACGATTCCATCGAACTATTAAAAGGATGTTGAGAGTTTTATGTCTTATGTCTGCTCCGGATTGGGAGAAACAGTTACCGGCAGCGCTGTTTGCTTTGAGAACTGTGACACATGAAAGCACAGGGTTTACGCCTGCTGAATTGGTGCATGGAAAAAATGTGAGGACGCCAATAACACTATTGTATGAAAAATGGATGGGTCATCCTGAAGAAGAAAACTATGTCACTGAATATGTATTTGAGTTAATAAATTGGATGAAAAGATGTCAAGAACTTGCCATTAAAAACATGGAAGTGGCTCAATTGAAAAGAAAATATTGGTATGACAGAAATGCGGTAAAACGTGAATTTCAAGAAGGAGATTTAGTATTGGTTTTTGTTACCTGCAGGCCAAATAAGTTAGCGGAACAGTGGAAAGGACCAGGCAAAATTGAGAAAAAAGTTTCTCAGACTAATTATGTAGTAAGCTTTGAAGGTAAAAACGTAAAGCATCAAGTATATCACATTAACATGCTGAAACCATACCATAAACGACCAGAATTTGTGAACTTATTGCCCGGTTGTGAAAATGGTGAAATGGATTTAGAGATTAAATTTCCGCAAGTTGAAAAAAATCCCAATATATTTAACTTCTCTGATATCGAGGAGAACAGTAAACTTCGAGAGCGCCTAAGTGGCCAACAAATTCAGGATCTGAAAAAACTATTATGCCATTACTTGAAAATGTTTTCTAATATTCCAGGGAAGACTCATTTGGTCGAACATGATATCGAGCTAGCTAGTAATGCTATTGTAAGAGTTAAGCCTCATAGAATGTCGCCCAGGCAGATAAATATTCTTAAAGCTGAGATAGATAAAATGCTGCAGTACAAGATTATAGAAGTTGGTGAATCAGACTATTCATCACCCATGATTTTGGTAGAAGTACCCGGAAGAGATCCACGCCCATGTATTGACTACAGGCGATTGAATGAAGTGACAAGGACCCAGTTCTATCCATTGCCTAACATAGAAGAAAGAGTCGAAAAGGTTTCTGGAACGAAGTATATTACAGTATTAGATTTAACAAAAGGGTAATGGCAAATTCCATTAAGTGCTAGAGCTCAACGATTGGCAGCGTTTGTGACTACTTTTGGAACGTATCGGCCCTTAAAGATGATATTTGGCCTTAAGAACGCACCTTATTTCTTTAGCAAAATGATGTCGGAACTTTTGAGAGGCTGCGAAGAGTTTGCCGTACCATATCTAGATGATGTTGCCATTTTTTCCGAAAACTGGGGGGATCATTTGATACACCTTGAAGAAGTGCTACAGAGGTTGCAGAGGGCTTCCTTGACCATAAAACCTTCCAAATGTAAGTTTGCTCAAGATCACGTCTTGTATTTGGGTCATATTGTTGGATAAGGATATCGAAAACCAGCGGAACGAAAGGTTCAGGCCATACAAAATTTTCCTACGCCAAAGAACAAGACGCAAGTAAGATCTTTCTTAGGCCTGGCGGGATATTACAGCAGATATATTCCAATGTTTTATTCGATAGCAGCTCCCTTGACAGACATCTTGAATGGTAAAAATCGTAAAGAGGAAATTATATATTCAGAACAATGTGAGAAAGCTTTTTTGTGGAACTAAAAAAATCTTTATCTAGTTTTCCTGTTCTGTATGCCTCTGACTATGAACGTAGATTTATTCTACAAACTGATGCTTCAGATCAAGGAATGGGAGTCGTCCTCTCGCAAGAACAAGATGGCGCTGAACATCCTGTACTCTATCTAAGCAGAAAACTTTCGACAGCAGAGAAGACATACAGCACCAGTGAAAAAGAATGTGCCGCCATTATATTTGTGGTACAGAAACTGAAATGCTACCTGGATGGTCAAAATTTCCTCATACAAACTGATCATAACCCTCTCGTTTGGTTACGCACCAACGCAAGTTCAAATGCTCGTCTGATGAGATGGGCCCTTGCTTTACAAGCATATGATTTTGTTATAATTCATCGATCGGGAACTATGCACAAAAATGCAGGTGGACTGAGCAGAGTTCCAACTTTAGATGATCCACCTTGATCATGCTATGTGTCTGCTAGTGAAAATATTTTTTTTTTTTTTTTTTTTTTTTGGTTGTGATATATACTACATAGAAATTGTTGGAAAACACGTAAAGATGATTGTTAAATTAACTCATATTTCTCTTTGTAAATAGATTATGACTCATTATGTGAACTATGACTATTGTATTGTAAAGTGACAAGAACTTTTTACCACTGGAAAAAGTTCCTCTGGAGTGAGGAGGGGTTGTAAAGTACGACTTCCACGCACAAAAGTGCGGAAGGATACATTGACATTTAATGACTTGAGCGTGTGGTGAGGGATGTGGGGAGTTGCGAGAGAGATACTAAAGGAGGAGGACATGCCGAACTTTGGCTAAGACAACAAGTTCAGTTTGTACCGTGGAGTGTATTCCAGTTGATGTTTTTGTGTAAAGAAATAAATGTTTTGTGTTGTGATCGAGTGTCTGTGATGTTACACCCTATTTAACGGACTCCGTTTTAACGTACATCTTCAGTGGTCCGGAAAGAACCACTTTGAAAATACTGCTTGGCGTTTTCCGATTTAACGAACACATTTCCTCAATTTAGCGAGTATTTTTTTTTTAACTATCAAAGTATGTTAACGAGCATTTTCACATTAAAAGTTTGCTAGAAAGAGGGCTTCGCGTAACAGGAAAATTTGACGCATGCAGTTAACCAGCATTTCAAAGAACATCATCTGCAAGACAGTTTGACGGAATCATAAATCTGTTCGCCTTTCCTCCAACTATCAAGCGTAAGTTTCTTAAGGGGGAAGCAAATGACCAACAAGTTCTAAAGGAGCGCAAAGTTTTTTTGCATGGGTGTAAAACAAGAAAAAGGAAGGTGGTGGGAGCGGAAATCTAGAGTACCCTGGGGATCCTTGTTTTCAGCTGCAGGCAGAACAAGGCTTTCTATGGAGTCAGGGGACACACATTGTACGTACCCATTCCTGAGCATCCGGAATTCTTCCCCAAATTGCGTTTCTTTTTTCTTCTCAGTGTTAAATCTAGAGGTCCCCTTAAACAACACAGCTCGCTCAAAAATAAAGTTTTGATGAACATAGATAGCACTAGAAGAGTTAGAAGTGAAATGCACTGATCACTGTAGTCTGTAAATGTGCATTTTGTGAGATCATTAAAAAATGAATCACTGCAACAAACAAAAGAGGAAAAGATTTTAAAACAGTGAAGAAATGGACATTTTGTCGCAGCTCGATTCACACCCAGGATCACAGACTGCTGTAGCAGAGAAACTTGGAGTTTCCAAGTCACCGTTGAGTACCATAGCGAAACATAGAATTTCGTCGCAGCTCGATTCACACCCAGGATCACAGACTGCTGTAGCAGAGAAACTTGGAGTTTCCAAGTCACTGTTGCGTACCATAGCGAAACATAGAATTTCGTCGCAGCTCGATGCACACCCAGGATCACAGACTGCTGTAGCAGTGAAACTCGGAGTTTCCAGGTCACCGTTGCGTACCATAGCGAAACATAGAATTTTGTCGCAGCTCGATGCACACCCAGGATCACAGACTGCTGTAGCAGAGAAACTATGAGTTTCCAAGTCCCCGTTGTGTACCATAGCGAAACATAGAAAAGAAATTGAAAGCTGTGCCTCAAAGTGTGGGCAATTTTCGTGTAAGAGGAAATCTATGAGAGCATCGCTCCTGAGTGAGTAGGAAAACGCTCTTGTCACTTGGTTCCAACAAACACGGGCTAAATATTTGCCTATTAGTGGATCACTTCTGAAGGAAAAAGGAGTTTGTCTTGCCCAGTGACTTCCAATAAAGGAATTCGCCACATCAAATATATGGATTAATTGTTTTAAGCAAAGACATAACGTAGTGTACAGAGCTCTATCGTGCGAAAGCAACAGTGTTGATCCCGTGACGGCACAACGTGGAAAAGTGAACAGCTGCTGCAAATTATTGAAGGGTGCATGCTGTGTGACATTTTTAGTACCGATGAAACTGGACTGTTTGATAACCTGCTGCCAGATAAAGCATTGGGTTTTCGAAATGACACCTGCCTTGGAGGAAAAAAGCCAAAAGGCAGAATCACTATTCTTCTAGCTGCCAATGAGTCTACGGGTCAGAAAAATTAAAGCCATTAGTTATAGGCAAACCTACTAAACCATGTTGCTTCAAAAATGTAAAATATTTGCCCATCAAATACGAAGCAAATAAAAAGTTGTGGGATACCACAGCTTTATTCAAAACTTATGTAGAAGCCTTGGATGCTCAGATGCAAGAAAAAAGATAAAAGTTATCTTATTCATTGATTAGTGTTCCGCGCATCTCAGGTAAGCAATCTAAAGAAATTTAAGTCATTTTTTCACAGCAAATTGTAATAATGAATTGCAATCGCTGGATCTGGGTGTCTTTAGCTCTTTTAAAGCCAATTATCGAAAGTTTCTCATGCGAAAAGTACTTTCTGTTATCGATATCAAAGGATAATGCATCTAAAGTTAAAATCAACATTCTCGATGCAATTGATTTCGTGCGACAGTCGTGGAATGCTGTTAGGACAGTCATCATTGAAAACTGCTTTAACAAAGCAGGCTTTTCAGGTTGTGAACAAGAAGAAAGTGGGCCCAATAATGAAAATGCTGTTGATAATTTTGCAGATGATGATCTTACAGAATGGAGTAATTGCCTCATCAGGTATTATGCTTTCCATTTATATTGATTCTGAGGCAAACGTGCATACCTGCCAAATGCAATCCCTTGATGATGTTTCAGGTGAACAGATCGGACTAAATGCATCAGATACTGACGAAGCAGAACTGAAATCTAGCTGCGTTAGTGAGGCTGCTAACAGTATAGCATGTGCTAAAAACTACTTGATGCGCTTCAATATTACTGATGATGTTTTTTATGCACTTCATAAAAATGAAGCTGCAATTTATAAAGCTCAACGTACAGAAGAAAATAAGCAATAATCTCTAAAGCGTTTCTTTTCTACAGTATAAAAAGGTATTCAACACGCATATGCAAATCATGTGCGCCCGGAAAGCCAGAGAGAAGCACTATAAGAAGTGTGCACAGAAGGCTGGGTGTAATAAGTAGTGGAAGTGTGTTGTGCTGCCGGACCTGTGCGTGGGAAGCTTCCTGATGCCTCGTCGCAGAATACGGCGGCCATTTCAGCACGTTTCGGAGTTCGACAGAGGAAGAATAGTGGCTTATCGCGACAGCGGTTTATCGTACCGAGACATCGGCGCCCGTGTGGGAAGACATCGTGCCACAGTGAGGCGAGTATGGATTAGGTGGGTACAGGAGGGACGGACGGACCGACGTGAGCGATTGCCGCAGCCGCGGCACACCACTGAACGAGAGGACCGGCATGTTGTGCAGCGGGCATCACGAACGTTAGCGCAGGAATTAGGGTGTTTTGCGCAACAACCCGTGTCAGCACGTACCGTTCGACGTCGTCTGCAGGAGTGCGGACTTGTCGCACGGCGCCCATTGCTCCGATTACCATTGACGTTACACCACCGACGAGTGCGGTGGCAGTGGGTCATTGAACGCCGCACCTGGACTACGGAATGGCAAGACATTGTCTTCTCCGACGAATCCTACAACACTACGATGGACGGATCCGCGTGTGGCGGCACTGCGGCAAGAGACTGTAGGACGCCTGTATTATGCATCGCCATACCGGTCCGTCGCCTGGCGTTATGGTTTAGGGCGCAATTGGATATGACACCTGCTCCCCTCTGGTACGCATCGCCGGTACACGCAACAGCCACCGCAACATCTCCGACGTTTTAGAGCCCTTACCTGCAGGACCTGCCAGAGGCCACGTTTCAACAGGACAATGCGCGCCCGCACGTGGCACGCGTCGTGCAACAATTCTTCACGGCCCACTAGGTGTCACTGCAGCCGTGGCCTGCCAGTTCTCTCGATATGTTGCCAATCGAACACGTCTGGTCGCTGATCGGCAACCAAGTGGCCCGGCAAGCACTACCCGCGGCTACGCCTTGTGAACTGTTGCAACGTGTGGAAGCAGCCTGGACCGACATACCCCAAGCCCACATCCAAAGCCTCTTTCCTTCGATGCCGCGGCGTGTAGCGGCCGTTATTGCCAGCCATGGGAGCCACACGAACTATTGATGTCTGCGTGTTCCGCAAGTCGCACGGGCCTGTAAGCTCAATCGTTTCATCTTTGTATTTGTTGTTATAAGTCTAGTAAATCTGGCATTGCTATCTCGTGTCCTTCTTGGTGTTGCATTTTGGGTGGCCAGCAGTATATGTACTTTGCTTGTACTCAAGTCTTTCAGTAGCATTTGAATAATTCAACACCGCTCCGATTATGTAGTGGTCTAAGCGTTGACTTCCAATCATTCGTTCGAATGGAACTGAGTGCCCCGGATTAGTCAAGAAAGATTTGTCATAGGGCACTGATGCTCTTCCTTCCCTAGAACCGGCGGCCCGAAATTAGGTATGGGAACTATTCATAGCCAATAGAGTTGTTCACGGTGGTCATTAAGTCCTCTCCCCACAAAAAATATTCAAAGTGCTTTTCCCACACAAGTCAAATTAATTTCAGGAAAATGATCTTCTCCTTAACTTTTTATAAAAACGACACTTTTACAGGTTTTACTGTCCAACATTTTCTCTGGTGCCTTCCTAGAAATGTTCTTGATATTTAGATCAACATTTCTGACCAAAAAGTTAAAGAGGATATTAGTTAGTGATGTCTAATATTCTTTTGAGAATGCCAAACACATAAGTACTCTGTTTAAACGTGATTGGAGGCATTAATAATACACTGACAGAAAAAAAAATCCCAACACGAAGAAGGGGTTGTGTTAGATAAACGACAGTTGGTAGGCTGTGAGAGTACATCTGTAAGATGACGTCTATGCACATTTCGCGCTCGGCGCATACGTGTGGCGCTAGTAGCGCCCCTCGGAACATGCAAAGCAGGTTTGCTGTAAATACGCGCTGTAACGTTCGTGAGCGTTAGTTATCGTTGAGATTCGACGTAGGGTGTTGATGTTAGTCAAGAATGCCTTTAAGAAGACGAAGAAGCCATTATCAACAGCTCACGGAGTTTGAACGAGGTCGTGTAATCGTGCTACGAGAAGGTAGATTTTCTTTCCGCAATATTGCAGAACGACTTGGCAGGAATGTAGCCACTGTGCATGATTGTTGGCAGCGGTGGTCAAGGGAAGGTACT
The DNA here is from genome assembly GCA_039090855.1 of Macrothele yani. Classification (NCBI taxonomy): domain Eukaryota; kingdom Metazoa; phylum Arthropoda; class Arachnida; order Araneae; family Macrothelidae; genus Macrothele; species Macrothele yani. Next base: position 46,108,731 of record CM076995.1, read on the forward strand.
GCCTCAAGAATACTGGGTTCCGGCCGGCCACGTGGCAATACTGAGAGGGAAGACCCCGGTGTATGGCGTATGGCCGTGGCGCATCGTACCGCGTCTGCGGCAGCAATTCGAGCTGCAGTTGCCACCCCAGTGACACAACGAACTGTTACAAATCGGTTACTTGAAGGACAGCTCCTAGCCAGACGCCCTGTAGCGTGCATTCCGCTTACTCCAAACCACTGCCGTTTGCGACGTCAGTGGTGTCAAGCTAGAGCTCATTGGAGGACGGAGTGGATATCTGTTGTGTTTTCTGATGAAAGCCGGTTCTGCCTGGGTGCCCGCGATGGCCGTGTGTTGGTTAGAAGGAGGCCAGGTGAGCGCCTGAATCCAACCTGTCTGCGGCCGAGACACACTGGACCTACACCTGGAGTTATGGTCTTGGGAGCAATTTCCTATGACAGCAGGAGCACTCTCGTGGTTATCCCACGCACCCTGACGTAGTTGTACGTTGTTCTGGTTATTCAACCTGTTGTGCTGCCATTCATGAACAGCATTCCAGGGGGTGTTTTCCAAAAGGATAACTCTCGCCCGCATACCGATGTTGTAACCCAACATGCTCTACAGAGTGTCGACATGTTGCCGTAGCCTGCTAGAACACCAGATGTTTCACTAATCGAGCACGTATCGCACATCATTGGACGACAACTCTAGCATCATCCCCAACCAGCATTAACGGTCCCTGTATTGACCGACCAACTGCAACAGGCATGGAACTCCATCCCACAAACTGACATCCAGCACCAGTACAACACAATGAATGAACGTTTTCGTGCTTGCATTCAACATTCTGGCGGTCACACTGGTTATTAATGTACCAGCATTTCACATTTAAAATGGCTCTTCTCGCGCTTACAGTAAGCTGTGATCTTGAAACTTTAATCGATTAAATATGTTTCCTATACAAATGTATTGCCGCCATTTAATTCCTCTACAACTATTTTTTCGTGGTGTTGGGATTTTTTTCCGTCAGTGTATTTAAAGGCCTATTGTGTGATACTTTGTATATAAAACTAAATTATAATTTTCGAATCTTGGAATTATGTGAGCTTAGGAGTCAAAATTTCTCTTCGTAATATTAGTAGTGCTGATGGCAACAAATGAACCCATAAAATTTTTAACAAAGTCATCAAAATCGGGAACTAAATCTTTTCCTGAATTTTCTTGAAACAAAATGAAAATTTCTTTCCTTCCTGTGACAAAGTGCGTTTTCTCTTCGGCGTTCTTCGTTAAATTCATGCTCTTGTGGATAAAAACACGCTCAGCGTATCTTCTCTTCCAAATGTTATGGCCCATTACGCAAATCTTACGCTTTGCATTCTCCCAAATCCCAACCATGGAGCCACATTTGCGTGAGGATTTAGGCAGATAAATAAAATGAAGACAAAATCCATGGTTTAGGGGCATTGTAGTGCAGGGCATATTTTAAGTTTATTTTCTCATGAGCCAGCACTTTTCCTGCAGCAGCGCCCATTTTGTTTCCGAGATGACTCCGAATGAAGAAGAGCTTCGGAGGGTAAGTCGTTTCTTATGCAACGAGACATCATTCTGAAGAAAAGACGATCGAGGGATTTAGGCAAAAGTAATGCTTTATGACTGACTTTGGAATCTTGGGCTTTAATGGGGCAATGTATGGGAACGGCCTTAGAAAATGTTTTGCAGAATAGCACGTAATGTTCGCAGTGTTGACAAAAAAGGGATCTTTCAAACCGAATACGGCTGCATTGTTCATGATTCTGAAATTGCGTAATGCAACAAAAGCGGTATAATGTAAGAAGCACTGATACACAGAGCTACATCATCATCATCATCATCATCATCATTGTCAACCATTATCAATCCACTGCTGGACGAAGGTCTCCCCAAGTTTCCTCCACAACGGTCTGTCTTGTGCCAGTCTCCTCCATGTCACTCCCGCATATTTACGAATTTCATCCACCCATCTCCCATGTGGTCTTTTTCTGGGTCTTTTCCTGTCCCTTGAATCCAATCTAAAATTTCGGCTGTCCATCTATGGTCTGTCCTTCTGGCAGTATGTCCAGCCCATTGCCATTTCAGGGATTTAACTCTGATCATGATGTCTTCCACTCTAGTCATTTTTCGGATCCACGAGTTCCTCTTCTTATCTCTCCTGGTTATACCAAGCATGCACCTCTCCATGCTTCTTTGAGTTGTCTGCAGCCTTTGTATGTCTCTTTTAGTTAAGGTCCACGTCTCTGCACCATACGTAAGCACTGGAAGGATGCATTGATCAAACACTTTTCTTTTAAGACATAATGGCATATTGCTCTTGAAAATTATGCTGTTTCTTCCAAAAGCTCTCCAGGCAAGTTTTGTACGCCGATTAATTTCTTCATCAATGTGACCCTCACTTGATATCTGCTGTCCAAGATAAACATACGTATCTGTTATCTCCAGTTTTTCTCCATCAATCGATAAATCTTCATTTCTTGTAAAAGCATTGAACATCACTTTTGTCTTCTGAAAGTTCATTTTTAATCCCACTTCTTTACTCTTGTCAGCAAGTTCCTGGATCATACTCTGCAGCTCTGATGGGGTAGTTGCAAAAATGACTACGTCATCAGCAAAACGAAGGTGGGTTAGATAATCTCCATTAATCTTTATCCCTTTGTTTTCCCAGTTCAGTGATTGAAAGACATTTTCCAATGTGGCATTAAAGAGCTTCGGAGATATGGTGTCACCTTGTCTCACTCCCTTTCCAATTTTTATGTGTGTTGTATTTTCAAACAGCCGAATCTTTGCACTTGCATTTTCATAGATGTTATTAATAATATTAATGTATGCATCTTCAATACCGCAGGATTTCAGAGCCGTGGTAACTGCTGATGGTTTCACCGAATCAAAGGCTTTTTCATAATCGATAAAAGCCATGCACAATGGAAGTTCATATTCCCTCGCTCTTTCAACTAGTTCTCTCAGTACGTGGATATGATCTATTGTGCTGTAGCCACTCCTGAATCCAGCTTGTTCTCTCGGTTGAGCCATGTCCAGTGTTACCTTCAAGCGGTGTGAAAGAACTTTAGTGAAGATTTTATAAACCACTGATAGGAGGCTGATAGGTCTGTAGTTCCTGAGATCCTCAATGTCACCTTTTTTATGTAGCAGGATCATTGTAGCATTGTTCCAATCCTCAGGAATCTTCCCTTCATTAAGGCATCGAGTGAAAATTTGGGCGAGTACTGTTTCAATTTCTCCACTTGCTTCTTGTATGATGTCTATAGTAATTCCATCTTCTCCTGGAGCTTTCCCATATGCTTTCAGAAGTACATAAATGCTTTCAGAAGTACATAAATGCTTTCAGAAGTACATAAATGCTTTCTTATTACACATAAGCTTAGGTATATAATTGAAGAATATTTGCTTCTAAAGAAAACCCATTTCCGAAGACAAATGTGTGAAATAAGTGTGTTCAGAAGCCACAGATTATAGATCTTAGAGCTGCATTGTTTTGGTGTATAACGACCAATATGAGAGTCCAAGGCTATTGCCAGTAACCCATTTACAATTTCAGGTGACTGGTTCCCGTGAATGGAGAGAACCAGCACGATAGCAAAAGAGCACCGCCAATTTCTCTCTCAGGACTTGAAACAGGGTTCAGCTCCGTCCATTATTGGCTGGTCTACCACCTAGCCGATATTTAAACGTCAGAGCTAGGATAGACATGCCCTCCATGAAGTGGTGGTACAGACAAGGTCCCCGCACACACCGGGAGCTGAGCCCCCCCCCCCCCCCCCAATGTGTATAACACACTTTCAGTTTTTTGGGGAAAAGGATCAGGTCCATTTTGATAAGACTCCCCCTCCCTTGCTGAAAAGTGTAAACTAGGACGTGTTCGCAGAAATATGAGTCAGAAGCGTCCGCTGCCTTTGTAAGCCATTAATAACTCTTTGCCTAGAAAATAAAGATAACAACTATTGTGAAATAATTAGAAAAAACTTATATTTAGTGATAAGAGGTTGTATGGTTTTAATTATGTGAATGCAGTAGTTTAAAAAGTTAGCTCAATAGCTAGGTAATGTTCGTAGAGAACGTCGTAGACGATATGTCCACACTCTTGAATATCTAAATAAATACTAATGTCCATGTAGAAAGAATAAGCAAACATGCATACGTATTATACAATACTGTTTGTCAAAAGTGCAACACCTTGAAGGACTGGTGGTATTGCATATGTAGTCTAAGCATTGCATTTTTGTTGTTTAAACAGCACTACGTAGTAATATAACGTTATTAGCTATATAAATATTTTGCAATATCTATGACATAATTCTGTGTCACACGTTTAAGTTAGTTTAAAAACATGACATTCGGATGTAAAGTAATATTTACTTCAAAATTAACTCCTTGAACAGTGCATAAATTGTAAGAATATCGCATTTTCTTACCATATGAAATCAGCAGTAACTCGATAGTTGTTTATTCAGACTACTGTTCCTGTGTTTTCTCAGCATTGGCTCCATACTTATATAAGTTTTTAATCCGAATAAAATGTTGAAATGAATCCGAAATAATATGTCGAATCCGAATAAAATGTCACAAACGAATCCAAATAAAAAGTTGAGATGTAAACAATTTTTAAAAACTCTTTTTGCTCTTCTACATCACATTGGATATTTTTGTACGTTCTGTTTTTGCAGTTCGTTATATTTTTATCCAATCGTCTTTTAATTGTAACATCGTTCAACTTTTAACAATTGATTACATCCCAACTTTTTATTTCAATTCGTTTGTAGATTTTATTCGTATTCGACATTTTATTTCGGATTCACCTCAACATTTTATTCGGATTAAAAATCCTATATTAGTATGAAGCCCATTATGAGAAAACACAGGTATACTAGTCCGAATGAACAACTATCAAGTTGCTTCTGATTTCATATGGTAAGCAAACGCTCTGTTCTTACAATTTATGCACTGTTCAAGAAGTACGTTTTGAAGTAATAATTGATTTACGTCCAAATGTCATGTTTTTAAAGCTAACGTTAAACGTGTTGATCATAAAGGTGTAGTCAAGCAACATGCCGTTTCTCCACAAATTACTGCCAATGTTGAGTATCACATTTCAGTCTAGAAGCGTCTGCGACGACACATATCGATTAAGTGACTGGAACTTGTGGGCAATTCGACTCTACACCAGGATAACACCCGCCCACATGTGGCTGCTTGTGTTCAACAGTTTCTTACGAGATGCAGTATTGAAATCATGCCACAGCCTGCCTACAGTCCTGATCTCACCCCTTGTGATTTCTGGTTGTTGCCAACAATAAAGGAGAAGTTCCGTGCGCAACATTCAACACAAATGCTGACGTTATTCAAGCTGTACAGGGAGCTTTCACAAAATGCCTTTGCCACATGCTTTGAAAAATGGATTGAACGACAGGACCGTTGCATAACATCTGAGAGAAGATACCTTGAAAAAAAATAACATATATTTTGCTGTACCTATATTTTTTCATTTTGTGTGATTTTACTCTCAGTTTTTGTGGAACGGCCGTTGTACATGTTTCCATCCAAAGTACATAACCGAAATTTTAGTCGAACTCCAAAACATATTTTAGGAAATTGTTAGTAAACGAAACACTGTGGGAGCACTTGTAGAACCTTAAAAAATATTTGCAAGTCAAATTTAAAAGTGGATGCGTTGCATTTTGTAAACAATTCGCAATACATTAAAAACATTCTTCTTGCAGCCATGTAATAAAGTTTTAGTAGAATGTGACATAAAAGTATCGGCTTGAACCAGTTTGAAATATACAGCACAATTAAAAAGGAAATTCATTTTTGTATAAATAAAAAATAACAGAAAAGGATAATTATATCATGTTGCGGCATACGTAAATCAAGTTTTGTGTATATAGTTATCTGCTTCATGACTTGTGCTTTTGTATTTATTGGAGAGTTCCCAAGATTTTTTCACTTTTGTAATCATAGCGTTCTTTCTAAACTGATTTTTACCCTAATGTAGAATTTAAATTTCAGGATAATTTTATGTCTCCCATATTGTTTAAAAGTGGAAAATTATTTATGCTATTATTTGTTGAAGCTACCCTTCTCTTGAATATCTTATCACAGGGATCTTCAATGGAGATCAGCAGATTATTTATTATCGGTAAGAGTTTGCGTGATGAACCAGACTTCGTGCTTATCTTTCGGTGCTGGACAAAACGCGAATTGCAAAAATTCTATTCTGCGATGTTCACCGGGGTTTTCTCACAGATAATTAACGAAGCATGAGATATCGCATGTTTTTTCACGTGCTGTGGCATATATAATTTATTTTTATTTTCTCTTCTGGTCCCAATCTCTAATATAAATTTACCTCGCTTCCACATTTTTAGTACGTCTTTTGTAAAAAAAGATTGTGCTTATGTTATCGGTTTGTCCGTCCGTCCGTCCGTCAGTCCGTCAGTCCGTCCGTCTGTACCCACGGTATCTCTGCAACTATTAGTCCGATTTGAAAAATTATTTTTGCATTCGAAAGCTTGCAATATGCGAATGATGATCCTTCATTTCGTTTTTTTTTTTTTACGATGTTCAATTTCGCCGCTAGAGGGCGTAAATGCAGATGATGTCGAATTCAAAAATACGTTTTATTCCACATATTTGCTACTAAACATCCGATTGAAAAAAATCTTTTATCTTTCAATTCCATTTATGAATATTTCGGATATAGTTTCTTTTTCAAATTATGCATAGATTTTCCGCTAGGGGGCGTAAAAGAAAATTGCAACTTTTCCGATAACTCTTCTTCTAAAACTCCGATTTGAAAATTTTTTTCAGCGGATACATCTCCTGACGCACAATCTTTTGCATATAATTTCGAATTTTCGGTAAAGAATACTTTGGCCACCAGGGGCGTAAGCGTTAGTTGTCGCTTCTGATGTATTTGCCATAAAAGTCTGAGCTTCTATAATATCGATTGAAAAAATTATTTCGTGGATTGATGTTACTCATATCGATAAATCTTTTCGGAATATTTTCTTCCTAAAATGTTCCACAGTTTCTCCGCCAGAAGGCGTAGATGTATATCTTATTTTTGTCAATATCTCGACTTCTAGTAGTCCGATTTGAAAAATTCCTTTTTTATTGGATAGTGTTTTCCGTGTGACATGTTTTTCATATAATTTCAAAATGTTCAAGTAATTCATAGACTTTCCGCTAGGGGGCGTAAAGGTACATTGCGTTTCCCCCTATATCTCTGCTTCTAAATCTCCGATCCGAAAAATTCTTTCTGCACCGGATGCAGCTCTTGATGGAAAATCATTTGCACATAATTTCTAATTTTTGTAAAAAATGGTTTGGCCACCAGGGAGCGTAAACCTTAATTTCCGCTTCTGATGTAATTGCAGCAAAATATGAGCTTTTAAATTCTCGATTGAAAATAACATCGTTTGTAGACCGATACGACTCATGTCGACAAACCTTTTAGAAACATTTTCTTCTTAAAATAGTGCACGGTTTCTACGCCAAGGGGCGTAGATGTATATCTTATTTTTGTCATTATCTCGACTTCTAGGAATCCGATTTGAAAAATTCCTTCTTTGTTGGATAGTGTTTCTAGTGTGACATGTTTTTCCTATAAATTGAAAATTTTTCATGTAATTCATAGACTTTCCGCTAGGGCACGTAAATGTAAATTGCGTTTTCCCCTATATTTCTACTTCTAAATCTCCGATCTGAAAAATTCTTTCTGCACTGAATACAGCTCCTGATGGGAAATCGTTTGCACGTAATTTCAAATTTTTGTAAAATATTGTTTGGCCACCAGGTGGCGTAAGTCTTAATTTCCGCTTCTGATGTATTTGCAGCAAAATATGAGCTTCTAAAATCTCGATTGAAAAAAGTCTTTTGTGGACCGATACTACTCATGTCGACAGACAATATAGGGACATTTTCTTCTTGAAATAATGCATGGTTTCTACGCCAGGGGCGTAGATGTATATCTTATTTTTGTCAATATCTCTACTTCTAAAAGTCCGATTTGAAAAATTCCTTGTTTGTTGGATAGTGTTTCCGATGCGAAATGTTTTTCCTATAAATTCAAAATTTTTAAGTAAATCATAGACTTTCCGCTAGGGCGCACAATGGTGAATTGCGTTTTCTGCTTCTAAAACTCCGATTTGAAAAACTCTTCCTGTATCGCATACAAGACCTGACGGAAAATATTTTTCACGTAATTTCTAATGTTTTGTAAAGAGTGGTTTGGCCACCAGGGGTACTAAGTGTTAATTTCTACTTCTGATGTATTTGTAGCAAAATCTGGGTTCTTGAAAACTTGACTAAAATTTTTTTCTTGGACAGATCTCGCTCATATGGATAAACCTTTTGTGAATACTTTCTTCCTAAAATAATGCATGGTTTTCCCACCAAGGGACGTAAAGTCCCATCCTATTTTTGTTGATAACTCTGTTTCTAAGAGTTCGCAAGCCCACGATTCCGTTTACAGCAATATCTGAGGGGTTAAAAACCCGATTGAAAAACTTCTTTCTTCCGTCAGATACTATTATTTTCCATACGGTTCCATTGACTTTGAATAGCTTTGATAAATTTAATTTGCGTCAGAACGGATTCAAAAGATGTGCTTATTACACCCGAAAATTCGGTGTCATCTTTCTTGTTCAAATTTAACGTCATATCTAAAATTCCGATGTTTTATTTTTAAGTGGCTGTTCGACAAGTTATTATCAGAGCTAAACTTCACGTGCTTGTTCAATGATGACATCTACTTTCTGTTAGTTGTCCTGATGGTGGTTTGTGATAGCATCTTGAGTTGTAATAACAGTGATCAATATGCTCAACATCTTGAATTATGTGTGCTAATTATTCTATGTGCAAGATACAGTATTTTTAAAGTTGTTTGCACTGCAGTTATTAGAATAAAAACTGTAAGACAGTATTTTAGTTTACTTCCATTCTTTAGAGCTGGAATTACTGGACCATTAAGATTGAATAAATTGAGTGTTTATGTTAGGTTTAAGTTTCCTGTGCCTAATATTTAACTAAAATTACTACGGTGCATATGAGCACCAAATATCTGCATAGAATGCAATGATCCTTAAAGATATATATGTAAGAAAGATAGGAGACATCTTCTGACATTTTGTAGCAAGCTATAAACCCACTAGCTAGAACTCAATATGTTTCATGACACAATCTCTGAGCTGCTTGGCAGTAGAGTTCTAATTCAACAGCTGAGATCATTAATACAATCTCTCCTTCGGCTTCGCCTTTTCTTCTCTTTTCTTTTCTTTTCCTTCCTTCCTTTAAAGCCAGAAATGCAACTCTATTTTCTCGAGTTTTGGAAGAGACAGGAAAAAGAAATATATCGCATTTCCTTCGCGAGTAAAACCTTCTGCCTCTCCCATCTTTGTGTACATGTCATTCATCCGTCCAAGGGAAAAAAATTCTGTGTTTGTTCCAGTTTGCTCTTCACTGGGAGGGTGAGAATCGGGTTGGGAAAAGGATCTGTCTTCACAATACGAACCGCAAATTCTCTCTTTTTTGCTATTTCTAAGGAATGGATATTTGCGAATGGATCTCTTCCGTTACCTGGGGACGAGGACATATTCAAGATGGAAGGCATTTTGCAGGATTCGAGACGTAGGACAAACCGTTGAAGCCAGGGATTTGGTTGCTAAGGGCAAACAAAAACGCCTACTATATTTCGAAACACTCTGAAGGTTTGAAAAGGCTGGGGAGGACAGCGTACAATGCATAATCCGGCGGAGATAAAGGGTTCCAAAGATATTTGAGTTCCTTTCCAGTGCGTACGTATCTACCTACCACGGCACCGTATGGAGAGCAAGAAAGAAACGGAAGAAATAAAATTGTGTTTTTTATTTACTCTCCACTTCAGTACTTTGGCGAAATTGTATGATTTTTGGCATAACGTAAATCATTCTCCTGGGAGAGGTTTCATACTTTTCAGTGATATCCGGAAGAAATGGTTCTTTCCCGTCGCCTTTTTTTTACGTATGAAGGAATTGTTTTTTCCTTCCTATTTTCATTGTAGACATCAGTATCCTTTATCCAAAGTGAAAATGTCCTTTTTTGATTTGGGATGTAAGATTCCACTTTTTCTCGGGTAGGGAGAGAGCCAAGCCTGTAAGAGAGGCATTCCACCGGTGTCTTATGTAAGACACGAACACATTCCTGACATGGATTTTATCTAGACGCCTGCGACTCTGACCACTATGCTACAGGGCGGCAAGGTTGGAATGATTACTGTCTTAAGGTGAGAAAAATTTAGTTTCGTTTTAACGTTAGTTAAAGGATTTCTCACAAAGTCTTGAGAAAATTTTAACATTGAAAAAAACCCAGAAATTCCATTGATCTAGAGCTTTAGTAACGCTCGAAATCTTTAAATTGTATAGAAGAAATTTGATACTTACACAGATGGCGCTTTCGCTTTTCCCGAAGAATTGGCGTCCAATTATCATGAAATTTACGCATGTAAAAGTCTCCTGTGTCTGGTCACTTTTATCAGAGAAACGCCTTTCTTCACGTATGTTGATTTCTGATTTCGTACCGTATTTCTGTGTTAAAAATTTCTTAAAGGCGAATATTATAGTTTAAATCTCTTTCTTCGTTATTTAAAATTCATAACTCAACTTTTAAGATGAAGTTATTACTAGGGATACAGAGCGTAATTATTCACTTCAGTAAACTCATTGCCCAACCAGTTCATTTTAAACATTAAGCCAAATAGTATTGCAACATGCAGCCGATGGCATCACAAATATGCAAAAATTGAAATTTTTTTGACTGTGGCTTTGTGCAGTTAAAATTGTACTACACACTTTAACGTTTTACTCATTCTCTTATTTACATCTATCTTCTTCACTTTTCTGTAAATCATTTGCTCTTTTTACGCCCCTACATGCTGAGGTTAATGCAACAGAAAATTTATGCCTTCGTGCTTCATGTAATATTTTTAAGAACATTATTTTCATAAAAATACTTTTGCACACAGAGGTTGAAACCCTATACTTTTTGACCGTGCTGGAATTTTTTTTAAGGAAATCAAAGCTAACCTGTCTCTGATTGATATAACTGTCGTCCCATTAGGAGATAAATATGTCTTCATTTTATGTGTTGACGATATTTTTCCAAGTTTTTCAGAAATGTCCCAAATTTGTGACTTTAAAAAGATTTCAGATTAATAGATTGAGCCTCTCTGAAGCAAGAGACTCAACTAAAGTTTCATGTTAATGGAAAATTTACCAAATTCCCTGTGAGTAGGATTTTTATTTGAGGAAGGGAAATCGGACTCAGTATTGAAGCTGAGTAATTTGAAAGTTTTTACGTAGTACAAAACAACTTATAAATTCTAATAACTTGATTTCTGATTTAAACCTCTCAATATCAGGGAAACATATTTCCAACCATGACCGCCAGAATCCCTGCGTTTACCATAATGAACAGAAAACAACGGTTTCAGCTTAAGAATTGAATCACATGGTCATCAAACTTGGAGTGGAACGTTCATTAACTTCATTTTGAGTAAAACGTTGAATGTAGATTCTTTAGCATCACCACGGTTTCTCCGATTGCCGAGTAGTTGGAGATGTTGATTTCTAACTAGTCGTCTGAGATGGGTGCGGGTTCGAATCTCTCGCGAGTCTTGGGTGGTGTGTTTTTCTTCAAACGCTGTGGCTCTTTTTTTTCACTGGAAGAAGTAGCCCAAAATTAGGCACGGTCGATTATTTACGGGCCTTGGAGTTGCTCATCGTGGTGGTTTAACCGCGAAACAAAACAAAAAAACAGCAATACCACGTGTTCAAAAAGCTGTCCAGGTGTGATGGTGGTAGCACAATTCGCAAACTTATGAAATTTCCAAAGATCAGGTGTTTTTACAAACCTATAGGCAACCTTAATATTCCGGACTATCTGGTCCGTGCTTTCATATATCGATCGCAAATAGAATTAAAATTCGAGAAATAATGTGGCCACTTATACCTGCTGAAGATTGGTCTTGCCGTGAGATAGAATATACAGAGGGTGAGTCGAAAGTTTTGCAATATTTGCATAAACAAATGTGCTGCGGCGGGTATATCACTTGTTTAAACTAGTCCTAGTTGCGCACTACAGTCAGTCGAACGATATATAAAGTGGTAGTCGTTGCTGTGAGCAGCATTGCATGTCGTCATTCTGTCTGCGATTGGGACGCCTATAAAAGATGAACTTCCACAACCGGCTAATTTGGGAACCTTTGCTTTGCGAGTTTGAACTCGGCCATAACGCTGCTCAAGCAGCATGAAAGATTTGTCATGCGAATGGGAAAGTTTCCGTGGATCACAGCACCGTAAGTAGATGGTTCAAGAAATTTCACTCAGGTGACAGAAACCTCGACGATCAGCCAAGGTCAGGTAGGCCGCGAACGGTGGATTCGAGGCCGTGCGCAAGGTCATAGAGGCAAATCCGACAACCAGCACTCGGAGATTATCAGGCGTGGGGAGCTGGGCATATCACAAAGCACCGTGGTTCGTCACCTTCAGGACTTCGGCAAAGTCTACAAAAGCTGCCGCATAGTCTCTCAAGAACTGACGCCAGCTGAAGCAAACCGCCACGTGGAAGTGTGATCGGAACTCATAGAAAATCCGTGCGATGTACGTTTCCTCAAGAGAATTGTTACGTGCGATGAAAAGTGGGTTTATTTCCGTAACCCTAACACAGAACGGCAGTGGCTGAGCTCGATCCAGCTTCCTGAACCTGTTGTCAAACGTGGGCACTTCGAGCACAAGGTGATGCTCTGCGTCTGGTAGAATTTCGAGGGGATAATCCATTAGGAATTTGTTCCAGACGGTCAGACCATCAACGCCAACCTCTACTCTGAGCAGCTGGAGCGGATGTATGCCGTTTTGGAGGAGAAGTACTCGGCACTGGTGAACAGAAAGCGCGCTCTCCTACAGCAAGACAACGCTCGGCCTCATATCGCGCGAAACTCCCGGGAAAACTCCAGGAACTTGAGGGCATCGAACTGATGCCACACCCAGCATACAGTCCGGAGCTTGCCCTGTCGGATTATTACTTGTTCCGGTCCATGGCCCACTTCTTTTGCGGGCGGCACTTCAGCAACCAGGAGGAAGTGACAGCTTGGGTGAAGGAGTTCTTCGCCTCGAAGGACAAGAACTGGTGCCGCCGCTGAATCGAAGAACTGGCAGACAGATGGCCAAAATCGAGGCAACACGATGGCCTATACTTTAAATTCTAGTCAGCTTTCGTCGTAAAGGTACGTGTGAAGACACAAAATGATTCAAATACTGCACACCGTTCGATTCAGCTTCTGTAACTCCTGCATTTGATGCTCTGCGACAAACAGCGTAACCTACAGCAGTTTTACATGTTCATTTACACCTGTTTACCCAAGAACCTTTCCAGGTGTAAACTATATGCAACTTCTAATCTTGCATATATCTAATGCAACTTTGTAGATTGACACGTGTGGTAAAACGAACAGCAAAACTGAAAGGTATGCGATTTGAAACATGTAGTTCGATTTGAACTGCTGGGTTATTTTCTGTATAATTTAATAGTGCTAATATTATTTTTCAATTTCGTATAGTTTGAAGTAACTTTTTTTGTCTTATACGTAGATAGATGCATGCGGTCTCACTACTTTTTTGATGAGTTCTCTAAGAAACCTTCCTTCCTGGCCCTGTGGCCAATTGAATTTTGCATAAAAAGCTAATTTTGCCCATCAATACAAAAAGGTTCGCCAAATTCCGAATTAAACAAAAAAGCAAAGTTAGCGTTTTTATGCAAGCGCACATTTTTGTCCTTAGAACATTCTGATTTTGTCGCAGAGCTCTATTCCTTTCTGCTGCTAGAGAGAATAATTCAAAACCTCAACTGTTATAATTCTTGCTAATGTGTTTTACGTTCACCTATATAATGAAAGCATTGCTTTATTTGACTTCCGTAATAATTAATTTCCATAAATATCATTATAGAAACATTCGTCGCGGGAATGTTTTTTTAATTCAATTTTTAGGGACTTTCACGCAGGGTTATTAGCAGTATGCCCCGGAAATCATTTCTCAATTAATCACTAGCAACAGTTTAACCTCAAGAACTACACGCAAGCGTTTAAGAAGACAGCTTTTCTTTAGAATCATTCAAGCCTTGCTTTGAAGAGAAATTGTAGAAGAAAGGTTTGGTGCAAAGCAAAAGGCAACAAGAGCATATATTATATGCATTTGGGTCGTAAAATCCAGAGAGTATGAAATAAAAATGCAAAGACTTTCTCAGAGTAATTTGCAGTTTTAAGGTAGAAAATGGTAGTTCATGTTCAAGACATACAGATAAAATGAATCTCAGATGGAGATGAAAGACTTCTAAGCAAGACGTAATATTGTGCTTAATGACATCTTTACGACAACTGTTAGTCTGATCGCATTTCAAGAAATCAAAACAAATAGTATAATTTCCACACATTGAAAGCAGTTTCCGACCGCTTCGTGGAAATGCTGAAAACAGAATTAAATAAATCAATGCTTCGAATCGAAGCAGCTAACAGACCATGTTTCATGCCTTAGCGTGTATTAAACATCTCTCGCTGTGTAATTTTTCCAAATATCGGTAAAGAATCTTAACGTACAGTATTTAAGTAGAAAAATAAGAAGAAAAACTTCTTTCATGTTTTCTCATAGAACTCTCTGGCATTAGCTTAAAGTTAGAATCTGCGGTGCACGCTGAGGCTTTGTGCCAAAGAAAGAAGATCCGTGAAAGTGCTTAGAGTTCCAAGCTAATGTTCGCTAAGCAGTGTTTTAGCTGCAAATAACAGTTTTCCGGAATCTGCCCAGAAATCCTCCTCTCGCTCTTCTCATTATCGGTGGATGTAACTACATAGATGTTTAATAGCGAAATTTGTTCTCGTGGCTGTAAAGAGCCTCCGCTTTGTTGCACCAGCTGTTATTTGCTCAGCCAAAGTCTTCGAAGGTCGGCGAAGAGAAGAAAGAAATGGAAGCACGGCGAAGAAGGCAAACTTCAAGAGAGGGAAAGGAAAGAAAAAAGAGAGAGAGAGAGAGAGAGAGAGATAGAGGGAAATGTTCGCAGCCTTGCGCGTCCGAAGGCACAGGAGAAACAAGCTGGAGAGGAAGGCACGTCGCCGTTGCACCTCATAAATATTTAAGCCTCAGCACAAAGGGAGCGGCTTCAACTCAAGACCACCTGCAAATGAAAGCTGATGGTTTCTTTCTGGAAAAAAAGTGGCCATGTCGGCGCTTCTCAGTGAGCATTACTGGGTTTACTGCTCTCAACCATTTAAAAAAAGGAAACAGCTCTATATCCCCGAGAAGCTTTCTCCTTCTAACACTGAACTCTCTCTCCCCTTCTCAGTTATTGGAATTCTTCATACATAAATAAGGAAAGACTTTCTTTAACCAACACTAAAATCAGTCGCATCCTTATAAACAAGGGTGTCACACCCATGGGTAGGTATTGTCCGGGGAATGCCTTATAGCGCAGTCTAATTTTTCATAACTTTTGAGAAACCCCGTGTTACGTGAATAATGTAGAGAAAGGAAAGGGCATTCGAAAAATTTCAATATCACAAACAGGCGCTTTAGTTATAAGAAGGCAAGAACCCTTTTCGCTAAAATTGTGAAGGTTACTGAAACATAAAGGCCAATCAATAAATAACTCCCGATGACCTTTAGCGACTGATTAAGGATATGTAAATCAGCGTCTTTCGACGTCATGCACTCTCTCTACTACGGGCGTTGTTTGGTTCAGGACGTTGAATAAAACGACAATATGCAGGAGAACTGATTCAAGTGAAAATGGCGACCTACCAGGAATCATGGTCTCAATCGTAGGTAAAATAGAAATGGTCTCTCAAACGCAGGTAAAATTGTAATCATGGTCCCAATTGTAGGCGAAATAATAATTATGAGGGTCTCAATCGTGCGCACGCGCAGAATCATGGAAATAGTTAGAAATCATGGCCTCAATCGTAAGTTCACCGGATCACACGATGCAGCGCCGCTCTACAGAATTCCAGTTTCGATGTTCCCGGCACCAGGCGAAGCGTAATGTCCAATGACTAGCAGTCAACAGCGGCGCACGAGTAGTGCGTCTGCTCCCTTATAACAGAGTATGCAACGTGCGTAGTACCATTCGGTCACTGACTGGCTTTTAAATTCAAAATTTAACTTAGCTGTGATTTTTGCCGCCGTTGCCAAGCCGTAGGTCTGTACGAGCCTGGAAAATATACGTCGGTCGTGGTCATCAATCGCGTGTGCTCGACCATCACTTGCTCTCTGGGCACTAGTTACGGGCGTCGATGGTATCCTCCGGCACACGCTTGATACCATTGCCCTCGGGAACCCAAAGGTTCTTACCACTTGGACGACAAACTGACCCATATGTCTTGCGCCTACAATGGGTCCACGATCAAAATCACTGAGATCGGCACATTTACCCGTATCCGTCGATTGTGATACACTTCCGAGATGTCCCGCTGTCAGGAAGTTCATCACCTGCGTTTGTTTTGGGACTGTTCCACTTAGCGCAGGGGACGCCCATGTGAACCGCCCATCACCCCTATCTCTCATATCTTTCCTACTGAGTATATACAGGTTGCATAGGAAAGTCCCTTTAGCCTGGAATAACTTGCAAACGGAGAGAGGTACAGTTATGCAAGTTAGATAACGGTATAGTAAAGCGACTACGCACGATAGAATGCAACCGATAGCAGCGCTCCTAGTGGCGAAATGCGGAAGTTAGCCATTGCAAATCGAAAACGAAAAGACATAGAGCAATATTTCCAATTACAAAGTTGTATAGCAACAATTAATTAGTACAAAACGACATTTGTTTTACACGGATAAGATAAATTGTCGCCTGAATACTCTAAAATGTCCAAAATCGATGCGCCAGGATTCGAATCTGCATATTCACATTTCGCAAATGTAGTCGTATGCAAATGCAGATTGTGACATTGTACCGTACCTACGATATAAAAGCCAGTAACATGATATACCCTTATCAGAAGTTTAGATCTACGTACGTTGCGTGAGAATGGCGAGCTGCACTCACTCCTAATATTAGGAGATGGTGCTTATTTACGGCGAATGCCAACGAACAGAGATACCTTTAACAATTACAGCATATGATACCTGACTTTTTAGATGGCATTCCCCTGTCCGCATTACGTTCCTTTTGGTTCCAACATGACGGAGTCCCTGCACACCAGCAAGCAGCAGTGCAACGCTTTCTCACAGATTGTTTTGGGCAACGAATCATCGGGTATGGTTGTGCTGTTGAATAGCCTCCAGGATCGCCGGATCTCACTCCGTTGGATTTCTTCCTCTGGTGTTACGTAAAAAATCAGGTGTATGCAACAGCTCCTACAAGTCTGCTGGATCTACGTCGTCGTCTTACAGATGCTTGCAATAGTGTGACATCTTCCATGTTGAGGAATGTGCATGCAGAGTTAATTTCACGAATACAAATTTGTATCGTGGGAATGGCGAAATCTTCGAACATACTCGACATTAATTTTTTATCACTGTGCGCCAGTTTGCCTTTTTTGTTTTTGTATTGTCTGACGTCATCAAACTGTATTGACATAAGTACGCATTTATACAATAAATTATGTGCATTTGCTCATACCTATGCCTGTTCCCTTCAAACGTTCACACAAAAGGTCGCGCATCGATTTCGGACATTTTAGGGTATTCAGGCGACAATTTATCTTATTCGTGTAAAACAAATGTCGTTTTGTACTAATTAATTGATGCTCTACAACTTTGTAGTTGGAAATATTGCTCTATCTCTTTTCGTTTTCGATTTGCAATGGCTAACTTCCGCATTTCGCCACTAGGGGTGCTGCTATTGGTTGCATTCGATCGGGCGTAGTCGCTTTACTATACCGTTATCTAACTTGCATAACTGTACCTCTCTCCGTTCGCAAGTTACTCTAGACTCAAGGGACTTTCCTATGCACCCCGTATATACGCGTACCCTTAATGTTAACTGAATTTCGGCACCTACTTAATACTTCGTAGGCCCTCCTTTCCCTCGGAACAACAGTCTCTGACCGGAGTAGAACTAACTCCAAGAAGTTTCTACAAGTGTGTGGAGATCTGCAACTAAACTCGTAGTATTGCGTTCCACATTTCTTCTTTGAATCGGAGTGGATATGACTAACAGACTCAGCTGGGGTTCGACAGCATCCAAAAAATGTTCAATTGAGATGAGAGCTTGGGGTCCATTAGAGATATTTCTCGTCAGCACTGTGTTCGTCGAACCATTCCTACACGAACCAGTCCCGATGACGTAGGGACTGCCGCCCTGGAGGAACCAGCTTCCAATGTGTTAAGGTACAACATTGTGGATCTGGTAGCAATCAGCGTCTATACGCAAAGCCGTCTAGAAAACACAAGATCATGACATTAGAGAGATGAGTTCCCTCTTTTAGTGATGCCACGCGTCAAGGCTGCCGGTTGGTTTCCAACGCTGTCGCGTATAACGTCAACCACGATACTAACGTATCAGGCAGTGTAACGTGAAACAAAGTGACGTCACAAACGGAGGGAATTCATCTCTCAAATATCATGTCATTGTACCTCCTAGACGGATTGGATTGGATTGGCTTGGAGCTTTAACGACCACCGTGAGCAACTCAATGGGCTATAAGCAGTCGCCCATCCCTAATTTAGGGTCACTGGTTTCAGGGAAGGGAGAGAGCCAGTGCCGTAAGACAAACACAACGTACATGCTTCAGCGGGATTCGAACCCGGACCCATCTCGGACGAGTGATCAGAGGCCATCGCTTAGACCACTGCGCCACCGGGGCGGCCCTCCTAGACGGCCATGCTATACATTGGTCCACATATACCAATCTTCCCAGTTTTTTGCAGCTAAACATTTTCCATATTGCATAACTGCTAATCGGGGCCTGGATAGTCCATACGATTTGTGGTGGTGTTATTATTAATTTTAAAATCGCCTTAGTGCTTAGCTTTGCGATCAGGCAATTACTGGAATTTCAGATTTCAGTTACTCTAGTAGTTGCTACCAATAGCCAAACCTTCTCTTTCTTGGTCTGTAATACTCATCCTTTACATACACTTTTTAGTTGTTTAAGTAATCTATGAAAGCAGACTCACTGGTTCTATTTACAGGTTTTTATTTACGTCCTCTAACTGCAGAGGGGTGCAGACTATTTACATAAATCCGGAGATAAATATGTCTTGTTCCATTATGAATCAGTCATTCACATTTAAAATATCCCAATAAGTGCAATGAGGAGTCCGGCGGATTGTCAGTTCATCAGCGAATTCACAGAATGAGGTAACTTTCCTCTTACACAAGATGTAGAGCATTATGTGCCAGGTGCCTGTGTTGGAGCAACTCCACAGTATCAGTTCTCTGGTATTATCTGTACGACAGTACAGGGTGATCTCTACTATGTACGCAGATATTTTATGAATGACCTCGGCTACCCCGAAATCCCTTTAGCCTCATGACCGCAGCCATCAGGAAAAATTCTTAAGCATCTTTTCCTTTGTAGCAAAACCAAAGAGTGCCCGCCAAGTTTCTGGGCCCCTGGTCCGAAGTGCGATTTCACCCAGCACCCTCTCCATCAGCCAATCCCGTCAGTGCATTTTCTGAAGAATGCCTATTCCGGGGGTCTCATGACTCGCCGAAACTGTCACCTCTTTAAGACTCGGACGTCCCCTTCCCGAGCAAGAAGCATGCTCCGTGGACACGCCTCTCTTCCTCTGTCTCATGCCTCCCAAAAAGGATTACCTGCTCCACGTTATGTAACATGGTGTCTCATCCCTGTCTTTTTTCAAAACTGACCTCTCAAGCTAACTTTTAGACGCGGGTTACATTCCACTTCCCCACACTATGTATGAGGAATCCATAGCCTCATGTTGCTGACCGCAAATATGGCCTCGACCGTCGGCAAAATGGAGCACATTCCTTGATTCATCGGATCAGCAACTTGCTTCCAATCTTCTATCGTCCAATCTGCCTGATTTTTGAATCAGGGAAGTCGTTTTCGCGGACGAACTGTTGTTAGGAGAATGCTGTGTATAAGGAGTCTGCTCTTGCATCCCATCCGTGCCAGTGTGCGACGCATAGTCACATGCGGTACTGCTTCTATTTGATCCAATATCGTACTGGGCAGTCAACTGCTAAAGTGTAGTGCGCCTATAGCCCTGAACAAGGAGACTCACTCGTCGTTCAACTTTGCTATCTATATTTCTGCCTCCTTTACAGTTGTATTGCCGCCTGGATTTTTTCGCCTTTCGACACCACTAAAAATACACTTTAACCACATATTGCCTCAAACAACCCGCGAGTGCGTGGCTGTTTAAGAAATGGATGCAACAGCATTTCGTGTGCCCAAAATTTAGCTTTTTGTAAACGACCATATATCCTTGGTTTTGTCCACAGCATCTGTAACTTCGCCCTCAGCTAAGCCACCAAACTCTAATGTACATCCCTTTATTTAGCAGGTCTCGCTCTCCTCCTGGTCAGGCCAGTACCCCGTCTAACTCACTTGGAATAGTGGTGGTAGTAATTTAGTGCACTCAGTGTGTGTTTGTGTGTGCGTGCCTCACTCATTGCGTCAGGTGCCGTTTGTGGTCGAAAGGTAGACGTTTCTACTTTCTAAGTGTCCTTCGAGAATACAGTAATATAACAGGGTTCTTTTATGCTGAATATTCCCCTTTTATCAGGAAATTTGAATAAGCAAACAATAACTACCCTAAAAATGTCGGTCCTCAATGATGGCTTGACAGCTCACTTCATCCGGCACACTGACGATCTTGCGACAGAAAGCCATGATTAATATTGATTGTTTTCTACATTTATGTGTCTTGTGGACAATATCGTGAAGGGTTTCTGCTTTTATGTGTCTAGTGGATAATATCGTGGAGGATTTTCTACTTTGATGTGTCTTGTGAACAATATCGAGAAGGTATACTCTTTTTTATATAAAACGTTAAACGCATACTGTCTTTCATTTGCGCGATGTAAGTAATGCATTTAAGCAATGCATTTAAATATGACGTGACGGAACTTTTGAAGCCGAGAAACAGTCGATGGGCTTCATAAGTTTAACTACTGGGTTGTCCGAAAAGATTCTCGCTTTTGCGGTGTGTTCATTGCCATTCCGGTAGTCTCAGCGCTGGCTTCGGACCATTCATACGAGATGGGACCGGGTTAGAATCCCGGTGAGGCATGGATTTTGCGTTTGTCTTACGGTACTGGCTCTCTTCCTTCTCTGGAATCAGTGGTCCTAAACTAGGTACGGGCGACTTCTTATAGCCCAACAACTTGCTCACTGTTCTTGCTAAACTATAAAACAAAAAAGGTGTGTTCTTTTGTGTTGGTAAGTTGCATAGTTAAAATTGAATGTGTTGTCGATTCTGCAGATGGCATTAAAGGTCATTACATGGGGATCAAGTTCGTGTATGGTATTGATATTTCGAAACTTACATTGGACGTATATTGTAGTGTACGAAATGGCCATTCAGTTTTAAATCTTGCATCTTTTGAGCCATTACTAGGAGAATGGGTTCAAAATTTATGAAATAATTCGAAAGGTAAACATGATGTAAGGCGAAGGTGTTGCAGTCACGAAGTTTGCGGCTAATGATATAAGCTTGGACGGGCAGAAGGGTTCAGTCAGGCCCTCCAATGGCTTATTAGGACTACCTCATGACGGCTGCTAAAGCAAATCTAACGAAATGCATACACGAATTGCTGCCGAACTAGCACTCTTCAAATCTACCATCGCAGACCAACTTCACAGGCTTGGAACCGTCTACAGACGGCGGCGCGAAATGGCACACTAATTAACCCCATCTTAGGTTCAACTAAGCGCCTAGGTTTGCAAGGATGTTCTCACTAATTCCAGTGACACTGAGTTCATCAAGCGTATAGTTATAATGAGAAGTGAATCTTTTCCACCCCGGTGGCGCAATGGTCTAAGTTCTGGCTTATGACCATTCGTCCGAGAACTGTCCGGGTTCAAATCCCGGTCAGGCATAGATGTTGTGTTTGTCTTACGGCACTGGCTCTCTCCCTTCCCTGGAACCAGTGCCTCTAAATTAGGGACGGACAACTGCTTACAGCCCATTGAGTTGCTCACAGTGGTCGTTAAACCTTCAATAAAAAAATGTTAATCTTTCTGTGCGATTCAGACACCCTAACCTTAGTTGGGTTCGAGTGAATCTGCTTTTTCTGTGTTTCCAAAAGCAGATGCTTCGAGAAAAAGGTTATGCTGTGTGTTTGGTGGAATTACAAGGGAGTGATGCGTTCTGAGCTCATTCCACATGTCTGGGCAATCAAACCTAAACTTTATTCCAAGTAGATGGAACAGATGTGCAAC
The DNA here is from genome assembly GCA_039090855.1 of Macrothele yani. NCBI lineage: Eukaryota > Metazoa > Arthropoda > Arachnida > Araneae > Macrothelidae > Macrothele > Macrothele yani. The sequence goes on from CM076995.1 coordinate 46,131,142, forward strand.
AAACTGAAACAACTCTAGCATGCTTTAGTCACCTCAACAGCAGGCGCATCTTCTGAAGGGCAGTGCGGACATTTTTGCGGCAATTCAGACCAAGGCAAAGAAAGCTTCACGAACTTGATGGAAACGATCTTATGCCACACCCACTGCACAGCCCCCATCTCAGCAACCTTTTGGTTTTGGCCGACAGAATATTTTGCTAACTTGAAGAACGTCAAACGCAGTGTCAAGAGTTCTTCGCCTGTGCGTGGAAGGCATGGTACCGTGCCGGAAATTCAATGCCTTGCAGAAAGATGTGCACGAACTCTTAAACACAATGGTGCATACTTTGAAGAAAAATAATTAATTTTTACGAGGTTCTCAGTAAGTATATTTCTACATCAGAATTGCAATTTCTTTCGGGACACCTTAGTAATAAATAGCAACATTCATATATTCTGACAATTTGAACTACATCCAGCGCGTAAGCTTTCAATTTCCATATGGCATACCTTTATCGTCCATAAGATTTTCAATTTGCTATTTCAACACCATGAACAAGAAGCTTAAGCAGCAGTGGAGATCAACATTTTCTTTCGCTGACGAAAAGTAGCTCCGAAATAATTTAACCCATCTATGCATTGTCTCGGAAAGGATTATGTAAAGCCTCCAATATCGGCTGACCCAAGTATAAATCTGAACTACACTGCATGGAGAAATTTCTTCTGAGCGTGTCCAAATTCGTCTCTCCGTGGGAAGACAATGCTTGCATCTTCATTTTTCTCATAGCCGTTCTTGATTTACTTTTGAATTCAGAACAGGTTTCAACGGATGCTGAATTTGATACTGTCTGAGAACATTGAACAACGCTGATATTTGCGTAAAAGTTTGTGAAGTGTTTTGTGAAGACAACGTGAAAGTACTTTATTTTTTGGGCGGTTCCGTATTTATTTCAAGGTGAGAGGAATAACTGCATTGTAACACGCGCTTTGAATTCCATTAATCTAGTAGATAAATACCTGGATGGCTTACTGTCCGAATTAGTGTTAAAAACAAGTTAAAAAATCCTGAAATGCATTGATCATGATATGCTTTCCAACATACCAGAAATCGCGCGCAGACAAACACTCCTCCCTACCCTGACTATTGATTCGTTCAGTATACCCCCGGAACAACATACTAAGCATTTTTACTCAAGTTAATCTATTTTAATCAATAAATCTCGCTCCTGTTCTCTGAACATTGACCACATTTCGATGATATTAAACAGAATTGGATCAGTACCTCCGGAACAACATACTAAATGACTATGTCATAAATCTCACTCCTGTGCCCTGACCTTTGCCCAATTTTGATTATATTCAACAGAAATGGTTCAGTACACCTCCGGAATAACATGATAACGTTTTGTCGCAATCGAAGCATTTCTACTTAAGATATGAGCCATAACGGCGATATAATGGATCCCGCTCCTATGTCCTGACCTTTGAGCCTATTTCGTCCATTGTCAATAGGGTTGGTCCCCAGGTTGTCCCCTACCACATACGAAAAATTCAGCAAAATCGAACTATTTTTACGTAAGTTATCGTGCGGACAGACAGACAGACAGACGGATAACGCCGGAGAATATACGCTTCTTCAACCTACGGTTGGAAAGCGAACCCTATTGAAAATGGACGAAATAGTTTCAAAGGTCAGGACATAGGAGCGGGATCCATTTCATTGCCCATATGCGTCATAACTTACGTAAAAATGCTTCGATTACGACAAAACTCTAGGATGTTGTTCCGGAAATATACAGAACCAGTTATGTTGAATATCTTCAAAATGATGTCAAAGGTCAGGACACAGACGCCAGATTTTTCAGCAGCCATTATTCTCATAACTTAACTAAAAGTTCTTCTATTGCGACGAAACTTTAGTATGTTGTTCCAGAGATATACCGAACCGATTCTGCTTAATATCATCGAAGTGGGGTCAAAGGTGAGGACACAGGAGCATGATACATTCCACCGTTATTTTCCTCATAACTTGAGTGATAAATTCTGGTATGTTGGAAAGCATATCGTAATCAAAGTAATTGCATGATTTTACTAAATTGTTCAACCTACGGTTGGATAGCGTAAATAATGAAGAACAGTCGGCGGAGAAACATTTTCTGCTTACTATTTCTTCCATGACTTGCCATCACAGCGTATTGCAGACGGATCAATTAAAAATATCCAGCGCTAAATTGTTCGATTTCGTCGAAATGTTTGTAGTGATTTACAAGTCATTACAAACCTTTTAAAAAACAATGGGTTGTTTCTCTAGCAAGACCCTTTCACTAAACAAAATGGTTGAAAAATGGGAATAAACCCGTTTTCCTCTGTGTAATGGTAAATACGGATGTACTAAGATCTATAAAATATTTTTTTGAAAACTCCTAATACTTCTTATAATCCTATTTTCTTTGCTGAAAAGAAAAGATTACGAGGATCGTTTCGAAAGTTTTGCACATTCAGTTTGCGCAGCCAATAGGAAGATGCTGAGTTTGCGCTGCCAGTGGGAAATCGTTGTGGCATTTGCATCTGTTAACACCAAAACGTGACCTGGAGAACCTCATGTGCTCCATTTTTCATTTGTTCTTCCACCGCAAAACAGGGTTTCTAAATGCATGATAAAAATTACTAAAGCTAGATTCCGCGCAACGATAAGAGTTCGTTCATCAACACCTTATTGCGTAAAATCTTCAGTCGGTTTAAGGATCATACGTAAGTGTCACGGTAGGTGTCTCAATGTCGTGATGGTCCGGTAAGCATTGCCAACTGTCCATGAAATGGCAGGTCATTTACCTCAATCTACGCCTTATTGGTAATTATTGTCAATAGTTTGCCCGGAGAACACCCGAGCACTGCCATCCCAGTGGCCGAGTGATCAGGGGCCTATGTTTCTGACTAGTAGTCCTATCGGAGTATGGGTTTTATTTCTAGGTAAGGTGTGGTGGTGTGTTTATCTTCAGGTACTGCAGGCTCTCTCCCTTTTCTGGAACCAGTGGACCTCAATCAGGTACGAGCGACTGCTTAAATCCGTCAGAGTTTTTAATGGTGGCGATTAAAATTCCGAAATAAAAAATGGGAAAACTGGCGCAAAACATTTGAATCAAATAGACATTAAGTAAGCATGCATCCAACATCTGTATTCAGAATCCTGGGAGACATTTTGCAGAATAGGAAAAGTCGCTGCCTGAAATTGGTCCAACAACAGCTCACAAAAGGGAAGAACAAAAATACACAAGCCGTTGTGCTTCAAAAGCTGTAAGCTGGAGACACGACTGACATTACCCGCTAGCTAAGTATTTTTTACGTGATGCTGTTCCTAAAGACGTAATCTATTGTGTCACAAAAACTGTAAGCTGGCTGATTATATGACTGCCGTGCACGTTGACTAGTAGTAATTGCTGCAGATTGGTCCCACAGAAGTTCCCAGAAGAGAAGAAAAGAAATACATAAACTGTTGTATATCTCAAAAGCTGTAAGCTTTAAGGTACGACTGACGCACACGCTAGCTAAATATTTCCTACCTAATGCTGTTCCTAAAGACATAATTCATCGCTCCCTAAAATCTCTCAGCTCGTTATGACTGCCTTTCACGTTGCTTTAATCTTCCGTACGTGATGCTGTTCTTAAAGACCTTATCCATTGTGTCTCAAAAGCTGGCAGTGGCGATATGACTTAAGGGTATGCATTCATAAATTTCCGATTGTGATTCTGTTCCTATAGTTTCTCATCGTTTTCCAAAAGCTGTAAGCTTGAGATACGTCTGACATGCGTGCTTACACAACATTATTTACCTTAAGGTGTTCCTAAAGACATAATTCATCCTGTCTCAGAAGATGTGCGCTGGTGATATGAATGATATGCACGCTAGCTTAATATTCCGTGCGAAATGCTATTTTTAACATCACTTGTTCAGTTGAGGCTCGATATTGTTTGAAAGTAGAATATTCTGCACATCCTACGGAGCACGCTAACATGAGAATTTATTTTAAAAATGTACTCCTTCTTTCGTCTGGCTTAATTTCTGTGTCACTGAACGCATTTCCGTGATTCTTTCGCTGTCTACATCGGATGCCCTTGAATAATGATTATTTTGCTTTTAGCAATTTTCATAACAAAATGAGTTTACTTCCTTTTCCGTGTGTTGTTGCGCCAGAAATGGAAACGGATTACCGGTCAGCGGGTCAATGGATCGACAATTTCTTGGAGGTCAAACGGGTCGGGTCCAGGTGTTCCTGACCCGATTTCGGCCCTGTTGTATTTCCGTTTTATTTCTTAAAAGAAAAAACGATATTTCAAAGAAAAATGTGTACTGTGGAATTTTGTGCTCGATGTTTGTGCCAGCGGAGTGAAAAATGATTTTTCAGACAAAAATATTGCCGCCCCTTTCTTAAAGCAAAAATAATTTTCCCCTGACTGACGATACCATATCATAAAACGATACTTTCTTTGCGTTTGTTTTCAGTCCGGTTGTACAGAGCAGAATACTGACAAACGACTGTCGCCTGCTTTTCTAGTGATTCATTCTCTCACACTCCGCGTGTCACATTGTAAGACTGAGAGTCAGTTTTCACATTGCATCTTTTGCATTGAGCGGTTTTCGTTTGATGTGCTAACATCCCTTTCCGTTTCATGTCGTGTCAAAATTAATGCCTTATTTTTTTAAAATGGATGAATTGAACATTAAGGAGATTGAAAAAGGCATCGAGGCCAACAAATACGTTCTTCATGAAAGAAATACGGGATTCTACCATATAATACACATTTTGAAGATGACAATCCGATTTTTGTTGTTTTGTTGTAAATGTGACAAGGATGGAAAGTCAGATAATATGCGAAAAGTTGAAAATTTCATCGTCCTGGAGCGGTACTCGAACCTGCGTCTCCCAGATAGCGCCCAGGTATGCTAACCACTACACCACCCAGAACGACCAAGTCTCAAGTGACCGTTTCATTTGAATATAACTATCACAGGATTCGCTAGTCGAAGCAACCGACATTCATGTTTAGCGAATATGGAGGTTAAGAATCCTAGGAGCAATCACGGGATAGGACAAATCACGAGACGATGAAATTTTCAAGTTTTCGGATATTATCTGACTTACCATCCTTGTCACATTTATACCAAAAATCGGATTGTCATCTTTAAAATTCAAATATGTTCTTGTTGAAAACTAAAAAGGGAAGAGCGAATGCTGGAAGTTGTTTCTTCTTATTAAGAATTCAGAATATGTTTCATAGCAACACCAATTTTCACACATTCTGAAACGTGATATGTTATCAATAAAACAGCAAACTGAAATTAAACATAAAACAAGTTACTTAATCCAAACATTTTGACTGCAGCAGAATCAATTATTCGAATTGATAGTCACCCTTAAACTGATAGTTCTATAGTGTTGAAAGTTCTCGAAGTAAATTTCTAGAGCTGTTGAAATAGTGCCTTCTCCAGCAAATGGAATTTAACATAACGTCCCACAAATCATACCCAGCTGCCAAAGTGTGTGTACATAAGTTTACGCTAATCTCAAATTAAGCTTTACATTATATAAAAAACGTGCGACGCTCTAATCGTGAGGCGGATGAAATGAAAATCATGTTGACTTTTGGTTTCTTACAAAACTCTGCTCATATTGGCAAAGGGATTGCTTCTCGATTAAGTTAAAACAACCAGCTCATTAACCAGCTGTTTTATCGTTTATATATGCAGTACGGAAAAACCCAAATGCGCAAAGTATTTTTGGAAATGGTTCCAATAATTAAGTGCTCGTTACTATGGCAATAGGACATTTCTTTCTGTCTGTTTTATAATAATCGATTTGCTGCACATGGCACAAGCAGATGTACTCCCACGAGGGACAGTCTACACATTTCCTAATCTAAAAATGCTCTTTTTGGGTAATTCAGTACTCTTCCATGGCTTTAGTAGTTGCTGGAAGAATTTCTTCATGTATGTTCATAGAAAATCCTGCGATTTCTTTTCCTCCTCGAGAGATATGCGAACCCTACAGCTAACACTAAGTAGAGATCATCTAACTTTTAGTATCATGAACGCAATTCGTCAATCTCCAAGGCTGTTCTCCTGCATCTTACTTACAGCACACAATTTTATTTTATTTTTTGTATCAGTACGCCAGGCAACGAGTAAATTCCCCTTCAACGCTGTTAGTGAAACAATTCCATAGAATCTAAAATATTCATGTTGGACATAATTAGAAATAAATATATGTTTTGTATTTTCATTTGGTGGTTTAACGACACCCTGAGCAACTCGATGGTCCCTAATTTAGGGCCACTGGTTCTAGGGGAAGGAGACAGCCCGTAACGTAACACAAAATTAACATCCATGCCTAACTGCGATTTGAAGCAGGACCTATCTTGGACGAATTGTCAGAAGCTAGCGCTTAGAACACTGTGCCACAGGTACGGCCACAGATATATGTGAGCATTAGACGTCGTTAGATTAGCAACATAGCGACATACCGTCGCAATGGAGAAACCACGATGCATAGTGAGAATCAGATGCAGTCATCCGCTTATCACCAAGCCCTTACTTAAAGTATGTACAAATTGCCATCGATAATGAACTTCCCAGTTTTCTGTGCATTATATTTCCAGAATCATTCTATTGGAATTTCGTAACAGTTCTGACAGTCACAAGTCCATAATTGAATGTCCACACCATGTCGATATGATTATACATGAGAAGTGCATGTGGAAATCCTTTCATTTCAGTAGGCTGCGAGTGGTAAGAAAGACCGAAGATGTCAATCTTCCGCGTAGCGATTTTCATACTCGGAATGTGAAACAGAAATATCTGTCGTCTGTTGCCTTTGATGCTACAATAGGAATCATATAATAAGGTATCACGTAATCGTCCGATTCTTCAGATATAACAAGTAAACACATGTAAAAGTGTGGCCTTGCTGTAACTCATTGCGACATGTAAAGCAGGACTCGTTGTATTAGAGCACAAGTGCCCATTTATGTGATACTCGGCAAGAAGACTTAACTTATTTTAACAATTTAGTCGTTAAAATAAGTTAAGTGTTTCTGGGTCAAAATAATTTGTGTTTCTGGATCATATAGTGATAATTCTCACCGAAAATTATATAGTTAGAAATAAATATCTTCACGTATGGACATTTATACTATTACGTACCTTATAATACATAACCGATATGAAGCAGATTGTTGGTGTGAACGAACAGGAAACAATTTAGTCATATTCCCTGCTACAGCACGTTTGAGCATTTGAGCGATTTAAGCAATAGCACACTGGAATCTTGTACACTTTGTGCAGAGCGAATTATTGTTTGAAATGAATATTTGCGCTGACAGACATTATCACTCAGCTGCCTATTCATAACAAAAGACTCGCTATATATCATTTGCAGGCGAGTTGTGATTGTCATATATGCTTTGATGTGATCAAAACCCAAAGACACCAATATCATTCTGGGGTTTGTTACGTGCCTGCCCAGCAGGACGCACACGACCTAACGGCAGATAGCAGCAACAATAAACGTCCGCGTAGCTCAATTGGTAGAGTGACTTATTCCGGAATGAAGGGATCCGGGTTCGAATCCTGTCGTGGACAGAAAATGACGGAGAAATTTACTTCGTTATAGGTTTCGATCCTGAAGCCAACTTCATTGGCGAAAACTGTCAAAATGTCTACGTGGGTTAAATTAACATTACAATCGCACTGTCTCTCTGTTACAAATGACCCTAGAATCCTTCCGACTTGTCAGTTATCGTTAACTCCCCTAAAGCTGAACGCAAGTGTAACAGTATTATTTTTATACAATGTAAAATATAATGTAATTTAAAAAAGATACTTTAGCCTCACCACGTAATTAATAAATATCCAAGAAAAAACTCTGGAATAAGCCAAGAAAGCAGTGCTGTAAGCTCACATTTCGTTAGGTCCCCTTGACTTTTTTCATGAAATCCAACTTTTCAGGTAAGGGCACTCAGTATGAAAGTTCTAAAGTTTCCTAGGCACCGTGCTGTTGCAACATAATATTTTTTTCTTCGTTTTCGCTCTTTGCTTTAAAAATTTTTTTGCAAAATTGCGGAAGGTCAGATTTGTCCTCTAGCATCTCCTGCGTAAAAGCATTTATTCAACATGGTCGGCTAATAAGTTCTGATTTAGCAATCTCCTCAAACTGTCATTTTTTCTCCAAACCGAAACAAAAATAAATACATAACTTTTATTGTGTCAAATCACCCATTCAGTAATGGCTACTCTGTTCTTGAGGCTCTGGCTTCTGACCGTTCGAGATGGGCAGATATCGAGTTCCTGATGAGATATTGGTCGTGCGTTTGTCTCATTGCGCTAGGTACTCTTCCTCCTGCGAACAAGTGACGTCACGTTCGGAATGGGCGACACATGTTGCGCTAAGAGTTGCTCACGGTGATCGTTAAACCCGGCTCTACATTTCTGTAAGCTCTTCAATACTTGGTGGTTTTTTTTTTTTTTTTGTTTTTTGTTTTTTTGACATTGCATATTAGTTTTCTGTTGCATACCATGCTTGTGAAGTGTTTTTTTAATGGAGGTTTAACGACCACAGTGAGCAACCCAATGGGCTATAAGCAGTCGCTCGTCCCTAATTTGTGATCACCGGTTCCATGGAAAGTAGAGAGCCAGTGCCGTAAGACAAACACAACATCCATGTATCACCGGGATTCGAACTCGGACTCCTTTCGGACGAATGATCAGAGGCCATTGCTTAGACCACTGCACCAAATGGAATCGCTTTGCCTGCAAGGAGTCAGGTATTGTACTTTGTTGCTTTTCAAATCTACTTAGTCATTCAGCATTCCTGTATATTTGAAGCCATCGCCTCCCCGGTGGCGCAGTGGTCTAAGTGTTGGCTTCTGATCATTCCTCCGAAATAGGTCTGGGTACGAAGCTTAGTGAGGCATAGATGTTGTCTATTTCTTTCAGCACTGGCTCTCTGCCTTCCTTGGATCCAGTGGCCCTCAAATAAGGACAGGCAATGCTTATAGCCAATCGAGTTGTTACGGTAGTCGTTAAACCTTAAACCTAAAAAAGAAAATAAGTCGTCGCGTTGACTGCCATTGCTACCACAGATCATACATCAGTTTGGCGAATTAGCGTGCGTCAGCGAATTTCGGCGTACAGTGATGCTGCTGATTGTAAGGGATCTTCTAGTTCTCTTATTGGCCAAGTGCCGCAACCAGTTGCGTCGTATGAATACACGTCCGGCGCTACAGCGGCTAGTCAGTTATCACCAGTTCGTTGTCATACCTCTTCTTCTAATAGTGACGCCAATTCATGGCGGCGTTCTTAAGCCTGCAACCTTGGTTTCTCCAGCTCGCGGGTCGCGGTTGGCCTAGTGGTCAACGTTCGTGACTGCCACGGTTGAGCTGCAGGTTCGATCCCAGGTAGGTACGAACGCTCGATCCACTAAATATCAGCCGTGCGTCGGATGGTCACGTTAAGCTGTCGGACCCCGGGTGCTGCCCCCAGTAATAAATAAGGGCGTCTTCCTCCCCCTTTCTACCTCGCTTCCGTATCATTTTCCTATTGGGCACTCTAGCCCAAGTCTCCTAGGTTCCTATTTCTAAGGGATGTTTAAGACCTGGGGTCAGACACTCCCGTCCTAAAATCCTCTACATATAATCTGATCTTTTCCACCTCACTTCCCTGCAAGTGAACAGGTTTCAGATGCTGCCCCCTCTGCTACATCCCGCTCACGAACACACATGGCTAATTCACGTGCTTCTAAATAAAGTTTGATAGGGACTAATTCAATTCCCTCTTCTGAAATTGTGCGTCTCACTATCTCTGATTCTCGTAAAGAGGTACAACGTCTTCATGACCACCCTGTTGTATTTGATTCATTGGAAGGCGTTAATTTTTCGCTCTGTGTCACAGCACTTGGTAATACGCTTGCATCAGATAACATTGGAGGTACTGTTTTGTTATTGTTAGCACATTTTTCGCAAAAAAAAAGAGATCATACTTATGTTATCACTTAGTCCGTCCTTCCGTCCGCCCGTCTGTGTGTAGACGCCATACCTCTGCTATTATTACTTCGGTTTGAAAAATTATTTCTGCGTTAGAAATATTGAAATGTGAAAATGATGATCCTAGCATTCCGGTTTTTTCCGATGCACAACTTCGCCGCTAGAGGGCGCAAATGCATATGTTGTCAAATTCAAAATGCATTTTATTTATATATTGGTTCCTGAATATTCCATTGAAAAATCTATCTTTCCGTTTTAAGCCATTTCTATCGAAGGCTGTTTTAGGTAGAAAATAATAGTTTTAAAATAATGCAAAGATTTTCCGCTAGGGAGCGTAAAGGTAAATTATAGTTTCCCCCGATATCTCTGCTTCTATACGTTCGATTTGAAAAATTCTTGCTGCATCGGATACAGCTCCTCGTGAGAAATGTTCAACATATAATTTCTAGTTTTGGTAAACAATAATTTTGCAATCAGGGGGAGTAACTGCTTATTTCAGTTTGTGAACCGTTTACGGCAAAATCTGAGCTTCTGAAAACCACACTGAAAAATTTCTTTGATGGACTGATACCGCTCACCTCGGAAAACCTTTTGGAAATATCTCCTGCTTAAACATAGTGCACAAATTTTCGGCCGGAGGGCGTAGATGTAGACCATGTTTTTGTCGATATCACTGCTTCCAACAGGCCGATTTGAAAAATTCTTTCCTTATCGGAAAGCTTTTCCGGTCCAAAATATTTGTCGTATAATTTTAAAATTTCCTTAACGCACAGGTGTGCCACTAAACGGCGTAAGTTCATGTTTGCATTTGCAGCTATATCTGCGGGACTAAATACCCTATTGAAAAACTGCCTCTTCGGTCAGATGCTACTAACTATGACAACCCTTACTGTATATTTTTTCCCAAAATAAAGCACAAATTCGCCACTAGGGGAAGCAAGCGTTTAATTTGTTTTTCCCAATATCTCGGTATCTAAAGGTGAGATTTAAAAATTATTTTAACACCGGATACCATTTTCCTCGTGAAATACTTTAGGTTGGTATTTGAGGAGTTTTTCAATTTACAGTTCTGTCTGTGGGTGGTGTTTTTGTACTTCTGTTTGCAGCTGCATTGCCTCTTCTAAAAACCGTATTGAGAATAATAAATACACAGTTGACGTGGATTAGGAACATCAAATAGAAGTCATCGCTCTTTCCACGTTTATCAGTCAGTCACGGAAAAATTCTCATCGGCCGCCATCGGGAATCGAACCCAGGGTCTTCCAGTTACGCGCCGGGAATGTTTCCACTGTAACACAGAAAACCTCAAAATTATCCAGACACACATGCCTGAAACTGCCAAACCACATGGTAGGTTGCTTTCTTTGGAGCCCTGCACATTGCTGGGAATGCACCAAATATTTTTTTTTTTTTTTTTTTTTTTGATTGGAGGTTTAACGACCACCGTGAGCAACTCAATGGGCTATAAGCAGTCGCCCGTCCGTAATTTAGGGTCACTGGTTCCAGGGAAGGGAGAGAGCCAGTGCCGTAAGACAAACACAACATCCATGCCTCCCCGGGATTCGAACCCGGACCCCTTTCTTACGAATGATCAGAGGCCAACGCCTTAGACCACTGCGCCACCAAGGCGGCACACCAAATATTAACACCAGCAACTGAACAAATAACGAATGAACAATAAATACACAGTTGACGTGGATTGGGAACATCAAATAGAAGTCATCGCTCTTTCCACGTTTATAAGTGGGTCACGGAAAAATTTTCATCGGCCGCCACCGGGAATCAAGCCCAGGGTCTTCCAGTTACGCGCCGGACATGCTTCCACTGCACCACAGCGGCCTCGAAATTCTCTAGACTCACATACGACAAACTACCAAACCACCTGGCAGGTTAAATTTCTTTTTTTTACTGTATACCATTCGCTACAATAAAGAATTATGCTCTTTAAATAATGCACAGCTTTCCCACTAGGGGGCGTGAAGTTCAAATCCTTTTTCCCGCTATCTCTGCTTCCGGGAGACGTATTGGAAAAGTTATTTTTCCTTAGCATAGCTTTTGACATAAATAAAACGTTTTGCAAATTTTTAAGATTTTACATTGTGCTAAATTCTTGAAATCGTAGAGTAAATGCTAGAAGGCGTAGAGTTATATCAGGTTTCCTTCTATATCTCTTCTTTTAATTGTTCGATTTGAAAATCTCTCTCTCTTTTTTTTATTGGAGGTTGAACGACCATCGTGAACATTCAATGGGCTATAAGCAGTCGCCCGTCCCTAGTTTATGGCCACTGGTTCCAAAGTAAGAAAGAAAGCCAGTGACGTAAAGCAAGCACAACATCTGTGCTTCACCGGGATTCAAAACCGAGCCCCTGCCGGACAAATGATCAGAAGTCATCGCTTGGACCACTGAGCCACCGGGGCGGCGAAAATCTCTTTGTCTCTGTTACCTTCCGATATAACAAAACTTTTGTGGAAAATGTTTTAATTTTCGTAACATACTTTTTAGCCCCTGGTTAAAATAAGTAGCTCTTTCTGTTTCTGGATGTTTTATCGATTTTAGATATCCGAATGATTTTTTTCTTTAACCGGTTCCATTGACTATGAGTTACTTTGATAAAATTTATTGGCATCAGAAAGGATTCAAAAGACATGCTCATTACAACCAAAAGTTCGATATCGCCTTTCTTAGTAAATAGTAACACTATACTAGTGATCCGATTTATTGGCGTAGGAAATAGACACATAAGCGTTTCCAAGCTTTCGCACATCAACCAGATAGTTTTTTAAGAAAGTTCTGTCTAACTCCCTTGAAAAAGCCATCTGGTTGATGTGCGAAAGCTTGGAAACGCTTATGTGTCAATTTCCTACGCTAATAAATCGGATCACTAGTATAGCGTTACTATTTACTACTTAATTGGTGTACTGTTCCTCGTAATCAGATCGTAGCCTTTCTTGTTTTTCATCTGAAGACCCTTCGAGCAGAAGATAACTTTCTGGCAAACGGTGTGGGCACCAAGTCGGAGCATCTAGTCTAGAAACTAAGCTTGTTTAAAAAAGCATTTTGTACCTTGGAAAAGGCGCATCATTGCCAGTGCCGTGCCGTTGTTCCGTTTGTTTTATTATCATTTTAGAAAGTGTTAGATCTTCTATCATGTGAAATACACTAAGAAATGCTCTGTTAATCATATGAAAAGGACATAAGCTCATTATTTCATGGAAAAGAGATACGGCAACTAATTTCCGTCCTTGCGGCCAACTCTTCGGAAGACCTGAAAATTACATCTTCCTGAATCGGAATTCGAATCCGCGTCACGCGATTTCCGTCTAAGCAAGTTGCAGCGCCCAGGGCACTGCAAGTTTGAACAACTGAAGATTATTGAAATTGGAATTCAAACACACTTTTAGCTTTCGCTAATCGCTCATCCTCCTCACTTGGAACAGTAATCCAGGTACGAAATCAGTCGTTCTGAATCATGACAAAAATCTATGAAGAAATAAACATCAGTTATTCATAACTTCATTCTCCAGTACGAAATAACGAGAACTTGTTAACAATGCAATTTTCGATTTTCCTGAATAGCTGGTCACCTTGACGGAAGAAAATCCAGACATCGCTGTACCATAAAAATTGTTTACCTCGTATGTGTTGAGCAGTGTTCAGCAGATAAAGAAAGCCCCTTTAGAAATTACTTCAAATGTAAGATTGCAGCAGTACGACTACTTCCATTCGTCTCAGTGTTCTCCTGGATTATAGTGAGAAAATGTTTCTATTATATAAATTTTATGCCGATAATCCATTTAAATAAATATAGTTAACTGGCTGGAAACTACCAACAGAAACTGGCAGGAGTTCATTTCGAATAGCGGTTTTTGAATTCAAACGAAATAAAGACGTTGTCTAATTAATTACAAAGAAATGTACACATCAATTATACTTAAATAGTGTAACTATAATAGTAATCCGAATTTCTTGGTGCATAGTAGAAATCTTTTTTGTTTTGTTTTTAAATCAAGTAAGTACACCAGTGTGGGGTATAAGCCCACAGCTGATGGTTCCAGTTGAGTATTAAGTATAGAAGATCTTATGTACGGCCTGTTATGGATGTCAGTGAAGCCCGAGTTATAAGTCAAGATCGCTGTTAGTGGAGAAGTTTGATACAGCAGCAGTAAGTAAAAATTATCTGGTAGTTTGTATTTCTTTGTGGAGCTAACCTCTAAATCTCAGAGAACATCGTAGTGATATGTATGTATGTAATAGAAATAAAAGTTTCCAAGCATGTGCACATCAACCAGATGGGGTTTTTCAAGGAAGGTAAACTGCAAACTGACTAATACTGTTGAAGCGTTCTATTACTCAGTTTGCAGTTTGCCGTCTACCTTTCTTGAAAAAAGCCATTTGGTTGATGTGAAAAAGCTTGGTAGCTTGGTTTTCTGTTCTTCACCAAGAAATGCGGATTACTTCTACAGATATACTATTTAAAACCGTTTTCATTTCTAAACCTCTCTCTAATGTTGTACCTGTAATTAATCACGTTATGAAAATAGGGATATTTAATACTTGATTTTTCCGTATCTAAAGAAAAAAACATCAGTTTGTGGTTTTCCAAAACAAGAAAGAAATTACCCAGTCTTTCTTTCGTTGAAGTTGTTCATATCTTGGAAAATTATTTGTAGATACATGCTATAGGCAATGCTCAAACAAGGATACTGAGAGATACAACGCTGAAATATTTATTTTGTCAGGGTGTATTGGACAAAGTCCACAGTAAATGCGACAGTACCGACTTCTAACAATCAGATAATGCTCACGAGTCCCACTTGGCACAGGTAGGTGTGTTTACTTTGGCTATTTAAGTTTTACGCCAGCAGTTCGTTGCATGATTTCTTATATTATTCAATGAAAGTGCTCGGCGTTAAACAAAGCAATGAATCTCTTAGTAATTGCACCATCAAATCCCCTGTACATTCTAAATGAAATCTACTGACATAAGAAAAAGTAGAAATCATATGAAACTATGTATTTAGTAGCTACACAAATCTTACCTAACACCCATGTCATATTTACGGCAATTATCGGATTTACATCTTCCACATTTGTATTGTACAATGGTGTAATCCCGTATTTCATTCATTGATAATCTGCGCCTCCGGGTAATTACTGGAATGAATTCTAAACCTCCATATTCGCTATATATGAATGTCGGTTGCTTCGATTGGCGAATCCTGTGATGGTTATATTCAAATTAATCGGAAACTTGAAAGTTGGTCATTCTGGGTGTTGTAGTGGTTAGCATACTCGAGCGCTATCCGGGAGACGTGGGTTCGATTCCCGCTCTAGGACGACGAAATTTTGAAGTCTTCGGATATTAACTGACTTAACATCCCTGTCATATTTTCACTAACAAACAGATTCACATCTTCCAAATTTGTATTGCCGACCCGGTGGCGCAGTGGTCTAAGCGATGGCCTCTGATCATTCGTCCGAACGGGGTCTGTGTTCGAATCCCGGTGAGGCATGGATGTTGTGTTTGTCTTACGGCACTGGCTCTCTCCCTTCCCTGGAACCAGTGACCCTAAATTAGGGACGGGCGACTACTTATAGCCCTTTGCGTTGCTCACGGTGGTCGTTAAACCTCCAATCAAAAATAAAAAAAATTTGCATTGTAGAATGGTGTAATCCCGTATTTCATCCATTGGTATTTTAGCTGCTGTTTTTACTAATTCTACTCCAACTATTCAAACTAGATCAATCTGGTTGGTTAAGCCGATTGCTGAAATCAGGTTACAACCTGATGCAAGAGCAATGTTACTGTTGAAACAAGGTAGAAAATTTTGCAACCCCGCTCAGTCTTCATTGGTCTCAAACAACCGTTTTTTAATCTTAACAAGGCAGTTCTATCTTTCCCACTGCCGATAAATAGAGAATTAATTGCACCAGGTGGTTATCCAGAATAACAGTTATATGTACACGCATCGACCGCTGATTTAGAAAGATTTATGTAAATGTACGTAAGCGACACTTGCACAGCGAATATGCAAAATACGTGATCCCATGCGCCACCATGTGATCTAGACAACTATTTAGGACTTCTGCTCGTCAATAATGGTCAGTAATGTTGGTCAAAATGGGAAAAACAAAATATCTTTGGGTGTTCGATAAAAGGGTATTGTGTGTGCCCGTCTGGCTGCCGTGACGATTTTGAAACTCATGTCTCAAAAGGTGACATTTAATATCTCACCTTTTGAGACTCATGTCTCAAAAGGTGAGATATTAAATGTCCTAATCAGTGAGGCGGAAAGCCATATTGCTTGAATAAGAGACATAAATGTGGCGCGACGACAGTCTGTAAGGAACGAGATCGCCGTCGTCTCAAAAGGCTTGTACGGAGAAATACGGCTTCCTGTATGCACCAACTGATCTAAGCATTCAGTGATGGCTATTTCCGACCCATATCTCAACGGACTATGCGCAAGAAATTTGAAGAGGATTGGTATTGGCAGTCACATTCTGCCTGTACCACCGATTTCTGAAAAGAACCGGGAAGTTCTTCTATAGTTGTGTCAGGAACACCGTGACTTGTTACTAGAAGACTAGGAAAACGTTATTTGGTCAGACGAGTCGTAGTACAACTTGTTCTATGCCGACGACAGCCAGAGGGTTTTGTGGGAGCCATATGATGCAATGTATCCAGCTTGCCTTGTAAATAGAACTCAAGGTTCGTCAGGTGGTGTCATATCGTGGGTCAATTCCTGCTTGTACGGGACGGCTACACTGCTATTTCTGGAAGGTCGGGTGTCCTCCACAAATTATCTGAACATTGTTGCCGATCAAGTCCATCCTGCAATGTAGACTTTTTAACCAGCAGATGACGGCTGTTTCATAGACGACAATGCTACTGTCCATAGCTCTTGATGTGTTCAACAGTTCTCCAGCGAGCATAACAGCGACAACCACCATCTTCCCTGGCCTCCACAATGCCCGGATATAAGCCATATTGCGAATTATGTAACATGTTAAAAAATCAGATCAGGGACCAAACTCCTATTTCAAGAAATCTAAGCCAGTTAATGGACTGTCTGGTGAACCCCTGGTATGGGCTGCAGACGTAGATGCACTCCAACACCTTGTGGAATTTGTACCAAACCGCATACGTACTGTAATTCGAGCTAAAGGAAGTCCAACTCGGTATTGAATGAAAGTTTCTAATTCAGTGGCCGGTATGTGTAGACAGAACTCAAGGTTCTGCACCTTTATCCAAGTAAATTTATTGGTAGCTCTGATTTATGAGAAACTTTAAATGAAAGTTAAGTTGTGAGACAGTGATAATACCTCGTGTCAACCAACCTCAACCACTAGGTCAGTTGTGTCATTGTCTTTGAGTCCGACATGTAAGGGAATCCACTGAAATTGTATTTCGCCATGATGAGATAAATGTTTTAACCTATCAATATTCATTCTAGTTTCATCAATAGCATTCCGCTAGATTCTCAATGTTGTATTTAGCTGCGGCTGTTTTAATGATTCTATGTAACTTTGTGTGTTTGTTTCTTGATTGTAAGTAATTTTGAGCTACATCAAGAACCAAGTGTTCGGAAGGAAACACCGAGCGGTGGTCTGGATTTCTTCTTTTGATTTTAACCCTTTAAGCGTCTGAGGTACTGTGCTTTAACTAAACGGTGCCAAAAGTTTTGCTCTTTCCGAACAGAAATAAATGCTCACATAGCGACGGTGTTTTAGGAAAGCTACGGTAAAATAATTTACCTTTACCCTCTCTCATCTCAGCAGCCGCTAAAGTAAACATGTAATAGCTAATACGCTGCCCCTTCCAATTCTATATTCCCTGTTCCATGACCTAAAACGTCATAGGGAAGGGCTAGCCTCCCTTAAACGAACATCTGCAACTGGGTAAAAAAAAAAAAGTTACACAAATGTCTTCTCTCTCCTTCCTTAAGTTATTTTCCTCTGCCGTAGTCCTTTATCAGTTAATTTGTCAGAATGAATTGGTGTTAATCATACGTCTGAATGACTAGTCTGAATAGCAAATCTAAGGACGAAAGCCACTTTCTTCGATGATCTAGTCTTGAAGTTAACTTGCACGAGCCGCTTTGGGACCACTAAACATACCTTGAATGAATTCGTTCTAGTGGCTTTCGGCCCACTTAAACAGCGAATATAGTCTTCTGAGTTGAGTTCAGGCCATTTTGTTAACCCCAAGTTAACTCATTCCATCCGGTTAAAGGGTTAATGGAGTCACTGCAAATTTAATATAAATATACCATACACTTCTGGAATTTATATTTTTATACATACCCTTTTCGGTAAAGAATAGCGGTACATTTTCAGGAATACCAGCGACAACTTTTAAAACCAGCTGTCTAAGATAATCGGGAGATGTTGTGATTACTTGTTCGTAAGAAGATTAAGGCTTGAATGAAAAAAAAAAAAAAAAAAAAAAAACGTTGTCCGTGGTATCTCAACAAGGTCTTCCATAAGTACGTTCCACCTTGAGGTTAACTTTTCCTCCTTTTTCTCCGCACAATTCAATAGACCGTCTTTTTTGAGTCTTTTTTACTTTTCTACTGGCGAATGAATTTTGCAATTACATTCAGCTCACCATAGATTCTTTTTTTGCGCAAATACTTTGCTAAATCAGAATTTTTCCTGACGCAGAAGAGTTGAACGTCAGTTCCATACAAAACAATTTTACTTGGGCAGTTATCTCGTAGGCCGTGATGATTGTATCTGCACTAAATTGAACTTTTAGGAGTTTTTTTGTAGGTTTGAGAAAGAGGCAATCTCATAAACTTGGTAACTATGTTCTGTTATAGTTTAAATTAAGATAGTATAGGTAGTTTTCAGTAATTTGACATGCCAGATATATACACTGCTGGCCACCCAAAATGCAACCCCAAGAAGGAAGCATCCTATTGGCCTGAAACTCGCAGCATGCGTAGCCCGCGAGAGGACATGCAAACGATTAGCATTGCAGGGCATATGGAAATCATGTGCGCCCGGCACGTCACCGAGAAACACTATAAGAAGGGTGCACAGTAGGCGAGGTGTAAGTAGTGGAAGTGTGTTGTGCTACCGGACATGTGCGTGGGAAACTTCCTGATGCCTCGTCGCAGAATGCGGCAGTCATTCCAGCACGTTTCGGAATTCGACAGAGGACGAATAGGGGCTTATCGCAACAGCGGTTTATCGGACCGAGACACCGGCGCCCGTGTGGGACGGCATCCAGCCACAGTGAGGCGAGTATGGATTCAGTGGGTGCAGGAGGGACGGACGGACCGACGTGAGGATTGCCGCAGCCGCGGCACACCACCGATCGAATAGACCGACGTGAGGATTGCCGCAGCCGCGGCACACAACCGATCTAGAGGACCGACGTGAGGATTGCCGCAGCCGCGGCACACCACAGATCGAGAGGACCGGCGTGTTGTGCGGCGGGCATTGATCGCTCGCTTCGCCACATTACGAACGTTCGCGAAGGAATTAGGGTGTGTTGCGCAACAACCTCTGTGAGCACGTACCGTTTGACGTCGTCTGCATGAGCGGGGACTTTTATCTCACCGCGCCCATTGCTCCGATTACCACAGACGTTGCACCACCGGTGAGTGCGGCGGCAGTTGGCAGTTGAACGCCGCACCTGGAATACGGAATGGCACGACATTGTCTTCTCCGACGAATCCCACTTCTGCCTGCAACACCACTATGGTAGGATCCGCGTGTGGTGACTGTATGACGCCTGCATCATGCATCGCCATACCGGTTCGTCGCCTGGCGTTATGGTTTGTGGCGCAATTGGATATGACACCCGCACACCTCTGATACGCATCGCCGGTACACTCAACAGTCACCGCTGCATCTCCGACGTTTTGGAGCCGGTAGTCCTTCCTTACCTGCAGGACCTGCCAGCGGCCACGTTTTAACAGGACAATGCGCGCCCGCACGTGGCACGCATCGTGCAAGAATTCTTCACGGCCCACCAGGTTTCACTGCTGCCGTGGCCCGCCTGTTCTCCCGATATGTCGCCCATCTAACACGTCTGGTCGCTGATCGGCAACCGAGTGGCCCGGCAAGCACCACCCAGCGGCTACGCCTGATGAACTGTGGCAACGTGTGGAAGCAGCCTGGACCGACATACCCAAAGCCCACATCCAAAGCCTCTTTCGTTCGATGCCGCGGTGTGTAGCGGCTGTTATTGCCAGCCATGGGGGCCACACGAAATATTGTTGTCTGCGTGTTCCGCAAGTCGCACGGGCCTGTAAGCTCAATCGTTTCATCTTTGTATCTGTTGTTATGTGCCCAGTAAATATGGCTTCGCTATCTCGTGTACTTCTTGGTGTTGCATTTTGGGTGGCCAGCAGTGTTTTAAAAAAATTTGAGTCACTTTCATTTTTGTTGACAACTTTTCAATATGTGTGTTACTGGTAATTTCCTAAAGTTAATAAAAGTATGATAACTGACAATATCTTATGGAGGAAAAAGAACAATCCCAAACTATTATGCATGAATGTTACATATGCAGCATCTTACCTAAGTAATGTTATTACGCGATTTTTCTGTTAATTGGTTTGTACTAATTTTCCCACAGGCATTTTACCACTACACATAGGCACTGCGCAACTTAAATGGGTAACGCAAAAACCTCAGTAAGCAGGCGGTAGGCATGTTGTATATTATTCGATTGGATCCGGAAAAAGTAAGCTTTGTGTTGGAAAAATTCGCCCGGCATTGTGAGATTTTCCCTACACGAACTAGAACAGCAGAGGCGGAGAACAGACCTGGATGGTCAGATGGAAAATAAATGCTTATACACTGAAGAGCAATTGAATTAGAGATACCTATCTAGTAACGTGTAGCACCACATTTCGCCTGATGACGGCAGCGATTCGCTTCGGCATGGACTCGACATGACACCGGAAGCGTTGGGAAGCCATACGGATCCACGACCCCTGAACAAACACCCACAGTTCACGAAGATTTGATGGAGTGGGGTCACAGCCTCGAACATCTCTCTCGATGGCATTCCAGATGTGCTCGATGGGATTGAGGTCCGGTGACC
The DNA here is from genome assembly GCA_039090855.1 of Macrothele yani. NCBI lineage: Eukaryota > Metazoa > Arthropoda > Arachnida > Araneae > Macrothelidae > Macrothele > Macrothele yani. The sequence continues at coordinate 46,152,221 of CM076995.1, forward strand.
AAGCTGGCCAAGGAAGCGAGGTCACGTCAGGGGAGTGTTCCTTCAACCATTCGGATACATTTCGGGAGCGATGGCACGGTGCATTGTTTTGTTCCAGGATGAGGTCCCCAGTGGGATGTTGAAGACGCACAAACGGGAGCAAATGGTCGTCCAGGATATCATGGTAACGTTGACCTGTGAAGGATGATGTCACACGTACCAGGACTCAAATTTCAGTCCACGTAAACAGTCCCCAGACGAGAAAGCCACCCCCACCAGCTTGAAGAGTACCCTGCTGGCAAGATGGATCCATCGCTTCATGTGGTTTGCGCCGTACTCGTATCCTGCCATCCGCATGTGCCAACGTGAATCTCGACTCATCAGTCCAGGCAACATTTTTCCACATGTCTAGGGTCCAGTGGCGGTGTTTCCGCGCCCATGCTACTCTTTGCACCCTGTGATGTGCGGTCAGCAGCGGTACCCTCGTGGAACGATGGCTTCTGTACCCCATAGCGAAGAGATGGTTCTGGATGGTGTGGCTGCTTACACGTTTTTGTGCACCAGCGTTAAATTGCCGAGTGATTTCTTGCACTGTGGCCCGACTATCCGCTGTTACAATGCGAGCTATCCGACGATGACCCCGCTCATCCACACGCTGTTGTCCACGGCAGTTGGCTCTTGTAGGGATGGTTTTACCGGATTCGATGTACTCACGCTGCACCCGTGACACAGTGGCTTGTGAAAATCCCAGTGCCTGCACGACTTCCGAGATGGAGTTACCCATTCGTCGGGCCCCGACAATTTGCCCACGATCAAATGCGCTTAGATGCTTCGTCTTACCCATACTGCGTCCGACTCTTGCTGATTCCCGTCGCATCACTCTTTATATTGTCGGATCGCTTCATACGTCATATCGTTTCCGTTTACAGGGCTACCCACTGCGCCACATTTGCGTAAGCTAGCTGTCTTTAATTCAATTGCTCTTCAGTGTATATCAGCAGAAATTCAGAGAAAGGTTTTGATAGAAAAAGTGATATATGTTAATTACTGTCACGTAGTATAGAACTGCGTTTGTTAAGACAAAGAATAGCGTTTGCTGTACATAGTGCCCTATTTACCTCAGCTGTCTACACATGTGAGAGTTGACCACAGAGTGAGTTTTCCATAGAAAAGGTAAATGTGTCTTGCTGTGGGAGGAAAACATCAGAAAAAAAAATTGTAGGGCTTAGTTGCATGACACAATTAGTAATTCGGACAAAATATCTTAAATTAAGTACCTCCGTAAAAGAAAAGGGTAAAGAATACGAGGAGAATGGAACTTGTATTTGGAAACTGAAGCATAAAGTATCTTTGAGGAGATTCCAAAAAAGAGAAGATTAAAGGTTCAAAATGCATGCGGAAGCAAAAGAATTCCCCAAAAGGCTCCTAGGTTCTTCCCGAGACGTAATGTGGAAGGCCGCTTCAAATGGAGTCCAGATATAAAACACTTAAACGGTGTCTAGGTCACAGAGAAAAATTCTGGGGCCAGACATAACACGGGCGTATTTTAGGAGTCAAATGGTTTTTTTTCTGACAGCCAGCAGAGGAGATGCAAAGGAAGAAAAGGCAGTTAGTTGTCTTACAGCAGGCATGATAAAGTAGTAGGGAATCACTAGTCTTTTGAAAGAAACGCAACTTGGCACTGGGCCTTAAGAGCAAAGAGCGTATTTCTGACTTGTGCCGTGCAAAGGAAGAGTATTCTCTGTGCCCTATGAAAATCGAGTTACATAGTGAAATGCCAGGAATAATATGAATGGACATTCTCATAGGACAATCTGAACGCTGGAAAATGAAATAGAGTTGAACGTGTCAAATTATGTATTACCCTCTTAAAATTTTCATGGTAGGTTGCACTAAAGAGTGGTGCTACTTCAACTGCACCACTTTCTGAAAAAAAGATGTACCATTGCTTAGAGCAAACAAAACCCCAAAACATAGTGTAGCCTTGCAGGATAATGGGGCGCAACATTGTACAATAACATTGTGCAAAGTTGCACTACGTTGTTAGGTTTTGTTTGCATCACACAATGGTGCATCTGTTCTCAGAAAGTCCATAGAAAAAGTAGATTACTCTACCACGTAGACTACTACAAAGTAGACTACTCTACCGTAGAAAATTGATTAGTAGACTACTCTACGATAGAAAATTAGTAAATTAGTAGACTACTATACAATAGAAAATTGACTACTCTAGCACGTAGACTACTACAAAGTAAACTACTCTACTACGAAATGTTTAACTGTGATACATGAACATTGGTAGCACCAGCTACAACGGATGGAGGAAGCAGGTTCCCCTTCCGAGCGCCCAACGAACGTCAGATGAGACGGGCACTAGAAGCATAGAGGTAAAAGAGAACTGAAAAAGGGAATTGGATTCACCTCTTTTGACCAAAAGAAGCGGCGAAAAATGGTTCCCGCGCTTGTGTGTGTATACGGGCGATCGAGCAACCCTCGTCCGAAGCGGCCGGAGAGCATCCCGCCGCAAGAATTTTTACCTTAGGAAATAACAGTAACCCATCTCCGCTAAATGAGTGGACCTGCAATCTGCAGCTGTATATGTAGGAGAGGGATGCGGTCTGGTATTAGGAAAAGTAAAATAAAGTCTGTGCACCTCATTTATTGGCAGTAACCGACTGAATATCAAAACTTGGTCGTACGCAACCATCACGAGAAAAGATCACATGTAGAGGATTTTAGGATAGGAGTGTCTGACCCCAAGTCTTAAGCAACCCTTAGAAATAGGATGCTATTAGATTTGGGCTAGAGTGCCCGATAGGAAAGTGACACGGAAGCGAGGTAGAAAGGGGGAAGAAGACGCTCTTATTCATTACCGAGGGGCCAGTACCCAGATCATGAGAAAAGGATTAAAACTCTCTTTATATAGAACTTTGATGATAATAGGTCTGTTTTTACTAAGGAGGAACTCTAATTTGCATGGAATCGTTCTCGGCTGCTGTACTTGGAGCAAAGGTGAACAATACAGCAATGCAGCCCATATTCCTTTAAAGTCTCACCAATAATCGTGCTTGTAAATTTGTTATGCTAAGTATCAAAATTATTAAAAGTTTGTACTTGTGCTTTAAATTCTCGGCTACCATTTTTGGCGTTGGAGTCAATTCGACTCGACTGGAAAAATCCCTCAGCATAAATCATCTCTCAGTTGAAATATCACAAACGAATTCATGTCTCCGGGTTAGGACGCTAATGGCTGATAGAAGGCCAGGACAAAACGTTTCACTTGGAAGCAGTGGTCCCAGAAACCCATTATCCCATCGTATCATAGGGCATGCTATTCAGCTATCCATTTGTGTTGTATGGAAGATGAAAAATTACCTTTACATCTTTCAAAATCTTAAGTGGGAGACATAGAACATCATTGACTAGAAGTTGGATATTGGCCATTACTGAAAGTGGTAGCACGATTCCAGTGATACGAGTCCTCTCAATGGTAAGCAGAGGATGGAAAACAATTTTTGATAACACACTTTATTTTTTTGTTTACTCTCTCTCGAGATCTCTAATTCACTTACTCACACACTCTCTCACTCTCACGGGCACTGTTTGCCGTTCCTTTGTTGCACTTCAGCCTAAATATTATCCATTATCTTCTTGCGAAAAAGTCGTATTTCTTGTAAGGTACAATTGTCTTCTGTCACGTCGTTTATATAAAGTCCTCAACAGATTCTACACGTTTATCTCAGAATTTATGTCACTCAGCAGAGTAAGTTTTTTTTTCCCATTAATTTGGAGTTTGTCTCGCAAGATCTGAGAAACTTTCGTATTAAAAAAAGACGAAATATACGAGTATATTTTTTCGGATGTGTATTCTACATAAATCAGCAAATATTTCCTACAGTTCTGTTACAGGCTACCATGCATTCCGAAAAAGTTGTGATGCACTCTGAGAATAGTGTGTTGCTACTCCTATCTCTAGAGCGACCTTGCTCTTGCAGGACAGAAACGTGTTCTGTGCTGATGAACGTTACTTCGCAGTGTAGGTTGCCCTTTGTTTCTCCACTTGGTAAGGGTTCCAAAGCTAAAACGTTATGACATTTGTCTCGTTTTTAGCGATTAGATCACCTATAAGATATCTCTCATCTCTAATATTGGAACATGGGTTCCAGAAAAAAGGCGAGAATCACTGCTATGGAACAAACATACAACCCATGTCTTTTCTGGAACTTGAACCTAGGTCCAACGTATACTGTTAGCCAGAAGCCCCAGTCTCTGACTAATCCGCCACTTGGAAGGCCTCACATAAATGCGCGATGTAAAATTAAAGTCAACATATTTTTTTTTACTTTAGACAAAAACATAAATCACACAGACTTTTCAGGACGTACAGTTTTGATTTTCACTAAGTGGGATAAAACGTACTTGAAATTCAGCGATAAAAATTGTTTATTATATTTTATAATTCCCTTTAACAATCGTTAAGTGTAGAAAAGATTGCTTTCAAAAATACTGCAAGACTCCTCTTTATTAATATATTCTACTTATGCCGACAGATAAGGAGGTTTTTCAGTACTTCCTTAAAAGAAAAGACATTACCAAACTAACTGAGGTAAATGCGGTTAATTTGTACGATAATACAAAATCGATTAAGGTTTACAAAACGAGATAACTTAAAATACTAAACATTTTGCATATTGTACGGGATTTCTTCTTCGAAGCTTAGGTTAACTAAATGTGGTGAACGGAGACAGTTTTCTGATAATGAATATTCAACCTCGAAGCAGATAAAAACATAATTTGAGCATAACTCATTGGACATCGTTTTCTGTTTTAAAATATGACTACCAAATATTTTACATCAAGGTGTGAATTCCAAATTAGATTTGTCGTGATTCAGAAGACTCTCATGCAAAGTTATGAGAAATCGACCAAAAGAAGTGTTTTAAATTACCGCGTATACCCAACAAAATATATAAAGTAAAATTTCCATCAAAAAATTCCGCTAGTTTTTTCTTTCCATTAATTTCGTTACAGGCATTGTAAAGAACTGTAATAAGAAAAAAACAGGTAAATTTACATGATGACGAGCAGAAATGGATGGCGCTTTCAACGCGTAAAAATGAAAGAAAAACTATCCTTTTTTGAAATTCAAAGCATTCTTGTCACGATGAACGTTTCTTTTTTTTTTTTTTTTTTTTGTTGATGAAGGTTACCATATAAAAGTTTGCCGTTGTGAATATTAGTCAAATTAAAATTTTGCGCAGTTTAAAAGAAAAAGAAAAATGCTTCGATAAATATGCCTCATTCCGTGTAACATCTGCGTAGGCGGAATTCGCCGTATTGTGAAAGTTTTAAAAAAAGTGGAAGAAAGGTTGACTTCTTATTACCGCAATAATGTGCACTGCATCTTTCTAAATAATAAAGATATTTCCTGATCGACTTATCCCGAGAAATTTTTGAACTCTAAGAGAAATAAACACAGAGGACAAAAAATTACGGAATGTAAACTTTATTTCTTAATATGGAGTTATATCATCTCCTACTTTAATTGCAGCTTTAATTTTGTTTGACATGCTATCAAGTATGGCTCAGTACCACATGCGTATTAAGTTTATTCTACTCTATGCTAAAAAGATCCTTTAAGGTATCCCACTACATTAAAAAAGTCGTTTTGTGCCAAATTTCACATTTTGTAAGAATGCGTTCATGTTTAAGCCGCATTCTTTAGGATTCCAAAACTGCTTTGTTTCTTATCTACGAGGACTAGATACAGAGTTGTAGCAATCGGAATATCTAAACCCGGGTGTCAAACGAACGGGAAGTGACACTTAAAACGCGTTTTTTGCAGGATGAAATTTTCGTCCCGAACTCTTTACGGAAAACCTCATAAAAGGTATGTAAATAAATTGATGAAACTTGTATTACATTTTTCTTACAATGTTGTGCATACAATGAACTAAAAGGTTTGCTGTTTGTCAGTTCAAAGTTAGGTTATAGCTATTTAAATTCAGCATAGTGAAGAAATTTGTCAAAAAATTCGCACTAATGCATGTAGGAACGATTGTATCTCAGCAGTGTTTAGGAACATAACTTACCTTTTAGTTCACTGCGTAGATAACAGTCATGCGCATATACTGATGCAAAAAATGCCATCATTTATTTGTAACTTTTTTATTTAGAGCGTTTACCGTAAACATCATATTTACTTAAATTCTTTCGCAAATTTTCCAGTTTCTCGAAAATTTATATTGATATAATTTTTCAACGTTGGCGTGTTTTTGCGTGTTAGATTTCCTAAGAAAAACACCCATTCTTGCATTTTTTTTCAACAAAAAGTGCCCCCAACGTAGTGGGATATCTTAATTCCGCCAAATTTGCAGGATGTTTTTTTCTTCTTTACGGCTTTTTTTTATATGTCCAAAATTTGTCAATGGCATTTAGATAAGGTTAATTTACAGTCCAATTGAGATGCGGAACGTCTCTCTCATGTTCTTGAGACCAATCCAACAGAATCCTAGCTTGAAGGAAATGAGAGTTATCACCTTGAAACACGGGATCCGTTTTGTGTCTGTCTTGTTCTAAAAACTGGACAAATGGCAATACTGCATTATTTAAAAGTGGCACATAATCCATAGATTTCATGCGATTGGACACTTCAACGAATGAACCAATTCCTGTACTTAAACATACAGCCTCAAAACATTACACTTTCACCTGATTCATGCACAGCTCTTTGGACACATTCTGGGTTAAATGCTTTCTCCAGCCTCTGCGCCATCCTGGAACGACCATCATTGGAATACAAGCAGAATATGGATTTCTGGATTCGTGGGTCCATATTATTCGTCGCCACTGTTCAATGGTCCAGTGACGATACTGTTTTGCCCAATCAAGGCGATCTTTAACTTTGGACGTATCCGGGAAACACTACTAAATATGCTCAAATCATGCAGTTCACTTCGTAGCGTTCCTTCTGAGACTGGTTTACTGGGTCCAGTATTATACTGCTGAAGCAGTTCTTGACAAGTCTAGAAATGTGTAGCAGTTGCTAATTGTCCCAAACACCTGCGATCCGGATTTGTCATCATAGAGGTTCTAACACAGCTGCTCCGTCTTACACAGAAAGTGGTCACTACTGAGTGTTGACTCGGATAGTTCAACAAATGTCTCCCCCTCTCGCAAAGAATGACTATATTCTCAGCCAAAAACAATGGCCCCCTTTTGCCACTCAGTAACGTCACTTTTACGACCCATATTTGTACCTGAAAACGAAATACAGAATGCTACAGATGCTTTAAACACACACCTCAGCCATCCGCAATCATAATTCAGCAGTTCTACTCTTCATTTCTGTACAATTAATTACATTCATCGCCTTTATACTTATTGAATCAGCATTCCGCAAATTTGTGTCCGGGGTGTTTATATTTTCCACAAGAAATGTTCGCATTTTTGCGAATACCATATTTGAATGACTCCTTGGCGGGAATTTTGAAAAGACGCAGGCAAACTCGGAAATGCAAAACGATATTCCTTCGAATACGTTTTCGTCGTTTGAGATCTCTTTAAAAATTGTGTAAATTCGTTGGCAGTTTTTGCAAGTTCCAAAAGTTCCATTTTTACCCCCTGCAAAGCGTAAAACAACCGAAAGCTCTAAAATTGTTACACGTGATATCCCATGAACGTTTAGTGGAAGAGAATGGTTCTGGTGTGTTTCTCTGCTACATCTTACAATGCAATTTTAATCGTTTTAGCTTTACATACTGTTTCCAGAAAGATGAAGGTTAGCAAAATTAATGTTCGTTTGATAAGTAACGATAACACCCAAAATAAATTGCAAACAGATGTGAACCGAGATATTTCTATATTTTTTGTTTAGGCTGATCGTATTTGAAAAGTGTGTTTTCATACAATTAAATTTTAATTTTATATTCCGAATTCCTCTAACAATGAATTAAACCCTTAATGCATCATTATACATTCATGAACCAGGACATTAGGAACAACTACCTCAGATAATAGTCTGCTCGGACATCTTTCACTGTCATAACCACTTACACTCTGACAAGGGAAACTATCGGACCTCTCGACGACATTCTTCACGTAACGTTCTGTGGTGGACAAGCATGACACCAAAGTAACGGGTGTGAAGTACGGCATTCTGCAATCGCCCGCAACCCTTAGAGCATGGCTTATAAAAGCGGGACGCCCGCCTGTAATGTATGCAGCCATAAAGTGTCAAACAACATTTACCTGTTAGATATCAGGCACCTAAATGTCGAGAGATACAACGTACAACACCATTAAGTTGCAAATGTCATATACATACCACACTCCACGTCATGGTAATGTGTTGAGAGAAGGCAGTGCTGCAAGCAAAGGTGAATCTCGCACCACGAGCAGATAAAGGCAGCACTTTAGCTGTCAGGAGCGCCGCACATGTCACGCACAGCGAAATTGATGCCCAATACACTACCGGACAGAAAAGGCGTTTCGTGTGACAAATATGTAGACGCCTTCCACGCATAGCGAAGCATAGTTTGGTACTGTGGTGCACACAAATGGTTGTATATAAATGAATGCAACTTGAAAATGAAGATTCTGTCATGCAGGTTGATGCTATGCACCTCATCAGAACGTATGTACTCTTTCATGCGTCGTGAAAACAGTTTGTATTGCCGAAAGAAATATACATCAAAAGGCTGGCAGTATTTGGTGGCTTTCGGTGGTATGATTTTTGTGTGTAAATTGACGTCCCTGTCACCGAAGGCTTTGGCTGGTAAACTAGTATCAGTTTGACCAGACCACGAATCCAGTTAGAGAAGGGAAGGTCCTGTTAGCTCTGGTTCTAGTACCTTACGCATCCAGGACAGAACGAGAGCTGTGGACATCTTACCACTGGTGCTGCAGTCACATCCTATATTTGGAGGTTGGTTACGTTGTACTCTTTTGGAAACACGTTTGCCAAACTTACCACCTGCTTCCTGAAAGCAGATGTACAGTTTCTTTGCAAGGCGTCCTTACATGGACATGCGCACCTGAATGATATAGGAGTAGGTAGTGGATGCAACGGATTGCACAACAGCTTCAATTGTCTTCTCCCGAGTCAGCGATTGCGTCCTGTTTGACGTGAGTTTGTATGCAAATCGAGTTTGGTCTGTATTAATCACCATGTCGGCATCAAACGCATTGGCAGTAATGTAGTCCGTAACATCTCGTACAAACTCCAATGCGCTGTTCCTTAAGGCCTTGTCAAGGGTAACATCCCTCCTGGAAACGAGCCTCGTGATCTTGCGTGATGATATTTTATAGCGGCGTTTGAATTTGTGCAGGAAATATGTGCTGGCTTTAAAATTGGGGATATCCATTGCATTAGTTGCTTCCTTCGCTCGCGTCTTTAAATGCCAGTAGTGAATTGAGAGTCCCATGTTACGCGCATCTTGGAATTTGGTGTACATATACTGGCTAATGCGTGCAGTTTTGTGTTCCATCGTACCACCACTCTCAAGAGCCGTTACTATTTGCCGCACTTTTTCTGGTGATATCTTGTATTTTCGGGCAGTTGCTGCAACGGTTTTCTTTGCGACCTTCACATTGTCATAGACACTCTGCATGGTTTGTCCGGAAAACTGTTCTTGAATGCTTTTCCGTTTCACTTTTGGGGTGGATGGTTCATAGGAACTCAAACTGCTTGAGACGTAGTGTTCTGGAGTATCCGATGTATCGCTATGTTCAAATAACGTGTCCAACGTTTAATCACTATCACGCCACAATGTCTTTTTTTCAAACATGTCAGCGCCTCCAATGACATGTTGCTCCAAAACGCTATACAATTGCCTGGCAATTCTCCTGTCGATGTACGTTGTAGCCGTGTCGTCCGCTTGGTAGTTCCGCGTCACCTCTTTCAGCAGTATCTGTACTACAGCATGAGAGTTACAAGCCTTTTTCTTAAAACACACAACACAATATTTGAATGCGTACGAACAGGCACGTCCGCTGTCTCACACTACTCACGTTTAACAGTCACTGACGTACACAACGCAGGAAAGCTTCCAGGCATGCGCAGTATCACCCAATCACATCACACCCACATTTACATGTTGTTTGACACTGTATGGTTGCATACATTACAGGCGGGCGCCCCACTCTTATAAGCCATGTTCTACGGGTTGCAGGCGATTGCGAAATGCCGTACTTCACATTTGATTCTTTGCTGTCGTGCTTGCCCACCACAGAAAGTTCCGTGACGATTGTCGTCAGGAGGTCCGACAGTTTCCCTTGTGAGTAGAATAGACTTCACTGATTCAAGTCAGGGAAATTTGGAAGCCAGAGAAGAATACAAAATGCTTGGTTACTACTCTCAAACTATTTCTCCAGAATGCGGGGGCCTTGTGACAACGCCTGTTGTGTTTCTGAAAGAGTTCAGTACCACCCAGATAGAAGGCCACCATGTAGGAAAATATTTGATGTGATATAAAGTAGTAAAACTATACCAGTAATCCGATTTATTGGCGTAGGAATATACATGTATAAATAAGTGTTTTCAAGCTTTCGCTCATCAACAAGATTGCGTTTTTTAGGAAAATGGACAGAAACTGCAATCTGAATATTAGAACTAAGAATTTGAACACAGTGACGTAACTTGACAATAAATAGATACGAAGTAATGTTAATTTAAAGACAAGAAGCATCACGTTGGTTGTGCACACGGTATTCTGGTAGGAAGAGGGCGTTACTTGAAGAACTGGCTCCAAATTCGTGACAGCTAAGGTGCGTCGCAGAAATATAGAGACAGTCGACTTTGCGCCGTGGACGCAATGCGAATATAGGTAGGAAGCTGAAGTGGTACCTGCCGCCCCGGTGGCGCAGTGGTCTAAGGCGCTGGCCTCTGATCATTCGTCCGTAAGGGGTCCGGGTTCGAATCCCGGTCTGGCATGGATGTTGTGTTTGTCTTACGGCACTGGCTCTTTCCCTTCCCTGGAACCAGTGACCCTAAATTAGGGACGGGCGACTGCTTATAGCCCATTGAGTTGCTCACGGTGGTCGTTAAACCTCCAATCAAAAAAAAAAAAAAAAAGTGGTACCTAGTTAGACATAATCCTACAACAAACGTTTTGATCCGTCGAGATAACCGGATTGTGTGAAAAGAACACCACAAAGTGAAATAGTGTAATTTTAGGTGTCTCATAAATATAGAGACAACTATGTAAAGTAGCCACATGCAAAGGAGATGTACAAATTAGCATGTTGTACGCACGCGCATGGGCCGTAATTCGGTCCAACCTACAAAAGACAGCGAACCTGCCGTCAGTAATTCATTTGCCGAAATGCCACGCAGCAGTCAACTTTCTGGTGAGGAGGTGCAGAAGATTTGGAGACTGAGAGCAAATGGATTGTAAAGCCATGGGGAGGAGTAGGGCAGTCATTTATAAGACTTTATCGAAACGCGATGCGTTAACTGCCAGAAAACGGCCTGGAAGGCTTCGAATAAAAACCAAACGAGATGGTCGTGCCATCATGCGTTTAGTTTCATCCCAAAGGTTATCACTACTTCACGTCTCTTGGACAGTTGGTGTCACCGTCTCAAAGGACACAGTTCATCGACGAATCAAGGAAAGTGGCAACTTTGTGCTCCGTAAAATGCGCCGTCTGCCACACGTCACGCGGCGCTACAAGGAAGCTAAATTGTTATGGGCAAGCAGCCACATTCGCTGGACGGACGAGTGGATCACAACTATCTTCTCCGATGAGAAAAAGTTCAACTTGGACGGCCCTGACGGTTGAAACTGTTATTGGCATGATTTACGATGCGCGCCACGCACCTTCTTCAGTTCAGCAGACAGAAAGGCGGGGAGTCTCTGATGGTCTGGGGAGCCTTTGCGTTCAATGGGACAACGGATATCGCTTTTCTGCAAGGCCGGCAAAACTCCGAAACGTATCAGGACATACTCAGCAGCCACCTTCTACCGTTTGACGAAACTCTAGCGGGTGTTGATTAACTGTTCCAGCAAGACAATGCCTCTATCCATCGACCTGCATCAACAAAAAGCTGGTTTAACACTCATCATGTGACTGTAATGGATTGGCCAGCACTCAGTCCAGATCTGAACATTATCGAGAACCTCTGGGGCATCCTTGTTCGTGATGTGTATGTGAATGGACGGCAGTTCTCAAGTGTTGTGGCATTGAAAGAGCAGATTGAACGAAGCTGGTACGCACTCCGTCCAGAACACTTTCATCACTTGGTGGACAGCATGCCTAATCGGGTTTTCAGTGTTATTCGGAACAACAGCTCCACTGTTCGTACCGGAGGTGCTCATAACTAATAGGTCTTTATATTTTGAGATAGTATATTTATGTTTTTTTCTTGTACTTGGCGTTGGAATTGTTATGTTTCCATCAAACTATTGTGCAGCTGCGTGTCCTATGCTATTTTTGCTATAAATATGAGGTGTACATTTTAGCTCGTTGTTGTTACTTTTTTATTCGAGAATTTTTTCTGTCTCAATATTTATGCGACGCACTATAGCCAGACACTATCATTGCAAGACCCCTCTTGCTATTGATCTCAAAGGTGACTAGAGTGATTGTAAATTTAGGGGTGGAGTAGATAGGTAACTTCTTTATATCATCCCCCATAGGAGTAGCGGACTGAAAGTTGACTTCTCTGGATAGGTCGGTGGTTACTTTACCTTATTTCGTGCCCGTTTTATACTCGCAGACATGGAGGGTATCAGGACGGCTGTAAAAGATACTGCTTTGTAATGACCAAGCGTTCGTTTTGAATCAGAGTCTACGAGAATAAAAAGGACACAAAATAGGGTAAAGCAACCACGGCCCTATCCAAGGAAGTCAAATTCCCATCAGCTACTCCTATATGGGATGATATAAAGAAATCAGGCACTTACGCTATATCTAAATCTAAAGCCATTCGAGAAACCTTGGAGATCATTACCAACAGTGATACTTGCAATGATAGCGTCTCACTGGAGTTGCCACGAATTTGGTGCTAATTCTCCAACACCTTCTTCCTATCGGAATACCGCGTGCACATCCAACGTGATGCCTCGTGTCTTTAAATGAACATTACGTCTTATCTGTTTATTGTCAAGTCACCACGTTCAAATTGTTAAAGCGTTCTATTATTCCGATTGCAGTTTCTGTCTATCGTCCTTGAAAAAGACATCTGGTTGATGTGAGAAAGATTGGAAACGCTTATTTATATATTCCTACGCCAATAAATTGGATTGCTAGTATAGTTTTACTCTCTTCTGCTTAATTGGTGTATGGTTCCTCGTTATTAACTTGATCTGTACAAAGCCTAGGTAGGATCTAAGTATAAGAGTGTGTTTAACGGGAATGAGTTAACTCAGTGTATTTTTTTCTATTTCGTGGCTTAATAACCACAATTGGCAATTATAAGGGCAGTAAACACTGGGCTGGTCCAAATTAGGGCCTAATTCTAGAGATTGGACAGAGTCAGCGTCATGGGATAAGCATATAGCCCATGCTTTATTAAGGCTCGGACACGAAACCACCTTGAGCGAATCGTCATAAGCACACTCATGAGAACAATCCACATACCGTTATGCCCCCAGCGTGTTTTCGTCCAGCAGTGGTCTTTTTGCCACTGTTCACCCTCGCGGTGACGAATATGGACCCGTCCATTGATATATTAAAACTGGAACCTGGACTCTTTTCCAATCGTCCAGAGTCCAGTCACTATGATCCTGTGACTTCCGGAGGCTGGGCTGTTAGTAACGGTGGGGCAACATGGCCACATGAAAGGCCCGTCGACTCCTTAGTCCAATCCGCAAGAGTGCTTGTTTCATTGTGTGATAAGAAGCGTAGCTCTGTTTGTCCTGGTTATATGTATTACCACATTAACTGAGGAATCATTAGTCTTCTTTGTCTACAACATCAAGTATCAATGGGCGTTTACATCGACTGTCAACCAGTGGTAATCAACATTCCTTCCAAAATCATTTTTACATGGAGGTTATGCGATTCGTTCTTTAAAGCGGAGAAGCGTATTTTGTGTGAGAAAATCTATGATTTTAAAATAGTGTAACTATACTAGTGATCCGAATTTCTTGGCGTAGAACAGAAATCAAAAGTTTTCAAGCTTTCACACATCAACCATGCAGATGACTTTTTGTTTTAACTAAAACAGTTAACATATTGACATACACAGGCACGCGCTTGCACCGTCCAAAGGATTATACAATGGATAATTGCGTAAAATGTACCTTTTTGATAATTGCAGTTAATATTTATTTAAAGTCAAATATCTCTGTAATACTGAAGTCGCAACACCGTGAAGGACTGATCTGAATCGCATGCAGAACAGTAGACTGATAGGTCGAGGGAAGATAAGTGCGAGACACAATTTATATACGGGACGAAACCGATTGCAGCGTTTCCGACATAAGCGAGAACACATCAGCAGTTACATAAAATTGGTTGCCTCCTGGGGAGGGTCTTTCGGATAGATTTCTAGGAAGAAGCCAACATCATACAGAATCCCAAGGTATCAAAGTCGACGACCATATCTCGATTTGAGTACGTTTGAAAAGGAAAGGATTATTGTCTTGGCTGTATGTAGACTTTATCCTGGATGCTACTTCTATCAATCACGTTTAACTAAGATAAGGGACAGTAGACTGATAGATCGAGCAAGGATATGTGCGGGACACGATTTATATATGGGACGAAACCGATTGCAGTGTTTCCGATATAAGTGAGAACACATCTGCAGTTACATAAAACTGGTTGCCTCCTGGGGAGAGTCTTTCGGATATATTTCTAGGAAGAAGCTAACTTCATACAAAATCCCAAGGTATCAAATTCGACGACCATATCTCTATGTGAGTGCTTTTGAAAAGGGAACAGTTATTGTCTTGGCTGTTTGTAGATATTATCCTGGATGCTAATTCTAACTAAGATAAGGTAAGTCCGCGTACCGCAAACATTTCCTGAGAACACGTCCTTGTCAAAGCCGCTGGATAGCTAAAAAGATTCTAAGTTTTGTCCACAACAGAACATGCGTGTTACATAATCGGGAGCGATCTTAACACCCATCTGCAGCCAGTGCAAACAAGGGACTATCCGTAAAACCAAGTGCAGACGGAATGATGGGCAGTGCCACAAGAAGGCATCAGGTGTTTCACGGCTCAATGCAGGGACGCATTGCTGAATTATTTGCAACAGAAACGGTTATACCTATGAAAATGTATTTTTTGTTTCAGGTAATACAATTGTCTGTTAGTTTTGAAAACTTAAGAATGTTTCTCTTGTCTCTTATATTGCTCAGTTGAATTTCCCCATTTCCCCATCGTTTCTGGATGCTGCAAAACCTTCATTTTGCTAACGACATAGTTATACTTTGCAGTTACCCTTTCAGAGCTTCAGAGTATGATCCAGAATCTTGATGATAACAGTAACAAAGTGGGTTAAAATGAATTTTCAGTCAAAAAACACAACGCCCATGCCTTCATACAAGGCTCGAGCTCGAAACCAAGTCGGACCATTTGTCAAGGAATTGCGCCTCTCATCACTCAGTCATCATATACTTTTAGTTCTCCTTTACAAAGAAATAATTCCCGAAATTTTAAGAGGGATTTCACGATCAACATCAACAACTCTAAAATCTATCTATAAGCAGTCGTCTGCCCCTCTTTTAGCACTATTGGCACCGCAGAAGGGAAAGAGCAATTTCCTCATCAAAGATTCGAACTCAAGCACATCTCGGACGAATGGTCAGAAACCTACGTCTCTGACCACTCGGCCAAAGTGGCGTCAGTTCTCGAATAGAAAAGTGCTTTATATGTATGTCTAAAAACTATGATGTACTTTATTACTCTGATCTCATATTGTTCATGTTAAAATTACATGGAATTCTGATAGAATACAAACTTGCATCGATAGATACAGCGATGGAATAAAATAGCGACTAACAGAGTGACATCTTTATGTATCGTGCTATTAAACTAATTGCACTCTCGTATTTGTTCTGACGAAAATATCATCACCGCCCAAAATCCTTACCTCTGTTATTCTTCATTAAAAGCTTATGACTATGGTATGGTTACACAAAGGAAAAAGCACCGTCACTTTGATTAGCATGCATGGAGTGTAGTAAGGGAAGACTTGCTACGAAAATTAGTTTCAATTAGTAGCAAATAAGCCAAGAAACTTCGGAGTGAAGTAATGCATTGTAGCTCAAAGACCACTGAACCAAAATAAAGACCGCAGCAAACAGCCAGAGTTTAACTGAATCTCTTGGCTGTAGCTGACGTCATAGGAATTGCCGTCATTTATTAGTACTTCTCAGTCCCGGCACGTTCTTAATTGTGAAGTTGTCGGCATGGCTCTTCAGTCGCCTGTGGAAAACGAACGAATGCTTTTATGGGCAATGACAGTAATGTGCGTGTTGGATTTCGTGCGTGAATGTATCTATTGCGGCGGTTAACTTGTAACCGCCACCGGAATGTAAAAACAGATGGTGTTGAGCAAAACGTATTAGTCTCTTTTCTCCCTACCTTCGCGCTATGTATCATTTGAACCTCGCTGAAATCACGGGGAAAATAAAAGAGGTAAATAAACATCGTGTATGCCAGTTAACCGAATATAGCACTAAAATTCCGAAAAAAAGTGGTTAAAGCGATCAGTGACACTATTTTATGGGGATTAGAGTTTTATGCAGCTAATTTCAGTTTGTAAATCACGTAATGTCCTTTAAAGGTTTTCATGCTGCATTTGGCAAGTAAGTCATTGTGTAAATAAATCTGTCTGATTCAGTTACATCAAATACCAAAAGTAAGGTAACTACGCTTGGAGTAAATGTTCCATAAATATTTAGGGTATACTGGATTTAAAATTATGTATGGATTGCTCTTGAACTTTTGCAAAGGCAGCAGAGTGCGCGGTGATTAAATAACATCAACTAATGAATGGGAACAGAGAACGGCAATTTTGTCCTCTTATCCCCTGAAACGTGGTCGTGGTTCATTTGCGCGAAGTAGACGACAAAATTTTGGCAAACTTAGGAAACCCCAAAATCCTTCTGTCGTGAAGTCACGTCATTAAGCTTGATTGCACTTCTGTGTGGTTAATATTTTATCCCACTATCCCGGAAATCCTGTTGGGACATCATTGGTACCTAGCAATATTTCAAGTACACCGCTGTAATCGTTCTTTCCAGGATACATGATGATGATTTTATACTTTTATGGACTGGAACGAATTAACTCTGGGTTAGGAAAATGTGCTGAAATCAGCTCGAACGAATATGTTCGCCGTCTAAACGCTGAGCCAAACGCGGCAGGAACGAGTGAAACTGCACAGCAAAGAGCTTTCTTCCCCCTCCCCCCACTCAGTTTCATTATTCAAAGTGGTCGTTAGGGGGGTGATTCACGCTACTCCTTTCTGACTGATTACATCTTACAGGGGCTATAACAATTGTGACGAACCTAAGAAATGCGAGAGAAAATGTTTGTGTCATTTGTTTCCACCCTGTGTCACGACGTCCGTGTAAGGGGGAATAACTCTTCTCCGTAATGTCCTGGGATATGGAGCAGCAAATTAAAGACTAGAAGGGAGCGCTTATCACTAATCACGGGTTTACGGCCGGTACTGCTGAGAAAGAAGGTGAAAGGTATAGTTTTGTCGTAGCTTTCGTAAACCCCGATCGCTATGAGAACATTTCTGTTAGGAGAGAGCAGAAATGGGCACCATGTGGCTGAGGTGTCTCGACCGCTTACAAGGTTAAATCTGTTAGTTTCCTGCAAAAGCTGGAAAAGAAGCGGATTTACCTGAGTTAGAGATTTTATTCTTCTGTTCACCAGGGTTAAGAGTGAATGGTCTTCTCTTGAGATTTATGTGGCTTCTCTGATGATTTCATTGTAACAGAAATTAGCCGTTTCATGAATGCATGTTCCGATCTAAATGCATATATTACCAAAATGTATCTCATGATAATGATATAGTCGCAATAAATATTTCATCTTTACCCGTTTCTTTTTTTTTTCTTTTTTCGAGGGCGTTAACAATCACCACGAGCAAATCTTGTGTCTATAACTAGTCGTTCGTCCTTAATTTGCGTCCGTTAGTCCTTAATTTGCGGCCGTTAGTCATTAATTTGCGGCCGTTAGTCCTTAATTTGCGGCCGTTAGTCCTTAATTTGTGGCCGTTGGTTCATTGAAACAGGAAGAGCCTGAGCATGGAGGATAAAATCACTCTGCATGCTTCATCTGCGATTTAGCTTTATGGCGCACTACGATCCTTTTTTTGCTTTTTTTTTTATTGTGGGTTTAACGACCACCGTGCAGAACTCAATATGCTACAAGCAGTTACTCATGCTTAATTTAAAGTCACTAGTTCCAGGAAAGGGAAGGAGTCAGTGCCGTAAGGCAAACACAAAAACTGTGCCTCACCAGGATTCGAACCCGGACTCAAGCACTTAGACCACTACGCCACCGGGGTGGCCTAAGATCCTTCCTCTGTCAAACGCGTCCTGCTGGAGATAGGGTTGACAACTAGGTCTATGAAGTACATAGCTTCGATCATTGATTATGTTGCAGCAGCAATCAAGGGAATTTTTGGAATCGGAGATACATTTTTTTCGTACAAAGAGAAAGACAGTATGCTAGCCTTTGGCGGCGGAATTCCATAATATCAAAAAGTAGAAAGTATACGCAAAATATTCTTTACTGCCCAACCTATGCGATGGAAAAAAATAATTTTTTAAACACCGCTTTTAGATGTAGAAATAACTAGAAAAGCATTTGCATGTACATTCCTAACGGGAAAACTGCGCACTATTTAAAAACTATGCTGTAATTTTCCGCAGCGAATGACATACAATAAAAAATATTTTTTTCCTCAACCACAACCAAGCAAAAATCAGCTCTAATGCCACCTAGCGGCAAGACTGCAAGCAATAAAAGACCCAGGAGTATATGCAAAATGTTCCATGAAGTGAATCCCGTTCAATGTTAAAAGTGATTTAAAAATTTGTCTTTTAGAAGCAGAGATATCGAGAAAAAAGGTTTTATCTTTTCGCCTCAAGCGGCTAAGATTTTTTTTTATTTTTGCTTTTCCACAGCGGTTACTGTTTCCGTCGGAGCAAAGAGATACGATAGCGTCACGTAAGAAAAAAATAAACTTACCAAAATCAATTTTTTTTCCGAAAAACTGCGGAAGTTTCTTCACTTTCTCTCCCTTTTAATGCAATATTTACTGAAACATTAAAAATATAGTTACGAAATTGCGGAACACTAACTGCATTTGTTGTAGCCTCGTCTAATACTCAGGATCGACTTGTCTATGAATGAAGATAAGAAAATTGAGAAATTTAACCCATTCGATTTATATATCTCATATTGACTTATAAGCCGAAAAAGAACGACACGTTTAGGATGAAAAGCCTTTCGATCGGTATGTTTATCAATGTACCTCAGTGTATTGCAGATTAGCAAAACTCAGAACAGAAAAGATCACCTCGAAAGAATAGTTCTACAGTCCAATGACTGAAGAGAGAGGGGCAAATATTTCTTGACCAATGAATACGCTATAGTGACAAAAGTCACCGGATATCTAGAAGAGAAACACAACATAGCATTTATTGACATACATTAGTACGGTGTCGGTCCACCTTTGGCTTTAATACATGCACTGACCCTTCGAAACAAACTTTCGACAAGGTTTTGGAACACAGCGATAGGTGTTCGCTTCCATTCAGGACATAATGCTGCAGCTACCTGTTCCTTAGTAGTAGGCCTTGGTTCTAAACTTCTTATGCGGCGCTTTAATTCATCCCATAGGTGCTCTGTGGGATTAAAATCAGGGCTCTGTGCTGGACAGTACACACACTATACGGAATTATCGTCAAACCACGCCGTAACAGTCCTTGTTTTATGGCTCGGTGCATTATCTTCCTGGTACCAACAAGGCTCGGTTCCATAGTATTGCCACTAAGTTGGTTGGGCATAATTGTCCAGAATATCGAGGTAGACGTGCTGGTTAACAGGTTTCTCCAGGATAACCAATGAGACGGGACCATACCACGAAAGATACCCCCACACGAGTACACTGCCAACTCCAAATTTGACCGTAGGAACAGTACACTGATGTACATATCGTTCCACCGGCTGACGCCATACCCACATACGGCCATCAGACTGATGGATCGTGTATCTGAATTCATCAGTCCATAGGACCAGTTTACATTGGTCTATGGTCCACGATAAATGTTCTTTGCACCTTGCTAAACGACGAGTAGCATTTCGAGTGGAGATGAAAGGTTTATGAGCAGCCGCACGACCACGGTAACCTATGGAATGAAGTTCTCTGCGAAAGGTACGTGTACATACCGAGGTTCCAGTATTTTCACTCGCCTGTACACTGAGGTCTTTTGCAGTACTCCGCCGATAAGATGTAACGACTCTCGTGAGAGTTCGACGTCCTCTATCACTAATTTGCTTTGGTCTGCCAATACGTTTTGCTGCTTCAGGCACACCATGTTTCTTCCAGTTATTCACTACATCCAAAACAGTTTACTTGAGTGTGTTTAAACGCCTCTCGGTTTCTCTTATGGACAACCCACTAATATAACACCCAACAATCTTTAATTTCTCAAAGTAAGTTCTTTCCCGCCAGGACATTTTCACTCAACCTCATAGTGCGATATGATCGCGGTCATCTGCAGTCTTGTTTTTATACCGTTTGCAGCTGTACCGCGCATCTTAACAACACAGCGAATCCGTTCATTTGCTTTTGAAAAGGGTGTCCAGTGACTTTTGTCAATATAATGTATTTAACAATGACATATCAAAATTGCGATTAAAGAACTTTGGAAAAAAAGCCAAATAAAGGTATGTCCCTAAGATGTAAAATTAATGTGAAAGAATTAAACAATAAATAAACCTCTTTTGCAAGTGATGCGTAAACTATTTTTTTCTTGCCGGGAAAAAGAACAACATAAACTAGTGAAGTAATATATCTGTTGCCAAAATGATCCACTCTTATGCACAAAGTTTTTCAAGATGCTTTCTCTGAGATGGAAGAAACAACAGGTGATAAATGGATCATTTGTTTGTTTAATTAGTTCTACAAGGCAGAGAAAAAACGGCAAAAACACTTTGCCTCGATCGTTACAAAAAGAGAAATGGTTTTTACGGTGCAAAAAATTTCTTAACCTCACGAAACACGCCCTATATTTTATTTTGCTTCACTTCCATTAAAACGAAGCTTAGAGAGATTTTTTTGTCTTCCCCCTGTTATTAATGGTCGTAATTTGTTAAACAAAATGGCGAAGGACGAATGGCATGTTTTCTTCTATTGTCTCGGACGGCTTTGTTAGAAACAAATTTACACTCATGGAATCCCTCGTGGAACATGCCGGTTTTCCGGAATCGCGGGAAATGGACCATGAAGACGACTGGCGTGTGTTCGGATTAGAAAGCCCGGGTTTTCATTATCCCGTAGAGTCTCATTTGGTGGATTGTCAAACGAAAGGAAATGCGAATGGAAAGCCCCGCATTAAAAAGATCATCAGTTTTCCTCTCCATCGACTGCTGTCCGTAGTAGCCATTTGTCAATCTGCGACGAGGGACTCCTTTTCTTGTACTCCATTTTATCCCTCATCTATCGCTAATAATTAAAGAACACTTTTCGATTTCCTCCACGGTGTTTCCTCAGCTGATAGTGATTTTGACGACTATCGTTTTTCGCGTCCGCTTGTTAGTCGCTCACTACAGATATTCGAAAAGTCTAAAAGCAACATGCACTGGTTCCCAGAATTTAAGCAGCATTCACAAAAATGATTAGATTCCAGGGCAGATATTTGGTTTGCAGTACTGTGGATTGGAAAGTAAGTACTGTTATACAAACAGTTGGAGGAATACATGATCTCCCTTATCTGATATTTCGATCGTTTCGGACATCGAGTGAAAGTCAATGCAGCATATACTGTGTCAGTCGGAGTTGAAGTAATGGTTTCAATGGGTAAGAAACAAGAGTTGCCATTTCTTGGAAATTAGCATGATCATCGGATGCTGAAGAAAAGGTGAAAGTATTCGGGAAATCTTGAACTTCATCGGCTGTTTACGGGTTGCCTTAGTTAAAGTATGCCAAGACTTGATGGCAAGAGAAGCAGCGCATAACCCGCGAATGAGTGTTGGACACTCGAGGTGAGATGAGGCTTAGCCGTATTATTTGGAAATATGGGCCTGTAAACTTGACATTGCACGGCCATTAAACCGGGAAGCACAGATGAGTATATCCACAGCTGATCATGGCCTTTAACCAGGGAGCAAAGAGGAATGTACCCACAGCTGATTGTAGTCTTCAACCTGGGAGGGCGGAGGAGAGTACCATAGCTGATCACGGTCTTCAACCAAGAAGAATACAGGATTATATCAACAGCTGATCATGGTCTTCAACGAGGGAGCACAGAGAGGTTTATCCACAGCTGACCATGGCCTTCAACCAGGCAGAACAGAGGAGTGTATCCACCGCTGATCATGATCTTTAACCAGGGAGCACAGATGAGAGTATCCACAGCTGATCATGGTCTTCAATCAGGGAGCAGGAGCACAGAGAAGTGTGTCCACAGTTGGTCGTAGTTTTCAACCAGGGAGCAAAGAGGAGTGTATCCACCGCTGATCATGGTCTTCAACCAGGGAGCACAGAGGAGAATATCTACTGCTGATCATGGTCTTCAACCAGGGAGCAGGAGCACAGAGAAGTGTGTCCACAGCTGATCATAGTTTTCAACCAGGGAGCACAGAGGAGTGTATCCACCGCTGATCATGATCTTCAACCAGGGAGCATGAGCACAGAGAAGTTTGTTCACAGCTGATCATAGTTTTCAACCAGGGAGCACAGAGGAGTGTATATCCACAGCTACAGTAAAACGATTTCCCCACCGTATGGGATTATAGTGTAAACGTGTGACCACAGTATCCCTCACCTCAGCACTTTATTGGCTATAACGACAGATACGTAGGACAGGACGTTCAGTAAGTTCTAAGTCTAACATACAAAAACATTTTTTTCTAAAACGCACCAATGTTTTCCCTAGATTCATAGTCCGCGTATGCTTTTCAGACTAGTAAATATTCCGTGTCTGAAAAAAAAACCAGACATAAGTGCCGCATCTGGGAGTCTGAAAATCCGTAAGTTTTTTGTGAACACGAAAGGGATTCTCCAAAATGCAATGTTTGGTGTGGCATTATGAAGGACAAAATCATCGGTCCCTTTATGCTTGCGGAGGCCACGATAACTGAACTAACATACCTGGACATGTTACAAGAATATGCTGTGCCTCAGCTGCTTGAAGGAACAATTTTGCAATAGGATGGTGCTCCCCCGCACTTTGTCGATTATGTCCGCACATTCTTGAGTGACGACTTCACTACAGGATGGGTTGGGAGAGGATAAAGTTCATTGCATTGCCCCCAGGTCACCAGACCTAACCCAACCTGACTTTTTCCTGTAGGGGTTTGTTAAAAACCAGGTGTACGCTCCACCGGTGCGTATTCTGGGATAGAGATGAGTTCGGGCTCAATTTTAGGAGCCTGGAGCCAGCCCGCTTTCCTTGATTGCATGTGTTTGTTAAGCCCGCGCTCGCCCAGGACCGGTTTCTCAGAAAATTTTGCTTAACAAGGCTTGCATTATGCACAGGCTAAAGCTATGGCCCAATCAAGGATTAGTTTAAAAATCATTAGTTAAAAAAGTTTACTTTGGTTAATCTACTTCATAATATTAATATGTTCTTTGAAACACTATGCATAAAAGTAAGTGTTCTAAAATGTGGTCTATAAAATAAATAAATAATCGATGCATATGCCGTTCGACTATACCAGGGGAAGCAGTGATTTTGACGAAAACTGAAAATAAGAAAATCTTTTAGAAACACAAAATATTCCATTCGTTATTTCTTTTGGATTTCTAAATTCACTTTTATTTTGAATAAATTGCATTACAAAAAGTACAACTCTTTACAGACAGTCGCACGTGTTTTAACTTTTGACTGTCGAATGCTAAACTTTGCAATATAATTTACGTATATGCTAACTGGTAAAGATAGTTTACAGTGATGTAGCAGAGTATAAAGAAAGCATGTAAGAAAATTTCCAAAAGAAAAAAAAACAAAAAACAAAAAAAACAGTATGAACATTCCAGACCAGATTATTCTGCATTTTGTAACATTAACAAAGCTTTGCACTTAATAGTGTAATAACCACGATATTATTCCATGTGTATGCAGTTTCCAGCAAGTTCATCATGAAAATTGCTTACCGTTTGCGCCTCTCGAAACTCCTCAAAAAAAGAATCGCGTCTCTTGTTTCAGCGCTTAACCTTGATCTTCTTCCCTCTAAAACTTGAGCTGCTGCACTAAACACTTTCTCGCTAGCAGAACTATTGGCTGGTATACATAAAAAGCATATAAGAAAAAATACATATATAAGAGTTCCGTACACGTCTCGCAATGGCAGCTAGCTTAGGAAATCAAGAATTTTTCTACGACGGTAACAAATTCACAGCTTCAAGATGTGTTTCGCCCATGCGCAAATTCCACATACTCACAAATTTCATCTGGATCAGAATCATGAATTTCAAACTAATCTTCCAAATCTTCAAATAAACCTGATGATTTTTTCCGAAAAAAAAAAAATTCGAAAAATGAAAAAAATTATTGCTGAAGAAATCAAGCTACAGATCTAGAAGTGGCACCACCCGCGCACTTAAAACTAGATTTTTTTTAATTTTTGGTAACCAGTTTATAACAATAATATCCAGAGAATTATTTTTAAATTACAGTTTTTCGTGAAGGTAAATTATAAATAATGAAATTGGATATATATATATATATATATATATATATGAAGAGTTCAGTAATGGAATTCAATATGTGTAAGGCCAAGCCCGGTCCTGTGTTTTTCGGCTCTTAATGAATCCTGAGCCCGCCCGAGCCCGGAACAGGCCTGAGCTGTACCCAGTTCCCGTAGACGAGCACACACCCGAGCCCGGAACAGGCCTAAGCTGTACCCGGTTCCCGTAGACGAGCACGGGCCCGACCTCATCTCTAATCTGGAAGACTTACAAGACAAAATTCGTGCTTCACTCAACAACGTTACACCACAAATGCTTCTCAACGTGCTGGCTGAGGCAGAATACCGGTTGGAAATTTGTCACCCCACCAGTAGAGCTCATGATGAAGTTTATTAGACATGTAAAAAAAATTTTCAGTTTGCGTATCTGAAACAATACGTGTTGGTAATAAACTGTGGGAAATTCCGAATTTATTATACTTCTTTTTATTATACATCTAAGCGGAACACCCTGTATTTATTACTGCGACGAACGTATGAGGAACTGGATGTACTATTTAATAATGTTTAGACTTTTATCACTCCACTTTATTTTTTGTAATAGACATGTTTCATTTTCTAACCTGTCATTTACTTGGAAATGTTTATCTACTTAAGAGAAAATTATTCTGCGAACTGTCATTCAAATTCTCTTGATATAAGACACGTAATATTCGTACTATAAAAAAAGAGAACTATGTATCATTTTTCCAACGGCTGTAAAACTCTTCAAGCGAGTCTCCTATTTGAAGAAAACCCAGCTAAACTGGGAATACACTAAGATTTTATTTATTTGAAATACAATTCAATGCTTATATATATTCCAGTACAGGGAAAAGTAATTAAAGAAATTTCTATCAAACTGGAACGTCGTGCGAAACCCACCTTAAAAAAAGCGTAATATATTGTAATTAGCATGATTGACTTAAGTGAATCAAATAGACGAAGATTGACGTTTTATTCATTTTTTTCATGTGCTTACATGTGTATGTGAAGTACAACGTATTGTTACGACCCACCCCCGCCATTAATTTAGTAATTAATGGGCGTGGTGGATGTATGAAATTAATTAAGTATTCATTATGTTCGAGGCTTGATTGGAGTTTAAAAGTGTAAACAGTAGATAAAGTTTTATCTGGGGGTTTGGAAAGAAAGGAGGCAAAGAATTCTCCCTCTGGCTGGGTGGTCTCAGAATAGCTCTGTTAGGTCATAAATCGAAGGCTGCAGCTGACGGGCAGCTTAAGCAACACGGGAAGGGAAAGAGGTATACGTATCGAAGGGGACCACTTGAGTAAATGAATGCAGATGGGGGGCAAAAGGTTTAGCGAATAATCGTAAATTTGTCGATTGTTTGGATCATTTTCGAGAACAATTGCTCTCTGTGTGGTCCGTGCAGAAAAATAAAATTTCGCACTTAGCGTTAAAATTAGGAAGAAAGTTCAGTTGTCTGTACGCTCTCCGATGTGAAAGGCTGGATTGGATGCCTTGGATCTGCTATATGAAGTGGGCAATGAAGCAGCGAAACTCCCTGCATTTAGTAAGAAATGAAGACGACAACTCGCGGCTGCTGTATATGCTAGTTTGCCACAAAGACAGCGGAATGCCTAAATCCGCGTAATAAAGCAGCAATTTCTAGGCTGGGAGCTAGTTGCTGTAGTGGCAACTGAAAGAATAAATAAATGAAATGAATTGAAACGAAAATGAAATAATGGAAATCAGCGACTGATGGGCCCAATGAAAGCAAAGCTACAGAGGAATTAAGAAGTCTGCGAGTGGACGTTGGTCGAAGCGAAGCCAAGCCGAAGATCGAGTTCGAGTCCAACTACGGCAGCGGGCAATTACCATCCTCTCCCTGAAGCGGCGAAGGAAGCCAGCTGGTCCTGCGGGGCGAAGCGAGGCCCTACGTGTGTGTGTGTGTGTGTGTGGTTACGTAAACAGCGCAGCCACTACGTGCAAGTGCGACGGGGTAAGGCCAGCGCAAGAAAAATATGAGCGCAAGAGCGGTGACTTGGATACCTAAGAAATTTACAGGTGAAAAGCTAAATCACAATTTGGATTTACTCTGGACAGCATCCATGTAAGTAGAAACATTTTGTTTTTATTGTTACATCTGCTACGCCATTAGTTGAGGAACTGAACTAATATATTGCAAGAACTGAACTGAGAAATAGTAAGACTGAACTGTGGAATTTAAGTTCATTAAAACTAAAAGCAGAACTGATTTAGGTCCAAGTTTACCCAATACTTATGTTCAGAAGACAGCTAAATTTTATTCGCATGTGTGCCATTTTTATGTTTTTATAGCCAATTAAATATTTGTTTAGGCAGTCAGCGCAGTCATAGAACACATTATTTATGTGTACGCAGGTGATTGGTTCAAATTGTTTAAGTGTATGCCCATATAATACAGTTTTCGCGCCAAGAACTACGTCGAAAGAGATCAGTGAAGAAATATACTTAAACCGCTCGGCACGTTCTGATCAATTGGTGGCGAGCGGTGGGATGATTAACCCAGCTCGGCTCGGTATTCGTAACAGTATTTTCTTCATCTGAAAAACTTTCCACATGCAAGCCTCTTTCAGAAGTACAATTTGTACCATCTGAAAGGTGTTCTTTGTTAAACAGAAAAGTAGTTAAAGTAGTTGTTAACGGAAAGTTATTCTTTTGCACAAAAAATTTTAACAGTTTGCGCTAACAAGTTGGTTTTCCTTTACCGATGAAATAACTTCAGGCTAATTATCATTATCATTGCTAATATTATTCCGGGCACGTTCAGTTATTCTGATATAAGACGTCTTGTTCTAATTCTCTCAGCTCTCGATATTAATATCGTAAATGTTTTAGTCTAACAATAAACCAACTAAGTATTTAAAACTTTTGTAGTCATGTAAAATTCAAAATTTGTTTTTAAGTAATTGCTGTTTCACCTGCTATTTTAATTCGGCAGAACTACTGTGAAGAAGAAATTATATCTGTAAAGAAAGATTCCACGAAATAATTGGGGTATTTTTGAAATATTCGTGACGTTTTTCAGGAAAAGCCGAATTAATTAAAATAGCATTTCTTCCATTGTACAAAATATCAAAACCTTAAAATAAAATTTTGATTTCGAAATTAGACACATTTTTATTGTACACTGTTTTATGATTTTTTTTCACTCTTAATGACATTTAACTTTTTGCCTAATACAAAAAGGTTTTTGCAACACAGTTTAAAAAAAGAATTTTTTAAATATTGATAACTACATGAAGTAAAAAAATAAGCACAACACAAGTAATAATGTCAAGTTTAGAACATCGAGATCAAAACGAGGTTCTATATGACCCAACGTAGGCGTCGAAAAAGCATATTTACTGAGTGATCCCTGAACTACGACCAACTACCGAATGCTTCGTCTGTTTTCCTTTCGCCTTCGGTACAGCAGCTATCCGACGTGGATCGATTCAATAAGATACCAGAAGTAGTTGGGAGGTATGGCCAGTCAAGTTGTGTGTAATACGGCCTTCAATGCGATTTTTGTATCCAGACGTGTGATTTGCCTTTCCATAATGTCCCATGAGTTTTCTATGGGATTGATATAGAGGCAATTTGGAGGCCAGTCGATATGCTGGAAGTCTGAACTGTGTTCTTGAAACCATTCCAGCACAATATTGGAGCTGTGGCGCGGCTTATTGTCATCATGAAGGGCATCGTCTCCATTCGGCAGAAAGTGAAACATTGCTGGGTGTACAGAGTCAGCAAGCAATTCACGATAGTAGGCATCAGTCATACGTTGCTCCACACGCACCAGAGGTACAAGTGCCTGCCAGGTAAACATGCGCCACACCACAATACAACTGCTTCAACCGGCTTGCGCTGTCGAGACCATGCAGGATGGATTGTGGTCCTCATGTTGTGTTCGCCAATTACGTACACGACTGTCCACGGACTGGTGTGAAAAACGAGACTCGTCAGACTAGCACGTTCTTTTGCAGTCATCCGATGTCCAACTTGCATGATCTTTGCACCAGGCGAGTCATTTTCACCCCTGAACCGTGGTTAAAAGATGATGTCGTACGGGTCGTCGGCTGCTGTTGTAGCCCACACGGGCAAGCTTGCGACGCATGATGATGACAGATGCTGTTACGTGCTAACCTCTGTTGTATAGGGCAGTCAATTGTTGAATAGTGCTGAGTCTGTGGACCTGTGCGAGTCGTTTGACCTGGCGCTCACCTCTCACATCAACCTTTAGCTGACCTGTGCAGTCATGTCTGTGTGTTATCCTACCATTACGGATCATTCAAAAGCGAACCTTTTTAAAAGGTAACGGCCAAATTTACCGCCAACTAGAACGAGCCTATGGGTTCTTCCCTCTGCCCCGTTCTCGCTGAAATCCTTCATCAAGATCCTGAATACAAGGCATTTGGTCAATTTCAGAGTGTCCTTTTACTTTATCTTACGTACGTCGATGATGTGCTGCTTTTTTCGCCCGATTCTTCTGATTCTTTATCTGACTTCTCCGCTTTCGTTTCTTCGTTTTACCCTACCATTAAGTTCATAACTCCTTGTTACCGTTTCTTGATCTTTTACTTAGACGGGATCGAGTTTCAAACTATGTTAGTTATTCTGTCTATCGGAAACCATCTACATTTTCTTCTTTAATAACTATGAGTTCTACTCACACTCATAATCATAGGATTTCTGCTATTTATTTTTTAATGCACCGAGCCTTCTCACATTGATGAATTGAAATATATTTTTGATCTTGCTCACTCATTTCGGTATCCAGACCACATGGTTCAACATATCTTTCATAAGGTTAGCAATAAAGCACTTACCTCCTTTACTGGCAAGAAACGCAACTTCAAATAAGTCGGATCTTCACCTTATCTTCCCAATGTTATTATCATAATGAATAATACAAATTTTAAAGATGACAATCATGATTATGAATCATGTTTGTCATAAATATCCTTTAGACTTTAGTATCAGGAACACAAACATTTTTGCAAGCTAAAAGAATGATCGGGATCCAGCGGACTTGAACGACAGACATGAAATTTATAGTGTACCGGTCACACCAATGAACCTTGATGGTACAGAATGTGTGTACGTCGGCTCTACTTCACGTACATTACGAACTATACTTTTTAAACATACACTGCTGGCCACCCAAATTCTCAGCACGCGTCGCCCGCGACAGGACATGCAGACGATTAGCATTGCAGGGAATATAAAAATCATGTGCACCCGGCATGCCACCGAGAAACACTATAAGAAGGGTGCACAGAAGGCGGGGTGTAAGTAGTGGAAGTGTGTGGTGCTCCCGGACTTGTACGTGGGAAGCTTCCTGATGCCTCGTCGCAGAACACAGCAGTCATTCCAGCACGTTTCGGAGTTCAACGAAGGACAAATAGTGGCTTATCGCGACAGCAGTTTATCGTACCGAGACATCAGCGCCCGTGCGGGACGACATCTAGCCACAGTCAGGCGAGTATGGATTCGGTGGGTGTAGGACGGACGGACGGACGGACGGACCGACGTGAGTGATTGCCGTAGATGCGGCACACCACCGAACGAGAAGACCGGCATGTTGTGCGGCGGGCATTAATGGCTCGCCCCGCCATATCACGAACGTTAGCGCAGGAATTAGGGTGTGTTGCGCAAAAACCTGTGTCAGCACGTACCGTTTGACGTCGTCTGCAGGAGCGGGGACTTGTCGCACGGCGCCCATTGCTCTGATTACCATTGACGTTACACCACCAGTGAGTGCGGCGGCAGTGGCCCGTTTAATGCCGCACTTGGACTACGGAATGACAGAACATTGTCGTCTCCGACGAATCCCACTTCTGCCTGTAACACCACGATGTTCGGATCAGCGTGTGGTGGCACCGCGGCGAGAGACTGTATGACGCCTGCATTATGCATCGCCATACTGGTCCGTCGCGTGGCGTTATGGTTTGGGGCGCAATTGGATATGACACCCGCACCTTCTGGCACGCATCGTCGTTACACTCAACAGCCACCGCTACATCTCAGACGTTTTGGAGCCTGTATTCCTCTCTTACCTGCAGGACCTGCCAGCGGCCACGCTTCAATAGGACAATGCGCACCCGCACGTAGCACGCATCGTGCAACAATTCTTCACGGCCCACCAGGTGTCACTTCTGTCGTGGCCAGCCTGTTCTCCAGATATGTCGCCGATCGAACACGTCTGGTCGCTAATCGGCAACCGAGTGGCCCAGCAAGCACCACCCGCGGCTACGCCTTATGAACTGTGGCAGCGTGTGGAAGCAGCCTGGACAGACATACCCCAAGCCCACATCCAAAGCCTCTTTCGTTCGATGCTGCGGCGTGGTGAGGCCGTTATTGCCAGCCATGGGGTCAACACGAACCATTCGTGTCTGCGTGTTCCGCAAGTCGCACGGGTCTCTAAGCTCAATCGTTTCATCTTTGTATCTGTTGTTATGTGTCCAGTAAATCTGGCTTTGCTATCTCTTGTCCTTCTTGGTCTTGCCTTTTGGGTGGCCAGCAGTGTAGATACACTATTAGGATTGGCTCCCAATCAACAGAATTATCACGTTTAGCCTCAGAGGGTAAATTTTATCCAGCATGGGATACGGTTGCTATCCTAGTTACCGCCAAATCTAAATCATCGTTACTGTTTACTGAGAGCATTTGCCTTCATAGCCTCCGAGGTACAGTATATGCTGTAATGATGAATTACGGACCTCCGTGTCAGAAACCTGCAAGAGGTCATTTTGGGAAAATGCCACTTCTAATCAAGACAGTCCTGGGTACCAAAGTAATATTAATACAAAGATCTACACTCCCATTTAAATCAATGTAGTACAGTCGAATCTGTCTAAAATAGAATCTGTCCGAAGCGGAAATTTGCTTAAAACGGAAAAGTTTTCAGGACCGCTGAAATATCTATGGCATGAATACAGTACTAAAACGGAATCTATCTAACGCGGAAAGGGAAGCCATATTTTAGGACGCAGGAAAAGAAAAACCTGCTTAATGCGGAATCGCTACTAAATACAGTAAGTATATCAACAGGACACCGAGTCTCAGGAAACCGGTTTTCTCGCCCTGCCGTCGGTGAAGCTGACACTAGGAGGGCGATGGGGGGAGATGAAGAGGAGAAAGAAATTTCTAACAAGAAATGAGTGGTTGAGTTGGTGAAGCTGAACCTGTGGGAGGGAGAAGGCGCCTCACGGCCTGGCGGACAGACTCCGAAGACCGACCTCCGACTCGGACAGTGAAGAAGTGCATGTTAGACACGATCATGTTAGCGAGTTTTCTTCATACGTAGGTGTAAAGAAAATTCCAAATCCTATTGAAATTGCAATAATGGCCAGCAATAGTCCTAACTCATACAAGGTACTGATCCTTGAGCAGAAAATGAAAAATACTGAGCAGCATGACAAAAGTGTTTCGGTTAAAGAACTGTGTGAGCTCTTTAAATGTGGTAAAACCCAAATTTACACGAAACTAAAAAAGAAAAGTAAATTAAAAGAAGCATCGACTGAAGACGCAAATTACAAAAGAAAAAGATTAGTAGAAAACGAAGATGTCGTTGGCATAGTATGGACATAGTGTGCGGATGTATGTTCAAAAAATCTGCGAGTATCAGGTCCAGTTTTCCAAGCCAAAGTCTCTTGATGTAGCAGAAAAGTTGAGGAAGAATTGGTTCAAAGCTAAGAATGGTTGGCTGTTAAGTTTTTAAAAAAGACATAGCCTGCAAAGTGTTGTTTTTGCGGTGAAGCCAAATACGTTGATAACGCTGTAAACATCTGGAAGGAAAATCTCAAAAATGTAATGTGTGAATACAAACCACAGGATATTTTCAACTGTGATGAGACGGCATTGTCTTTTCTTGCACTGCCAACAAAATCTCTATCTCTCTGCGTATCAGGAGACAAATGCATCGATATAACATGAAAAAGAACGTCTCACTGTTTTCTTCTGCTGTAATATGGAAGGAGAGTTTGAAATGCTTCTGGTGATAGGAAAAACGACAAAACCGTGATGTTTTAAAAACGTCAACCTCCCAGTGATATGGAAAGCAAACAAAATCGTGGATGACAGCGAAAATAATGGAGGAGTGACTTCACATGTTCAACAACAAAATGAAGCAAAAAATAGGAAAGTCATTTTATTTTTAGCAATGCTATTTGTCACCCTCATATTACATAGACAAATGTCAATTTAACATTTTTACAAAGCAACACAACAGCTGTAACACAACCACCCGATCAAGGAGTAGTTTAGACTGTGAAAATGAAATATCAAAATCTCCTTTTGCAATCTCTCATTGCTAGTATGAATAGCAGCAACAGCGTTAATGAGTTTGCAAAATCCGTAAATGTGTTAAATGCAATTAATTGGCTAGTTAAGACTTACCAAGATGTTTCGCCCTTTACAATACAAAAGTGTTTTCGGAAAGCTGGATTCGTAACAGATGTTTGTGATGATACTCTGCATATCGACGACGAATTTCTGCAACATTTATTAAACAAAGCTATTTCAGAAAACGTACAAGCGCATGAATTCTTTAACTCAGACAGTGACGTTTGCACTGAAGCAGGCATTCAGAATATTCATGGTTTAATAGATGAGAAAAACGAAGTCGAGGATGAAGATGATGAGGATGAAGTGAACATAGAAAATGACATAAAAACTTATAATGACGCTTTACAAACAATTCATAAGTTGCAAGACTTCACTCTTCGTGGTAATAATGTTAAACTGTTGATTAGCGGTGCTCGATGTGAAGTTGAAAAATGTATTTCCGAAAAAATCAGAAGCAAACAACTATTAACGATTATTTTAAATAATAAAGAAGCATGGACGTACGTAGTATGTATGTACTGTATAAATATGTAAGTTCTGTTCTGCATTTCTTAATTATGGTATACATGACGATAATATGCGTGAATTATCACCGCTGTCAAGTGGATGTTGCAAATTACCTTTTATCGATCGTTGGTCTTTCAAAAACTTTGTAAAGCGGAAATCTGCATACAACGGAAAAATATCACGGTCCCGCCAATTTCCGTTTCAGGCAGATTCGACTGTATACAGGGTGTCTCGGAACTTCGTGTACAAACTTGGATGGGAGGTAGAGAACAGCGTAAGGAACCAGAATAAAATAGGAAAGCATGGGCGGAAATGATAGGCGGCACTGTACGCGAGCTCGCAAGGTCGGCACATGTGGCTTCCTCATTGTAGACGCGGACTGCATGCGATTAACATGAATCGTTTCACACACGCCGAGTTGACGGATATGCACTTCGTCTATGGCCTAACCAACGGAAATGAACGCGCTGCTGGTCGGTTGTATCGGGAAAGATATCCAACGAGGCGCCAACCAAATCATCAAATGTTCGCTCGGGCACATCAGAACCTTGCGGAACGTGGATCCTTTGCAGCAACGATGCAGGATACCGGGCGGTCGCAAACAGCACGAACACCCATATTGGAAGAGCGTCTGTTCGATGCTGTGGACTGAAATCCCAGAACCAGTGTACGGGCACTTGCCGCTGCCGCCGGAACGTCTCGATCAACTGTCTGGCGCGTTCTGCAGAGCGAAGCTTTACATCCCTTTCATCTTCAGAGAGTTCAATTACTGCAGCCGGATGATCACCCACGACGTGTCGCGTTTGCACAGTGGTTTCTGCACCAAAGCGTGGCCGACTCGCAATTTCC
Source organism: Macrothele yani (assembly GCA_039090855.1). Taxonomy (NCBI): domain Eukaryota; kingdom Metazoa; phylum Arthropoda; class Arachnida; order Araneae; family Macrothelidae; genus Macrothele; species Macrothele yani. The sequence goes on from CM076995.1 coordinate 46,186,765, forward strand.
CAGTTCTGTTATGTTCAGTGATGAAGCAACCTTTTCTCGTGACGGGGTGTTCACTACGCACAACGCGCACATGTGGGCAGTAGGCAACCCACACGGAACCCGACCACGAGCCGCACAATAACGCTTCACTGTTAATGTATGGGCGGGTGTAGTGGCGGACAGTTTAGTTGGGCCATACTTCTTACCACCTCGACTGGACGCTCGTAGGTATCTCGTCTTTCTTCAGGAGGTTCTTCCGGAAATGCTGCACGATGTCCCCGCACATGTTCGACGCGGAATGTGGTTGCAACATGATGGGGCACCATCTCATTACGCAAGGTGCGTACGTGACCATTTGGACCGGACATTTGGAACAAAGTGGATTGGGTGTGGCGGTCCCTTCGAATGGCCCCCCAGATCACCTGATTTATCTCCTCTTGATTATTATCTCTGGAGTGCCATGAAGAGCATTGTGTATGACACGCCAGTAAATTCTGAAATGGACCTGGTGGCACGAGTCTCCATCGCTGCTGCTATGATCCGCGAAACGCCAGGTATCTTCGACAATGTTCACCAATCCATGTCGCGTAGGTGTCATGCGTGCATCCAGGCCAATGAGCGCAATATCGAACACCTCCTGTGATGCTTGTATGCCCTATATTGCACTCTTTTTTGTGTAATAAAGCGTTTTACACTGTTTTCTGTATTGTGGCCTTACTGGGTCTTTGTGTCTCTTTCTCACGGAAGGGTGACGTTTCCGCCCATGCTTTCCTATTTAATTCTGGTTCCTAACGCTATTCTCTACCTCCCCTCCAAGTTTGTACACGAAGTTCTGAGACACCCTGTGTGCATTTGATCCTTTTAGTGAGTGTCGAATGGCAACGAACTTGATATAACACTTTGTGTTGAATTGGCTCAAGTTCCCTTACATCTAAGGATGACCTCATAGTGAGGTTGAAAGATCTTATGGTTTGTTGTGATTTTAACTTCATGTATTTTAATAAATAATTTCAATTTCATGTCAAACAGTATTAAATCACATTCATTGCGCAGAAACGGTTTTTATGTTTCATGTATTGCGTTCCAGCACGAGTGATTTACGTTAGTATAGGCTGCATCGGTGGACTAATCGCTCCCTGTCGGAAATCACGTGACAACGGGCCGCATTCACGTTTGATTGGGGTGGTTATAATTCAGTGATCACTCGGTATATATAGATAGAAATTCAAAGAATCTATATGACACGATTACAATGAAACCGGAAATATTGCACAGCTGAGTTGTTAATCAAAGCTGGAACGGAAAGTGTACGTTCATCACGCACAGTGTAAAGGTATTTGCATAGATACCCCCCCCGCCACAATTGTTTTAGAGTTAAATACCACCCTGAGCAACTCCATGGGATAAGCTGTTGCATGTCGCTAATTTCGGTCACTGGTTGCAGGGAAGGGAAGGTGCCGTGCCTCAAGAAAAACACACCATCTCACAGTCTCAAAACTCTCTCGCAATTCAAACCCTGACCCACTTGGAAGAGCGGTCCATATGGGTTTCATGTGTTGTAAAATTCATCCAGTCCATTGCAAATTCGCCTTGTACGTGTATGTATTTCAGCTGGAGACAAGAACGTAATCAAAGAACAAATTGCATTGTACACCGGGTGGCTCAAAAGTTTGTTAAAATGTCAAAGCCTCACAGCAAAATAACAAAAGCCTGTATTTCGGTGCAATTTGCACGAAAAGTTTTAATTAGTAGGACGATTTCGTTTGGGGTATATTAAACTTTTAGTTTGAAAATGCGATGACAGACGCGTTTTTCACGCATGTAAATGATGAAAGATATGAAGTTGTGTTGCTTTCAAAAGCGCAAAGTGATCAGCTGCAGCTATTAATCGTCTGTGAATTGCCTTCGTCATTTTCTTTATGGAAAACGGTGTTCAAGGGCAGTGTTGCTACGATGTTAATTTTATTGGACAAAGCCGTGTTAGTGAAGCTTCTTTTTATGTAAGCGGGGGATCGGTAACCAAGGCTTTGCGAAAGTTCCGAACACAGGAAGCGCTAAAGAAAAACCCATTCCCAGTGCAGGCTTCTTGTGTCAGGCGAGACGATTCGAAGAAACTGGTTGTTTCCTAGATTAACTCCAACGCGGAAGAACAGTGAATAAACAAGACTTCGCGCTTTCTACGTTTTGTCAACACATAGCAACCGAAATGGTTTTATCCGGTCACCACTGGGGATCCGAATCCCAGATTTCGCGATATCTAGCGATCACTGAGAATCCCCGGTGGTGGTTAAATGTGTTATAGACAGACGAGCTCATTTTTAGTTATTTGGGTCTGATAAAACGTGGAAAGAGCGATGTCTTTGTTGGTTCACTGACGCCACGTATTTGACTGATTTTCACGCGGAAGAACAGTGTTAAGGAAGTCCTGTGCGAATGCTGTGGTATCCCAGATGGGCGAACTAGCATCTGAAAAGACAAGTAGTGCGCATAGTGCTCGTCAAGCGGCTAGAGTTTTGAGCATACGGAAAGCATCGATATATCGTATTCTTTAGGTTGTGTTAAATCTTAGCCTATACAACCTGCAAACTTTACACCAGCTATTACCGGCAAATGCTACACAGCTGGAGGAATTTGCCAAATGGGCTGTGGCAAAATATCCCCCAGAGGTGGTTCGATGTGCTATAGACAGACGCGCTCCTTTTTACTCACTTGGGTCTGTCAAAACGCATAATGCACCGAATAATGCACTTGCGTCCACACACGAACCACTGCATTCACCATGAGTGAATGCAGTGGTTACTGTGAATCCACACCACGACATGGCGTGTATTCACTGCATCCGTCATTCTTAGACCTTTTTTGCGCTTTCCAACCTTTGGTTGAAGAAGCGTATATGCTCCAGCTTTGTCTGTCTGTCTGTCTGTCCGCACGATAACTCGCGTAAAAATGGGTCGATTTTGATGAAATTTTAGTACGTGGTAGGGGACGACTGGGGACGAACCCTATTGAAAATGTACGAAATGGGGTCGAAGGTCAGGACATAAGGAGAGGGATCCAATCCATTTCACTAATGCGTCATGACTTGCTTAAAAATGGTTCGATTTCAATGAAATTTTAGTATGTGGTAGGGCACCACCTGGGCACGAAACTTATTGAAAATGGTCGAAATGGGATCAAAGGTCAGAACATAAGAGAGGGATACATTCTATTTCCCTTATGCGTTCTAACTTACATAAAAATGGTTCGATGTCGATGAAATGTTATTATGTGGTTGTGGACTAGCAGGAGGCGAACCCTATTGAAAATGGGCGAAATGGAGTCAAAGGTCAAAACATAGGAGAGGGATCCATTCCATTCTATTGCCTTTATGCGCCATAACGTGCGAAAAAATGGTTCGATATTGATGAAATTTTTGTATGTGGTATGAAACCCTGTTGAAAATGGGCGAAATGGGGTTAAAGGTCAAAACATAGGATCGAGATCCATTCCATTGCCCTTACGCGTCATAACTTGACTAAAAATGATTCGATTGAGACAAAACTTTATCATGTTGTTCCGGAAAGATACTTAACCAGTTCTGTGGAATATCGTCGAAACGGTATCCAAGGTTAGGACATAGGGGCGAGATTTATTTCACAGCCATTATCCTCATAACTTGAGTAATAACTTGAAAAATAATCTCCGGTGGGTTGAAAAGCGTATAACAATCAATGCTTTGCATGATTTTATTAAATTGTTCCTTTAAAGAGCCGTGCCCCAGAAACGGCTGTAAGAGTGCGTAGTAAATGCCTAAACGCTACTTGAAACTGCTCCGCGAAAACGCGATGCCATTTTTGCAAGAACAAAATCAGCAGCATACAGATTTTTTCAGGATGGTGCGCCCTCTCACGTGGTATCTCCTGTAATAAATTTTCTTGTCGCCATATTAAAACTAATGAGCAGACATCCCATGTCCACCGTAGTCTCAGATCTGACACCCGGAGATTTCTGGTTGTGTGGATATGTAAAATTCAGGGTGTATCGGACAAGATCTTTCACACTACCACAACTGAAGGAAGCCATTATCTGCGAAGTGTATTGCATTTACACGGACATGTCTGGAGATGTCACACACTTGAATGGCATATTATCTTACGTTGGAGGGTAGCTGAACAATTGCTATTGTGATTGTGTCAGCAAGTTAATGCAACGTATGTGTATTGTTTTGTTGTTTACTGTATTTACAAGCTTTTTAGCGTTATCCTCCTGGGTTGGTGACTTAAAGTTTTTCCGTTGCCAAAGGAAATCCTCCTACTAGTTAGTACAGGGTGATTCAAAAGTCCATGAGCTCTATATTTTAAAATGTATTTGTTGTAAAACCATGAAATATATCCGAGTATTGCTTCTTGTGGCTGTTGTGTCTGACCTTGGGGAACGAGCTGCGCCACGTGATAGCACCACGTGACAATACGCTTACGCGGGCGCTGGCAAGCAGCAACGTACAGTCACCCACGAGCCTTACGCAGGAACATAGAATAGCTTTATTAGAAGTTTATTTTGCGGACAAATCTTACCAACGTTTCATCAAGCTCTTTCAAGGGAAGTTTCCTGATGCTGCTATACCAGAGAAAACAACTGAGTACAACCTTGTGAGCCGGTTTTGCGAGACCGGCAGTGTTCATCATAAGCCTAAAAGCGGTCGGCCGTCCGTGGTGACGACCACGTTTCTGGAGAAAATTCACGTTTCCGTGCAGCTCTCTCCCCGGAGGACTCTTTGGCGGTTGTCTCAAGAGTTAGGGGCTGCGTATTCAGCTGGCCAGTGGGCTACTGAACGTCTAAAGTTACTGCCGTACAGAATTCGAGTAGTGCAAGAGCTACGGGAAAAGGGCTCTGCCTACTGCCAGTGGTTTAAGAGTTTCACGCGCAACAATGTGACTAACCTGCTTAACAACATTTTTTTGAGTGACGAGGTATGGTTTCATTTGAATGGATATGTCAATAGCCAAAACACTCTTATATGGGCTGCGGAGAATCCACACGCATTGCATGAAGTTGGACTTGAGAGTCAGAAAGTTGGATTGTGGTGCGCCATGTTTAGACGGCGAATTGTAGGGCCATTTATTTTCGACACAACTGTAAATTCCGCTGTGTATGCTGACATCATCCATCAATTTGTAACGATGCTGGAAGAACAGGAACGTTTCTGTTGGTTTCAACGAGATGTAGCAAAGTGCCACACATCAAACGGCACAATGAAGATGATCCATGAGTTCTTCCACAATCAGTTAATCTCGAAATAACTTTGGCCGCTTCTCTCACCAGACTTGAGTCCTCCAGACTTTTATTTGTGGGGGTATCTGAAAGACACAGTTTACCACAACAACCCTAAGACGGTACAGGAGCTGCGGAACAACATCATTACAGCCGTGAGAGACATACCAGCCAACACGCTAAAAAGAGTATCCGCCAACATTTGTCGTCGGGTGAATTTGTGTCTTCAACAGAATGGTGGACAATTCCAGCATCTATTGTAAAGTGGTTTTCATTACCTGTAAGTATGAGTGTCAATATAACAGTATGTAAACATGGTTGTACATCACTATATGCGTGGTAGAAATATTTGAATTCAGAGTTGGGGGACTTTTGAATCACCCTGTAATTTTCTTTCAAACTACACTGTAACGCACGCATTTTACTTTTGTTACGAAATTTTGAAATTTAAGCTGACTTTTGAGACACAGCGGTATTTAACTCTGTGAGACATTCCATGATGGTGATTAATATTATATTCTTTTGTCACCGACACAGTTTGTGAAAATAACTGAAAGTAAGTTATCATTTACTGATGATAACTGAAAGTAAGTTATCACTTTCCCGTCTTGTATTAAGTGTCTTGGTCTCCACATATACCCCTACCCCCTTTTCTTACACAAGGTGCTTAAACACTTAGATCCTAATCGTAAATGTACGGACGTTACAAAGACATGTCCACTGAACACCTTCGGCGAGAAGAGGGCCATCCAGGGATTGCCGGCCGAGTACTTACGAAAACTTCGTGAAGCCTGGAGGAAGCCGTGTCACTGTAGGAGCCTGAAAATAGCAGAACCACACATTCCCATCCTATGCGCCTCCTGTGTTGCTCCAAACTCATGAATCCTGATTGGGTTGCATCACTCTATGTGCAAAACACAGACAATAGTAGAAATAAAGCTGTATGTCCAAAACAAACTGTTTTGTATCACAATATACGTAGTGCGATCAAAATGTTCCGAGAGTAGGTACGTAGCGTGCCAACAGGTGGCAGTACGTAGATTCGCGAGCATCGGTCGAGGGCAGTGACTGTCATGAGTCATTGGGCCGAGGGGCGTCGTTCTGTGAACGTCGAGAGCTGTGCTATACGATATTTGGTGACCACGTGCAGAGCACAGCGGCGATTTCGGTATGGACTGCAAACTAGAGCAGCGTGCGAACCATCAAATTTTGCGTCAAACTCGGCAAATCGGGAACGGACACGCATGAAATTTTGTGGCAGATATACGGCAATGAAGCAATGAGTCGTGCGAGGTGTTTTGAGGGACAAAACCCCGAAAATGTGGACAAATTTAGGGAACTGGTGCATGAAGATCGTTGAAAAACCATTCAAGACATTGCTACCATCGTCAACGTGTTATACGAAACAGTGCAAGAAATTCTGACGTCGGTTTTGAACATGCATGGCATTGCTGCAAAGTTTGTTCCAAATGTCCTGAACCCAGAAAAGAAGGCGCTCCGTGTTGAACTCTGTCAAGATCTAACTGTCGAACTCCCAAAGATGAAGATTAACTCTCTAAGATGAAGAATAACTCTAAGCAGATAAATATTAACTCTTTAAGATGAAGACTAACTCTAAACAGGTAAATATTAACTCTCTAAGATGAAGATTAACTCTAAACAGATAAATATTAACTCTAAACAGATGAAGATTAACTCTCTAAGATGAAGATTAACTCTGTCGAACTCCCCAAAATGAAGCTAAAGCTCAAGGGTCGCCGTTTTGAAACCGTGGGCGAGATCCAGCGCGAATCACAGACGGTGCTTGACACGATTGGCGAACAGGACTTCCAGGGAGCGTTCCAACAGTGGCAAAACCGCTGGCGGCGGTGTATCGCTGCCCAAGGAGACTACCTTGAGGGAGATTTTTTTTTTTTTTTTTTGATTGGAGGTTTAACGACCACCGTGAGCAACTCAATGGGCTATAAGCAGTCGCCCGTCCCTAATTTAGGGTCACTGGTTCCAGGGAAGGGAAAGAGCCAGTGCCATAAGACAAACACAACATCCATGCCTCACCGGGATTCGAACCCAGACCCCTTTCAGGCGAACGATCAGAGGCCATCGCTTAGACCACTGCGCCACCGGGGCGGCCTGAGGGAGAGAGAGAGAGAGAGATCATAGCCAAACGTAAGTCCTTTATTGTATATCGGCCTAGTCTCAGAACTTTTTGATCGGACCTGTAGCTTTTGTCTTCAGGACTCCACAAACCGATACATAGACGTCGTACAATCACATGTGCAATAACTCAAGTGACTGCACTACGTCTATGTATATAAGTACACGGTCTTTTACGGTAACACAATATACATGTAATAGCTGGTGCACGAAATAGAAGAAAGGAAAAAGATATCCTGTGTCACACTAACAAAAATTCATGCGATGTACTATCTGAAATGTACGATTTCGCTACAAAACTTCAATATTAAATATTTCGACAAAACATTGAATTTTAACAGTTACTCAAACCCCCAAGTATTTCTGTGAGTCTCTTCTATTACCGGAATTTTTTCGTCATATGGATACGGAAAGGTGAGAACGGAGTTTTTTCCGTTAATATAAGTAAAGAATTGCGGAAAGGTTTCTGAAAATTCGGAGTTTCCCGTTTAACACCTCTTTTTTTTTTTTTTTTTTTTTTTTTTTTTTGATTGGAGGTTTAACGACCACCGTGAGCAACTCAATGGGCTATAAGCAGTCGCCCGTCCCTAATTTAGGGTCACTGGTTCCAGGGAAGGGAGAGAACCAGTGCCGTAAGACAAACACAACATCCATGCCTGACCGGGATTCGAACCCGGACCCCTTACGGACGAACGATCAGAGGCCAACGCCTTAGACCACTGCGCCACCGGGGCGGCAACACCTCTTGAAAACAGTATTTTTTCGTTAATATATAATTCATGCGATGCACTATCCGAAATGAAAAATTCTGAATTTTCAGGAACCTTTCCGTTTCTATCCGAAACCGGAAAGGTTTCTGAAAATTCTGAATTTTTCTGTCGTACGAAAAAATCGGTAAAATTCAGGTTTTTTTCCCCCGTCATTTCACGAAAAAGTTGTATCAGAAACGTGCTTCGTTAATTCACGAAATAAATCCCGGAAAGAGGCTGGTGAATTTCAGAAAACGTTTTACAGTTTTGTTAAATGTGCGCTGTTAATGTCATTTTATTACAGATCACCAACATTACACTGAAAAAAACATTTTGTTTATTCAGTAAAATAATTGACACGATTTGCGAACAGGACTTCCAGGGAGCGTTCCAACACCGCCAAAAACGCTGGCAGCGATCGAGGGAGATCATAGCCAGACTTAAGTTACATAAGTACTGTGTTGTATATCGGCTATTCTCGGAACATTTTGATCAGACCTCGTACCTGGAAGACGATACATGTTGGAATTTTAGAATTGGATGATTAAAAATTATAAACAGGAGATAGTCATGTGGATAGTTTGACTGCCTTTGTTCAGTGCGAAACGACGCTACCTGTGTGCATATTAGTATTATCTGTATTAAATATTTTGTCACGTATATCCCTAATTCAACCTTTATTTTAAATTCCAATACTCTTGTGTAACTTTGGTTTCTTCTCGCTAAACGTTTTTTCTGACTGAACGGCACTTTATTTCTTTCCACGTGTTTTCTAAGTTAGAATCGCTGGCCGTGAGTCAAAAGTAAGTACACGCAGTGGATAGCTGAAAGAACGATAGGTGTGTGATTTGTTACGAGAGTGATTTATTGCGAAAGCGATTTGTTACGTGAGGATATCTCTTATTCACGCTAAGAGCAGTTTTTTCGAGTTGATGATTTGTTAAAAGGCAGTGTCTTACGAGTTTGCGTGAAGTGCATGTTGTTATCAGCTTTTATTGTATGAAGTGTATTACGATCGACGTTATGCTACTATGATATGCTAATCGGAAAACAAAAGGGAACATTGAATATGTTAAATACAACTTCTGACTCACTGACTTTGGACCGTCTAATCGAAACATATATACACGTTTATAGTTATAGACATTTACTAACGATTAGTTAAGTTTGCAGCTACTACGAGTAAAAAGTCAAATCTAAACGTAAGTCTTCAAAAGGTAGTTTGAATTCTTATTTTTTATGAGTAAGCAAAACAATATATTTTTTACAATTTCAAAAAGCAGAAAAATAAAAAATGGCAAAAAGAAAACACGTGCCAGAAAAAACTGTTGTCGTAGGCCGGATGCGGACGCGCCCCGTGACTAGCTAGTTTGACTATTTGATATGAATTCAAATTTAAAAGGTAAAAGCCATGGAGGTATTTTTTGAAATTTACAAGCCCAGGTCGCCGAGTAGTCAAAGGAGTAGGTTTCTGGCTAGTCGTCCGATTTTTTTCTAGGATCGAGTCCCGGATGTCGCATGGCTGCTGTGTTTGTCTCACAGTATGATCTCTCTATCTTCCATGGAACCAGTGACCCTTAATTAGGGATGGACGGCTGCTTATATCCGTTAGAATTGCTAACGGTGTGTGTTTAACCCTAAAACAAACAAAACACAATAAAGAAATTTATTAGTTAGTCGGTCCGCCTTTTGCTTATATGGCAGAGGAAACACGTCGAGGCATATTATCAACCAATTTCCAGTGGTAAGTCTCGACTGGAATGGCTTGCCATTCGTTCAGCAAGGCTTCTCCCAAAGTGACGAGTGAAGACGGATTTTGTGGTTGATTTTTCGTATCCGTCGTTGCAGTTCAGCCCAGAGGTGTTCTACAGGATTCTGAGACCAGTCTAACAATTACACCTCATTTTCTAGAAATCAGTCCTGCACGATGTGGCTGGGAGCTCGATCGTGTTGGAAAAGACGACGATCATTTCCGTAATACTGCCACGCTGTTAGTATGGTAGAATCATCCAGAACGTCGAGGTGCACTTCAGATTTCATTGTTTGTGGTATAATAACCAACGGGCCGAGTCCCTACACGAAAAACAAGTCCATACTACGGTGAAGCCTCCACTGAACTTAACAGTTGGAAGAACACAGTTCAATGAAAATCATTTGCTAGGCTGTCGCCAACTTTAAACAGGCCCATCGGATTGGAAGAGTGAAACGAGTGACATCACTCTAAAGAACAGATTTCCATTTGTCCACAGTCGATGAATGACGGGAGATACACCATCACGCTAGTGGTTCCCTGTGAAGTCACACTGTTCCTTGTCAACATGCAGTAGATGAATGGCAAGCCGGCCGCATTAATTTGCCAGTAATCCTCAAAGGCGCATAGTCGTCTTTGCGGGACTCAACCCGTCATAGACGGACGAGATATTGAGAGAGAAGCTCCCTGCAAACTATTTCGCTAGATCTGGATTACGGAGCCTCACATTAATTTCTGGAGTTCTATTCGCGGCAGTAGTTTTATGAGTTCCGGCCAAAATCCGCATTATTCCTGTGCGGTTTCTTTCAATCAACTTTGGTTTCTTGCCACAATGCGTCCTATCTGATGTCGCTTTTTTCACACTTGTTGAAAGCAGTCTTAACTTTCGATACAGTAGCTTGCTGTCGATTCACTGAAAGAAAAAAGCCCAGTTTCAATCACCGAAGAGCCGGCTAAACTGTCTCAAATAGCTGGCATTCTTTGAAATTACCAGAGGTCTGTCTCATTTACGATTTATTTTCACTTCCAAAGAAGCTTTTGCACATATAAACTTGTCGTTCATAATACTCTGTGTAAGAAACACTCATTTCATCACTGCATGTTCGTAAATATGCGAGCTATTACATAAAGTAATATTTCTACAGCTCGGGATTCTGTTATTTTGACAGCCCCTGTTTGTAGCATACATGTATAAGAAATGCTGTCAGTACTAACCCACAGAGTCACCGCCGGTGGCGCAGTGGTCTAAACGCTGGCTTATGACCAATCGTCCTAGATCGGTCCGGTTTTGAGGCGTGGATGCTGTTTTAATCTTACGAAACTGGCTTTATCATGCCCCTGGAATCAGTGGGCCTGAATTAAAGACGAACCAATGCTTGTAACCTATTGAGTTGCTCATGGTTGTCGATAGACTGCGAAACAAACAAACATAAACTATTTGTTTCAGATTCAAAATTAAACGCATTACATATATAAAATACTGTTTCCAGCCGAAAGCGCTTTTTCAGATTTAATTTTTCTCTTCAAATCTCATCAATTCAAATATATCCTCTGTCCTTGACAAAACCTACTATCCACAAACACTCATGACACTCATTTTATCGCCCCATGCTCGTAAGTTAGTGGGTTATTTAAAAGAATAGTAGTTTCATCGCAGGTGTTTTCGTTATTTTGACCATCCGCTGTATATTGTAGATATGATAAACGCTGTCGTACATAAACTTTATGCTTTAAATTCAAAATCAAACGCATTGCATGTCTATAATACTCAGTTTCCAGCCAAAAGCGCATTTTCAGATTTCCTTTTTCTCATCAAATGGATTCTCCAACTTACATCTTGAAAGGCTTCGGAGCACCGTCGTTAAAGCGGCTATGTTGTTGATGCAGGATGCTGTTCTCGAAAGTGATCACCTTCAATGGATGTCACTCTCGTTCCTTTTAAGCTCTTATGCAAAGGGGATAAAAAGGCACTTGAAATGTATGCTGCTCAGTACGTACGTTTGATTTACGAGAATGTTTCAATTCCACTCCTCGTTTTATTCTGTAGAAGCGTATTACGTGCAACTGCTTCATTCTTATATCCTTAGTAGGAACAATTGAATAAATTCTACCTTCAGTTCTTCGGCTTAACAAAAACATGAGAGTGTCAGAAATGCGCAATGCTCTAACATTTAATTCTTCGTAATCTTTTATTCATTACCTTTTCATACATATGCAGAACCCGCCTTCCAGGGTATAACGGAAGTCCAGAAATAAATTTAAACAATGCACGTTGAGATTAAGTTACAAAATAGCGTCTAATGTATTCATCAGGTGGTATATATTAATAATAATCACGGAGGAGTTACAAATATTCACTTTCTAGTTAACATTACATGATTTCAGCCATCGAAACTAAATTACATAGAAAACACAACTTTGTACCGGGGCTGAACAGAAATTATTCTTCCCGCAAGAAGTTTCAGTTCTGCCATGCCGAACGGCATCTAAGTGTCATAAAAATAAAATAAAAGAGAGATTAAACACAAGAATCTTTCTCAGTTTCTGCTACTACTTGTTGGTTTACCCAAAATGCTATATGTTAACTTTAAAAAATGTCATGATTTGCATAAGTTACAGATAATGATCAATAATGATCTATCAAATTTATCTCATTGGTTATGCTCTAACAAATTATCACTTAATATTCTAAAAACCAACGCTGTATATTTCCGAAACGTTCATAAAAGAGAGGACATAAATAAATTTCCAGTCAGGATTAATGATCTCTCCCTTAAAATTGTGGACAAAGTTCACTATCTTGGTGTTTGGTTTGATGAATGCTTTAACTGGAATACGCATGTTCAGTTTGTTGTAAAAAAAGTATCCTTACAGGTTGGCCTGCTTGGTAAAATTAAGCATCTCTTCCCTATCAATGTCCTAAAAACATTTTACTATGTTTTTATTTATACCCATCTCTCCTATTGTCTGGAATCTTGGTATTCAAATATAAAAGTGCAAACAATAAGTTATGCTTGCTCAAATTACAGAAGAAATCTGTTCGCTATATGCTGAACACAGAATACATGTCTCATTCAAAACCATTATTTCTAAAACTAAATATTCGAAAAATTCATGAAATTTTTACCTTGAAACTAGGTATCATGTTTTTTAAAATAATGCATCTTAAACTGCCTATTTTTCAATCTGACATTAAATATCTGGATTATTCTATCTTCACCAGATCCGTTGCTAACAACAAATTATGTCAGCCGTGTGTTAGACTTAATTATGGTTTAAATAGCAAACTGTATAAAGCCATTATCCTATGGAATAATCTCCCAGACATCAGATCCCTGGAAAATATCAAAAAATTTTCCTTGACTCTGCGAAATTACATTGTAAATCACCCTGATCTCCATAACGAATGTCAACCCTATCATTAAATTTTAGTTCCAAGCATGCTGTTAACAGTGGTGCTTCTGTTATAACCATATTACTTGCTTTCATATATGCCATATGTTTTATTCTTTTTCTTACATCTGATAGGGGAACTCGCCTTACAACCAATGTGTTCAGATTCCTCCTGGTGTATTGCATTTTCATATAATTGTAAGTTTATGTTTCTGTGACCAAACTGTAGATGGATATTTATAGAAACAATAAGTGTAAAATCTTGAGTTTTTCAGGAAGTTATGAACAATAAATACATTTAAACGTGAAGAGATATATATTTGTAAAATAAATATATGGAAAAGTATTAAACGAAGTGTAATATGCATTAAACCGGGAAAATAATTTACAGGAATTATTGTCCCCTGAAAAAAGCAATGACAGGAGTACAAATTTTAGATCGCTTTTGTAAGATCAAACAAACCACCATACAACTCGTTTTTCTTATTTTTGTGTTTGACGACTCGTGTGATCATCTAAAGAGTTGGTTTGCCCTAAATTTGGGCTGCTGGCTCTACGGAAGGGACACAAGCAAATCTTTACGACAAGCATACCACTTGAACCTCTTTTTGGGCCGTGTGGTCAGAGGCGCAAGCCTCTGAGCTCTAAACCATCGGTTTATCCTTCTCTAGCTCTCTTAATCTTCTACACCTTCAGTAAATCAACAGGATGTTAGTCATAATGTAAATAAAAATGCTTCACTAGCTCCCTCCGAGTACCCCCATTACGTGAATTAAATCGCTCAACGGTTTCGTTCGTCGCACCCTGTCTTCCGGAAAATGTGTTATATATGCGTTGCTTATTAAATGAAATAACGTTATTGAAAAAAATATGAGTTGATTACCTGATTAAAGAAAAACGATTGTCAACTAATGAACATAGGCTTCTCCATGTTGTAAGCAATATGTAAGGATGGTCGCACAGTATTTAAATTTCTCTTTCAATTGATTCTATGAACGTTCAAATGTGTATCGACAAATATAAATTCAAATGTGTATCAGCAAATATAATTTCAAATGTGTTACAATGGTTTTGCCGCTTTAAACTGACCTGTGAGGTCCACTTTCGTAACGAAAAGTTCGTCCGTTAAAATATTTAACAAATTACAATTCTCATGAACATGCCTTTATATCGAAAAAACAGGAGCGGGTGTCTGTTTCTGTTTCTTTTCCTCTCCTTTTCTTTTTGGTATTCCACGTCTAAATACAACACAGATCGAAATCCATTTATTTCAAGCTAACAGATGAGAAGATCTTTTAGTAGCTAGAAACAGGTAACTCATAGTTTTAAAAAATGGTAGTTATATTATGTGCAGGAATGGAAGCTTTTATGTTTTTCTGTGACATGTTTTCCTCTGAGTCCCTTCACGACTTAAACCAAACTTGGGTTCAGTTCGGCCTGCACCCAGACTATGGCTGACAAATGCAGGGCCTCAGACCCCACAGCTGAGTTAATTGAATCAAGGTTTTTTTTCTTCTCATCAAAAGTGAAGCACGAAACGCATATATGTGAATAAAAAAAAAAGAAGTAAAATGGACTCACGCAAAATTTTTAGTCTGCTGCTGTGTCGAAACATGTAAATATTGTTGCTACACCCCGGGACACCAGATTATCGAATAAAAATAAGCTTTAAGAATTTAGATGTCAGGATGTCAGGCAATGGATGACTGCCCGGAGGTAGACATTAGAATTCAGAATAATTACTTGTGAGCTCTTTTTATCGCCGAAAGCTTATGTACTGGTGAAAAGAATTTAGCAAATCAAAACTAAGAAATTCTGACACTCATCAATTATTCATGCAACTTCAGGACTGGCACGAGACAACAGACATTTAATCAATTTACAATAAAATATGACGATAATGATGAAGACATCAATATACAGAGGATTGTGAAGGAGGGGCGTCAAATAGACTCGCCCCTTTCGGGATAGCTCTGAGGCTGAATTTATCATTAAAGTCAATGATTATATGTGGGCCTATAAAGTCCGGCTTTAAAAACACAGTTCTCAGCCGACGAAAGTCTATTGGTTGACCGGAGCCAATTACACTGACGGAATAAAAGAATCCCAACACCACGAAAAAATAGTTGTTGAGGAATGAAATAGCGGCAATACATTTGTATAGGTAACATATCTAATCGATTAAAGTTTCAAGATCACAGCTTAATGTATGCGCGAGAAGAGCCATTTTAAATGTGAAATGCTGGTACATTAATTACCGGTGTAACCGCCAGAATGTTGAATGCAAGCACGCAAACGTTCATGCATTGTGTCATACAGGTGCTGGATGTCAGTTTGTGGGATGGACTTCCATGCCTATTGCACTTGGTCGGTCAATACAGGGACGGTTAATGCTGGTTGGGGGTGACGCTGGAGTTGTCGTCCAATGATGTCCCATACGTGCTAAATTGGTGAAAGATCTGGTGATCTAGCAGGAAACGGCAACATGTCGACACTCTGTAGAGCATGTTGGGTTACAACAGCAGTATGCGGGCGAGCGTTATCCTGCTGGAAAACACCCCCTGGAATGCTGTTCATCAATGGCAGCACAACAGGTTGAATCACCAGACCGACGTACAACTGTGCCGTCAGGGTGCTTGGGATAACCACGAGAGTGCTCCTGCTGTCATAGGAAATTGCTCCCCAGACCATAACTCCAGGTGTAGGTCCATTGTGTCTCGGCCGCAGACAGGTTGGTTGCAGGTGCTCACCTAGCCTCCTTCTAACCAAAACACGGCCATCACTGGCACCCAGGCAGAATCGGCTTTCATCAGAAAACACAACAGATCTCCACTCCGTCCTCCAATGAGCTGTAGCTTGACACCACTGACGTCGCAAACGGCAGTGGTTTGAAGTAAGTGGAATGCACGCTACAGAGCGTCTGGCTTGGAGCTGTCCTTCAAGTAACCGATTTGTAACAGTTCGTTGTGTCACTATGGTGGCAACTGCAGCTCGAATTGCTGCCGAAGACGCAGTACGATGCGCCACGGCCATATGCCGTACACGGCGGTCTTCCCTCTCAGTAGTGCCACGTGGGCGGCCGGAACCCGGTCTTCTTGAGGCAGTACCTTCCCTTGACCACCGCTGCCAACAATCATGCGTAGTGGCTACATTTCTGCCAAGTCGTTTTGCAATATTGCGGAAAGACAATCCACCTCCTCGTAGCCTTATTACACGACCTCGTTCAAACTCCGTGAGCTGTTGATAATGGCTTCTTCGTCTTCTTAAAGGCATTCTTGACTAACATCAACACACTACGTCGAATCTCAACGATAACTAACGCTCACGAACGTTACAACGCGTATTTACAGCAAACCTGCTTTGCATGTTCCGAGGGGCGCTACTAGCGCCACACGTATACTCTTAGCGCGAAATTTGCATAGACGTCATCTTACAGATGTTCTCTCACCGCCCACCAACTGTCGTTTATCTAACACAACCCCTTCTTGGTGTTGGGATTTTTTTCCGTCAGTGTATTTCACAACTGGCATGCATACATAAGTTCCGTACTTACAGATATGCTGTTTCCTCGGGTATCCATGTTTAGTGCACTGACTTTGTTATGCACTCACTAACATTTCATGTGTTTTCGAAGCGTACCTGTGTGATGACACGCCCATTTCAGAGCGCGCACTATAACCAATGGAGAGGGGAGTCGAACCCCAGCTCCCACTTTTTCTCGAGCACGGCATTCACCTGCATGAAATCAGGGACGCATTTATGCGCACCAATGTCGTGGTGGAACGAAGCCGCTGACGTTATAGATGGATCCGTTCGTCTCTCCAAAGGTGATTCTCGCATGTTCAAACTGTCTTGTCAGCCTGAAAGCATTCGGCGCGGTGAAGTGATAAGAAATACATGCCTCTGCATTCGGAATATGTGGTGGGTCCACTTCCCGAAAGTACGGAAAACACATAACTTAACTAACACTCCTTTGTCCTGCCAAGGTTCGGATTAGCAAACGCCATAAGTTTCCTGATCTGTTGACACTTAACGGCCACCCGAATTGACCGCCGCGCGCTTAGGGGCGACGCATCGCGTTTCCCACACAAGACTAAGGTTTCTCCCTTGCAAGAATAGGGACCCTTTTCTCTTCTCTTTTGCAATGCGGAAAACCACTAGCTGTTAATTTTCACCCAAAAATTAATGCTGTTCCCGCCTATTGCAAAACCTGCTAATCGAATTCATTACCGTACCCCAAAGTCGTTACAATATATATCAAAATACTTAGATGACGACTCGCGCCGGGAGCATTGTAAGGAACGGAACGACCCATAGAAGGACTGCTTTCCGTCAAAGGCTATCAGTATAACGTGGAATGTTCTAGCGTGTGATCTGGAATAACCATTTTCTTTTGCATGCCTCAAAGTAGACGTCCAGAAGGAACAATACAATGCAGAGCCCGTAAAGTGTTAGAAGACGGTCAGTCATCAGAGTAGTAGCTCGATTTTCTAAAGTATATAGAACAATGGAGAGCCACTGGAAGGTAATAGAACGGTCAGTCAGTACGGTAAAGTTCAATTTTCTGGAGTATATACAATAGAACAGTGAAGAGACAGTGGAAGGTTATAAACCGGTCAGTTGGTAACTTAATTTTCTATTCTATGTTTTTACAGCAATGGGGAGCAGGTGGCTGGTTAGGAGACGATTAGTCTGAACTGAAGTAGCTCAACTTTCTGGCTTATACAGAACAGCAAGAGACGGTGGAAGGTTAGACGCCGGTAAATTGGTAGCTTAATTTATGTTCTACGTATGTACAACACCGGAGAGCCAGTGTAACGTTAGATGACGGCCAATCATTATGGAGTAACTCGATTTTCTTGTGTGTTCAGAACAATGGAGAACTGTTGGAAATGTCAGGGTAATCATCATGAACTCAAGTTTCTAAAATCAACCGTCTTGTAATCTCTGCGTTCTGGAACTATTTTCAAGCAAGCGTAATAATTCCTCGATAGCGTGTTCTTGACTCTCCAAGAGTGATAGCTCCTCAAGATAACAATTATATCGGATGTGTAGCCAGACGAGATCGAAAAGCAGCAGAACACAGTCCCTGTTCGAAGCTGAAAGAAGACACGGGAATGCCCGGTATGAGTCTCTACTGTGAGCTGAAGGATTCAAAACTGTAAACTCTATTCCCGTAGACCAGTTTTACTCCTGCCGTTACGTGAGAACCACAGCGCGCACACTTTTGATGGTGTCACAATGAGGTCACATAGGTCTTAGAACAGAAGCGTAATGTTTTGTTCACAAATGACAAGTGTTTGATTCGGTAATTGAATAAGAGATATACATTAATCTGACGAGAGTCTAGAGCCCGCTAAAAGCCTTGTAACATCAACAAACGAAGTTTCTTATTTAGTGTTAGTGGGGACGTTTTTTCTGGCATTTCATTGGATGACCCAACCAACCTCAGTGTTAAGATCTTATGACTGCATTAAAGTATCTAGATGCGATTCTCGATTCGTGTATAAGGCTGTAATACCAGTGTCGTTGTTAGATATTTGTGATTGGTATATCGATCAGAATGACAATATCGTTTTTTCGGTATTTGTGTCACAGACTGAGGGTATCAATAGCGGTGTTTTATGAAAAGGTTTGAATATTACATAAAAAAATAAATTCTAGTGTACTAAATATTTAATTATTGCAAACACAGAAATTCCTAAGCTTCTAGTACGAACAATGTATTGGCAAGGACAACTGCTCAAGAGTTTTCTTAGTGGAAATATAAAATTCAAATATAGAAATTCATTGGCATCTGGCACAAACAGTACATCGACAAGTAGAATCGCTTTACACTAGTCAAAAAACGAATATAAATTTTACAATAGAAATAACTTATCCAAAAGAATGACACGTTATGCGCATGGAGCTTAAAGAAATTAGAAAAAAAAATAAGCCGTCATTTTCAAAAAATGTGTTTTTAGAAAACGAAACAGGTGTGTTAATAGTGACATTTTTGTGCCTCGGACGTATTTTTGTACAAATTATTCCATCTGTGGAAAATAGCTCTTTTCGCCTCCATACTAGTTGGTGAAATATTGTGGAAATAACAATAAGCCAATTGCAAATATTTTCCTCTAATTACTTCATCTTCTACGAGATTCCTCCCTTATGTGATATTATTGAAGCGATTTTCTTGAACAGTCATTTAATCTTTTCCAGGGGCCACGAATTTCTTATTTATAGCAAGGTTTAAGTTTTGTTTCATACAAAGCATTTCAGGACCGTCGTTGTTCTTATTTTCCATGTACAACTGAAGATGCAAAGGCAGTGTAAGCAGTAACGATTTCAGTTTCCTCATGCGGAAACTGTATGTACACTTGTAATAGTTGAAATAAAGTAAAGATCAATCTTGCAATGCGAGCTTTGCTTCGTTTTTTTTTTCAACTTTTCTTTCCTTTGAGGACTACTGAAGTACACGAGAACGCTTTCTAAACTACTGCGCTTTTGCTTGATTCGGTATCTCAATGCAGCGTAGGTTTCTCAAGTAAAGAGGTAAATTCTCTTCGTGTTAAGCAACTCAGCGTTGCCATGAAAATTTACGTACAACTGTACTTTGATAGGTAAGTGTTTCCGTGAAGAATCGCAAAGACGCAAATATTTTTACTTGATGATTTTCGTCTTTGAGCCATAATTCCTCCGCAGCCAGCTTTACTGGTAGAAGAGCTGATATTGACATTGAATAAAATTCATCATCAGGTAAACTAATTTCTGAATTTAGATCACTCAGTGTCTTTAGAATACAATTTTTCATTTGAGAAATTGCTTGATCATGATGAGCAAAATATGTCAAAGAATGTTTAAGTCTAATATAATTAAACGCCCGAATAATAGTCATCTTTGAGACCACAAAAAAAGGGACCGTTTTTCGGTGGTTTGACCTATGTTAATGTTATTTGTCTATTTCGTTCATGTACAAGAGAATTGCCTGCTTGGAGTGCAGAAATTGTCGGGTGTCATTGATTCAGATGCATGGACTGCTTAAAGGGTTAATTTAACCTTCTTTGTCTGCTTTTCCAATGTTTCAGCTAATAAGCATGGCGAAAATCTCATATTGCAGCACACGATATAGCGCAATCCAACGGTGGAATCAGCTAGCTCTATCCTGATGAAGCAATGGTAGTCCATATAGACGCCAAACTTTGGAAGCAGGTAAAATTTCACTGGGTTGAAATTTCGTTAGAGCATAGGTCCTTAACCGCTATTCGGCCAAAGATCCCTTTAATAATGTAATGAAAGCTGAGGAGACCCTGCTGGAAAAATGTCCGTAAATAAACAATAGTATTAAATAATAAACAATAGTATTCCATAACCCGTAATATTAACGTATTATTCACAATAACAACAACCCCTAAAATAACTGACTTTGAAAAAAATTGGTTCAATTTTGTGGAATTTTTATTTTAACTTTTAATAAGTTAGACAGTGCTGTTTTTAAAGCTAGCTTCTACTTTATGGGCCACTTGAAACCCATTCATGACACACCTTGGGGGTGTCGTAGTTGGGATTCTGAAACGGACAGAACTCACCTACCGAGAGATAATATGATCGTGGTTTTTCTTCATGAGTTGTGTAGAACACTTTTAGAACATTCAGAAAATATCGAATGGTGAAGCGCGAATTTTTTTTCCCCGTATGTTCTGCAGCGACACTCTACTTCTGAAAGCTATGCTTTCTAAATTTTGTATTGGTTGGTTAAATATATTCTTTTTATCGGAAAAATTGCCAAGCTGTAAATACCCGTTCTGTAGGAGGTGAATATTTGAATTCTGCGATCGCTAAATAGTTGGCCCTGTAATTCTTCACACCATCGATCTCTGTGATATCCGACAGTTTCCTTGTAAATAAATATTTAATGAACCCTATAGGTCGGCGCTTACGCAGAGATCATAGGTTCCCTGTGGAAAACCGCCAGAGAGGGAGAGAGGTTAAAGTAAACTATAATTCGTGGAAGTCAGACTTATTTAACCGAATATTTAGACTGAAAACATCCCTTCACCAACTGTTGTTCAATCGTCATTCAAAGTATATTTGTTGTCATTTGTTAGTTAAAGTCTTGAAATTGTAACTCATTATACATGCACTGTTAGAATTTATCCACAAAACCATCAAGTGAGAAATTCATATTAAAAATGAATAAAGAAATCATAGCTCGGTCAAAATATTTTTTTCTTTTATTTTTTGCTCTTGACAGCAATTTTGTTGCACCATGGCCAAGCTTCTTCAGGACAAATTCTTCACCATGTAGTGTTCGAATATTTGCAAAGTATTTGGGAAAGATTCTGAAAGCTAATCTATGAGCTAAGTCTGTCACGTCTGGTTTTCAACTAGACGTAAAATCTGAATGTTTTCCTAAATAATCGGTTATGGTCTTTTTTTTTAACATCTGTCATTAAAAACCTTCGCCTACACCATAAACATTTTTCTGAAGTTCACGATACATTTCCGTGATTCCTTTGGTGAATTAACGAATAATATTTTTAAAACCACATTTTACGTGAAATCACGGAAAGAAACCTGAATTTCAGGGAATTTTCAGAAACCTCTCCGCAATTCCTTTCTTATATTGACGGTAAATTGCCGTTTTTAAGATTTGTTAATGGAAAATTCAGAATTTTCAGAAATCTTTCCGCAATTTCATTCTTATATTCACGGTAAATTGTCGCTTTTAAGATGTGTTAATAGAAAATTCTGAATTTTCAGAAACCTTTCGCAATTTCTTTATGATATTGACAGTAAATTGCCATTTTTAAGATGTGGTAACGGAAAACTCTGAATTTTCAGACACCTTTCCGCAATCCCCCTCTTATATTGATGGTAAATTGACATTTTTGATATGTTAATGGAAAATTCTGAATTTTCATAAACCTTTCCGCAATTCCTTTTTTTATTGACGGTAAATTGCCGTGTTTAAGATGTGTTAATGGAAAATTCTGAATTTTCAGAAACATTTCCGCAATTCCTTTATGATGATGACGGTAAATTGCCATTTTTAAGATGTGTTAACGGAAAATTCTGAATTTTCATAAACCTTTCCGCAATTCCTTTTTTTATTGAAGGTAAATTGTCGTGTTTAAGATGTATTAATGGAAAATTCTGAATTTTCAGAAACCTTTCCGCAATTCCTTTATGATATTGACGGTAAATTGCCGTTTTTAAGGTGTGTTTACGGAAAATTCTGAATTTTCAGAAACCTTTCCGCAATTCCCCTCTTATATCAATGGTAAATTGCCGTTTTTAAGATGTGTTAATAGGAAATTTTGAATTTTCAGAAACCTTTCCACAATTCGTTTCGTTTACTAACGGAAAAAACTCCGTTCTCACTTGTTCCGTATTCATATGATGAAAACATTCCGGTAATCGGAGATTCGTGGGAATATTTGAGCTTTGATTACATGTTAAATTTAAATCGACTGTCAAAGGAACTGATATTGAAGTTCTGTAGTGACCTCGCATATTGTGAATACCATATCGCAGGAACTTTGGTTATTCTAGCGCAGGATATTTCTTCTCCCCTCCCGCATATCGTGCATCTGCGATTATGTACTGTGTTACCATTAGAAACTGGGTATTCAAATTATCGCACAGATGATTGTACGATGTATGTGTATCAGTCTGTGGAAACCTTACAACAAAAAATATTATAGCTACTAAGGGTAAAATTTATATTTAGAAGTTTTGTGAAATAATACTATAAAACAGTACATTTAAACTTTTCTTAAAGATCAATGAAAGTTATTGTCAGTTAAAACAAGTTGGTAAAATCATGCAATGCATTGATTATGATACGTTTTCCAACATACTAGAAATCATTACTCAAGTTATGAGGATAATGGCTGTGGAACAAATCTCGCTCCTGTGCCCTGACTTCGGACCCCATTTCAGTGATATTCAAAAGAACCTGTTCAGTGTATCTTCGAAACAACATAATAACGTTTTGCCGCAATCGAAGCATTTTTCCCTAAGTTGTGACGCAAAATGGCGATGGAATGGATTTCGCTCCTATATTCTGACTTTTGACCCCATCTCACACATTTTCAATAGGTTTCGTTCCCAGGTTGTCCCTTATCACATATTAAAATTTCATCGAAATCGAACCATTTTTACACGAGTTATCGTGCGTACAGGCAGGCAGACAGACGGACAAAGCTGGAGCATATAAGCTTCTTTAACTTACGATTTAAAAGCGTAAAAAAAAAAGATTTCAAGTTCTAAAGCATTCTGTTGCTTTTAAATATTACGTTGAAGAAATACTTAATTTGTGATAAGTCCTCGTACATAAAAATAAAATTATTTCAAACGTATTAAAAAAATAAGAAGCTTCCACACAAAATAAAACGACTAAATCACTCGCATTAATGATTAAACAAATTCATTCCGCGCAATTAGTTTTACCTTGAACGTGTGCGCAATTCTTAACACTTTCTGGCTCAGTGGTTAACACGCCCACCCGTCTTGTGTACACCCAAGCCAATCGACCTCGGTTCGATCCTCACCACCGGTGGGATATGATTTACTGACGTAAGGATTGAAAGCTTCAGTGTTTTCGGTTTTGTGAAATTTCTGTATAAATATGGAAAAGCTTGAAACGGACTTTTCCGAAATAAACGGAATTACTTTGTACGGGAAGGCTGTGAAAATACAGAAGAAAATAAAATTAAATTAAAATAAAAAAAAACGGGCACTTTTAAAAACGGAAATTTCGTTAAAGACAGACAGTTACTTATTTTACTGCACGTTATTTTCAGAATTTTTTCGTAAATTCACAGTCTTTATTTTTTACAGTGCACATGCTTCCCTTTGAATACTGTATTAATGCTAAGGCTTCAGATTTTACGATCGAAAATAAGTTTCAATAATAAGTTTGAAAAAGCAACATTTAGTCACAAATTTTATTTTTCTTGTCGACCACGGTCTCACCAAAGAATATAAACGATTCTTTGGTCTCACTGCCTTTTGTCCCTGCTTCCTCAACACGAGCGGCACATAAATATTCAAATCGCTGTGACATCATCAACAGTGCTGGCGGTCACGGTTTCTTGCCAGGAGCTTGCGCACGCTTAATAAAGATGGAGTGGACTGCAGTATCGTTGAATCGGGTTTGTCCATAAGTTTAGTATTTTCAAATAGAAATTAATTTATCAGTATTTTAGTGACAATGCTTAGCGATCGAATGTTTCTATAGTTCCCTGTTCCATTGTACAACATTTGAACCTTCAATCAACAACGCAAGGCCCTAAGGTGTGTTCTGTGTACGAAATGCGACATTCACGTTGAATTTTATATATTCTCCACTTCAACATTATATTTTTATCTAAAAAAGCTTATTTTGTTCATCACCTTGAAATTAAAGGTTTTGAGTACTATGGAAATTGTGAAGAAAATATCACGAGAAAAGGAAATAGTAAAAATATTCTCACATAAAATTGATGTGAAATTGGAGGTAATGTGGAGACAGGCTTCGGTTTCCGAAATTATTTAAAAGCCTTCTTTCTCTACAATGGAAAGATTGTATCCTTACACTTCTGAAATTCGTTCGCAAGAGGCTTTGCAGAAGCACAGCGATGCCGTGGTCGATAAGAAAAATCAAGTTTATTTCGACTAAAAGTTATTTTCTTCAATCCTGTGTACCTCACAACGTTTGCAGTCTAAAATTTGTAGAATCGCAGTTGTATATTTTAACTGGTGGCTTGGTGGGTAAAAGCCCCAATCTAGGAAGAAGTATTTATTTTTCACAGTTTTCAAAGAAGTAAAGTGATAAAAAAATTGCACCATTTTTTCATGCTTTATGTATTCTGTGGAGGGAATATGGAGAATGTGTAAATATATTATCAATAAAACATAGGTCCAGGTTGTGTCCTGCTACTTCATGTTCATTCCCCTCAGCTGCAGTCTTCTATGCTTTGGCGTAAGGACTGTTAGCCAGAATATCTGCCAAGTCTGTCAATATCGATCGCTTTAATTCTTTATTTTCATTACGACCAATACGTTTATCGGTAGCAGCCGAGGAATCTATTAAATACAATTTTCACCAGTAAGTGTTAATAAATCCGATATGTACCGGTGAATCTGTCCCTGAATTTTAAAGCAGTACGGACCATTTCCTGGAATCTCGTTTTTGTGGCCAAAAGGAAAATGAATGGCATTGCACTATTGCATTTCCGGATGTGTTGGAAAGATTCCCTTAAGATGAAATATCTTTTGCTGAGGTTGGTGCATAATAGCTGATGTTAATTAAGAAGTTGTGCTCCATAAATGATACGCCTTTCAGCTTTATTTAAATTTCGCTTAAGAGTCGAGTCGAAAATCATTCATAAAACCTGCGATTTGTGGAGTAGGTAAAACTACTTATTAACTTACATGATTTTACCTTAAAATGCATTTTTTCCTGAATTGCTGTTTTTGACCCTTAATTACTTTTCCGTCATTTACTGAATTTTGGTAACAAGCCGATTAGTGTTAAAAAGTTACTTTTGGCTTTTCTAGGTTTTGTATAAGAAGCGAATTGACTTATGAAATTCACCTATTTCACTAGCAGAAAGTTATTTAAGAAATCACCCTCTGCATCCAAGAAAAAAAAAGCCATTTGGACTATAGTGGCTTTTAAATATTAATATGGGAAAAAATATTTTTAACTAGAACCGAAAGTAAGGATTACCCGTTTTGTTCGGTAAAGGATGGGTGTTGATTAAATTGTTTACTCGTCTGACGAATCATTTCGTAAATCCTGCGCTTATACTCATTCTTAAGATGTTGATATTAGAAATGTGCGAAAGGTATTTTCGAAAGCACAACCAGTTGCATTAACGCAATGCAAGCACATTTTTATCACGGATATGAAATGCTTATTCTAGCTAAAATTTCTGGGAAAGTGTTTTTCATGTGGAAATAGAATATTTCCATGTTAGTAAAGTACTCTTTAAATACAGATGCAATGACAAGTTCATTTTTTCTTGTGTGCTTCTGATAATTATAGCAAGTTAGTAAAATCACACAATGCATTGATTACGATACGCTTTTCAAGATACCAAGAAATCATTACTCAAGTAGTTACTCAAGTTATGAGGGTAATGCTTGTGTAATAAATCTCGCTCCTGTGCCCTCTCCCTTGACCCCATTTCGATGTTATTAAACAGAATTGATTCAGTGCACCTCCGGAACAACATGCTAAAGTTTTGTCACAATAGAAGCATTTGTACGTAAGTTATGATGCATATGGGTGATGAAATGGATCCCGTTCCTATATCCTGAACTTTGACTCCATTTCACCCATTTTCAATAGGGTTCGTCCCCAGGTTGTTCCCTACCACATACTCAAATTTCATCGAAATCAATTGGTACGCGAGTTATCGTGTGGACAGACAGACAGACGGACAAAGCTGGAACAAATACGCTTCTTCAACATACGGTCGGAAAGCGTAAGGAACGAATTTTCAGGGATAAGCATATATTACGGCATCAAAGATTTAGGCCATATAACGATAAATAATCGAATTTGCTGCCCAAGATGAAATGTGATGGCAATTTAGTATTTTCCGGTAACTCTACATCGACTAGCTCATTTTTTTACGCTTTCCAACCATAGATTGAAGAAGCGTATATGCTCTAGCTTTGTCCGTCTGCCCGTCCGTCCGTCCGTCCGTCCGTCCGTCCGTCTATCTGTCTGTCCGCACGATAACTCACGTAAAAATGGTTTGATTTCGATGAGATTCTAGTATGTGGTAGGGGACCAACTGGGGACGAACCCTATTGAAAATTGGTGAAGTGGGGTCGAAGGTCACGACATAGGAGCAGGATCCATTCCATTGATCTAATGCGTCATAACCTGCGTAAATACGGTTCAATTTCGATGAAAGTTTAGTATGTCGTAGGGGACCACATAGGAATGAACCCTATTGAAAATGGGTGAAGTGGGGTCTAAGGTCATGACATAGGAGCGGGGTGCATTCCATTGCCCTTATGCGTCATAACGTGCGTAAAAATGGTTCGATTTCGATGACATTTTAGTATGTGGTAGAGGACCACTAGGGACGAGCCCTATTGAAAATGAACGAAATGGGGTCAAAGGTCAGGTCATAGGATCGGGATCCATTCCATCGCCCTTATCACATACTATTAAAAGAGCAATTCTTGTACGTATGTAAATTTTATTTTGAAAACGGCTCTAAGGATTTTGATGAAAGTCATTAACCTACCGTTTTCTGGTACTAGAAATCGATTTAGCTTGATCTCGACTTTAGAAAAATTTGTTTAGTGGGTTAAATAACCACCCCGAATTACCACGTTTTTAGGATCATGGCGTCGCCCCATTAGATGTTGGCGCGTGGTCATGCCATCTGTCTCATTACGTCACGCGTTGTATGTGGATCCCATTAAAGATTTATGACGTCCCACTCTTGCGAGCAGATGGTCGCGATTCCCATCTGCCTCATTACGTCACGCGTTGTGTGCGTATGCCCGTCCGCACGATAACTCGTCTAAAATCATTAAATTTCTTTGATATTTCAGCGGAACACCCTGGAAGTAACCCTATTCAAAGTGAACGAAAGGGGGTCAAAGGTCAGGACATAGGAGCGGGATCCATTCTCCTGCTCTTATGCGTTATAACTGACGTAAATAAGGTTCGATTTCAATGAAATTTTGGTATGTGGTAGGGGACAACCTGGGGACAAACCCTATTGAAAATGGGCGAAATGGGGTTAAAAGTCAGAGCATAGGAGCGGAATCACTTCCATCGCCATTACGCATCATAACGTACGTAAAAATGCTTCGATTTGGATGAAATGTTAGTATCTTGTAGGGGCCTGCCTGGGGAAGAATCCTGTTGAAAATGGGCGAAATGGGGTCAAAGGTTAGGACACAGGAGCGGAATCTATTCCATAGCCCTTATGCATCATATCTTACGTAAATATGCTTCGATTGCGACAAACATTTTTATCATGTTATTTCGGAGGTATACTGAACCGGTTCTGTTAAATATCATCGAAATGGGACAAAAGGTCAGGGAACAGGACCGAGATTTATTCCACAGCCATGATCCTCATAACTTGAGTAATAAATTCTGGTATGTTGGAAATTGTATCATAATCAATGCATTGCATCATTTTACTAACTTGTTTACCCTTTCCAAACGTAGATTGAAGAAGCGTATATGCTCCAGCATTGCCCGTCTGTCTGTCCGCACGATCACTCGCGTAAAAATGGTTCGATTTCAATGAAAATTTGGTATGTGGTAGGGGACAACCTGGGGACGAACCCTGTTGAAAATGGATGAAATGGGGTCAAAGGTCAGGACATGGCGGTATCCATTCCATTGCCCTTATGCGTCATAACGTACGTAAAAATGCTTCGATTACGACAAAGCTTTATCATGGTGTTTCGTGGGTATTCTGAACCAGTTCTGTTGAATATCATCGAAATGTGGTCAAAGGTCAGGGCACAAGAGCGAGATTTGTTCTGCAGTCATTATCCTCATAACTTGAGTAATGATTTCTGGTATGTTGAAAAACATAGCATTGCATGATTTTACTAACTTGTTATTGGGATCTCCTCCTTTCTTTTCAAAAGTGGCTTGACAATAATACGGTTTATACGAGGGTTGTACAGCGACCTTTTTCTTAGAATGCTGCGGTATATACGAGGGTTGTACAACGACCTCTTTGTTACAATGCCAAGGTATATACGAGGGTTGTATAACGACCTCTTTCTTACAATGCTAAGGTATATACGTGGGTTGTACCGAAAGCAATGCAAAAGTGGACATAGCTTTTTTATTAACTGACAGAGGTTGTTCAAACTGTACATTTTAGTAGAGTAACTTTTCTCTATACAAAGGTACTACTCAACGTAGTTTCCATTGCAAACAATACATTTGCGCCATCGTTGATCGCAACTCTAGAATCCTCTTTGAAAATTTTCAGGTGTGGTCTGTTGCACCCACTTTTTCACAGCCACTTTCACCTCGTCTTTGTCATAAAATCGTTGTCCTCGGAGACTGTCCTTCATTGGATCGAACAGGTGGAAGTCGGAGGGCGTCAGATTTGGGCAGTACAGTGGTTGTGGGACCTCCAAGCAGCCTAATTTGCTGTTCGCCTGATTTGTTTTGCCAAAGATGTGTGTGGTCTCGCATTGTCGAGGTGGATGTGGATCCTTTTTAGATTCTTGTTCGGTCTCTTCCTCCTTTTGGCCTCTCGAGGCATCTTGAGTGCCTCAATCTACTGCTAGCTGGACGGTACGGCCACGTTCCAGAAAATTAAGGAGAATGACACCCCTGTCATCCCAAAAAACAGTCACCATGATTTTCTCTGCTGATCGCTGACCCTTGAAATTCTTAGGCCTTGGTGAAGAGGTGTGACGCCATTTCATGGATTGATTCTCCGTTTCCGGATCGTAGTCCACGTTTCATCCCCTGTCACCAGATCGAAGAAAATCGTGTCTTCATTGGTTTCAAACGCTTCCAGTAGATCAGAGCAGACATCCACCCTTCTCTCCTTCAAATCGAGTGTCAACTTCCGAGATACCCACTTTGCACACACTTTCCAATACCCTACGTCTTCCACCATCTTCTGTATGGCAGTGTGACCACAATCCAGTTGTGCAACAAGCTCACGGATTGTGACTCGTCTTTCGGAGCGAATCAATTCATCGACTCTCTGACGATTCGTGTCAGTGGTCGCAGATGATAGTCTGTCACTGAGTAGTTTGTCTTCAGTGCTAGTTTCCCCTTTTATAATCTTCTTCATCCATCTGTACACATTGCTCTTGTCAATGGTGACATCTTCGTAAACATTCTGTCGTCTTCTGTGGCTGTCAGACAACCTGCACCCTTCCTTCGTGAAGAACTCAATAACGGCACTTTGCTTCTGCTTGGAATCCATTATTTACCTACAATGAATAAGAAGAGTTACTATAGGGGAAGAGTCGCTCTACCAATATGTGCAATTTAAACGACCTCTGTCAGTTAATAAAAAAGTTATGCCCACTTTTGCATTACTTTCGGTACAACCCTCTTATGTACCCATGTCTGCATTAGTTGCGTTCTTAAAAGAGCATACCTTAGTTTCCAGGCTACTCTGTCCAAAGAGGGAAAGAACTGAATCAATGGTAAAGTATACCCCTTGAATGCTTTAAGTTGGATCAGCTGGAATGAGGTAAATAACTCCTGAACATAACGGCAAACAAGATTTAGCTTGTGCAAAACCGTAGCTCTATTGTCTTAAAATTCATATACGTTACGGAACCTATGAGACGAGCACTTTTATTTTCTAAAACAGCGTAAACGGTAATATCAGTGCTACGTCCCACAGCACATGGCAGTGACATGACTTACCAGCAGCAAATACATAGACAAGGGCACGGCGTAGCAGTTCGCCAGTACGAAACCTGTGCAATGAGGAAAGGAAAGAAGTAAACGGAGTTTGGTTCTTTCCTTTTTGGAATAATTACCAACTCAAGGTAAGTGGGAGCCAGCATCTCAATAAACGAAGGCATTGATCGTCGTTACCTGGACGCCGCTGTGAAGCTATGGCAGGAACTGGGAGCAGACTGACATACATTCACTCAACTTGCCGCTATGGAAGACCACCATTGTTTGACAGCTGAGATTGTCGCGGAGTGCCATGTGCTGCCTTGGACAACCGAGAGCTCATTCTACCTCAAACAAACGGCAGCAACCACCAGGTCGAACAAAGAAACATTTTCGCGCACAAAATCAAGCTAACGTTCTTAGGAATGTGTCTGAGAACTCGAGGGTCAGTTTATGGATTTATGTTAACCGGCAGTGATCGAAGGCTAGTTGCAACCAGTTCATCATTTCTGGACAGTTGGCAATTCCAGAAGAGTCATCTTGTCCGACGAGTCCATGTTCCGTCTCCAGCGTGTAGATAGAAGGGTCTCAGTTGGACGACGTTATGGTGAACAGCTGCAATAATACTGCGTGATCGATGGGGAATAAGCTAGCATCAGCTGTATCATACTACGGGAAATGTTTTCATGGAGATCAACGGGTCATGCACATAGATTTCCTCCGGCGGTGACACGTCGTCACCGCTGGATGAAACCTATGCGTTGTTTCGCACACAGTCTTGACCTACCTGGTGATCGGGTATCCAGCTGATAATGGACAGTTTTGAGCAAGACTCCTGCTTCTGCACTGCCTAGTAATGGCTCGAGATACATGCAGGAGTGTTTTGTGGGCTCGCATGTTCTGCAGGTTCCCTTATTTGAATCCTGTCGAGCATTTGTGTGCTGCAATGGAACGCAGCTTTCGTTCGTTCCCACCAGTGCCTAGTTCGATCATCAAATTCGAGATATAGCATGGGGAACACACCCCTGCGTGATCTAACGGAGTCGAAGCTGCGCGCAGTGCATGCTCGAGAAAAGGCAGCCTGATACGGTATTATATAGGTGATCATAATATTATGGTTCATAAGATTTAGAGAATTGGGTGGAATATTTTAGGAAAGCAGTATCTACACCCTAGTCTTAAACAACCTTTAGGAGTACCAATATAGGAGATTTAGGTTAGAATGCTCGGCAAGGAAGTCACACGGAAACATGGTAGAAAGCAGGAGGAAGGCGCCCTTATTTATAACCGGGGAGAGGAGAAGTACCCGCGGTCCGAAGTCTTAACGTGCCCATCCGACGGACAGCAATTATTTACTGGTTCCAGCGTTCGTACCTGCCCTTTATTGATCCTCAGACTGTTCCGTAGCAGTCACAAACTTTGAACACTAGGCCATCCGCTACCCTTTGTAATTGTAGGTGAGTGCATGATCAAGAGATTTTTTTTTATTATTGGAGGTTTAACGACCACCGTGAGCAACTCAATGGGCTATAAGCAGTCGCCCGCCCCTAATTTAGGATCACTGGTTCCAGGGAAGGGAGAAAGCCAGTGTCGTAAGACAAACACAACATCCATGCCTCACCGGGATTCGAACCCGGACCCCGTTCGGACGAATGATCAGAGGCCATCGATTAGACCACTGCGCCACCGGGGCGGCCAGAGATTTTTTCACGCGTTTTTACAGAATAATACCGCTAACTTTTCTATTACACATATATGGTCTATTTGCTTTGTATACCGAAGTACAAAAGGACGCCCTAGTTCAACAGCTACAAATTGGAAGAAAGAACCGTGATCCGCATATAAGTCGACTGTAAATTTCAAAAGTTTGAAAAACAGGATATTTGTTGAGATAAAAATATATGCAGATTTCTAAAACTGTCTTCTAAATCTCACTCGTTATCGGAGTTTCAAATTATTTCTGTGAATTTGTTTCCGTCAAAGTTTCGTCACACAAATATAAACGTTGTCGTCGGAGAAGTCGTCGTGATTTTGTTTGTTTGTTTGTTTTGGATTGTGGGTTTAACGACCACCGTGAGACTCTCAATGGGCTATAAGCAGTTGCGCATCCCTAATTTAGAACCACTGTTTCCAGGGAAGGGAGAGAGCCAGTGCCGTAAGAAAAACACAATATCCGTACCTCACCGGGATTCGAACTTGAACCCAACTCGGACGAATGATCAGAAGCCATCGCTAGACAATAAACTGAATTGTCTTATGTACCATTCACTATATTACTTATGCAGCGTTTTTTGAAAAGATTACCTTTTTGAAACGGATTTAGGTTCTTCGTTTATCACATTTCCAACAGCTACTCCCGTTGAACTTCGGAGAGGTCGTTTCTTGAAATCGTACGTTTTGTTACAAGCTGCTTCATTATTAACTGTCAAGGATTAAAGCCGACCCGTACATTTAAAAAATGCCCACCAAAAACTTTCGGCTTATGCGATAGTATAAGCAGTATATCTTATATATGCTGGAAAACCTATTTAGCATTTTCACCTGAAGTCGTTGTTTCGTCGTTCTTTGCAGAACATGCCATTTTAAATACAGATCATTTTGCGACACAGATTTGGATTTTCTTTTTTCATGAAATGAAAATTAAGTATTTTGTCTGCGAAAGAAACAAAAAGGATTTATTTTGTTCACTACACGAACCTGAGTAACATGAAAACTGAAGTATCGTGGCGATTGATTTGTTTTTCCATCATCTTTCCTGCTGTTTGAAAAGATAATGGATCAAATTCTTGCATGCGAGTACTTAGTTCCTTCTCGATTCCGCGTGTAATAAAATCGAACCAAAAAATAATAACGTTTGGAAATGCTGGAACTTTCTCATGCAAGAAAAACTTTTAAAACTCGGGAGATTGCCACTTTTTATTAAACCTGAACAAAGAAGATTTTCGAATTTCAGTATCGCCGATTATTGTTTACCATTCAGAAGTTCCGAAGCATCCGTGAAACCCTTGTGAAAAAGATGCCATTATTCCAAAGCTTTCCTGTTCCGTAGTATTATCTGTTCGGAATATTTTTTTAATAGATCTTAAATGAAGGACACCATGCGTTCGAACATATCCATCTACTTCAAGAATACGTATAGAATAGTACAAAAATAAATTTTAAATCGGTAAGGAAAATGAAAATGAGCGAGCGCATGTTTCATTTTTGTATTTTATGCAGAATTTTTAAACAGAGTGGCGTGTTCATAATCCTGCAGATTGATATTTTTTTACAAAAATCTAACATTCATCCTTCTGGTTAGGGTAAGGTTTTGATGAGTAGTGTATTTTCTGGAAGCTACGAAAACACAGTTCAACACTCTTACAACGAGAAGCTCGGGACTGACAAAAGCCCTTTGTAAATCAGAGCAAATT
Source organism: Macrothele yani (assembly GCA_039090855.1). Taxonomy (NCBI): domain Eukaryota; kingdom Metazoa; phylum Arthropoda; class Arachnida; order Araneae; family Macrothelidae; genus Macrothele; species Macrothele yani. Next base: position 46,220,800 of record CM076995.1, read on the forward strand.
AATTTTTATGAGAAAATTCCCTCCATGTAAAAAGATGCATTTATGTTCATGTTCTGTTGGAAAGAAAGTAATGTCTGCCAATGCAAAGAAACAGAAAAATGCTAATTACCGTATATACAAGTGCGAATCAATCCAAACTGTAGTCGCCATCGTTTGCCACGACCTGCTCCCATCGTCTGGACAGCTATTGGACACCGTCCCTGTAGAATCGCAGGGAATTGGACGCAAAGAAATGAGTAAATGCGTGTTTGACATCGTCCCGAGTGGTGAACCACTGTCCGTCCAGGAAATGCTGAAACGACAGGAAAATGTATTGGGTGTGTGCAAAAGTTCTACCCGTTTTTGTAATAGATGCAAATTGCGATCGGAGTAGTTACGTCACAGAGGACGCTGCGATGCCGAATTTTTGGCCAATAAAGCGTGGAGCAGTAGAACATATATAGAGGCCTTAAGTTTGTCCGTGGCATGCGATAAAGAGCACATTAGATATTGTTTTCTGTACGAGTTCGATAAAGGCAGCATTCCAGCCGCGACTTGCCGCAACATTTGTGAAGTGTATGGGGACGATGCAGTTGATGCTAGCACACGTCGCCGTTGGTTTCGGAAATTCCGGGTCGGAGACACAAGCTGTAAAGATCAACCACGTCCTGGACGTCCACCCGTGATTTCTGACGAGGAAGTGGACCGAGCCATAACAAATGACCCACGTCCAACCGTTTAGGCATTAGCAAAAACGTTGTCGGTATACAGAACATCAGTCGAAAGGCGGATGCATGCGCTTTGGTTCATCACCAAGTTTGATAACTGGGTTGCGCACCAGCTTTCTGCAAAGCAATGAGGGGAGACAATCTGTGCCTGTGTTGTTGCTTTCCCGTCACAGAAATGGACTGGTTTAGGGACGAATTGTATCGGGTGATGAGAAGTGGGTACTGTACCGTAATGTAAAGCATCGACGGACTGTCTGTCAAGGTACGGAAGGTGCTCCATCGACCTCAAAAGGAAGACTGCATCCAAAAAAGGTTTTGTTGAGTGTTTGGTGTGATGTCTAGGTAATAATCCATTGGGAGGTGTTTGCACCTAACTGAAAGATAAATGCTGACCTCTACTGCCAATAGTTGGACAGATTGCGAAAACAACTGACATCGAAGTGGCCAACACTCGCCAATCGCAAAGGCGTGATCCTTCATCATGATAATGCCAGAACCCATGCTGCTTTAATCACTCGGCAAAAAATTACTGGACGTTGGTTGGGAAGTGTTACCTCACACAGTGACTTGGCACCTGCTGACTACCACCTTTTTTGATCGTTACAGAACTCCCTCCCTCTCCAAACCTTCAATGAAGTGGACGACGTGAAAACGGCATTACATGACTTTTTTTACACTAAAACACAGGAGTTTTTTCCGCATGGGATTCACCTACTCATAGACAGATGACAGCAGGTCATACAGGATGATGGCTATTATGTGAAATCCCAGGTTCGTTATTTGTTGTGTTCTCCTATTTTCTTTGTAGCCTAGAAAAACGGGTGGAACTTATGCACACACACCTAATAGTAGTCGCTTGGGGCAATGCTGAATATGGCAGCAGCGCCCAGTCCAGGTCCCTGATCTTGTCATAGGCCACCCGTGATGTATGAGGTCTCGCTCCATCCTGCTGTAAGAATACGCCCTTGCGGTTAAGCAGTGCTGGTCGTTTCGACGTGAGCGATGCGTGCAGATCATCGAGCTGACGGCAGTGCACAACGGCGGTGAGAGTGGTTTTGTACAGCAGCAACTCAAAAAGCACACCTCCCCGGATAGCTCACTAAACAGACAGCAGGACCTTACGTGGCTGTAAACCGGGTTTTGGGGGGTCAGCATGGGCTTCTGTTTTGGGTTTAATCACTGTTTCCGTACGCTGATACTGTCATACAGGATCCATTTCTCGTCACATGTCGTAATGCGGTCCAAGAACGGTTCCAACTTTGTCACGTGCGAGCAGGGAATGCGATTCGCTTTCTGCTCAACTGTAAGTTGATGGGGTACCCAAACTCCACTCTTGTGCACCTTCCCATTTTGATGCAGGTGCACGATAATGCTCGTGTCGGTAGTCCTCAGATGTTAGGCCAACTCCCGCGTGCTCCCACATGGGTCGGTCTCCATTAAGGTCTTTATCATGTTCATATCCACAGTTGCAGGTCTTCCGGCTTTGCGACGATCTGACAGGTCAAAATTTTCCCTCGAAACTGTTCGAACGAACGACAGCACTGACGATATGATATGGCATTGGGGTACACACTGGTATGTTCCTTACTGCACGCGGGGGTTGTACTGCGACGAAACTCATATAGCATGCAATCGACTTTCAGAAGGCGAAGAGCGCCTGCACTCTTCGCCTTCTGACGGCTAATTGCCACTGACGTAACTAACGCATCTAGCTGATGATGACATTCCGGTGTGCTGTGCAATCTCAGTGTCCAATGCGCGCCTTGGCAGCGGCTTCAACTGCAGGTACTTCGTCATCATATATTACTTTCACAACCCAATATTAGATATAAACATTACAATTGGAAATACCTCAAAAATTTAATTAACTACATTGGTACTATAATTAATTAATTAAATCATTGAAGTACGTATTTTAAATTTGACGGCCCCCATGAAACTGACCTTTTCTTAACTACACAACACGCATAATGCTAAAGCTGAACCGATCCTCCCAAAGCAAAGCATCACTTGGAATGTGAAAGAAAGATGGACAGAATTCCAGAAATTGTTACCGCACTTTTTCCCCTCCGGCCGAATCCCCATTGCATTATAACCCTATCCCTCTCTGCAATTTTTACCCGGAAATCCACTTCCTTCTGCGTCAGTCCCTTCTAACCTCTTTTTGCTTAGGAGTGTTTTTAAGCTTTAAATAAATATTAATATATAAAGTGCCCTTTCTAGGCCGGGGTGAAATTTTTAATTGAAACAGATTGAAAACAAATCAAATAGACGCTCAATTTTTGTTAGTAAAAACTGATTCGTGTAAGAGCTGACAATTATATACTATTTATTTCCATTTTTCAGACCTCGGGTTAAATAATATTCTGTGCAAAATATTTGTTGTTGTCTATCAATTTTCCTTGTAGTCCATTTGTTTTCGTGTTCTTTTTTAAATATATTTAACTGCACGCAGAGTAGTGCAAACTGCGACGCCAATATGCCCTTTGTATTTTAGCAGCAGGTGCGGATTGTAAGGCACAACGAATTTTTTCCATTGTCATTTTGAAATCCCAAATCCGCGTACTTCCTCTGTGACACCTACGCCGCTAAGCGTCTACGTTACAACAGATAGCCATTCTCATTCTGTGCCGTTTACAGTTGAAATTGCTTAGAAAACATATTTTTGCACTTTCCACCTTTCATGCAAGGTGCTCCAGGATAATTGATGCCACATGGTCCATTAATCATGCATCTTGTTACGATTTGCAATCGCGGATTTTGATCAGCTGCTGGAATCTCAGCACATACAAATTGGTCGATACGTTCAGTAGTTGAAAACTTGTTTTCGTCAAGTAGAACAATTAAAATACGAGCATGTGGCAGTACTCGCCTTTGAAACTAAATCGTTTAGACATGAGCTGTCGATTTTCTCAAGACATCATGAACTGTCTGGTCTTCCATGAGGGATTTCAAGTTCAACTTTTTAAGCCCGTTGCGAAATATTTTGCATAATGTGGCATTTTTACTGCATTTCCTCTCAGCGTCAAGAGATGGCGCCACAATGCGGACGTTGCTGTGACGTGAAAGCATTCCAGAGAGATCATTTTTTTTTTTTTTATTGGAAGTTTAACGACCACCGTGAGCAACTCACTGGGCTATAAGCAGTCGCCCGTCCCTAATTATTTAGAGTCAGTGGTTCCAGGGAAGGGAGAGAGCCAGTGCCGTAAGACAAACACGACATCCATGCCTCACTGGGATTCGAACCCAGACCCCGTTCTGACGAATGATCAGAGGCCATCGCTTAGACCACTGCGCCACCGGGCCGACCAGAGAGATCCGGCTGTTTGTATATATGAATTATATCATGGGATCATAGGCGCCGACTTGAAAAATTATTGGGGGTTCCGGAAATTTTTAATCGAATTACCCAGGCATGTTTCAAAGTATTTAAGTCTAATTTAAATTTCATTCAGTTAGGTTATCTGGCACAATAAAATGAAGCAAATTGTAGTTAATTACTGATTTTTTTTTCTCTAGATAATTATTTATTTCATTTATTTTGCTTTTGTAGGTACGTTATTATTATATACAATACACAAATGCTGTGTGAATTTCCAACTGAATTGCCTTATAAAAATAACAGAAACATACAAAATTTATTTTAAGGTTTTTTTACCAATTTTAAAAATGCCAACAATTTGTTTCTTCAAATGATTTCTGAGTTAAAATAGGAGGCTAGAAGGGAGAGTACATGGCAGCAGGCGCACGCCATTTGTTTTCCGTTGGCTCTACTTCGTATCAGCTGTGTATGCCCAACTTGGGCTGCTTCTGTACTTTTCTATGGAGAAATCGTTGACTTTGAAGAGGTTTTACAAGCGCACATAACTAAAAATTTGCAAAAAATCACAGAAATACTCTTTAGTATTTTCTAAAAAAATTAAACAAAATTATGCTTCGTCGAGCGGAAGTGCATTTGGCGTTTTAACCAATCACGGCCTTGCTAAAGCTGTGGGAGCCTTGTTGACCTTCAGGGTCTGCTGCAGAGAGTAAGAGACGGGCGCTTTAACCTGTGCTCCAGCATAGGTCGTCAGTAAGTGACGTCACGTCACTGGACCCTCTCCACCCGGGGGGCGCAAGAAACCAGATGATCATATTTGGCTTCACCAGTGGCTGCTGATGCTATCTTCTCTCTCTTGTAACCTCCTTGGCCCCCGACTGCCCGAATATAGGGTGGGTCAACTGACTGCACAACATATTTCCGCCTTTATCACTATGACCTCGAATAGGTTGTCGTCTCCGACTGTAGAGCTAGACTTTTGCATTTTGTGGGAACCCAGACAAACCGAAGAATTTTCTTTCATAAAGGAGGCAGTTTTAAATGCTCTTAAACAACGATACTTCAAGTATTGTAAGTCGCGTCAAATATGATGAGCACGAACAAACACTAATTCTTTTTTGAGGCACAATAAAGGGTCTGATGGGTAAATTTCTGTACACATTTTCTATATATAGTAAACGGGGAATGAACAATAAAAGAATTGATAATGAAAAACAAAATTTATGCACATATGCGTACGTGTATTTTTCCCACGAAATACGCGCAAAAATATTAAAGCTTCGAGGAACCCACAACCAAATCATTGGGGGGCTCAAAAAGTGTCTCGCACCCACGAAGTCGGCGCCTATGCATGGGATAGATACGTAAATTTAGAAAAAAAAAGGCAGAGCTTCAAAGACCTCCTTCGCGGGTGGAAGATCGAAAGAGGCTGTGAACGAGAGAATAATTGCTGCATTTCGTGAACTTATGTAATCCATAATCGTCATTCAAGTTATAAGTTTAGATGTTGGTTTATCGATTGGCAGTGTGGAAACAATTGTTCATCAACATTTGAAATTCCGTAAGGTCTGTGGCGCACGGGCACCTCACTAACTAACAGAAGAGCGTAAGGCGAAAGACCCCTTTTCGGCAGTAGGTGGAGTTCGAACCCCGTGTTCCTGCTCCAGATATTCTCCCGACTGTACTACGGCCGGCAAAGCTTATCTCTGCAGCTTCCGGTTGACTTGGTCTTAGTGTTACGTCACATGTACTGCATCTCCCCCTTAAGAAAGGCAGGGCCACGAAGTCGCAGGTTTCGGGTCCGCCGACGAACCATGTTTGAAGTAGCTCACTGTAGAAGAAGGAATTATTATTAATTACAGACGATGTGTGGAAGAATCATCACGCATTTCTTTCCAACCTCGCGATCGGGAAATTCATTTTACCGTCGGGCGCCAATATTTCATTTCTTTCCAACCTCACGATCGTTTTACGGTCGGGAGCCAATATTTAATTTTACGGTCGGGCGCCAATATAGCGAAACTGCTGGTTTTGCTGGTGGTGTGATTCGTTGGGTATTCTACCTACTGAACTACGCCGGCAGAATTAATCATTGCAACTTGCTGTTTTGACTCTTGCATCACCTCAGTGGTTCATCATAAGCGAATAAATGTTAGAGTCGTCCAGCAATATCTGAACCTAGTGGTCCCTAACGGTTAACTGACATTGTCGAAAGTTGTGAGACAAGTTTTTTTTACTATGCAACTCACAGGAAGATCTGAAACCATGTTTGTGTTGCGGAAGGTGAACAGCGTACCCAATCCTCCGAGAAGACGTACTCTGAAGCAAGAAGACGTTCACATTTTTTTTTAGTTCCAAATGTCTAAGACTATTAAGAAGGAGTCCAAAAACTGGCCTTTCAAATGTTCTCTTTCATGACAATGCCTGTGTTCACAGCACTCGTCAAGTTAAAGCCTATTTGGATCAGGAGAAAATCACAGAACTACCTTTTCCTGCTTATTTACCCGACCTTGCGCCAAGTGGTTGATCCCAAAATTTAACAAGAAAGATGTCACTGAATATTCTTTGGTGATGAGCACTTCTTTTTGATACTTTCCGAACTAAACAAATGTTTGAAAACGGATTTTTAGAAAACCCAAAAAATCAGCTAGAAAAAGAATACGCTCACATAACTTAGGGAGAAACTCGTGTAATTTAAAATACGCAGTGTGACCGGGGTTATTCATGGTGAATTAAACCAATTACAAAAAAATGGAAGAAATTAACCGCATTTCCACAATCTATAAAGCATTCACAAATAAAAACAGCTACTTATTCCCACTCGCTGCTGAAGGTTTGTTACGAAAACTAAACAACTGCGCACAAAACGTTTCCCATATTTGAAGATATGAGAGGCAGAAGTATTTTTACATTGAGCAGCTAGAAGAAGAGATATACAGTATAACGTGATATAACGTAAAAGCTGTGCGATAAAGGTGAAAATGAGTGCAAAAAAGGTTTTATGCACCCATTTCAGTTTAGTATGATATTCAATGTTGACTTTTTTTTCTAAATAGAACTTTAGATAGAGAGATATGAAAAAAGTATTAAACATTTGCGCCCCCTAAAGAGAAAATTGGTTGTTATTTTGGCAGGAAGTGCGCATAAAATGCTTTGGTAGTTAGTAGTATCTGACCCAAAACGAATTTTTCTGATCAGATTTTAAGACGAGTACATATTGCTGCAAATATGCTATAAACGGAAAAGTGACTTATGCAATCTAGTGACAAACCGTGAGTTAATAAAAATCTGAAATTATATATGCGAAAAACTTCGCATGAGATATGCTGTCCGACAAAGAACGGATTTTTCGAATGAATCGGTCAGTTCGAAACAGAGATATCAGAAAGAAGGTGATGTACATCTACTTGCTCTAGCAGAAATACTGTGCATTATATTAAACAGAAAATATACCCAAAATGTTTTACGTTGTGACCGGTGTCTGACCCCAAAGAAAAGTTTTCAATCGACCTTTTGGAAGCGCAGATATTACTGCGAACACATCAGTAACATAGATATGCATTTACGACCCCTAGTGGAAAAACAGTACGCAAGTAATTAGAACTTATACGCAAATAATTTCCAACCAGCGTTCTATCCAACGGAAAAATATTTTTCCTTATTTGACTGTTAGAATAAAAGACATGGGAGAAATTGCAATTTAACTTTGCGCCTCTTAAGCAAAAAACTGTGCATTACTTCGAAAAGAAATACTACCCAAAATAGTTTTCGTCATAAATGGTATCTGAGAGAAAAATAATTTTTTCCAGTCGGATATTTAGAAGCAAAGATGTGGAATAAAAATTATTTTGAATTCCATCGCATCTGCATTTACGCTCTCTAGTCGCGATGTTATGCATCAGAAAATGACCGATAAGCAAGAATCGTTGTTCTCATATTTCGAGCTTCCCAATGCCATAAGAAATTTTCAAATCGGACTAATAGTTGCAGAAAGAGTGTGTCCACAGGCGGACGGACGAACGGAAGGACAAAGTGATACTATAAACATGTACTTTTGTTTACAAAAGACGTGCTGAAAAGAAATTTGCTGAGCAGCATTTTTCGAAGGTGCCTTACATTGAAAAATTCGTCTAGAAATGGTAAGAGTTCCAGAAATGCCATGTGCGTCTACAACTCTGCATAGCTTCTGAAGGAACTTCATTAACTTCCTTGGCAATTTCTTCTGAAGCAAAATAAATTGTTTTTATTACAAACAGGAGAAATAGATCTCTTTGTCTGAAAACAGTGGAATCTATAACCGCAGGATATACACTGAAGAGCAATTTAATTAGAGATATCTGTCTAGTAACGTGTAGCACCACCTTTCGCCCTGATGACGTCGGCGATTCGTCTTCGCATGGACTCGACAATACACCGCAAGCGTTGGGAAGCCATACGGATCCAAGATCACCGAACAAGCTCCCACAGTTCACGAAGATTTGATGGAGGGGTTAGAGGCCTCGAACATCTCTCTCGATGGCATCCCAGATGTGCTCGATGGGATTGAGTTCAGGTGACCTAGCTGGCCAAGGAAGCGAGATCACGTCGATGGAGTCTTCATCCAACCATTCAGATACAATTCGGGAGCGATGGCACGGTGAATTGTCTTGTTGCAGGATGAGGTCCCCAGTGGGATGTTGAAGACGCACAAACGGTCACCCAGGATATCCCGATAACGTTGACCTGTGAGGGACGATGTCACACGTACCAGAGGTCCCATTTCAGTTCACGTAAACAGTCCCCAGACGAGAATGCCACCCCCACCAGCTTGAAGAGGGAAAAATTTGAAGAGCAGCAAAAGTTTCATTGAGGTAAGTGCATGGGTTTTTGAGATGCATTAGTATGGTCCGGACTGTTTCTGAGCCACAGTCCGGAACATACTAAGGGGAAATAAATCCTAACAGCAAACAATACTAATTTCTGCCATTGAGTGGTACTTAGTTAGGTGGCTTAATGAATGCTATTGTCGCAAAATCAATGAAAAAAGATAGATGTCATAAACGTAAATATTTAGTAAACTATGTCGGTGGCCACGATAAGCATTTCGACTGTTTAGTTTTTCAAAAACAATATTTATTTTTATCATTGTTATTGTATATTATTCAGATTTAGACGAAGTTAAGAAACAACCCGGTAACCGATGGAATGTGAAGTAGCTACGAAATTCCATCTGCGCATGCGCGAGCTAAAATCTGACCTCAAGATAGAAAGAAAAGCTGAATCGAAGCGCTTTAGTGAACGGGGGATTGATGACTTTTGGTCTAGGATATCTACAGATCACACCCCATCGTGTTATGCATCAATTTAAAGCTCTTGTCAATAGCAGGTAATCCACCAATTTGGGGGAGGGGATTGATAGGAAGCGAAATTTTGGCATGGCACACACTTTACTGCTGTCCGGAAACATGCATATTATCAAAATGCATTTTTGTGATGGTTTTTATCACATTTAGCATCATGTTCTCGCAATTTACGGAGATTGCAATGACGTATTGCTACGTTTATGCCAAACGTGATGAAATAATGTTCGGCGCACCCTTTATAACACAACTCCCCCTCCCCCTCCCCCCTTCGTGGTTCGAGAAGAAACGAAATTTCGCTACTTCGTATACTTTACTACTGTTGGGGAAGATACATGACATCAAAATGCAGTTTTGTAATGGCTTTTATCCAGTGGCGTATATTCGAGGCTAGCTGCGAAGCCCAGAGAATGCAAATGCCGGAGACCGATATGACAATGAAAAGTCAATTATCAACCGTATCAAGATACTGTGTTTCGATGCTTTCAATGTGCATATTCAATCCTTTCACGAAGAATCAGTCGGGCGAGCAAAGACCATCGTGGCCCGTAGTGGAGGGATGGTGTCATTGAGACAAAACCAGCTCTAGAAGTCTTCGCAATATGATTCGAAGACTTCGGATACGATAGCCGGCTAGCGTTTCCATGACAACACGACGGAGCGAGTGAAGAGAGAAATACGCCATTGCTTTGGACAAGGGTTCGCTTGCAAAAGAGAAGACTTTGCCCATTAGTTTCTCGCGTTTCCGGCCAAAAATAGCATGTGTTCCGCGAGAGATATTTTAATTGTGTGATGTATGAAGTATCAATGATTTGAAACCAGTAATATTATAAGTGTTGTGTGCACTGTCATGAGTATTTAATGTTAGTGAATTGAAATGAGTGGTATCATTAATGAACTGGTGGAAAATACACCATTTTCTCGGCTTGCATATGAAGAGAAACTTCAAATTGTGCAGAGTGGAAGGACTCAGCCAGCACTTCTGGAACTTAAAATTGAACACAAGGAAAAGAACCGATCATATACTAGGTGTGTTAATGTCAGTAATTATCAAAAATACTTATGATTAACCGCATCGAGAGACTCAAATAAACTGTAATGTTGGCCGTGTTTGCTTTTTTGACTGAAACAGGGCCTTGGAATAAAACCGGCTTCAATAGTTTAAATTATTTAGTTACGGCCGGTGATAAACATAAAAAATCGCTTGGTCGCATAAAAGCATTCCCTGCTTTACAAACATTTAGATCTCAAAGAATCGATTATTCTTTAAATATACAGAATAAGATAGCCGATAATTTGCTCAATGAAAAAGTTAAAGAAAATAGAATTGTTTTAAAAAAGACTGACTGATGTAGTTGCATTTCTGGGAAAACAAGAGTGCGCGTTTAGAGGTCATAAATGGTTTACGGACTCGACAAACAAAGGCATGTACATAGAGCTCTTACAATTTTTAGCTACCTATGACACAGTTTTAACCAACCATTCAAAAACGGCAACTGTTTTTAGAGGCACGTCGCCTGCAATACAAAATTACCTTACTGATGTAGCTAGCGTAATTACTGATGAAATCAGATCAGAATAAACTGAAACATCTTTTATTGCAATTTGGCTTGATGAAACGACTGATGTGACAAATAAAGGTCAATTATCAACAGTGTTAAGATATGTTGATAATGAAGGAAACTGTGAAAAAGGTTTTTTTTACATTTTTCTGATGTCAGTTCGGACCCAACTGCAAAAGGACTATTTCGGCATATTACCGAAGTTGTAGATAATTTAGATTGTTCAAAAAAAACTTATAGCGCAAACTTTTGATGTAGCAGCTGTTATGGCTGGTCACGTGTCTGATCTTCAGAACTTTGTGAAAAATGAGTATCCAACAGTAACTTTCATTCACTGCTATATTCATAAGCTGAATTTGGTTGATGTCAACGTCTACAAATTACATACCAAAATGCAAACGATTTTTCATTGCAACATTCGGGGTATGCAGCATTTTTTCTCATTCCACTGTCCGCACAAACGCTTTAAAAAACTTTATGGAAAGGAAACTTCCGGGAACGGCACTAACAAGGTGAAACTTTTCGTCACGACTTGTGAACACCATTAAAGATTACAGAGAACATCTTATGAAATGCTTTTTATCAATCGAAGAAGATGAGCTTTGTGACTGGACAGGTGAAGAAGTGAGCACTGCTTCAGACTTCATTCGTTTTCTATCTAAGTTCGACACTAAATGTTTTCTTATTATTTTCCACAAAATATTCGTGTTTTCTGATGTTTTGTTTGGCATATTGCAAAATAAAAGCATGGACAGTTGTTACTGTGCGAAGAAAGTGAATAAGTTCCACGAGACTTTACAAAAAATTAGAGATGAAGATTTTGGTCAAGTGTGGACAGAAATCAGAAATCATGACGAAGATGAGGAAAATGAACCAAGACAAAAGCGACAGAGAAATCATGACGATCGTTTCGAATACCTACGTATTTTTAATGAAATTCTTGATACTCTAATTACTCAAACAAAACTGATGTTAGGTTCTCAAAAATATCTTAAATTCGTGGCTTTTTTGGATTCGAATAGTTTTGATAATTTTTTTTAAAGCTTTCTTATACGTATACTGTCAAAGCTTAAACAACCTTATGCTTCATATTTTGATACAGTTCGATTCAAAAATGAACTGAAAGTGTTTTATTCTCTTGATGAATGCAGAAATAAATCAGTAAGAGACATTACTTCTCATATGAAATTAAATGATTTGGATATTGTGTTTAGTGAGGTCTACAAATTAGCAGAATTAATATTAACGTTTCCATCAACAACTGCAACTACAGAAATAAGTTTTTCTTTATTAAAGAAAACAAGACATATCTTAGAACCACAAAAAGGACAAGTAAGCTTGAGAAACTTGGGTGTTTTGTCAATAGAGAAAAACATTCCTTTAAATATGAAAAAGTACTCGGAAGAAACATTTTATGAAAATGTAACATTCAAGTTCCCGCAAAAGGAAAGGAGAATGGAGTTCATGTACAAATAAAGTACTCAAAAGAAAAAGTGTTAAAATCCTAATCCTCATAATTGTTGGTGTTATGTTAGTAATACCATGCACCTAAAATTAAAATAAATAAACTTCGCAATTAGAAAAAAAGTTGCTGGAGAGGGGGAGATAGCCTAGGACTCGGACCCAAGATATGCCACTGCTTTTATCACATTTTGTATCAAGTTCTCGTAACTTATCACATTTTGTATCAGGTTCTCGTAACTTATCACATTTTCTATCAGGTTCTCGTAACTTATCCATTTTGTATCAGGTTCTCGTAACTTATCACATTTTGTATCAGGTTCTCGTAACTTATGCAGATTGCAATGAGATATTGTTACGTTTATGTAAAACATAAATACAATATTGTTTGGTGGTAGTTTAGTAAAATATATTAGGGGTCGCGCTGCCGATCGCATTCTGCGCAATTTGCGAAAAAAAATCGCTTTGGCGATTACCTGTTTGTACTGTTATAACACTTTGGCGAAACAAAAATTTAATTTGGCGAAAAGTTTTCAAAAATCAACGTAACCCTTTATGTTACCGAGTAACAATGAAATGAATTTTTTTTTCGTCATTTCATGACACAATGAATTGACGAAAAGCAATGGTTTTGACAGTGACACTCCGTTACCTATTTTCGTTACAACGAAATCTTTACTTTACCATTTTCGGGAAAGTCGTATGGCACCAAAAATCTCACTCCACAAGAATTGCAGAATTGCTCCCAGAAAGTCCACTCATTTGGCCCAGTCTAATATCGGCGTCTCAGGATCAGCAGCTTGAGATGCTACTCTTTAAATATTGGATCTATACCCATTCGAGCTGGTTTGTGGAATTACAGAGTGTTAAGAACGATTCAAATGTAAAACAAAATGATTCATTTGATCACCATCCATTTGGCGCTTAGTGAGCAACGTCTCTTTAGATTATACGAACATTACTAATTACATTGTTAAGGTTAGTTAAATCTGATTTTAAGTCTTTTGTTTGCATGAAATGTTTCTTAATGTCTCCGAAGAAACTTAAAGCGTTCCGACAGAAAATGCGCCTCCCTTTTACTTTGCGGAACTGAAAATCAAAGCTCAACTGCAACTCTTAGGACATATAATGAGTAATTTTTGTCGCCTTGAGTTAAATTGTGAACCGTGGAAGAGCAAAATAATGAAATCATCCTTTGAGAATAACTTTGGGGTTATCGCGAATTACGATTTCAAAAGCTAAATTTTCCGTGGTCATCATCTTGACACTTACCACCGAACAAATATCCTTTTTAAGCTAGCCGAACTAATGAAAGTTATCACCTCAGTAATTACTCTCCATATAACCGGAGCGGAGAGACACGAGCCAACCAAGCACTCTTCCACGACTGAGCGAACGTTGCTGCCCTGAAAATAAATTAGAAATTACGCGAAATGGTTTCGAAAGGTATCGTTAGTGGGATAATTTCCTTGGCATCCGAAAATCACTTAGGGAAATCACGAATAGGTCTCCGCTGAGCAGCGTAGGTGGCCGCCCGACTGATCGAATTCCTGTTTGTTCCTGCAAGTGAGAGAAAACCCTTTAACTTGCGCGGCATGTGATGGGAGAAAAGCGATCCGTGTACGAGCCAATGTTCGCAACAAATAAATAAACGTTTCCCACAGGATCATTCGTTTCTTTTTACCCGTTTCCTAATTAGGAGCAGCAGGCTGGGTGCTGAAAGGGAAAGAGAGAAAACAATGCAGTTCAGTCTACAGCAGTGTGTGTGTGTGCCGGTTTTACTCTGACGACATCGTCAGGCAATTATCACTCTTGGCTTCATCTGAAAGATATGCGAAAGATAATGAATTACCCCAGTGTGAATTGTGTAACAGATATGATGCAGATAATATACTTCCTCAGTCTGAATTATCAGCTCATCTAGCAAAAGGTACTGATGTTTGAATTGAAAAAAAAAATAACAGCAGCTCATGTTACGGGATAATATTCTGAACTGGATGCTTTCATTCGACTCCGTTTGGTTGTAGGATTTATGATCTTAGGAATATAAAAAAAGCACTACAAAACATCAAAAACTGAGGTGGCATACTTTAAAGCATTGATTACAAAACTGACCTGTCTGCAATAATATTTGGTAGCCGTAAATCCGTTTATTGGTGTAAATATGACATGAATGGTAAATCGGATAATATACGAAAACTTGAAAATTTCGTAGTCCGGGAGCGGGAATTGAACCCACGTCTCCCAGATAGCGCCCGAGTATGCTAACCACTACACCACCCAGAACGACCAATGTTCAAGTTTCCGATTAATTTGAATATAACTATCACATGAATTCGCTAGTCGAAGCAACCAGCATTCATACCGGGTGCTTCGACTAGCTCGGGCGCTATCTGGGAGACGCGGGTTCGATTCTCGCTGTAGGACGAGGACATTTTCAGGCTTTCGGATATTATCAGACTCACCATTCATGTCATATTTACACCAATAAACGGATTCACAGCTTCCAAATTTATATTGTACAGTGGTGTGATCCCGTATTTCATTCATTGACCTACCTGATTTTGTCTATGCGAATTTATTTGAACCGCATTAAAATTCAATGTAGCTGCAAAATTTGTATGAATATCCCTTACATATGTTATCGTTAAAATCCCGAAATCCGTTATATCGCGAAATTATTAGTAAGAAAGTCAAGTGTCCATGACCATTGGTAACGTCGGGTTTTTACTAGTAACATCTAGAAATGGCTAACATCCTCACTAAAATGCAGAGTAAAAAGTTTACATCGGGTATTTACTTAATTCTTTAGACAAACCCAGTTCTCACTAGACGAGGAAAAGTAAAAATCCGAAATGATTACAATAGATATGAACTCGTATGGTAAAAATAAAGTACACTGAATAAAATACAGAAAATTATTTATTTGAAAATCACAAAATGAAACATCTCAATAAAATACAGAAAAATTATATAAGATAGTACAACTGTACTAGTTATCCGAATTTATTGGCGTATATAAAATCAAGGTTTCCAAGCTTTCGCACATCAACCAGATGGCTTTCTCAAGGAAGGTAGACAGCAAACTGCAAACTGGATAATAGAACGTTTCAAGAATTTGAACGCGGTGAGTTGACTTGACAATAAACGAAGAGATGCGAACGTAATTATTCAATAAAAACACGAGACATCATGTTCGTATTGCACGCGGAATCCTTGGAGGAAAACAAAAGGCATTCATTATTTGAAGAATTGGCTCCAAATTCGTGGTAATTCTAGCGAGACGCTATCATTGCAGGCCTCATCGTTTGTAATGATCTCCAATGTTTCCCGAAAGGCAGTGGATTTTGGAGTAGAGTAGGCAGCTAATTTCTTTATGTTATCCCACATAGGATCGGCGGACTTGAACTGGACTTCTCTGGACAGGGCCGTGGTTAATTTTCCGTTCTTTATGTCCCTCTTATGCTCGTTGACTCTAATTCTAAATGAACGTTTAGTCATCCCAATGTAGAATCGCTTGGAGCCATCCGGATATTGTAGAGGGACGGCATAAACACCTGCTTCGTTGGAAAATGGGAGCTCGTCAGTTTTTCGCTTAAGCATAGCATATAAAGGTGTCGGAGATCTTATGCCGACACCAAGGTTCATCTTTCTGAGCACGTTCTTGAGCTTATAGGAAAGATTTGGTACGTACGGAATAGAGCCCAGATAGCGTAGCCGCGTCATAGAAAGATCGGTATGCCTCTTTTTGTTTCTTTCGATATATCTATGTACCATGTTCGGATCGTATCCTGCCTCGGTTGCCAAATTCATAACGCTTTTTAATTCGCTTAGTCTAGAAGGAACATCGGAGGAGATGTCGAATGCTCTTCTGATTCGATAACGGAATAAAGCTGTCTTGTAATCAGCCGGGCAGAATGAGCTACGGAGCATCAGGTTGGGAACGGAAGTGGGTTTGTAGTAGACTTGTGTACGGAAGCGATTCTCAGGCGATTTACTCAGTAAAACATCCAGATAAGGCAATGCATTATTGTGTTCTAACTCCATAGTGAAATTGATCGTAGGGTGTATATCATTGATTTTATCCAAAAAGAGCGGGAGAGTCTCCTTTCCATGAGGCCATATGAAAAATACGTCGTCAGCATATCGGAGCCAAGTGGTAGGTCTTGGGGTAATGCTGGTGAATATGTGCTGCTCGATTGGGCGAAGGATGGCTTCCGCGAGAATTGCTGAAAGTGAAGATCCCATCGGAGCGCCATTTGTTTGTTTATAGATTTTTCCTCGGAAACTATAGTAACTAGAATTTGAGACTAAATCCATTAATTTGAAGATGCTGTGGCAAGATTCTTGCGAATAAAGTGCTGAATTATGTATAGCTTCTTTTAACGTTCTGATGGCTTCCGGCACGGGGACCGAAGGATAAAGAGAAGCCACGTCGAAACTACCGATAATGTCATGCTGTTGGACAGAGAGTTGCTTAATTTTCGTGATAAAATCTCGAGTGGAAGTTATTATAAAGTCCGATTCAGGGAGGTGATTGGCCAGAAATTTGCAGAGTGCCTTCTCTAAATGATACGTAGGTGCGGATCTCCTTGACACGATGGGTCTCAATGGATTATCGGGCTTGTGGTGCTTCAGTCTTCCAAAGAGCTTCGGGATCTGGGGGCCTGGTGGCAATTTGACGGCTTTCTTGAGATCCTCCGGGATAGCGGTCAACCTGGCAGCTCTTTGTACCTGGGCAATCCAACAATTTAAAGGGTTCCTTCGTAGTACTATAGATCTAGAAGCGGAGATGAAGTCCTAACTAGTACAGTTGTACTATCTTATATATAGTTGGTGTACAGTTCCTTGTGTTATTATTTACAGAAAAATTATTTGTTGGAAAATCATAAAGTAAGAACATTAAAATTTACTTGTTATTATATGGCCCACTATTGTGGTATTTGGAGAAAACATTATTCTTTTTGCATTTGCATAACTTTGTTGTACATTTCTTTGTACACTTGCACATTGAAGAACCTTAGCTGGGACATGTTACAGAAAAAGAAGCTGCCTGATGTAAAGACAATTGCTTACTTTTTTAGCACGTCTTTTGTAAAAAAAGATCATGCGTATGTTATCGGTTTGACCGTCCGTCCGCCTGTACCCATGGTATCTCTGCAACTATTAGTCCGATTTAAAAAATTCTTTTTGCATTTGGAAGCTTGAAATAAGCGAATGATGATCCTTCATTTCGTTTTTTTTTTTTTTTTTTTACGATGTACAATTTCGCCGCTAGAGGGCGTAATTGCAGATGATGTCGAAAACAAAATTACGTTTTATTCCACATATTTGCTTCTAAACATCCGATTGAAAAAACTTTTATATTTCGAGTCCATTTACGTTGAAGAGTATTTTAGATATAGTTACTTTTTAAATTACGCATATATTTTCCGCTAGGGGGCGTAAAAATAAATTACATTTTTCCCGAAAACTCTACTTCTAAAGCTCCGATTTGAATTTTTTTTTTCAGCGGATACATCTCCTGAAGGAAAATCTTTTGCATATAATTTCGAATTTTTGGTAAGGAATAATTTGGCCACCAGGGAGCGTTAGGGTTAATTTTTGCTTCGGATGTATTTGCCATAAAATCAGAGCTTCTAAAATGTCGCTTGAAAAAAAATTATTTCGTGGACTGATGCCACTCCTCCCGAAAAATCTTTTCGGAATATTTTCTTTCTAAAATATTGCACAGTTTCTCCGCCAGAGGGCGTAGACGTATATCTTATTTTTGTTAATATCTCCACTTCTAGGAGTCCGATTTGAAAAATTTCTTATTTGTTGGATAGTGTTTTCCGTCTGACATGGGTTTCATGTAATTTCAAAATTTTCAAGTAATTCATAGACTTTCCGCTAGGGGGCGTAAAGGTAAATTGCGTTTCTCCCTATACCTCTTTTTCTAAGTCACAGTTTTGAAAAATTCTTTCTGTACCGGATACAGCTCCTGCTGAGAAATCGTTTGCACATAATTTCCACTTTTTTGCAAAAAAAATTGTTTGGCCAACATGGGGCGTAAATCTTAATTTCCGCTTCTGTTGTATATTCAGCAAAAGATGAGCTTCTAAATTCTCGATTGAAAATATTGTCGTTTGTAGACCATTACTACTCATGTCGACAAACCTTTCAGAAACCTTTTCTTCTTTAAATAGAGCATGGTTTCTACGCCAGGCAGCGTAGATATATATCTTATTTTTGTAAATATCTGGACTTCTAGGCGTCCGATTTGAAAAATTCCTTCTTTGTTGGATAGTGTTTCTAGTGGGACATGATTTTCTTGTAATTTCAAAATTTTCAAGTAATTCATAGACTTTTCGCTAGGGGGCGTAAAGATAAATTGCGTTTCCCCCTATATCTCTGCTTCTGAATCTCCGATTTGAAACATTCTTTCTGCACCGAATACAACTCCTGGTGGGAAATCGTTTGCATGTAATTTCTAATTTTTGTAAAAAATTGTTTGGCCACCAGGTGGCGTAAGTCTTTTTTCCGCTTCTGATGTATTTGTAGCAAAATATGAGCTTCTAAAATCTCGATTAAAAAAAAAGTCGTTTGTTGAGCGATACTACTCATGTCGACAAACCTGTAAGGTACATTTTCTTCTTGAAATAATGCATGGTTTGTACGCCAGGGGGCGTAGAAGTATATCTTATTTTTGTCAATATCTCTACTTCTAAAAGTCCGATCTGAAAAATTCCTTCTTTGTTGGATAGTGTTTCCGATGCGAAATGTTTTTCCTGTAAATTAAAAACTTTTAAGTAAGTCATAGACTTTCCGCTAGGGCGCACAATGGTAAATTGCGTTTTCTGCTCCTAAAACTCCGATTTGAAAAATTCTTCTTGTATCGCATGCAAGACCTGATGGAAAACATTTTTTACATAATTTCTAACGTTTGTTAAAGAATGGTTTAGCCACCAGGGGTCATAAGTGTTAATTTCTGCTTCTGATGTATTTGTAGCAAAATCTGGGCTTTTGAAAACTTGACTACAATTTTTTTTCTGTAACCCATACTGCTCATATGGATAAACCTTTTGAGAATACTTTCTTCCTAAAATAATTCATGGTATTCCCACCAGGGGACGTAAAGTCACATCTTTTTTTTTTGTCAATATCTCTGTTTCTAAGAGTTCGTAAGCCCACGATTCCGTTTACAGCAATATCTGAGGGATTAAAGACCCAATTGAAAAACTTCTTTCTTCCGCCAGATACTATTGTTTTCCATACCGGTTCCATTGACTTTGAATAGCTTTGATAAATTTATTTTGCGTCAGAACGATTTCAAAAGACGTGCTTATTACACCCGAAAATTCGATTTCATCTTTCTTGTTTCATTTACTAAATAAGTTAGTCATTTCTAGATGTTACTAGTAAAAACCCAAAGTTGCCGAAACTCGCGGTACTTCGCGTTCTCACTAGTAATTTCGCGAAATAACAGATTTCGGGTTTTTACGGTAATATATACAATTGCGTAACATCACAGCCTCTCCTTGACAAATGTCAACCCCGCCTTCTCGTGGTACATCCTGTTCCCACTAAAGGGGCTCTGACGACCGCCAATAGCGGTATAACTATACCATCGGGATTAGAGGAAATGCTATCCCACACTCACCAACCCGCTTGGCCAGCGTGGTGAGTTATGGCCAAACCCCTCCAAAATGACTCCACAACTTAAATCTTGGCCCTCAGTCTCCGGCAGCTGGAATGTACCTGGCCAAGGCAGCGGCCAGTGCGACATGAAGGCAGAGGGTGCTAAGAATCCCCGGAGGACCGGACTAGGCTGCCATCTGATGCTGACCTTGGCTACGTACAACGGACGCTCCCTATCTTCTGATTCAAGGCTTCTTGAATTGGAAGAGGAACTACAAAGGATCAAGTGGGACATCGTCGGGCTAAGTGAGGTAAGGAGAAAAGGAGAAGATCTCATTGAACTGAAAAGTGGACATCTGTTCTACTATCGTGGGACAGATACTGGCAGAACTAGTGGTGTTGGATTTATAATAAACAAGAAACTGAAGGATAAAGTTGTAGAAGTTGAAAGTTCCTCTGACAGAGCTGCACGACTCGTTATCCAACTCTCGAGAAGATACCAGGCTCAGATTATTCAAACTTATGCACCCACCACAAGTCATGCTGAAGAAGAAATTGAAGAATTTTATGAGGGAATTCGTGATCTAAATAATAAAGGTAAGCAGCACTTGAAGATAATTATGGGAGATTTCAATGCAAAAATAGGGCAACGGCAACAGAATGAAACTTCAGTAGGTAAATTCGGTCACGGCAACAGAAACCAGCGTGGAAATACTCTCGTAGAGTTTGCAGAGGCAGAAGGGTTTTTCATCTTGAACTCCTTTTTCAAGAAAAAGCCACACAGGAAATGGACATGGAGACATCCAAATGGGACGACAAGTGAAATTGATTTCATTGTGTGTAACAAAAAATTCGTCATAGAAGACTGCAGTGTGCTAAACAAGTTCAACACAGGCAGTGACCATAGATTGGTGAGATGTAAGATGCACCTCAACACTAAACTCGAACGTAGCAAGCTCATAAGACAAACAAAATGTATTGACATAACCAACCTTAAAAAACACCATAATACCTTCAAATTGGAACTGAAGAACAGATTCTCTGCTTTAGAAGGCCTAACATCGGAAGAAGTGGATATTTCGGAAGTTAACAGAAAAGTAACCAAAGCTCTTATGGAAACAGCAACAAAATTAGCTGGGTCTAAGAACAAATTGCATGTGAACAAATTATCAGGAAAAACCAAAATGTTGATGCAAAAAAGAAGAGTGATGAGGACAACTAAAGAAGATGTGACGTCCAAAGTGGAATATATAGAGCTATGCAAGACAGTACGAAAAAGTATCACTGAAGACGTAAGGAAATTCAACTGTGAGCTAGTGAGGAAAGCAATTGAAAACAACCAAAGCCTAAAGATAGCAAAGGGACATCTTAGTAAGGGGAAAAAACAGATTATGGCACTGAGAAAAGAAGATGGTTCTGTAACAAGAAATAGAGGCGAAATTTTGACAAGAGTGAAAGATTTCTACTCCAAATTATATGAAAGGGATGATACATGTACTCCAGACATCATGAAAGGTACCAGTACCAGAGTTCTTCCAGTCCTTCCAGCAGAAGTTGCACATGCAATCAAGAACATGAAGCGGGGAAAAGCTCCAGGAGAAGATGGAATTACTGTAGACATCATACAAGAAGCAAGTGGAGAAATCGAAACAATACTGGCCCAAATTTTCACTCGATGCCTTAAGGAAGGGAAAATTCCTGAGGATTGGAACAATGCTACAATGATCTTGCTACATAAAAAGGTGACATTGAGGATCTCAGGAACTACAGACCTATCAGCCTCCTATCAGTGGTTTATAAAATCTTCACTAAAGTTCTTTCACACCGCTTGAAGGTGACACTGGACATGGCTCAACCGAGAGAACAAGCTGGATTCAGGAGTGGCTACAGCACAATAGATCATATCCACGTACTGAGAGAACTAATTGAAAGAGCGAGGGAATATGAGCTTCCATTGTGCATGGCTTTTATCGATTATGAAAAAGCCTTTGATTCGGTGAAACCATCAGCAGTTGCAATGGCTCTGAAATCCTGCGGTATTGAAGATGCATACATTAATATTATTAATAATATCTATGAAAATGCAAGTGCAAAGATTCGGCTGTTTGAAAATACAACACACATAAAAATTGGAAAAGGAGTGAGAGACAAGGTGACACCATATCTCCGAAGCTCTTTAATGCCACATTGGAAAATGTCTTTCAATCACTGAACTGGGAAAACAAAGGGATAAAGATTAATGGAGATTATCTAACCCACCTTCGTTTTGCTGATGACATAGTCATTTTTGCAACTACCCCATCAGAGCTGCAGAGTATGATCCAGGAACTTGCTGACAAGAGTAAAGAAGTGGGATTAAAAATGAACTTTCAGAAGACAAAAGTGATGTACAATGCTTTTACAAGAAATGAAGATTTATCGATTGATGGAGAAAAGCTGGAGATAACAGACACGTACGTTTATCTTGGACAGCAGATATCAAGTGAGGGTCACATTGGTGAAGAAATTAATCGGCGTACAAAACTTGCCTGGAGAGCTTTTGGAAGAAACAGCATAATTTTCAAGAGCAATATGCCATTATGTCTTAAAAGAAAAGTGTTTGATCAATGCATCCTTCCAGTGCTTACGTATGGTGCAGAGACGTGGACCTTAGCTAAAAGAGACATACAAAGGCTGCAGACAACTCAAAGAAGCATGGAGAGGTTCATGCTTGGTGTAACCAGGAGAGATAAGAAGAGGAACACGTGGTTCCGAAAAATGACAAGAGTGGAGGACATCATGATCAGAGTTAAATCCCTGAAATGGCAATGGGCTGGACATACTGCCAGAAGAACAGACCATCGATGGACAGCCGAAATTTTAGATTGGATTCCAAGGGACAGGAAAAGACCCAGAAGAAGACCACATGGAAGATGGGTGGATGAAATTCGAAAGTATGCGGGAGTGACATGGAGGAGACTGGCACAAGACAGACCGTTGTGGAGGAAACTTGGGGAGACCTTCGTCCAGCAGTGGATTGATAATGGTTGACAATGATGAGAATGATGATGATATACAATTGAGAACGTTTTAGCGTAGAACGAAATTGCTTTATCAGTTTGTTTGGTTAAATATATACGCAAAGCTGAGCATATTTGTCACTCCAGTAGAATGCGTTTCCAATTCTAAAGGATATATGCAATTAAAATGCTAAGTAGAACAAAATCTTCTGATTGTATTTTAACATGCGTGTGTGTGGGTGTGTAAGC